>JAWWNH010000011.1:31777500-34177500 GCA_034641385.1 Darevskia mixta
CCTGATGGCTCCCCCTCCGTCCGACCCTGCTGGTTGGTGCCAGGTCTGTCACTACATCTCTCGAGCCCTGGCACTCTTTCCCTACCAGCCACTAACTGTTTATCCCCCGAGGAACTGCTGGTTTTGCTCGCAGATTAGTCAGTAGTCAGAACAGGTGGCTGCTCCCTATAAACACTCAGGGCTGGACTGGCAGGGGGAGGCAGATCCCTGACACACACTTATCTTTCCTCCACTCTTTCCAGGCACAGTCCGTGCTTTAAACCTCCTTGTCCGAGTGCTCCCCCCTTTTGCTCTGGATCTTACCCACTCTTTAAAGCTCAATCAAAGCAAACAGCAACCCATGGGAAACCTGAATTGATGTTTGCTCTGATTGAGTGCTAAAGAGAGGATTTTTTTGTGGGGAAAGCTCTGGGGTAAGGGGGAAAATGTTTGGACACAGTGGCATACTGTTGGTTTCCTGAACCCAGGGCGGGCACACAGGTGTGCGCCTGGCTGGGAGCGTGCATGTGCCGGGCAGGGAGGCACCAGCCTTGCCCTCACAGCTGACGCCACTGGAGCAACCTCACTGGAGCAAAGTGGGGCCATGCTGAGCTGCCTGCCCACCCATGCAGAGGGGAGCTTGGCTAGCTGGCATGGCCCTTGGTGGGCAGAGAATAGTACTGAGCTGGGCCAGGCTGAGATGGGGTTGCCTGCATGGAGGCACTTGGTTTGTGCCTCCCCCCACAACACTTCCTCCACTATGCCCCTGCTTAGAAACAGAGCTTTTAAGTGTGGACCTGTGCCTGGAAAGTGTGGAACAAAAGGCTAGTCTGCCCCCATCTCAGCAGGCCTATGGGCAGCCAGCTAGGGGTGGGGCGAGGGCCAGCATAAAGGGCCAATGTTCCTTGGCCCAGGCTCACTTGTTTTCTCCCAACTCAGTTATTTACTGAATGCATAAGCCCTTGCAATCACTTCCCTTTCCTCCTGGAAAAACCTTGCATTGAGTCTCATTTCTCCTGCCATGTGAGAAAAATAGTGTGCTGTTATGCAACCAGGTTTCACAGCAGTGTGTTCAAGAATAGAAATCTTAATGCAGTGTTGAACTTCTGAGGTGCAGTGATGTAACATACCAGGGCTGTAGCCTCTCATATTTAATATTCATGACGTGGAGGCAGAAAGAGTCCCACGATTTTTGAAAATCATTTGAGTGTGCGAGCTGGAGTAATTAATCTTCCTTGCCTGATTGCATTTTTATTTCCACACCTTCCATTTTTAGTCCTCACACGGCACAGTACAGAAACTCTACTTACACTCCTAAGTACAATCAAAACACAGCAGAATGAAACAAAGATATAGACTCGCAGCTCACAGATAATATTGTGCAATTTCCCCCTCCCCCGTCCCTCCTGCCCAAATTTTGCAGGAAGCATCTTACTTTATTAATCAGCTGCCAGCCTAGAAATATGGCTGTTTATTGTTTGGTTTGCTGCGACAACTGAAAAGCACAGAATGGCTGTCTGAGAAACAAACTAAAATCAGTTGTGGAAATTCCTGGGGAAACTGGTTATGGTGTAGGCATTCAGGCAGTGAAAGAGACTCTATCCCAGACTCCAAAGAGTTTGTTCATTGGCTTGTAAGCGGTTGCTCCCAGACTCAGCAACTCCCTCCCTGGAGAAGCTAGACTGGCTCCTTTCTTGTTGTCCCTCTACCCACAGATGAGGACCTTCTTGTTCAAACAGGCTTTCAGGAATTTCACTCTCCATGAGTGCATTCCCTGAGAAGATCACATGCACACCATTCTGGTTTTTTATATTTTGTTGAAAAATACCAGATATGGTAAAATAAAAGAATTCCCTGGATGCCTAGATCCAGGTTGGGGAAAGCACGCTTTGGTGAGAAATCCCGAACAGAGATTTGAAATCACAAAACACACACCAAAGTAAAGTATGGAAATATAGACGGTAAACATGTCAGTTTGTATTTCTTAATACGGAAAGTATTGCTCTGATGTGTAGATCTTTCCTATTCTACTTGATTCAAGAGGTTCCAGTTAAAGGTAGATAGCCGTGTTGGTCTGTCATAGTCAAAGCAAAATAAAATAAAAAAATTCCTTCCAGTAGCACCTTAGAGACCAACTAAGTTTGTTCTTGGTATGAGCTTTTGTGTGCATGCACACGAAGAAGTATCTGAAGTATCTGAAGTATCTGAAGAAGTGTGCATGCACACGAAAGCTCATACCAAGAACAAACTTAGTTGGTCTCTAAGGCAGCGTTTCCCAACCGGTGTGCCGCGGCACAGTAGTGTGCCGCAAGACACCGGCTGCTGTTCCGCGGCTTCTTTCCCCCTCCGGGCGCGCCGCTTCCGGTGGGCGCAGGCGGGGCGACCGGCGGTGCCCTGGGCCGCTTCCGGGTCGGTCCGGGTGGCTGGCGCCGCGTCGCCTCGGCTCCGCTTCTCGCTCGCCGGCCGCCGCGGGCTGCCGGGCGCTTCGCCTGCTGCCTCTGCCGCGGTCGGGGACGGGCGGGAGGTGCCGGTGCCGCCGGGCTCGCTCGGGGCCGGCTGAAGGTGCTGCCGGGGGGCTGGGCGCGGGAGGCAGAGGGGGGGCGGGCGCTTGGCCCGCCGATCTCCCGCTCCGTTTTCGCCCGCCTGGGTCCTTCCCCTCCCTCCCGCCAGGGCGCGTGGACACCCCGCCCCCCGGGTGGTGTGCCGCGAGATTTTTTTCGTGGGGCAGGTGTGCCGTTGCCCCAAGGAGGTTGAAAAACACTGCTCTAAGGTGCTACTGGAAGGAATTTTTTTTATTTTATTTTGCTTTGATTCAAGAGGGTTCTGGAAGCTTCTCTGTGTGAAACAAGCAGAAGGTTCATGATGTTTGGGTTATTCCTTCAGAGAAGCTGAGTACAGCAGGTTTAAACTGGTCCTGTTATCTCTTCTGTCAAGGTCATGCTGACTATAAAAGTAAGGCCAGAAGGAGACTGGGTTTCACTTTCTCTTTCTATCTCTCTTCCTTCTGGTGTGGTGTTCTGTACATAGTATGCTATACAGTGGTACCTCTCGTTACGAACTTAATTCGTTCCGGAGGTCCGTTCTTAACCTGAAACTGTTCTTAACTAGAGGCGTGCTTTCACTAATGGGGCCTCTTGCTGCTGCTGTGCCGCTGGCACACAATTTCCGTTCTCATCCTAGGGCAAAGTTCTCAACTCGAGGTAACTCTTCTAGGTTAGCGGAGTTTGTAGCCTGAAGCATTTGTAACCTGAGGCGGTTGTAAGTAGAGGTTCTACTGTAGTGTTAAGGTTTAGATTTATTATAAGTTATTGTAAATTTAAGTTAAGTCTGCTGCAACTAGATTTCTTATGGACAGTGCCAATCCTGAATGTATTGGATTTGTGACCATTATGCTCATTTGCCTTCAGTAGCGGTAAAACTCTGCTGAATGAAACATTAATTGTCTCTGGTCTATTTTTGGGAATCCTGCAACCTGTTTAAGTTGTTGCTCTGCTAACTACACATTGGAATCTACTCTGGATCAATATTGAGTAGAATTCCATGACAAAACATTTAAAATACCCCCTTCTAAGTTGCTTCCAAAGCTCCTCACACATTTGGTAAGTTAAAATTGGTTTACTTGCAAACTCTTCAAATGTCAGATTCATGTGCTTTTCAATAAAGCAGCAAGAAAGACAGGAAAACTTAGGCAAGTTCCCAAAAGGTAAGTGTTTCTAAATTATTTGTATTGAAAGACAAAGATAGCTTGCTTAGGCTATGTAGTCTAAGCTTGGAGCGTCCAGCTTAGACCTCTTTACTGGAAGGATTCACATGGTGGAAAAATGGTGGAAAGTGGGAGAACAAAGAGTTTGGTAGCCACCCATCCCAAGGTGAGGAGGTGTGACTTAGATAAGTCTGGCAAGACAACTTACTCTCTGGTCTTAACCCCTTCATGCATTAATTATAGTTCAGCATGTTAGCTATATGAGGCTGAATATTACACACACAGGCAATAAGATTCGAAAACAGCTTTCCACTGACACCAACAAAAGCCTCTGTTCAAGCCTAATTGCTGGGGAAGAAGGGAGTATGAATATTTATTGTGTGTGTGTGTGTGTGTGTGTGTGTGTGTGTGTGTATACTACTGATTTATTTATTCCCCCCCCCACTGACTACTATTGAACATTAATTGACCAGTTAGTGGATAGTTGTTAATATGCAGCATTTTATCTGCCCAGCTGAACATATAACTCACTTGGAAATAAGGGTATGATGAAACTGTGCAAAGAATACAAAATGTCCTTCTGTTTGTATCGCTATTGTTAATGTTTGTGGATCTGCATGTTTCATCTCCACTAGATGTTAATACAACACAAAACCACTGTTCTCAAAAAAGGAGCACAGAATTCATGCTAGTTTGAAAGCATATGGAGAAACTCTATTCAAATGCAACTTGGTTACCTAAAATGGCGCACCCTACATATTTGTCTGTCACTCTTGAATAGCCTATCAAGCATTAATTTGTGCATACTTTAACTTTATTCTTCCATCCTTCAGAAGGATTTGAAACTACTAAACCAACCTCATGCTATTCCGAAGCCCGTGCTATGTCGGCAATATGTTACTTGTGTTTCGATTTTGCATAGATTCCTCAATGACATCAGAATTCACCGTCAAAGGTTTTCCCATCACTGCCAAGACATTTGCTGTGTGGCCAAAGGCTTACAAGGCCACTTGTGGCATCATAACCACTTTCAGCAGCAACCAAGCTCATTGTGAGATAGGAATAGTTCAGCCAGAAGTTTCAAAGAGAGGTGGAGCTGGGTGAGAACAGAGAAATGAGCAAAAAAGCAAGATTGAGAAAGGGTGAAATGTTACAAAGACTGCACAATACCACTCCTTGCTCCTCAGATTAAATGGTAGCCCTGGGATTAATCTTCTCTCCCACAGTAATGTTTTTCAAGTTACTCCTCTTCCAGATATCATGCTGACATTTGTCTCCACCCCCCACTGTCATTGGGAGGGCAGAGAAATGCATGCTATAATGGTGTCAGGTTGTGGGGTAGGTTGAACTGGATATTACGGAAAGGGGCCATTTTGTATGGCAACCCTGCATATTTTGTACAAAGTAAACCTATCCTGAGAGGAGAAGCAGTGTTTATGGGATGATAAAGAGATGAATTTCAATACATTCACAAGCTATCCTAGAGAGCTAACATATTTATAATCACCTTCACAGAAGCCATATATACGGGAGGATTTTCCTCAAAAATAACAGTAAAACAATCAGATTTCTCTATATGGAAAAAGTCAATTAAATGGTGAAATAAACTCCACTAATTACTACACACTTTTTAAAATCCTTCCATGATTTTATGTGTCACACTGTTTTTACAAAATGATTTGCCTGCATCTAAAAAGACGCCAACCTACATATCAATTATAGCTGAACTTTAGAAGTATCACAAGAGACTGGAACTGAGCATACTGACCGCGGCATAGGAACTTATAACAGATCGTGTCATTTATAACCTTGTGTTAATGCAAATAGCTTTTGTAATAATCAAAGTGCAGTAATTCCCCTCCCCCCACTTTCTATGCCCTACCATCTCTAAATTACTTTTATTTCTAGGTGTTTGTCTATGCATCAGATAGTTTTACAACACTTAAAAAAATGTAGAGTAAAGGCAACTATAGGGTTTCATTGTATCACTTCAGATAAGAAGTGTATGGAACATGTACCATTTGAAATCACCATCACAGAAGAAATCACATTTCTATTAAAAGGAACCTTTACCACCTTTTTTGATGTGAAAGTTGTACATAATTTTAGGTCGTTTCTTTACTAATACAGATCTCGAACAACCAGTACTATTCTTCTAGAAAAAGAGGTGCCAGAACTCACCATGAACACCTCCCTTGTTCTCTTATAAAGGCAATGTCACCCACCTAAGCGGTGTCAGAACTGAGTTCCGGTGAGCTCCGTCTGAAAAAAAATAAAATAAAAGCTCTGTCAATAACTCTTTCTCCTCACATGTAATCGCTGATGATATTGTTGTGCCTGGCAGAAAATCCAAAGGGCCCTCACATGTCTTCATTTGAGCAAGGGTGATGTGCAAATATGTACAGTCCTCCAGCCCAAGATAAATGAAATAGTGAAATATACTCGGAGTCGAGTGTGGATTTCATGCTCTTTATTCAGCTCATAGTAGTGAGGAATGCAAGTTCCCCCAGAACGTCTGCTTTATATACATTATTTACACAATGGGCCCCATGTGATTGGCTAATTCCGGGATACTCCTGTAGGCCAATCAGGTTGCGGATTCACTTCCACCTGGAGCTGGATTGGGTGGCTCCTGCAGACCAATCAGACTGCTGCATTCTGAATCCTATTGTTCTAGGACCAATCAGACTGCTGCATTTTGGATCCTATTCAACTCAGTACATAACACCAAACCTATCTAAGTTCCATTGATTTCCATGGAAGAGCCACAAATATATGCCTAACCATTCCATGGAAGTAAATGGGATTTAAACCTGAATGGACTTGGACTGGATTTGGCACATAATGAGTAAAGTACACTTTTGCAAACCTGTGTTTAACCTTCACCAGAGGCAAAATCCATAGTTGTCCCCTCCCCCAAAATCAGGCAAGTTAGTCCATGTATAGAATATTTCTATATAGCTTTGCAACAGTGTGTGCGGAGGCTGAATGTAATGTATTGCAGATTAATTGACTAATATAGAATCTCTGCATTAGAAACTGGAAATGAATAAACAGTGGCATTCCAGTAAAGTGCTTTACGACAGGGAAATTGACTATATAGTGGTATAGTCCCTAGTGCAGGCATATGCAAACTCGGCCCTCCAGATGTTTTGGGACTACAACTCCCATGATCCCTAGCTAACAGGACCAGTGGTCAGGGGTGATGGGAATTGTAGTCCCAAAACATCTGGAGGTGCCGAGTTTGCCTATGCCTGCCTTAGTGGGATTATATCGTGTGTTAGAGGAGGGGTACTACCTCTGGTAGGGGGCACATTGTACTCCTTCTGCAGTAGTTTGTCCAAATTTAGTCCCCACACCACACTCAGCTCACACCTGTGGCTCCTAGAAGCTGTCAGCATGTGACAGTGGCCACACACTGGAAATGGCTTCAATGGGACGACTACACTAGGTGAGGGTAGCCAATGGGTCTCAATGAGCTAGGGACTTCCCTTGCATGCAAAGACAGGCTCCAGCGGATTGAACGGACGAGGCCAATAGTGGGTCCAATGGTCAAGAAGGCAGTTTCCGAATGTGCTATAGAGGGAAAGGAGGGGCAGATGGGGCTCATCAACCTGGGAAGGTATCCCATCTAGGAGAAGGAAAACCACTACTGTCTTGTGAAATATCTTTGGGAGAAGGAAAGGCTAAGGCAGGTATAGGCAAACTCGGCCTTCCAGATGTTTTGAGACTACAATTCCCATCATCCCTGACCACTGGTCCTGTTAGCTAGGGATCATGGGAGTTGTAGGCCAAAAACATCTGGAGGGCCGATTTTGCCTATGTCTGGGCAAAGGAGTAAACCCTACCCAAATCTGGCATAGAGCCCCGAAGACAGTTGGATGATGCCTTGTTCGTCTCCTTTGAGCAACTCCTGCAAACAAGTTGGTGCCAGACATATTGCTCTACCTTTTGTATTGTGATCTGAGCAGCCCAGAGCCTCCAAACACATTGCCCAGGCTTGTACCCGGGGAGGTCACTTTGGTGCTGTGCACACAGTGGTTTGATTTCACCACCAGAGGTGTACTCCATTGCCTCTTGAGACAGATGGATGCCAACAACCAGAACCCTTGAGCCATTTCTTCATGGGTAGATCCGATTTTCTAAAGTAAAGGTAAAGGTACCCCTGACCATTACGTCCAGTCGCAGACGACTCTGGGGTTGCATGCTCATCTCGCCCTATAGGCCAAGGGAGTCAGCGTTTGTCCGCAGACAGCTTCTGGATCATGTGTCCAGCATGACTAAGCTCTTCTGGTGAACCAGAGCACCGCACGGAAATGCCATTTACCTTCCCGCCGGAGTGGTACCTATTTATCTACTTGACGTGCTTTCGAACTGCAAGGTTGGCAGGAGCAGGGACCGAACAACGGGAGCTCACCCTGTCGCGGGGATTCGAACCGCCAACCTTCTGATCGGCAAGCCCTAGACTCTGTGGTTTAGACCACAGCGCCACCCACACTAGTCCTAGTTAAATCTCCTAGTCCATTCATCACAGGCCCTGCAGTGATCTGTTGAATGGCAGGGATTGGTTGGCCTTCCTGCTGGTGATTAGACAGAGCCAGCGGGTCAGTTGTGGGGCAGTGAGAAATGTCCCTATTTATATGTGAGGAATGTTTGGGGGTGTGTTATTTTAGCAGTCAAGAACTTTTTGTTTGTTACATGCTTGTATAAATGTCTTTCCTCAGCAATGAGAGGGTTTGATTTAAAAAAAACCCAGAATAAAATAAGTAGACTATTTAGTGTCAAACAGGTAACTCTAGCATGGTAGGTTAAGCACCATGTCCTAAGAAAGAGGCTGAGAGCTTTAATGCATTTCCTCTAAATTGTTTTGCACAGACTGTTCTGCATGTACAGGCATATGGCTCCTGTGTTTAATTATCCTTTTGTTTGTACGTTTGCTGCATAACGGACATATTTATATTACATTGTGTGCTGTCATCTCTCTGCATACTTTCAAACATTTATTTTAATGAAGTACTTGTAGCCCTGAATTTGTCTATCTGCTGATAAGTGTTTATGGCTGTGTTTTAAAAAATGCCCCCCCCCCCCTCTTTCACAGCCAATGGTAATAAAGTTGTTTGTATTTGATTCTTTTCAACGTTCCATTTTGATGGGGGAAAGAGGGCTTTACATTCACAGTCTGACAAGATTGTGAATGGGATAGCGGTTATTATTGGATTGATTAGTTGCTTGTTACCTAGGGAGGTCTCCAAATGACTTATATTTAAAAACATAAACATAGATTCATCCTACCTTAAAAGAAAATAATACAAAGCATTAACATTTTTATAATTTGAAACAACCTCATCGAAATGTGACAGAAAGCCTTGGCAGCACACAAACAAAACACAATTAACTCAGTCCCTCAAAGGCGTGGGGAAAGGGGTGAGTTTTAGATAAAGGTAAAGGGACCCCTGACTGTCACGGACGACTCTAGGGTTGCGGCGCTCATCTCGCTTTACTGGCCGAGGGAGCCGGCATACAGATTCTGGGCCATGTGCCCAGCATGACTAAGCCACTTCTGGCGAACCAGAGCAGCACACGGAAATGGCGTTTACCTTCCCGCCGGAGTGGTACCTATTTATCTACTTCAGTGTTTCCCAACCAGTGTGCCTCCAGATGTTTTGGGACTACAACTCCCATCATCCCTCGCTAGCAATACCAGTGGTCAGGGATGATGGGAATTGTAGTCCCAAAACATCTGGAGGCACACTGGTTGGGAAACACTGATCTACTTGCACTGCGTGCTTTTGAACTGCTAGGTTGGCAGGAGCAGGGACCGAGCAATAGGAGCTCACCCCATTGTGGGGATTCGAACCGCCGACCTTCTGATAGGCAGTACCAAAAAAGGTGTCAGTGAAGGTGTCAGGTGGACCTCACTGGGGAGAGTGTTGCACAGGTCAGGAGCAACAACTGAAAAGGCCCTTTCCCTTGTCACCCTCCAAGCCTCACACAGAGGACAGCCCCAGAGAAGGGCCTCAGATATCCATCTTCTTCTTGTTGTTTTGTCTTTGCGTGGAGTGCCCTATCTGGGTGGATGGAGCAGCCAAGTAATTTCATTGTCCCCAAAGGGGACAATGGCAATAAAATCTATTCTATTCTATTCTATTCTATTCTATTCTATTCTATTCTATTCTATTCTATTCTGCTGGAGGTCTTCCCAGAGGCATCACATTGGCCACCGTGAGAACAGAAAGATGATGTATCATTGGTATTTAACTCCTAGTAAATTAGCAAAAATGTATAAAACAGGGTCAAATGTATGCTGGAAATGTAAGGGAAAAGAAGGCACCTTTTATCATATGTGGTGGAAATGTATGTTAGTAAAATACTTTTGGGAAATGATTTATAATGAGTTGAAAAAATGTTTAAAATAGCCCTCTCTAAAAAAACCCGAAGCCTTCCTTTTAGGAATTCTAGGTGCCGAAATCCCAAAGGAGCAGATAAGACTATTTATGTATATGACCACGGCTGTATGGATGTTATTGGCCCAGAGGTGGAAAGAAGATATAGTCCCCACCAGAGAAGAATGGCAGATCAAGTTGATGAATTATGCCAGAATGGCCAAAATGACCAGTGGAATCAGAAATTAGGAAGACCATCATTATAATAAGGAATAGGGAAATTTTATAATTTATATTTTAAAAAACCCATTAGGAACAGTTAAAATTGTTAGTAGGATTAGAATATCACCTTTAATTTAATGGTTAATTTTGGATACAATGGAGAGGTAAAAGATTTGGATTATCATAAAAGATGCAGGAGGAAATGATTAACAATAAGACCCACAAAGGGGAGGAGGGAAGCCCAGGAGATTCCTTGGAATCTTGTATTTATGTTGTAAGTTGGACATGTGAGTGTAAAATTTAATTTGAAAAACCAAATAAACAAATTTGAAACAAAACAAAAAACCCAAAACAGAATGCTGGGCTAGATAGGATTTTGGTCTGATCCAGCAGGACACTTCTTATGTTTTTTATGGACAGTGTCTACATTCTTCCATTATTTCCTTTGTTTATAATTCATCTTAGTTTGCCATTCATCACAGCCAGAGCCTTGCTACAGAGCAGTTTCCCAAACTTGGGTCTCCAGCTGTTTTTGGACTACAACACCCATCATCCCTAGCTAGCAGGACCAGTGGTCATGGATGACGGGAATTGTAGTCCAAAACACCTGGAGACCCAAGTTTGGGAAACCCTGATATAAAGAATGCCTGTGAGGTTAATTTTGGATAGGGTGGGAGAAGTGAATATTCCATAAGAAAAGGTTTTCCTAGAGATGGGGAGAGGATATGCCTGGTCCACTTGGACCAAGCAGATGTGACACTAGGAGCGATGGAGACATTTAACTCAGTTCACATTTCAAGTTGAAGCTACCTAATTCACGTTTTCCCAAACAATATGTTAACAAAAGCAGAGGCATCCTTTGAAATTTGCATTTCTCCAAATATTGTAATATAGTTGTTTTTTTAATTGTTTTTATATGTAATTTTTTTGTATGTTTCTATTATACTGTAAATCACTTCAAGATGATTCATAGGCAGTGATTCTTAAATGAAATGATTTATTTTTTTTAAAGTACCTGATGTGGGCTGTTAACCCCCCCCCCAAACCAGGTGGCTTTTGTGGTCCTTTTTGCAAAGCAACTTTTGTGAGAGACAGATGTCTTTAAAACTCTGACCCAGTGCCATGATTCCAAATCTCAATACATCAATTAAAATAAAAAATGAAAAGCAACACATGGCATTTCGTAACCTCCAAAGAATGACTGGCTGTTAATAGTAATGCTTTGTGCTATCTATTCTCCTAAGTCAACATTCATGCCACAGGAAAAGCCCCAGGCTCAGCATTATATAAAGCACACACTACAGATTAAGCAATGAGAATCCTCTGAAAGCATATTACAAAGCTGAATACCAAGCAGGCGTCTCTGCTGGGGGTGCTCCAGGTGAATAACTACCTGGTGCAATCAAAATGGAAATCATTTGTGGTTGTTGTTTCTTGTGGGATTTTATTTCTTTTCATTTTATTTGCAAATTTTATTGTCAGCATTTCTCATGTAAGCACCGCACAATTTTCCTTGAAATACATTTTTTCCAGGTGTGAATGAAAAAAGAGCAAACAGATTTCCTGTAGCATTTTGTAATATATATATATATATATATATAAATGTTTACACGCAATACATTACAGTTCCAAAGTATTGTTCAGCAACACGGAAGGAAGACGAGGAATGAAAGCTTGTACAGTGTATTGAGAGATCACTGTTAAGGCTGCCAGCAGTTCCTCTGACTATGTATCTAACAGGAAATGAAGGTTATCATCTTCTCTGGTGGAGAGGGGAATTGTAGGACGTCTTATAATAAAAGTTCACATTTTGTTTATGTACTTCTGCCTTACTTTTTCCATTCGCTAACAGGCAAAAATGAATGAACTACCAGATCCAAAACCCTGATACACTTGCATCTCTCAGGCAAAAGTCGGAAGGGGGCACAATTCTCTTCCTTCCATCAGCATTAAATAAAATATTTTTCCTATATAACTACACCTGCACCAAGATATGATGAGGACTACTTGATGGACGTGGAGATTTGATGGAACTCTACATCCACGACTGGGGAGTTGGTGTAGTTTTTTCTCCAGTTGGGTGCATGCCAAGAAAACAGGAGAAATTTGGAATCAGCAAAACCAAAGCCTCCCCTATGAAGTATCAAACACATAGTCTTCCCTTTCTGCCAGAGAAGCGTCAACAGCCAAGGGTGACTAGTGCCTTTCAGCACTGCCTGGGAAGGTGAATCTAAGCTTGGTCCCCTCTCCCTAAGGGTATACATCTGGCAATATGCAAAATCCTGTGCCTGACCCTCAGAAACCCTCAAAAGAACCATAGGATCATGACCTAACATGCTCATGGAATTTAAACACCAGAAAGACAGGGGCAATATTTTTGGAAGCCACGTTTAGCAGGGAAATGATGTCCTGTCCTCTAGGGGGAAAGTACTGGGAGACCTTGACTTGGGTTGCCAGGGTTCAATGGAAACTCACACTCCATATTGCCTTGGGAAGTTGGTGTCAACCACCAACTAAACTATCAGGAAACATCCTACTCACAAGTAGAACCTTGGCAGAGACACATGCCCTACTGGCATGTTCCCTCCCTCCTAGGAGATCATTCGGGAGCTTCATAAGCATTCCTCAGCCCGAACATTACAGTGACTGATGTTTTCTGGCATCAGCACACTTAGGGATCCGCAGAGTGTGTGTAGTTGCATAACAGACCACAGCAACTCAGCATGTAGGCTAATCTACTTTATTTACATATAAATATACACGGAGCACTTCATCATGGCTCCCTCTCTCTCTATCATCAGACAGCAAAGAGAAAGAACAAAGGACAATAGTCCCACTTCAGGGAACACAGTAAGACTAACATCCTGTCTTCCGTCACTTCCCACTTCCCACTCTGTGGAATGAAAACACCATCATGTGATAGACAACAATCCCATGACTGCACATGGGGAATGAATCTCCCACAAAAACATGTGGCAACTGGACACCAGACATCTCCCACTTGTTGGTGACCCACAAGCCATTCCTGGAAGCTCTGAGCATTGCTGTTTCCTGCCACAGAAGCTGTCACAAAGAGCAATGCAGAACACTGGAACGGTTTCTGATAAGTTCATCCAATGTCCCCCCCAAAGCACCATGTAGGAGGAGGAGACTGACACCTAAACCTCACAATGAGCCTGAATGGAAGTAAACATGGTCATTCTGAAAGTGATACATCACAGCTGGTTGGTGCAGTCCAGCCACCTCTTTGGCAAGTAGCATAAACAGCAGACCCACAGAGGAAGAAAAGGCAAATGGAGGAGGTATGGGAACTACTTTCCCAACAGAGACTGAAGCAAGGGAGAAAGATTGTGGAGAAGAGGAGAGCTAGGACCCCGAGTTATCTGGGTCTAGTACCCAGTGGTGAGCCAACAGCAGCAGGAAACATATGAGAGGCAGCTGAGAGGTAAAATGGATCATCGGGTTTCAAATAGAAGCAAAAGAATGAGATCAGAACTTTTCTATTGTATAAAGAAGGCTTGCCACTGAGCAGAGTGCCCAAACCTGCTAATTAGGATTAAGTGAACCATCATATCTCCTCTGAAGAAAGGGGTGGATGTGAGGTTCTCAGGATTTTTAGCTCTACGGCACTCTCATCTTCTTTAGGAACAGCTAACAATATGGCTGTAAGTTAAAAGTAGAAGCTTGCGGTTTGGAAGCTACAGCTGTCAATCACAACAGCACACCACCTCCTCCTTTCTCTCTCCCTGTTGCCTGACATTTTCCTTGTATGGAAAGCTTGCCTGTGGGAGATTCAGAAATATATCAGATCTGAAGTTTCAAGATCAGTCTGTTTTGCTTTGATCTGCTTGGAAGCAGAGCTGTTTCACTTCAGAGGCAGCTGAAAATCTCTGAAACAGACCACCTAGGCCCAGAATTTTGCCATTGTCTGAAGGAGAATACCCACCCACCCCTTAAAAAAGGATGTGGCCTACAAGATAACCTCTCTCTCTCTCTCTCTCTCTCTCTCTCTCTCTCTGTGTGTGTGTGTGTGTGTGTGTATAAACACCAAATGGATGCAGTTCAGTGTTTAACAGACAACAGTGATGTTGTCCCCCCAAGTTACACAGGAGAACAAGTGGGAAGAAGAAGGGTCTAATTAAACAGGGGTGCTCATCTTGTTGTGGGGTGGATAGGATTTTTATTCTTTGTAGGCAATGATGGATGAGCACTTTGGGGGATGTTATTCTAATGCCATTCTCATACATGATTGTTATGCTACAACGTGAGTTGTAAGTCTCTTTGAGACATTTCTTATGAATAAATATGAATAAATATAATGCATAGTAGTAGCAGCAGCAGTAATAATAATAATAATAATAATAATAATAATAATAATAATATTTTCTGCTGAGGTACCATGCCCTCCAACATTTATCCAGTGAAAATAGGGGTGTCCTATTGCATACCCTCCAACATTACTTTGATGAAAATAGGGATGTCCTAAGGCAGTGGTGGCTAACCTTGACACTCCAGATGTTTTGGAACTACAACTCCCATCATCCCTGACCGCTGGTCCTGTTAGCTAGGGATGATGGGAGTTGTAGTTCCAAAACATCCGGAGTGTCAAGGTTAGCCACCACTGTCCTAAGGAAAAGCAGGACATTCCAGGATCAAATCAGAAACCGGGACAGCTTCTGTAAATTCAAGACTGTCCCTGGAAAATAAGGACACTGTTTATGTGTAAATGCTTACTTTATTGGCTTCATCTAGATCTTCATATACCATTTTGCAAACATGCTTTAACATTGCAAAACTGACAAGAAAGCGTGATGCAATTTAGCATTCTTTTGACAGCTTTGTACTCCATTTTGGGTCTCTGTCCAAGCTGCACTTGGGAGCAAGTGTCCCAGTCATCCTAAATTCCACACCAGACTTTTGGCTAGGGGCCGAGTCTGCCTCGCTCGCTGGCGGAGCTCAACTATTGCCCCTGACAGGAGACAAAACAGTTCTGAGCGCTTCAACAAAACAATGAAACTGCTGCTTACTCTGCAATCACTACAATAGCTTTGTAGATTCAGCTGTAAGACGGCTGGGTAGTCTCAGAGGTGCCTGGGTGCTTTTTGTCTTCATACAATAAGGCAGACAGTTCTGAGCATTTCAATAAAACATGCAGAGAATTCTCTCTAAATTCTAAATTACCGTGCCAAAGCCTAAAGCGCTAGAAGTTTCCTCTCAGTAATCCAAATGATTTTTCTCTCTGTGTGTGTATGTATCTATGTGTAATGCTAAAGAATTTTGATATTACCATTTTAGTTAGTTTCCATAGATACTTGCAATAAGACTGACATGTTATGGTAAATATTGCATTACCCTGTGAATGCAGTGAGACAGAAACCTGCAACACAAGCCTATCTTTAAAGAATTTCAGAAAAGGGGGAAAACACAAGAAATATTTTTTTTTGTGTCCTTTGGGCCTAAGTAGCCACTATCTTATTGATTTTATTTATTTAAGAAATTCCCATCCAACCTTTCACCATAAGGTCCCAGGGTGAGTTACAACAACATGAAACATTAAACTTTTGGTTTGTTTTAAATTGTTTCATTGAACAATTTAGAACAAACCCAAATGGCTGCTTATCCAGTCACAGGATGGGCGGCTGTTGTGGCTGTTGCAGCCCATCATGCCGGACCCCTTCCCCTAGGGAACAACGTCAGGGCTAGGCAACCAGCCATTGAGAATTCCCAGGCTGACTGCTGGAGATTGGTGGGCTATCACACCATTGGTTTATTTGAATCCTGGGTAATCTGGTCGGGTCAGATGGGCAGGGTTTGGGACCCTATAAAGGCTGACTGTGGCCGACCCCAAGGACCGTGTTCAGCCAAAAAACAACTCTCTGTACCCTCCCCCCCTTCAATGATGTTGCGGGTTTATATATGCTAACCTTTTCCTTCTAGGGCACTACGTTCATTGGCTTTGTTGTGGTTCAATAATGGGTGCTGTTTTCGGAGCTGGGAATGAATTTTCCTCCCAACAGATTGGCCCCGTTTGGAGGTTTTGTCTTCCCCATAGCAATAGTCACAACTTTGGTGGATAATGCATTGGGTGGAATCCTTCTAGTCTAACAACATGTGGGGTGTGTGTGTGTGTGTGTGTGTGTGTGTGTGAAGTGGTGCATCACTCCTACCTCAGAACTGGGCGATAACAGGGTACCCCATTAGAGGGGTCTAGTAGGACATCTCTGTCCAAAAGTCAAGGCATGTGGCAGATGGACCATAGAGCTTCCTTCAGTGGCTTAGGAGGGTCATATGTATAGACCTGCAGCTTGCAGATGACCCATAAATTCTAGGCTTGCCCTGTCGTGTGACAGCCCTCCACCAAGGGGGTTGTGAGGGATATACACCCAATGCCTAATACAAGTCTAACCTATATCTGGAATCAATACAGTTGTGGCAAATTTTTAAATCCCAGAACATTGTCTTGTTCAGTTTGTCCCCTTTCTTGGCTCAAGCTTTGCTCCCTGTGGTGGGGGGTAGATCACTGAAAATGGGTCCAGGATATATGAATCAGGCAATATATTGTTCTTGGCTCAAGGAAATATAGTAGTATGCTTTATGCCCTAAAATGTGTATGTAAAGTATGATTAGAAATGCACACATAGAGATAAAATACATTAAGTGCTCCTTTCATAATAATATATCTATATATTTAAATGTTAATATCCTTGCAGATATTTATTTATTTATTTCTGTTGTTGTTGTTGTTGTTGTTGTTGTTGTTGTTGTTGTTACAGATTAATGTGAAGATAGGATGGAACAGGCTTATGAATGAAAAGATGTAAAACTGACATGAACTGCAATGTGCCCAGAAAGGCCATAACATCTCCTTCCCATCCTTCCTCTACCTGAAATTGGATTTGAAAGATGTATTTTGCTGTAGGGAATAGAATAGGCTGTGGTGTGTGCTTGGTTGTGTTGTATGCAGTGCTTTCTTTCTGGGCATACGCAGGGGTACACATACCCCTAAACATTTTGTGAACGGGAGAAGAAACTAAAAACTAAATAAATAAGATTTTTAGTTTCTTCTCTAGCACGGTGAATCGTCAGTTCCATTGCTACCCGCGATGGTGGCCTCATTTGCTGTCACGGTGTTTCCTGAATCTCATATGGAAGCGAGCGTTTAATGTGAGAAGTAGGAGTTGGAATCTAGCACGGTGATTGGTCAGTTTCATTGTTACCACCTCCGATGGTGGCCTCATTTCCTTTCCCGGTAATTTTCTTGAATCAAAATGAAAGTTTTATGTATCTGTGTGGTGACCATGCCAGTTTCTCAGATTTGCAAATGGACCAACAATTTGGCTTAGTATGAGACTTCCTATAATCCTAGTCTGTTATTTTTAACTCAAATCATGATCTACTGCAAGTGCTGAGCCATCTCTGCCACACATTACAAAAATTTAGTGGGGGCATGAGATGGGGAGGCACAATATGTTAACAAATACCAAATGTTCCATGATTTTTGAACTTTGCGTTGCCCACTTCCCAGATGTAACTTATTAGTCACTTGCCTTAATTTTATATATATATTCACTGGAGGTTCCACAACACCCAGGGAGAGACATTAACTAAAGACAGCAAGTGACTAACCATGGTGTCCCCGTTTATATGGAACTTTCTCATGAAATTTAATTATTGGTTTGAATTATTGATTTCTTGCTTGGATAAACTAATCCTGCCATAATCACGAGTAAAACTAATACATTATAATTAGGGGATGAGATAAGCAATGGAGATTGGTTTCATCAAATAATTATGCCGCTCAGTTTGAATTATATTAAAGTTGCGTGTTTCCCACCTAATGGGTGACAAAAGCGATCATTTATAACAATGTAGATCTCATTTGCAGCTGCTATATTATTTAGGGTGGGAAACAGAATATTACTTCCAGAATCTCCCTGTGCATTTGGGAAATGAACAACAACTTTCTTGCCATTTAATCAAGCTTCCTATAGATAATCTTTAAGAGCAATTCCCACAGGAAGTTATTACAAAGTACTCAATGCTGAAGGTTCCCAACGATTGAGAAAATCCCTTGTGGTTTCTCCTTTAGTTTTCTGAAGTTTTCTATCTATTGTTTCCTAGTAATGGATTTCTAGATGCCCTTCTGTATTACTCTGCAAGTCTGTGTTAGGTAGTACTATACTCCTTCAGACAATTGCTGTGGTTGGGGAACTTAGAAAGACCTGGTGTAGACATCACAGCCACTGGCGGAGGAAGAGAAGGAGGAGGAGGAGGAGGAGGAGGAGGAGGAGGAGGAGGAGGAGGAGGAGGAAGAGTTTGGATTTGATATCCCGCTTTATCACTACCCGAAGGAGTCTCAAAGCGGCTAACATTCTCCTTTCCCTTCCTCCCCCACAACAAACACTCTGTGAGGTGAGTGGGGCTGAGAGACTTCAAAGAAGTGTGACTAGCCCAAGGTCACCCAGCAGCTGCATGTGGAGGAGCGGAGACGCAAACCCAGTTCACCAGATTATGAGTCTACCACTCTTAACCAGTGTGATCCCGGTGGAGTGCCATTGCAGCTGCCCCCCCGCCCACGCTGGGCACCACACCCCCTCAGGTGGCATGCCACTCCCCCAGTATGTGCATCACGCCCCTGTGGCTGGCACGTCACGGCCCCAGGATGCGCGTCATGCCCCTGCGGGTGGCGCACCATGCCTTTGAAGCTCCACCACTGATCACAGCTAACCATGGCTCACACCAACTGTGCTTTCTTGCCTCAACTCTGGTTAGGATCAGCAACTTTACCAGACCACATATCCCAGGATCCTTGGGGAAGCCATGAATGTTAAAGCGTGCTTTTAATGTATTGTGTGGATTTGACCTCAGCTCCTAGGAACTCTGGGGTTCCTCCATGTCACTAGTGCCTGAGAGACAGTAGCCTTTCCAGAAAGTCTTCCCAATGTTTTCATTGAATGTATGGAGGAGGAGGAGGAGGAGGAGGAGGAGGAGGAGGAGGAGGAGGATCATACCTCTCACTGCAGATGTCCCCACCAGCCACACTCCCTGGTGGCACATATAGAGAAAATGTGAAAGGTGGGCTATGGCTGTAGGGGTTTTTGCGCATGAGTGGTAGAACATGCATTTAGGGGTCCTCCATAAGAGTGGGAACCCTGGCAATTGAGGGTTCCTGCTCATGGGCTGAAGCCCTGTGTGCATGCAGATAAATGTGCATAGGAACCCTTTCAGACTACCACTGAAAGTCAGCACTGCGTTTGGCAAGTGGGTGTAATAGCATCAGGGCTAATTTGACTCTCTCATGCATTCAGTGAACATGTATGGAATGGAAATCTGAAAGTGGTTGGTGACATCATAGCTCTGCAAAACTTTGGTTGTAGAATGCCCTGGAACTCAGACGTTTGCCTCCTAAATGCCGCAAACCCAGAAGTGATTGTTCTGGTTTGTGAACGTTCTCTTGGAACCCAAACATCTGATGGGGCTTCTGCGGCTTCCGATTGGCTGCCGGAGTTTCCTGCAGCCAATCAGAAGCCACTATTTGGTTTTCAAATGTTGTGGAAGTTGAACGGACTTCCGGAACGGATTCCATTCGACTTCCAAGGTACGACTGTATTCTGAATTTGTACTCTATCCTGCAGATTTGTATGGCATGCAAGGGTTCCATAGAGGACACACAGAAGGTTGCTGGCAGACAATTTGCTATGGTTCCTGAGGACAGAAAATTTGAAGCCCACTAAACTCACTACTTATTGAGCAATGTTATCATCTGACAGGGAGGGGGGTTCTGATTGACAGGTGTGAGATATCTAAACAGGCAGCTTGCAGTTTACAGTATCCAATGTCGTCCATTGCTGCAGATCAGCAAAAGAAAAAAGGCAAATGTTTCATGAAATTTTATGTGGGTGGGTGGTATATTATCCATTGACCCCCAAATGTGCACCACTAGCATTGCACTCCGATCTCAATTGCCGGCACTGCTGAAACCTCAAATTCACACCAACGCGTTGGTAGAAACCCATTAGTAGTCAGGAAATGGCAGAAATACAAAACGAATGGTCAATAATAGCATGACTCTCCAACTGCTGGGACCTAAAGGCCTCTTACAGATTAACAAGGGCTGTTCATAGGGCTAGCACAAATGAATGAAACTGATGTTTCAGTGTTGGATGTATATTTCATGTTTTTCCCACTGAAACAGGCCCATACAAATATGCAGCTTGTTTTGCATGTCATTTTTTTAAATAAAAAAAATAAATCTCTAATTCCCCCCTCTGCAGCAGTTTAAAGACAAAGTAGCCTTTCCCAGATTTGGGCTGCATGCCTGCACAGTTAGATTAATTCAGTTTATTGGCACCTTAATAACTGACACAGCAGAATGCATTTCCATGACTTGATGATAACTGGGAGAAGAGGGGGGCATTAGTACAGCTTTTCTGTACAGCATTTTGAATATGCAATATTCAATGCAATAGGGAAATTGTCTTCCCCAATGTGCTGTCTTCCAGTTGTCTTTGATTACAAACTTTATAATCCCTGATGACTGGCCGTGCTGCATGAAGCTGATGGGAGTTGTAGCACAACACATCTGGAGGGCACCATCTTGGAGGAAGCTGAGGGACTGAATTCCCCATTTTCTACTTTAACACTTGGTTCTGAGCAGAAAAAAACTGTATCTTCATTTAATTGCCATCACGCACAGGAAATTACAAAGTCTTGGCTATTTCTGAAGGTTGACCAGAGGCGTCCGACTGTATTTGAAGTAGAACTAAGCCAAAGTTTACCAGAATACTTTTTTTCTGAGAAAATTCTGAGATGTTCCTTTCTCTCATTCGCCCCCTATCCCCTCACCCCCAAAGAAGGGCACTTTGCAGAATTTTCTCACAATACTCTCCATCTTTTGGGGGGTGGCAGCTCCTGCTTTCCATGCCCAATAATGGCACTAGGTGCAAGGTATTTTTTGATATAAATGGTGATTAGACTGGTAATGCAGTTGCTGCCATTTGAAACAGCAGCAAGGGGACAAGTGAGGGGGGGGGTTGGGGAAAACTATGCTATTCACACTTCTAATGGTAACCTTAACCCCAAGCAGGAGGTCTGAGTAAACACAAGGGGTCAGAAGAAGGAAGCAGTTCCAGCACAGGGTAGCATGCCAAAGGTTGCAGTGTGAGCACATACTTTGACAGGGAGGAGCCAGATGCTGTTTCAGTTGCCCAACAGCTGGACAGCCCCTCCTCTCCAGCCATCTCTCCTCCTCCACCGACACCCAGATCATGAAGAGCCTTGCATGCTGCTGAGCAATTGAACAGACAGGCCCAGAGGTGGATCCCTCCCCCTCACCGGAGTTTGCAGTTGCTTGGGAGGAGTCCAGAGGGAAAGGGCTAGAGTGGGAGGGAGGGGCCAGATGCCAGTCCCAGCAACGTCTTCAACTAGGGCATATAAGCCTAGATGAAAAGTTTTTACTTTTTGTGAATTAAACTTGATTGCACTTTGTGTCTCTTCTTCCTGACTGGTGGATGAACCTGCATTCCTGACAGCCCTTTGACACCATCTGTCATGGACTCTTTATTTGATTCCTGCATTGCAGAGGGTGGGACTAGATGACCCTCAGGGTCCCTTCCAACTCTACGATTCTGTGATTCTATGAATCTAAAAAGCCTGATTCAAAAAAAAAGAAAGAAAAAGAAATGGGAAGAGACACTGAAACTTTAGGCTTCAGATTTAATTGTATCACCATACTGGTGCAACATCCATAGCATCTTGATTTTATGCAAACACCCATTGACAGCTAAGAATAAGTTTCTGTCTGAGTTCTTTTGTCCCTGGTGACAGAGATGTCCTCAGACAGAATTTGATAGTTAATAGGGCCAGATTATTCATAGAAAAATGTGTAAGTCTTTGACCTAATACATGGGTCAGAAGCATGATGATCCAATTGTAAAATTCAGATGCAAATATGTTAATAGATACACACCATAATTAGATATTGTGATATGGTAAATCAAATTAGAGCCCTGCGCACCTCCATTTCTTCCCCTCTTCCAAATCTGGCATTACATTTTGTAATTAAAAAATTGGGAGCCTAGCTAATTAGAAAAAGTAAATTATCTTTCAAGAATTTGTCACCGGATCAAGTATCATGCATTTGATAGCAACTTATTGCTTTGCGTTTTTAATTAGCATCACCACCATTAGATCAGATGCATCAAGTTTGACATATTACAACATCCCTTGATGTTAGCAACCTGATCCAAAAGAAAATGCCCTCCATTTTCATGCAAAAAGCCAGCACCTATTTTTATTATTCCACTTATATTTATTCCTTAGTTGCTAACAGGGTAATCAGGATGTCACTGCTTTAAATCACTCCCCTACCATGAATCCGCTAGGGGCTGTATTTAACAGTAGCCGCACTCAGAGTAGAAACATGCAAATTAATGAACCTGTTGGTCATGTCCATAACTTTGAGTGGGATTAGCATTAGATACAACCCCAGGCCATCTGAGACAAGCCAATGACACGCCATGCCCTTTCAGTGCCCCCTCACCCCGACTGTAATATGGTAGATAGAAATATTAACAAACTTTTCAGGCTTGTTGTAAGGATGAAGGATGCAGAGCACTTTAAACAACTGAAAGCATTCCACAGATGTTCAGTGCTATCATTTTATTTATGCATTTATTTCATTTCTATTTGGCCTTTCATTCAATGAGCTCAAGGCACCATGCATGGTTCTATCTCCTCCTTTTAGATAGGCTGGACTATGATTGATGGTGACTGGTTGTCAGGGACTGGCTTAATGAGGAAGAGTGGTGCAGACCGTCCACCCAAGAGCTCCTAAAGGAGGACACAGATGATGACTTAGACCTTGGATTGTGGTGGTGGGACACTAAGGAGCAGTTTGCGGAAGGGACAAGCTGGGAGTGCTCTGGCTTGTCTTAATGCAGCTGAGACATCCTGAAACTGACCACTGGCTCTGCCCTCCCCGCTCTAACCTCTCACTCTGGATCCCTCCCAAGCAGACAAATGCTGAGTCAAGGAGGTGGGCTCCTTCTCTGGATCTGTCTGATCCGTTCCTTGGCAATGTGCAGGATGCTCTTCAAGTAGGGTGTCAGAGGGGGAGGAGAGCCAGCAGAACTGGGACTAGCCTGCTGCTGGGTAGCAAGGGCAACCTCTGACTCCTCTCTGTCTGAGTTCGTGCTCACACTGTGACTCTCAGCCTCTAACCCTGTCCTGGAAGGCCTTCCTTCTCATGACCCTTGATCGCTCAACCCTTCTGCTTCTAGGTTTTCGACATTCGGGAGCTGAAACGTTCCAAAATTGAGTCATTCGGGATGTGAGGTTTGACCGTAGTAGACATTTATTGGGAGGAAATAATATATTTCAATTGTAGTCAGAGATTTAAAATATTAAGTGATAAATACTATTGTATCAACGTGCATTTTATTGTGTTTAAAATATTTTGTAAGCTTCCTTTAGAAAAAGCGATGAAGGTTACTATCTCCATAGTAATCTTGCTGCACAACCCTATGTCTTTGTCACCAGTAAATAAAATATGGATGGTTTGCAACCTTAATGTTATGATCTTGCCTATGTGTACCTTAATATCGTCAGTGTTATGTAAACAAAAAACCAAATTACTTTAATGTGCCATGATGGTACATGGAAAAGTCCTTTATAGAAAGAGAACATCCAACTCCATTAGGACTATCAACCAAAATCAGAATCGACTGGCACCAAGGGGTGCCTTAGAAGAGCAAGGTTAATGGGCTCCCTGCAGCTACTTCTGTGAGTAGCACCGGCTTAGGGAGCTGATCGATAACAGTCCCAAGTAAATGTAACACAATGCTTCATTGCTGCTGGTTACAGATGTTCTTTTGAAAGAAACCTCCCATTTACTCTGCAATCCTAAACACAATTTCCTATGAATACGTACCGCATAACAAAATGCAACTTACGGTGGAATCCTATGCATGGCAACTAACAAATAAGACCCAATTAACAGATGAGTTTGTAAGTGTGCATAGGATTGCAGCCTTACTGTTGAGCTAACCATTCAAAAGGAATAGACCAAACAGGAAGGGAGGAGGAGTAGCATTATATGTAAAGGATGTGTCCATTTGTGAAGAGATCCATGACCTGGAGCATGGAAGGCAGAGTAAAGTACTGTATATGGGTAAAAATTGTAAGAAAGGGAAACAACAGTGACTTTACTGTGGGCGACTCCTATAGACCTCCAAGCCTGTTTGAATACTTGGAGGATGCCTTTCTACAACAGATTATGAAAAATTCAAAAAGGAGAGCCATAGTAATCATGGAGACTTACTACCCAATATTTCTTGGAACTCAAGCACTGCCAATAATGTTAGGTCCAACAAATTCCTCCATTGCCTAATAGATAACACTGGGGAACAATTTTTTTTTTTTCATTTTCTGTTGCATGACATTTTTCAACTGTTCTTAAATGTTCTTTCAATGCTGATTTCAAATCTGAAGTTGGTTTTGTTCTGTAAGCTCTAGGTTTTTTTTGCAATTCGTGTTTTTCACTTTTCACCATAATCTTCGTTTTTCACAATGCAAGAATTCAATATTTTATTAAACACATAGCCAAAGTAGTACAATGTGAGTATAAATGTAAGTGACATAAAACATTGCACATGACATGTATAGCATTGAAAATGACATGTATATCTATGTACAGTTGGAGGTATGCAAAAAAATATACCGGTATTCCCTGGGATACACAGTATCTGCAAGCTGTTGTTATTCAGGTAAGAATTTGCGCTTGTAGCTCTTGCGTTTGTGGACTTGCACAGGGGATTCTCATTTGATGGTCCAACAGTAGTCTGACATCATAGTTTTATCCCATCGCCCTTGATAACGCTCTTCCATTGTCTTCAGGTCTTGATGGAAGCGCTCTCCCTATTCATCACTGACTGCCCAAAGGTTTTCTGGGAATTGATCTAGGTGACTGTTCAGGAAACTAGAGCTTACAGAACAAAACCAAGTTCACCTATGAAATCAGCACGTCAAAATTAGGTTGGAACAACTGCAGGTGTCAATGCAACCAAAATTTTGTTCCCCAGTGTAATTTCATTTCGAAGAAGGTGGAAGAAGCAACAAGGGGATCATCTATCTTGGACCTGGTCTTCACCAACCATGAGGAATCAATTTACAAAGTGGAAGTACCGGGAGTACTTTGGGAGGTATTGATCATGTTCTCTTGGGTTTTACGATACAGAGAAAAGGGAAAGCTAAGTGTAGTTGGACATGCACTCTGGAATTTAATAAGGCTGATTTCAAATAGCTTAAAGAACTACTGGGTGAGATCTGATGGTCAGAAAGGGGAAGGGAATCCAAGATGGACGGGAGTTTCTTAAAGGCAGTGCTTTTTTTTCAGGGGGTACTCGAGGGTCCACAGTACCGGCACCTCTTTTTTTTGTTATTGTTAAAAAGTGTGACACTTAACTGTAACAACATCTTGGTGAGTACCGGCACTTATTTTCCTAGAAAAAAGCACTGCTTAAAGGTGATATATTGGAGGCACAAATGCAGACAATTCCAACAAGAAGGAAAAGTGGGATATACCTAAAGAGACCAGTGTGGTTGCATAAGAAGCCTGCTGATGGCCTGAGATGTAAGAAGGGCGTATACAGTATAAGAAATAGAAGAAAGGGGAAATAGTGAAAGAAAAGTATACACAAGTAGTCAATAGTTGCAGGCAGAAGGCCAGGTGGGCCAAAGCTCAGAATGAGCTCAGGTTTGCAAGAGAGGTTAAAAATAATTGTTAAAGGGTTTATTTGGCTAGGTTCAAAGTACAAACAAGTAGTAAGTCCTCTACATGGAGAAGATGTAGAAATACTATTGGGTGACAGAGAGAAGGTGGAACTGCTCAACACCAACTTTGCCTCTGTCTTCACCCTAAGCTGTTTGGTGAAACATCTGCTCAGTTAGTGATACATTTCAAATAACATCAGAACAAACATGTACATTGTACATTCTTCCACGCTCCTCGGTAAACAATTTTGCATATCATTTTCCTAACATGATCCCTGTATTTCAGCGTAGAAGAAAAACATCATGTGTGAAGGAGTCCTCAGTATTTACAACCCTGCTCCAATCTCACTCACTTCTTATTACCTTTTTGCCCATTTATCTTGCTTTAGCTGACCGAACCAATTGAAGTCAATTGGAGAAAAGGCAGCAGAATCAGACCTTATGTTAACATTTCCATCTGACATACACTCCATAATTGCACTTAATCTAAAATGGCTGCAAGCAAGCATGAACCAAGAACAATCCTCTTCACTAAGCCAGGATGCCAGATACAATTATACACCTGCACAACTTCAATCTAGTATCGAGAAAGATTGTCCATTCCTCCTCTTTTTGTGTGCGCCCATATAATCTGTATCAGCATCAATTAATTCCTGCTCTAATAGCACACCAAGTCAAGCTTTTGGCATTCACACATTAGATCATGTCAAACTGAAGATCCAACAGTTTCTGGCTCTGCAAAAGCTTTGATTCAAATTAATTTAATATCATATAGCAGGTACCCCGGCTAGCTGCTGGCAGGCTTTAAACTGATCATTTGATTATACCCATTATTTATATTTAAAATAGCAGGGCTTTAATTGTAACAATTGCACACAGCCTGTACCCGAATCAGCATTTCCACTTGGAGCTGACATTGATATGACAATCAGAGTGACAGCGTAGTTCTTCTTTTACGAGGAAAAGTGCTAACAATAATTTAATCCTCACACATTGAATGATACATATTGATAATATTTTTTCCTGAATCCTGTATACTTTTCACCTACATTTTTACCAGGCTGTAGAGAGAAGACCCATGAAGATGACCCTCAAATGTTGTGTGATGGGGAGCAGAAAATTCTATTACTTTGGGTCTTCTGAGCAGACTTGCATAAAATTGCACTGGTAGAGACTGAAATGCCACCCGATATCCCAACTAGCCTTAGGCAAGAAACTCTCCTTCATCCTCAATCTGTGGATAACAATGGTGAACTAATTTACACAGTTGTAGGGATTATAAGAAACTACTATATGCAAGGATGCGGGTGGCGCTGTGGTCTAAACCACTGAGCCTAGGGCTTGCCGATCAGGTCGGTGGTTTGAATCCCCATGACGGGGTGAGCTCCCGTTGCTCGGTCCCTGCTCCTGCCAACCTAGCAGTTCGAAAGCACGTCAAAGTGCAAGTAGATAAATAGGTACCGCTCCGGTGGGAAGGTAAACGGCGTTTCTGTGCACTGCTCTGGTTTGCCAGAAGCGGCTTAGTCATGCTGGCCACATGACCGGAAAGCTGTACGCCGGCTCCCTCGGCCAGTAAAGCGAAATGAGCGCCGCAACCCCAGAGTCATTCGCAAGTGGACCTAATCGTCAGGGTCCCTTTAGCTTTACCTTTACTATATGGGAAGTCATTTCAACACTCTAAATCAGAGGTGCTAACCTGTAGCCCTCTAGAAATTTGTTGTACTACAACACCTTCGATCTAAGAGGTGCTAGGATCGATCATCATATCAATTTATAGTTTCCCTATCTTTAAAATATATTCTCTGTTTAGTCAACTCACATGCCTTTCTTTCTATCCCATAGTGCTGTAAAGGAAACACAAGAGCTAGCTCTCTCTCCTCCATGCTTTTGCTGCTTTGCACCAAGAGCAGAACAAGTTTATCTCCATAGGAGCCTAGCAACAGTCTGCACTGAACTGATTTTTCTCCTGCCATCTCTTCAGTGGAAATGCCAGTTGATGCCAAAACCATGCTGATAGCTTTTAAGTTTAGAAACATGATATGAGGCTGCATAAAAGAGCTTACAGCTCATAAATATATCCCAAGAGAGCTTTACATCTGAAATGGAGTCAATTAAGGCAATTTCACCTTCATTAATCAAACAAAGTACATTATTGTACAGAAAGTGAGGAAACTGCACGGGGAAAGAAAATCAAACATGAAGTAAATGTATATATGGATTCTCCAAGCTAAAAAGGAGAACTGAGAAACAAGAGATGGAAATTGTATAGGGAATTGAACAAATACGGGAAACTGCTTCTTATTCTGCTCACATAATATGTGGTGGGTGGGTGGGAAATAAAGAATCCCAAGTTCCATTTCCCTCATCAGCACCAACATGGATTTCTGGATGTGTAAAATCTGGCCAGGCTCCTGGGGAGTAAGAGTCATCTCTGAAATGTAATTTGATGTCCTTCCTCAAACCACTTCAATTGGTTTGGTCAACTGGGGGCAAAAAGGAAATTGCAGCTGTCATAGATTGCTGCTATGATATTGCCCTCAAGACTCAAGAGATCGCAGAAGCCTTTAATAATGACACAACTTTACTGGGCACACAGCTACACAGCAGTTTTGAATGTGGCCGTGTTGTAAAGCAAACAGGAAACACTTGTGCCATCTCACTTCCTGTTTCTCCTGAAAACTGGTCCTGTTCTTACAAAACCTTCATTGCGTTCAGGGAACCTGTGAGGTGATGATGGGAACTCATCGACTGACCATGCCCCCCCCCATGTGCCTAATGGTCATATCTGCTAGTGGGTGCATATTTGACCTGGACACACATTCAACATTAGTAGAATGTGATTAGTAGAAAATGGTCGCACATACGACATTAGCTGTGCACCCACATGAAAGAGGTCCTACATGCCTACAGCTTCTGTATAAGAGTGGGAGCAAATCTCTGTGAACTGCTGTGATAAAGCCTTTGCAAATATTTATCTAAGAGGATGATTCCCGCCTGGATTGCATTCACTCAACTGCCTCCCTTAGGCTTCTGCTAGCCTGATGGCAATTCCTACTCACTCACTAAGTAAAAAAACTTAAAGACTGACTTAAGGTCCCTACTGATGTCCTTTTTCTTATGCTTTCATGATGATTTGTGCTCACAACACTATCTGGGCAGTCATACATGATCTCACTTTCAATAATATTTGCACCCGTGAAAGTGTGGGGGCTGTCACACTGCTTCCTTTCCAATCAATGCATATTCCATAATTTCCTGCTGAAATTGCATAACTTTTTATACCACAAAAGTTATGATTTATTTTTGTCCTCCTGCTGCTCTACAGCCCCTCTCCGGAGAGCAATAATGTGGTAGCACTGGGAAAGCATTGCAGAACAAACCAAAGCAGAGGAAATCCATCACTAATGCACCATTATTATGTCAAGGGACATGTTTCAGAATACACTTGCAATTAAACACCACTCTGAAGAAGAGTGTGTTGGTGGAGAAGGGCAGGAAGTCTTCTCTCCAAAGAGTATCTACACCTACTAAGTTCCAGAGATGGAACATTAGGGTTGCCAGGTCTCGGTGGAGGACCCATTGTTGCTGGATTGCAGCAATCTCAAGGGCTTCAGGGAGTCTATCATGTGCATCTCAGATATTTCTTATACAGTCATACCTTGGTTGTCAAACGCCCTGGAGCTCGTACGTTTTGGTTCCCGTATGCCGCAACCCCGGAAGTGATTGTTCTGGTTTGCGAATTTTCTTTTGGAACTCAAACATTTGATGGGACTTCTGCAGCTTCTGATTGGCTGCAGGAGCTTCCTGCAGCCAATCAGAAGCCATAATTTGGTTTTGGAAGTCGAACGGACTTCCAGAACGGATTCCGTTCAACTTCGAAGGTACGACTGTATTAGTTTTATTTCTTCCTTAAGGATGGGGCAAGTATGTTGCCCGGGAGTGTGTAGGTATGTGAGCACCCCCACTTGAGTTGCTGTGAGGACAATTAGGAGCAAATCTTCTGAAGGGATCAGCCATAGAATTTGTGAACTTAATTCCATTGAAGAAATTGATGTGCTTGAATTGATGGATAACAATCAAATTTCTGCCTTTAACACTGAAGTCACCATGTGATGCTGAAGCCATCCTGTGATGAATGTGCATATCTGACCCAGCCTTTTGCTGCTACAAAATTACCAAAAGCACTTTTTCAGGGGGGGGGGGGAATGTTTCACAAACGGAGCTAAGGAAATTGCTGTTGTCGCTACTAATATGCTACAGCATGATTTCCATTTCAGCTCCAGCCTGTGTTATTTGCATAATTTCTTATCGACTTCTCTGGACAGCAAGATAGAGGAATATTATTTTGTTAGTAATGCTGAAGTTCTGATTGAGCTCATCAAGCTTAAGCCATTTAGCAACTATGCACCCCGTCTTCATTATACCCTTAAAAAATCAAATACATCAATACAAAATAGCAATTTTGACTGAACTGAAATCAGATCTGTTTGACTAAGCTTTTAATTAAATGGAACATAGAGCTGCACAATGGTTGTCAAATTAAGGAGCTCCTGCATATAGGCAGCTACGTAACTGTGATTTGTTTTGTATATTGGATTTTTATTGAAATGGGCCTGTTATTCACTTCTGATGATTAATCGGTACAGACAGCAAGAATGTATGAGCTTTAGCGGAACAAAGAGATCTAAAAGGAAAGAAGCATCTGTTTGTTGCCATTGCCAATGGAGTGCATTTTTATCTTCTATTTCCACTGGAAGTGTTAACTTTTCGGCAAATTATTTTTTCTGTTCTGCATTAAATTGTTTGTGATGTTGCTTCTTCCCTTTAAGAAAGCCCTGTGAACAAAAACAAAAAAGCCCGCACTTTTATGATTGGATGGTAGACAGAGATAGGTCAGTCTAAGCACAAATTTAACGCTGATAGTTTCATTATAAAACATTTCATGCTCCAGATCCTGTGAACACTACCTTCTGAGCAGAATTTCATCTATGTGCTCTAACCCAAGTGGAATGGATGGAGTCAAAGCTGTGGGAGATGAGAGGGAATGTGGATGAGGGAATATTGATTAATATTTCCTATCCCAGCTTGTGCTAACAAGCTCCAAACTAGCAGAGTTTCTCATCCCCAATAAAGCGCAGCAAAGCGTGGCGTTTAAGTTCCTATGAACTTCTAGAACAAGGCAGATCCTGGCACATATTTCCCCTGGTTCCCTCTTAAAAGAAAATACACGACACATAAGCTTATAAAAGTATAAAGCTTTTACTTACAGACATTCCAAGCTCATACAGGCAGTCTCAGAAGGCAGGCTAGCTTAGATTAAATGTATTTACATGTGGAGATTCCCCTTAAGGGAGAAAGGCTCCATGTGGGCCTCTCTTGGCTGGAAGCCAAGAGAGCATCTCCTGAGATGTTGCATCCTCGGAGTCCTGGTGGGAAGAGAGGGAGAGTAGCAGCTCACCTGTATCTTTGAATAGCTACAGGTAAGGCCACTCCCACTTCTGGTCACACAAAGGAAGTGATTTCAGTCTTGGCACAGGAAACTCTACCTGGAGGACCAAGTCCCCTTTGTGTACACTCTAGGAATGTTGTGATTGACTGCACCAGTGTTATACATCCCACAAACCCCTTCTCAGTCTGAACAACATTTAACAAACATAAAACAACTTTATTCAACCACCCAGAGTCCCAGCTTGACACGCAGGTTCTGGAAACTCTCTCGTGGCAAGGGTTTCGTGAGAATGTCCGCAGTCATCTCCTGAGTATTACAGTAGGACATTTCTACTAGTCCATCTTGGATCATCTGGCGAATGAAGTGATACCTGACCCCAATGTGTTTTGAACGTGCAAGGAACTTTTCGGTTTGCGCTAGCTGCAGGCAGCCTTGATTGTCCTCCATCAAGCTGACAGGTCCTTTTCTCGGCAAACCAAAGTCTGTCAGGAGTTGATCCAGCCAGATGATCTCTCTGCATGCTTCCGAAGCTGAAATATATTCACTCTCTGTGGACGATAAGGCTACACATTTCTGTTTATAACTGCCCCAAATGATAGGTGCATTTCCAAACATAAAAACATAACCACTTGTGGATTTGTAATCCGCCTTATCCCCAGCCCAATCTGCATCACTGTACCCAACCAACTTAGGGTCCCTTACAGCTGGCAATCTTAATTTACAATTCATTGTACCCTTGAGGTAACGCACCACCCTCTTGACCCCACCCAAGTCATGTTCAGTGGGAGAACTCACTTTTCTGCTTAGGATCCCCACTGCACTTGCTATGTCAGGTCTGCTGGTAGTAACCAAATACAAAAGTTTACCAATCGCTGACCTGTATTCGCTGTTGTCTGGCAGCAGCTTCGAATCTTGCTGATTCTTTAGAAAATCTGTGGCCATGGGTGTCGCGACAGGGTGTGCACCTTGCATCTGCATGCTTTCTATCAGTTCTATTATCTTCTGCTTCTGGCTGAGAAGAAATGAGCCGTCTTCTTCTCTCTCAATTTGAATTCCCAAGTAATACTGGACAAGTCCCAATTCCTTTACTTCCACCTCTTTGTTGAGATGTCTGACTATGTCTTTATAGTCTCTGTCATTGGACGTTGATATTAATAAATCATCGACAAAAGCCAGAATGTAAGAGAATTGTCCATTTCTGTTCTTAGTGTACAGGCACTTGTCAGCTGTTGACTGCTTGTACCCAAGCTGAACCAGCATTTCATGTAATTTCTGGTTCCATGCTCTTGCAGCTTGTTTCAAACCGTAAATTCCTTTCTGAAGTTTACATACAAGATGTGCCTCATTTTGCTTGATAAAGCCTTTGGGCTGCTTCATATAAATCTGTTCAGAAATCGTCCCATGAAGAAAAGCTGTTGCTATGTCGACATGACGGACTGATAGGCCTTTAGATGCTGCAATACTTAGAAGTAATCTAACACTGCTGTATCGCACTGTAGGCGCAAATACTTGATCATAGTCTTCGCCATACTGTTGTGAAAATCCTTGTGCTACAAGCCTAGCTTTGTAGCGTTGCACCTCCCCTTCTGACCCCTTCTTAAGCTTGAACACCCACTTGGACCCAATTGCCTTCTTACCAGGAGGTAGCTCTGTCAGGGTCCAGGTCTTGTTGCGATGCAGTGCATCCATCTCTTCCTGCGCGGCTTGCTTCCAGAGACTGGCTTCAGCAGCTGGCAACCGTTGAACCTGTTCCCATGTGGAAGGTTCCTGTGGTGGCGCCGACCCTGCAAAGTAGGACAGTCGTAGTGGTGGAACGCCTCTGTTGGACCTGGAGGAACGTCTGACCTCTGGCTCTTGTTGAACCGCATCAGCTTCCTCATCTCCTTCCAATGGCGGCATCCCTGCATACGGGTCCTCTTCGTCTCTGGAGCCTTCTGACATCTGGTCCTCCGCGTCTTCTGGGGTGTCATCTGTAGGGGGTGCTACAACACTAGGAGGTACAATACTAGGAGGTGGATTAGTTTCTGGTATGGCTTCAAAAGGAAAACTTACAAACTCCTCTGTTGGTGGCTCATTGGAACAGTCAATTGCTGTGTTCCTTGTGTCAGCCTTTTCATACTCCTCAAAATGAATCACGTGATGTGAACTTGTTTTCCCTGTTTGTAAGTCCACAACTCTGTAGCCTTTTCCTCCAGAAGCGTATCCAACTAGGATACCAGGCTTTGCTCTGGTGTCAAGTTTGTGTCTGTGCTCCTTGGGCACGTGGTAATAGCACAAACTTCCAAATACACGTATGTGTGACAAATTTGGGACTCTTCCATGCCAAAGTTCAAATGGCGTGCGCTCTGTGCCTTTTGTTGGCAGCCTATTCTGTATATAAATCGCAGTATTTGCTGCCTCACCCCAAAGTTTCTTCGACAAGTTGGATCCTTTTAGCATACACCTTGTCATCTCTAGGATGGACCTAAATTTCCTCTCAGCAATAGAGTTTTGTTGAGGTGTGTAGCTTACTGTGGTCACATGTGCTATGCCTTCCTGAGCCATGAAGGCTTCCATTTCACGTGAGCAAAACTCCCCACCATTATCGGACATTAGGGTGGTGGGTGCTCGATGGAATTTGTTCTTGACCATGCTTACGTATTGCTTGAACAATTCCACTGTTTCACTCTTCTCTTTGAGAAGGTATCCCACACAAAACCTTGAATAATCATCCAAAAATATCAAAATATACTTATTTCCTCCTAAGGAAGGTATATTCATAGGTCCAGCTAAATCAGTGTACACAATGTCCAGAACTTTTGTGCTTCTCTTTTCTGCACAACGTGGGAAAGAAGGTTTGACTCCTTTTTCACTTACACAAGTTATACACTTTGGTGTGGGTGTGTTACTTTTGTTTACCTGTAGACCTCTCACAAGATCTCCATTCTGCAGTTCCTGGATGACTCTGATATCCCGGTGACCCAGTCTTCGATGCCAGAGCTCCAGATCTGCTTCATGCTTCTGCTTGGATTGGGCGACTTGTGCTGATTGGTTTTCTGAAACGTTAATCTCATAAACACCATTGATTAGTTTCCCTTGAGCATAAACCTCATCATTTTTCGTTACATTGCATTCTCCATTGGCAAATGTAACCTTGAAACCTTTCTTGTCTAAAGCAGACACACTAAGCAAGTTACAATTCAATTCTGGGACATATTGAACATTAGGCACAGTTGTTTCAAGAGATTCATTGTTCACCTTGAATTTCAAACGCATTGAACCTGCACCTTGTGATTTTAGAACATTTCCATCAGCAATCTGGATTTCAGTCCATTCACTATCATTAATTTCTCTGAAATATTCTCTTTTATGCGCAAAATGGCTTGTAGCTCCCGAATCTAAAATAAATTGGTCACTTTTCCTTTCATTTCTTTGCACATTTAAACTCTTTTCTTGCAGTAGAAATGTACGCTCGTGACCCCCCTTCTTTTCACCTTTTGGTTGAAAGGGGCGGGACTTATTCTTGGGCTTCTGGCAACTCCTTGCAATGTGCCCTTTTAAATTGCAGTTATGGCATATTAATTCTTTGGACACTTCCTTAGACTTGGGAAATTGCTTAGAAACATAACTTGTGTCCCTCCTTGGATTCCTTTGTGGAGAATCAAGGTAATCTCTGCATTCCTCTCTTAAGTGATTTACTAGTTCATTAAAAGTCAAATCTCTGGTGTGATCCATTATACTCTTAAATGAAGCAAATTCTGGTCCCAATGATGCTAGCATAAAAGTCACTTTGGTTGCATCATCAAAAGCTCTGGGAGTTAGGGCAATCCTTTGAACAATTTCATTAAAGTCCTTAAAATGCCCTGTAAATTGTTCTCTAGAATTCATCTTTAACTTCAGCAGTTTATCCAATAAATGTCTATAAGAGTTCTCTGATGATTGTGCATAAACCCTCTCAATATCCTTTAGTATTTGAGATGCATCACTTTCATAGTCAATCAGAGATAAATACTCATCTTTCAAACTGCACAAAATTATGTGTTTAGCTTCTGCATCTTGCCTTTCCCAATCTGCTTTCTTGGTTAAATCAGCAAAATCAGGTTTGGGATCTTTCACCGCTTTAAGCACTTGTTTTGCTCCAAGATGCACTAAAAGGCGCTGCTTCCATTGCACAAAGTTACGATCATTCAGCAGCATAAAGCTTGATCTTGCTTCACTATCAAAACCTGAGCTTGCCATCTTAATCCTCAAAAATTTAAAAAATTTCCAAAATTTCAAAAATTCCCAAAAATGGTTAAAATTCAAAAATCAAAACTTAAAAATCTCAAAATGCAAACTAATCTTCACTGCCTCTGAGGTCTGTGAGCTCTGAGGGAGGGGAGGGGTCGCTAATCCCCCTTTCACAGCACAATGGAGAACAAAAGACCATGTGCTTACCAGGAAGTACAAACAGAAAAATTCTACTCTGCCAAAAATCACAATCCAAAGCAATCCTTTAAAAATACACAAAATACGCAGTTCTGGGCCCAAAACCCTTTGTGGGAGATGAGAGGGAATGTGGATGAGGGAATATTGATTAATATTTCCTATCCCAGCTTGTGCTAACAAGCTCCAAACTAGCAGAGTTTCTCATCCCCAATAAAGCGCAGCAAAGCGTGGCGTTTAAGTTCCTATGAACTTCTAGAACAAGGCAGATCCTGGCACATATTTCCCCTGGTTCCCTCTTAAAAGAAAATACACGACACATAAGCTTATAAAAGTATAAAGCTTTTACTTACAGACATTCCAAGCTCATACAGGCAGTCTCAGAAGGCAGGCTAGCTTAGATTAAATGTATTTACATGTGGAGATTCCCCTTAAGGGAGAAAGGCTCCATGTGGGCCTCTCTTGGCTGGAAGCCAAGAGAGCATCTCCTGAGATGTTGCATCCTCGGAGTCCTGGTGGGAAGAGAGGGAGAGTAGCAGCTCACCTGTATCTTTGAATAGCTACAGGTAAGGCCACTCCCACTTCTGGTCACACAAAGGAAGTGATTTCAGTCTTGGCACAGGAAACTCTACCTGGAGGACCAAGTCCCCTTTGTGTACACTCTAGGAATGTTGTGATTGACTGCACCAGTGTTATACATCCCACAAAAGCAATACATGCACATAAGCCTTAAGGCCAGGATCCGAGAGCCATGAACATTTTATTTGCAACTACAGCTGAGTTGTTTCTAATAAAGCGAGAGAACTGTTATGAGCTGTTACCAGAAACATGTGAAAACCAGAGGGGAAGGAAGTTGTTCTACCAGATGTAGCACACTGAGGCAATTTTGGAGTTGGAAGAGTATTTGTCCAGCCTTTGAGAGACAGTCAGCATTATGTGCAATAGCAAGTTGGACAACAATCTGAACTGGGACCAAAGCAGACTTATGCCATGATGTGAAAATCTTGACTTTGCAAAAATTAGCTCAAAATGGAAATGTCACACACATTGACATTTTTTAAAAAAAAAAATCATTCATTCTTTTCTTTTTTTATGGATACGATTGAGAAGATCATGTATGCTGTCCTAAGCTCTTTGGGAGAAAAGTAAACCAGCTACCCGGAAGTATTTTACTGGGTTTCGCCATGCACGCATGTGCAGAAGCGGTCTGCGCATTCGCAGAAGCGGTCCTCAGGTTGCGGAAACCTCTGGATCCAACTGGACTTCTGGAACGGAACCCGTCCACAACCGAAGCTACCACTGTATATATAAACCAGCTACTGTGCACATTCACCAGGCCTCAGGGAGAATGTGCACATAATCCTTCCATGTAGAGGCTATTGTCCACATTTCCCAGTCATTATACATAATCTCCAACAGGCCTTGGGAAATGGGACTGAATTATATACATTTGCTGGCTATTATGCGTAATCTCCAACAGCCTTCCCCCTAAACTTAATAGCCACATGGGGGATGGGAGTTTCCATCTGTGCTGTATGAGGGGCTAGGAGGTTTCAAACTTTCTTCTCTATAAAATCCCACTTGCGCTGCTCAGCTAACTGGGGAGCAGCTGAGAATGGTAAAAAAGGAACAGAACTTGTTTTTTTGGGGTGGGGGGAGGACACCTTATGTTTATCTGAAGCCCCTCTTTCTTCTTCTTGCTGCTTGGCTGATCAGTGGGAGGGCATATTGGGGTCGGGTAAGATTAGGCAGTGGGTCAGAAGCAGTCCAGGGTGGAGGGCACAGATTGAACACTTCTAAACAATAATGGGGGGGGGGGACATGTTTCTTGGAAACTGGATAATGTGCTCATTGCCCAGATTAGCCACTCAACTTACACTACCCTTAACAGATATAGCTAAACATGTGTGTGGATCAAAACAGCTACAAATTGGGTTTTGCAGTTCTCTGAATGTTCTTGACAATTTAAATATACACAATTGGTTGGCTACTGTGAAAAACAGGGTATAGGACCAGAAAGACCACTGGTCTCATCCAGTAGGCTTCTTCTTATGTTTGTAATTTGTATTTTGAAAAGCTTTTGAAAAAAGAATTTAATGCATAAATTGAATGGAACGTAATTATGGAGAAGATAGAGTTAAATGCAAAATTATCACAGACTGGAAGTGGATAGATTTGTCCATCTTTCTTACAACTACTCAAGTAAAAGTAGTTGAGCTATTGGGGGGCGGGGCGGCTCAAAGCCTTTGGACGTATGGCAGCCCTACTATTTGTTCTCCCATGTGTTTGTTCAGTAGCAGGCAGGGAAGAACTAACCTTGTCAATGATTTCATGCCTCTATGTACACATTTTACTTATTTTCTTCAAATAAAATCCAACATGATTTGCAATGCTCTTCTGAAATTCACAGTTGGGATACTTAAATGCATCTTCCTGTAGGTTTAATTTAGAGAAGCCGATTAACTCCCTTTATTTTATAATAAATAGTGACCCTTTATCTGCTTTATCCCTACTTTAGTTTTGAAAATAACCCAATAGATAGAGGTTGCAGGGTCAAAATGGGAATAAAAGTAATTATTTCTCTTTAGAAATGGATATTGTGTGGATTCTGTGGAGCAGTCATGTTCTAATGTCTTTATATTAGGGCAGGACTGCAGAACATTTTTTCAGCCTGTGGAAAAATATCTGGGTGCCTCATGCGAGTGATGGGTGGGGCCAGAGATTTAAAAAAAATGGGAGGGACAAGTGATCCCACTTTTACCTTTGTAAACATTCAAAATACCAGTATTAGGTATTGGGCCATGACTCTTAAACAGGGCCGGATTTAGGTTTGAAGAGGCCCTAAGCTACTGAAGGTAATGGGGCCCTTTAGATGTCCAGCTGTCCTTTGTCAACAACAAATTGTCGCTGTTTCTTGTGTTCAATTTATGCTATATGGTATTTTATGGACCTAATAAGTATCTAAAGCCATTTGTGTATATTGCCATGCAACCAGTCCATGCAGAATGTAGGCACCCTATATATAGAAATGAGGAAACCAGTGATATTTTAGGAAGTAGGCTAGCAGGCAGGACCCATTACTTACATCATAGGAGCCTACGCAACACAAAACACTGTTGCTGTATGCCGGTTTTATTTTATTTGTTTTTTATCTTATACTTTGGAAATGTACCACCAGGATTTTTTTCCCCTTCAATTTTTTTTGGGGGGCCCCACTCGCTATAGCTTGTTTAGCTTATATGTAAATCCGGCACTGCTCTTAAAATGAAGGCTAGCAGGCAACACTAGACCACTTACTGCTGTTTTCATCCTCAAAGGAGGATTGTAGCCATGAATATCATTGGTAGGCTGAGCCTCCAAATCAGGCTCTGAAGATCTACTTACTGTAAATGGATCAAGCCCTAACCTCACCCTTCTAGTATTCTCCAGGTCACCTGTATGGCAGAAGAGAACAGCCCCATGCCATGTATACAGAGTCACCATTATATTTATATATACCCTAATGTAACAGGGTGATATGCATAAACTTTGTGGTAAAGGGCTGCACAGACAATCTAGTGAACATGTGCAGGTTGGCAGGCAGAACATGGTGCCACAATCTCATTCTCCTTTCCTAAGTTCACTGCAGGTTCCTAGGATTGTCTGAATATTAGCATTGGCTTCCAGCTTCCCTCAAACAGTGCATACACTCCAGCATTTCTCTAACGAAAAAATAATTCGTTAATAATATTCAATAATAATAATAATAATAATAATAATAATAATAATAATAGTACGTTTCCGAGCACAATTCAAAGTGTTGGTGCTGACCTTTAAAGCCCTAAACGGCCTCGGTCCTGTATACCTGAAGGAGCGTCTCCACCCCCACCATGCAGCCCGGACACTGAGATCCAGCACTGAGGGCCTTCTGGCGGTTCCCTCACTGCAAGAAGCAAAGCTACAGGGAACCAGGCAGAGGGCCTTCTCGGTAGTGGCGCCCGCCCTGTGGAACGCCCTCCCATCAGAGGTTAAAGTGATAAACAACTATCCTACATTCAGAAAATTCCTGAAGGCAGCCCTGTTTGGGGAAGTTTTTAACCTGTTATTTTGATGTATTTTAATATCTGTTGGAGGCTGCCCAGAGTGGCTGGGCGGGGTACAAATAAAAAATTATTATTATTATTATTATTATTATTATTATTATTATTATATAATATCTATACCCCACCCATCTGACTCGGTTGCCCCAGCCACTCTGAGCAACTTCCAACATATATAAAAAACATAATAAAACAGTAAACATTAAAAAAAAAAACTTCCCTATACAGTGCTGCCTTCAGATGTCTTCTAAAAGTTGTATAGTTACTTATCTCCTTAGCTCCAGCATTTCTCCAATGAAAATAGGGACGTCCTTAGGAAAAGTGGGACATTCTGCAATCAAATCAGGAACCGGGATGGCTTCTGTAAATCCGACACTGTCCCTGGAAATTAGGAACACTAGGAGGGCCCATCATTGTCACTTCTGATACCACAAATCCAGAGTCATTATTACAAAAAGTTCAGAAGCATGGTCAGTCCTGGGGATGCTAGGCTCTTGGGGGTGGGGGAATCAACTTGAATGTCAGACAATCACACTTGTGTGTCTCTCGGAGAATGGTGAAGTGCAGATAAAGAAGAAGACAGATTTTTCCCCCTTAATGAAAGGAGAAAGATTTAGGGTACAAAAGCTTCCGTGGCGCTTTGCCCTTCTTATCGTGCTGAACATAAAAGGCGAGCCCTACAGCTCCTACATGCTATTTCAGAGATGCAATGAGATAAGGGCTCTCTGAACGGCTGGCTGGAACTAAGCAGAAACATGCCATAGCGGGGGACTGACTACCGTGAAGCATTCAAAGAGAATGTCAAAATGACTTTCGAAAATGGCTTCATAAAAACAGTAGCAAATGGAACGAAATAAGTGTGCTTCAGTAGAGCAATGGATTCGTCTATTTTTCCTTCGGCCTACTTAAAAGCATTTCTATTATTTAGATTTCCTTCCTGTATGTATTTTAGTGTTTCCCTACTGGAATCACAAGGATGAGGTTATTTAGGTATTTATTTTGAAGCACCCACCCAAACCTGTGATTTAGCTTTCTTGGAACTGCTAGAGAATTTGATAATTAAACATGACTTAGGTTTAAAAAATCCCAGCGAACAGCATCTGACATATTGGAGAAAGGCTGGTGCTACCCTTAAGTGCCATCACAATAGCAATGGCAAAGGACAAGTAGTGTCTTAGCAATGCTCCCCATGTACCAAGATAGGATATAAGGGCAGACCAAGAAGTGCTCTGGGTTGTTCTTTTCATCTGATAAACGCTTTACCACTGGAGACACATTAAAAGACTCTCCACGGGTCTAGGTCATGACTGTTTTAGCACCACATGGATACCCAAATTATGGATTAATTTACTTCTGGTAAGGATGGTGGAGTGATTACCTCATGTGCCTTCAGATTTGGGGAAGGTTGGTTGAAGATTTCCCACCTAAATAATGCCTTCTACCTTACCTGGCATTCAGACACAATGTGCTAAGGTCCTATATCACATGGATTAAATCATTGATCCCCCTGATAATGGTCCTTACAATTCCTCTTAGCTCTTCAACCTAGAGTTTTTCTAGAGTTGTCCCCCACTATGAGGTAGTTTTTATTGGGAAAGGAGCATTGGGGAATTGTGAAACTCCAACTTCCCAGGTACCATAGTCCATAGTACCATAAGACCACAATACCTCAAGGACCGCCTCTTTCCATATGAGCCTACCCAGACCCTGAGATCACATTCTGAGGCCCTCCTTCATGTGCCTCCTCCTCGAGAGGTCTGGAGGGTGGTAACACAAGAGTGGGCCTTCTCTGAAGTGGCTCCCCATCTGTGGAATGCTCTCCCCAGGGAAGTTCACCTGACACCTTCATTATACACCTTTAGGTGCCAGGCAAAAATGTTCCTTTATAACCAGGCCTTTGGTTGATCCAATTTACATCCTATGCCCTTTTAAAATGTGTGGGGGGTTTTAGGGGGGGTTGTGGGGGAGGGGGGCTATTGGGTTGTTGTTTTTATTTTTATTAGGTATTTTGTGGTTTTATATTTTGATTTTATTTTGTGAACCGCCCTGAGACCCCTGGGTATAGGGCGGTATATAAATTCAATTAATAATAATAATAATAATAATAATAATAATAATAATAATAATAATAATTTATCCCACTCCAGGCTGCTATTACTGTTTATAAATCACCACAGATCTCCTACTGTAGCAGCCAATTTGGCCCTGAATTTAAGGGCATTGTAAAGTGATATGGAAGACTAACTTTACACAGATGGTTCCTAAAACAACTCAGCAACACCCCCCCAAAAAAGAATCTATTGTACTCCTTTCTAGATTATAGTTTGCCACCCCCGAGGCTCTGCACCCATAGTGACCAAACTGGCTGTGCTCTCCTAAGTCCACCTCTGCATGTGTGCCTCTTCAGAAAAAGGATGGAAGGAAATTCTTCCTCTTTGCTATGAGAACCTTGGGCATGTGAACCTGCCAAGTGCATTTTGCCCCTCTGGCCAACGCCCAACAGCTCCCACAGAGAAGGCATTGGAAGGTGACCCAAGAGTGTCTTAAACCCCAAAATGCCTCAGGTAATTATCCAACCAGTTCTCAAAATTCTCTTTCCTGCCTGGACTAAAAGACAAAATGCCACTCTAAACAAACAAGAACTCCCAACAGTGTGAAGTAGGTGGGGGGGGGGGAGGAACACTGGGGCTAATCAAGGTCTCTTCCCGAAATTCCTACAAGCAAATAGCAAAGTCCATCCTACAAGGGCAGGGAAGGAGGGAGGGCAGCACAATGAAAAATACTGGAAGGTTTGGGGAAAAACCAGCTTATAAAGCCTGTTCCTCCTCCCTGACTGACCAGTCGCCTCCCCCCATTGTGTCTACTCTCAATCTTCCTCTGGGCCAAACCACCTGAGACTTCTTTTGAGGGGAGTTGGGGTGCTGCAAATTCACCTCCACTCCAGGGTGGGAGCAGCGTTGGCTAAGGTAAGTGTGAGGATAGCACTTGGGCTCAGCACTTTTGGTTGTGGAAAGCAAAACTGTAGTGATGTGGTATTCCGAAGACATGGTGCTCTCTCATTGGGCTTTAAAAGAAACCATCAATGATGCAACAGGGTCAGCACATCTGCTTGTCTTGGTGCAAAGCACAAAACTGTTAGCAATCCTTTCACAAATGCTTGTTGTGGAGCAGAACAGCAGGCCTGCTGGAAGGGCAACACTGGCATTACTCTGTCTCTCTGTCTCTCTCTCTCTCTCTCTCTCTCTCTCTCTCTCTCTGTCTCTCTCTCCCCTGGGTGAATGGCTTCACTCTATTGTCTTGTACTGTAATTACAAACAGATGGTGACTGGTGAGCAAAGCTTTGGCCATGGAGAAGGATAGCAAAGAGGTAAAATGTGGTTCTTCAACCACGTTAGCCTTACTTTTTGCTCACTTTTGCTAAACAAAGAGAGATTAAGAGGAGCTCCAAAAGAACCTCTCTAAACTGAGAGAATGGGATGGCAAATGGCAAATGCAATTCAGTGTAAACAAGTGTAAAGCCACATACGTTGGGGCAAAATAAAACTTAAGTTAACATAAATGCACATGATTTCTTCACTGCCAGCGATTGACCAGAAATAAAGCTTTGGGAAAGCTTTGGGATCATAGAAAAAGGGAAATCCTGGGAATCATCAGGAAAGATGCTGCTAACTTAAAGCCATTATACAAATCTATGGCAAGACCACATTTTAAATGTATAATTCTGATCTCTCCACCTGAAAAAAGATATCGTGGAGTCAAGGCAAGTAAGAGGTGACATGATAGAAGTCAGAAAAGATTCATAGAAGTCCAACCAGAATGATCAAGGGGATGGAGTGAAACTCCACGAGGGAGTTTCAGATTTTGAGAATTTTTAGTTTAGAGACAAGGCAAGCAAGAGGTGACATGACAGAAGTTTATAAAATCATACATGGCATGAGAGAAAAGTTTCCCTTCCTCTCTCATAACACTTGACCTTATGGGCAGGCAATGAAGCTGAATGTCAGAAGGCTCAGGACAGATAGAGTACTTCTTTATGCCGAATATAGTTAAGCTGTGGAATTTGCTCCCACAGGCCACCAGCTTTAAAAGAGGATTAGATAAATTCATGGAGGGTGAGGCTATTAATGGCTACTGGTCATGATGCCTATGCTCTGCCTCCACAGTTGGAGCCTGTTGAGTTAAGCCAATGGCACATTTAGCCTAGCATCCTGTTCTCAGAGGCCCATGAGGAACCCCGAAGTAGGACCTGAGCACAAGTGCAGTCTCCCCTCCAGCCGTTTTCAGCAACTAATATCTCAGTGAGAGGTTTTTCTCTTCACCCGCTCCGTCACTCTTTTTAACAGGAGATTCCGGGATCCAAATGGAGAGTCATCGGTACACAAGGCACATGCCCTGCTACTAAGCTGTACTCCCTGAATTGTCATTTAGCATCCTCACTGCATGTAGTTTCTCTGTACACTCATGACTCCATGCAGGAATACACAACCACAAACAACATGGCACATTGCAGATTACCGTGTAACCTCGACTCCCTTCTGTGGCACCCACAAAAGGTCTCCGTTAAATGTCCCCTAAGCAGTCTGCAATGCACAAGGGACTGTTTATTCTCCCTATTCCATTCCTCTTCACACTGGCTTGACCTCTGCTACGTTGAACATACTCCCTAAAACATGGCATTTGAAAGGGTGCCGGAACTGGACACCCTTCCTCCCTCCCTCCTGCTCTGATTAGAGGAAAATTGGCTGAGGGTGGGGGCATGCCCAGAATATTTTGTGGTCCATTATTTACTGCTCCTTTAGCTGTTGCGGCCATTTTGTGTTATGCCGCACACCCTGGGGTAGCCATTTTGTGACTGGCACCCACAACACTTCCTCCAGATTCCAAGTGTGCCCAATCGCCCCAACAGGTTGTGACCACTGGTGTATTGAATATATAATTAATCTAGAGAGAGAGCCAGTGTGGTGTAGTGGTTAAGAGCAGTAGTCTCGTAATCTGGGGAACCGGGTTCGTGTCTCCGTTCCTCCACATGCAGCTGCTGGGTGACCTTGGGCTAGTCACACTTCTCTGAAGTCTCTCAGCCCCACTCACCTCACAGAGTGTTTGTTGTCGGGGAGGAAGGGAAAGAAGAATGTTAGCTGCTTTGAGACTCCTTCGGGTAGTGATAAAGCGGGATATCAAATCCAAACTCCTCCTCCTCCTCCTCCTCCTCCTCCTCCTCCTCCTCCTCCTCTTCTTCTTCTTCTTCTTCTTCTTCTTCTTCTTCTAGAACTCAGGTTCAAATCCCTGATCAGCTATGAATCTTTCTGGGTGTCCTTAGGTAAGTGATCTTCTCTTCATCTGACCTCCCTCTTACATTGATAATATGGGAGCACGAGTCAATAGATATATGGCACACTGAACTCCTTATACAAACATAGGGTAAAAAATGCAAAAAAAAGAAAAGAACACACTGGGAATATAGGGAATAACCCAGGGAAAAGCTAGCATCTCTTTCCCCTAGGACATCCCTTGGGCGATTTTGAAAATTCAGCAGTGTGGGGTTCACAAAGCCCACTCTGGCAAATGAATATTAAATAGTACTGGTGCCATCCAGATGAGTTCAAAACTCATTAAAACAATTTCACCCTCTCCTGCGCATAGCCCTCGCACAGCATCGATAATGACTTCAAGATATTTCCAGTGCCTTCAGCAGCAAATGCCGTCAAAGTTTTATAATCAGTTTTCCCACGGGTCTTCCCATCCCACTCGACAGAAAATCTTGGCTGCTTTCAAAGTCTTAACTTTTCATTTAAAAAGCTATCTCTCATAAGGTGGGAGCAGAATAAAGACGCCAAACTTAGCTTCTTAAGTTAAGTAACTGCAACACACACACCCCTCAAGAACTTCCTTGTGGCTGCTAAGGGAGAGAATCTGAACAAGTCTTCCTAACGATACTTGGCAGTGAGGTATATGTTGCAGGAGTCTTTTCCTCTTTTTTAAAGCAAGCAAGCAAGCCACCATGAAAGCACAGTTAATGCCCATGACATTTAGACCAAGTGAGAAAACATAGAATGCATGGGTACACCTCCCAATTTTTAGTCATCTTGTTTTGTTTTTGCTTTTGGGGTAGAGGGCAGCTGTGGTGATATCCCAGCCACCAACATTTGCACGTCCTTACAAGGCTCTATATGCACTATAAATTTAAAGCAGTATCATCCACCTCCCTTTAAAACATCTGACTGGCTTCCACAAGCGTTGGCTGATTGATTGGTTTTTCCACAGACAGTAGTTCAAACAAAGCACAGCTTGGGGGAAAGTTTCTACACTTCCGGAATATCGTGTATGTGTCAAAAATCAAGCCAGCTAAATTTGCTGAAGCACCCTTTGTTATCGCTAAGGCTACAAACATTACATATGTTAGGCTGTGGTCTAAACCACCAAGCCTCTTAGGCTTGCTGACCGGAAGGTTGGCGGTTCGAATCCATACAATGAGGTGAGCTCCCATTACTCTGTCCCAGCTTCTGCCAACCTAGCAGTTCAAAAGCATACCAGTGCAAGTAGATAAATAGGTACCACTGCGGCGGGAAGATAAACAGTGTTTCCGTGCGCTCTGGTTTCTGTCACGGTGTTTCATTGCTCCAGTAGCGGTTTAGTCATGCTGGCCACATGACCGAGAAATCTGTCTATGGACAAATGCCGGCTCTCTCAGCCTGAAGCGAGGTGAGTGCCGCACCCCATAGTTGCCTTTGACTGGACTTAACCATCCAGGGGTCCTTTACTTTTGTCCTATAGCCACTCGGACTGGGAGTAAGTTCCATTGAACTCAAATGGATTTTTCTTTCTGAATAGACATACAGAATTGCAAATTTCTGGTGCCAGGTTCTCTGGAGCTAAACCAGGTGATCTGGTCATTTAAGCATTGCATTTGTACTCCACAGGGTATTGGAACCACTGCACAGAGGAGGTAAGACAGGATATGATGATGACAGTTCAGAATCCTCCCGTTCAGATGGCCCCAGAAAGCCAATTTTATGCCACTACCTACCATAAAGCTCCCAGCTTTGATCCCTTAGTCTGAGCACCTCAGTGCCGTGCGAGGCCACAAAGCTATCCTCCTGCATACTCCAAGGTATTTATTTACCTTTGTGCAGAACTGAGATCTCAATCAATCTAAGATTTCAGACAACTTTTCCTCCACTATTGATCATGGGAGCAGCCAGGATTCATGTTGCGGGCGGTGCGAACACCCACCTGTCATCATCCTCTGTCTGGCTCTGTCTAGCAGATTCAAAATGAGACGTCCCAACAAGTTGCTTTAAATTACTTTCTTTTGACCCCCCAAGTGCTCAAAAAAATCTGTCAAAATCTTTGTACAGTCTACTTTTAGTTAAGTATTTTTACTTGATTTTTTCCCAAAGAACTCCAAGATGCTGTGCCCTAAGCCAGACAACGGAAATAGCTTGAAGCTGCAGCAAGCACAGGGAGGGAAGCAGGTTTTGATACTTCAAAGTTAAGTTACCTTACATTTGGAGGGGCTTTATCCACATCAACACCTGTGGCAGGGAATTGATAGCTGGCCAAGCCTCATATTGGCTATCTCACACTGCAGCTTTAGACTTGCTCTGTCCCTGGAGTGAAAGGAAACAAATCAGGCAGATGGTACCACATGCATCTTAGTCCCAATAGTTCGATATTAAGTAATTCATTCCAAGCATATCACAAGTCCGGAACAAAGCAAACAACTAGGTTCCCACCCCCACCCTCCGCCTTTTCTGAGCATTGAGTTACAGGAGGATCTGTCCTGGAGTGTCAACATAGGGGGGATTGCGAAGAAGGCGCAGCACAGACTGTATTTTTTTGATAATTCTAAGTAAAAATAATCTTCCGCAAAAGCTGCTGCTTGCCTTCTATCACTGTGCCATTGACAGCGTGCTTACTTGTGGTTTAAGTGTGTGGTATGGAAGCTGCACTTCTCAGGATAGGATTGTGTTGCGAATAATTATCAAAACAGCAGAGAGTATTATTGGCTGTTCACTCTCTACCTTAGAATGCATCTATACCATCAGGGACCACAGAAAGGCATTAGATATATCAAGAGATCCATCACATCCTGGTCACCATTTCTTTGAGCTTCTGCCATCGGGACGGAGATACAGAATAATGAAGGCGAGAACGAGCCGTCTCAAGAACAGTTTCTTCCCTAGAGCAATTTTGGCCTTAAATGGAAACTTTGGAGTCTGAAGTCATCTTATTTTATTTGTTATATTGTTCTGTATTGTATTGTGTTTATCAGCATTTTTAAATTATGTGGAGTGCCTTATTTGAGTTGATATAGCAACTGATGAATTTCGTTGTTCCCACGAGGGGACAATGACAATAAAGATTTATTCTATTCTATTCTATTCTATGACATACATATATTTGAGCAAAGAAGGAGGAAGATTCATTCCGTGTCGAACTGGGTGTGATGTTCAAACCAATCTTCGCATGCATGTGTGTGTTTGTGTCCAAAGCGACACAAGAATTGGATAATTCTCCACCCATGGAAGCATCTGCAATTGTGCAACTATTTGTGATCAACAAGTAGATGCATCCCCCTAGATCAGTGGGTCTCAGCAGAATATCACTATATAGGTAAAAGGTAAAATGTTTATCACTATATAAACATACAGTGGTACCTCGGGTTACAGACGCTTCAGGATACAGATGCTTCAGGTTACTGACTCTGCTAACCCGGAAGTAGTACCTCAGGTTAAGAACTTTACCTCAGGATGAGAACAGAAATCGCGTAGCGGTGCCACAGTGGCAGCGGGAGGCCCCATTAACTAAAATTTTACCTCAGGTTAAGAACAGTTTCAGGTTAAGAACGGACCTCCAGAACAAATTAAGTTCTTTACCCAAGGTACCACTGTATAGAGACACAAGCACATTGGCCAGAGAACATTGGGTGGTGGTGGTGGTGGTGGTTGTTATTATTATTATTATTATTATTATTATTATTATTATTATTATTATTATTAAAGGAACAGAGGATCTGTGACCCACCGTAAGCTGCTGAACGATAACTCTCACAATCTCTAAGCATTGTCCATTGTAAATAATAATAATAATAATAATAATAATAATAATAATAATAATAATGCATTATTTATACCCTGCGCATCTGGGTGACTCACAGCAAAATATTAAAAACACGATAAAACATTAAACATTAAAAACTTCCCTAACAGGGTTCCCTTCAGATGTATTCTAAAAGTCAGATAGTTGTTGATTTCCTTGACATCTGATGGGAGGGCGTTCCACAGGGTGGGTGCCACTACCAAGAAGGTCCTCTGCCTGGTTCCATGTAACCTCATTTCTTGCAGTGAGGGAACCGCCAGAAGGCCCTTGGAGCTGGACCTCAGTGTCCAGGCTGGGGGTGGAGATGCTCCTTCAGGTATACTGGGGTTGATGGGAGTTGTAGGGTGCTTTAATAGTTAGAATGTTGTACAAGGACTGGGGCTAGATCTAGACATGTCAAAGAAGCGATTCAGTAAAATGCATTGTAAAATCATACAGGAAAATCCAGTAGGGAAAGACAGGACTCCACAGCACCATCTGGTGTCACAGAGTTATACTGCATATAGAACGCATCTAAAACACTTTTTCTTTACCAATGTAGCCGAGTCCATAGTATCTTGCTGTTGGGGGAAAGGGGAATCAATTATGTGCTAACCCAATACAAAATTCTGTTGATTATTAGAAATAAGCTAATATTAGATCATAATGTAATGTGCTCTTTCAAAATAAAATTGAATGCCAAGAAACCAGAAGCTTTTCTTCTGGGAATAGTAACAATGTAAATTGTGTGTGTGTGTGTCTGTGTGTAAATATATGTCTAAATATGTTTATAAATGTATGCCACTATAGCAGCAAGTAGTACCGACCAAGAAGGAATGTCACTTTAAGTTGTTGGAATATGCAGAGCTAGCAGGTCTACCTAGTAAGATAGGAGAACAAGATGATCAAGAATATAAAAAGGATTGGAAAATGTTTGCAGAGTATTTTAAAAATCAGTATAAACAAGTGAACAGTTTAGCAAGACTTAATTAATCAGTAAGCAGAGTAGAACTTGGTAACTTAGAATATGTGGAAGAGAGGGAAAAGGAAAGATACCTGAGAAGGAGAGGAAGGAAAGTTTTCATTTTTCTCCGTTTTATCTTTACTTGTTCTTTTTGAACTGTATGTGAAAACGCAAATAAAAATCACTTTAAATATACATATATGGTTCAATTGTTAAACCACTCTGGAAATTGTAACTCTGTAGGGAAAATAGGGGTCATCTAACAACTCTCAGCACTCTAAAAACACACACACAAAACCACCTACAGTTCCTGGGATACTCTGGCTGAAGTCATGTCTGTTTACAGCGGTGTAAGAGTGCTTTAAATGTATAGTGCAGATGGGACCTGAGTCTACACAAAGCTGTTTAGGTACCCCTTGGAGAATTGTTGTCTATCCTGTGAACTTGGGGGTTACCCCAAGCCCACCAATACAGCTGTCCTTTGCACAGGTGGTACCATTTTAGCTATGTCTACACAAGGACATGGAGACTCGATTGGAGCACAGAGAGAATGATAGAACCATGCTGTAAAGCAGGCATGTTAATTGCATGCATAAGAAAGGGTGGGATGCTGTAAGAACACCTAATTTGATGTGGCACAAATTTTCATGGACAGCAGAATTCATTCTTGACCTTGTCAGAAGGATTCCCTCCCCCTTGAAATCTATCTTGTAATTCAATTTTAATTTGAAAGAGCACATTACATTTTGATCAAATATTAGCTTAGCCTAAATTCAGCATTTCAGTCCAAATTATCTGTTATATAGCTGGAGAGGTTCATTTTTGGAACTCTATCTTAAAGGTAAACAAAGGGAGGAGGAATTGTGATTTCTAATAATCAAGGGAATTTTGTATTGAGTTAGTACATGACCATAATTTATTCTCCTTTTCACCAACAGTAAGATGCCCAGTCCTAGTCCAACATTCTAACCATTAAAGCATTTTACTTCTTTAAATATTGCTTATCCGGGACGTAGAACCAGTGAACTAACTAGGGATGCAGCGACCACTCAGGAATGAACATGCATAGTAGCCAGAAAGAATCAGCACATAAGCAACTCTGAAACACAAAAAAGGTACCCACTGCCTCCCTGAAATGCTATGGGAGCCAAGTTGAGTGGGCTGTAAAAGGGTTAAACTTATTTGAACTCATTGATTTTGGTGAACTTGACCAAGTGTAACTCAGCATTGGATTTGGTTACTATTTGAATTTGCTTGTGTGTTTTTTACACGTCTCATTGACTCATATGTAAATGATAGCCCAATGTACACAAATACGAGTAAATAACGTCATCAATCTTTACACTCACTGCTTATTCCTGTACAAAATTCATTTCTAAAGGCAGATTATTTCAATTTTTAGAAGCACAGTAACCCATAGCTTTGTGAATACTGAAATGTACTGTGGAACGTAGTGGAGCATTCATAATACAGAGAAAGGTCACCATTAGATGAGATCTAAATAGTCTGCCTTAAATCTCTGGAATAAGAACGAGAGGATAATAAAGCAGAGGAAAGGAAGACTCAAATACAGGAGTTGCATAACCAATTCAATTTAAACTAGATATTAAAATGATTACTAATGAGCATGGATGTCAGTGAAACGGGCTATGAAGAATTGTGATCATCAAAGGCCAAAGGAGAATGGGCACAGCTATAGCTACTAATTACGAAATGGCACTTACTTGGCTGTAATAGCCCAAATTTTGAATCAGGAAAAATTGCCTTTTCATAGCTGGTCAGTAGAGCAAGTCATATGTTTGAATAGGATCGTCTTTCACTCATTATAAATCAGACAGCAGTACATCTCATGCCGGCGAGCAGGATACCCATGTGATAAACCATTAAAGGCATTCAACACTGGTCAACAAACAACTTCTGCTCACACTCATTGCCTGGCCCTCGGGTCTCTTCCCAGCCAAATCCCTACTCCCCAGGCTGCATCTTTCACTGCCCTTGTTATGCACCCTTCTTGTAGGTTTTTGCCCAACTGGAATGTGTCCTTAAACTCTGATAGTACTTCTTGCAGGCCTGGATGAAGGATGTTTGAGGATGTGCAGAAACTAGCCTACTGTATATAGGTAAAATGTACATCCATTGCCCTACCTACTTTTGTCTCTGACCATACCCACCAATGCCATGTGGCCCTCAGAATGTTGGATAGAAGGAAACATGGCCCTTGGGCTCTGAAAGTCTCCCTATCCCTCATATATATGGGCATTGAAGTCAATTATCAAAATGTGGATCCTGACCCCAAATGGCAGCTTCCAGGTTTGTGAAAACCCCAGTATTACAGAAATATAAAGTGAAGATGATCCTTCTAGGATCAAAATAACCCAGTGATGACTTAGCAAACTCAGTGGCCATGAAATTCTGGTTGTTGGAGGGGAAGAGGATGGAAAACCAATGATGTCAGATAATGGGATACCACCTTCTGGTAAACATCATTATTGACTAGGTTATGTAATCATAATTGATATTTATAGGCATCCCCCCCAAAGCTCACTTCACTCCATATATACTATGCTCTTAATCATTTAACAGCCCTAGGAGATGATATTTATTAACTGCTAAAACACCTACAATAACTGAGTGCTGGAAATGAAATTATTAAAACATGGTTTGAAAAACTTAAAATAATTTGAAGATTATGTTTATTATCTGTTGAAACACCTACAATAACTCAGTGTTGTAAATGAAATGATTAGAATAGGATTCGAAAAACTGAAAATAATTAGAAAAACTCAAGGATTCAGGGGGAGAGTAAAAAATGACAAGGGAAGGTAGAATAAATGCATCAAAATTAATAAGAGAATCTTGAGCTAATTGCCAAAATGATAAAACATCAGAGAACACAGAGAGAAGATGAATAATGAGATCAAATTTAGGGCATTAAAATGTTAAGGTGAACAGTTATGTGAAAAGTGATAATAATAAAAGAGATAAAGGATTACACAAATTTTATAAGACATCTGTAGGCAGCCCTGTAACAGGAAGTTTTTAACATTTGATGTTTTGTTATGTTTTTATATTCTGCTGGAAGCCGCCCTGAGTGGCTGCGGAAACTCAGTCAGATAAACAACAAAAACAACAATTACTATTATTGTGGCAATCCTAAGCACACTTTGCCTGAGCACAATGGGGCTTATGTCTTAGTAAACCCTCACAGCTAGACATCAATGACAAGATGGAAGTAGTAGCAAAAGGAAAATGGATGTTAATGAAGATGAAAAGTATGGAAATATAAAAATGGATATAACGTTTTAGAGCACACCCACACCATACATTTAGAGCATTGTTATACCAGAATATCCTGGGAAGAGGGGTTGATTATTGAAGCACTCTGAGAACTGTAGCTTTGTGAGGGCAATAGGAGTCTCCTAACAATTTTCAACCTCCATAATAAACTACATTTCCCATGATTGGGGGGGGGGAGCAATGAGTGATAAAGTAGTATCATGCTGCTTTAAATAAATGTGTAGATGTGGCCCTAAGAGTTGAAAATTTCAATATTTGGCAACATAAAAATGTGGGAGTAAATGAGAGAAGAATCAAATAGAACATCCACATTTGCCAAAAGAAATAGAGACGCTATAAACAGCCAACAAAAAAGAGAGAGAAACATACGAAAGAGGAGACAATGAAAAATGAGGAATGACACCTTGCCTAACTTAAGATAAGATGAGTGGGTAGCCAAGAAGCTACAAATAAGAATATTAGAAAATGGGCAATGATGAAAGATCAAGAACAGAAAATTGTAATTGGATGCCAATAGTACAAATATGATCATCAATGCTATAATAATCAATCAAGCAAACAAGTTTATTTTTCGAACCAAATGCCATGACAAACCTCCAGCAACAGTAGAAGAAAACAATATAGATCATATATCTCTACCATGAGCCAACATCCAGTGAAAGGTTACCAGAGACACCAGCAAACAAACCCAGCTTGATTTCAAATCAAACCTCTGAATCGCTGCAACAATTTATAGCAATTTTGTATAACTTTTCTCTGATTATTTCCCCCCCCAGCCCGTGCACAGAGGGCTACTCTGTGTGTTACAAAGCTATTATTGCCACTCAAAAGAAACCAGACCATTTATGCCAGGGTGTACTTTTGTCAACAAAGGTTTCAGAAAGCGATCTCTTGGTTGAGGCAGGCAAACAGATAATGTGATGTCTTTCACCTGAGGCTGACCACCAATATAAAGTTTGTCTGCTTACAGCACCCTTGGAAACACAGCTCAATAAAGGCGTTTTTTTAAGGAAGCTGGTGAGAGTTTGATCAGAAAGCCAGCTCTAAAATGCTCTGTTCTCAAGTGTGGATACTAAGGGGGGAAATTGGTATTTCTAATTAGTCGCAGGTCCCTTTTGGATTCTATCCAATCCCTCACTTGACACTTATTCAAGGTCAAAGCAGAGCTCAGTTCTGGAAAATAATAATAGTCTAAAACACCTTGACAAGCTGCTTCCCAGAGTTGCTTATTACCCAATTCTATATAGCACAGAGCAGGAAAACAGTCCAATAGGCATAGTAGCAATTTCCGAAATATACTTTAACTGAGTAGAGCAGTGATGGCTAACCTTGACACCCCAGATGTTTTGAAACTACAACTCCCATCATCCCTAGCTAACAGGATCAGTGGTCAGGGATGATGGGAGTTGTAGTCCCAAAACATCTGGAGTGTCAAGGTTAGCCATCACTGGAGTAGAGTCTGCTCTTGCCTAAATTGTTGGCCACCTGGATTTTGTACAAAGAAGAGCTGCAGATACTCTTGATGGTAGAGAGCTTAGCATATTGTTCATAGAACTTCATCAGTGGTTTTCTGTGCCTTTGCTTTCTCTAATTCCACATGACACTTCCAAGAAAAGTTATCATAAAATCATGGAATCGTAGAATTGTAAAGTAGGAAGTGGCCCCAATGATTGTCTAGTCCAACCCACTGTAATGCAGGAATCTCAACTAAAGCATCCCTGACAGATGACCATCCAACCTCTGCTTTAAAACCCTGAATGGAGGAGGTCCATAACTTATTGGAGGAGTCTGTTCTGCTCAATTCACTATGTTTCCCCATTAGTCTGCCTTTTTTCTGTCTTTCAACAATGTGTGTCCAGATGTTAAAGGTAAAGGTACCCCTGACCATTAGGTCCAGTCACGGACGACTCTGGGGTTGTGGTGCTCATCTCACGTTACTGGCCGAGGGAGCCGGCGTTTGTGCACAGACAGCTTCCGGGTCATGTGGCCAGCATGACTAAGCCGCTTCTGGCGAACCAGAGCAGAGCACGGAAATGCCGTTTAGCTTCCCGCCAGAGTGGTACCTATTTATCTACTTGCACTTGACATGCTTTCGAACTGCTACTGTAGGTGGGCAGGAGCTGGGACCGAACAACGGGAGCTCACCCCGTTGCAGGGATTCGAACCGCCGACCCTCTGATCGGCAAGCCCTAGGCTCTGTGGTTTAGACCACAGCAGATGTTGCTGGAGTACAACTCTCATCAACTTTGCCCGTTGGCTAAGGTTTCTGGGGATCATGGGAGTTGTAGTTGAACAATGAATTGGGACTCAGTTGTGAATAACATAGTCTACCTCACTACTTGCTTGCTTTGGCAAACAGGTAATCCTTGCAACTCTATGGCAGCAAGGTCCACTGGGAAGAATGGGGTTAGAATCCAGTGGATCTCCCAGTATAGCCAGGCTCATTGGCTTCACTCCCCCATGCTCAGCTCAGGCGGAGATCCAGCAGTATATTTTTCCCATTCCGGATCAGCTGCGACCCAGATTTTATCCCTGAAAAGGAGGTTTCTGGGAATGTGGCCATGGCGGGAATAGGGACTGGGGATGTAGGATGGATCCTAATCCCAACCAGAACAGTTGCATGACCTGGCAACCCAGCATAAATTAAGCCAGCAAAAAAGGCAGAGTAACGCGAACACAAATTTAAAGACATGTGTTCTCTTTGCTAGCTTCGTCCAAGCTCAATAGTCCCATTGCTTGGCAGAGCTGGGATCTAGTGTAATTTTATGCTGTCTTAATTCACACTGTATTGCTTTATACCAGGGTCTTGTGTATAGGATTGCTCCCAAAGAAAATGTTTTGCCTGATTTCATAGCTGTTGCCTGTTAACTCCTGGTTTTCCTTTGTGACTTAGTTTTTTTAAAAAAAGTTTCTGTTATAAACTTTTTCTTCTTATTTTTTAATTTTTTTTTGTAATGGTGGACATTTTTCAGTGGAACAGTGGGGCTGTAAAAATTGAAATGAATGAAAGCATGAAGAAAGCAGAGCTTATATGATAGTATTGCTGTTTTGGAAACAAAATTATTTAGCAAGAGTTAAACAGAAGGGAAAAAATCAAGTGAATAAAGGGGGAAGACCACCCAAAAGACTTATAAACAAAAAGGCAGAAGAAAACAGGATAATCCATTTGCTATTATTTCACCCCATAGTCCTCAAAATGTACATATCCAATCTCATTGTGTCATTTCAGTGGGAGGAAATGAAGTAAATGCTTAACTTTTGTATTAAAATTAACAAAATGCATAAATGCTTAACTTTGGCTGAACTGTGCCCATATTATCAACACAGGGAAAACAGCTTTGTTTCATTGGGTAGATTTCTTGGAAATCATTGACGATCCTGTCAACATAAATACATTTTGAGTAAAAGGAAAGGTTGGGCTGGGAGGTGGGGGATGGATGGATTTTACATAATAATAAATTATATAGCCATTTGTTGTTTAGCCACTTAGGGAATGGCAATAGAGAGCTCTAATGTTAATTAGCAAATCACTCTTTTACTAGCAAATGGCACAGATTTTTCTAGGCTGGCAGAAAATTGGCACGTCATAAATGGGGAATGGCACCATCATTTACATGGCCGCCAATTCTCTAATCACATAAAAGAAATTGCAATCATTGCTAGAAACCAATTCATTAAATGGAAACAGGGTACCATATTTATGCCAGTCCTAGGTGAAAATATGGAAAACGACGTATTAAATTTCAGTTAGTTACCAAGTAGCACATTCGTGAAATGAGAAGAACAATGGCAAACAAGGAAGGGGAGGTGGGAAACGGCCCTGCGACTCTTCCACATCTTCTTATATCTGAGTTCTAATTAAAGTGTCACTACCATCACATGAGACACCCTGACTGCTTTTAAATGCGGCTGTTTCTATTGCTTGCACTTTGATGTCAACCAGTTCTGAAATCTATGTACCTTGTCCTCTCGTATCCTAGGCATTCTCTCCATGGTTTGGACATCAGGACACTAATGATTCTGACATTGCTGCAGGCCCATTGATAAAACATGCAGTATTAAAAAAATATGACTTCAGAATAGTGCTTTTTACAGTAATCAGACCATGCTGTGGTTGAGAGCACAAATAAAAGCAGTCAATGGGCAAAACCCCGTTGATGTTTGGTGTTGTTGACAATCACTTTATATTGACTCCCTTGTGAACCTGGTGGGTGGGAAAAGGGCATGCATGGTATAATTTCATTGTGCACAGTAATGGTTCTCTACTACTGCATATTTGATAAGATGAAGTAGCATTCATACCCTCCAACATTTCTCTGATCAAATAGGGATGTCCTATTCCATATTATTATTATTATTATTATTATTATTATTATTATTATTAATAATTTTATTCTTTATACCCTATTCATCTGACTGGGTTGCCGCAGCCACTCTGGGTGGCTTCCAACATATATGAAAACATAAAAAATTTTAAACATTAAAAACTTCCCTATACAGGGCTGCCTTAAGATGTTTTCTAAAGGTTGTATAGTTACTTATCTCCTTGGCTCGGGGGTTCACATAATTCCATGCCCTCCAATATATCTCTTATGGAAATAGAGATGTCCTAAGGAAACGTGGGACACTCCAGGATCAAATCAGAAACCTGGACAGCTTCTGTAAATCTGGGACTGTCCCTGGAAAACAGGGACACTTGGAGAGTTTTATTTGTGACCGGTAAATTGGCAAGGTCTGCTGGGATCAGTATCATTGAGCATTAAAGAGTTCAGGAACACCTTTCACACAGGTTATTTCTGAGCAGACCTTAATTAAGAATGGGTTGTTTTGGAACTGGAAAAAGCTGAGCTCATACAACTGGGCAGATGGCTAATTTTGAAACGGAGTACCATTTTGGATGCAATTTTTTTCTTTCCACAGCGTTTCATCCTGAGATTAAATAATAAATTACAGATGAATCAGAATTCAGCAGGAGCTCTGCTGGACAACATTAAATGTAAATTGCCTGAATTTCAAATACTCTCATGTATCCGGTGTCTATACAGGAAGGCTCCATCTATCTACAAGTAATTGACATTGGAAAACATATTGGGAAAGATCCAGAGAGAGAGTTGAGTGGAACTCTGCTCATGCAACAAGGCTTTCCTTTCCCCCAACCAACCTCCTGTACCCAGAGTCACCTGGTAACACCTGGGCCTTGCGGTGCAGCCTGTGGTCAAAGAGGGGAATCTTTGCCTATCTTACGAAAGGCAAATATATGAACATCAACATTCTTAACCTCTCCATTCCCCAAAGGGAGTATTACGCTGCAATCCTATACCCACTTACCTGGGAGTCATCTCAGTAAACTAAACACAACTTACTTCTGAGTATACATGTATAAGATTGTGCTGTCAGTTACTCCCCACCCCCCACCCCAAAGAGCAGAATAATCCATGATGGAATGCAGTGAAGAATTTATTAACGTAGAACAAAACCCAGCAAGTTTCAAACCTATTGGCTCTTCATCAAGGAAACTGTGGATGAAGTTTTATTCAAAGAAGAAGACAAACTATCCTGTGCTTCTTGGGATTTGTTCAATATTAAATTCTTCTCTACATCTCATTGCATATTTGTGTGTGTGTGTCACATTGTTTTTGTGAGCTTCCATTTTGCCTTGATTCCAAGAGAGAGAGAGAGAGAGAGAGAGAGAGAGAGAGAGAGAGAGAGAGAGAGAGAGAGAGGGAGAGAGAGGACTTGGATCTGAGCAAGGACTGCTCACTTTCAATTTTAAAAATTCTGTTTTTTGCTCAATTTTTATGTTCAGTACACACACACACACACACACACACACACACGTAACACATAGTTTGATGAGTTTTCAGTCAGAATTACGTACCTCTAATTACTTATCCCAGAAAACATGTTGTTTCTTGAAATCTAATGAATGCATGAACATTTTGACATCCATACCACTATGGCAACCGCAGTTATTGAACTCATTTTGATTAGAGTGTCATAAAGAAAACAAAAATGAATTAGACCTGCATTTGCTCAAAATGTTAACCCATATATTTAGATATTAATTTATTCAGAGTGGTAGCACATTTATTTATTTTCAGAGGTGTTGAAGTTATGATATGTCGTGTGTGTGTCTACAGTATATAGACTAGAGGCTGTGCCTCTGCTTGCTCCATTTACCAAACCCTCTGCCATTCACCCTGCCCTTAGACCCCTAGAAAGTCCACTGCCCACACCATGCAATTATGCTTGCTATTCACCTTCCCAAACCCATTTCTGAAGCCATTTTACCCTTCTGTTCTACAGTCTCACTTTTCACCCTTGTTTTGACCTTCACCCCCATGTTCATGCCTCCTCCCCACTTTTTTGTGCAACTCTGCTTGTAAACAAAGCACCCCCATGGTGGGATTGTCATATTTCAAGAAGTAAAAACCAGGACACCCCGAAAATTGATGAGCTTTTTAAAAAAAAAAAAGAAAAGAAAGAAACCACCAAAATTGTTGAACCCCCACCCCAATCATCAAAAAACCCTTTCATTGACTTGTCTAAGATCCAGGACAAAGTGCCGCCTTTTGGAAACCCCCCCCCCCGACATAATTTCTGCCTTTGAAATCCCAGTGATGTCTGGGAAAATCTGGACATATGGCAGCCCTGAATCATGGTAAACTTCCTCTCTCCCTATACAACTATTAAGCACCTTTTCGCCTTCTGCTGACCTATGAAACCATCATCCCCCATACTCTTCAGATCTTTTTCATGCCCTTGCCTTCATCTTCAACTCCATCCCCATCCCCATGCCTCCTACTTCCTGCTTTTTTGCAACCCTCTTTATAGTCTCATTTTCACCCACATTCCCCTTTTCTCTTCATCCTCATCTTTACTTTTCTCAACACTCCCTTGCCCATAGATCACTCCAAATAGCACGCCTCCTCCTCCCTCTTGGCTCTCGAGTCCTTCATGGGAATATTTCAGGAGGAGTCTTTCCTCTATTCCCCTCAGTGTTTTCTTTATATAGTGTCAGCCCAGACCTCCCCCCCCCCCAATTTTAAAGCACTTTAACTGTCTGGGCATGTTTTTGGGTTGTTGTTGTTTTTAACTCCAACTTGCCCCAGACACACATTTATACATATACAGGCACATATACAGGCACATATACATATACAGGCACATACACATATCCACATAGCTATACTGTAGTCCTAACCTGGCATATTGTTGCAAGCCTGAAATGTTTTGCAAATGTCCATTTTTTATTTTCTGCTTTATGGATTGTGTTGATTACTTTTTTAAAAAAAATCATTATAAATTGTCTAGACCTTAAAGATACTTTCTTTTTGAACAGAATCCCTCCAGTTCACAGCACATTAACTCACTATTTAGCTATACATGTCTAATTGATGTTTTCCAGATATAAGTAGCAAATATTAACTGACAGTTCTGATGGGGAAATAAAGCCTCCCACATATGCAAAAAATACTTTACTAATCAGATATTAGAGACAGACAGATCCCACTTTAGTCATAGGTTTTAGTTTTGCTCTTTTTTTTAAAAAAAGGAAACATCTCATGACAGTTTCTGCAAAGTAATATAACATACTCAATAACGCTAAAGGTTATTGTTCGTAATTCAGGGGTTCAACAACTGTGTATGGATGATAGCTAGGACCTTAATGATTCTTATGATGAAACATTATTTGTGCATTTTCCTTCTACTGAAAATCTATTAGATGTATGACTTTTAGAAAATGGTAAACACTTTCATGGCTTCACTTCTGCATCAGAAACCCCCCCCCCCCGGTGGATCTCCCCAGTACATGAGACAGGTTGTGCTGGATTTCCCCCTAGTCACATTATTAATTGGAGGCTAACTGCTCCCAATCTTAGAATTTAGAAATAACGTAAAGGGAAGGGATTCGAAACGCACAAACAATTGACCCATTTATCAAAGAATATAAGAAGCATGAAGTGACACAAAAAGGAGTCGGATGCCTGCTTTAGAGGCAGTGATAATTATAAAAGCAGAAGAGTAAAAGATTGGCCAAAACATTTGCTCACCATTTCAGTTAAAAAATGGAAGATGGTTAGGATCCTAATGCCCTTTCCCAGCATCTACATCCCTCGATCCCGGGTATGTAAAAGTGCAGGGGACAAGCTGAGTGCAACAGCTGTTATTCTCATGGAGCCCAGACCTCTAATTCTTCCCTGCTAAGGGCTGCTGTACACAACTGAGCAGCCCATCTTATTTATTTGATACTGTGCTGTATCGTTTCAAACTGCTATGCTAATATGATTGTGTGACCGTCTAACACTGAATCGTTAAACCTCGTTCCGAATACAGAAATGGAGAAATGTCTTCATGTGCTAGGTTACCATGGCAAATTCCCATTGAAACAGGCACAATTAAAATACTTGTACCCATCATTATCCATTTTGAATTATGTCCTGGAACTGAGACAGAGATAAAGTCATTGAAATGGTAGGGAATTGGATATCACAGAGACAGCTTCCATCATTCAAGTGTTCAACAAACAAGGCAAAGGGACTGAGGAATGTCAATGCCTTAATTCCAAATGCTGCACTTTCCTTTACAGCTAATATTAGTTCCAACATAAACCCACAAGTATGGCTGTTTTTTAATGCAGGATTTCATCTTACTCTTAATAGTAGTTTTCTCTCTCTTTTCCCTTAGAAGCTTACTTATTCATAAAATATTCTAGTGAGACATTTTTCCTAAATAAATAGTCCAATGTACCATGCAATGCTTAAAAAACAGAAGTCTTAATACCAATACCCAGTGGGAATGAAACACTCCTGGATAGCAACAGATTACAACCTAAAGAGCCCTTAAATATGCATTTACCTATTGGGAAAGGGCATAAAGAGATGAAGCATGCTGACCCCATTCAGAATACTGTCCAACAAACAGAGCTCTTATTTCAAATAATGAGAAAATATCTTAAGTTACTCTCAACCTACTTCCAAGTTGGCACTACTGACACAGATCACTCCCTGACGGAGTGCAAGACCTATCTCCAGATAGAGGGTCCATAGCACAAAGCATAAAGTGTGCCCTCACAGCAACACTACCAGAACAGCCATACCCGAACTTTGTGAACGCTTCTCTGATTCCATCGAACATGCTCTACTGAACTGCCCCAGAGATAGCATCAGAGCACGGTGGAACCACATCAAAGAGGTAATGTACAAAACAGCTACTGGAAAAACAGCCTCCCTGGTGGCCAAATTTCTTTTTCTAGCTCTTAAGCATCGCAAAATTAAAATTGACAGCATCGACATGGGTTTATCTGTATAGCTTCATTTTATTGTTGGCTATGTTTTACTCCAAAGTTCTTTTAGTCATTTTAGATGTTTTAATTTTGTATGGAAATGTATCTTTTCTGACTGACGGTCGAATAAAGAACTGAACTGAACTGAAAACAGCTACGTCCTCTGAAATATACTCGGAGTCGAGTGTGGATTTCATGCTCTTTATTCGGCTCATAGTAGCGAGGAATCGATGTTCCCCCAGAACGTCTGCTTTATATACATTATTTACACAATGGGCCCCACGTGATTGGCTAATTCCAGGATATTCCTGTAGGCCAATCAGGTTGCGGATTCATTTCCCCCTGGAGCTGGATTGGGTGGTTCCTGCGGACCAATCAGACTGCTGCATTCTGAATCCTATTGTTCTAGGACCATTCAGACTGCTGCATTCTGAATCCTATTGTTGTAGGACCATTCAGACTGCTGCATTCTGAATCCTATTGTTCTAGGACCAATCAGACTGCTGCATTCTGAATCCTATTGTTCTAGGACCAATCAGACTGCTGCATTTTGGATCCTATTCAACTCAGTACATAACATCCTCCTTTAGCAAAACAGAGCAAAAGACCCCCAACTGGTTTGAGGCCAGCACAAAGGACATTGCAAAGTGTGAGGCTCTTCTGAACTACAGTGGTACCTTGGTTCTCAAATGCCTTCATTCTCAAACACCGAAAACCTGGAAGTAAGTGTTCCGGTTTTCCTACATTTTTTGGAAGCCGGACGTCTGATGCGGCTGTCAGCTATTGTTTCCGGGGCACCTGCACCAATCAGAAGCCACGCCTTGGTTTTTGAACATTTCAGAAGTCAAACGGACTTCTGGAATGGATTAAGTTTGACACTTTTGTTTTTGCTATTTATTTGCCGTTTTTGTTTTTGAGGCCTTTTCAGTTAATTTGTTTTTGTGACTTTGTGGAACCCAGTTCAGCTACTGATTGATTGATTGTGTGACTGCGGAAATGGATAAAATCCCCCCATCCAAACAATGTGTATCATCAGTGCAGGTAAGAAAAAAAAAATCATTTTAATTTTTATCATCTACAATACTGTCTTATTTATTTTATAGTACAGTACATTGATCATTGCTTTCATTTTATGGATCAATGGTCTTGTTAGATAGTAAAATTCATGTTAAGTTGCTGTTTTAGGGGTTGTTTTTAAAAGTCTGGAACGGATTAATCCGTTTTGCATTACTTTCTATGGGAAAGCGCACCTTGCTTTTGGAATGCTTTGGTTTGGGAACGGATTTCTGGGACGGATTAAGTTTGAGAACCAAGGTAGCATGGACCCTGCAAAAAGACACTTGCTATGCTCATTAAGGCAAGGAGTGATCCCCAGCAGATTGCCAGACAATGGGCCAGTGGCGACGAAGGTGCCGGCAAATGTGACCTGAAGGCTTGCAACATCAACCCTGCCATGCCTTGCAGATGACAGCAGTGCTTGGGGATAGGCAGTCAAGTTGTGTATCCATAGCAGTGACCAGAGGAGAAATGACTGCTGGGTGGGGCACAGAGAGAAGAAACATTGTGGTGTATCTGTAGCGACACAACTGCATGCCTTCATATGCCCTAACTGCAACAACATACATCTCTCCCCCATTGTTCTCTACAGCCACAGCAGGCGCTGTAACCTTCCAACAGTTTGACTTCAACCCCCCCTCCCCAAGGCGCACTCCTCCATTGTCTCCTGGCACAGATGGGTGCCAACACTTCCAAGTCAAAATTTGGACGCTGAGACTATATTTCAAATAGCGGGTACCAAAAGAGAAAAGGTCCTGCTTCATACAACCTTCCCCAACCTGATTTTCAGCCTACAACTCCAATAATTCCTGGCCATTTGTCATGCTGGCTGGGACTGATGGGAATTGGAGTCCAACAAGGTTTGGAGTGCACCAAGCTGGGAAAAGCTGCTGTAGTCAATATTATTTCATGTGCATATGGGCACTTATTTTATATATTTCTGTCCTGCTCTTCAGCCATGGAAGAACCCCCAGAGCAGTTTGTATATGACTGTAAACAAAAACAAAAACAGTAAATAAATATAGTTCAATTTAACTTTACTGCTTATAATCTTTCGTCATAACAATATAAAACAGGGGATAAATGTGATGAGAAATAAAATTAAAGTTAAGCATAAATCAATTGAAAATTGTTTAAATCCTGTCAGCCAACCCACTGAATAAAATTACAGCACAAACCTCATTTGTACTGAGGTTTAAAATTCTTTCAGGCCAATTTCCAGCTTTAGTTTTTTTTTATAAATAACTATTAGTCATAACTAATAAAACATACAAAAATAGAATGAAAAGAATTGAAATGATTATGCTTCTCCAATAGAAATTGCAATTTTTGCCTCATAAAATTTGGTTTTTGTGTTAACTGGTGCCTTTAAGAAATTAGAAACAGCTCTCAGTATCTTAATAAAATTATCACAAAGGAGAGATCTATCTTTCACACACTGACCTATTGATACCAATTTTTAACTGATCATTCCCCCCCTAATATATTGGGTCAAGAAATAATTAAAAAGATAATGAGGAAGATCCTCTTCCTTGTCTAATCCACAACAGCAGAGACAAAGGTTGTATGTTATCTTTGCTAAAGAGGCATTAATTGGAACCTAGCAAAAGTGAGTTGCTTCCTCAAACAAAACTTATTTATTTTAAATGAGTAGTCCACTGGGCCTGGATTATGTTTAAGTAAATTATACCAAGGTGGTATCTTTACAGACTTAAGAGATGCAAAATCTTCCTACATAAACAATTGTACATAATGTGAACTTCTTCTTGGCTATAACAAGGTCTCTGAAAAATGTAGGTCTACAAATAGCCAAATTTCTGAAGTAAGCATCTGTTTTGATGCCAGGATTTCTCCCTCAATAGACTGAAAGCTAACTTTGTTCCAAACAGCATAATTTTATAAGACAATGCTCTGGCATTCCTTTGCATTTTAGCTAATAAGCAAATATATGCTGAGAAACCATCATGGACTGAACAAAGGATACTGTTTCTGTCTACAAATACTGTAGTGGGGTATATCTAGGAGTCCCGGTATTGTTCTTCAAAGTCCCTTCAGGTTGTGGTGCAGCTCATCTGATTGTGATATGAAGAGTCCTGCTCTATTTCAGGTCAGCACCTGGCTCAGCCCTGAGAGAACCAAAAGGGACAGATCCATCCTCACTCCTAAGTAAAGGAGGTGTCAGTGCAGGTGGGTGAGATATGTTCTGTGTGTCTGGTCCCAGTCTGTACTAAACAAGCTGCAGTATATTGGATCAGCCAAAGTTTTAAAGCAGTTTTCAGAGGCCGCCACAAAGCCAAAAGGATCCCAAGTGCAAGTGGGAACAGAATGCCTCCCACCAACCACAATGCATGAACTGATTCATGTATGATCAGACATTCTTTTAGATAGGTGAGCCCAAGCAACTGAAGGTTTTAAAGGTGGCAATGAGCAACATCTTGAATTGAGCCCATAAGCAAATACAGTGGTACTTCGGGTTACAGACTCCGCTAACCCGGAAGTAGTACCTCAGGTTAAGAACTTTGCCCCAGGATGAGAACAGAAATCTCGCGGCGACAGCGGAAGGCCCCATTAGCTAAAGTGGTACCTCAGGTTAAGAATGGTTTCAGGTTAAGAACGGACCTCCGGAATGAATAAAGTTCGTAACCAGAGGTACCACTGTAGGCAATGAAGCACAGTTGAACCAATACAGTATCAAAACATTCCCTACAATTTGATTTGGTGCATTTTGCACCAGTGGCAGTTCTCAAATCTTCATCACCAGTCCCACACAGAGCAAATTGCAATGCAGTAATTGATTTGGGAGGTTATCAATGCCTGAAAAATAGTGGCCAAATCCCCATATCCAGGGATAAGGAGAGCCAGTGTTGGGGTACAACATTGCCACTTATAAACGCCATCTCCAACTCCTCAAAAGATTCCGTCAACGGTGTCTCCAAAAAAATTACACATCATTTGGGAAGACAGGCAAACTAATACCAGTGTACTGGAAGAAGCAAAGATCACTAGTGTGAAGGCAATGATTCTTCAACATCAACTTCACTGGACTGGTCATGTTGTTCGGATGCCTGATTATCATCTTCCAAAGCAACTACTCTATTCTGAACTTAAAAATGGAAAGCGTAAGGCTGGTGGTCAACAAAAGAATTTTAAAGACTCTCAAGGCCAATCTAAAAAAAAATGTAGTATAAACACCGACAACTGGGAAACACTGGCCTGCGAGCGCTCCAATTGGAGAACAGCCTTTACCAAAGGTGCCATGGGCTTTGAAAATGCTCGAACTCAGGATGAAAGGGAGAAACATGCTAAGAGGAAGGCACGCTTGGCAACCCTTCACCATGATCAACTCCTGCCCGGAAACCAACATCCCCACTGTGGAAGGATGTGTGGATCCAGAATTGGCCTCCACAGTCACTTACGGACTCACTGTTAAAACCATGTTTATGGAAGACAATCTTACTCGGCTATGAGTGATCGCCAAAGAAGAAGGTGGAAGCTACATTGGTAAGTGCAGTGAAGGACTGGCAGAGTAAGAACAAGGCCAGGGATGGGAAAATTGTGGCCCTCCAGATGTTGGATTAGAACTTTCAACAACCCCAGACAAAATGGCCAATAGTCAGACAACATCTGGTGGGTGGTCAGGTTCCTGATCTCCAGGCAAGGGAAAGCAAATGAGCCTGAAACCCTCTTTCATTCCCATCACACATGGAAGTAACAAATGTGTGTGAAGTAATGATTCAAAAGGTCCTTAGCTAGAGGGAGTTAGAAACTCGAGAAATAATAAAAACACTCTGAAAATATTTTGCCTGGATTATAGACTTGAATATTCTCTACAGTGCAGTACCATTAAGCCTATTTTCTATTGACATTTTAATAGGAAGTGTACATGTGCCAACGTAATTTAATGGATGCTTTTGCAGTGTTTTGAATGCAGCAATTCACAATTTGTTACTTGCGTCAAGGTCCTTCAGTGGAGAGTGGGCTGTTTAATTTCTTTTACAGCTACATAAGTAATATTAACAATGTCAGCTCTCAAATCCTCCCTTCATATATTACAACAGAGGCACACATTTCTGTTCAGTGTCCTTGATTCTCCATTTTTCTAGCCCATGATTTATACAATGCCTCGCCACAAAAGGAGGTACATAGTTCTGCTGCATTCTCATCTTCATTATTAGTAATGGATTCGTTTTCAGTTTCATCTCTATTCAGTTCATTATCTGTAAAGGCAAAATTATGTTCTTATGCATTCAGAAGTAATTGATTCCCTCAATTTATTATTCAGAATAAAAAGATTTCTCTCAAAGTGTGGGAATGAAAATGTATCATTTTTTTTTAGAATACAATGGTACAATACTGATTCTTTTCTTTTCTTTTTTAAAGAAGCCACACAACAATGTCATGCCAAGATTAACATAAAAAAATATTTTGAGGAATAAAGCAACCTAAATCACTGTAAAAATATGTTGGATTCTCAAGTAATACAGTCAGTGTTAGGTAAAGAAGTTTTTGTTGAAGGAACTGGACATGGAAGAAGGGGGTAATTTTCTTCATGAGCACAAATTACTCCATATATTATACAAGCCAAGAGGTACATCGTCAACCAAGCCACTTGCTGTGGCAATAGCCCAGTGATGGCTATACAGTCGTACCTTGGATCTTGAATGTCTTGCGACTTGAACGTTTTGGCTCCCAAATGCCACAAACCCGGAAGTGAGTGTTCCGGTTTGCAAATGTTCTTTGGAAGCCGAACGTCCAACACGTCTTCCATGGCTTCCGATTGAGTGCAGGAAACTCCTGCAGCCAATCAGAAGCTGCGCCTTGGTTGTCAAATGTTTTCGGAAGCCGAACAGACTTCTGGAACGGATTCCGTTCGACAACCAAGGTACGACTGTATATGTAAGTGATTAAGGCACGTCAGTCAGTGAGCCTGTCTGTGAGTTGGAGTCTGTGTTATGCCTTTGAAGCTGGAACAACAGATCCTTTGTGCTTGTATGTATCTGTGTCTGCAAAGCCTACAAGCTGTATGCATATATCAACATCTGGAACTGTATTACTGAAGCCTTAGCTTCTACAGCGGTAATCTATTTTGGACCTTAAGCTGCTTCTGTGTGGTGAGTGGAACTGGGGACAACTGTCGCTCTGTGGGTACTCACCTCAAATTCCCAACAGTTTTAAATGAGTCTTCCAACACCTTTCCCTCTATTTGCGCCTATCTCTTCGCCTGCTTTATAACATTTCCCTCTACCTGCAGTCTTTCAACTTTCATGAATGGCTACTTTCAGGAACAGAATTTAGCACCTTAAAATCATGAATGATTTTGTGCTGCCATATCAATTTAAACAACATTTTAAAAGGAATTTATGAGGACTAATTCACAAATATAGACTTCTGCTGAACTTCCCTCTTCTACACAAGTAATAAAGATGCAGGAATTCTGCCTTCTTTTTCACTTGGTTACCAAAATGATCTCCTTACCATTCAGGGGCAAGTTTTCTCTAACCATATGCAAAACTAGTTATAGGCTGCAATCCTATACTTAGCAGGAAGTAACAATGCAATAATACACATGCTTACTTAGATGAAGGTTTCACTGCACTCAAGAGAATTTGCTCCCTAGTAAGTGCATGTAGGAATGCAGCCTCACGAGCCAATCCCAGACCCACTTGTCCCAATGAATTCAACACAATTTACTTCTCAGTAAACATGTTTTTGACTACACTTCTAGTTTCTATTCTCAGTGGAACTTAACTTCTGAGTGGATAGACATATAATAATAATAATAATAATTTATTATTTGTACCCCGCCCTTCTGGCTGGGTCTCCCCAGCCACTCTGGGCGGCTTCCAGCAATATTAAAAACAAAACAAAACAATACATTAACATATTACAGATTAAAAACTTCCCTAAACAGGGCTGCCTTCAGGTATTTCCTAAATGTTAGATAGTTATTAATCACTTTGACCTCTGATGGGAGGGCGTTCCACAGGGCGGGCGCAACTACCGAGAAGGCCCTCTGCCTGGTTCCCTGTAGCTTTGCTTCTCGCAGTGAGGGAACCGCCAGAAGGCCCTCGGCGCTGGACCTCAGTGTCCGGGCTGAATGGTGGGGGTGGAGACGCTCCTTCAGGTATACAGGACCGAAGCCGTTTAGGGCTTTAAAGGTCAGCACCAACACTTTGAATTGTGCTCGGAAACGTACTGGGAGCCAATGTAGATCTCTCAGGACCGGTGTTATGTGGTCCCGGCGGCCACTCCCAGTCACCAGTCTAGCTGCCGCATTCTGGATTAATTGCAGTTTCCGGGTCACCTTCAAAGGTAGCCCCACGTAGAGCGCATTGCAGTAGTCCAAGCGGGAGATAACTAGAGCATGCACCACTCTGGCGAGACAGTCTGCGGGCAGGTAGGGTCTCAGCCTGCGTACCAGATGGAGCTGGTAGACAGCTGTCCTGGATACAGAATTAACCTGCGCCTCCATGGACAGCTGTGAGTCCAAAATGACTCCCAGGCTGCGCACCTGGTCCTTCAGGGGCACAGTTACCCCACTCAGGACCAGGGAGTCCTCCACACCCGCCCGCCTCCTGTCCCCCAAAAACAGCACTTCTGTCTTGTCAGGATTCAACCTCAATCTGTTAGCCGCCATCCATCCTCCAACCGCCTCCAGACACTCACACAGGACCTTCACCGCCTTCGCTGGTTCTGATTTGAAAGAGAGGTAGAGCTGGGTATCATCCGCATACTGATGAACACCCAGTCCAAACCCCCTGATGATCTCTCCCAGCGGCTGCATATAGATGTTAAAAAGCATGGGGGAGAGGACAGAACCCTGAGGTACCCCACAAGTGAGGGCCCAGGGGTCTGAGCACTCATCCCCCACCACCACTTTCTGAACACGGCCCAGAAGGAAGGAGCGGAACCACTGTATAACAGTGCCCCCAGCTCCCAAACCCTCTAGATGGTCCAGAAGGATGTTATGGTCAATGGTGTCAAAGGCCGCTGAGAGATCCAGCAGAACTAGGAAACAGCTCTCACCTTTGTCCCTAGCCCGCCGGAGATCATCGACCAGTGCGACCAAGGCAGTTTCAGTCCCATGATGAGGTCTGAATCCCGATTGGAAGGGATCCAAATGGTCCGCTTCTTCCAGGCGTGCCTGGAGTTGTTCAGCAACCACTCGCTCAATCACCTTGCCCAAGAATGGAAGATTTGAGACTGGGCGATAGTTGGCCATATTGGCCGCATCCAAAGATGGTTTTTTAAGAAGCGGTTTAATAACCGCCTCTTTTAGCGGGTCTGGGAAGGCTCCCTCGCAAAGAGAAGCATTCACCACCCTGCAAAGCCCATCGCCCAGCCCTTCCCGGCTAGCTTTTATAAGCCAGGATGGGCAAGGATCAAGGAGACAGGTGGTTGGTTTCACTCGTCCAAGCAGCCTGTCCACATCCTCGGAGGTAACAGATTGGAATTGATCCCACACAACTAGACTAGACAGGACTCTAGCAGTCTCCCGCCCCGGCCCTGCTCCCATGGTGGAGTCTACCTCTTCCTGAATCTGAGCGACTTTATCTGCAAAAAACTTTGCAAAAGCATTGCAGGAGATCTCTGGGTCCCTACCAGACCCCGATGACGGCGGTGGTTCTGATAAATTTCGAACCACCTGGAAGAGTCTCCTGCTGCTGTTTTCTGCAGATGCAATAGAAGCGGTGAAGAAGGTCCTCTTCGCCGTCGCCATTGCCACTTGGTAGGCTCGAAGTTGAGCTCTAGCCCGTGTCCGGTCTGATTCGGAATGAGTTTTACGCCACCGGCGCTCTAGCCGTCTCAACGACTGTTTCATCGCCCTCAGCTCCGGGGAGAACCACGGGGCTGTCCGGGCTCCATGCAATCGGAGAGGGTGCTTCGGAGCCAGACAGTCAATAGCCCTGGTTAGCTCCACATTCCAGCGGGCCACTAGGGAATCAGCTGAAAGGCCATCAACATGGGATAAAGCATCCCCTACCACTCTCTGGAAGCCAATTGGATCCATTAAGTGGCGGGGGCGGACCATCCGAATCGGTCCCACCTCCCGGCAGAGGGGAAGGGTCGCGGAGAAGTCCAGCTGCACCAGGAAGTGATCTGACCATGGCACTTCTTTTGTTTCGCTTTTACTTAGTGTCAGATCACCAACATCCATAGAGGTAAACACCAGGTCTAAGGCATGTCCGCGGCTATGAGTTGGGCCAAACTTATTCAGGGACAGCCCCATGGAGGCCATGCTTTCCACGAAGTCCCGAGCGGCCCCTTGTAAGGTCGTGTCGGCATGAATGTTAAAATCCCCTAAGACAACCAAACTAGGTGTCTCCAGGAGCACATCCGCCACGACCTGAAGCAGCTCGGGCAGGGAATCCTTGGTGCAGCGGGGAGGTCGGTACACCAAAAGGAATCCTGTACTGCCCCTATTGCCCAACTTCCAGAACATGCACTCAGAGAACTGGGTCTTCCCAATAGGACGCCTGGTGCAAACTAATGACTTCCTAAAAATCACTGCAACCCCCCCTCCCCGCCCAGATGGCCTGGGTTGTTGTGCATAAGAGAAACCTGGTGGACAAGCAGCGGCAAGGACTGGCCCATCTGCCTCATCCAACCAAGTCTCTGTCACACATGCCAGGTCAAATCCTCCATCCACAATCAGATCGTGGATGGCAGTGGTTTTGTTCATCATTGACCTGGCATTACACAGCAACACTTTCAGGTCATGTGGGTATCCCTTGTTGATTCCAGTACCCATCCGGTCAGGGCCAGACCTGGAGGCAGGGATAGTCCTCAAACAACGACTAAGCCTGCCATAGGCTTGCACTTTTAAAGTCAGAGGAGATAAACTTGTTTAAAGCCCTATTATAAATGAACTGAGGAGGCAGGATCCTCAAGCAAATTTGCCTAATTGGAATTTGTTGCAAAAGTTTAGCTAAGATCTGATTATATGATGAAAACAAGCAGAAGTATTTATGTTTGATTATTTAGCACCATTCATTGTGCTCCAGCTAAGTATGGGGAACTGTTAGTGACCATGTTGAAATTAGCAGCACTGTTTCCGTTCTGCTGCAGTTCATTCTCCATCAATTCAAAAACATTGTTTTTTGCTGCCCTCTGTGGGGCAAAGGAAGCAGATCTCAAACAGGATGATGTAAGAAACAAAATCAATTACACACTATTTGCAGACTGAAGGTGACAACAACAGTGAATAGCAATTGTGTTTGTTGGATTGATTTCCATTCTGAACATGAAATGAGTAAGTGGACATCAGAAATGTCCACCTATGTTTTTGTTTTCATCAGAATTCCCTGGCATGCCTAACTGAAGCCCTACCTCCTGACCACTTAAAAGATACACGGGATTTCTCTACATGTCAAGGGGACACAAGGGAGCTGTGCAAGTCCTTTTTTCACATATTGGAATCTGTGGTGGAAAAATAAAAGCACAGGTCTATCCAATCACGGTTTTGCTCACCTAAGTTATACAGGCTGCAAAGAAGCCCTTGATCTTTCTGCTCTTGCCGTGTGACCTAAATGAACTCATACATTACAATACTGGGCCTGTTTTCTTTGGCTTTCCTTTAAACCAAAGGAACACAACCATTAGCACTGTGGGATGTGGATCATTATCCACAAGGCCTGTCAGTCAATTTCAGAAGAACTTTTGTTTCATAGGGCTTCCATCTTCCCATGCTTCACAGCTGCAGACATTACTGTTTTGACCTTTCAAAACATGAGGAGAGAGAAAAACTCAGCTCACAAAAACACTTTCTCAAGGTGTTGGCAGGAGAAAGCTAGGGGAGACCATAGAAAGTTGCACAGATGTGTGCGACACCTTGGGGAATGAGAAAGAATTGAACGAGGAAGATGGAGAGCTAAGCGGAATCAGAAGGACACATTCTGCGAATGGTAATTATGAAACAAAACATCATGCACTGAATTAATTTTGGAAAACTGTAGTGCTTCAGTTCTATGACAACATGAGACACATATGTCTATTCTGATATCTCAAACCTCCTAATTTATAAAGTTGGCAGCCTATAGCAGTTTCTGAGAAGTGCTAAGGTCAAATTTCATCAGGCCCAAGATGTTTTATAGCTCTTATAATTTCCAAAAGGAGCAGTCATTAGTTTCCCACAGGTAGCGAACTTTGGGAGGGGAATCTTCTTAAACAAATCAAGAGATTATGAGAGAAGCTAAAAGTGTTTCGCTGAAGCTCAATGAATTTCTCAGGGCACTTCAACACATCCCTGGTAGGACCCTGCCCATAAAGTCCCCTTAATACTCCTGTAGCTGCCATTTGCTTCTGGCTGACACTGGATGTCATATTAGGAGTCTTGGCTTGGTGCTGGAGAAGCGCTCCATACGTTTGATAAGATATGTGACTAGATTTGCCGTTGGATTTAATGAAAACAAAACGTTGAGGTGAATTTGTAGGGTTTTGCTTCTGAGGGCAATAAAATAAAATAAAATCCAGCTATATATGTATATATATTAAGACTTTCAGAAAGGCTTGTGATATTCTCAGGCCTTTCTTTCTACACATCCCTAAATGCCATTTAGCATAAGTGCTGGATTGACTGGGAAGGAATTACATTCAATTTAAAGAACAGGTATGTGGGCTGCTTATAATGGCTTCATTTTCTTCTTTTTTAAAAAAACCCTATGTGTTTTTAATTGACTTTTAGGTAAAATGAACACTCAAAGAGAATGGGTCACTTCTTCTAAAACGATAATCCAAGTACGACTCCCAGTGCAGCATTACTCAGTCACCATAGAAACATTTCAGAGGCCTGATTTTAAACCTGCCTAAGTATATGAAAATCCTCTCATTGATTACAGAGAGAGTAAAAAAAAAAAGTCCTATGAGGATGTAGGAAATGGCAAATTTTCAAATAGATCTTCTCCTAGGCATTTTTTTTTTTAGTTATCGGTGTTTTTTTTTAAAGCCCCTTGAATAATTCCATGTAACTTTTCACTGCCAGCTATAAAAGTTTTCCATTTAATTGTCAGCATTTTAAGATACAATTTAACCTGCAGTAATTCCAGTCTTAAAGGCATGGCAATTGCCACCCTAAACAGTCTGCACCATTTTGAAACAATCACGGCCAGAATACACTTTCTTATTATTTTCTTCTAAGAAGCCGGCAAGCTTTGAAGCGATGCAGATACAATCAGTCATTCCAATTATACAGAGGTAATTAGCATTTCTGTAATCCAGGCTGGGTTTTTTTAATGTGTTTTTTTTTTGCCACCTTAGTAAAGTACATGTGGAGAGGGAATAAACAGTAGGCCAGAGACACAGATTTCAGCACAGCAGACTTTATGAAGCCCCATCTGAAATTTTGATGCACCAGCAAATAAATTCATATACTGTACAGTGGTACCTTGGTTCTCGAACTTCATCCGTTCTGGGAGTCCGTTCGATTCCCGAAACCATTCAGAAACGAAGGCGCAGCTTCCGATTGGCTGCAGGAGCTTCCTGCACTCAATCGGAAGCTGTGCAGAGGATGTTCGGCTTCCGAACAACATTCACAAACCGGAACACTTCCACGTTTGTGGCGTTCAAAAGCCAATTTGTTCAACAACTAAGCCATTTGGGAACCAAGGTACCACTGTATTGTTTTAAGGAAGTGTTTTGGGGTGCTTATTTTTCTTTTTCTTTTCTCCTGAAGGTATGCTCCAGTATGGAATACAGACAACTTTTTGGGGAGCTTCAACTAATGGAGAAAGAATATGCTGATGCAGCAGGAATTTAATGCAATGAAATGTTAAAGATTCAGTGTAGACCTGAATCTTCAATGTAGGCAATGGGAAATGGCATCTGTATGGTGGCATCAAATGTCGCTGTATGCTAACCCATATGACATATGCTAGTGGAATGGAACTTTCCCCTCATCTCATCTCCCCTCCAGAATGGCATATGCCCTCAAAATTAGCTCTAGATGGTTGGGCAATCCTTCACAGACGATTTTGGGTATGGGGAGGGGGCACAGGGAAAGTTCATCACATATTCAGTTGAGAAGGGGTAGGGGCACAGAAAGAGGAGAGAGAGCGAGAGACATTGAACTGATCAAGCTTTGAGTATCAGCAAGTGGGAAGGAGGAAAAAGAATGGATGAAAGGGAAAGTGTCTGAGCCCGTGGAGTGTTCCCAGATAAGAAGGGAACATTGTATCTGTATTAGGATGAAGTAGAAATTTGTGTGGTAAGCATTTAAAAGTAAACGAACAAAATTCAGTTGGCACTAGACTTACATGTGGATCAGAAGATACACAGTTATCTATTTAAGTATGTCTCTGTATTTTGCTATGCAATTTGAGTTTTAAAAATATCTGCACATTTTAGGGGAATAATGAATGCAAAATGCATATGAAAAATGTAAATGTGTACATTAGTCAGTGATCTGGATAGTGTATATGGGTCAAAGTGGTCCTTCCGGCAAGCTTGTCGAGGCTATTTTTGCAGGTCCTCAGTTTTGTTGGTCAACAAAGTTATGATCTTTCTACCACGTTTGGCTCTCACACCTTCATTTTGTGTGAATGAATCGTTGGAGAGAGAGGTTTAAAAGAGACATTCTTTTCTCTCTCATAGCTGAGTTAGCACAATGACAATTGTTTCAAGCACATTAAAATTTGGTTAGAGTTGCATCTGCCCTCATCTACATTTAAACAAATGTTCCTCATGAAAATACTTAGGCTAGAATAAATCACAGGATCTTAGCTTTACGGATTAAGTGCCGTTTCTACTCACAGTGTTTCAGGAGTTACAGCATACAAGTCTGTTGGCAGTAAAATAAAGAGATTCAGTTCACTTGGTTTTTCTTACAACTGGGAGCCATTTCACATGGCTCCTTGTTCATTTGAGGGGCGGGGGGGAGAAGGAAGCAGAGGCTGCTAGGAGCCTGCTCTCAATAAGCACTTCGCAATAGGCCTAATCTGCATTTCCTGTGTTGGTTCATAATTATTACTTTATTCATCACATTTGTTTTTCATGTACCATAGCTCCCCCCCCCAAAGCCCTAGATCTCTGCCGCAAGCAAAGACCTGGATGAAAGATGACTGTGAGTCATAAAGTGAGGACATCGTGTGTTGCACCCAATCACTGCCTGTCTGGCTGAGTAGGCCATGTTTTTGATACTGCACGTACTATATGTCAGGGGTCACCAACGTGGGTGCCTGTAAGAAATACACCCTTAAGAAATCCACAATGTAGGAGAGACTGTTGGCTCTTCCTGCTCAGTTTCTGTTTGCACCAGCTCAGACTCTCCTACATTGAACACATGCCTGGAAGAGAGAAAGCTTCCTTAAAATATTGTTCTGTGTCATGTTGCCAGGTCATGCAATTGAGCTGAATGGACTTAGGATCCAGCCTCTTTGCCCCCCACTATCTGGTCCTGTCACCACCAGGAACATCTCTTTCGGGACCTACATCGGCCTCCTACACTGAGCTGGGATGAGCAAGTTACTCCATTGCATCTCCGGCTGAGCCAGAGTTGGAGACTTAATGCTGGCTGAGCCCAGCTGAGCCAGAGATTCGCTGCATCCTAAACTGCTCCTCCTAGCGGACCCTGCCATTGGCTTGCCTCTGCCATTATTTCACAAATATGACAAATACATGGGAAGAGGGGGATAACATGTTAAAGAACAGCATGTCCATCAACCTTATTCATATCTACAAGCATTTCACATAATCAGAAAGCACTCAGACGCTGCTTTTATAAATGCACCAGCAATTATTGTGATTATGAAGAATTTAAATAAAAGCATGAATATGGCAACAGACAGCCCAGCCACTGGTCTTTTGTCGTTTTGGCTCCAACTAAAGCATTCATTTGACTCAAGCTGTGCCTTGGATACAGTTTTTTTTTTTTTGTTTTTTGTTTTTTGTTTTTAATCCATTCGAACAGCTTTCCTTGGGGCTTTTTGTTTTTAAAAAGATAAACCTCTTGTTACTAAACAAGGAGGCTGCTGGCACCCATTTATACCAGCAAGGCAGAAAGTATAGCAGGTGGCAGCAGGCAAAAGCGGGGTCACAGTAGATGGAATTAACAGTAGATGGATCCAGGGGTTGCCATAGGTTGAGCTAAGTTGCAAAGTTGTTAGGAATTTAAGCAGTGCAGTATAGCTACTGCCTTAATCTGGTAAGAACTCTAGTCTACAACTCTCTAGTCTACAACTCACTGTCCAAGGTCTCAGATCCACAGTAGTTGTTTTTTTTTTATCAGCCTTACTTCCAGGGAATCTGAGAATTTAACTTCTAGACGTCTGTATGTGAAACATGCTCTCCTACAGATCTTTGGCCTCTCCTCTATATTTATCAAGTGCAGATAAACAAGCACACATCTTTTTAAACAAGAACAATGAAATGCATAAAAATCTTATATGGGACCTCCAAATTCAGAAACAGACTACCCCAGAATAGCCTGTGGGATAAATCAGCAGCAGCTTAAACCTCTGTTTATTGGCTTTCTGTATGCATCACTATGGGAAACAGAATGATGAACTAGATGGATCTTTGGTCTGATTCAGCACATCTCTTCTTATGTTCAAAGGGACTCTTTTCCCTTTCAAAAGGTGGGAAGAAACTGGAGTTTATTTCTGGTTTGAGCCTATAATTTTATTTGGAGCAGAAAACAAACAAAATCTGCCCTCTCTAATAAAACAAACCAGGCAGATAGGTAGATAGATAGATAGATAGATAGATAGATAGATAGATAGATAGATAGATGATAGATAGATAGATAGAGGACTCAGAAACAACCATTTGAATGCATTATGAATATACAACACCAGATGGCACCAGAGAGCAGAAAGTTTTTCTACATGAATTTCCACAAGGTTTTTCTTCTAACAATCTAATTTCAGATTTATATCATGTGGTCCCGTCCCCCCCAGTGTAGATCCACCCAGAGATAGATATACATATAGATATATATGCGAAGACACCCAGGACAAAGATAATTCATGCCTGATGTTGATTCCAAAAATGTATTGTTGTAAATGTGTTGAGAAGTAGTCTTCATCTTCTGAAAACAAAGGAACTGGGGGAACAACCCCTCCCCCATGTGTGTGTGTGTGTGTGTGTGTGAGAGAGAGAGAGAGAGAGAGAGAGAGAGATTACTACAGCCCTATTCTTTGAAAAGCAATTGTCTCAATAAGTCTACCTGTATATGGCAATAAATGAATGAACATGAAAATCTCAACTAATACTGAAACTTCAAAATGGAATGCACATATATTCCACTAGTAGAATTTCAAAAATGGAAATGAACAAATCAAAGGACTCTTTCCAAAGAGAATCAGTGATCACAAGCTGGAAATAAGAGGTGTGGACCAAGTCAAAGAAGGCCTGAGACCCTTTGCTCCAAAGTCCTATAGTGCTTCTGTATGATGAGAGTAGATCCTGTGAACATTCCTCTCCAGGTGATTCCCATGTTATTGTCTTGATCAGAACACCACAGCTGAACACCCTTACACAATGACACAATGAACACCCTTTAAAATGAGTCGTTAAAAAGAAAAACTAATCTAGCACTACAAAACACTCTTCATTGCATTGCTGCATGCAAATTGTAAGACAGTGTCAGATTCGCTTAACAGTTGCTCATGAGTAAAGACCAAGTCCATCTTGTCTTTCAACTATTTTATTGTGCAAAGTATGTACAGTGTGGAACTATCCTAAAACATGACCACCTAGTTGCTAGCAGAATCCGGAAGTGCCCCCCTCCTGTTGCGGCGCCAACACCAGAGTCTTGGCACCCTAAAGTGCCTCCTCCTTACTCCCCTGACCCCTCTGCTTAAAGCAGGCGCCGGAAACGGTGTCTCCCCCTCAGAGTGGGTCTGCTGAGCGGTGCTGGGTCTCTCTGCATCATCCTGGAGACCCCTTCCCACTTGGCTCCTCCCTGGTAACTCCTCCTCCTCTGGGGAGGAGCTGTCAGACTCACTGGGAGATGTGTCCATCGACAGCAGAGGCTGAGGCTGCCGGTACCCACTCAGTGCCGGACTGGCAGGGGAGGGCACGTCCCTGACAGACAGGGTAACCTGTCATTCAAGATAAAGGTCAGAATCAAGACTCTCATCTTTCCAATTTTTCTAGGGAAAGAAAACCTCTTGAGTTTCCTGCCTTTAAAAGGTAAAAAGGTAAAGGACCCCTGGACGGTTAATTCCAGTCAAAGGTGACTATGGGGTTGCAGCGCTCATCTCGCTTTCAGGCCGAGGGAGCTGGCGTTTGTCCACAGACATGTGGGACATGAGGCCAGCATGACTAAACTGCTTCTGGTACAATGGAACACCGTGACGGAAACCAGAGCGCACAGAAAGACCATTTACCTTCCTGCCACAGTGGTACCTATTTATCTACTTGCACTGGCATGCTTTCGAACTGCTAGGTTGGCAGGAGCTGGGACAGAGCAACGGGAGCTCACCCCGTCGTGGGGATTCCTTTCCTACCTTTATGACTATGATATGTTTGAAAATCTGATGAACTCTCAAGCATAATTTACACTTTGCCCCTACAGTGTGGTTGCCAGCGTAACCAGATCTTGCCAAGTTCTGAAACTGAAAATGCTTACCTTTAATCTAACCCCATCAATGCACCCTCAAGGCCCTCCTTTTCATACAAGCATTCAAGTTATATTCACCTTTGGGCCATGTACCAGATTATTCTAGCAGCAAAGCACAGAATTACCTAGGTGCCAAGAAGAACAAGCTTAGTCCTCCACTTCAAGGCACAGACTTATTCTGTTGACCAGCAAAGGCTACTTTGACTATACAATGCTATATGGACCTCCACCACTTTCTGATTTATGGGTCGTTCCTTTACCTGGGTAACTCAAAGTGACTTATAATGTATAAATAAACAAACACTTACATAAAACCGACACAAAATAAAACAAATAAAATTCTAAAAAGACAATTCCATCTTTAAAAAGCTGGATTAAAAAATCTCTCCCACTCAGGGAGGTCACAGATAATTAAAAGCCAAATGCCTGTGGAAAAATGAATGTTTTTACATGTTGCCTAAAGATAAGTAAATGATGTTGGCAGGCAAGCCTCCCTGGGGAGAGCATTCCGCAAGCAGGGAACCACAGCAGAAAAGGCCTGTTTTTCTCAAATCTCAGCAACGGGTTGTATTCAATGCTAGTCTGATACAGAATAGACACACAGAAATTACTGGATGTGTCTAACGGGCCCATTAATTCCAGTGGATTACTTGGGAATCATAGAATTGTAGAATTGGAAGGGACCACAAGTTAATGTATTTTAATGTTTGCTGGAAGCCGCCCAGAGTGGCTGGGGAGACCCAGCCAGATGGGCGGGGTGCAAATAATAAATTATTATTATTATATTATTATCATCTGGTCCAACCCCCAGCAGCAATGCAGGAATCTTTTGCCCAACGTGGGGCTTGAACTCATGAACCTGAGATTATTATTATTTTTTAATTTATTTATTTGGTTTTTTGAATTAAAATTTTACAGTCACGTGACCAACTTACAACATAACAACAAGATTCCAAGGAATCTCTTGGACTTCCCTCCTCCCCTTTGTGGGTCCTATTGTCAATCATTTCCTTTTGCATCTTTTATGATAATCCAAATCTTTTAACTTTCCATTGTGTCAAAAATTCACCATTAAACCATTAAATGGTCATGAACTTGAGGTTAAGAGTCTCATGCGCTATGAACTGAGAAATAAAGGCAGGATTATTATTATTATTTCATATATTCATGAAAATAACATAAGAAAATGAATGTTAGGGGTTTTCTGCAATAAATGTGTATATAAAACTATACTGGATATGTCTATTAGTAGAAATGCACACTATAATGTTGGCAAATTTCCATGAAGACTTAAAAGAAAAAAATATGTGAACAGATGTGGAAATATGATAAAATGAGCATTGGGAAAAATGAGAAACAAAACAAAAACAAAACAGACCATTTCGTCAATCCCTACAATGTACACAATTTGCAACCAGGATGGAAGCTGTTTGGTTATGCATTTAATACACCATGAAAGTTAAGCTGTCATTGCCTCATCTCATTGAAATTCTACTCAATATTGATCCAGAGTAGATTCCAATGTATAGTTAGCAGAGTAATAACTAAAACACATTGCAGGATTCCCAAAACATGGACCAGAGGCAATTGTATTTCATCCAGCAGATCTTTACTGCTACTGAAGGCAAATGAGCATAATGTTCACAAATCCAATACATTTAGGATGGGCACTGTCCATAAGAAATCCAGTTGCAGTAGACTTAACTTATAATGAGTCTAAACCTTAACACTATAGCATACTATGTACAGAACACCACACCAGAAGGAAAAGAGATAGAAAAAGAAATTGAAACCCAGGCTCCTTCTGGCCTTACTTTTATAGTCAGCATGACCTTGACAGAAGAGATAACAGAACCAGTTTAAACTAGTTGTACTCAGCTTCTCTGAAGGAATAACCCAAACATCACAAACCTTCTGCTTGCTTCTTTCACACAGAGAAGCTTCCTGAACCCTCTTGAATTAAATAGAATTGGAAAGATCTCTACACATCAGATCAATATTTTCTGTACTAAGAAATGCACACTGACATTCCCTTCCCCGAGTAAAGATACCAGAATCTTTTTCATAGCGGAACCTTTTCTAGGAACTGTCAAGATATGAAAATAGACAAGAAGCAAGCATTCTTTGTAGAAAATATGAAGGAAACAATGTCAGTCCCAGATCCAAGCGTCAGTTATGCTTTTGTGTGTGTTTCAGCACTTCAAACCATACACAAATAGAAAAGCCCACTTTCTTGATGGAGCTATAGCCGTGAGATTCCACAAGACCTTCGTAGCTTACAAGTGTGAGATGAGAGGAGCTGTATGCTCCTAAAAACATCTTTCACCTCCCCTCAGCTAGCAGGGACTCTCTAGCCATCTCAATACTGTACCTTTTTCATGTGCAATAGAGTTTTCCAAAGCTGATGTTACTTTTGAGACTCTTGACCTAATCCAGCCACTTCAGGTAAATCGTAATGCCATAGCAGCCACTGAAAGAAACAAAACTGAATTATTTGTCCCTTTTATAGAGAAACAGGGAACATAGTATGTGTTATTTTTGTGGTGCTTCATGACAAAATGAAACTGTGCTGTAGAAGGCAGACGGATTTATTTAGCTAGCTAAAGCATTTTTTTTTGCCCCACTCTTCAACAAAACAAAAAATAAAATAAAATAAGTCCTCCCAGGGCATTCTGTTAACATTATTAACAAGACAGTCCCAACCTAAAGGCTTAGAATCTAAAAGGCACAGCACAAAAGGTAAAGTGGTCGGGAGAAGAAGAAGAAGAGTTTGGATTTGATATCCCGCTTTATCACTTCCCGAAGGAGTCTCAAAGCGGCTAACATTCTCCTTTCCCTTCCTCCCCCACAACAAACACTCTGTGAGGTGAGTGGGGCTGAGAGACTTCAGAGAAGTGTGACTAGCCCAAGGTCACCCAGCAGCTGCATGTGGAGGAGCGGAGACGCAAACCCGGTTCACCAGATTACGAGTCTACCGCTCTTAACCACTGCACCACACTGGGAGGGAGGAGGAGGGGGGAAATTTTGCCTCTCGTTTTAGTACAGAGTTATTGTAATGCCCAACTGCAATGGGAAAGAAATTCATGCAGAGAAGAAGCCAAAAGTTCCTGGTCTCTCAACTGAGCTCATGAAAGGACGTTGTAATCATGTCTCCCACTCTGCTATAGCCTGATGGAATGGCTGCTATGTGTGACTCCATATTATTTTCTTACAGATTCTATTTGGAAGGTGGATATCCCGTGTGTTTTGTCATCCTTTGTATTAATGTTTCATTTCAGGATTCAATTCAAGAATGCATGCTCCTCCAATGTTTCACAGCAAAATTAAGTCAGGAGACCTGTTTATATGTAGATGCATGCAACTGTATATTAGGGCTTGCAATTAACTCGATTAATGAATTAGTTAAATGCTCTGGTGATGCCAACTCTTCTCCACGGCAACTTAGTGGAAGGACCTAGCTGCCTTAGTCTAAGTCTAAGGCCTTAGTCTAAGTCAGATCCTTCACACATCTCCCTGGGTGTTGTCTACACTGACCGGGGTTTCAGAGAGGGTTTCTCTCCTAGTCTTACATGGAGATGCTGAGGACTGAACGTAGGACCTTCTTCATACCACTGAGCTATGGGTCCTTCCCCAAGTTAAATGGGTGAATATCTTGAATTCTGTAACTCTTTATATGAACCCACCTCCACAACTCCAATGATCCCTCTTCAGAAAGTAGATGATTATAATGGGATCTGAATGGGGAACTGTCCCACCTCAAACCGAAGGACTCACTCCATTTGCTGAAGAGATTGGGGTCCAGAAAAGTCTCCCTGCTAGAATAATTTTCACTGAGTCTCATTTTGCCAGTCCTCTCCCAGTGCTCCAGAGTCACTTTTTTTGGGACAAAGGGGGCTGCACAGAGAAGGAGGAATCCACAAAAATTGCCTCGATTTATTACAAGTCTGGATCCAGCACATTCTGTTTCTTTAAAAATAAATAAATCCAGGCATGCAAAGAAAAATAAATTCAAGAGTCTTTGTTAATTTTCCAAGCAGAGGACTATTGCAAATTGCTTTTCCATGTCCCTAACTGGAACAGAAATAAAGGTAAAGGTAAAGGGACCCCTGACCATTAGGGCCCAGTCGTGACCGACTCTGGAGTTGCAGCGCTCATCTCGCATTATTGGCCGAGGGAGCCAGCGTACAGCTTCCAGGTCATGTGGCCAGCATGACTAAGCTGCTTCTGGCGAACCAGAGCAGTGCATGGAAACACTGTTTACCTTCCCGCTGCAGTGGTGCCTATTTATCTACTTGCACTTTGATGTGCTTTTGAACTGCTAGGTTGGCAGGAGCAGGGACCAAGCAACGGGAGCTCACCCAGTCATGGGGATTCGAACCGCTGACCTTCTGATCGGCAAGCCCTAGGCTCTGTGGTTTAACCCACAGCGCCACAGAAATACAGCCGTGTGATTGACTTGGAGCAAACAGCAGCACTCAGTATGGGCAAGGGTACAAAACTGACATCAGTTAATAGACAGCAATCAAAATAATGTTTAGTTATGCTATGTTTCTATTTTATATAAAATGTTTAAGCATGTTGTCAATCTGGCGATCAAAAAAGTAAAGGGTTCGGTCAGAGATTTAGGAAGGGCAGTAGGCCAAGCAGTGAAGCGTCATTGCAGCTCGTCATCAGCTGTGTCTGAAACACAGCACAGCACATTTGCCTCTTAAAGCAGAGAGATGTGGAAAAGGAGAAAAACTGGGGGAGGGGGGATAGATATTGGACAGCAGCAGCCAGCATGTTTTCTACATAACAGATTCTGAGCAGAAGCACCTTGGGCAGTAATAACCTGGGGTGTCAGGAGCAGTAACCATGTAAGTCCAACAGAATTCATCAACATAGTGATTCAAGGTTAGGTGTATAATTATGTGTCTTGAGCATAGGCCCTATTAGATACAGCAATCCAATGGGTCTTACTACAGGTAAGCCTTTGTAGAATTGCAACCTTAATTATCTCCTATTGAAGAAAGCTGCAACTGCTGGGCTCACATTTTCCATTTACTTATTCTTCTTCTTGCAGATGGGACAGTAAACAGGGGAGAAAAAAAAATACCCGTCTAGCAATCCTTAATATAGGGGGGAAACATTCAGTTTATTTCTATTCAGTTATCTCACATTTGCTGTATTTTTCTGCTAATTGGTGTGACTTAATGAGTTCTTTGAACCACTTCAAAATGTGAACATCTGGAGTATTGTATCAAAAGACCTCATTAGTAAGCTTTCGATAAGGCATGCTCTCTACTTACTCTTTTCAAGTGTGTGTAGGTGTGGACTAAGTATACATGAAATGATACTGCGTTCCAAAGCTAAACAACATTACATGCTGCCTTGAAAACCAATCCACCGCAGAACTGGGTTCTAAAAATAGTGATAGGAAAGAGAGGGGAGAGATGTAAAGAACTGCATAGGGCCAAAACCCAATCTCAATGAAGTTTACGATGAAACAGCTATTGAAGATAGTGGAAGAAAGATCTAGCGTTCCTTGTTTTTCTTTCTTTTTAATAAATAAGAGATAACAGCAAAAGAAAAGAAACAGAGCACCCATTTTATGATCAGATCGATGGAGAGAAAAGCTGGGGTCATTAAGTTTGTAGAGATATAGTATTGTGTTGTTGAAGGAGTCAATTGTCAAGCCCTGGCTGAAAGAGATGTTTCAGAACGGCCTGCACACCTCTCCGTTTTGTGATGGCAATGGTAGAATGGTCATATTTATTTGTGTGTCGAGGTCCCCAAATCACCCCTCAAATAATTCACACATCAGTCAGAATTTTTGTTTTGGTTTTTGGCATGATTTTGGCCACAACTTTATTAAAATACAAACAATGTGAGTGGTTGCTTAGGCATTGGTTAAGACTATCTGTCCCACAGGGGACAGAACTGACGACCGTCAGTAAGGGGAAAACCCTCTGGAGAGATAAAGGGGGCCGGGTGGTCTGACCCTCCCCTCTCCCCTCAGGCTCCCAGGGCTCTTGCATGGCCCTAGCCCCCGACTGGGGGTTCGGACAAAAAGCATTGAGCCCCTGGATTCCTTTAATGGAATTCCCCTAACACCAGCAACAATTGGAGGGGCAGACACAGTCAATCATAACCCCTCTTCCAACCAACATAATAACCAATGCCTAACCACCAACCTTACAAGTTGTGACTATTTGCTACACAGTAGGCGAAAACCAGATGGCACCAGCCAATCAGCCAAATGGAAAAATTCCTACCAGGCCCCTGCCCCAACAGCAGACGACCCCATGACAGGCATAGCAATGTCAACGCAGAGGCCTAAAATATAGGGAGGGAGGGTGGGTGATCAGAAGCACACAGCTAAGAGGGGGATCACATTGCAAACCCAACAATATATATCTGCAGGGCTGTCCATCAATAAATTGCAACATACAATTCTCCCCAACAACGCCCAGGGTCCAATCACAACAGTGGCCATCCATACGATCCCGCCCAGCAACAGAGGGGTGACTCGCTGGCTCCCACCGCAACACGTGCTCTCCATGAAGGAGAACACGCTTTCCTATAAATTCCTTGGCAACGATGCTATGAAGTAGGCTTTAAAAGGGGATTATGGGAAATAAAATGGCAGCTGACAGCTGTGTCCTGGAAGAGCTGTGCTGGAAGTCAGATCCCCACCTCGGTCCTCTCCCCTCCAAAATTGTCCATATTGCTTACTCTGAACAAGATGGCGCAAAGGAAAGGTTATTTCAGGTCATCCCTATCCTACACTGGATATGCCAGTTTACAGCAAGGAAGGAGCAACTGGCAAAACAATAAGGCCCAGAGCACTGTCTTTTTCATTTGAACCTTACAATTACAATTACCTGACTGAAAATTGATAGCAGCATGGATCTGCTGGCTTTCAGGATTCTAATGCAAAAACCAGAACTCTCTAAGGAGTTATTTAAAAAAAAACAGAGAGTGGAAGAAGCATGATGTACATTAGTCAAGATTAGGCTTCAAATAAATTGAAAAGGATGCTCTGAAACACTGTTTTGATTAACTCCCTTTTTAAAAGGAAACTTTGCAGTGGCAGAAGTCTGGGGCAAGATTTATCCTACAATAATTCAATGGCTTTCCAAGCTACAGTGTGCCCAAGTATATACTGTTACATGCTAGGTGGATTTGAATAAAACCACATTTCTTATTGTAAAGATTAGGAATGGAGAAGGAAATTGTGCAGGTTGCATTTTAAAACAATCTAACCTCATGCACTGGTCCTGCATTTGGGTGACTGCAACCCTGGTTTAAGGAGCCATTTGGCGCCTAACTTATATGTGTGCGTTTCTATATGTGAGAGCCAGTGTGGTGTAGTGGTTAATAGCGGTAGGCTCGTAATCTGGTGAACCGGGTTCGCGTCTCCTCTCCTCCACATGCAGCTGCTGGGTGACCTTGGGCTAGTCACACTTCTTTGAAGTCTCTCAGCCCCACTCACCTCACAGAGTGTTTGTTGTGGGGGAGGAAGGGAAAGGAGAATGCTGGCCGCTTTGAGACTCCTTCGGGTAGTGATAAAGCAGGATATCAAATTCAAACTCTTCTTCTTCTTCTAACACTGCTAGCAGGGCGGAAAGCATGAGTGCTGAAGGTAGGTGGCGCCAGAGCCAATGACAGGCAGAGCCAACTAATTCTGATTTTGTTCCTATCCTCTTCCCTGCTAAATTCTACAAGGGCAACACTGAGACGGAGGAAGGTGAATCCGGCAGGCCGTGTCATACCCTGGATTGGTTGTAAGTAAGAAGATGAGCAATTGGGGTCTGACTGAGGGCGGACTGAGGCTGGAGAAGCAGTGCCTCATTTGCCCTGATAGATCAGCCTATACTGGGTGCAGAGGACACACAAACATATGAAGTCAAGTTGTTTTGTACACAAGGCTGCTAACCAATTTTTTTTTTTTTTTTTTTTTTTTTTTGTATCTGAGATGGAGATTCCAAGCAGTGCTATTTTTCAAGAAAAAGAGGTGTCGGAACTCACCATGAACGCCTCCCTTGTTCTCTTATAATATGGTGCCCACCTGAAAGGTGCTGGAACTTATTTCCAATGAGTTCCGGTTGAAAGGGGGGGGGAGCCCTGCTCACAAGTATCTCTTCTTGGGACCAAAAATAAAATAAAATATATGAACCAAACAGCTAAAAATTTGCTGCCCTTTTATGACACCCCCCAAGGCAACGGCCAACTATTTTCTGGAAACAAAAATGTTGAAGTCAAAGTGGAATTCCAGCGCAACCGAATGGGGGGGAAGGGGGCGGGAATGGACACAAAGATCAAAACAAGAGGACAGGAACAAAGAGGGCACTTAGAAACAGAACCATACTGAAAGCAAACAGAAGACTGAAGCAAACTGTGGGATACATAGCTTTGCCTAAGGGCTCCTCAGAGGAAAAACAATTGGATTGTTATTGTGTGTGGCTGTTTTATATGATGGTGGAAGTACAGAACATGTTCTCAGGGGTGAGGGAACTGTTGGTTTTACATTATGGGTTTCAAGAAGACTAACAAGACACGTTCTCAGAGTTACGGGAGAAAGCTTGTTAGCTTCCTAAAGATAAAGGTAAAGGGACCCCTGACCATTAGGTCCAGTCGTGACCGACTCTGGGGTTGCAGCGCTCATCTCACTTTATTGGCTGAGGGAGCCGGTGTACAGCTTCCAGGTCATGTGGCCAGCATGACAAAGCCGCTTCTGGCAAACCAGAGCAGCGCACGGAAACGCCGTTTACCTTCCCACTGCAGCGGTACCTATTTATCTACTTGCACTTTGACATGCTTTCGAACTGCTAGGTGGGCAGGAGCTGGGACTGAGCAACGGGAGCTCACCCCGTCGCGGGGATTCGAACCGACAACCTTCTGATCGGCAAGCCCTAGGATCTGTGGTTTAACCCACAGCGTCACCCACGTCCCTGTTAGCTTCCTACTCAGTTCCTTATACCCACAAACCTACACTATTGTGTGTATATGTGAATGCCGATATATATGTGTTTGTTGGCACATATACAAATCTAGTGTGTTACCTTCTTGAAGAATCGGTGCTTATATTCAACAGCACGACTCCCCAGTTTTAAGAATGTACGGCAGGGGTAGGAAACTTCAGACCCAGGGACCAACTGTAACCTCCCATCCACTCTGTATGGTCCTCAGGACTCTTTCCATATCACACACCCCTCTCCCCAAGCCAAGCACCACACCTTACTTGGTCTGCTTCACACTTTCCTGGAGTGTTTTTAGCCATGGGCATAGCCGGCATTGAGGACACCCACCTGTCATCATCCTGTCTGGCTCCGTCTAGCAGACTCGGAATGAAATGTCTCAACCACAATTGTTTTAAATTACTTTCTTTTGACCCCAGGTGCTTGGAATAAATCTGTCAAAACCTCCAGACATTTGAAAACTAGAGAGTTAAAAGTAATAACACCAGGGAGTACCTTTTGTGTGGTTAACAAGTATATTTTGCAAAATACAAAGGGCACACCATTTTTCATCTTATTTTAAATCTAAACTAAAACAAGTTTTCTTGGATTTGCTGAAAACCTTTTCAGCAGTCAAATTTCTCCATTACCCCCAGTGCAGTTTTTCTGTGCACACTCAGTAAGCATAGCCCATTGAGATGCTCCCGTCTTTGTCGACATTAGCCAGGTCTTAACTCTCTGCAAGGTACTGAATGACTGCTCCAGGGAACAAGTGGTGAATAGCTGAGTAAGAGAGATGAGCAGATCCATTTTGTGGTAGGGTAAAATATTTCTGCTACTGTCACTAGGTCTGCTATGTTCAGCTCTTTTAATGCTCTTTATGATAAAAAATATAATAATAATAATAATAATAATAATAATAATAATAATAATAATTTATTACTTAAGTTGTTGTTTAGTCGTGTCCAACTCTTCGTGACCCCATGGACCAAAGCAAGCCAGGCACTCCTGTCTTCCACTGCCTCCCGCAGTTTGGTCAAACTCATGTTAGTAGCTATGAGAGCACTGTCCAACCATACCCCATCCATCCCCAGCTGCTCGGAGCAGCTCCCAACATATTAAAAACACGATGGAAAATCAAACATTAAAAACTTCCCTAAACAGGGCTGCCTTCAGATGTGAGCATTTCAATTTCAAATATTCTGATTATTTCTACTTTTGTTAAGTATTTTTATTTATTTACTTGATGGGGGGCAGCTGCCCGCCCCCCTTCATTGGCTTATGCCCATGTTTTTGCCCCAGCTGAAATGTGTTCTTCAACTCTGATAATGCTTCTTGTTTGTCTGCATGGAGGAGAGGGGTGTGTGTGTGTGTGTGTGTGTGTGTGTGTGTGTGTGTGTGTGTAAAAAGTAGATCACTGAACATAAGTAAAAATTTGCTCTGGCTACTTTTGCCTCCGCCCCCACCCATCTCTGGAAAGTTTTCCAGACAAGAACGCAGCCCTCACGCTCAAAAGGTTCCTCACTCCGATGTATGTGAACGGCTATTTGAATGGTGGTTTGAATGATGCAAAGAACATCTCTTAAGATTTCTTTTCCTAGCATAGAATGTCTGAGAAGTTCACTCGCACCATGAAATTGTGGGTAGCACATGATGTGACCCCCACCCCCAGAATTGCAAAAAACTGCAGGAGGGCAGATTCAAATTAACACTGAAAGAGGCCTTAAAAAAAAAAAGAAAGAAACTCGAAGCACCTGGCTATCAGTGAAATAAATTATGTGCCAATATCCAGTGGTGACTGACAAAAGGGAATTCATAAGAAGGACAAGAAGGGCAGCAATTTTCAGTGACCCTCTCTTCCTTCAGAGCCTCATCCTGACCTCCAATCTGTTCCAGAAAGCTGGAGAATTTCCTTCCAGGCATTAAGAATTGGTTGCCCTGCATTACACAGAAGAACCATCAAATATGAGGTGGAGAGTAAGCTCTAGAATCGCCAAGAAGGCCTAAGACCACCAAAGTAATTTTGACCCTGGTGCAGTAGGCTAGGTTCCACAAACACATGCCCCTCTCTATCCTTCATCAAGGGAATCAAAGGACACATTTGAATTTGGCAGAAACACTCAAGGAGAGTGCATGCCAGGGCTTGGGAAGAGTGTGGTCTGGGAAGAGGGGTTGTGGCCTGGGAAAAATGGCAAGAGCCAGATAGGGAGCCCTGGAGGGGCACATTGAGCTTCCAAGTTCAAGGCACCTCACCCCTGCTAGTAATTATGCTAAAACACACTGATGTGACTTCTAGTGGCAGCTGTGTCTCAGGTATGGAGCTTTTCTGTCAGGGCTCCAATAAGGTTAAATCAGGATGCACCTGGGATGACCAGATTATGCAGGAGATAATAGCATATTGCATTATCCAGGCATCTTGCACAGGTATGCATAACTGGTGAGAATTTCTCATTTATCCATGCAAATTGAGGTAAGCAGATTCAAATTGCAATGTTGCCCTTGGTGTATCAGGTCTCTTTCTGACACACCATTTACAGGCAACGTGGATATTTCTGGAGATAAAGGTACTCAGCTTAGAATGATCTCCAGTATGATTCTGTACAAAGGCATTTGGGTCCACTAGGAAAATGTCAAAACCAAATTCAGGCAATGATTCTGTGAATCACCTCTGATTGGCACACATACAGAAGACTCAATGTACAGAGTTGGCAACTCAATCTGAATTAGCCTGAATCCAGGCACAGCCTTACTAAGTGCTATTTTTCTAGAAAAAGAGGTGCTGGGACTCACCATGAACTTCTCCCTTGTTCTCTTATAATGGCAATGGCCCCCACCTGAGAGGTGCCGGAACTGAGTTCTGGTGAGTTCTGGCTGAAAAAAAAGCCCTGGCCTGACTGTTAACTGTCTCTCACTTTGTGAAGACTTGAAGCTTATCCTGTTTGTGACATCATGCATGACATCAGACTGTCATGTTTGCACTCTCCATGTCTCCATGCCAACTATATTGACCAGTAATCCTCTGTAAGTAGGTAACAACATGACTACTCAAAAAATGTAATAAATCTATTTATCATCACCTGTAGAAAGGTTCCATCCTCATGTGTTCAACTACACCTGTTTCTTTAACTTTCCCCCCAATATAATAACATACCAAAACCAACATTGCCCCAATGTTGGCAACATTTCTACACTGAATATTATGTACTGAGATGGTGGGTGCGAACCACACCAGAAAAAAGTATTGAATTATATGGCTGCTTTCACAATACTAGAGTGGAAAAGTCACAATATGATAGGCCTCAATCTAATACATATGCTGTCCAAAATGCAGAGGAAGTCATATGGTCCATTAGAAAACTGTCGACATCTAGTCAGAAAAGACCTTTGCAAGAAAGTATAAACTTTCCACAGCTCCTATAAACCAATACTTATCATTACCTGTCTTGAAGACCGGCCTTCACAGTCTCCAGACTCAGTCCTACTGTTGACTCTCACTTTGCCAAGTCTTGCAGTTTGTCCAGCTTGTGACATCATTCATGCCATCAGAATATGATGTTTATATTCACCTCAGGCTATCTCCATGCCAACTACATTAGAATAATAAGTTATAGAGCTGGAAGGGAAGGCCTAGGGTCATCTAGTCCAAGCCCCTGTAATGCAGGAATCTCAACTAAGGCATCCATGACAGACGGCCATCCAACTGCTACTCTGAAACCTCCAAGAAAGGAGAGTCCACCACCTTCCAGGGGAGTTCATTCCACTGTCTAACTGCTCTTATTGTCAGAAAGTACTTCCTGATGTTTAGTAAGAATCTCCTTTCTTGTAACTTGAATCCGTTGGTTCGGGTCTTGCCCTCCAAAGCAGGAGAAATCAAGTTTGCTTCATCTTCCATGGGATAGCCCTTTAGGTAGGTGAAGATGACTATCTCGATCTCCTCTTTCCTGGGCTAAACCTACCCAGATCCCTCAACTGATCTATGGGTATAGGGTGGTATACATTTTTATGGAGGAGGAGGAGGAGGTGGTGGTGGAGGAGTGAGCCAAGGGTCAGACTAGAAGGCTGAATTTGGCTCCTCTCCCCATGTTAATGTCTGCCTTCATGTCTGCTGTGGAATTTATCAATGTGAAAGACCTGGATAAAGCTATCCCAGGACTGAGTGGATTGCACTAATACCTTGCAGAAGTAGTAAAGTTATTTTCATTCATTTTATTGTCTGTTTCGTAAAAAAACGAGGTATATAAATTACATGCCAAAAGGATAATGAAACAGGTTGACCTTTTTGGTAATTCTGCATTGCAATTAGATTGATATCCCCTTTTCATACAACCTGGAAAAAGTGAAGATCCAGTGAGAGAAAAATTCATTATGACAGTTCAGAAAGTTGGGAGTAAAACAGTGAATGTGATGGGCTCTGTGGAACACCATGAAAGGGACTGTAAAAGAACATAAAACCACAGAAAAACAATACAGTAAGGGAAAATGGGCTGGATTGCACCCACCCTATCCTATACATCTTGAAAAGCATTTAAAAACATCTCAGTTCAAAAGTAATCAAAAACACAAGCTTCGCTGGCATTCCGTAAGCAACTTTCCATCACTTTGTCTCTAAAATTGCATTAATAATATGATTTAATTCAGTTGTGTCTGCTTTCTGGAGTAGTCTGTGGGTAGTTTAATTACCAAGTATGGCTTTAATTAATCTTTCCTTCTGTCTTGTCTATTGCCCTGCCCACTCATTCCAAACTAATGGAAGATGATCTATGATATGGTCTCAAACATATATACTCTTCAAGCTGTCAGGCTAAAGTGTTGTGATCCTTGGATTTCACATAGCAAAAAATGGTTACAGCTTTACTTCAGAGATGTGACTTTTATGCACACACAACATTAATGAAACTGATAGAAGAAGAGGAAAATTCTATAGCCTGATACTAATTACAAACCGTAGCTTATGTAAATGAAGGGGTTTGGAACCTCCTGCTGTTATGAACCTCTCAAAAATAGATATTTTTGTGAGGTTTTTTTTCCTATTTAAACCATCTATTTTTTTTTTTAAAAAAGAATTGTTTACAGCATTTAAACATATATTAGGATAGTTTTGATAAGCACAAATATAAGAAATACTAGGCTGTAAGATCTGGTGATAATGATGGATGTACCTGTATATGTTTCTCAGCCTCACATTGAGCTCCCGTAAGCCCCAGCCAGCAAGGTCAATATGGTCAGAGATTATGGGAGTTGTAGTCCAAAAACATGAGCAGGGAACTACATTGGTTCACAGATAGCACTATGGACAGCTGTGATGGCTATTGCATGATGAAAGGGGGAGCAGAATAGAAAACATCCTATTCTTGGCATTCAGATACAAATTTGCCTGGGCGTTTTGCCACTTGGCTACGGAAATGCTTATTGCCACAACTAGTCTTTGGGGATGAAAAACGAACTTAATAATGGAATTTATTGAGTTGTGTCTTGCATAATTATATGTGTAATTTTTGAAGATATGGCAATTTAATAACAAATTGGCTATGTGTGCTCTTCTTCTTGTAAAACAAGATCTGTAGGTACATCCTAAGTGGCGCAGTGATAGATCTGATGCCAAAAGTAATTATTGAGTAAAATGTGCTCAAAGCATGTTTGTGTGATTACATGGATGGGCAAGCATGGCTTGCAGTGGGCTGCCCATATCCCAAAACTGGAGCACAGCATGGCAAGACATGGTCCCCCTGATGTGTTAAGTCTTAAAGCTGGGCAAAAATAAAATAGCTCACCTGGAATGACATTGATATTATCCTGGTGGTGATTTCCGACCTTGAGAAACTATGTACAGCGCAACCCAACCTCACAATAATATGGTCAGAGCTCCTGCGGTGGCAACGGCGATGGGGTGTTGAAAGAACCAGCCCGCATCAATCACACTCTTTGGAAAGAGAACAAAGTGTTGTGGCGAGTGATGGAGTGCTTAGGTGGCCGGGTCATTCCGCACCCAGGCAGACTGTTTGACAAAAGATATTTTAACAGGCCTGACGGTGTACATTTGTCTCCTGGGGAAAATGAGAGCTGGCTACTTGATGTGTATGGGGGGGGGAGAAGAGGATTGGTTGCAGCTAGCGGCGTGTGGTCAGTTGACTAGGGGGACTAGGCTAGTCCCCTAAGAGGTCTAAGAGCCCTCCCACCACCTTCCCAAATCCCGTGCAGCTTTGGGAAGGAGGCAGCAGGGCTCCAGCATCCTGTCAGTTTGCATTTCTTAGTGAAGAAAGTAATGATCTGATGTGTAGAGTTCTTTCCTATTCTAATTAATTCAAGAGGGTTCTGGAAGCTTCTCTGTGTGAAAGAAGCAAGCAGAAGGTTCATGAGGTTTGGGTTATTCCTTCAGAGAAGCTGAGTACAGCAGTTTTAAACTGGTTCTGTTATCTCTTCTCTCAAGGTCATGCTGACTATAAAAGTAAGGCCAGAAGGAGACTGGGTTTCACTTTCTCTTTCCATCCTTTTTCCTTCTGGTGTGGTGTTCTGTATACAGTGGTACCGTTTCTCCTAAAATAAGCTGTAGCCATAAAATAAGCCGTAGTAGGATTTCTACGCATTTGTGAAACATAAGCCATACCCCGAAAATAAGCCATACCCCGAAAATAAGACATAGTGACGCGGCGCCTCTCCCTTAAGACGGCCTGGATAGGCGTGGCTATGTAGCGTACCAATGCAGAGTGGTTAAAATAAGATATCCCCGAGAATAAGCCATACTGTGTTTTTTTGAGGGGGGAAAATATATAAGACGGTGTCTTATTTTAGGAGAAACACGGTACCTCGGTTTACAAGCTTAATCCATTCCTGAAGTCCGTTCTTAAACTAAGGTGCACTTAAACCAAGGCACACTTTCCCTAATGAGGCCTCCCGCCACCAATGCCCTTCCACCATTTGGCTTCCGTTCATATACCGAGGTAAAGTTCGCAAACCGGAACACTACTTCCGGTTTTGCAGATTTCGTAAACCGAATAGTTCGTAAACAGGACTGTTCGTAAACTGAGGTACCACTGTATAGAGTTAAGGTTTAGACTTATTGTAAGTTTAAGTTAAGTCTGCTGCAACTGGATTTCTTATGGACTGTGCCAATCCTGAATGTACTGAATTTGTGACCATTGTGCTCATTTGCCTTCAGTAGCAGTAAAGCTCTGCTGGATGAAATACAATTGCCTCTGGCCTATTTTTGGGGGGAATCCTGCAACGTGTTTAAGTTTCTACTCTGCCAGCTATACATTGGAATCTACTCTGGATCAATATTGAGTAGAATTTCAATGACAGGCACCTCCTTTCAAAGCCTGGGAAGCTTCTGCTCAGCTCAGGGAGGGAGGTGCAATGCTCACATGTGTGGCGTCAGGATGTCATGCATGCAAGGTCGCCCCTTCCCTATAACACTCACAAGCTGGCTGTATTCTCTTACAATATGTGTGTTTGTGTGTGTGTGTGTGTGTGTGTGTCATCACAAGCCACTGCTTAGCAGCTATAGGTTGGTTTGCTGGAGAGTTGGCAAGAGATGGATAAGGCATTAGATGGAATCCTTAGTCCAATCCCAGGTTCAGGGTGAATTCATGCATCACCCCAACCTCAAGCAGGTATGATCTCAGGGTACCCCAGTAGAGGGGTCTAAGTGGAAGCCTCTGTCCAGAAACCAAGTGTGGTGCAAATGGGTCACAGAGCTTCCAGCAGCAGCCTGGGCTGGACCACCTTAGTTGACCTGCATCTTGAGGTGGTCCATATCCTAGGCATGACCCTGTCCTAACTTCAGCCTTCTGCCAGGAGACTCATCATCGATACACACCCAGTGCCTGAGCCAAAGCCCACCAACATCTGTAATCAATAAAGTTGTGGGCCAATTTTCAATCCCAGAAATATGTTTTGTCAAGTTTGCTCCATCTTGCATTGCTTAAGGTCTTTGCCCGTGGGGCTGGGATGGAGGCACTTGGTGTGGGTCTGCAAATAGTATTCTGTGCATCTGTGATGGTAACTGCATGGTGAAAGGGGGGGGGAATAGACAACAACCCAATCTTGGCCTTCAGATACAAATTAGCCTGGGCATTTTGCCACTTGGCGATGAAAACGCTTATTGCCACAACAAGTCTTAGGGGAGGAAAAGCATACTTAATAATGAAATTTATTGAGTTGTGTCTTGCATAATTATATATGTAATTCTGAAGATAAGGCAATTTAATAACAAATTGGCTACGGGTACCGTTCTTTTTATAAAACAACAAGATCTGTAGGTACATCCTAAGTGGCACAGTGATAGATCTGATGCCAAAAGTAATTAGTGAGTAAAATGTGCTCAAAAGCATGTTTGTGTATGTGTGTGTTGAGGGGGATATTCTCAAGCCATGAAAACAAACTTATGTTGTTTGATTGAACACTGACATGAACAGCCTTCCTTTAAAGTGAGCTGGGTAAAACAAAATGGAAAGATGAAGCCAATCGCCATTAATCTCCTCATGAGGAAAATCCACCATTATTCTTTATAGAATTGATCAATTGCGGTAAAGAACATTCTGCTTTAAGAGAGGAAGTGGACCTGTCCCGCACACCCTGAGTTTGCTAGGCTACAATCCTGACACCTCTTTTAGCTAATTAATTCCATTTATGAATTGCTTCCTATAAAATTGCTTCCCAAGTGATTTCACGGAAGAAGAAGAAAACCTCACATCAGTAATAAAAACATTTAAGGACAATTCCATATAAACAACAAAGAACACACATCTTATAATAATCTGATGCATTACAAAAACTCATAATAAAACTTTAACTTTAAAATGAATGATTTATATCAAATAAAGTAATACTTGGTTCACATGTGGTTCACATCTAGAAATAGTAAATGGGGGCTCCCAAGTGTGGTGTCACCTCTGCAATTGTGAAAGAGGAGGCAGTGAAAAATGAATAGAGGGGTTTTGATTCCCTCCTCCATTTAAGAAAATAATAATAATAAAATAAAAAGTTTTCATGAGAATTTTGGCTCAGCTTTTGTTTCACATGACTCTAAGTTGGTGACAAGTTTGACACAAAACAAAATTTCCAGGTTCAGTGGCATTGGGTATGTTTGTGGGGGTTTCTTTGGGGGGGGTGCCTCATATCCATAACTATTTTAGATATCAATAGTCCTCAGTATACACTGAAGATATCAGGCAGACATTTCCAGGACTAAATATCAAGGACCATCCCTGTGCCATGCCCGTAACTCACTGCAGAAGAAATTGCCTTTGAGCATATGACGAGTATCATTTCCTTACAGCCAGCCCATTCATCTTGAACTAGAATGATTCTTAATTCCCTTTTAGTCCACACACTGCAGTCTTGAGACTATTGACCAGTTTGATAATTACTTCCAGCTGCTCTGCATTTGGTTTGTTTTAATTGAGTCCCCTGTCCTGTACCAACTAAATTGAAACCATTGATCCTTTTTTAAACACATCAAAAGTCCTAAGGAGATAGAAAAGTTCAGTCACTCTTCCTTGGGGTGTGTTCCAGTTTCGGAATAAATGAACAAACTCCATCTGCCTCAGACAGTTGATTTTGGTTGTCATGAAAGGGCAACAATTTGTTATTTATTGTTATGGTATATTTACTGATTGGTGGGAAGGCACTTTCTGGATTTTCAACCACGGGTGCAAAATTGGTGGCCATCTTAACTTTGGGGAGGGGGAGGGAATGACAAAACTTGCTGCTGTGTCTCAGGCAGCAAAATTTCTCAGTCGTGGCCCTGTGCGGACTCTTATTCAAACTTGATTTCCAATGTGAAAATGTCATATGAACCTGCAACAAGATGGGAAGAGGTGGCCCACTATGCATAGCCTAGAGCAGGCATCTGGTACCACAGATGTTTTGCTCTAGGCCAGGCATGGCCAAACTTTGCCCTCCAGCTGTTTTGGGACTACAACTCCCATCATCCCTAGCTAACAGGACCAGTGGTCAGGGATGATGGGAATTGTAGTCCCAAAACAGCTGGAGGGCCAAGTTTGGCCATGCCTGGCCTAGAGCAAAACATCTGTGGAAACAGATTCTTATTTATATTGTATAGATCTAATATCAGCTGAGGAAGCCCTTCAGGGTGAAACAAGGGAGATATCCGAAAACCCTGTTCTGCCCAAGTTAGCAGTTTGCACCTACACCAGCCAGCTTGTGCCAGCAGTCTACATCAGCTGTGTTGTTCTTGTTACCTTGAGGACTATTTTTACCTAAGGATTGTGTTATATAGGAACTTACAAGAAGAAACAATAAGAAAAGTTAAGAAGAAATGTATTAATATTGGAATTAGTCTCGTAGGTTATATACCGTACATATGAACTGTATATGTTGCACATCCTGGGCTAGACCTTTACGTTAGGAAATAATGAATAAAATGTTACAGTTATTATTATTCAGCCTGTTGCGCTTTGTGTATTGTGAGAACTACAACTTCCAGCAGCCCCACCATGCATGGTTATTTGGTAGGGATGGTGGGAGCTGTAGTTCAGCAGCATTTAGTTAGAGGGCCAAAAGTTTCCCACACCTGGCCTAGAGTTACAGCGACATAGTGCTAGTGTGTCAAGGACTGCTAATTTTCTCAGGTTTGAGGAATACCAGATCTTATCACTTGGGGGCATATTCAAGCAAAATATTAACTCAAGTAGTAAAGTTGTATTACTTCGCAATATTCATACCAAAGTTGATTACCACGTTCAAATACCACAAGTCAATAAAGAAGAGGGCAATATTTCCTGTCCATGGGGAAATGTATACTGATAGGAGTGAGAGGAAGATGATTCTTCCATTTTGGGATTGTGTGTGTGTGATCATGAAGCTTGTATTCCATTTTCTGTCCGTCCCCCCCTTGAAATTTCTCTCTCAAGCTTGATTGTTTGTTTCCAATAGTTAACTTTGAATCTGGATGGGCACGAAAAATGTGACTTTGCTTAATTTGTTTGATCGGCTTGTTTAACCACATCTAAATGTGCTTGAATTAGTTCAATTAAAACAGGCTAACTCAATGGAAGAGGCAAAGCACGCAACACAAATTAAGGTTGCATCCAACTAATCAAATTTCTATTTTGTTTGAACAAGAGGACTGATAAATTTAGCAAAGTTTTTGAAAGACATATTTGCTTCTGCTGATAGAACCTTTTTTCCCTTTTTCTTTTTACAATAAGCTCTCTTTAGACTCATGTCCATTCATTCAATGAATTTGTGAGAGGGAAGATGGATTGTGGTAGTTAGCCATTCCCTCCTGCCACACATTCGCCGTTAGTGTGGAGAGGGGCTACCATGTGGAAATGGCCATGCCTTGGCCACTCTATTGTGTAGAAAGCCTGGCTGAGCCTATTCCCCCTTATACAAAATATGCCTACCCAACATGCATGTGCTTCCTTCACACTACTTGCGAACACATGTCTGAGGGTGTAAGCAATCTTGGTGGTGGCTGACACAATCCCACTCGTCCCTCACATGTTCACAAAATATGTTGCAGGTCCTTAAGTGGTGAGTACAAGGACAAGTTGTCTGAAGATCAGGCAATATGGTGCCTTCAGTTGTTGTTGGCCTACAAGTCCCATCATCCACAGCTACTGGCTCTGGAGGATGAGATTGATGGGAGCTGAAGACTTCTGGAAGGTGTCACATTGGCTTCCCCTTCTGTTACTAGAGTGCAAAATAAAATACGAGCTTGTTAAAGCCTCAATGACACACTGGGCAATAGATATAGGACACAATATAGATTTTAACCTCTGGGGAAAAACTCTGGAAAAGTGATTTGAAGTTCACAGCATGTTATTATTTGAAGGAGAACTACTTGAAAATGATTTACAGATGGTGTTTAACTCCAAGAAGGCTTGCTAAGATGGATAAGACGGAATCAGATAAGTGCTGGAGATGCAAAGAGGTGGAGGGAATGTTCTTTCATATGTGGTGGACTTGTAAAAGGGTAAAAGAGTATTGGGAAATGATCCATAATGAATTGGAAAAAAATGTTTAAAAGCACTTTGCCCAAAAACCCAGAGTCCTTTCTGTCGGGGATAATTCAGACTGAAATTCCCAGGTGTCAAAAAAGGTTATTTATGTATGCCACTACTGTGGCCCATGTTTCGTTAGCCCAAAAATGGAAAACGAGCGAGGTCCCCAACCAAAGAAGAATGACAACTTAAGTTGACAGAATATGAGCAGCTTGCAGACTTAACATATAGAATAAGAGAACAAGAAGAGCATACGTTTAGAGAAGATTGGAAAACGTTTATTGAATATATGGAAAATAACTGTGTGCAGCTGAAAACGCTGGCAGCAATAAGATAAACTCAATAGTGTAAATAAGTTCTGATGGATGTAATAATGGAATGCTGAGTGGTATAGTTTCTGTAAAATACGCAGGGATTTATGATACGTAAAATGAACCAGGGAAATAGAAGAAGGGAAGTCTTTGATATTTTAAGGATGCAAAAATGAGTACTTTAAATTGTAAAACAGAAAATTTAATAAAAATTATTTATATACACATTGGCTGCCCCTGGCAGAGAATATTAAATGGGTGACACATGAGTATGATATGACCTTAAATTAAATTTTGTAATTATGCCAATAAAGGCTGAATGAATGAATGAAATTTATGTAATGGTCAAATGTATTTAGAAATTTGATATGAATATTATCGATCTGTTAATATTGCAATGCCTTTTTATTTCTCATTTAGACATTTGTTTGAGTTTTTATCCTATTTCTGTGGATGGGTGGGACAAATGCCTTGCGACTTTTAGGTAGCCCTGGCTCAAATGTACAAATTCCATGTAACTGGGACATTCACAGAACTGTATGTCTCCTTCAGGTGCTCAACACATTGATATCTGGGGTGGTGGGTAGCCTGATGAAACAGAATCAGAAGTAGATCCAGTCTTGTTTCAACACAAGAGTGCCAATCATTTAGGTAGTATGGGTAACGTTTGCCTTTTTATGCATGATGATGGCTATGCTCAATAATCTTTATCAACATCCTCTGTGAACCGTGTCTGTGCACTAGACTGTACCCAAGGATCTTCTACAATGATAGTAGCCTACAGGGCAGATGCACAGCATTTCCGCTACAGCTAAATCCATGTCAAAAGGTTATCCGGAAGGCTGAAAGTCTGAAAAGCATTTCTCTAGGGAATTATCTTGGGCCAAATGTATAAGGAAGGTAAGCTTGCAGCTACACATGACTAAATGCAGCAGCTAGATTTATTCCGAGCAATCAGGAAGGGAAGCTATATTTAGGAGAAACCCTTTTTTTTGGTATGGCCTTTTCTGATCCAAGGATTAAAAAAAGAGAGAAAAAGCTTGACCTGGCTGTGAAAATATTGTAACCTATCAGGCCAGAAAAGATTTAGGGAGTATGACTGATATGCTCAAAGTACCAGCCCCAGAATTCAGATATATTTTTGAAGTCGATTGGCTACAGGATTAAGGCTCCATGCTTAGTTTAACTAAAGAGCTTCTGAGTCAATTCACCTTTCTTTAAACAGTGTGCTCAAGGGCAAAGTCACGTAGAAAGGCAAACAGAGGTTGGCCTCCAGTTTAACACTTGAACAGTTCATCCTGTCAGGCAGTCTATAGACTGAATTTATAATCTTATGTGCATTTTCAACATTTATTTTGATAGTGTCACGCTTCATTTTGATGACATGGGAAAAGTATCTACAGCTGGGCTTTCCAAGAATTTCTTTTTCTTTTCTTTTCTTTTTTACACAGGGTTAAAACTGCAGCATCTCAACACGATTTTCAACCACCAATACTCTATCCCTATATCTGTACAATAGAATACACAGCAGCGGGGGTGGGGGGAGATAAATAGTCCTTTCAGCACATTCACACACAACAAAACCCTAGACCCACCAGTTTGAGCAATTTAGGATGCGGTGGATCTCTAGCTCAGCTAACAGATTCCTAGATAAGCCCATCACATTGGTGTAAGTCATCAACCCTGGCTTAGCTGGAAATTCACCAGTGTAACTCTCTCATGGGATGTATGGGGTGTTAGGGGAGTGGTAGTACCTCTGGTGGGGGACACATTGCACTCCATCTGGGGTAGTTTGTCCACCTTTGGTCCCCACTGAGCACTCAGCTCTCCTAGAAGCTATCAGCATGTGACAGCAGCCACATCCTGAGAAATGTTTTCACCTGGCCATCTAAACCAGGTGAGAGTAGTTATGGGTCTCAAACCCTCAGTGATTTAGGGACTTCCCCTGCATGCGAAGACAGAATCCAGCAGATTGAGAGGATGAGACCAATAGTGCATCCATCGGTCAAGAAGGTGGTTTGTGTATGTGCTGTAGAGATAAATGAAGGGCAGATGGGGCTCATCAACATGGGATGGTAGCACATCTAGGAGAACAAAAATTATAATCCTAAAGCTTAGTTACTTTGCAGGATATCTTCAGGAGAAGAAAAGGGTAAGATGTAAACCCTAAACAAATCCATAGCGGCCTCCCTAAGATGGTTGGATGGCACCTTGTATACCTCCTTCTGGCAACTCCTGCTGGTGCCAAACATACTGCTCTGCACTAATCTGACCACATCCGTGAGACCAAGAGTGGGGTCCTCTCATCTGGGCAACCCAGAACCGCGATGCATACTACCCAGGTTTGCACCCTGGAGAGGTCACTTCGGTGCTGCAAACACAACAAAAACAACACAGGAGGCAGCAGTTATAAGTTATAGGATCATAACTGATCTGTTGTCCTTTACACCAACTTAACTTTAGCAGTTGCAAATGTACTCTGGCTTTCCATGCTTAAGATTGATCCCTAAAACAGTTGTAAGGCATTTTAAAATTCACAAAATGTTATGAATAAAACATTTATCACATGTTATAGTTCTGTCTCAAGCTTCATAGAATCATTAGAATTGTAGAGTTGGAAGTAACCACGAGAGTTACCTAGTCCAACTCTCTGCAATGCAGGTTGTGGGGCTCAAAACCACAACCCAGAGATTTAGCATCTCATGCTCTACTAGAACACCACTATATTCAATGTTTACACTTGTGGGGGAAAGAATTTCCTTACCAACCAAAGTGAGAGTGGAATTTAACTCACTACTAGATGAATTCACCAATGCTCATAAAATGCATTCATTGCCACTGAGGCTACTTGAGCCTCTAATGACAAAGATAGATCCTGGAGAATCCCAAACCTTCTTAGCATCTACACTGTGACAACCAACCAACCAGAAGAAGCAATTCAAAAGGTTCAGTAGCATGAAAATTGTTAGGGTGCAAAATTTCAACACCCGGTGCTGCCTCAGTACAGCTGCACACATCCATTGCTGGGCTCCGTTGAACCAGGAAAACAGAATGACTGTGATCTCCTGGGTGACATGTGCTCTAATGGCAGTTGAATGTGCATGCATACTCTGTTTCCCTCCCTCCTCACTCTGCGTGGCCCTGGGCCCTGGCAACCTATGCTGCGCCACTGAGTGACATTTTGGGGTTCTTTTAGAAATGCATAGCAGACTGCTAGGTCAAGAATACCAGGGCTGCTGGCTCAACACACTAAATCCAACCAAAATTCAGTCTAGCTGACCCAGAACATATTTGGGTCATTGCCACTCATCAGAGAGAATGAGCTGACAAAATCACCAAGCTGAGCATAAAGACTACCAGGAGAGTTTGCATATCAGACTTCAGTCTGGATGGTTTTGATCTAATTGCAACCTGTTTGAAAATACCCTTCAGTTCTTCACTGCAAACATTAGGAGGACAAATTGCATTGCATCAGTCAGCACAAAAATGAGATAGCCTGATTTTTCATTGAACAAAAGATGATCCCTGAAAGTCTGTTTTACAGCCAAAGAGAGTTCACAAGGGGAAGAAAATACACACTTTACAAATTCTTGACTGGAGAAAGAGCGTACTCCAGGCAATTAGTCCCCACTCTTCATTAAGATTCCATATGTCTCCAATTATACAAGTGTCATTAAACACAGAGCTAGTGTAGCTACATACACAAACCTCTGCGGAGCAGATCAGTAAATTATAGCTTTTGCTCAGAAAGAGCAAGTGCTAGTCTAAGAAGAAAGCATTCAGTGCAGTGACAGACGAACAAATGCATCACACAGGGTTAAAATCAAGGACACATCTGCATCCCCCCTCCTTCCAGGGCTTGAGTCAATGCGTTCATCTGTGCAATACAAGCAACACTGGCCATGAACAGAGTCGATGACTAAGAAAAGGTTTTGAAAAGACTACAACTGCAACAATTACACAGGTCATCCATATTGAGAAAGTGCTTTCAGATTAGAATGTTACTCTCTGAAAAGGCTGAGAAGGTTTGGTTTCCATGTTATAGATATCACACAAAGGCTCCAAAAAATCATAAGAGCAGCTTTCCTAGATTCATGGTCAAGGTCAAGTCATTATGCTGCCAACAGCGGTCAGCAAGATGTCTCGGAAAAGCTTACAAGCAGGATGTGATAGTGATGACCATCTCCTGTTTGCCCTTGCTCCTGGGACTCAGATACATTTTCAAAGTTGATCTGTCACATGATTATGAAAATTCCACCCACATTTAGATCAGCTAAAGAGTTTCAGGGTCAATATGTCTTTACTCAAACTGTATGCCCAAGGCAGCATCAGGAAAAAGAGAAACACAGGTTGCCTTCCAGATTTAATACCTTGTCCTGGGACATAAGGGATGCGGGTGGTGCTGTGGTCTAAACCACAGAGCCTATGGCTTGCCGATCAGCGGTTCGAATCCCCACGACAGGGTGAGCTCCTGTTGGTCGGTCCCTGCTCCTGCCAACCAAGCAGTTCAAAAGCACATTGAAGTGCAGGTAGATAAATAGGTACCGCTCCGGCGAGAAGCTAAACGGCGTTTCCAAGTGCTGCTCGGGTTCACCAAAAGTGACTTTCCCTTTCCCTTTCCCTGGGACATAACCCATGGATAAGCTTTTTGCACACTGTTTTTGAACATGGAGATTTGCCTGAGGATAAAGTAAAGGTAAAGGGACCCCTATCCATTAGGTCCAGTCATGACCGACTCTGGGGTTGAGGCGTTCATCTCGCTTTATTGGCCGAGGGAGCCGGCGTACAGCTTCTGGGTCATGTGGCCAGCATCACTAAGCCGCTTCTGGCGAACCAGAGCAGCACACGGAAACGCCGTTTACCTTCCCGCTACAGAGGTACCTATTTATCTACTTGCACTTTGACATGCTTTGGAACTGCTAGGTTGGCAGGAGCAGGGACCAAGCAATGGGAGCTCACCCCGTCGCGGGGATTTGAACTGCCGACCTTCTGATCAGCAAGCCCTAGGCTCTGTGGTTTAACCCACAGTGCCACCCGCCTCCCTCTTGCCTGAGGATACAAAGGTTTAAAATATAGCAACAGTGGTGAACCTTTGGCCCTCCAGATGTGGCTGAACCATAACTTCCATTTGCCCTAGCAGGTATAGCCAATTGGCAGTGATGACAAGAGCTGTAGTTCAGCAACATTTAGAGGGCCAAATCTTCCCTGCACCTGAAATATGGAGAGGGTGTGCATGCAAGCCCTTGTTTTCAATGTCCTCAAGAGCTTCAGATCATCTTCAGACATTGTCAGCATTCCCAATCTTGGGGAGCTTTTAAATTCTGTTCAATCAAATATGCTTAGACATCATCTTTGCCCATGGGATGTTAAAGGAAGGTCTTCTTTCTCTGTGTGTGTATCCCTGGCACGCTCCACCTTTTAAATTCAGGTGTATGTCTGAACAGGGATTCTGTTTCCATGGCTATTGGTTTATTATTTAGAACATCTCTCCTACCTAATCTCTAAAGAGCTCAAGGCAGCTAGCAACAAATATTAAACCATAAACCACCTGCCAGCAGAGGTTGGCAGAGCCAGACACAGCTGGGTGGAATTTTTGAATTGTTAATTGTTGAATTAAAAACATCCCTTGGAATTGAATATTTGAGTTGAACAATGCAACCCCCCCCAACCTGCCACACTGGAGGAGATGATGGTCTCTCTCCACCCAGCTGTGTCTGGCTCTGCCAACCTCTGCTGGCAGGGGATCCCCACCATCAAGGAATTCCTCAATATGCCAGCCCAAATGATGGGTGCAAGTAGACATTGGAAGCACATCAAATGGGAAATCCTACTGCACACCTGTTACACCTGTGTTAAATGAAGTACATTGACTGCCAATCTACTACTAATACAAGTTTAAGTTCTTGTTACTAGCTTAACCTTTAAAGCCCTATGTGATTTAATACCAGTTCCTCTCTAAGAATGGCTTCTCCTATATAGAGCTGCCTATTCACTAAGATCTTGGGAGGGGACCCTATTAGTTATGCCATGATGTGCATAGGCTCACGTCGTAGCACCTTATAGGAGTGTCATCTCCACTTCAGTCTGTGGAATGATCACTGCATCAAGGTTTTACAGTCAGCTAGTCTGTTCAGTTCTTGACAGCTGTTGAAAAAAATATCTGTTTACTCATGCTTTCTTCGGCCCCTGACAGTAGTTGAACAATTCCCTGCTAGAGTAATTGTGATACACTCTTTTAATAGGACTGCCTTGATTGCATATTGAATTGGGTTCAAAGTGTTTTGTATCGAATTGTCCTATGCTATACTGCTTTGGCAGCGCAACCCCAGAGTCGTCCACGACTAGACCTAATGGTCAGGGGTCTCTTTACCTTTTATACTGCTTTGGTATTATTTCAATGAGAGGCAGTCTGTATTATATCTATTTATTTAAAATATTTACAATGTTGCTCAAAGGAATGCGGAAACTAAATATTTCATTTTCAATACTAATTAACACTTAATTAAGGTTGGTTCATCAATCTGTGCCTTCATTACTGAAATGATCATAACCCTGGTTGCTGGTGTGTTAAACACAATACATCTCTTCAGGGCATATATAAAGTCCCCCCCCCCCAGTTTGTGCACTTTCAGGTAACTATCACACACACACAAACACCCAACCATCCTGTGTCTTCAATATGGATTTACATTTCAAATTCATAAGATAACCAACTTATAACTTAAACGCTAATTGATTAGATTTTATACTTGAGGTGCCATGGTTTTCAAAGTCAATCTTGACACATAAATGGGCACACTTATCCCTGACACAGGTTAAACTGCTACCGAGACAAGATATGGAGATTGCTTCTCTGTGCAACTAACATCATTTATTGCTGTTGGTGATTTCATTGGCATATAGATACACTCCCATTGTTAAATGTCTGACAGAAGAAACAAAACACAGTATTCTGGAGTACATAATTCAGCAAGTGGAGTTTCAGCCAGCTCTCTTGGCTTGAAGATCATGTTCAAAGCCTTTTCCTTTTCTTGTTTCTCCTGAACACGCAACCTTCCCATCACTTCAGGCCTGAGGTTTTCCACCCATGCAGTATAAGATTCTACTGTACAGTATTTTCCAGCAGCTGAAGTTCATAGGGAAGTTTAGGAGTTACTTACAGGACCCATGTAATGTGGCATCTTCATCATCATCTTCAGATGCTACCATCATAGAGCAGGTAACAAGAGATCGAGCCATTCTGTAGAGCGGTCCCGAGTGCACCCAGCCAATGAGAATGAGCGACTGGATGCAAGTGATACACACGACACTGACTATTAACTAGAGGCTTATCCACACTTAGCCCCTCTATTTCCAGGCACAGAGCTATGCTTTACAGCTCTGTGTCTGAGCGCCCTAACTTTTGCTCCGAAGCTTTCACTGTAAAAACTCGCTCTTTAAAACTGAAGCTTCACAAACAGCAATGTGGGTTTCCCGCAGATTGCCATTTGCTCCAATTCTGCTTCAAAGAGTGAGTTTTCAGGGAGGAAGAAAAATGTGTAGAAGCCCTAGCTGCAGACCTGTGCTCTGTCTTGGACAGTTGGAGCAATATTGTGGCCTTGCCCCCTCCTGCTTTCTTAAACACCTTTTAAACACCTGACGGCTCCTCTCCAATGGCAGCTCCAGTTGCTCCCATTGCTTTAAGCCCCTCCTTGAAAATGGAGACAGCGGAGGGCGGGGGCAACTGATTTGATTCCAAAGATGCAACTCTTTCTGGGGGTGTCATAGGTTCTCCAGCCCCTGAACCCCCCTGCAGCTTTTCTCCTGTCCAGTGGCGTAGGAAGCCTCTTGGCTGCCCGGGGCAACGTTGCTGTGCGGAGGCACACCCTGGGGGCTGGGCATGCACAGTCCATCTGGGCCGGCGCTGCTGCTCCCGCGGCGACCGAACGAATGCCGGCTCGTGAGGCTGCCCCGTTCGTCCATAAAGCAGCATGGACGGCTGCCGGATGGTGGGGCTCGGCTTGGGGAGTGGCGGGAAGGGCCTCCGAGTGTCACCCCCTCCCCTCGAACCCGGGGCACCCCACCCCCTACATCCCGCCTTTCCTATGCTACTGCTCCTGTCTCCTTTCCCCAAACCTGGCTGCCTGGTCTTTTCCTCCTGACTCCCCACATCCACCACTCCTGGCAGCTGCTACAGAGGTGCCACCAAACTCCTCATGTGCATCCTTTGCCAACCCATCCCCCCTCTCCTTGGGCTCCGGCTCTTCCCTGACAAGCACTGTCATGTAAATCAAGGCAAGATGTCTGGCTATTGTTCCGGAATCCACCTAAAATGCTCATGTGCCTTTTAATAAAATCACTTTCATTTCTTGTCACAGGTGGACTTAAAGCATGAACTGACAATTTCAAGGACATTCCTCTTTTTCCAATCAGCTGTAAGTATGGACTTAAAGAATTACTCTTATGTGCACTGCAGGTTAAATATATATGGCAGGAATCCAGACTTCTGTTTTTCTTTTAATAGGCAGGTTCAACATTTGCCTTTCAAATGTATCAAAATGTCAGCCAAGTTTTGATTCGTCATGCAGCACAGGTTTATTAATTGCCCCAAAATTATAAATTAAGATTAAATTAATAGGCTAAACTAAGGCTCAAGGTCTACTGACATCGGCCTAAGATAATTGGAGCTAAATCTTTGTCTTTTCCAAGACAAAGTTTCCCGAGTAGCCAATCTCATAGAGAATTTCAGTCAAAGAGAATTGCCCTTTCTTTTTTTATAGCTTGTGGGGATTAAGTATCAGAAACACATTAGCGAAATGCAAATGGACCTGAAACCCTATAATGGACTGGTGAGGAAATGCCTGTGCAAAAGGAAGATATACAGCAAAATCAAATATATCCCTCCCCCAAGCAAATAGCTTTTAAAGGCAACTATACAATTTGCTTACAAACACTTCACTTTTCAACCTTTAGACAGTTGCAAAGCAATCTTTCTGTAAATCAGTCTTATTGCCACTTCCAAATGTGGCATTCCACTCAAAAGGTCTGTTAACAGTCTAGTCTCTGCATAATGTGTGGGCACAAACCACCCATTCTTAACCACTTTTACATTTGGTGAGAGAAATGCAAACATATATTATTATTATTTACTTACTAAGCAACCTCGTAACCAGCATTGCTTGGGAATTATCAAGAAACCCCAAAGACCACTACAGTTTTAAAATCGGTGACTAAGTTCAGGGCAGTTTTGAAAGGTTTTGCCAGCCATGTGGATTCAAAAGGGTGCCTCCCTGTATCCCATAACACACCAGAAAACAAAACTCACCCCTGCTCTTTGATCTCAGGAATCATGGTGCAAAATTTGGTTACAATATCATAAGAGGGTCATTCCAGGCCAAATCACCTGGTGCCATGTGCTCTCACAACTCAGATTTTCTTCAATTTTTTTAATGTGTAGATACCTATGAGATAACCTCAAATTATTTTTTAAAGATTTTTTGCTCCAAAAATTGGGTGCAGGAGATTTTTTTGAAAATTTCAATTTTCACGCGATTAAGCTACCGGTAATGCAATTTCTGCATCAGTTTAGAAAAAAACCTCCTGTTTTGCTCATTTTTCAACTGATTGGGCTTATTTTGGTATCAAAATAAAGCTAATTGCGGTCAAAATAAGGTATAAAAATGGTATTAAGTGCCACTGAAAAGGGTCACCGACCATTCAAAGTGAATTTTTGTCATTTTATTCCCAGTAGGTTCTATAAGCCATAGCGCCCAAACCACAACTAACACATGTGTCATACTTCTGTTGTAGAATGGGCTAACCATGTAGTTGTTATGTTTTAAAAATAAGGAGGGTGTTTTGTGTGGTTAGAAAACAAATTGATTTTGAAGTAATTTTTTTACAAAAAAAAAAAATTACTTTTTGGGGGCAGGTTTAAGGTCTCTTTGAGCCTGAAATAACTCACACATTTGTGAGAATAGTTAAAATTTTACCCTCTTATGTTACAATGTCATCTGATACATTTTAAAAATAAAGTTATATTATTTAATAAAAACAAAATACGTAAAGCAGGTAAAGCAGCTACTACTGTCATCTTTATTCCCAATGCTTCTGGGCCCCATAACTGATGTACACATTTGAGTGGGGACAAGGAGGTTTATCAAATAGGGATGTGTCATAGTCATATGCTGCCAACCACAGCAGAGATCAGTAGAGGGAGAAGCCAGCCAACCAGCCAAGTCTCAGAGGGATACTTGCCTGGAGGCAGAGCCATCTTACCTATAGGTGCTAGGGATGCGGGGCACCTGGGCGCTGGGCTCTCAGGGGCTCCAGGTCGAGAGTCCGGTGAAGAGCCCGCCCGTCGGTCAGAGCGCCGCAGCGGGCTCTTCTGCTGCGGGCAGCTCTGTGCCGTGAGTTCGGGGGCGACTGAGCCAGTGAGATGCTGAGGCGGGCGGGCAGCTCCACCCTCCTGTGTGCCTGGGACTGGGCAACCAGGGGCGGTGGCCGGGTCTTTGCACCCCGAAGCTGCATATGTTTAAGACAGCCCTTCCTGGAGGCAGAGTCCTTATGCAAGGTCCAGTCCAGTCCTAAGATCAGGAATATCTCAGTTCACGTAGTCAGATGACCCAGGGCGTCAAGAAAGCTGAGGGTCCAAGGTTACAAGAAGCAAGAAGCAGCAAGGTCTTGTCAGGGACAATGAATGTTGTTTCCAGAAACTGACTGAGGCTGGAAACCCTGCTTAAGAAAGCTGAAGTAATCTGGTTTTCATCAGGAGCAAGAAGGCTGATCAGCAGTAGGTGGAGTCACTTTGCCTTTTGCTCCTTCAGGCTGCTGCTCAGCAGGTGAAGCCAACTCCTGGCCCATGACAGGATGGTGGCAGTAGCAGTCTCACCCAGAGTTTCTCTTTACAGTGCTTGACTGAAGGAAGGTCTGTTATCTGCAGCCACTGCTTCCAGCACTACCACCTGTTCCCTTTGTTACCTGAGGTCTTAGTAAGCTTGTGGGGCATACTAAGGAGGACTGTTCAGAGGGTGTCAAGCCCAATACCCCAATACAACCTGTTACCAGCAATATGGATGGATGACAGAGTGTAGTGAATCTCAACCATTGCCCGTCCTGTCCACTCCTTGCCACAATTTTTAAGTGTTTGCTGCTTGCTCCATTTTAAAGCACATAATCATCCGTTCCCTGTTCTCCACTTGCATACGTCAGCTTTTAAATCCTATGCAAACCTCCAGAGCTGAATAGAAATTTACATTGCAGAAAGGGAAAGGAGAATCAGGGCATCGAGCTCCAGAGCTTATCTCCTCCTGCCAAGCCTTGCACTAAGGATCCCATAATTGCTCTGCTACTGCTTACACCAACACAACTTGCTTAAACAATATGCCCTAGATTGCTGTTAGCAATGTCAGCTTTTCCAGGGAAATTGAAGAAGCTAGAGGAAGACTCAGCAGGTACCGGATGGAAGACTAGCTTATAGCAAACTTTGTTTTCAAAATGCACGCTATTAGGTTGCATGATGGTGTGCTCAGTTACTAATTCAGAACCCTGTAGTGTATAATATATTTTATCAATAGTGGGAAGTAGCTGAGACATTATTCTAAGGTAGAATAAATATGCCCAAATTAGCATATGCTAACAAAACTTGCCTCAAAATAAACAGAGAACTTTATAAATGCCACTCCTGCAGTCAGAATTAACCTCAGTGCTGCATTACTTGTTTCTACTGGGACAGGATATGTCCACTATCTCTCATGGACAAGGAAAGAGTGGGGTAAACAAACCTAATTCTGGGGATAGCTCAGTAGGAATGGAAAAATCAATCAGTTTCACTTCCTCTCAGGTTCCCGTTTTTCCAGGCTTAAATTCAATTCATATTTGTTGTCTGTGTGTTTTTCTAAAGAAAATTAATCAACAATTCCAAATGCAATTTTTTCCTAATACACACATTTTGTGTAAGTAGTTCCCCCAATGGTGTGTATTTTTGTATGCTTATTGCACAAATGTATGCATTTTTAAAAATCCTTTCCCTTAATATACATATTTTTGTACATGCATTTTGGGTTGGAGAACCTGAATCACATTGGAAAATGCTCTGGAAGATAACACTGGCTTTGCAAGGGGCTTGGGCCTCAATCTGCAAGCTGGAACTTTTCAAGGGATTCTACAAGTGCCTATCATGTGACATATATTGCGTGTCGAGGTCCCCAAGCCACCCCCCTAAATAACTCACACTACACACAGTAATTTAAGTTTAAGGTTTTTGGCATGATTTTGGCCACAACTTTTATTAAAATACAAAATGTGAGTGGTTGCTTAGGCATTGGTTCCAACTAGCTGCCCCCTCCTGGGGGCAGATTGACATCCGCCCGGTTAGCGGAAGTCAGTAAAGGGGAAAACACTTTGGGGAGAGAATGGGGGTCGGGGTCCCAGGCCCTCGCTTCTCCCCAAATGTTCCCAGGGGCTCTTGCGTGGCCCTGGCCCCCGACCGGGGGATACGGACAAAAGCATGACGAGCCCCTGGATTCCTTTAATGGAATTCCCCACGCAGCAGCATTGGAGGGGCAGCCACAGTCAATCCTGACCCCTCCACCAACCAAATTAATAACCAGTGCCTAACCGCAACCTTACAAGTTGTGACTAATTGCTACGCAGTAGGCGAAAACCAAATGGCAACAGCCAATCAGCCAGATGGAAAAATTCCTACCAGGCGCCTGCCCCAAAAGCAGACGACCCCATGACAGGCATAGCAAGGCCAACGCGCAAGCCTAAATAAAGGGAGGGAGGGCGGGTGATCCGATGCACGCAGCAAAGAGGGCTGCGTGCTGCCTGCACTGGGAATATATAACCTCTGACCTGTCCATCAAAAATTGCTACATAACATTTTCCCCAGCAACCCGTGGGGCCCAATCACCTGCCATGGTCATCTATCCTAACCCGCCCAGCAACAGTGGGGTGACTTGTTAGCCCCCACCGCAACACGTGCTCTCCATGAAGGAGAACCCACTTTGCAGGAGGCTTCAGATCTTGTGAGGTCATCCTTAATCTCTGCATTCATTCCTCTGAAGTTTTGCAGAGCATGTACTTGGGGAATGTCTAAATTCATACAGATTGCCCACAAAACCACAGAGATGGAAGGGCATCTCTCCCCCTCCCCCAATGCAAATCTTTAAAGGATACACACACAAAAAATTGTCATGTTTTCCCCCCTCAAAAGAATCGTGGGCATAGCCAGGGGGCAGGGGGGCAGCTGACCTCCCTAAATCAAGTAAATAAATAGAAATACTGAACTAAAAGTAGAAATTGTAGAAAGATCTTGACAGATTTTTCCGAGCACTTGGGTTAAAAGAAAGTAATTTAAAACAACTGTTGTTGAGACGCTTCATTACAAATCTGTTAGACAGAACCAGACAGGGTATAATGGCAGGTGGGTGTCCTGCCCCCCCCCAAAACCCAATAAATCCTGGTTACACCCATGAAAAGAAGCCAAGATACCTGCAAATTTCATCAGTTCTGGTTACGGATCGTTGTTAATTTCCCTATCGTAGTAAACAAGGAAGCAGAGCTTCTGAAAACCAACCAAAGCAAAATATCAGTCCAAAGTGCCAAACTGAACTGATTCACCACCCAAAGCAAGTTTTTATTAATGTCCAGTTCATGTGCCTAACCTTAGGTTGGAAATAGATGTTGCAGCCTATTTACAATGGCCATAAAAAGCAGCAGCTATGCCAGCATCTCTTTAAAAATAAAAAATAAAATAAAAATTTGTTTTTCTGTATATACATCCTCTAACAATATTTCTCTAACAGTTTTCCATATTTTCCTCCCCTGCACTTCCCTCATACTCCCATTTTGTTTTATTTCCATATTGTTCACCCTGCGTATTGTTTCCGCAAAATTTCCCCAATACATATAATCTTATTTTATATATATATATATACAATTGTGATTGTTTACTCACACTCTGCCAATGTGTCCAAGCCAGCATCTCTTCCTTTTCTTCCTGCACCATTTAGAAATGCAAAATGCATGGAGCGGCACCCCTGTGTTGCAAAAGTTCTCCAACCTCGGCAGAAAACAGCTAATGAAGCCGAGAAGGTGAGCACAGCACAACATGATATCCCACCATGCAGTTTGCATCGTTATTTGTTAGGGTCGGCCAAAATGTGTAGCTCCAGCCACAAGTGTCAGAAAAAGTTACTTGCAAAGTAGCTCTCGTCCCATTCTCAAACATCCACATTGAGCTGGATTAAATTACCAGTCGAATTCTTATTATTATTCTACCCCCCACAGAAGAGGCCCTAACCTCCAGCCTCTGATATGTACTGAGCTTCCATCTTATTTTTAGAGACATGACCCATATTTTTTTTCCCTTCCCAGGCAGCTCAATATAGGCACCATAAGATTCTTTTGGGAGATGCATTGCACTGGCAAGCTGTAATTAGGCTTTTGATGTGGCTGGGACCCACAGGCTTTGTGTCATATTCTCCTGTTTAATTCCTTCTCGAAAAGAACCAATTTAGCAACATGCAGTCTGTGTTCTGCAAGAAAACATTAAATCTTTCAGAATGTCACTCTACCTTGATCCAGAATGCTTTTAGGGCTATTTCTCACATTAGATTCCTTCCCTCCCTCACTGCCCAAAGCACAATATAATTCCCGTAAGCCATTCCCCTGTGACCAGGGACAAGCTGAAATGTATTGTCTAAAAACATGGCCTGAGAAACCGCTATCAGCCACTTACGAGAGAGAATAAAATATATTGCCCATTAACAGGTGTGCTGTGGCCAGACCACAATGTCTGCTTTAAGTTACTTCTGAGACTTCTCACTCTGCACGTCAAATCCCATGCGACTTAGAATGCCAGATATAATTGACTTAAAGTGACCCGAACAGGGAAATATTGCTAGAAAGTAACCATTGGCTCATAGGTCAATCATAAAGAAACAAAATTAATAAAGGCTTGTTCACGCTGAACACTGGTAGACACATGTGCAAGCTTGTGCAATGAGACTTTTCCTTATTTATTGTATATATTCATAAAAGGATTTGCAAACCACCCATTTATAAAAAAGATTATGTTGGTATGCAACAGAATATCACAAACTTATAAAAGAGCATAAAAGGCAGAACAAATGGCCAACATTAAATCAAATCTCTAAAACAGAAATGCTTTCAACAAACCGACAAAACATCAAAATGGGAGGTGTCTGCCGGATTTCAATAGGAACAGTATTCCAAATTAAAGGTAAAGGTAAAGGGACCCCTGACCATTAGGTCCAGTCGTGACTGACTCTGGGGTTGCAGCGCTCATCTTGCATTATTGGCCGAGGGAGCCGGCGTACAGCTTCCAGGTCATGTGGCCAGCATGACTAAGCCGCTTCTGGCGAACCAGAGCAGCGCACGGAAACGCCGTTTACCTTCCCGCTGCAGCGGTACCTATTGATCTACTTGCACTTTGATGTGCTTTCGAACTGCTAGGTGGGCAGGAGCAGGGACCAAGCAACGGGAGCTCACCCCGTTGCGGGGATTCGAACCGCCGACCTTCTGCTCGGCATGCCCTAGGCTCTGTGGTTTAACCCACAGCGCCACCCGTGTCCCAAATTAGTGGGGCCATTATGAGAATAGTCTTAGCTTGTGTAAAGACAAAATGCATATAACTATGCGACACTTAGGAGGACTTCTCCAGATTATTTCACTGCAACTGGGGAGAAAGGTAACCAGAGATCCCATTGAATAAGTGGATTTCCAGGCAGACGTCACTGGATTTTGTCCATTGAAAGGTGTCTTGAGAACTTGGGGTAAAAATACTTCCAAATCTTTTTCAACCAGAATATGGTTAGATACATGGCATTTCCTGAGGCATTATCTTATCTGTTCTTTTCTAAAGCTCATTTCCCATGGCACAAAGGGAAAGAGGAAATTCAGCCAAGGAAATACTTAGCTGCAATCTTTACGAATTATACACAGGTGGTGCCCTCCCTTGTAATCCTTTCTTAAGGCCATTACGAATTCCATTCTCTCTGAACTCAGTGGGTAATGATTTTTCAAAAAACCTTTTAGCATTTTGTTGCCCTTCCTTCAGAATTCCTCCAGTTTAATAATGAATGATGATACATAATGAATAAAACAAAGACAAGATCAACAAAAACTTTGACAAATAGGGAGAAAAAAGAAAATATAAATATTTTAACAGCAACTTGGGCAAAAACTCTACAGCAGACATTATCCTGAAGTATCATATTGGAAACATCAGATAAAAAAAAAAGTCTGTGCAGGCTTGCCCTAAAACAAACGAGCACTTTGTGTTAGAAGCTATGTTGAAATGAAATGTTAGTCCAAGACCTCCATTTGGAAAGAGACACATCTGAATTTGAATTCAATGAAATGGCTATATCCAATAAAGATGGACTCAGAGTAGACTCAGTGAAATGAATGGGCACAAGTCATCTCCATTAATTTCAATGGATCTACTCTGAAAAGGACTAGCCTTGGATACAACCCTTAGGATGGAATCCAATGTACTTCTCCCTCAGGCTGGGGATAGGCTTCAATCTCACACTGGTTTAGATACTACTTTTCTCCCTTTAGAGATACCAGTAAGTTTGCTCTCTCAAGCATTAGATCACTTGAAAATATTAAAAAATAAAAAATAAATAAGAGAGAAGAACTCACAATTTTTCAGAGCCAATTCAAAATCTCGAAAAAAAAATGACCCTATCCTGTGCTTGCCTCACAAACCCTAGGGCTTTGCACCCTAGTGCACCACTGAGCCTCTTGGGCTTGCTGATCAGAAGGTTGGTGGTTCGAATCCATGTGACGGGGTGAGCTCCCGTTGCTCTTAACCACTACACCACACTGAGTGCTAGACTGGTGACTGGGAGCGGCCGCCGAGACCATATAACACCGGTCCTGAAAGACCTACATTGGCTCCCAGTACGTTTCCGAGCACAATTTGAAGTCTTGGTGCTGACCTTTAAAGCCCTAAACAGCCTCGGCCCAGTATACCTGAAGGAGCATCTCTACCCCCATCGTTCTGCCCGGACACTGAGGTCTAGCGCTGAGGGCCTTCTGGTGGTTCCCTCACTGTGAGACGCAAAGCTACAGGGAACCAGGCAGAGGGCCTTCTCGGTAGTGGTGCCTGTCCTGTGGAACGCCCTCCAATCAGATGTCAAAGAGCTAAACAACTACCTGACATTTAGAAAACATCTGAAGGCAGCCCTGTTTAGGGAAGTTTTTAATGTGTGACATTTTAATGTATTTTAATCTTTGTTAGAAGCCGCCCAGAGTGGCTGGGGAAACCCAGCCAGATGGGCGGGGTACAAATAATCAAATCATTATTATTATTATTATTATTATTATTATTATTATTATTATTATTATTAAAACAGGGGATACTCCTAAAGCAGACTTCACCATTTTTACTCCTATGACATATGTAAAAATATTTCCAATACCTATTGTCACTGTGGGGAAATAAATGCTGCTTTAACTCTGAGGCTCTTTTAACCCTAATAAAGAGACATTCGGTGGATTCCAAGATTTATTCAATTCAAATGAGTTGCCTCAACAACAATAATCAGAACCTAAAGATACATCTTTTTTTGCTGTTGAAAAATGGCTAAATGCATATTCTTCCCCACAATCCAGGAGCTCAGCTTTGAGAAGTACAATCAAAAGGCACAGATTGAGCTTAGACATTTTAAAGATGCCTGCATTTTAAAAATGGCAAGCAATTAAGAGTTTCAAAAGCAAAACAGAAAACAAAAGAAGTCAGCAAATATGTATTCATTTGCTGTTTTCGTCACACCACCTGGATTTCCCAGCCTCAACACAAGTTATTGTTCTAAGTTAAGAACCTATCCAGAAGCAAACGCTCTTTTCCAGAAACCCACCGTTTAAGAGGGTTCGCAAGGTGTGAAAAGTCTCCTGAGAAACTGGACTTGTGGGCTTGGGTACAGGAAGCGAGTGACTCGTCATGAGGCCAGCCCAGAGTATAAATAAGATGCATAACATCTGAATTGGGTTGAATTCAGCCACAACCTTATTAACTAAAGATGTAAGCTGGTTTTGGCAAAGGCACTGGGTTGATCATTAAGGTGGTTGATCATTATGCTGGTTGATCATTAAGGTGGGTCAGCCCTGAGTAGAGGCACATACACCAAGTGGGACAATCCCAACAGGGCCAGTTCCTAAAATTCTATTCAAACCTGTATAGTAAACCAGAAGAGGTACCGGAAGAGGTGATAGAAAACTTTTTTCTAAAAAATAAGGGTTAGAAAACACACCAAACAACAGTTGATCAAGTATCAAAAGCCAAGATTCTGTCTACACAGAAGCAAGCCTTGTTGAGTTCAGTGGTACCAACTCTCAAGCAAGGGTGCATATTAGGGTGCAGAAAGTCACCCTCTGGATGCCAGCGCAGCTCTCTGGACCTTTCTGCAGAACTAACCTCAAAACAAACACACCCCATTTACTCTGCATTGCACCCCAAGCGTCTTTGCCTGGCTAGGATTTATCTTTGACCTCTGATCATTGCTCTCGTTGGTCTGGATGGAAGTGTGTACAAACTAGCCCACAGTACAAAGGTAAAATTGCCCCATCTACGTTTACCTCTGGCCCCACCTACCACTGGTATGTGCCCACCCCTGGCAAGGTTGCTCCGAAGGAAATGCTTTAAAACTTTGCAGTTGAAGTCATTTTCCTATATCTTTCTCCCTCTCAGCTATTTTACACAGACGTCAAATAGCAGCAAAAATGAAAAGCGGTCCACAGCCACACCCCAGCTCTCTGATGGAAGTCCTCGAGTGATGCAGGTATTTTCAAAACCTTACCAAGAGTCACATCACTCTTTATTTTTTAGGAGAGCAACAACAGTTTTAATGCAAAATCCAAGCAGCAAACATTGGCAGCAAGTAGGGATGGATGAGACATTTGATTCAGTTCACATTTAACAGTGTATCTACCTACACCTTCAGTATGCAAACTGAAACACAGCCAACCTCCAAAATTCACATTTTTTCTGAATTCTGCAATGCACTTCTTCAGCCAAGCGGTGTGTGGAATATGCATGTATTTGGGTAAAGTGTACAGATAAATGCATATATTGGTGGAGATAACACAAAAATGCATTGTATTAGAGGAAACTGCTTGCCAAAAAGGGGTTCTATTTATCAGAACTACATACAAAAAGATTGTATACTGGAATAAAATGCTGAATAGTTTTCATCTCAAAAGAATTATAATCACAAATTGGTGCAGATTTGAATTTAAGATTGAGGGGGGGATCTGAAACTGAGCGGATTGAAAATTGGCTGATTCATCCATCCCTAGCAGAAAGTGAACATGATTCTTCAGAAAAGGGACCCTGTGGTGAACCATTCCTCTGAACACAGGACACTGCAAAATTCAAATTGGATCGCTCCTCGCACTTCTCTTTGTATGGGTATGGATGCTTGCCAAGTACAAAGGGGTTCTGTGCAAATTTTTCATTCAGTCCCCTTTAAAATACACACAGATGGTCGCTGCTTCAGTGCATTTTCCACAATTAAAAGGAGGGGGAGGAAAAGATAAATAAGATATTCCTTCCCCTTTTATCTCATGCCCACCTGCTGTGGTTCTTTTCTCTTCTTTCCTGCCATCTGAAATGCCCGTTCATTAGAGCAGAGCCAAAAAAACAAACAAACTTGCCATCCAATTTGCAGTCTGTGAAGTTGGTGAGTATTGTAAGGTTTGGTGGGGGTAGATGAACAGAGGCAAAGCTGTGCCAGGCCAAAATTCAGCGCCCCTCCAACCTTCTGTTCAGAATAGGCGCCAGGAAAAAAACATTCCTTTTTAACCAGGTCTTTGGTTGATTTGATCGACATCCTATGCCCTTTTAAAATGTGGTGGGGTTTTGTTTGGGGGGGGGTTATCGGGTTGTTTTTATTTTGGTTATATATTTTTTGGTTATATATTTTTATTTTGTTCTGTGAACTGCCCTGAGACCTCTGTGTATAGGGTGGCAAAATAAAATAAAATAAAATAATCTTAATATTATAGCACAGAAATCAATAGGAGTAAAATTTAGCCCGTAAGTTGCTGCCATTCAAATCCAAATTAAGGGTTGATATCTCAGCTTTTCAAGGTTGTGGTGTAGTGGTTAAGAGCGGTGGACTCGTAATCTGCTGAACCGGCTTCGATTCCCCGCTCCTCCACATGCAGCTGCTGGGTGACCTTGGGCTAGTCACACTTCTCTGAAGTTTCCCAGCCTCACTCACCTCACAGAGTGTTTGTTGTGGGGGAGGAAGGGAAAGGAGATTGTTAGCCGCTTTGAGACTCTTTAGGGTAGTGATAAAGCGGGATATCAAATCCAAACTCTTCTTCTCTTCCTTCCTTGGAGGTTTTTTTTAAAAAAAGTGGGATGGCCATGGATGCTTTAGCTGAGATTCCGGCATTGCAGAGGGTTGGGCTAGACGACCAACTCTACAGTTCCATGTTTCTATGTTTATCTGCAGGGAGGGGGAAGGAAAAGAGGCTATTGAAATTATTCATTCATACTAAAAGTGTATTCCATACTTTGAGTGTTCAAAGTGCTTCATGTAATTAGCTGAGTGTCATCCTCACCATGAATGAAAAGGTTAGCTTGGGATTGCAAGATTATTTTTTTAAAAATTGGGAAATGATATGTAATGAACTGGGGAAAAAAATGTTTACAATAACTTTTGTTAAAAAACCAGAAGCCTTTTTGTTAGGTATTTTAGGACAAGAATTTGCCGAAGAAAAATCAGACATTATTTATGTATGCTACTATAGCAGCAAGAATCTTAACAGACTGGAGAAATACCATCAAAAGAACAATGGCAAGAAAAAACTGATGAACTATGCAGAGCTAGCAAAATTAACGGATAAACTGCCAGAAAAGGACAATAATGACTTTGAAAAGAATGGGAGGTTTTTACAACTTAGTTGCAGAAACAAAAACAAACAAACATGGACTCGTTGGCAGGATTTAAATAAACATTTACAACTTTATTCACAGAGAACAAAAAATATAACAGGTGATAACAGAACATTATGTAGAAACAACAGAATGTAACATTTGGTGTAACAAACCAGAAACGGAAGTTGAGGGAAGTCAACAGGGAGGGGGGAAACTAGAAAATGAATGTTTAGTGATGATAGCGAATATTTGTTATGAGAAAAGAAAATCAATAAAAAATATTTTAAGCAAAGAAAAGGTTAGCTTGGTCTCATTGCTACTTCCATCTTGAAGCTGCTGGCTGCTGCAGCAAGAAAAATGGATGAAGGAGCTCATGGCAGTGGCAGGATTTGTGGTGGAGACTCACACCCCACAAAGAGCCGTGTTCTCAAGCAAATTGCTATTTAACTGTTTGCTGTAATTAAACAATTCCTTACTACTGGCTTAAAACAGCAGGCTAATATTATGGGCTTCCTTTACTTTCAGCAAAGTAATGGGCAACAGTTCCTTTGACTTCACTTATTTGGGATATACATTAAGCTTTTATCTGGTTCCCTGCTTGTAAAAGTAATAGGGTGGTTCTAAAGGATGTGATCAGTAAGTAAGCTTGTCACTTAGCAGCCTTAAGTGGCTCTTTGAAGCTACCTTTTCTGTTTTGTTTTGAAAATTATCATTAGACTTCCATCTCCACTGCCACTCAAAGGAAGGATCCTTAGTGCTAAATGTAGCAGCTTGGGTTGTTTTTTTGTGTGTGTGTGCAAGAAAGTACTCTCTCGTCACTAATGGCTTACAGTTATTTACCGGCCTCAGCCATAAGAGGTGAAACTATTTTAAACTCATCAAGACTTCAGCAATTGCTTCCAGAAGTAGAAGACAAGGGAAAATTCCTGCAGAAGACACTTGGTAGCATGGCACTTGTCTTATTTCTTTACAAAGATATTCAGAGAGACAAAGGCCTTTGGAGAGGCAGAAGACACTGTACTCAACCAGAGGCTTCCCCACAGGAGTTACTTCACCTCTACAAACAGCGACAGCAGGAGACATCTTGGTGCCTCTGACAGTGGAGCCAAATAGCGCACCTCATGAAGCCCTTTCATAGCTGTACACAGGGCTTTTTTCCAGTCAGAACTCCCCACAACTGAATTCTGGAACCTCTTTGGTGTGTTCCGGCACATTGCTGTGCTCAGGGCAGTGCTGTGATTAGCATGGTGTTGTAGGGTGACAGAAAGTGGCTGTGGGTGGTTGTTACCCTCCAAAAGTTCAACAACTTTGGTTCCCCTAAAACAGGGGTAGGCAACCTAAGGGCCGTGGTCCGGATGCGGCCCAATCATCTTCTCAATCCGGCCTGCGGACGTTCTGGGAATCAGCGTGTTTTTACATGAGTAGAATGTGTCCTTTTATTTAAAATGCATCTCTGGGTTATTTGTGGGGCCTGCCTGGTGTTTTTACATGAGTAGAATGTGTGCTTTCATTTAAAATGCATCTCTGGGTTATTTATGGGGCATAGGAATTCGTTCATTTCCCCCCCCCCAAAAAAAATATAGTCTGGCCCACCACATGGTCTGAGGGATGGTGGACCGGCCCACGGCTGAAAAAGGTTTCTGACCCCTGCCCTAAAAAAATCTGAAAAACTTTGGCACCCCCCAGAAAGCTCTACAACTTAGAGCTGTCCGTCCCCAAAAGGTGGGAGTACCTGCACCTCTTTTTCTAGAAAAAAAAGCACTGCCTGTACATGGATTGGGGTTCAGGATCACATTACTATGCCCACCTCAGTGTTGTTATTATAATCATCATCATTAATTTATTAGAGCCATTTCTCAAAAATGACCTAAGGCAATTTAAAGAAATATATATATATTTGTCTATAAGAATAAAAGAAAATTATTATAAAATAGTTGGGAGATGGCATTTAACACCAGTCAGATTAAATCAAATAAACAAGGAATATTCGGTGTTATCTTGGAGGGGATGCCAGGAAACAAGGAATTATGTTCACATGTGTGGGGGGGGTGTAAATATGTACAATTTATTTATTTTTTTATTTATTTGCAAAGGGTATTTAAGGAGATAACAGAAATCACTGGGTTAAAGCAGCCCAAAAGTCCAGAGGTGGTATTATTTTCAATTTATGATGGGGTAGAAGGTCCACAGGCTATCAAGAATTTGCTCACAAATTTATGGACAGCTGCACAAATTATTATAGCTAGGAAGTGGAAGGGGCAAGCAGAATATAAATGGAAGAATGATATAAAGAGGCGTGGGATACAGCTATTAATGATAAATTAGCATGTGTCATTAAGGTAAGATGGGGAATATGCAGGAGAAATGATTTTGAGGAGATAGGGAGTGTGTTTGTAGAATTTGTACTGTTGAAACGGAAAGGGGTCAAACCATCGCAAGAGGTGTTGAAATTTTGGTGGTTGGATAGTTACAATGGAATGGTCTTGGTGGTGGGGTGCACATTTTATTCTTATTTATGATTATTACTTTGTCAAAATAAAATAATAGTAATAATAAAACACACACACACACACGAAAATATACAGTATGTAAAGCCAAACAATAAAACAACAGACAATATACAACAGTGTAATGGTTAGAATGTTGGACCTGGGAGACTGGGATTTAAATCCTCACTTGTCCTTAAAGATCACTGGCCGACTTTGCGGCAGTCCCTCAGTGGCAGAGAGTTGCCACAGAAACACAGTACATAACCAGCAGGGATGCACTGGGAGGCGAGTGTGGGTCAGTTCCACTGTGCAGCTAAAAGTCATCGCAGTATCATTTAACTTAAGCAGGCATAAAGTACACCCAATTGCAACTCTGTACAGGGCAGGGCTGCTGCTGGCTGGGTCACTCTAAGCCTGGCAAAAGGAAAAGGAGTCTTTCAAAATAGAGTTGGACTTACACCAAACATCTGCAGGGTAGCTTCTGCCGGGTTACTGGGTTAAACAGTCAGCCTACTCTGCCTAGTGGTAGCTCATATTTCTCCATCCAGCAGACCTTTCCAGAGATGTGAAGAACGAAGACTATTTTCTGAGAGGGCAAGACAATGATTTCTGAAGGAAACACAAGGAGCTTATGGGGTAACTTCCAGTGTGACCCTATAGATGTTACGGTACATCATAATTAAGTTCAACTGAAATTCAATGAAATTTAGTCCCTAGTAAGTGTGAGTTAGATTGTGTCCTTACCTGTCAGAGGAATTCTCTCCCTCCCCCCAATGGTTTCCAGAATCAGGGAGGAAACAAGAAAGCTCTGACTTAAGATTCATTCAGTCAATACGTTAGAAGACAAAGAATTCAGTCCTTTGCTCACTCTGGCTCCTCCCCCTTCCCTCTTTCCCAGCAGGATCTGACCCTATGGAGGCCCCATATGGTCAAATGTTTTGGCATTCGTTGCTCTTGCACCCTTAACGAGCGTCATGTTCCAGGGGATGGTGGATCATCTATGCCAGCAGTGTCCAACCGGTTGACCGTGATCGCCAGGGTTCTCCCAGTCGATCTCGGGAGTAAAAAAGAGAACGCCCTGTTGCTTCTGAGCAATTGTGACATGTCCCACCACCAGCACTATGTCCCATCGCCGGTCCCGCCACTGCTGTGAAAGCTTTTATTCCGTCCATTGGTGGCTGAGTGGGGGAAGGACGGATGGCTGCGGAGTGTTGGGTGAGCAATTTTATTTTATGCAACCCTTTCCAAAAAAGCTCAACAACTCTGGTGTCTCCCTCTAAAAAAAGAGAACTATGGGCAATGACCATGGGTAGATCACTGCCAGTTTAATTATACTGGGAATAGATCGCAGTCTCTATAGAGTTGGACGTGCCTGATCTATGCTGTCTAATGAAGTGTCTACTGAATGGGCTATCCCCCCCCCCCGCTTCTTCTAACACTTCATAACTTGGCAGCTCACCAGTCTCTGCCTTGTTATCTCCCTCATAACTCGGCTATAATTCAAACAGGCCTCCCTCCTCCCTGTCAGCTACAGGAGAAAGGGGAGGCCATCTCCACCATATCTCTTCCTCTTGATTCCAGTCCCTGAAATTACCTCTTGGTGGGGTGAATTTTGCCCAAAAGCTTGTAAGTGTTGCATGAGTGCCATAAAGGTGCTAGGGAAAGGTACTGGGGCACCTCAGGAGGACCAAAGGAGCTCGGAGGATGATTCTATTGTCAGGTTTTACAGAACTGTATTGGGAATGTCCCTGTAATTCAAAAGTGCAACTCTAATAGGTGTTAGGATCATTAACTACAGTAGGTCAATCATTTTGCAAAATTCACTTTATCCACCAGAACAATGCTGAATATGCAAAGAATTCCCCAGCATTTCCAATTTCTAGGAGACCAGCAGAGCCAGATCTTTCTACTGTACTGCACATGACATAAAATGTGCAAGGCTCAGACTGAGAGCTCAATCTTTATCCCTTTTCAAAAAAGATAGAGTGCTTATAAAAGCTTCTTCCCCATCCGTTTTACAGGTTGCTTTTTTATTTTTATTATTTAACCAACATCTACAAAAACTCCATATCACCGCTTGTCTATTTGTGAGGAAAAATAAGTGCAGAAACAAACAGAGAGATACTGCCAGATATAAAATGGCACAGCAGAGACGAGAAATTAAAAGTGAACAGCAAGGTAGGAGAAACACAATGTTTTGTATTTATATTTTTTGATAATATTTCTAGCTCGCCTTTCCTTCAAGGAACTCATGAATCTGAAATGCCTCCGCTATGTGATATATTCTTTTAAATGCTAGCGAAAATTGTTAATCGTCACGTAGAGAACGCTGTGTACTGATTAATGTGAAGAAAGCGAATAAGGAGTTATTCTCCTCTCATAATATTGGAACCTAGAGATATCCAATGAAACTGAATGTTGAAAGATCCAGGAGAGATGAAATACATTGCTTCTTCAGACACTGTATAGTTAAACTATGGAATTCATTCCCACAAGGTTTAGTGATGGCCAATAACTTGGATGGCTTTAAAATGCACTGGGCGAGTAATTTGAAATGGAGCAATTTGGCTCCTCTGCTCAGCACCCCGCTACTGTAAAAAAATATCCTTTTCTTCTCTCCTCTGTGCTTCAGCTGTTAGCTGACAGGTCAGAGGGGCATTTTCCTCTTATTCCACCCTCCTTCCTCCTTTCCCTTACATGGCAGCATGTTGAAAAGTTGAAGGAACGGGGCCAGAAGAAGCTAAAGCAAAATGGAGCAGTGATGACTGTCCTGAGTCATGCTGTCTGTGAGGGGGGTGGTTATGCTGTGTATCATCCATTCCCCTTCTTCTCCCCTCCTGTTTAGCAAGAACGGATTTTGGCTCATGCTGTCCCCCAAGAATGCCTCACCTATCTTTTTTCCCCATACTCAATCAGCAAGTGATGTGGGTGGCGCTGTGGTCTAAACCACTGAGCCTGTTGGGCTTCCCGATTGGAAGGTCGGCAGTTTGAATCTGCGCAACGGGTTCAGCTCCCGTTGCTCTGTCCCAGTTTCTGCCAACCTAGCAGTTTGAAAGCATGCCAGTGTAAATAGATAAATAGGTCCCGCTGCGGCAGGAAGGCAAACAGTGTTTCCGTGCGCTCTAGCTTCCTTCACGGTGTTCCGTTGCACCAGTAGCAGTTTAGTCCTGCTGGCCACATGACCAGGAAAGCTGTCTGTGGACAATTGCTGGCTCCCTTGGCCTGAAAGTGAGATGAGCGCCACAACCCCATAGTCGCCTGACTGGACTTAACCGTCCAGGGGTCCTTTACCTTCACCTTTTACCTTACCCAATCAGATTTCATTAGAAGTGATCAGATAAAACTTCCCCATTAATGCCCTATGCATGTTTAGTCAGAAGTAAGTCCCCCTTACTCTTAGGTAATGTGTCTAGGATTGCAGTCTCAATCTTCATTGGGGGTGGGGACCATCTGCTAAATTTCTGATTGTGTTTGTTTCATTCTTAGAATTATGATGAATTTATATAGGCCTCATTTCTGTTTTTACATATCAATTCTGAATAACATGCTATGTGAATATAGAACTGGGGCTATGTTTTTGCCTATTTTACATTATTTTATACAGCAACAAATGTCCTATTATAAGGATGTTTGGATTAGCAGGGGAGCTGTCCAGAGAGTTATGAGGAGCACTGCAAGATAGATTTTGCTTCAGCAGTAGTTAGCTTTCCAATTATCAGCTTTATAATTAATGCCTCACCCCTTCCTGGCCTGTCATCAGAACTCTTATCTGGAGCACTTGAAAATCAAGTAGACTTCTCAGGGGAAGTTGACTTCAAGTTTCCATATGTGACTCCATTGCTGGGTATGCTGCAACTGATCCAAGGGGTGAACTGCTGGTTTTATGGGGATGGGAATGAGATGACCCAGGGTGCAATGTTTTCTCAAAATATGTGCCTTCTTCAAGCAAGGTATCTTCCTGGTTGATTTTCCTGGGATGTTTATTGCTTTCTGCTGACTCCCCTAGAACTTGCTCAGCACTGGGGCCAGCAACAAAGTTCTTTTCTGGGATGGCCCTGCCAAAAAGATGTTGGAGCATGACACTTACACATCTTGGTGGAAAGGTAGGGTATAAATTTCTTAATAATTATATAAATTTCAAGCTCCACGGTCTATGACAGAATTATGCAATGGGGAAATATATGTTAGTACCCCAAGGCTGTGTCACGGTCCAGGTTACAGGCAATCAGAGTCCCGGCTTGGTACGTCGGGACCGGGGTAGAGGTCAGGAAGCAGGAATCAGCAGTCCAGGGATCAGGAAGCCAAGAGTCCACAAATCAGAAAATCAGGAGTCAGGAAGCCAAGAGTCCGGGGGTCAGGAGTCAGGAAGCCGAAGCACAGCTAGGTTGGTAGCGTGTTGCTATGGCAAAGAGCCAGAGGGAAATGCTGGTCTTATATACCCCTCCCGGCGCTTGCCACCAGGTGCTACGGGTCTTCTGTCAAGCCTCACCTGTGCGGCCGTGCCTTGCCCTTCCAGGCGAAACTCAGGAAGGTCCCAGTCCTGCAAGGCCCTACCAGTCACAGGGCCTGGCTCCTGCACACACTCCTAATAGGCTGTTGTTTTTGTCCATGGAGTTTTATTGGTAGGGATACTGGTAAAAAGCAGAGACAAAGGTTGAAGCTATGGTTTTCCCAGTAGTGATGTATGGAAGTGAGAGCTGGACCATAAAGAAGGCTGATTGCTGAAGAATTGATGCTTTTGAATTATGGTGCTGGAGGAGACTCTTGAGAGACCCATGGACTGCAAGAAGATCAAACCTGTCCATTCTGAAGGAAATCAGCCCTGAGTGCTCACTGGAAGGACTGAAGGAGCTGAGGCTCCAATACTTTGGCCACCTCATGAGAAGAAAAGACTCCCTGGAAAAGACCCTGATGTTGGGAAAGACTGAGGGCACAAGGAGAAGGGGACAACAGAGGACGAGATGGTTGGAGAGTGTTCTCGAAGCATGAGTCTGACCAAACTGTGGGAGGCAGTGGAAGACAGGAGTGCCTGGCATGCTCTGCTCCATGGGGTCATGAAGAGTCAGACACAACTAAACAACTAAACAACCACAACCCTAAGGCTACATGATACGAAATATTCAGATATCGAAAAGCAAGCTCACTCTTGTGGCGGCAATCGTGGCACAACGATTTTGGCAATTTATTTCTATGATAATGTAGAACAGTGCCAAGTTCTACTCCTCTCTGCTAGCACATTTGCTCCCCAGTAATGCTATCAATAATTTCCCCAACCATTGATGTGGATATGCGGTGGAGAACACTTAATATAACACATTGTAACAGGGGTTAACATAGTACCGATTACAAGAGAGGGAGGAGAATACACCACAAGCTTGACCTGATGTTCCATGTTTTCTTCATGGAACCAGGTCATTTACATTACACTTTATTTTTTAGTGTGCTTTGATAAAGAGAGAATATCAATATAAAGCCAATAAACTCTGACAAGACTTTGGAGGAGGCATAATCATTTCTGAACAGGTGCACAATGCTGAGGCTTTCCAGGCAGCTGGTTCACCTAGGCACATGCCAAGGCAAGACCATTAAGCCCTCGTTGCTTCAGACTTAATGAGCAGATTCTGTAAATAGCAGCAATATTTTGTCTCATTTATCACCCATGGGTCTTCATGCTCCTTCTAGCTGAAATTACTCTTTTTAGTCAACTGCACCAAGGAATCCAACTCAATGTTTTTGGCAAGGAAAGAGCAGTTGCCGAATTGTGCCAAAGAAACACAGCAGAGAAAATAGGTATTGCAATACTTTGATCGGATCTGTCTCTGTCGGCGTGCTGAATATGCAAGCTTTAGGATTTCTGGAGGTCACTTCCATGCTACAAAACTAGATTGGTGTGAAATCGACTTAACTATCAGTGGTCTTAAGAACCGTATTGCTGTGAGGATGCTGAGACAGACAATCAGGTCTTGCATCCATAACAGTGACCAAAGAAGGAATGACCACACGAGAAATAGAGAGAAGAAATGCCATGGTGAATCTGAATCATTTCTCTCCCATATCAGTCTCTACGGCCGTAGCTGAAACTGACTTCACCCCTCAAAGGCTCACTCTCCATTGTCTCCTGAGACAAACAGATGCCAACATTTGCAATTATAGGTCTGTTCTGATTCATTCATGAATGCAGACAATCACATGAAACAAGGAATAAACATGTATGTGTGACCCCCTCCTCTCCAAAAAACGCTGCCTGGAAGAGGGACATGGTGAAAATGGCACAAATAAATCATCCTTGCCTAACACTTCATTCTTGTGCATCTAAATATTGGTGGGCTTGTGCAAGCAACATTCTTTGAAGCTTTTCATCTGAAACTATTTCTTGTTATATTTTTAGCAAAGAAGGGAGATAAATGCCATAAACCTCGCCCCCCTCTCCAACTCCTCTTCACATCATTTTCTCCCATTTTCATTAAAATTCGGGGCATTACAAACTTGACTGCTTGCTCAGCTTTCATTATACTCAGGGAACTGTCCAATTTAGAGCTTCAAGAAAGACTTTTGCAGCACATCTTGAGCATTCTTATTATTTTTCAGAGAGTAAGGCTCGTCTCTTCAAGCTGACTTCAAGTTAATTTTTGCAGGCTTTTGAATGCCAAGAGCTTTATTTTCATGGTTTTCTCTCACACACACATACACACCATTCCCTCTTCATTTCAAGCAGCAGTTGAGCGGCATGGTACCACAAAAGGAAGCAATTCTCCTCTAAAGTCACTGCACTCTACATCCCACTTGACAGATAAAGATAAAGAAAAGGAAAAACTCCCCTTCAAATTCACTATCTGGAATAAAAAGAATATCAGGCTACAGGCTTCTGCCAAGTGAGTTAGAAGGGGAGAATTTCCGAAATGTGGCACCTTGTCCTGGATCTTAGGTAAGTCAATCGAAAAATCACAGGGTGTTTTTTTTTTTTAATATATATAAAAATATGGCAACCATATCATATGATCAGTTGCAACACGTGACCCTAGGAAGAACAAAATACTCAGATTTGCCACTCAATGCCCATATATATATGGGGCGGAATCTTTATATAAGTGAGAATAAAGGAGCGCACTTGGTAACAGCCTTGATTTAGGAACTAAACATGTTTTGCACAACAATTAAGATGTGATCTGTCTCTACCTGTATAATTCCACATGTTCATCAGCATAGGCCTACCCTGGCTCCTGTTTGTTGGTCACTCTACAGCAGGGGTAGGCAACCTAAGGCCCGTGGGCCGAATGCGGCCCAATCGCCTTCTAAATCGGGGCCCTCGGACGGTCTGGGAATCAGTGTGTTTTTACATGAGTAGAATGTGTCCTTTTATTTAAAATGCATCTCTGGGTTATTTGTGGGGCCTTTCTGGTGTTTTTACATGAGTACAATGTGTGCTTTCATTTAAAATGCATCTCTGGGTTATTTGTGGGGCATAGGAATCAGTTCATTTCCCCCCCCTCCAAAATATAGTCTGGCCCACCACATGGTCTGAGGGATGGTGGACCGGCCCCCTGCTGAAAAAGGTTGCTGACCCCTGCTCTACAGTGTAACAAAATGTTGGGAGAGTGGGACAGAACCTCGTCCTTTTATGCACACAAATGAAGGATGGCAATGTGTAAATGACTCAAGGGGAACAAGATTAATATTCATAATCTCCTGTGCCCCACTTCCATCAGCCGTTCCCAAGACAGACAGTTTCAAACAGGCTCCTGTCAGCAGGAATAAACAAACATCATATCAGTTTACTTGGCTAAAATGGAGTACATATGGGAAGCTTGCCCCAGTGGAAAACATCTGGCTGCCCTACAGGAGGTTTCTGTCTAATACACAACCAGATTTTGCAAGCGCCAGGGCTGAAGATGGATGTGTTAAAGGGTTCCAACAATAATTGCTTCAGGGAAATGCTTGATGTAACTTTTAACTACCATACAGCTACAATGATCAAGATGGGAGTTGAAGTGTTCTGTTATACGCAGCCTGGGTAAGTAGAACTCCTCTCAGACAAGTCATGTGCTCCTGTGAATGACGCCAAAGAAACATCTCCAATAATTCCGTCATAATTCTCGTCCCAAACTCTTTTCTATTGCATTGCTGAAACCCACCCTCCCCTCTTTCACGCACCTTAAAGTGAAAGCAGGATTGAAAGGAAGGACAAGTCTATGTAACCAGAGCAGTTATTACTTGAAAGTCTGTACAAATATATGAAAGGGGGGGGGGAATCACTACCAGTAAGAAGCAAATGCAGCCGACCTAAGATACAACCCTGGAGTACCAGCAATGCTAATGTTTGCTCATCTATGACAAATTACCTGTCATTCTGTAAACAGTAGGGGCCTTGGAGATCTAGAGTTGAACAGCCTACAAAAGAAAGGTAAACTGAAAACACCATCTATTTTAGTCATACCTCAGGAGTCTGTAGTTCTTTGGGGCTTTGTTCGGAAATCACAGGCAATTTGCATTAACATTTCTTACAGTTAGCCGTTTTCTCATCCTAAAAGGGAGAAAATGGATATTTTCAGTAGTGATCAGTCTCTTCCCGCATGTCTGTCCCAAATGCCCAAGGACATTCCCCAGCAATGCGGCTCCTACCCCATTTGGATATGGTTAACTGGATTAGTGCATCAAGTGATCTACCGTTTCTTAATGGTTTTTATTACATTGTGAAATTGCTTCTGAAGAAAGTGATTCATAAATGAAATAATAATATTATTATTAATAATAATAATAATAATAATAATAATAATAATAATAATAATAATGCCATGGCCAAGGTCATAGCAAGTTGTCCAAAGTCCAGTAACTGTGCTAGTATTTCAGATCCAGTTTGATGTCAGCAAATAACAATGGTGATATAGCTCTTCAGTTTACCAAAGGTCTTGCTGGGCCATTGTCCCATCATCATCATCATCATCATCATCATCTGTTGCTGTTGTTGTTGTTACATCATTAGATGTTCTTATGATTTCCCTGCTGCCTGTTATCAGGTTCCAAAGATTCCCGCAAAACAAGCCGTCCCAGTTTTAACAGAAGAGAAATATATTAATTAACGTAAGATACACTTAACCTGTGTTCAGTGTGTGATTTGCCTGTAATTATGGTTATCTGATTATTTTTATCTAATTAAGGGGCACATAAACAATTGCATTTCGCAAGAAACAATTACTGTTTGGACATGCTTTATTACTTTGGTTGCCAGAAAGAAAACATCACGATATAATCAGGTAAAGCAGTTTAGCAGATTGTGAATGGTCCTGTCAATGAAGGAATGCGGTGTGCGTATTTATGACTTCCTTCTCCTTCTCCAAACAATATTACGGAAAATTAAATCAGGATTGAAGGAGAATGATTAAGAGCAGAGTTGAGGGTTCTTTGCATACGGTCACACAGGATATCCTTCGGAATAGCAAATGACTGGTGTGGGGAAAATGAGATAGTATTATGGCCCTTTTTGATCTTCTTTTCTTTTCCTATTATTTTGCTTTGAGTCCTGGGGCAGAAAAGCTATATAGAGAAGCTTCTCACTTGTAAAGATGATATTTATTAAATCTCATTGATGCATTGCATCTTTGTTTCTGTAAACTGCCTTGGAAACTCCACTAAATGACAGTTCTGTCCACACCAAAGCATTCAGGCAAATGTGCTCACTGTTTCCATGTGCACCATGTGCCGTCATCCATAAATGAGCACTTTCAGTTCTGTGCTTGGTCTTTCCTGTCCACAATAGTGAGCAGAACTTGACGGCTTATAGTTGCACTGTGAGTTGTTGTACCCAACACTCCATCAGTACTGCACCCCCACCCTAAAAGCTCCAGAAACATCAGGTCCATTATGGGCATTTATGCAAGAATTTGTTTATTTGTGTACAAGAACATTATTATAATTAATTAATTATTAAATGCATGTTTTTCAATATACCAGATTTGCACAAAGCAGCAGTAAAAATATTTGTGTGTTGCTCCAATCTTAGCATGGACTTGGAGTCACTTGCAGAAAAGCTCTCTACTTCCTTCCCTCTCCCACCTCACTTACATTCAAGTAGAATGTTTACTTTTATTTTTAATATAGAGGCTTTGTGCAAGATCTCTTATTAACAAAGCCACCATTGCTTTAAATAATAACGAATGGTGTTATAATTATTAAATGCAACATTTTGCCACTCTGTCTGGCTTTCTGAGAGCCTGTATAGAGCTACAGATTGGCACAATCTCCACAAATTGATTTGGGGCAACTCCATCTGCTCTATAGGAAACTGTATCCACTTCAACTTGACACAAACAGTACACAGACTTGGCCAATTTGGTTTATGATTTGGCTGAATCTGGTGCACAGATCTGTTAAACAACTGTTGCTTTTTCTAAGCCCAAGGGGGCCTCAGGATCCTCTGACAGCCAAACACAAAGTGAAAATATATCCCTTTCAACAATTTCCTTAGATGGGACATTTATGGATATTATAATAAAATTCAGACAAGCATTATTATTTGTTACACCTCCTTCACAAAGCTATTTTTATGTAGTGGCTTTATCAGATTTGATATTGGTACTCACATCCAACCATACATACGAAAGTGTTTTTCTAAATCTGATTTAGCACATAACAGATGCACAGATGCACCTTTGGGAAGATTTATTATGAATCAGAGCTGTTACTTTACTCCTTAAGATCATGCCGTCATTTGCACATGTGGCTTCTGTACAACTGAGACTTTCCCAGCGATGCACATGTTTTAAAAAGTGTGACTCTTCAGCTCCCACTTAATCAAATTATTTTCCATTGCATCTGCCTCCTGTTATATTTATCCCTTCAAAAATCTATTCTTTTTGTCTCTTTCAGCATGCATTAAATATATCTGCAAAAATGGGAAGCTATATTTGGAAATGTACTTTATGCATACTGTATAGGTTGCAAGGGTGAGGATGAATAAAACACCTCGCCCACCCACCCTTAAAAACCACACCAAACCCTTAGAGAGTTTCTATTTAAGTAAAAAAAATTGTCATCAGAGGCCACATTCCAAAAAGTATAATTGGAATAATTATGAAACCTTTGGAACAATGGCAATTCCATATAAACCAGGCTTCCTCAACCTCAGCCCTCCAGATGTTTTTGGCCTACAACTCCCATGATCCCTAGCTAGCAGGACCAGTGGTCAGGGATGATGGGAATTGTAGTCTCAAAACATCTGGAGGGCCGAGGTTGAGGAAGCCTGATATAAACTTATTTCCTTGAATAAACTCAGCACAGGCTAAACAACATCCCAATGCATTAAAATGCCCATAACAATTACAATGCATTTTGGTTCTTTCCTACAAAAGACACAGTGAAAATCCTACTTTTTTCAATTAACACAAAAATGGGAAGGAAGAGGTGCAATCCTTCTCTCTTGCTAAGCATGACACTGGCATGGGCATCAGTCTAAAACACAAATGACATTTTCTTCCTCTTCACAACATCTGTTCCTGTCTCCCTTTTGTGACTGCATCCCTGGACCAAATATATCAGGCATGTCCAACTTGAAGTAGGCTGTGATCAATGATCTAATATAAAAACTGGCAGTGATCTATCGCCCAGGGATGGGTGCAGGGTGGGGGGCATGCATGGCGCCTGCTTCCCCCAACGCCGGCTGCTTCTCCTGACATAGCAGGTGCGCACAGCGGCAAAATGTCCCCTCCTGTGAGAGGAGCTTCCTGGCTGCTTCCCTGACTGCGCGTGTGTGTGCGGCATTGAAACAGCCCCTTAGGCGCGTCTCCGGCAGAGGAAGGGCCGCGATCGACTGATCAATCCTGATAGACGCATTGGACATGCCTGAAATATACGTAGTCTCAGATGCCCATCTATAAAATATATCATTAGGAAAAATTGATAGAGGTTGCAATTTTATGCATGCTTATCAGAGAAAAAGCTTGTATTGGTTGTCATCTCTGAGTAAATATTCTTAGGATTTTACCATCAAACATGTTTTTGTCCACTAAATGCCCATAATAAATATCAACAGTTCAGTTGCAATGATCAAATGCTCCTGTTTTGGATTCCATCAATGTGGTGGTTTTCCATGCCTATCCATAAGGTACTATGCAGTCCCCACTAGTTTATAGAGGAAGGACCACAGTTCATTGGCAGAGAATCTGCCTTGCAAGCAGAAGGTCCTAGGAACAATCCCTGAAATCTATAGGTAGGGCTGAGAGAGACTCTTTCTGGAAATCCTGGACAGTTGTTGTCACTCAATGTAGGCAATACTGAGCTAGATAGGGCACAGTATAGGGCAGCTTCCTGTGTTCCTATCCATTTCCTTCAGAGCTGGGGGCTCTCAGGGATAACAGGCAATGTCTGGTGAAGGTGTATCAAAGTCAAGTCAAGTCCACAAGCAACATACCTCCACATGTGGTGGGAACGCCCTAAAATCCAACCCTTCTGGACAGCAGTCCTACAAGAGATATGCAAAATAACTAAATGGGTATTAGTACACACCACAGAATTAGCCCTTCTGAACATCTTCCAAGATCATAATGACCACTCACATTATAGAGAGCTTATAACCCCCCTACTCTCAGCAGCCAGAAGCCTCATAGCCAGACACTGGACTGACCTGTCAGGTGTAAACACGAACCAATGGTATCAAATTGTTTGGGAAACGGCCTTCATAGAAAAGCTAATCAATAAACTGAAACTGATTTGGGGACAAATAGAAGAGGATGCCTTCACTCCAGTATGGTTCCTCTTGATCACATACACAGCCTGACAATATGACAACAAGAATCCACCGACAGCATACAAATCAATCTGGTTTACCTGACCCAACAAGCCCTCCCCACACAAATGCAAACAAACTCCCCTGTAGCCAACCACAGACAACCAACCACACTCTGCCCCTGATACATCTCACTACCAAGTAAATGTAATAAACGAATAGAAAGAGAACTTACCCAGTTGACGCTGACACAAAACCCGACACATACACTATATCAGGCATCCCCAAACTTGGCCCTCCAGCTGTTTTGGGACTACAACTCCCATCATCCCTAGCTAACAGGACCAGTGGTCAGGGATGATTAGAATTGTGGTCCCAAAACAGCTGGAGGGCCGAGTTTGGGGATTCCTGCACTATATAAAAGAATAAAAGCCTTGCCACCCCACCCCTCCCCCCTTCTTCCCCAACCTTATACTGTATTCAACAACAATGTCTCACAAGAAACGTAACTGATTTGTAAGAGTGTACAACCTGAAAAACAGAGACAAGGCATGGACTTTTGTAAACCAAGAAAATCTTTAATAAAAATAAACTTTTAAAAAGTAGAAGGCAGATACGAACAGGACCACGGACAGTTCCAAGGTTATAATGATGTCTTAAGTCTGTCTAGAGCCGTCTGAAACCTTCTGCAGAATTATGGAAGAATTTGCATGAACCATAGCAGAGGAGGAAGTACCAGGGAAGTCATTTCACATGCTCTTGCTGGAATCAATGTACACATCTACAAAGGACAAGCTTTAAAATGTCTCTATCCCTTTCTCACATTTTTCAGTGTGGTTGAAAAATGGCCACAATTAAGCTTCACACTATGCCTGAATGTATTCCAACCTCCTTGAGCTGTTCTGCAAAGAAAAGAGCCCAGAGTTCCAATTTTATCCTACCTGGCACCATCTTCAGCCAAGCAGGCCAGATAGCATGATCTTTACCAACTTCTGTGAAATGCTGCCAAGCACATCTGTACGGGTTGAGTCCTTCCGATACACTTTCAATGTCATCAACTTGCTCATCTCTTGTTATTGGGACAAATGAGAGAGTTTTTAACTATTACTCATTCAGTCCAGGTGCCAACACACCCAAGTCACATCTGTTGACTGAGCAGATGGGAAGAGTTCTTTCAGCTAAATCATTTGGCAATCATCATTATTAGCTGAGTGGGTCAAAGCACATGCCATAAATTATCCATTTACAGCTGTTTGTATGATAAAATATTTGGGTTTAGATATTTTTTCCTGCCTTGACCCTTAACTCCACTCTGTCATGGGAAAGGAAAGTCAAATTAGCATTCAAAACACTTTTTCTGTATCTTCAAGACTTCCTCTGGCCTATTTAATAAGGAACAAATGAATGTCTAAAACAAATGAAATGTCTAAAATGAATTGCCCATTTCTACACAACCTGTCTCACACAGTTTAAAAAGGCAGCAAAAAGAAAATATTTTACTAACATCTATGAACAATTTCTTCAGTAATGATAAGCTTGATAAGCATGATCCAACTCTTTAGACTGCAATGCATCTCAAAGTTTTAAATTTAATTCTTAACCAGATCTGACCACGGCGAGGATTCATTTAAACATGTGGATGAATCTTTTTATAAGTGTAAATATCACCCAATTCAGATTGGAATGACAGTATGTAGGAAGGAGGCCTTAACCTCTTCCGCCTCCGTTGTGGTTCCAATGAAAATACTTCCTGAACCTGCTGGTTGGCCATTGTATAACTTGGAGGTGGGGAAGGAAGGCTCATCCTTTCCTCCTGTGCAATGGTCCTGGTGAGAATCCCCTCCAGCACCAAATAGAACTTCCCTCACATATGAAATAGAAACCAGATAGGGTAGGATGGGGGATTTTCATCATGGCAAAAGGAAAAAAAAATGGTAAAGCCACTCTGTGTGTATTGTGGTTCCAGACATGATATGGGGATCAGCTAGGTGCTATTTACAAGGGATGCATGCAACCTTATGCAGCATGGCCAATGTCATGTGAACTTTAGCTCTTAGATCCACAGGACATACCAAACCTGAGTTGAAATCGGGGCAGATAGGGGAGAGGAAGGGGAAAGGAGATTAACACACATGCTTAAGTCATGTCATTTTCCTAAAGCAAAACCTCAAATTGAAGTTGGGGATAACTATATCACATACTTAATCTAAAGGAGGAGCTAAGGATTCTCTAAGGGGAATTCTAAACCTGCCTACATTTCCCTGCGAATCTTTGGCACAAAAGCCATTCTCACCTGGTTTAACTGAGTCAGATCTAGCAACTGGGCCTCCTTCCTGGGATGAAGAAAAAGGAATAATGAAAGCAATATCATTTTCTGTGTAATTCTTTGCATTTGCATGCAACACATTTATTATTGCTACTTTGTTGACAGTTTTAGCATTGTGACTTCTGCATAGTTTGAGGGTAAAATTGAGAGTCAGTTCTAACATGGTGCATGAACTTGCTTTTGTAACAAATTCTCTTCCAATGCACATGAAAAGGTTCTTTCTTTCTTTCTTTCTTTCTTTCTTTCTTTCTTAGAATGGCTCATGCACAGATTGTGCTAAGATGATTCTGTGGAATGAAGTTGAAGTTTTCTAAAACACTGGTCCAGTTGGGGGCATTAGCTGTAGCTTGGTTGAGTACAAGGTTTGTGTCTCAGTTCCCAGCATCTTGAGTAGCAGGACTCTGAATGATCAGGAACACTGGAGGGCTTCAGTCAGTTAGGGCTCGACAGTAGGGAGGTTCACACAACCCCCTCAATGCACTAAGAGAGCCAGTGTGGTGTAGTGGTTAAGAGCGGTAGACTCGTAATCTGGGGAACCGGGTTTGCGTCTCCGCTCCTCCATATGCAGCTGCTGGGTGACCTTGGGCTAGTCACACTTCTTTGAAGTCTCTCAGCCCCACTCACCTCACAGAGTGTTTGTCTTGGGGGAGGAAGGGAAAGGAGAATGTGAGGCGCTTTGAGACTCCTTCGGGTAGTGATAAAGCGGGATATCAAATCCAAACTCCTCCTCCTCCTCTTCTTCTTCTTCTTCGAGCATACAGGAGGGGGTCCCCCCACACACCATCCACAGTGAAGGAGCACTAAATGCAAAAGTGCATGGACACCAAAGGTTCTGGCTGCCCGTCATGCCATCAGTAGGGACAGGTTTAGTTAGTAAGGTTGTGCACTGCATCCAACTAGAAAAAAGATGTTCAATGAAATTCAGGTTAACCTGGTTTTCAGACAGATTGGGTTGAGGCAGCCATAGATTTCCCCAGGTTGAATTGTGCCCACCTGCAGCAATCCAGGGCTGTCGAAAGAAGTGAGGATGCTTAACCAGAATATTAAACCCTGATTAAACATGTAGTTGGCAGAGAAGAGATGCACAACTCCCCACCCCACCCCGATTGCAGATTTAATTGACATTTCAAACCCTTCCAACATATGGTTGGAAGGTGAGAGAAGGAGGGACATGTCTGCTTCTCTCCCCTTCACCCGCCACACCGCATTGCATGACTGTGCAAATTCCCCGTTCTGTTTAGGGTCTGGATCTGAGTAAGGTTGGGTCAACCCCAAATCATCTCAAGGTGGATCACCAGATCAGATTGCAAATAGGATCGGGGCAAGGGAGCATGCACAGCTCTGCTAGCTAGCAGGTTCCCCTTACATTTGCTTTCTTATGCTTATTAATGCTGACAATATCTCCAATATTGAAGTGGGAGGAGCACAGAATATGCTCTGTTGAATTAATTCACAAAATGTATAACAAACACCCTAAGCCAAAATACCTGCATTTGGGAGGAAAAAAATGAAAATGGTTTTAAGAAGTTGTATGTATGCTAAGTAGATCCTTAACGGCAGTAAGTGCATACAGGCGAAACATCAAACAGGATTTTGATACTTGAAATAAAACAGCACTTAAGCCACAAGCACTTATTCTAAGCTCATAAACTAAATTCATAATAAAGTCCCAAGCACATCCAAGAGAGAGGTCTAGATGTCTCCAGTCTCATCTATCCCATAATTGCACTAATGGTTTGTACTTTGAAACCAGGCCAATTCTGTCATCTGCACAGCATTCCAATGCATTGCATTCTAAAATGTGAAAACAGTACATCAAGAACCTCCTGGGTTTTTCCTCATTCAAACTTGATTCTCACTTCCTAATTGTTGTTCAGTGCATGCCGTGTAAACTTAATTAAATCTCACTTTAATGCATCAATTAAAACAGCAAATTACAATGGACAGCAATGATTTCAGGAATGGCTGGCAATACCCCAGTTGCAGATATCAGGATCTTCCAAAACAACCTATGCCCTACCCATGTTTTCCCTAAAAATGCCAAACACTGTTATATTGATCGCACTAGTTCCAGCATCTTTATATACAAAACTAAGTTCTCAGCATATGGATGTACACAGTCAAGAACCATGAAAACCTCAGGTTCAAGTTGCTAGCTCTCATGGCTGTGGGCAAGGAGTGTCTATCAAAGGCTCAGAAAACACTCTTTGTAATAATGACGGGAGTGCAAGGATAAGCTCAGGCCGTTCTTTAAAACACAATGTGAGAGGAGACCCATTAAAAAGAAAATGTAACAGCATCTTATACTGACCCAGTTTTAAGACCCCCTTCACAGTAGATGTCAACGATTTGGGATTGTACCATAGTCTTCTACTAAGGCACAGGATTCATGCTGCGATGCCATCTGGCTTCCCTGGAGCAGATTCAAAATCAATTTTCCACTGCCTCAGAAAAAGTGCTACTTGGAAGCACGCACCTTAAAACATATCTATATACGCCAATAGCACATATCTGTTTTCACTACCAATCTGCAGTGCTAACCCTCAGAATAGAATCTAGAACTCACACACACCCCTTTTAAAAAGTATTGTTTTGCCAGTGGCTTCTGTTTAAGGACTATTTGCAGGCAACTTTTGATTCCCAGGACACACAGCACAGAAACCATTTTTCCTTCTTCTGGTGTGATGGGGTGTCTGCCAAGATTTGGAGCTCGCACATTTCCTTCTCTAAATAGGAGAATCATGAAAAGCAAATAGGCAGATATAACACACATCTAAGCTTCATTTCCTATAGCACCTGAAGCATGTCTGAGGAGGGAGAGCAGCTCCTTATGTTTGTTATCTGCTGAACACTGAAAGCCAGTTCTGACATGCTATTTTTGCTCTATTTTATGAACGACCCCTTAGACAAATTGAGGTATTTTTATTATTTTTTTATCTTGTACACCGCCCTTCGTCTGATGATCACAGAGTGGTTCATGAGATTTAAAAAAAAAAAGGAGATCACAAAATATGCAACATATGCAAACCAACCAAAATTCCTCCCTCTAAACAAATGGTAATGGCCTGGAGCTGTGAATTTGTGCCTTCCAGGTCCCCATTCACTTGCCTTGTGCCTTCCTGCGAGGGACCTATATATACCCATGCACATGACCCAGAGCTTCCTCTTTTGGCTGGTGCATTGGAACACCCGCCCACCTCTCCCTATTTTTAGGGCATTTTGCGATTGACCTTGCTATGCCGTTGTGTGTCGTCTGTCGTTGGGACAGGGGCACGGCAGGAATTTTGCCCACTTGGCTGATTGGCTGGTGCCATTTGGATTTCACCTGCCGTGTAGCAAATCATCACAACTTGTAAGGTTGCAGATAGGCACTGGTTCATGTGATAGGGATGGGAGAACGGTCTTGCCATCCCTATTTGAAGGGTATTCCGTTAAAGGAATCCAGGGACTCAACTTGGTTTGGTCAACCCCCGAGAGGGGGTTGTGCCCATGCCTGAGTCCAGGGGAGCATCTGGGGGTGGGGTGAACAGAGTCTGTTCCTGGGCTTTTCACCTATCTCAGGTGTTCACCCTTGGCTGACCTATGATATGACCTGCAATGGTGTAGGGAGCTAGTCGAACCAGAGCCTATGCAACCGCTCACTTTTCTGTAATCAATAAAGTTGTGGACTAAATTCTGCCAAAAACCAAAAGTAAAATTTGAGTCAAATGTGTCTTTATTTAGGGGGGAGGTCTCTGGGTCTGAACACGCAATACACACATGCAAATATATGGCTACATCAAGGCTAAAAGGGAAGGTCAACTCTTAAGAAAACAGGTGCAGTTCCCCGAGAATGTTAAACTTGTTTTTATACCCTGTTTTCATCCCTATGATAGTGGTTATCTTTCAGACTCAGAGAATTGGACCAGTGGCAGGTTATTTTGCCCTTGGAATTTATCTGCTTGGTGCCGGGCCAGGCAATTTAAGGGAGCTCCAACACTGCTATTAATGCAGTCTGAATTGACATGTCAAGGCAGGGAATCCCAGCTTAATGGCAAAGCAGGGAGCATGTGGTGAGGGGGTAGATTGACATCACTGACAGCCACGCTCCACTCGGCTTGACATTCACTGCCAATGACTAGCCTATTATCATTTGCCTCCTTAATAGCGTGGAATATTTAGGGCCCTATTCAAGCATGATAAATCATGTGGGGAGTTGCAACTCTTAAAGGGAGGGGGGAGAGTCCAGGATAGCTGACAGGAGCCGCTCAAACTTCACCTTCCTGACCCCTTAGCTTGTAACATCAGTTGCAGGGGGAGAGTAAAACAGCATGACGTTGATTGGCAAGGGAGCGAGAGAGCATCTTCGAATGCTTTGGCATGTCTTCTAGCTGCTCATACTCAGTGCATCTCCAGTGCTTGGTTGTTGTAGGAAAGAGATCTAATTCAGGGCTGGAGCATGGAGAAAATCTCAGGTTAAAATGCATTTACTCAAGTGTCTGTCAAATTAGACCAGCCTTCCTCAACCTGGTGGTCCTACCAATCTCTGACCATCAGCCAGTTAAGTGTAGTGATTTCATTTACTGAAATTGGAAATGTTTAAATGCATTACTGTGTTTAATTCTGGAATGTTCTCCAATATCTCTCATGTGATTGGTTAATTTTGGTCACATGAGAGGTATTTCATTACGTTCTGCATATTGTTTTGTGTGTGAGGGACTTCACTGCAATGGTGGCATCTCCACGAACACCGAAGAAGAGAAAGTTTTAGATAACTCTCTCTCTCTCTAAACGCAACAGAGGAGAGGTGAGCTAATGTTTCTGTGTGAATGTATGTGACAGAAAGAAGTACAGAAGTTGATGTTCTCCCAAAGAAGCAGTAAGGAGAAGTTTGCCCAAAGGAGAAAGTGGAAACATCTCAGAAGGAGCTGCGTGGCCTGGCTGTGTCGTGTATAGAAGGTTGAGCGTGAGGACTGGAAAGAGAGAAAGTCACAGTTTGTTTGAATGTTTAAGGAAGAAGCTGCAACCTTCAATTAAGTAAAACTAAGCCCATGTGAGGAGCCCCTGCCATCCCGCAATGCCACCGCACCTGAAAGGGTGAGCGGACTTGTGCTGAGGGACCAAATCATCATCTTTTTGTGACACACAATTTTAAAGATTCAACAGAACCCACAGACACAACCAGCTAGTGATTCATTGTTGGTGGCAAGCTACTCTTAGAGGCGAAGAGGCCCACCTGAGCCAAGTTACTGTATTTATATTCCGAAATCTACTTTAATATGCCACAACTACATTTGTCAAAACAGACATAGTCACGATTCATCTGTGAGAGACCAGCAGGTAAGTGCAGTGGAAATGCAAGTGCAGAGAGCCATGTGAGAGGGAAGCATATAAATCAATTACAAGAACATATATGCATAGCTATATTATTTTTACAAATGCCTGCCTTGATTGATGTTCTGGCTGAGCTGATGAATACCATTGGTTTTTGCAAATGTTTGTATGCTAGTTCCCCACCCACACCCCACCAGAAATCCAGAATGAGAAACTAGCTTTAGCAATATTTTTACCAAGGCAGAAATAACTCAAGGAAATGGTGGGAACCCAACAGGAATTTTTTTTTTCTAAAATTGTGGAAAGTGTAGGCAAACAGTCAGGATAGAAATAAAAAATGAGCACCCCTTCCCCTACCAATCCTTACTTATTTTTTTTAATATCCGCTGTTTCTTGGGAAAATATTTAAACTTCAAAAAAAGCTCAAAACCTTGAAGCCATCCAATCAAAATTATCCATTCAGTCACAAGACCATTTAAAAGTCATTGAGCACAGCCTATTATAATTTATAATATTATTATTATCTACAATTTAGCAGCAAAAGGAACCAATCCACCTAAATTAGTAGGAAACCAACCTATTGTATTGTATAGGGCCTGTTAGATCACTCACTTGGGACTTTCTACTTTCTGAGAATGAGGTTCAGAAAGTCCCATGTAGCAGAAACTCTTTACACTGTGATTTCAGACCCTGGTTTGCCCCAATTCTCATAACCATAGTTTCCCCATTTGACTGTAATGAGAAACCATGGTTAATTAGCCCTATAAATCTTCAGCTGCAGCACGCCAAGAAATGAGAAGTGAAATGGTTGCACAAGGCATAACGCTTGTGCATTTCTCAGTTTAATAAACTGAGATAAGTTATGCTGGTCAGGAAAGTGTATAAAATATAAAATTGAAGGGAACAGAACAAAGTATGCCAACTAATTAATTATTCACTCGCACAATTTTCCCGCACTACACTGTGCTTTCTAATATAAAACGGATTGGAGAGAAGGGCACAATTATCACTTATGCATACTCCTGGATGAATCATTTTAGCTTTAAAAGATAATACGTCAGGGCACTCTTACAAACATTACTTGTAATGGACAGCTATTCCCCAGAGTAAACAGAATGATTTCTATTTATTCATTCATTTTGCAATTCAGGAGCCAGGCATAAAATCCTACGAAGCCCCAAGAAGCTTATGAGGCACTTAGCTCAGCCATAGCCCATAGCCCAATTAATATTACCATGTCACGCTGCTAAGCTATGTATCCCCCTTCATGTGGTTGAAGGCATTGTGTTCTCTGGCTTCCCTTTGTTCTGCCCTTGATGTCCACACATTAGGCATGGAGGCCAGAGCTGGAGAAGTCTATGTGCATGAACCTCTTCATGCATACTCTGGAGCTGGGACCCTAGATAATCAAGGTTCCATCTCCTGGACTTGTTTATACTTGAAGGCCACTGCAGCTCAAACATGAACACCTTATGCATGGATGCTGGAGGTGAAGAAAACCACATGACCTCAAGGATGTTGCCAGAGGTGTGCTCCCACTGTCCCTTTAATCCCATGATGCCTCTTCGCATGTAAACATTATGAAGGGGGCTACAATGCACAGGTCAAGGAACAGTGCATCACCTTGCAAATAAGTTGTGCTGCTTCGTGCATCATGGCCCATCCATAGTTCAGTGTACCTAATCCCATAGGAATCAATAAAGGTGAAACCCAATTCGCTTTATGTTGCGGGTATGAAGTGCAGTGCAAGTGCTTGCTTTGCTTAAAGAGCACACATTAAGCAGGAAGCGCACACATTGGACTCAGCTACACAACTGCAAATAAAATGTTTTAAATGTGACACTAGATGGCGACGGTGAGCTATGGAAAATTCAATGTATTTTTCAAAACTTTTTTAAAAGCATTTTCACAGCGTTTTTTTTAATATATGTGTGTAGATTCCACCATTGTCTGAGAGAAGAATGCAATACAGTGCATTCCTGGGTCTTGACTCTCCCAAGTGAGTGTACATTGCACTGCAGCCTTAGGATGCAATCCTAGACACACTTAACTGAAAATAACACCCATTGAACTCAGTTCAATCATAGGAGCCAACTCCTAGGTCCGAGGTCCCTTCAACCCCCCAACAAAATATTTAAGGAGGCTTGCCCCCCAATTAATATGATGAGCATTGTCATTCAAATGGGGTGTGTCTTGTGATTGATTATGTGGGGTGGGGCCTACTCCCCCCCCCATATTTCATTCAAGTTGATGAGTGCAATTGATTTCTGAGTAGATGTGTGCAGAATTGCATGATCAGTTTTCGAAAGCACACCATAGTGCAAGTAGATAAATAGGTACCGCTCCGGCGGGAGGTAAACAGCGTTTCCGTACACTGCTCTGGTTCGCCAGAAGCAGCTTAGTCATGCTGGGCACATGACCCGGAAGCTATACGCCAGCTCCCTCGGACAATAAAGCGAGATGAGCACTGCAACCCCAGAGTCGTCCGCTACTGGACCTAACGGTCAGGGGTCCCTTTACCTTTATCTGGCTCCAAACACTTCCACAGTATGGGCCTACAAGCTAGTTGTCAGTTTTCCAGCAGCTGAGTAGGAATTATTTTGGGAGACCCTGCTTGGTGCTGAATCTTCTCTTTTTCTCCTGCCGCACGCAGTTGGGTGATGTTTGTCTGTCTGAGTGCTGTTCCTTCAGTGTGGCTAATCGACATGTAGTCCAGGGAGGTGAGAAGATTGCAGGAAGAATGGAACCCTTACCTGAAGCAGTGTTGAGTTGTGGGCATCCCTTAGTCACTGTCGTCAGTCATGGTCTGCAGGAGCTGGTGGTGCCCTTTAGCATGATGGACACATTGGGGTGAACATTGGCTAAAGGGGCCACAGTGTATCTGTTGGACTCTTACACCCAAGGTGTATGCAGAGGGGAGGAGGGAATTTTAGAAAACCCTGTTGCATGCACACAGTGTGTGGCTGTTAACTTGCCCAAATGACTGCGATATAAATTACCCCATGTATTATGAACACCTGCCCAAACTAAATTGGATTTGGCTACATTGGTTGAATCTGACTAGTTAATTTGTTTTGCTGATCCTCAAGTTGTTATACTTAATCAATATAATCTGTTTATCTGCATTTGGTTGTCTTGACTACTCTTCCTGGCAAACAGAAAAAGCCAGCTGTTCAAAATAAGAGAATCTCCATGGATTTTTATGCAGGTATAATCCTCTTAGGGCTCAGGCCATCATTATTGCACTCCCCACCTATGCAAAACTGAAGACCATGATCTTTTTGCTTGCTGTTTGTTATAGAAAAGAAATGAGGATTTTATTTTATTTTTTTAAGAAAGAGAGATTAGCTTTCTGCATGTCAAAGGAACATGTTTGAAGTCACAGTTTGTTGGCATGATGCTGAATATTCCAAGAGTTCCTGTAGCCTTTAGTTCTTGCCTATAATCTGCGTGTCAGAGGTCTTTTCTTTTCTCCCTGCATGGTTTAGAATACTTCTAATGCGCAATTCACTTCCTAGATCACAAGCTTCCTTACAATTGATGTCCCTGACCCCAAGTTGGTTTAGATGTTTTATTTCAGCACTCTGACTTGGGGGGGGGGGACCCAAGAAGCAAAATGTGGCTGAATATGAAACTCTTTGGGACATAGTGCGTTGCACATGCTCCACGACATCAGCATGCTGAGGCGTAGAACATTGGGATACACAGAATGCTGTGTAACTAGTAAGTCTGCAGGCTTGAACTTGCTTGTAAAGTAAATGAAGCTTATGCAAGAGGCTGATGCAACAGGCCTGCAATGCTTACTGTGGAGATGCTGTGTCAGAGTGACTCAGCAGGAGTGTGCCGACAGATTGGCTGTTGTTTTGTATTAAAGGGAAACCTGTTAAGCAGGGTGTGTGGGTGTAGAGTGTGATCAGAGAGAGAGAGGGTGAAGTCGTCCTACTTGTCTTGCCTTTTGGTGCAGCCAGGTGTTCTGTTGCATGAACTGTCTGTATGTATATAGCTCACAATAAAAGAATACTGCAGTAAAGAACCTGTGGATTTTGCACTGCTCTGCTACAGTGCCGTGGACATAGAATGGGCAAGGGGGCCGTTGCCGCGGGTGCAGTTTTTCCAAGGGCACATTTTGTTCCTCACACCACCCCTGCCAGCCCCGAGCTGCATTGTGAATCCAATCCCACATCTCAGCCTCGCCAAGCAGCATGGGGCTGGCAGAGCATGAGGAGGCCACAACAGGCATGCATGCTTCCACTCAGACTGATCGGAAGGGCACATGTCTGCCATGGTGCATCCTCATGTGGCTCTTCCAGCCCATGCTGGCAGGGCAGAATGAGGACGCAACAGGCCTGCAGCTGGACCGATTGGAAGGGTGCTTGCCCGCCCTGTTGCATCCTCCGCATGTCTCCCTCCATGCCCTACCCTCTGGCGTGCCCTTGCGCACCCACCCCACCAGCATGTCATAAAGACTATCGGCCAAGTCCAAAATCCTGTTGGAAAGGTGCTCTCGCCAATAATAAATACTAATAATTATTTTAAGCTGTTGTTTTAATGCACAAAGGCAGGTATAGGGAGCATTTTTCAGCCAAAGGGCCACATTCCTTTCTGGGAAACTTTTTTTTGGGGGGGGGGTGCATAACAGTGGTGGGCAGGGAAAGAGGCAAGAATGGATGGAGCAATGAATATGCAGGTTGCCTTTGTACAGAGTAGGCTGGTTTCAACACACACTCACACACCCCTCCCCAGCAAGTCAAACGAGAGTAGTGGTAGCTGCAAATATATTTTCTTAGCTATAAGTCATGGCAAAGGTAGAAGACCATCAGAGCTGAGCTACAAATTTGGCTCTTAACTTTCTGGCTGCGAATGCAAATAGAGAAACATGCAGGGTAACATAATTCTCCTTGTCTAATAGCAAAAAGCACACAGAACTCATTTCATTTAAACAAAATTATTCCTGTGTTAAACTAAAGTAGGTATTTTCATGAGAATCTTTACATAAAGGGCACTAGTTAATAATGTGGACAATATCCTCTATAGCTATTCTACTAAACACACAGAAATGCTGTTGTAAGGTTAGTTTTTTGTTTTGTTTTTAATAACAGCCATCCACAAAGGCAGAGGGCGTAACATTCAGTCTTTATTTTGTAAGAGCAATTCTATGTGCAGCCAAAATAATTGACTAGATAGCTTTCTGATGGGCTGTCCTAATAGGTGGATACAACATAGGAAATCTTGAAGAATGGATACCTAACATGTTGGTCCAAGAAGCTGTCTCATACACAGGAAATTTCGACTGCGATTAAGACATTGATTGGATCATAGTCAGCTACTATCACGTTCTCTAGCAGGTGTATATAAACCAGTAACATCCAGTAACATGCTATGGAAAAGTGACCCATAAGCTATAGGAACCAAACCTGAAGAGTTAGCATTCCATTATGTAATTTTAAGAGCTGGAGTTGTATTCTCAGTGTGTGTGGGTTTTTTCTTAAAAAAATGCTTAGGGGTACTCTCATTTTGACTCAAGAAAATCACCATTTTATAGTTCAAATTGGGAAAAATAAATACAGTAAATAGACAAAAGTACAAAGATTCACAAAATGTTTAGAGATATGTGTATCCCTGTGTCCCCACCTCCAAAAAAGCACTGTGTATTCTAATTTCGACAGACGACCAACATACTTCTTCACAAACATACGCAGTAGGAATAATAGCAAGCAAGGTCAATTATTTATTTAGAGAGGAATTTTGAACCCTCTTGAATTTCTGAACTAATGATCAGCTGAGACCCTAAAGCTCCACACCCTATAGCAGGGGTCCCTAGTCCATTGACTGCACATCACTATCTGAAATATCGGGAGGGGACCAGACCACTTGTCATCCCTACAACAGCACTCAGATTTCGGAAATCCTTTCCTCTACTTTTCTCCTTCCAACTTATTTCTGCAATCCTGAGAAAGTGAACTTTGAGTCTCTGTACAATAAGCATGATTCGTCATAGCACGTCCCACTGAAACTTTATTGAAGCTGAATAATCTTCTATGGTCCTGATTCAGCAGGTGATTAGTCCTGCATTGCAGCTTCATGAACTTACCTTCCCCAAAGCATTTAACATGCAACAGATTACCTGAACAAAGGATCTATCGCAGGGGTGTCCAATAAGTCGACCGTGATTGACAGGTCAATCCCTGGATGATTGCGGTCGATTGCGGTCACCTTATGGCTCTCATTGTTTAGAATCATGTCTCCACTCCCCTCTGTCATTCCCTGCATCACATTTAGTGTGTGTTCCATTGTTGTCTACTGTAGCGCTGTGTTCGTCTGTTAGCTGTGTTGCTGGCGAGCGATTTAAAATTATTCTGCACACTTACTGTTTTAAAAAAGGTAAACAACTTTGGGAATCCCCCTTCTAAAAAAAGCTCAACAACTTCAGTCTGCCCCCCAACCCCAATGAGTAGATCACTGCCAGTTTTTCTCCCCCAGGAGTAGATTTCAGTCTCTTGGGAGTTGGATGTCCCTGCCCTATAGCATGGAGGGAACAACCTTTGCCTTCAAAAAATTAAGGGTTGGAGCAACCAGTTGCCTACCCTTTGCAGAGAAAAATAAATAAAAAACTTCAGGATAGCACTTACAAATCACCATCAACAGACAGGCATTTTTTGCTGCCTTGAAGACTGTCCAGTACAGAATTGACTCATTTGCTCTGGCAAGATATCCATTTCAGTTTGAACAGGTAAAGAAACCTTTAAAAAAGCAGCAATTCTAGCTACATCATTACACTAGAAGCAGATGAAGTCACAAGATAACTAAAGTGTAATTTCCCCAAGCCTAAAGAACCATAGATGGAGAATGAAGAGTGCTAGAAGTTACTGCAGTATACTATTCATCTCTTTCTTTTATCTGCACTAATGGCAAATTAGCAAAGGATGCACCTAACCAAAGATTTTCCAGAGCAGTGCAGAATACAGCTTTTACAAAAAGCCTGATGTTGTAGAATCCATCTGCTCATTTGGAATGGCAGTACTGTACCCGTCTGTACTGCTGAAAATTACTTGTTTCTCTGCAGTTTTGATCATTTTATGTGAATATTGTGGCGCGCACACACACATAATGTTTTTGGGAGTTAAGGGGGGGCAATACTGAGTGCCCCACCCTGCACTCAGCTCTCACTTGTGGCTCCTAGAAGCTGTCAGCATTTAACAGTAGCCATACCCTGGGAAACAGCTTTGACTGACCAGCTAAACCAGGTAAGGGTAGTTGATGAGTCTCAAACACTTGTTGACTTAGGGACTTCCCCTAACTCACCCTGCAGGCTAGCAGGGTGATATGAGGAATGTGCCCCCCCCCAAAAAAAAAAACTGTGCCCAAGGTAACAGCCCCTCCATGCCACTTCTGGCTAGAATCCACTTTCATATGGAGGAGATTCCACAAATCAGGGTCTGTCACAGATGAATCAAATTAAAATTTGTACTACGTACTTGGAACTTGCAAAAATGACTGGGAGAATAAGAGGAAACACAAATCAGAAAGTGAGTAAAGAATGGATAATATTTAAAGAGTATATAAAACAATATTGTGAAAATGCAGATCTCCTGACAGGTTTAGATTGAATCTCGAATATTAAGGAATGCTAGAAACTTAAAAATTTCTTCGTGATATGCAATAGATATAACAGGAAGTACGTATAGGCTAAGAATATGTGGAAAGCACAATAAGGTGAATCAGAAGTCAAAAATGTGTGTGAAGTTAGATTTGTTGTTAGTGTGTGTGTAGTTGTTACAGTGGTACCTTGGGTTAAAACTTAATTCGTTCTGGAGGTCCGTTCTTAACCTGAAACTGTTCTTAACCTGAGGTACCACTTTAGCTAATGGGGCCTCCCCCTGCCGCTGCACCGCCGGTGCCCGATTTCTGTTCTCATCCTGAAGCAAAGTTCTTAACCGAGGTGCTATTTCTGGGTTAGTGGAGTCTGTAACCTCAAGTGTCTGTAACCTGAAGCATCTGTAACCCGAGGTACCACTGTACATAACAAGCATATAAGAAAAGTGAATTGAGCTAAATACAGTCTGCATTCTTGGAAGCTTCTATATCAATTGGTTATCAGCGCTCTCTTTTCTGTCTTTTGCAGTGAACCCTCCCTAGCCACTGGCTCAGCTGCTGAGGTGCTATGGAATGTTTGCAAACATTGCTGCTGCTCATACAGAGAAATCTGCCAACACATTAGATTTAGAAACCAGATGGAGTTGTTTCGGGAAGGGTTGCAAAGAAGGGTGTGTATGAAGGAGAGATACATGCAGGAGAAGTGAAAGTGAGAAGATGGGAAAAAGGGATGAGCACAGGAAATTTTACAAGCAAACAAAAGGGAAGGGACTGGGTTTTTCTGGATCTTCAGTTCTCAAATTACACGTGTGATAATGTAGCCGGATTACAGCAGAAACAACATTTGCAAAGCTCGGTTATCTGATCGATAAAATATTTATCTTGAGGCTTTAATTCATCCCTGATTTTATACAAGGGAGAAGCACAAGATACAAACACAGTATGGGCATCATTCATTATTCTAACAGAAACAAAAATAGCTATATTTTGGCTTATTAGTTTTGCTGGCTCATTTGGATACAGGCACAATTTGGAGACAGCACTTATTGGTCATGGGAAATTTATTTTAGATTATAGTTAGGCTTGCACAAAGCTTGAGACAGTTTATGGCCCTATAGCACTTGATGATTGCTGGCTTTTTCCCTGAGCTCTCCATAGGGATATGAACGTTTCATAAACAAACCCCAATTCATGCTATTAGCAACAAGGAAGAATAAATAGGTAGGCGCTTGCTATTTCCCCCCCTTTATTCCTGAGATCCACACATATTGTAAAAAACAACAACCAAAAACCTCTCTCTTACTCATTCCAGAAAAATAATAATAATAAAAAAGCTTTTAAATACTCAGCCAATACATTCTAACAGTTGACCCAGTTATTTCAAAGTCAAACCTTGTTAGGCTTGCCATATTTCGTTTTTTCCCAGGACACATTCTCTTTTTCATGGGTATGTAAAATGAGAGTCAGCATAGTGATCCATAGTTAAAAGTAGAAGTTGGCAAATGTGTCCTCTTATTTGCTCTTCAAAATATGGCAACCCTAAACTCTATCTTAAAACAAGATGTTATTTCCTGTCAATTAAATATTTTCTTCTACAAGAAAAATCTACATTGGCTTTTGTTTTCTGTTAGAATATTCTGTACCGAATTCCACCACATTCTGCTTTTCTTTTCTTTTCAGTTTGCAGTATTTGTCAGGGCATTTTGTATCATAACATATCACCATCTGGAGAAACGTTTCTCCCATAGGTGAACTACCCTATTCTACAGTTTCAACCTCTCTGTTTGCTTTTACAGTGAATTTGACACCTCAAAACATTATCTTGAAGTATTTGTCCAGTGTCTGACTCCCTAGATGGATGGACCACATAAATCAAATCAAAATTTTTTATCATGCTAGCCAAATAATATTTGAACCCACCTTCTGCCATCTAGAATATATAAATGTCATTTGCTCCAGTGTCCTGTGGTGAAGAAATAAGTAGGATAGATAATCTCTTCTGAGCGGAAAATTAAATTCTGAAGGCTTCTTCAAAACACCCAATCTGATTTGCAGCAAAACCTTGCAGAGAAATGTGAAGACAACTTTGCAACTGGCCACACTCTTGCTTATTTGTAACATTCAACTGCAAATGGTCAGGGTACCATTAGCCAGACATGGGACTGATTACCACCATACAATATTAACTCTGTGTCATCTATCACTGGCTAATTGTCATGATAGATATCTTCTGCCTCTTGCACCCAGGTCCTGCTTACAGTCTTCCCATAGAGATTTGGTTGGCCACTGTGAGTACAGGGTGTTTGCATCTCATACAACAAAGCTCTTCTTGCGCTCTTATCAACAGATATTTTATTAGTTGTTACTGAGGAAAGAGTAAGTGTGAGAAATTGGGCTGTCATTTTTAATGGCAGCCCTGTTTCCACTTGTCAGGCGTGGAGAGTCCTCCCCTCCCTTCGGTAACTTCACAGATAAGAATTAACGAGCCGTTGATAGATTTATAGTCCTTCATGTTGCAAGCACAAATACACAGTTCTCCGCAGGGAGGGCAGTTGGCCAGTCTAATCCTCCTTCTGACTTCCGCAACATTTTGAGCACCAACGGGAAGCTCCTCCCTCCCTCTGACTCCTTTGCTCTCTGATACGTTCGGACCTCCAAGTCTGGGGGGGGGATCCCCCCCCGCTCTCAAGAGACATCTCAACTAGTTGTCCCCTCCCTTCTGGTTCTCTTGTCATTATCTCAAAACTGGGTAACTCCTCCCTAAGCAGTTCAGCTTCTATCTCTCTCTCTGCTTCTGAACACACTGTGAACAAGGTGGGCGACTCTTCCCCATCCAGTTCTCCATCAGAGAGAAGCTGGTTGACCATAGAATGCATTCCCCAGTCCTCATCTTCAGACCATTCCCTGACACCACTATGATGTCTAGTTTCATCACAATGTCAATAACTATTGGGGCACAATGGACAAAATGAATTCATTTCAAGACCAGAGACACTGGGTTGCACCGAAGACTTCTCCTCCCTTAAAATGAAATTCTGCTCAAGATGCTCTCAGTGGCAGAAGGGGGGAGAGGAGGAAATGCTTGCCAGTTTCCCCCTACAACCCCTTGAACCACCTCCTATGCTGTTCTGAAAGGTCTCCCGAACCTCAGGAGCAGACATAATGAGGTCATAGAGGGCTTCAGGTGGAGGTGGGAATCGACAAATATCTCTTCTTCCCTCCTTTCACCATGAGGACTCATCCAATGGATCAAAAACCTTTCACAGATGGAAATAGTCCTTCCATTCATGGGAAGCAAAGTCAGGATCTAGACCAAACATTAATGTCGCAGAGGACTGCTCTGCCACTTGGCAGATCAGACAAGAAAGTGATAAAACAAGTTTGGTACTGTATGGTCTGCTCTTTCAGTGTATGTTAATATTCCGTTGCAGGGAGCAAAATAGAATAATCGAAAAAGAGATGATGCAAAATAACAATGTTAGAAATCGGGTATGTTATCCATTGTACCAAATGTGTGCATCTACTGTTCATCACGATTCATACCGGACATAATAATTACTGTCATGTTACTGTCTTCATTTTCTGGAAATCATTATTAATTTTTATTTAAAAGAAAGACCATGAACATTTTCCCTCTTTTGAATAATGGATGAGAAATAACTTCCGCAAGCACCACAATTAATGGAGCTAGAGCATGAGATCAGCATAAGATTCAGTTCAGTATGCATGTGCTGCTGGTTGAGACACAGTTCATTCTCAAGAACCGTGCCTTTCTCCTCCAACCCCATCCTGATCTAAATATTTAAGAAAGCATTGACGGGACTGAATGCTAATCTAGCACTCAGTTTATCATTCACTGTGTCTCTACCAGTTACAAGTTACCGGTAATTGACGGATTAACAATGAGGATGGATCGTTCCAACTATTTGAGCAAATAGATGTTGATAGTCTTGTCCTCCTTGAGTTAGCTCAGTTCTTTGAAAATAACCATTAGACCTCTTTTCTCCTGGAGGCAGGGCTTTCCTCATCAGCTCTATACTAAAGGAAATATATTTTAAAAGCCAGAAATATACAGTGGGACCTTGGTTCTCAAACGTCGAAAACCTGGAAGTGTTCTGATTTTTGAACGTTTTTCAGAAGCTGAACATCTGCTGTGGTTGTTGGCTACTGTTTCCAGGACACCTGCACCAATCAGAAGCTGTGCCTTGGTTTTTGAGCATTTCGGAAGTCAAATGGACTTCCGGAACGGATTAAGTTTGGCGCTTTGGTTTTTGCTATTTATTTTGTGTTTTTGTTTTTGAGGCTTTTTCAGTTAATTTGTTTGTGTGACTGTGGAAATGGATAAAAGCCTCCCATCCAAACAATGACTATCATCAGTGCAGGGAAGAAAAAAATAATAATTAGTAGAGTACATTGATTATTGCTTTCATTTTATGGATCATTAGTTAGATAGTAAAATTCATGTTTAATTGCTGTTTTAGGGGTTATTTTTAAAAGTCTGGAACAAATTAATCCATTTTGCATTACTTTCTATGAAAAAGAACGCCTTGTTTTTGGAACGCTTTGGTTTTGGAACGGACTTCTGGAATGGATTAAGTTTGAGAACCAAGGTACTACTGTAATTGGTGCCATGAAGAAATGCATTCCCAGTTGCTGTTGGTTAAAAAAACCCTGGAAGGTATCCCCCCCGCCCCCAGTATTGTTTGCAGCATGACTTGCTTGTTTGAGTCATCCACAAGCACCTATTTAATCCTGTGCTCTGCTTGTGACAAAGTATGCAAGTGGATGCCTAAGCCAACAGAACTGCTGTTCTAAATGTACAACCACACTATTAAAAATGTTAACTTTATTTTCTACAAAAATTGTTCGTCAATTAAGTTCTAAAACAGCTAATTCATGAATCTATTCGCAACCTTTGTTTTAATGATCAATAAAAAATGAGCATGTGACAGACAGCAAGTCCTTTTTATTTAAATGATTGATTAAAAGAAGGAATTTGCATTTCTTTATAGACTTTTTTTTTAAAAAAAAAATATCGCAGCAGACTTTGATCAAAAACTTTACTTTTCATCTTGATCAAAACATATTTTTGAGAGGGAGGGAAAAAAGGATATTGAGGAATTCATTAAGAAAAATACCCCCCAAACAATTCTGTCAGAGGAATAGTTCATCTTGCCAAAAAGGGCTCTTTTCCAACTTAATTTCAGATGGCAAAGGAATAGCAAGACAAACTCTAGGGGATAGTCCCATCCTAAATATAATTTGTTAGCAGAAGCGCTAGCAGCCATGCCTTGGGTTATACTCCATTCCTGTTGATAGGCTTTTCTGGGTTCCTGAATTATATCACACCACTGAAAACTTGTGTTTGTGGATTTTATATAACTTCCCATGAGACTCCCAGTCAGCTTTGGGGCTTGTTAACATGAAACACAGATGATAGAAATAGTAATAAGATTTGCATGCCGTACATGGAGTGATCCTTCTCAGGAATGTTGCAAGAAGTGTTATATGGGGGGGGGGAGACAAAGAAGCAACAAAACAGCATTCTGGTTATTATTAGTTGCATAATAATAATAATAATAATAATAATAATAATAATTTATTTATGCCACACCCACCTGGCTGGGTTTCCCCAGCCACTCTGAGCTGCTTCCAAAATGATAATAATAATAATAATAATAATAATAATAATAATAATAATAATAATAATATAATAATAATAATAATAATAATAATAATAATAGCAACAACATCAAAGATTAAATCTTCCCTAAACAGGGCTGCCTTCAGATGTCTTCTAAAAGTCAGATAGTTGCTTATTTCCTTGACATCTGGTGGGAGGGCGTTCCACAGGGAGGGTGCCACTGTCGAAAAGGCCCTCTGCCTGCTTCCCTGTAACCTCACTTCTCACAGTGTGGGAACCGCCAGAAGGCCCTCGGCGCTGGACCTCAGTGTCTGGGCTGAACGATGGGGGTGGAGACGCTCCTTCAGGTATACTGGGCTGAGGCCGTTTAGGGCTTTAAAAGTCAGCACCAACACTTTGAATTGTGCTTGGAAACATACTGGGAGCCAATGTAGGTCTTTCAGGACCTGTGTTATGTGGTCTTGGTGGTCTGTTATTAACCACCATTGTTATTTTAGAGCTCTGATCCACCCCAGCCCATCCTCTCTTTTGGTTTCCCAACTATGGTTAAAATAGCAGTTCAATAATGCACCCTATAATACCTTAAACTGACTGTTTCTGGCTAACTTCGGTCAGTAAAAGCCAGCTCACATAATATCTTAGTGTTTGGTTCTAGAAAATACTCAAGCTCTAACTTTCATGAATCTCCAAGGGGAGCAATAATGCTAATAACAATTCTCTCTTTGTCATCATTGTGTGTCCTTGGCAAAGGTTTGTGTGGTCAAGAGGAAGCTCAGGGTTGTGACGGAACTAAAGGAAGGATAGATTTTAGTGCAAATGTGAACTCTGGATCTGAAAGGTAGAATGGAACCAGCGTAGAGGAATTTTCAATATGTTGTAGTAGATCACCTCTGCCAAAAGGCAGGTTGACATTATTTTGTGCAGCAGCTAAAAAGTTGAGATCTCCAAAACCACGCTAGACAAGGGCCAGAGCTGTGGTGTCCTCCACAACATACAAGCAGCTAAATCGGGAACGAGGCATTCTAGGTCTTGAGACTTTTTAAAACTGTCACATCCATACACAAAATAAAAAATAACAAAATTCCTTCCAGTAGCACCTTAGAGACCAACTAAGTTTGTTCTTGGTATGAGCTTTCGTGTGCATGCCCACTTCTGAAAGCTCATACCAAGAACAAACTTAGTTGGTCTCTAAGGTGCTACTGGAAGGAATTTTGTTATTTTTTATTTTGTTTTGACTAGGACAGACCAACACGGCTACCTACCTGTAACATCCATCCACGTTCGCCTCAAGCTGCAGAATTGACAAAGGCAGCACCCCACCCCACCGTCAAGAGGGAGGCATTCTGGTGCATGACATCGCTTCCCGCCTTCCCCATCCCAAGCAGCAACACAAATAGAAATAGAAATAGAAATAGAAATAGAAATAGAAATAGAAATAGAAATAGAAATAGAAATAGAAATAGAAATAGAAATAGAAATAATAGAAATAGAAATCTCATAGCCCCCTATTTATCCCATCTTAGTTTTCGGTCAAGAGAAAGGCAGGTTGCATATCTGCTGAACAAGCCCTCTGGGAAAATAGCCTTATCGGTGGCTAAATTCCTCTTCCTGGCGCTTAAGTGTCGGAAGTGTAAAATCGAATGCCTCGATGTGGGTTTACCTGTATAATGTTAATAATGCTGCTGTCTTTTGTGTTGTTTTTACTTGTGTATCTTTTTGATGTTTTTATTGAGAAATGTTTTCTGACTATCGGTCGAATAAAGGAAAGTAGAAATAGAAATACTTTATTGTCACTGTACCACATGTTTACAGTGAGATTAAACTACCCCCCCAATCTCTCAGTCCTTGTTACACTCTATGTTCTGTCGTACAACCACCTACCCCGAACGTCAGCTGCAATGTTGCTGTTTTCCATTCAGTAGCCTCACGGCCCACGGGTAGAAACTGTTCTTTAACCTGTTGGTTCAGCTTATTATGCTACTATATCTCCTGCCCGAGGGGAGCAGCCCAGCTCCCAATGAGTTCGGAGAGAGTCAGAGCATTCCTGCAGCCCACATTAAAAAAGTAAAGGGACCCTTGACAATTAGGTCCAGTCGCGGACGACTCTGGGGTTGTGGCGCTCATCTCGCTTTCCTGGCTGAGAGAACCGGCATACAGCTTCCGGGTCATGTGCCCAGCATGACTAAGCTGCTTCTGGCGAACCAGAGCAGTGCACGGAAACGCCGTTTACCTTCCTGCCAGAGCAGTACCTATTTATCTACTTGCAATTTGATGTGCTTTTGAACTGCAGCCCACATTGCCAATCGGCTAACCCCCACCCAGAGAGAGAGGCCAGTCAGCAATGCTGATTGCTGGCAGGAGCTGGTGTACAGTGGCACTGGAAGGGGCAGGGTGGGGAGGAAGTGGCAATTCCCATTTTGGCTCAGGCAGTGAAATTGGATTGGCCACCCCTGCATCCTTAGATCAAATCTAGAGTTCAGTAACGTGGAATCTAGACATATAAAAAACGCTGTGAAAATGCTTTTTAAAAAAGTGTTTAAAAAAAGATTTTGAATTTGCCATTAAGCTCACTATTGCCATCTGCTGTCACATTTGCATAACACACTTAAAACACGCTTAAAACGTTATATTTGCAGCTGTATAGGTGAGTCCCAGGACAGTCAGTGAAATATTGCATCCCTTTCCTGGGACAGCAGAGAGCAGGTGGGGGTTCATACACCTGATAGTTTCCCCACATCTAAAGCACCAAAGGTTCTGTATATGGAAAAGTAACAGGAAGAAGTCCGCATTGAAAACCTAGTCACCCCCATGCTTATTTTCTAGGTAATACTAAGAATAATAAAAATAATAAAAATATTGTTAATAGGAGGGACTTATTCCCACTCCTGCAAACATGATTCAGCTAGCATTGTACCTTGTGATTCAGTTGATGGTAGCTCAGCTCTTCATGAGATGAAAAGCATCAGTTACTGGAGGTCTATGTTGTGCATAGCTGTGAAAAGATATCATCACAGGAGACTTTCTGCATTTTTGTTGTATGATGGGATGCATTCACATCTAGCTAATTTTAATTGAAAAGCATCCACATTAAGCACACGAAGCCTGTAATGACTTTGCAACATCACTTCTATTGCCAGATAGCAAATGCTCCAAAGCTCACATTCATATTTCAATATTTAGGAATTCAAGGAAGCTGCGAGAGTCATTTGTGCAACACATCAAGTTTGGTTCCCATGATATTCCTTTCACGAAAGCTCTCTAGCTATTGTTGTAGTATGGCAGTTTTCATAATGACTATGTAGTTTCCTCTCCTGCTGTGCTTAACTTCGGGCCCCAGCACCATCATTGCAAGACATTGCTGTATTTTTCATTATTGTGTAAACTTTTATCTAAAAACAATTGTGAATGTTTACTCAGAGGTCTGATGCCCCTGGCCATCAGTAAAATTACTGATCCTTGCACCTTTTTTCAGACTGATCTCACCCAGTGCCTGCTGGGATGAAGACCAGGGCATACAGCCTTGATTATTTTTCCACTTTTGAAATTGTCTAATAATAGAAGAAAGGACAATGCTTTTTTTAACCTCCCTTATTTATAACAGTTAATCTTATCCTACGTTCTCTTATCCTTTGTCTAATTCTATTGCTTTTTGCAGCCTGCTTTCCTTATTCACTCTGATACCTAATTTATGACGCAGATCTTCTTATTCAAGGCTGTGCATTTTTTTTCTTTGCAAAAGCTCAGAAAAATCTAAACATTGTGGGGGAAAGGTCCTCATCATTCTCTCCAAATAGGGCTGAATGAATCTGGCGATTTCGGTTTCTCATTTTTCCAGCGATACATTCCACTTGCTTCATTTGTTGAGAGCCAGTGTGGTGTAGTGGTTAAGAGCGGTAGTCTTGTAATCTGGGGAACCAGGTTCGCGTCTCTGCTCCTCCACATGCAGCTGCTGGGTGACCTTGGGCTAGTCACACTTCTCTGAAGTCTCTCAGCCCCACTCACCTCACAGAGTGTTTGTTGTGGGGGAGGAAGGGAAAGGAGAATGTTAGCTGCTTTGAGACTCCTTAGGGTAGTGATAAAGCGGGATATCAAATCCAAACTCTTCTTCTTCTTCATTTCCATATCAATTTGCATTAAAAAAAAATTCCCAATGCAAACCTGATATGCAGACTAATATGTTTTATATGCAATTTGGTCTCATATGCATATTGTTGCAAGCAATCTAATACAATGCTTTCTTGAATGTTATTTTCAAGAAATATGTAAACACTTAGCCCCATTATATGCTTTTTGTTGCACACATTTTTTGGGATGGAGAACTGCATTGCAAAATTCTGAAACACGTACTTTTCCAAGGATCCCCATCTGTACATCTTCCTGCTGCTTTAGCAGCTATGTGTGAAGGAACATGTTCACCCTCTTTCATCCTCTGACACTTGGTCCCCCAAGCATACTTGAACGAGGCAATGCAATTTTCCTAAGACTACTTGTGCCTTGCACTGAATATTAGTCCCCAAGATGATAGCAGGGTCTCCCCCTTTCCTTCCTCTTACCACTGGAGCAACATTAACAGTCAGATTAGGAAATGGGAGAGAAATGGGATGGTGTTTGACTGATAATGAGAGTAGATGGACAGAGTGTTTGTGAGTGCATGGGGAGAATGGAGGAGAAATCTTCTCTGGCATGATCTAAGGAACTGCTAGAGCTTTGTGGTTCTTCCTTCCTCCGCTGATTCTGCAAAATATTGGGGTAGGTGCAAGTACTGGCACTTGTTCCTGATATCACAAGTGGGCACTGAGAGTATGTGCATCTCCCTTCCCTCCAACACATGGCTAGAGTCTAAGGAAGCATTGAGTGAGGAGAGGGGTGTCATTGGCTGACCTCAGGCCATGTAAACCTTGGAAGAAATTTACAGACTGGAGAACAGAAAAAGGTTGGGTCTGCACCAAGGGAAAAGAAGCATGGCTACAGATACTCACCCTGGCTTGGTGACTCCCAGGTGAATGGCAAGTTGGAGGGATCAAAGGAGAATCTCTCTTTCCCTTTGCTGGAACCAAGGAGCACTTGGTCCTAACCCAGCAGCAGGAAGTTGGGGAAACTGGAGGTTACCTAGTTCCGAGAGGAAACCTTAACAATCAGCCAGCGGCTGCTTATAATCTTATAGACCCAGTCACAAGCCAAGTGCCATTTATGGGTATTCAGCTCCCATTAAGAAATGGGAGATGAGCTCACGGGAAAATATACAGTGGTACCTCTGGTTGCAGGTGGTGTTGTGGTCTAAACCACTGAGCCTAGGGCTTGCCGATCAGAAGGTCAGCGGTTCGAATCCCCGCAATGGGGTGAGCTCCTGTTGCTTGGTTGAAAACATCTACCTTAAGGGCAGATGAGTGGAAGGAGATGGCTTCGATGTAGCACTGCCCAGGGAAGCAAAGACTTTAATCCAAGGAGGATTATAGGTTTGCAATACTTACTTTGTGAGACAAGCACGATCATCTGAAGCTTGTATATCTGGGCCCAGGAAATAATATATTTGGCTCCTTTCCCACATATAATAGAACAACATATGGAATTCACTCCCAGAAGATGGCAACCAACTTGGATGGCTTAAAATGAGGATCAGACAAATTCATGGATAATAAAGTTATCAATGGTTTTGCTCTCTGAATATCAGTTGTTGGGAATTTCAGGTGCAGAGTTCTGTTGTGCTCACATCCTGCTTTCAGGCTTCCCTTAGACATGTGGTCGGCCATAGTGAGCACAGGATGCTGAACTAAATGGAGCACTGGTATTGATCTAGCAGGCTCTTAGGATGTTCCTATAATTAAAATGAAAACATTTTAAGAAATAAAAGATCATGGGACAAATTGTCAGCAGAGCCGCACCAGTTCAGCAGAAGAATGATCTACAGCACACCTAGGCAGCTGAAATTGTGCAACATAGTCATGTAAGTGTGTGCTAATAATATCTGGAGAGGGCTGCAAAACTCTGCAGTGACTAATTCCATAGAAGTATCTGTACAGAACAAAATATGAACGTTTGAGTGAGGCTTCCAGGCTGTTCTCACTTATACTGGGCATGAGGCAACGCTCCAGATGGCCAGAGCATATGGGGAGATCAGATAAGACTTAAAGATATATGGTTTGTAGCACAAAACATCTGATATGCCCAGATGCTGAGTGTGAAATAAATGAACATCTCCATGGGGGGAAAAGATGAAATTTTGCTGGTAGACATTTTGACAAAACCAGAGCCTCGGATTACACTACATATGTTAAACTGAATTTCAGATCATGGTCCTTAATTTCAGTATATTCCACTGGAAAACTAGCAATCCTAGCCAAGAGCCATAGCTCAGTGGAAGAGTACATGTGCTGCATACAGAATGCCCAAGGTTCAATCCCCAACATATCCATGTGGGGTTGGCAAAGTCTGTATCCCTACAGGGCTGCTGATAAATAGTGTTGATGGGGACATTTCAGGGACTGGATGCAGATGGCTCCCAGCCAAATTATAGTGAACATTGTAGGTTCCTTCCCACCCATCAGCTGTTCACTAGGAGGAACAAGGAATGGGGCATTGATGTTGGGCAAAGTGTGCAATTGCAGCTCCTTCATCTGCAAGTAGAATATACGGTAGATCAGGGGTGAAAGCAACTCGGCAGAGAGGTAGGTGTGCTCCACGTAAATATGGAAAAAGCTGTCTGTGCATTTTCCAACTGCATGCACGCAATTCTCGGGATGCATTTGCATTTTGGAATTTGAGGGTTTGAATACGTATCAAACAGGGCTTGCAGTTCAGCCGAGCGTTGGCATTATTTGCATTCTTCTGCTGAGACATATGAAGGACGTTGGGCAACGTTAATAAATGTTTACAATTGTTTCTATGTGGAAAATGGAACGTAAAACTTGAGCACAGCTACTAAGAATTAGATATATCCCCGTGTTTCCATAGGAAATCGAATTCTGTGGAAATGATTTTGTCTTTGTGGGTTTCTGGCCCTGCCCCCTACTGAAATGTGGCCTCCAATAGTTTTCCGCCAAGCCCTTGACCCATAAAAGGCTTCTCACTCTTGGTGTAGATCATACTGATCTACATGGCCCAATGGCTCATCTCTGAATAAAGCAGCTTTGTGATACAGTATTTCATCATTAAGCAAAGATTCATTTCCAATCTTTCCTCCTCAAGGCCAGCAGGCGTGCCAAGTGGTAGGGGCTGAGGGGTCTTCAGCCCCCCCACAATTTTTTTTGAAGGGGCTAGGTTCCCCCAAAATCCTGTGGCCCAGCTCCATGCTCCCTGTGTGTGAGCACTTTAAAGCAGTGTTTCCCAGACTTGGGTCTCCAGCTGTTTTTGGACTAAAATTCCCATCATCCCTGACCACTGGGTCTTGCTAGCTAGCAATGATGAAAGTTGTAGTCCAAAAACAGCTGGAGACCCAAGTTTGGGAAACGCTGCTTTAAAGTTTTCCTTCTCTCCTCCTCTTCATAGCTACTCGTAAACTATTTTAATCTAGGTTGACAGAATACCTAATCATTGGCTAATATTATTAATCAGATATTGGGCAAGATTTAAAAGCACATGCTTATAACACTAAGATCCACATCACATTTTATAAGCACATGCTTATAACATTTATAACACATGCTTATAAGCACATGCTTATCACATTTTATAAGCACATGCTTATAACACTAAGATCCACATCACATTTTACTGACAGGTATCAAGTCTAACAGTGAGAAGAAGAAGAGAAGAGTTTGGATTTGATATCCCGCTTTATCACTACCCAAAGGAGTCTCAAAGCGGCTCACATTCTCCTTTCCCTTCCTCCCCCACAACAAACACTCTGTGAGGTGAGTGGGGCTGAGAGACTTCAGAGAAGTGTGACTAGCTCAAAGTCACCCAGCAGCTGCATGTGGAGGAGCGGAGACACGAACCCGGTTCCCCAGATTACCTCTACCTCTCTTAACCACTACACCACACTGGCTCTCACAAAGTTCACAAAGACTAATCTCCCTTAGTGTCACGGTCCGGTCTACAGGCAGTTGAAGTCCCGGCTGAGGACATCAGGACCAGGGGCAAGACGGCGGGGTGGGAGCAGGAACGGGAGTCCGGAAGCCAGGAAGCCAAGGGTCCGTGGGTCAGAGAGCCGGGAGCCAAGGAGCCAAGGGTCCGAGGATCAGGAAGCAAGGAGTTAAGAAGCCAAACACAGCAATGCAGGAAGCGTGTTGCTGTGGCAAAGAGCCAAAGGGAAATGCTGACCTTATATCCCTTCCCAGCTCTTGCCACCAGGTGCTGTGCGTTACCAATCAGCCTCACCTGTGCTGCCGGGCCTTGCCTCTTCAGAACAAACTTAGAAAAGCCCCAGTCCTGCGAAGCCCTACTCGTCACAGGGCCTGGCTCCTGCACGGACTCCTGACACTTAGTTTTAGATTCACAACAAGGCTAGTGAGTTTTGAAAACTGCTCTTTTCCGTTAACCCTTAGTCCCAATTAAAGCAGAAGTCACAGCGGGTTCTTTAGCCCCCTGCCGCAAACCCATTTTTTGCAATTTACATAATAAATGTGTTGAAGGCACTTTCCAAATTACTCAAGATGTAGCTTATTCATTCTCTTTTCTCTCTCTCCCCCCCTCCCTTCTTCTTCTTCTTTTTTAAAAAAAATGTTGTGAATTTTTATCTTTGCAATCAAAGCCATCATGCTCAGTGGGAGGCCATAGGCAAAACACTTGGCGGACTCACATGATTCCTGTGAGGATAAAATGGGATAACTCGTGTTGTAAGCAGCCCTGAGGACATTGAAAAATGAGAAGGATACATATGTAATATGCAAAGAGGATTCAAATCCATAGGCCAGTTTACATTGAAAATAGGCAGGATAACCTTTATACAGCAATAGAACCAATTATGAGACATCTTTGGAACTGACCATTTTTAATTTAGACCTCTCTCTCCTTCTCCAGTTTGGAGCTCAGTAGAAAGAAGCAGCAGAACCAGGTCTTTGACTAGGGCTGTGCACCAGATTCTGCTGACTCCCAAATCAAATCAGGCCAAATCTTGCCAGGGAGGGGGGCAAGGAGACACAGTGTCTCCTTCACTGCCCTATTTCCATCCCAACAATAATCGAGACTTAAAACCCCTATTTTAAAATTAGCGCCACCCCAGAATTGATTCAGGGCTGAATTCAGGTGCAGGAGTCCTCTAGATCTGGACTCCAGGTTGGGTAGTGGGGCTGTGATCAGCCCTATTTTTGATAGTATTGATTGGCTAATGACAACCACAACTCCTCTGCCTCCTTTCCAGACCCATGCATACACACCTTCTCCCCTAACCCCCAGAGCAGTTTTGCAGAAGTTCAACAACATCCCTTCTCCCGCAAAAAACACACGGTGGGAAAGAGGTATAGTACTTGCCTTACATACAGAAGGTCCCAGGTTCAATGCCTGGCATCTCCAGATAGGGCTAAAAGAAACTCATGTCTAAAACCCGGGAAAGCACTCCCAGCCAATGTTGAAAGAGGCATCCCTAGGGTGCCTTACAAGAGGGCAAGGAGGCCCTCCCCAACCCCACTAAAAATACCAGTTTACCACAATAGCCACATTAGAAATTACAACATTTTACATGACGCAAGTACTCAAAGCTTCTGGAGTGAAGGCAAGGTGATGTCAGGGATGTGGCTCAACCAAGCTCAGGGGAACAGTCAAACTCAGTAATTGAGCCAAGTGAGAGAGAAGCTGCCTCTGCAGACGAAAGCTGGCTGATAGAGATGGGAAGGGGGAGCTCGACCCCCCTTCATGAAGAAGTCACAGACACAGGTAGCTCTCAAGCAGGGGGAGAGTTAGGAGGCAGTCGGAGGGTTACTAGGCAACCAGCAGAGAGGCAGAGGACAAAGACTGTGTTTAGTGGAAGTGGGGAGGAGGAAGTCCAACCTCTCAGTCCCCATTCTCAGAGACTGGATAAGATCAGAGGGCAACAGAAGGGCAAGAGGGGAAGGGTGTGAATCTGGCATCCTTCCTGCTGTGAGAAGGGCGGAGATTCAGACTGACCAACTCCTTCAATGCGAGCAGGCTAGAAGCTGCGCTCTAGATGTGTTTTTGTAAATAAAAGTTCCATAAAACTGCCAGAGAGTCATTAATTCTTATCGAGGCTTGCTTGCCTGCCTGAGATCATTACAGGTGAGGAGGAAGGGAGAAAAAAATTGCACACCTTTGTGCTGCAGTGTGAGGACAGGAAGCTTATTCAGTGTTTGATCTTGTTGCAGCAGCACATGGCCACACACATAGATGTTACACACTCCATGGTCTGATGGGTGGTTTTGGGGCCTCCCCAGGTCTGTGCCCCCAACAGGGTCCGGTTTTGCCAACCCCTAAGTTATGCTTCTGAGTGCTGACAATACTGAGATAAAGTAATGATCTGAGTCAGCTTCAAAAGCCACTTTGTTCGTTCCTATAATGATACTTCCAGCTCACAACTACCACAAGCAAGTACAGGGCATTAAGTGTTCGGAAGAATGGAGGACACCCACATAAGCCACATTCAATGAGAAGCAGAAGTGTTGCTATATTATCATTCAGTTCATGATCCATTGACTGAACCACCAATTTAAATAGCAAATTTAGGCCCAATTCACACTGGCAGAGTTCAAGAGGTAGGTGAAAGGAAGAAGCCCATCTTGCTCATATTTCCTTCCTCTGCCCTCACGCTTATAACAATTCTGCATTTCCACTTGGTCTGCAGCCTTGGGCTATCGATTTAATATCAAATCACAGTAGCACAGCTTAGTCAGGGCAGGACAGGTGGGCCATTTTAGATTTTGTAGGTGTGAAGGAGAACGCACGCCAAGGTTCAAAGGTCTGCTCTTGGATATAGCAAAGAGTAAGTTTTCATAAAGCAGGGTGTTTTATGAATATTTCTTATGGTTACTTTTTGTGCTTCCTGATAATGAGTGGTGCTCCTGAAACATTTCTGCATGTGGTCTGAAATCAGTGGGGTGTGGTGATTTCCCCCCCCCCAGGGGAACAGTTAGAGCCAGAGATGCCAGGTTGCAAAGTGTGTGTGTGTGTGTGTGTGAGAGAGAGAGAGAGAGAGAGGGCTTTGGAAATGAGAGAGAGAGAGGGCTTTGGAAATGAGGTGCCAGTCTATAATACTTTAATTTACCAGGAACAATTAGAAGACTAGTCCCCCTAGTCCATTGACCGCACATCACTGTCTGAAATATTGGGAGGGGACCAAACCACTTGTCATCCCTACAACAGCACTCAGATTTCGGAAATCCTTTCCTCTACTTTTCTCTTTCCAACTTATTTATGCAATCCTGAGAAAGTGAACTTCGAGTCTCTGTACAATAAGCATGATTCGTCATAGCACGTCCCACTGAAACTTTGTTGAAGCTGAAGAATCTTCTATGGTCCTGATTCAGCAAGCGATTAGTCCTGCATTGCAGCTTCATGATCTTACCCTCCCCAAAACATTTAACATGCAACAGATTACCTGAACAAATAATCTATTGTATATATTGTTCATTTGCAAGATGTGCATGAACATCCAGCACCATCCCATCTGCCTGATTGATTGCAAACCTTTTTGGTGTGCAGATGAATAATCCAATGCAAATAAAAAAATGCTTTCATTATTTACTAACACGATGCAAGTCAAATGTGTAAAATCTAAGATGGTAAATACATAAATTGTCAGATATTCAATGGCGCTGAGTGGAAAGAATAATTAAATAGCTATTTGCTTTTTCCCAAAAAGTTTTTTCTCCACCCATAGAAGATCTCCTCAGTAGTATGCGAATTTGATTACATTCAATGTTTTCCTTTTGTTTGAAAGCATCCAAAGCATTTCTTCCTAAACAAAAAGCAATTATGTATTCTTTGCTCAACTATAATGTTGCTTCGTCTTTCCGAAATGCATTATACTGAAGCTGAAAGTCACAAATGCAATTAAACTTTGCAGAAGTGGTTAACTTCAAATGTTAATGGTAATAAACCTGCAGCAAAGCACACTTAATTACTATGTACTCACCATGTAATTACAGAGAAACTGCTACTCCATGGTAACGTGAGCATGTAAAAAATGAGAGAGACTGCACTGATGTCCTCATCTTTTTTTTGTAAGAGAAATCCTGATCTTCAACTGAAATTGTCATTGCCCCATTACTTTTGTTCACGTATGATATGGGGTTGTATCCAAAGTAGTGCTACATGGACATCTCACCAGTGCAAGGACTTCTGCTTAAGCCACTGAATGTTCTCCCAACCTCCCCCCCCCATGTTTTCCTCAAATTTCTTCTAGGGTTCCCCCAACCCTCTGAAGCCAGTTGGGGGAGGGTACTGCTATTCCCTCTTTTTGGAGGGCAAATTTCCCACCTGTCCCTGGAAGAAGAAGAAAGGTTGTTTATCCCAATGGTGAGAAAATTGATTTTGCCCAATGGGGAGAGGCAGTGGCAGGCAATTTAAGCCTGATCCACCAAACTCTTCCCCCTCCCTGTCCTTGATTTGGCATGCACCCTCCTGCCCTGGAGGACCGTGTCCAGTTCTGGGTACTACAATTTAAGAAGGATATTGACAAGCTGGAATGTGCAGAAGAGGGCAACCAAGATGATCAGGAATCTGGAAGCCAAACCTTATGAGGAACAGTTGAAAGAACTGGGTATGTTTAGCTTCGAAAAAAGGAGACTGAGAGGAGATGGGATAGTCATCTTCAAATATCTATAGGGCTGTTCCATGGAAGATGGAGCAAGCTTCTTTCCTCCTGCTCAGAAAGGAAGGAACCTGAACCAATGGCTTCAAGTTATAAGAAAGTAGGTTCCAACTAAACAACAGGAAGAACTTTCAGATGGTAAGAGTTATTTGACAGTGGAACTGGCTCCCTTGGAAGATGGTGGACTCTCCTTCCTTGGAGGTTTTTAAGCAGAGGTTGGATGGCCATCTGTCATGGATGCTTTAGCTGAGATTCCTACATTGCAGGGGATTGAACTAGATGACCTTTGGAATCTCCTCCAATTCTACACTTCTCTGATTCTTTGATCAAAGCTGTCAATGTTTTTCTTTCCCTTTTCTTCTTTCATTACAGAGCAGCAGGAGCAGTCCTCTTGAAATTTAAGCAACAGTGGGTTAGATTCAGGGATTGGATGGCCTTTGAACTCTCTTCCAGCTCTATGATTCTAAGTTAATCATAATTAACTTAACCTCCCACTGATTTCAGGAGGTCTACTCTAAGCATTACAAAGTCTATATCCAAGTCATTACTCTTAAAGTTCTTTATCTGTTCTTAAATCAATCCAGTGTTCAATCCAAGAATGAAATATTAATTTACCATCTCCTAAAAAACTCTAGGTTTATCATTCCATGATCTTGTGTTTAGGGGTGGGAGTAGATTTAGGAGCCTCCATTGGGGCATAGAAATGATTTGTTGTGGGCACAGCTGGCTGCTTTTCGTGCAAAAGAAATAGAAACCCCCTCCCTCCAAATAAAAGACAATGTGCTGTATTCAGTGTTAGGCCTGCTCAGAATCGATCAATTGAACTTTGATTGGCTTTGATTAAAGTCCCTTAGTTCAATGAGCGTACTCTAACTTAGATACATACCAGGGCTTTTTTTTTCAGCTGTAACTAACTGGGACTGAGTTCTGGCACCTCTCAGGTGGGCACCATTGCCATTATAAGAGAACAAGGGAGGCGTTCATGGTGAGTTCCAGCACCTCTTTTTCTAGAAAAGATATCGCTGGATACAACCCAATATCATTCTGTAACCAAAGGCGACCCAAAGTGCAGAGGCCTGAAATAAAGTCTGAACTCAGCTGCTTTTACCCAAGGAGGCCTCTTTTCTCTGGTAAGCTGTTGCTTTGAGTCACAAGAGATTGTAACTTTTCTCTTTTCTGGCTTTGTATGCTTGAAAAAAGGGTTGGTCAGAATTGCATTGAGGCACTGGGTTTTTTTTAACCATTTGATCAATAGTCTTTGTCTCTGATAGCTATCCCTCCTCCCTTCACAGAACCATCCATCTATCCACAACATCCTCCCTTTGCCCAGTTCTCCCTATTTCCTCCTTCCGTCCAGATGCCCTGTCTTTTGAAATCGCATGCTAAGAAAGTTTTGTCTTTTCCCCGCTGTTCACCCCAGAGGATTCTCATGCCTTTGTGAAATGGTCACATAAGAAAGTCATATGCTAGACGGCACACATTCTTTGTTCACGTCAGCGACAAAAATATATCTTGATTCACACTAGGAAAGTGGCGTGATCTAAAAATATGTACGCTCCTAAATTTCTGTTGTCAAATAACTCACACAAAAGGAGAAGTAGGTGCTAAGATTAGCATCTCAGATAGCATTTCAACGGGTCGTCATGTGGAGTTTTGCACTGATGTAGAGAAAATCCCTCCAGTCTATGTAGTAAGCCATTACACATGAATCGTTCTCTACATGGGCAGTGATCTCACAAAGCACACAGCAATAAAGTGGATTATGCAAGGCAGCTGTACTGTGTGCACCAGGAAGTACACTACAGGGAGTAAGGATCAGACGCTGCAATTGAACTTCACCTTGCTCTCATTAAAGATGCTTGAGGAAATAATTCTTTCCATTTTCTAATACAAAGTGACCCGATGTACACTTCCTGGACTAATGTGCAGGACTGGAATACAGTAGCCCTTCACATTTCACTTTTCCTCTGAATTTTTCAATGCAGTCTGCAGCTCAGAAAATGTACTAAACTGAATATTAAACTGCACGTCTCTCTCTCTCTCTCTCTCTCTCTCTCTCTCTCTCTCTCTCTCTCTCCAATATATGTATTTGGAAATGCATACTTTAGGATAAATGCACATTCTGAGGAAAAAAAATGTTCCAAGTACTTAAATTTGAATTTTCAAACACTTAAAAAACAAATGTCTTAGCAGATGAATATGCAAATGCAATGCAATGGACTCATGAATCAACACATGCAAAACTCTTGCAGCCTGGAAATAGACCAATCTATGTATATCTAGCTAGACAAGCAGAAATGTGGATGAGAAGTGTGGATGAGACTGCAGAACCGAAGCTGTTCTGTAGAAGGAATGATGTTACCTGCATATTTTCCTTGCTTCTTTTGTGCCCAGTCAAATCCCTTTGTTTGTTCAAGTATGAAAGGAATTATGGGAAACCAGGCCATTTGTTCAAGGTAACATGTAGTGAACTTTTAATTTCTCCGATTGACTCATTTTTTCTTTTTCTTTTTTGTAGTGTAACTGAATTATAGCATTAATTTATTCAGCAGTTCAAGGTCGTTGCTACCAGAACTTCTTGACATCCATATTACACTGGGAGAGATTTCTATTTAAAATAAAGACAATGTCTCTATGTTCCATGAAAGCCCCATGGAGCTCATGCCAGAGACCTGAACATTTGGAGATGGGTTTTTCTTTTTTCTTTTCCGAGAGACAAAGGCACTGGCTTGTTTTACAGATGTAACTAAGAATGCCTTCTCTTTTATTTAAACTATAACTGAAGCGGAGCCCTTAGTGATTAGTATGAACCAGATGGAAATTGCTATCAGAAATTAAAAGCCCTTTGTAACTGTCAGAAACTATAAACATGCTTTGTGACAGAGAAGCTAAGTGACGCAAGGCACCTTTTGTTCATTATGATACCAGAGCATATGCAACAAATTACAGTCTCCCCACCCCTACCCCCGTCATGCAAACTTCCATTGTTATGGGGGCAAGGCGGCAGAAGGAGGGATGAAGAATGACTTGTGACAACCTGAGCAGTAATGACGCTCGTCCCAACAGATGAGCAGGAAATGGAAACAGCTGCTCTATTCAGATGAGAGGAAAGCTACGACTGGAAGAAGACCCTGGGGGATCTCATAATCTAGATGTTGGTATTACGGCAAAAGGTAAATTTAAATAGCTGAGGCATCTCATTTCAGCTCTTTTCTTTATATCTTCCACCCTGCCCTTCAGGGTAACATATAGATGCCAATCTTCCTTTCTTCAGGTACAACAGAGACACTTCTTTATGAGGTTATGGAGGCTTTTCATTATGAATCACTCTGGTAGGTTACAGATGGACAACATTTTCAGCCTGAGGGCCACTTTTTGTCCCGGGCATCTTGATAGTGATGGGGAGGTTCAATGGCAAAAGTGGATGGAACAATAAATGTCAGTACAAAAGTTGGGTGCCTTCCCTTCTCTTTGCCAAGTGGTGGCAAGACACCAGGGAGTTCCTGGCACTCACCCAGGGTCTGTGGTCCTTTGCAGAATTGAGACACGCGGAGACTGTTGTAGCTTTAAGAAATACGGTTAATAATAATAATACTAATAATAATTTATACCCCGCCCATCTGGCTGGGTTTCCCCAGCCACTCTGGGAAGCTCCCAACAGAATATTAAAAACATGATAAAACATCAAACATAAAAAACTTCCCTAAACAGGACTGCCTTCAGATGTCTTCTAAAAGTCAGATAGTTGTTTATTTCCTTGGCATCTGGTAGGAGGGCGTTCCACAGGGCGGGCTCCACTGCCGAGAAGGCCCTCTGCCTGGTTCCCTGTAACCTCACTTCTCACAGTGAGGGGACCGCCAGAAGGCCCTCGGCACTGGACCTCAGTGTCCAGGCTGAACAATGGGGATGGAGACGCTCCTTCAGGTATACTGGGCCGAGGCCAGTTAGGGCTTTAAAGGCCAACACTTTGAATCGTGCTTGGAAATGTACTGGGAGTCAGTATAACTGGTGTTATATGGTCTCAGCAGCCACTCCCAGTCACCAGTCTAGCTGTCACATTCTGGATTAATTCTACTTTCCAGGTCAGCTTCAAAGGTAGCCCCACGTAGAGCACACTGCAGTAGTCCAAGCAGGAGATACTGGTAACTAGAGCATGCACCACTCTGTTGAGACAGTCTGTGGGCAGGTAGGGTGTCAGCCAGCGTACCAGATGGAGCTGGTAGACAGCTGCCCTATTTACACCTTAGGTCTGCAAGGAGTGACTCCAGATCTTACAGCATGATTATTTCAGGGGGGGGGGGGGCTTGTCCCCCACAACAGTGCAGCCCTGGAGTCCAAGTCATCTCTCTCAGCCAGCTCTGCAGCCAGCCTGCCCAAGATGGATTCCAGCCCTTCTTCTTTCCCCTCTTTCCCCAGCCACCCTTGTACAGGATTCTCTTCCTGCCACTTCACACCCAGTTACCCTGGCAACCTTCTAAACCCCCAGTCTCCATTCACCTCTCAGGGTAAGGGGGGAGGACAGTTCTCTTGACAGAATATTTCCAACCCACAATGCCAACTGAGAAGTTTGGACAAAGGTTGTTATGTAAGAATGCTTATTTAGAAGCAAATTCCATTAGAATCAACATGCTATGATATGCTGATGCAACCACTTAACACTTTTGACTCGAGACAGCAAGCTCAGTGCTGCTGAAATTGTCTTCTAAGTCTGATAGAACAAAGGTAAAAATTTACTCCATAGAAGGAATGCATGGGATTGTTCCTTGCAGGATATGGAAGGCAAACGTGCCAGTTTTTAATTGCATTTCACTTCAAAGAAAACTGGATGGAATTGTGCAAAGGAAAAAGAAAGTCATTTTGTGACATTTCTAAACATTTCTAAAGCACTCACTTGAACTTTGGCTAGAGGAAAAACGCAGGCTCATAGGGCTGAATTAAAACAAATTTGCTAAAACTCTGTTTCTGAAACCTGACATCTTGGTTTTCCTTTTTTTAAAAAAATAAAAGGCTATGTTTTTAATCAGCCACAACTAAAGGATATTGTCTTCCCCTTTCTCCAAGATGTCTTTTCATCTTGTTTACATTGCTCTCCTCGCTACCTTTTGCATCCTCCCACCTTTGTTGGCCCATCTTCTTCACACACACAAAAACACTTCTGTTCCCCCTCTGGCTCTGATTTGCCATGCTCCTACCAGTCAATATTCTGTTGCCAACCATCTTCAGATCTACTGTCCAGGAAGCCGCCTTTCTGGCTGTTTTACCCTTCCTGCTGAGCTGCTGTTCCCCAGACAGCTAGACAGCCAAAGCTACATGTCACCAGACATGACTGCAGCAGGGCTAGAAAATGGCAGCTTACTGGCATCTAATAATATGAGATATCTTTTCCACTTTGTTTTTCACACATTTCCCCCTTGCTCAGACAGCTACCCATGTTTTTGATGTAGGCTGAACTCTAGAAAAAGAAGAGAGTTCAACTTTTATGCCCTTGAGCCAATTCTTGCCATAAATTGGAGTGTATGTAAATGGTCGAGGGAGTTCTACAATGAAATCAACTTACCCCCCACCCCCACCCCGGATTGCAGACTCCTACAGAAAATATAACTGGCCCCATCAGATTTTGGCTACTGTGTGCTGCCATGCTTAATTTTATTCATATTTGGACTTCACACTCTTCAGACATGGAACACACTGTCTCAGTCCCTGCGCCTCCCAGATGTTTTGGACTACAACTCCTATCTTCCTTCTTCCTGGTGTATTTCAAATTTAAGTTTGGGAAGAACAATCTGCGTGTGTGCGTTTTTCTACTTTTAGCAATAGCTGAATGAGGGCAAACTGTGTACGTGTAGTTGTCTGAACCCAGTCTGGTTATCAGAATCAGATCATTAATGCAAACAAGAGGCGGCAGTCCCAGAACCTAAAATCTGTGGAGAATTGGGAGAATTATGTTAAGGTCGGCTGTGCTAATTAAATTAGGATTTTAGCATTTCAGCTAAACTAATCCTTAGCTAATATTAGTATATAGTTTTCTTTTTAAAAAAGGAAACCAAATTTCAAACCTGGGCACTGTAATTTAAATGTAACTTTTTGCTGCCCTGAACAAGGCATCTGTTCTATCCTGCCCTGACTAGGGATAAAGAGGTTGGTCACAAGATTTCCAACTTGAATAAAATATTTGGGGGGGGGGCTAGGTAAGCCCCACCCTGTATAACTGGTCACGTGATGCAGCACACACACCATTGGAATGGCAATGCCCATCAACTTGGGGGGGGCAGTCCCCTCAAATATTTTATTGGGGGGCAAAGGGACCTCAGGCTCCTATGGTTGATCATCAGACAACACTGTTGGTTGTGTTTCTGCTGGGAAGCTAACAGGGTATCAAAACATCAATAAACCAAATGTTACGTATCACGCATATATCATACACCACAAACGTAACAGGCTGAAGCTGCTATTTACTTTACATTGTTTATCTCAACTTATGCATTCATTCATACCAAAAGTATCATATCAGTGTGACATTGGCTTTTATACCTGCATTTCATGACTCACACAAAGCAGAAAGCTAGCATATGCACCTTTGCCTGGGAGTCCCATTGTATCCATTAGGTATTACATCCAAGCAAATATGCAAAGGACTGTCATTGTGGGCCTATATGGAAAATACTGTAAGCAGTTTTCCACAGATCAAACCCAATGGAATAAAAACAATAGAACGTAGAGTTACAAGAAGCTTGATAAATTGATTGCCCATAAAAGGATGATCCCAGAGAACCTCGCTGAATGAGATCATTGAGCATGTTGCTGACGATTTCAGAGCTGTATGAGCAGGCAATTAATTTTTTTGAAGTACTAGAAAATGTCGTGCTCAGAGTTCCTCAAAAATAAAGTTATTTGGTCTTAGATGTGCTCAGGTTTTTCAGTCAGCCATGCTCTGTCTTCATTCTGCCTTTCAGTCTTTCAAACTTCACAGTCTGTATGTGAAGGTGAAATGACCAAAGATGCTATAAGTGTAAGATTGATTCTTAATGATCATAGTTAGAAAACAAAACATTGAGTTACTGATGTTCCAATTCCTTTAAATTGGGAACAGGGAACACGGAACCTGTGGCCCTCCAGATGTTAGACTCCAACTCCCAACAACCTTAGCCACCATCGCAAATAGTTTGGGATGATGAGAGTTCTAGTGCAACATAATTTATAGGGACAGAAATTCACCATCCCTAATAATAATAATAATAATAATAATAATAATAATAATAATAATAATAATAATAATAATAATTTTATTTGTACCCCGCCCATCTGGCCAGGTCTGCCCAGCCACTCTGGGCAGCCTCCAACAGACATTAAAATACATTAAAATATCACAAGTTAAAAACTTCCCTAAATAGGGCTGCCTTGAGGTATTTTCTGAATGCCAGATAGTTGTTTATCGCTTTGACCTCTGATGGGAGGGCGTTCCACAGGGCGGGAGCCACTAACGAGAAGGCCCTCTGCCTGGTTCCCTGTAGCTTTGCTTCTTGCAGTGAGGGAACCACCAGAAGGCCCTCGGCGCTGGATCTCAGTGTCCCTAGTATGGATCCCTAGTATGCATCCAAACTATATGAGGTGAATACTTTGTAGAACAGGGAACTGCGTTGGTAAATTCAAACCCCAACGTCCATCAGAAGAGCAAATTGGGATAGAATTCTTTACCACCCTGCTGGGAGGTGGGAATTATTCACATTGAGAGACATTTTCTGCAACCAGTAAAAAATGAAGTGCCTAATTAAGATGACCCTTGGGCTCCCTTCCAATATTACAATTATATGATGCTATAATAACTCTTTTGTTTCCACTTTCTCTTTGAATGAAGGACTTCTGAGCCACCGTCTGAACTCCAGTGGCTCCCATAATCATAGCCCTTTCTGAAAGTTGAGAGAGAATTACATATACTTGCTGATATCCTCTGGGTATGCTTCTAAGATCCATGAATATATAAACCTTTCCAATATTAATTCAGTACAGCTAACCACTTGTGCCACTTCAGACCTGTCAATATTTCTCTTGTTATTTTTCTTCTGCTGTAAGCAAATACAAAGCAACAACGAATATAGCCTTTGTGGCAAAGTGTCCCAAATTCAAGGTGAACATAACGAGGGGGATTCTCCCCTCAACAGACAAAATCACATGTACTGGTGTTAAAATCAGCTGTGTCCTGGGGGCTGCTACTTCTATCACACATGTTTTTCCTATGGAATGGATTTTTGTTTTCACTTAGGGTTAAAAATGCATATATTGTACATCATAAGGCATGATGGGTGTATCTCCTGCTCCGGTTACATCCAGAAGTTATAGCCAGTGTTTTCTTTTTTTCGAGGGGGGGGACGCATTTCGTGAATCCAAGTTTGGCCTCATTGAGGGGCAGTATTTCATTACGAGTAGGAAAATGAGAGTACTCCTATAATTTTTTTTTTTTTTTTTTAAACATACTGGGTATAAATCTCACAGGATTACACACACACACACACACACACACACAAAATGGTCTGATCCTATACATGTTCTATGTAGAATATATGCATAGATGTGGCATGGTTTGGCAGCAGACAGGTCATATTGCACTAATTACTGAAAGCATTTCTAATGATTTTGTGATCGTTTTGTCTTTGGAAGACCATGTATTTAACATTTAGCAGTGGAGAGCCACTGACTTCACAGCATCCTGGCTCCAGCAGTCTCCAAAGGTCACATCCTTTAGCTAAGCCCACTTCAGGCATTCTAGCATTACACAATGAGAGGGAGGGTGAGGATGATCCTATTAGCACCATAACCTCTATATTGTTGTCATTGTTGCCTTCAGTGTGTTGGGAAGTGAACTTTCCAGTCAGGAGCATTCCTTACTCATATTGGCTCAGATTGGGGCAGCAGATGATGGGACAGCATCTGTTTAAAGAATGAGAATATTTTGACAATGGGAACAATTCCAGGTTGTTGTTTTAGAAATACATATCGGTGGCATCTGTTGCTTCCCCTTGTTGTTGTTTAGTTGTTTAGTCGTGTCCGACACTTCGTGACCCCATGGACCAGAGCACGCCAGGCACTCCTGTCTTCCACTGCCTCCCACAGTTTGGTCAAACCCATGTTAGTAGCTTCGAAAACACTGTTCAACCATCTCATCCTCTGTCGTCCCCTTCTCCTTGTGCCATCAATCTTTCCCAACATCAGGGTCTTTTCCAGGGAGTCTTCTCTTCTCATGAGGTGGCCAAAGTATTGGAGCCTCAGCTTCAGGATCTGTCCTTCCAGTGAGCACTCAGGGCTGATTTCCTTCAGAATGGATAGGTTTTATCTTCTTGCAGTTCATGGGACTCTCAAGAGTCTCCTCCAGCACCATAATTCAAAAGCATCAATTCTTCGGCGATCAGCCTTCTTTATGGTCCAGCTCTCACTTCCATACATCACTACTGGGAAAACCATAGCTTTAACTATACGGACCTTTGTCGGCAAGGTGATGTCTCTGCTTTTTAAGATGCTGTCTAGGTTTGTCATCGCTTTTCTCCCAAGAAACAGGTGTATTTTAATTTCATGACTGCTGTCACCATCTGCAGTGATCATGGAGCCCAAGAAAGTAAAATCTCTCACTGCCTCCATTTCTTCCCCTTCTATTTGCCAGGAGGTGATGGGACCAGTGGCCATGATCTTAGTATTTTTTTGTTTTTGTTTTTTTTTTATGTTGAGCTTCAGACCCAACAGTCCTTCAAACTCCACCCTCCTGATTTGCACAGCTCTCCGCACTTAATCTTTCCCCAGCCTCAGGGTGGAGCTTTCATGCTCACAATAACTATTATGCTTAAATGAACCTGAGGGGAAGCTACTCTTTAATCTAATCGAAAATAGTGCTTAAGGCTGGGGGTGGGGGCCTAAAATGATATTGAAAATGCCTGTTTTAAGTTGCCCAATGCTCTTTTAAAACATCCTGCTTTCCTCACAGTCACAGTGGTTAAAGGATGATCTATTTATTGTTTCAGGAGCACTTAAGGGTGATGGACAGTTCACTATGGAAATTGGAGCCAAATTATAAGTGCAGGGCTTCTCTTTCTGCAGCCTAGATATAATTGAGATTGTTAAACAAGTGTGGGTTGTACCACTTCAGAGTGCTGGTGGGGTTCTCCTAACTGAATGCTCCTCTGTACAAAAACAAACAAACAAACAAACAAACAAATCTATTCACACGTACAATTAGTTTGTCAGAAAGAAAGGCTTTAGGTATCCATAACACATAACATGCAGCATTTTTGTGAACAGTGGTTGGGATTTGTTTGTTTGTTTTGAGAAAGAAAGATTCCTCATGGGAGCCCCTGCCATGCATTCTGAAATGGCACAGCTTATAAGTTTATCCCCTAAGACTTGGGATGGATAAATCTGTCAATTTCGCTTTTTCTCAGGTTCCCAATTTTAAATTCCATCCTCCACATTCCTGTAGCAATTTGTGAATTATTTATTTTAAAAAAATGTTCATGAACATTTGTCCATGTTTCAGAGCACATTTCTCAGAATATACACTTTTTTGCAATCAATCATTGCTCATATAATGCATTTTTCTGTTATTTTCACTATTGCATACACTTTGCACACCCTTTCCCCAAAATATGCATTTTTGTACACGTTGGTTGGAGAACTCCATTGCAAAATTTGGAAAAGTGCAAAGTTTGAAGGATCATTGTGTTTCCATTTGCATACTGCTCCAAGAAGTGCTAATTGGCTGTTTCTCATTAAAATGCAAATGAAATCAAATTTCTCCCCAGAGAACTTGGAGGCAGCAATGGCTAAGCACTCAATGGAATATCCTCAATTAATTAATATAATATATTTATATCCAACTTCTTTTTTATCTTGTAACCCAAGGCAACATACACAGGGTTCCCAGATGATGTCGCATCCAAGCACTGACCAGATGTGGACCTGTTTAGCTTCAGCAAAATGGTAGCATCATGTGTCTTCAGGCCATGAGTGAAGGGACAGAATACAACGCATTCAATTTCCTCTTCCTTAAATCCTTCATAATGTAACTAAATCTCCTAGCAGTTATCCTTACATTCCAACATTTCAGCATGAAAACAATTATGAGATATTAGCCTATGGTGTGAATCACACATGGCTTGAAGTCTTATTTGAATAAAGATATTATTCAGACTTCTCCATTGCCCAAACTGCCTGCTGTCCTCCACTCACTCCGATATGACTAAATATTCTCAATAAATTCATCACCATCATCTGAAGCCAGATTGTGGTGGAGAGCCAGTGTGGTGTAGTGGTTAAGAGTGGTAGAATCGTAATCTGGTGAACCGGGTTCACGTCTCCGCTCCTCCACATGCAGCTGCTGGGTGACCTTGGGCTAGTCACACTTCTTTGAAGTCTCTCAGCCCCACTCACCTCACAGAGTGTTTGTTGTGGGGGAGGAAGGGAGAGGAGATTGTTAGCCGCTTTGAGACTCCTTTAGGTAGTGATAAAGCAGGATATCAAATCCAAACTCTTCTTCATATAAATTAACTGTCATTGCTTGTGAGCCTGCAGAAAAGTCCAGTGGTTGTTTCTTAGGAAGATGCCATCAGAGCCCTAACCTGCGTTTTTGGCAGACCTTTTTATCCCTTTCCATAGAGAATGCACATCCTTCTTCTTCTCCCTTCCCCACCCACACTGCTGCACATAAAATGTTGTCATAACTAAACATTTAATTAGCACAGCAGGGAGCAAAGTCCTGTTGAAGTGTCTGGCAATGTTCTTTCCATAGAGACAACTGCAGAAAATGGGGCAGTGCACCTCCCAAGCCATTCTGAGGCACCCGAATATGCAATTACTGCGCATCAAGCCATTGTTGAATAGTAGCAGGTGATGGAAACTCTAGAGAACAGCCAATTAAAAGAAGAGAATGCCATTGGGACATAACATATGAAACAGGGAATAGGTGAACAGAACAGAATCAGAGGCTGCATCGGGCTGATGGCATACCATGAGAATTTTTTTTTTTTTTTTTTTAAAGAGAAAGACATAGAAGAGTGCTGAGGAGAGAGGAGAATCAGAGCACAACTGCTTCACGAGTAGCTTTCTCTGCTGCAAGCACACCCATAGCAAAATTGATCGAGTGCAAATGCAACAACATATGTGGTCAGTTGTCAGCAAGGGGAAACCAAAGCTTGAAAGAATCAATGCATACCATGGGAAGACATTAGAAGAATCCTGCAAAAAAGTCAACACCCACCAACTAAAATCAGCTATATTCATACAATATTTAAATAATCCTAGGCCTGAACAGCTACAAAGGTCACCTGTCACCAAAAAGACCCACGATTCAGCAGTAGACTAGCATTCCTGACCGTTGGGTACTGTGACCAAAAATAATGAGAGTTGCCTCATACCCAGTGGGAATCTGGCTTCTCCACCCAATTTCTTATTGTTGCTGTTTTGCAATAAACATTTGCTTTTATTTTCTTCCTGTTGGAACGTGTCAGTGTGGCTCCCTTCTTGTAGTGGCACAGTAGCACGTTATTCAATACCCTGGAAGTACAATAGACATAGGTCCCACACGACTCTCCAGAGACAGCAGATGCAACTACTCGGGGCTATGCTTAGCCCAGGTTGCAAAGAGAAGGGAATTGACAATATTAAATGGCAACAAAGTTGGGGACCGCCCAGAGGAATATACCCACTTTGCAAAGGCGGGAGGAAGCGTTATCGATTATATATTGATATCAAGTTTTGCCTATAACCTTGTGTCGAAGATCCAGGTGGGGCATAACACCGAGAGTGACCATCTACCACTAATTTTAGCATTAGATGGCCCATCTCCAAACAAACCTATGGCTAATCCATATTTCATCCCCACCGCCAATCTGGGTCAACTTGTACCTAGAAGAATTAAATGGACTCCCATTCTCAATACTGAGCTAACCCACCTTCTTCACTCGGAAGAAGTGAAGACCATCCATTCGGCCATCGTATCAGCTAATGCTGCGAGTTTGGCCCTGGACCTATTTAAAGAGCTATCAGAGAGGCTGAAAAGTTTCCTAACATCAGAAATCCTCAAAATTGCCACAAAGCGGGCAAAAGACTCAGCGAGGTGGTTTGATGTGGCGTGTAGACAAGCAAGGAAACTCCTGAGACTAACATACCGCAAATATAGAAACACCGGAGCACCCTCTCTATTTACGGCATACGTCTCCTTAAGACGAAATTATAAACAAACATTAAAGAGAAAAAAGCAAAAAGCCGAGAAAACTGCATGGGGTTGCTTAGTGAAGGCTTCAAACAAGAAAAACACAGCCTGTTTTTGGCGTACCATCTCGGGCCTCCTGGATCAGGAGCGCAATGGGCCCATATGCACGGTCGAACCACAGGAGTGGACGAGATACTTTCAAACTCTGTATCAAGTAGCACGTTGACACTGACACTGCTGAGAGGCACCTCAAGCTTTCCATCTCATGCTCTGTGCTCATAACATGTATCTACTGGTTTCACAGCTATTTCCCCAGGAATCGGTCATCATTTCCATTCCATCATCTCAGAGTTTCGGCTGTCTGAGGAAACCTTATGATGCAATGTACATTGTGTCCTGGCTGGAAGTGGTGTACATCGCACTAACTAAAACCATAAACTCTCCGCAACATCAGCATCAGCCCCCCGCCCCCCGCTCAAATTACAGGTCTCAGCATCAAAACACAAGGTCTGCTAATGAGGAATAGCAGTCAAGAATCTAACCACTCTACATTTCCAGCACCAAGATGGCAGGATCCCCAAGGATGTGCTCTATGGGCAGCTGGCTTCAGGCACCAGGCCTATTGGCAGACCAACTCTGCACTACAAAGATGTCTGCAAACATGACATGGAGGCTGGGCAACATCAACCCTGTTGTGTGAGGTTCCCTTGCAGATGACTACAGTGCCTGTAGACAGATAAGATTGTGCACCCATAGCTGTGACCAGAGGAGGAATGGCTGCTTGCAGGAGCACAGAGAGAAGAAACACCATGGTGAATCTGCAGCAGCACAACCAGATGCTTTCATCTGCCCCATCTTCAACAAAACATGTCTCTCCCATATCGGTCTCTACAGCCATAGCAGGCTCTGTAACCTTCCAACATTCTGACTCCCCCCCCCCCCAAAAAAAAAAAATGCATTCCTGCATTATCTCCCAAGACAGACAGATGCCAACAGGCATAATTTCAAGTGCATAAAGCTTTTAATGTTACAAGGTAGTTTCCACTGCAGGATTATAATACAGAAGTGTAGGGTCCTGCAACAAAAAGTTGCAGTATGGAATGCCTCTTTTCACCACCCCAACCTTTCGTTTCTTTCCAACAGTCAGCCAGTATTCTGCACCCACTGATCATGGTCAGTCCTCATTGGGCTTTGTAGGGGACATTCCTCCATTTTCAGGGGAGTGGGTTGTGCCGGAGCCCAGTTCCATTAAATCTTGGATTTTTCCATTGCTTTCTGTGGACAGCTCTCAAGTCGGTCCCTGGCGGCATTTAAATACAGCTTCTCAGTGTCAGCCAGGGTATGGTTCCTGCCACAATTTGTATCTACGTGTCTTCTCTATTGTCCTCTTCCAGCCATTCCCATCCGTTCCCCAAGCCCCCATCCACCAAGTCAGTTAACATTACATGGCCACAAAGACCTCGTGGCTATTTTGGAAAGTTCACGACCCCCCTGTCCTTTAGATTGTTCTCCCTAAAGGCTTTTTGTACCCCTGCAAATCTTAGGGTTACCACTAGTCTGCTACAATATCCCTCTTGAGTGCATGGGCAGTGTGGCTCTGGCTACATCAATATGGGCATCAGAGGTCTTGAGGTGGAAAAAGAAGGAACCCTGTTCTATCAAAGATGACATGACTCAATCAATTTCTGGGCAAGAACAGTCCAACTACCAGCGTTGATGATTAATTACACACAACGGCCTGAATCCTATGGAAAGTTAATGCAATAAAGTTCACAGAAGGCAAGTCTGCAGTCTGCTTCTCCTCCACTCTCAGAACACATGGGGCCCCTGAGGGTTGGGAGAACTAACCAAACTTTGGCAGTCCGTTGACTCTTGGGGCAATTATTCCTGCTCCCAGCAGCTCCGCTATATTAACTAGTGAAGTGTGAAAGGGATATGCAGGTTCAAAACATATTTGAGTCTCAGCATACATATACATATAATTTAAGTACATTAACTTAAAATATGGCTTCCATTGAGACAAGGACTTAAAGGGAAAGCACCCACAAATTCCCAGCTTTATGCACACTTAAGCAGCCAATGATCAAAATCACCAAGTATTATTATTATTTTACATATATATATAAATAAGCAAACCTCTAGTGCACTTGTGTAGATTCGTTCTGAGGCAAGTCCACTAAAGATTACCGAACTCTGAAAATTCCCTTGGATTTAATTATTTCTGCAAAATTAGCCCTATTCCAACTTTTGAGAAGCATCTCTGCTTTTGCTTAGCTTTAAATTTGCAGCACAGTAGGAGAAGGAAGACACTGCCTAGACTTCAGTTGTCAGCAAAAAGAGATGTAAGTGATTCCTGCCTGTCAATGGCATAGTCAGCGGAACTGTGAGGGACTATTTAAAATTCAACATTGGCCTTTATTTCTATTATGAAGTTCAGCGCTATTGAGGTCGTCATGAGTCTGAATGATTACATTATTCCTTGAGGACCTTGCGGTTGGATTGGCATGAGGCCTTTATGAAACAGGACCATCAGAAAGGGAGCAGAGGGAAGGGAGATAGCCCCATTCTACCTGCAAAACCTGTCTCACAATACTGCATGAGTGTGATTGAATGATAACCTTAACTGCCTTCATTAATATTAACTATGTAATTGGCTTTGCGCTATGTGGACAACGGCTTTTTTTTTTTTTTAAACCTGAGATAATGGAGATGGGAAGGGCCTTTTCTTATCTTCCCTTTGCTTTCAACAAGTGCCCATGCCCTTAATATTCTGCGGACTCTGTACAATGGAAAGGAAATTAATCAGAAAAGTAACCTCTCAGATATTAGTGGACAGAAGGCATAATGATGAGATGGGAAGGGAAATGAATCATAATGACTCTTCGCCAGGTAATATCTTCCACTGGAGTCTAATCATCCATTTCACGTTAAAGGTATATTTCAGAACCCGGGGGAGGGGGGCACATTCTAATGAGCAGTGATGAGGCTCACTTCATTAATGACCTTAGCAGATGAAACTTATATTTCAAGTTGAATTGTTATCATGAGAGATTGATTAAATTGATTCAAATTGCACCTGGTTATATGTTAATTTGAAACACTTTTGGGTGCGAACAGATTCGGTTTTAAGGACGCCAGTGAAAACAGTATCAACGAGAACCTATTTTGCTTGATTTCTGATGATTCTTTCTGCCCTGGTTGTAAAGATTTGGTAATATGCAAGAGATAAAAACATAGCTGAGCGATCTTTCCCCCACTTTTTCCTATGCCATGCACCATTGTACATTTAGGGTAATTTTAGATGTTGGGCTTACCGGGGTCCCACTCTGGATTTAATCATCTTATGCAGGACCACTTTAGAGGGTAATATGAATTACTTCACTTACCTCCTCTAACCAGAGGAGGGGGTTCTTTGAATAATAGTGCAAGCCAGACATGCTGAATTTTAGGGGCCTCTTACTCATTCTGCTGAATTGAATACTTGACGTCTGCCTCCGAGTCTATCGCTGATGGGCCCACTGACCATGCAATCTCCTACAGCAATATGTATGAACTTTGACCTGGCTTAAGCAGGTCAATTCAATCATTCATGAACCACCATGTTTTTCTCCAGGTTCATAAGGCTGCATTGAGCTTCTGCTTTCCTACTTATGGGCAAAACATAACTCCCTCTTCCACTTTAGCCACTTCCACCTGATCAGGAGGTGGTGTTGCGGCCAGTCACGACCTTCCCACGTGCGCAGAGGGTGATTCCCAGCCCTGCGCGATTGGGGGAATCCCAGCTGCGTCACCCACCAACCGACCAATCCGGTCAGCCTGGGGTGTGTGGCCTGCCCTATTTAAGTAGGATGCAGCCGGGGGATCTACCTGCTCCCTGCTTCCCCGCTGCTCCGGTCCAAAGCCTAGGGAGGTTAGGGCCTAAGGCACGCCCCCTATCGGTGACCTCAGGGGGAGTTCTTAGTTGATGTGCATCAGCAGGACTCCCTTTACTGGTGGTTAACCCTTCCCAGACTCCCAGCACACGGGCTGGGGTCGGATATAGTCGGTTAGATCCAATGCCTAAGCCAATACCGCTCAACATCTGTAACCAATAAAGTTGTGGCCTTTTCCTGCCCATTAACCTTATATATTGTGTCCATGTGTCTTTATTTCACCATGGGGGTCGGGACATAGCCACGCAAACACAGTACCCATGATGGAAATAACAAACTGGAGACCAATGTTGGGGAAAATGAGGCCACAATGTTATTGATTAAACAGCAGTTAAGTAGGATTGGCATGGCAGCAGGGCGAGGATTAATTCTTTATTCCTCCCAGCTCTTGCTGATGAAATAACATTCTACTTGGGGTCAGGAAGTAACTGAACTTCCACCAGGGGATTTGGTCAATGTTGAAGTCTGGTGTGATCAAGTCAAGCATCGACAATCCCACTGGGGAACAGGGGGAAGATATTCCAGCCAGGCAGGGGCCCTACCTGAGGTGTATGGGGCACAGGTGGCACTATGGTCTAAACCACCGAGCCTCTTGGGGTTGTTGATCAGAAGGTTGGCTGTTCGAATCCCCTCAACGGGGTGAGCTCTCATTGCTCCTGCCAACCTATCAGTTCGAAAGCACATTAGTAAAAGTAGATAAATAGGTACAGCTGTGGTGGGAAGGTGAACAGCATTTCCATGTGCTCTGGTTTCCCTCATGGTGTTCTGTTGCACCAGAAGCGGTTTAGTCATGCTGGCCACATGACTCGGAAAACTGTCTGCGGACAAACGCCAGCTCCCTTTGCCTGAAAGTAGAGATGAGCACTGCAACCCCACAATTGCCTTTGACTGGACTTCACCGTCCAGGGCTCCTTTACCTTTTTTTACCTACTTGAGGTTAGGGTGTGCCTTGAGCCAATCCTTACTCCAGGCTCTTTATGGGGCCCATGTTTACTATGCTGAACCTGCCCAATGCCATTTCCGCCCAAAGTTGTGACAAAACTCTCATAAAACTCTGAATAAATGAAGCATTTCACTGAGGGAAAGGCAACCCTCCTCCCACCAACCAAAAGCCAACTGGCCCTATCAACCAGCAACCCAAGTAGCCCAGTGATGCACTTTCAATGAGGGTGGGTGGGAAGTTTGGGCAGACAAAATAGCCTTGAACCCTCATGTATAAGGCCTTTTAAGGCCTTAGCCCCCCCTTTCCTCTCACATGATCCCACATGACAATCCACCTTCCTGTGGGATCCTGCAAAAACATCATGGGGAGAGGTGTAATAACCCCACCTCCCTCAATGTGCTCTGAACCCTTGTGCCACTGGGCAAAGTTATCCCATGTGCAAGGAGTGCTCAGAGTAGGACTTCTCATACTGTAATAAAAACAAGAAAAAGACATAGAGGAAGGTTTGACAGGAATCCAGCTCAAAGATCCAGTTCTTCTGTTTTGTTTTGTTTTTGTTTGTTTTTTATAGCAGAAGCAAGTAGACCCTCTATATTGGGTTTCTAAAACTGTGAGACCATGTGGATATTGTTCCCTTCCATTCCTTGTTTAGAAAGCCACCTCCCCATCAAACTGGGTGCGGGACAGGTAGCTTTTAGCAGAGTTATTAATATTTAACTTCCTTTGATAACCTTGGAGCAAGTCTTAGTGCTTTCTTTGACACCCAGTAGAAAACACACTTACTGGGAATTAACTACCATGGAAATCCACAGGACCTACTTCAATGTATTAGAGAGGCTTAACAGGACCAAGGATTGGAATCTGTTCTACGGGAAGCCATTTCCCATCTAAATTAACCACCTGTCATGTGTTTACCTTTATACTTATAGCACAGATGTTTTCATAGCCTTAAGACACGCTTTCCAAAAATAACAGGCAAACAAGGTTGCTAACCAACATAATAAAGGCAGCTTCTTATCCTCTCCAAATTACAATAAAGAGTATGAAGAAATATTTATTGCAGATGGCTTTTGAAATCAGTTTGAAGTATTTTGTGCAAACAAGGAGTTCATGATACCGTGACCGCATTCAGAAGATCATACACTAGCTTATTAAATGTTGGTATTAGCAGGACTTCTTGCCCACAAAAGCAACATCTTCAATACTCCTTTTGCAGTGCACACCAACCAAACCAGGAAACTGTATTTGCCAACATCAGAACAAGCCAAGATCTTACACCAGCTTCAAACAGCGAACTAATATCCTGGTTTGTTCCAAAGCTGGTAACCATAGTTTCCTGGTTTAGAGGGACCAAGAAACTAGGCTTAATTGGAGAGTTCATTTGATTATGACTTTCATGGAGAAGTGAACAAAAGGTCTGTTAATCTTTCAGCTAAGACATAATTGTCCATACTAGGCAGTTTTCAATTTAGTTCCTGGTAAACTGTCCCCCTAGTTTTTCTTTGAGATGCTTCTACACAAACAAAAGTTAATCTTTAGGCTGTTCTAACATACTGTAGTAACAGAGAACAAAAAAAAAAAAAAAAACCCAGCTTGCTGATAGTGAATATTCTATATACAGAAATCCCAACAGAGACCAATGATTCCATGCCAACCCAAAATGCCAACACATCTCTCTTCTTCATTGTATGTTGTTTTAATATCTAATTTGAACACACTGCTTCCCCCTCTGCTGAATTTTGCAGCATCATTAAAAATAAGTCTAAAGTAGGACAGAACAGCTTTTGACTGGACAGTCATGAACAACCATATGTCATCTGAAATTCATATTTGCACTGCCTCGCAACTGATGGCTCAAGGTCCCACTATTTTTAGAAGCTGCTTATAAATGTCTTCGAGACCAATGAAAACAAACATACAGAAACAAACTTCTCATGGTGAGGCGTGTTGACCCAGTTGCCATCATTTCTGATACTGCGTTTATAGAATGCTTATGCTTGACTCCAGGAAAAATTAAATATAGCACACACTTTTATTTTGACTTTTAAGCTGCTGTGGATCAGAAGCCTCAAGCCTGACCATAGGATTTCAGAACTATTTATCAACTTCTGGAATACATATGTCTATGTGCCTGTTCCTAAGGTTGCATGTGAAATATGACCTGCTGGAGCCATCTAACTCAGCAGCCGGTTTCACACAGTGACAAACTAGATGCTTTTTAGACACTCACATGCAGGACATGAGAACAATAGACCTTTCCTGCTGCTGTTTCCCAAGATCTTGTGTTCAAAGGCACAGTGCCTCCGATTCTGGATGTCGTAGTACACAGCCGTTGGTAGCCTTATTCATGAATTTGTTTAAAGCCATCTAGGCTAGTGATCATCACTACATGGCAGAGGGCCTTCTTGGTAGTGGCGCCCTATTAGCATTTCACTCCTCCATTGCTGGATGTGTGATTGTTACATCACATGTCAATGCTTACTTTCTAGGCTTGGAAAGTGTGTGAACGGAAGTCAGTCTTATCTATCATCCACTGTACTGTACTTTTCCTTCACTCTCTCTCTTGGAGAAGATGTGAGAGGACGCCATGATTGCTTTGTCCTGTATATATTGCTTAATAAATCACGTAGAATGCACACACTCACACTCCACAATCGTTTCTGCTATAATCTGCTGAGTGAGCGTGCACATGTCTTTTGATATGTGTTGCTAGTGTGCACCGGGACTGGAGATTTGTGAATGTCCCGGGCTGCGCTTCATCAGGAAGATGCCTGGAGAAGTCTGTCTCATCCCGGGGGCTGTGCCCTCCATTCAAATGTCAAGGAGATAAAGAATGGCACATCTCTTAGAAGACATCTGAAGGCAGCCCTGTATCGGGAGGTTTTTAATGCTTGATGTTTTTATTGTTTTTAAATATGCTGTAAGCTGCCTAGAGTGGCTGGGGAAACCCTGCCAGATTGGCGGGGTAAAATAATAATAATAATAATAATAATAATAATAATAATAATAATAATAATTAATATTATTATTATATCTTGTGGCAGTGAATTCCATAGATGATGTGTTGTGCAAAGAATGGCTCTTTTTCATTCTTTCCTGAATCTACCACCAATTCTATTGGATGTCACAGATTCTATTAAATACAAAAGGAGAAAAACCACTCCTGGTGCACGTACTCTAGTCTACACCAAAAATAGTATAATCCTCCATCATTGTCAAAACTTTTTCTTTTGTAAACTTTTATGCTTAGGAACAAGCAAAATGGCTTCTTCAAAGGTACCTTCTGTCTCACCAACCTATTTTGTTTTTTTTTAAAAAAAAAAATGGCAAGAGGGGTGATTTGGTAAATCATGTCCTCCAAATCATGGAGAGTCACGTATTGCGGTGAGATCACCAAACTGCCTTCTTGTTGCTGGGGCGGGCCCGTTTGGATGACCTCCGCACCTCATTGGTTGCCCCTTTGTTACAGGGGGAAATGTTTTGTCGGTTGGGGTTTGATTGGCAACTAAGGGGCTATTTAAGGGGCTGCACGAGGCAAAGTACTTCCTTTTTCGAATCATACAACGGATCTTCCGCCCTCCCTCCCTATAATTTGAGGTTGTGTTTTTGACCTTGCTATGCCTGTCTAGGGGTCGTCTGTTTTTGGAGCAGGGGCCCAGTAGGAATTTTGCCACTTGGCTGATTGGCTGGTTCCATTTGGTTTTTGCCTACTGTGTAACAAATCGTCACAACTTTGTAAGGTTGGCGGTTAGGCATTGGGTTCATTCTTTGGTGGGGGGGATTAGGGATTGGCTGTGCCTGCCCCTCATTTTTGTTGCTGCTGCTAGGGAATTCCGTTAAAGGAATCCAGGGGCTCGATTTGCTCTGTCCGATCCCCTCTCAGGGGTAGGGCCATGCCAGAGTTCCTGGGAGCATCTGGGGTGAACTAAGAGGCGGAAATCCGCCTCTGTGCTCCCCCAGTATGTTTTCCTTTACTGACCTCTGAAGCTTCCAGTTGTCAGTCCTATTTCTGCCGGTGCAGGTTCAGGTAGTCCGAACCAATGCCTAAGCAACCACTCTCATGCTGTAATCAATAAAGTTGTGGTCAAATTAATGCCAAAAATCTGAAACAAATATTCTGTGTCCTGTGTGATTTATTTTGGAGGAGGTTGGAGGTCTTCACACGCAAACATTGTATAACTGGAATTTTTAAAAGATTTCAATGGAGTTTTTGTTTTTGGTTAAGTCAAAAAGTCTAGACTCTATTTTGCCTCCTGGGAACATTATAAGGACACTATCTAAGACCACTTTCTAACTTCACTAACAATATATTCTGCATGGAAGATGGGGACCACCAGCCAGGCAGTCTTTCATTAAAAATGCTTACCTATCCATATCCACTTATATTTACCTTCAGAGCTTTCCCTAAACTCATAAAACCCAAGGCACGCTCAAAGCAACTGTCAAACCAACGTCAACTCAATTCTCTATGTTGCTAGCATCCTCTCTCTGATAGCGGCCAATACTGGATGTTTCAGAGGAAATTGATTTGGCTGTGTACTGAGCAAAAGTCCTTAGCGTTAAATCTCCTGGCACTTTCTCTTTCTTAGGAATATTTGGCAGTCAACGCTGGAAATGATACACAGCTGAGAGTATTTTAAATGGAATAAATTGTCTAAGACATCGATCTCCCATAAAGGCTGCTGAATCAGAGCCTCTGTTGAGATTGAAGACAAATTAAAAATTTGTTTCACATATTCTATTAGACTCCTTTGTACCACTTATGAGAGGGACAACTCTATGTAAACATAGCAGGAAGAGATGCTTCTCAAAGGGGATTCCATGATGAAGCCAGCCAATTATTAATAGCATGAGGTCATGCAAATGTAACAATTAACAAAACATAGCAGATCTTTCTCCATGAGGGTACCACTTGTCTCTGCAGAAGTGCTCTTTCCCATTCAAGCAGCATATTAGGAGATTGTAGAGATGTAACAATTTGAAAGGAATACGAATAGGAAAAGGAATAATTTATTGGCCAAGTACATTTTCCAACACACTTGGAATTTTGCTTCGGCTACATTGCAATGTAAACATACGGTACCTTATACAAACACTGTTCCACTCACAATACAATGACACAGCAAAGAAACCCCACCCATAACTGGCCTCCCCTTCCACTACACAATTACGAATTTAACAACTCAATGGCACAAGGGAAAAAACTGTTCCTGTGCCTGGCCGTTTTTGTGTATAAAGTCCTGTAGCGATGTCCAGATGGAAGTAAATCAAACAGATGAGGACCGGGATGCAAAGGATCTGTGACAATTCCCTCTGCTCTCTTCCTAACTCGGGTAGCATAGAGTGTCTCTATTGAAGGCAAGCTAGCACCAATTACCCTCTCTGCAATTCTTACTGCTCGTTGGAGCCTTTTCTTGTCCATCTTGGAGGCTGTGCCGTACCAAGCAGTAATAGAATTACAGAGAACAGTTTCAATGATGCCTCTGTGAAATTGGATCAACACTTCCTGGGGCAATTTAAATTTCCTTAGTTGACACAAAGAATCAAACAATCGCAGATACTAACAGCAGACTTGCCCTGATGATTGCTTCAAATTATAATTAAAGTAAAGATGGAGATTGCATCATCCTTGGACACAACATGAAGTCTTGAAGGAACAAACCTAACCTCGATATCTGTTGGCTAGAGTGGTTTAAGATGTGTTGACAGTGCCCAACTTCCTGCAGGGAGGACCACCACAAGTGTGTGGAGGGAGGGTACCTATATTCTGGCCAGTATGCCCATAGTAATCTCCATAGGCATTTATTTACAAGTGAAGTAGACCCTGGGATGGGGGTTTTCAGATTGGGACACAGGTACTTTACGATCTGATGAATTAAAAGTCCCTTTATTGCACTGAGATGTTCCATGATGGGGGACCCCCAACTACACTAGTCTAGAGTGAGTGGGCAAAATTAAAATACACACACAAACAAATACACACCCATAACTACTAGAATGAAGAAATCACTCCCTGCCCTGGTGAATGCAAGCCTGCAGCCTTCATCCGATCACCCACTGCATCCCTCGCCCTCCATCCCATTTGAGATTGCTCTGTGAAAGCAACCCGATAAGATTAATGTAAGTCCTCAAGAAAGTTTCCTTCAGGAGAGGTCAAGGGGTTTATATGTAGGGGGAGGCAGTAGGGAGGTTAGCACAATGCAGAGGGCCTTCTTGGCAGTGGTGCCCTCCTTGTGGAACGCCCTCCCATCAGATGTCAGAGAGATAAAGAATTACACAACTTTAATTAATTAAAGGTGTGATGGGGAAAGCACCAAGATAACTCTTAATGAGGGATTCTGAAGCACACTGAGAACCTTTGGAAAGTTTTTGTAGAAATTTTATTAAGTTAGAAAGTTTATTTCAGTATTCAATTTCGTTAGAATTTAACCAATTAAAAAGAACCTTCATTTCCCTAGAGGTGTTCTAAGGAAGAAGCGTTAAATATTTCCTTCAACTTTAAGCTGTAAGTAATAGTTGCTTTTCATCCTGGAATGAAAGGAAGATAGTCACATCAGTGCAATAAAGTACAATCTTTTTACTGGAATCAGAAAAAGAAAGAATTACACTATTTTTAGAAAACATCTGAAAGCAGCCCTGTTCATGGGAGTTTTGAATGTCTGGTATGTTGTGCTGTGTGGAACACGGGTGGTACTGTGGGTTAAACCACAGAGCCTAGGGCTTGCCGATCAGAAGGTCGGCGGTTCGAATCCCCCTGCTTCTGCCAACCTGGCAGTTCAAAAGCACGTCAAAGTGCAAGTAGATAAATAGGTACCGCTCTGGCAAGAAGGTAAATGGTGTTTCTTTGTGCTGCTCTGGTTCACCAGAAGTGGCTTAGTCATCCTGGCCACATGACCCGGAAGCTGTCTGTGGACAAACGCCAGCTCCCTTGGCCAGTAAAGCAAGATGAGCACCGCAACCCCAGAGTCGTCCGTGACAGGACCTAATGTTCAGGGGTCCCTTTACCCTTATGTTGTGCTGTGCTTATTATTAATTGAATTTATATACTGCCCTATACCTGGAGGTCTCAGGGCGGTTCTACTTTGCTGGAAGTCGCCCAGAGTGGCTGGGGAAACCCAGCCAGATGGGTGGGGTATAAACAATAAAACTATTATTATTATTATTGATGCAAGCATCCCAGCAGAACTAATTGGGCACTCCCACTGGTGCATCTGGACCATGCTAGCCTCCCTTCCTCTTCACCTCTCCTTCTTGGTGAAACACAGTGACATCAGTGCCAGGAGGCTAGGTAAGGACCACTACTCCCACATGCTGGTCGTTCCTGGTTTCCTGCCTATGTACATGGGTTGCTACTGAGTCCTATCTTAAATGAAAGCCTGATTCAAAATTGATGAGGGAAATCTCTCAGGAGAGCTTCCCGCACCTTAGACGACACCTTGAAATGTGTTACAAAATCCTCACTTTTAGTATACATCAGCAGCATTCACAGGTGTTAAAGTGGAGGGGGGCAGATAGTGTGAGAGACAGGTGTTCCTTTTGTGAAAGCACGCTAACCTACACAAAGCAGATCACTTTAATTTTATTTTCAGAGCTGAGCTACACACACACAAATATTGTTTGGACAATATTGCTCTCTATCTCTCTCTCTATCTCTATCTCTCTTCTTCTTCTTCTTCTTCTTCTTCTTCTTCTTCTTCTTCTTCTTCTGCTGCTGCTGCTGCTGCTGCGATCACTTGTAGCTGAGTAAGATTGTCTCCCATGAATATGGTCTTAGCGGTGTGTCGGTAAGTGACTGTGGAGGCCAATTCTGGATTCACACATCCTTCCACAGTGGGGACATAAGTTTCTGGGTGGGACTTGATCATGGTGAGGCTTTCCCAAGCGTGCCTTCCTCTTAGCAAGTTTCTCCCTTTTGTCCTGAGTTCAAGTGTTCAAAATCCATGACACCTTTGGTAAAGGTTATTCTCCAATTGGAACGCTCGCAGGCCAGTGTTTCCCAGTTGTCGGTGTTTATACTACATTTTTTTGGGTTTGCCTTGAGAAAGTCTTTGAACCTCTTTTGTTGACCACCAGCCTTACGCTTTCCATTTTTAAGTTCGGAATAGAGTAGTTGCTTTGGAAGAAGATAATCAGGCATTGGCACAACATGACCATTCCAACGAAGTTGATGTTGAAGAATCAACACACACACACACACACACACACACACACACACAGAGAGAGAGAGAGAGAGAGAGAGAGAGAGAGAGAGAGAGAGAGATCACACACACCTATAAAGAGGAATCCCTGCTTACATGGGAGTTCCATAACTGGCCTCCACACGTCAGTCGGACATGCACAAGTCGATCTGGACCCCACCCCATTTCAGCCCCCAAAATGGCACATGTATCAGTGATTGCACACGTGCTGATCACATGTGGGGAGATGTCTGTATATGCACATGTTGTTGTTGTTGTTCAGTCGTTCAGTCGTGTCCGACTCTTCGTGACCCCATGGACCAGAGCACGCCAGGCACACCTATCCTTCACTGCCTCTCGCAGTTTGGCCAAACTCATGTTAGTAGCTTTGAGAACACTGTCCAACCATCTCATCCTCTGCCGTCCCCTTCTCCTTGTGCCCTCAATCTTTCCCAACATCAGGGTCTTTTCTAGGGAGTCTTCTCTTCTCATGAGGTGGCCAAAGTACTGGAGCCTTAACCTCAGGATCTGTCCTTCTAGTGAGCACTCAGGGCTGATTTCATTAAGAATGGATAGGTTTGATCTTCTTGCAGTCCATGGGACTCTCAAGAGTCTCCTCCAGCACCATAATTCAAAAGCATCAATTCTTCGGCGATCAGCCTTCTTTATGGTCCAGCTCTCACTTCCGTAAATTACTACTGGGAAAACCATAGCTTTAACTATACGGACCTTTGTTGGCAAGGTGATGTCTTTGCTTTTTAAGATGCTGTCTAGGTTTGTCATTGCTTTTCTCCCAAGAAGCACGCATCTTCTAATTTTGTGACTGCTGTCACCATCTGCAGTGATCATGGAACCCAAGAAAGTGAAATCTCTCACTGCCTCCATTTCTTCCCCTTCTATTTGCCAGGAGGTGATGGGACCAGTGGCCCATACATAGGTGCAAAATATTGAAATACAGACTGAGCACTTCCTGTTCATTGAAACCACTCAACAGCCAAAGGATTTTATCCTGCCCTGCTACTACACAAAAAATGTGCCCTAGGAATCCCGGATGTCATACTAGTCATGAAAAGTTAGGCACTGAAGCTGGTGACAAAAAGAAAAGAACCCACACACACACAAAAGTCATGCTAGATACAGCCTGTGACCTTTTTCCGATATCAATCTGTCTTTGTGATAATTTACTGCCTTGGTAAGTTAATGAATGAGAATGTCAGTCTAAACAAGATGGATCATAGCAAGAGTGCTTTTAGAACATTGTCAATAAAGGTTACTATTACAAGAGAGCCATGTAAAAACAACCACCAGTACAAAAGCAGTATTATCAGGTATAAACACACACCAGGAAAATACATGTTCCTCATGAGACAAGTAAAAAATACTGTGATTTATATACCTTTATTAGCCCTTAAGGTCTCCTGTTATATTAATCTTGACAGCTCCAAAGTTCTTTATTCTGGACCTGCACAAATGCATCTTTAAAAGAAAATTGGGAGTATGTTTGGTAAATGCAGTTGCCACATGGCAAGCAATGCTGATTATTATTATTATTTTCTGGTAAATGTCCTGCTCTGAGATAGCCAGCACAAACTGAGACACCCCATCAATCTTAAAATGCTGTGTACATTGCTGTAAATGGGGAGGGGCCTATTGCATTGTAGTGGGGGAGAAATAAGACTTTCACCACACTTTCAAGTGGCTGGGGAAACCCAGCAAGATGGGTGGGGTATAAATATTATTATTATTATTATTATTATTATTATTATTATTATTAAAATTTCAAAGCATGGGGAATTTGTGGATGGAGTTAGTCTCATAGGGTTGGCATCATTGAGGCCCTGCTATGGAAAACATTGGATTGGTATTATTAATATTTCTTACCCATCCTTCGCCATAAGGTCCTAGGGCAGAATACAGCAATATAAAAATGCAAGGTCAAAATCAGTTAAAGCGACTTGCAATCAGAATAGAGTGAGGAGATACATATAGATCTAGACAGGGCTTTCTTCTTCTTCTGGAATTCACCAGAACTCAGTTCTGGCACCTCTCAGGTGGGTGCCATTGCCATTATAAGAGAACAAAGGAGGCATTCTTGGTGAGTTCTGGCACATCTTTTTCTAGAAAAAATAGCCCTGGATATAGATCAGGTGTCAAAGGCCAAAAACAGAGGTGTATCATCCTAATGACAGCGGAATGTGCCAAAAGAACAGAGAAACACCCAACAGCTCTAGGAAGAGTCACTTGTTTGACTGACAGTATATCAGTTGCATACAGTTGTAGATACAGCTGCACAGCTGCAAATAAAACGTTTTAAATGTGTCGTAACGTGCAATATACAAATGTGACACTAGATGGCGACAGTGAGCTATGGAAAATTCAATGTATTTTTCAAAACATTTTTTAAAAAGCATTTTCACAGCTTTTTTTTTTTTTTTTTTTTTTTTTTTTTTGGTATGTATGTAGATTCAACCCCAGTCTCCTTACAGCATACAGCCTCTCTGGCCAAGGGCAGGGGTCAAAGACAAGCTTGCCTTAAATGCAACAGCATCGATACTGTAGCTTGTGCTGAGTCATTCTCACATGCTTGCTGACTCATTCCCACATGCCTAACTAGCTGCAGGTGCCGAACGATACACACCCAGATCAAACAGCACACCCCTTCTTGTCCCTTTTCTCTGCATGCTTAAACCCTTCTGCATTAACATCTTCAGCATAAGGCAAAAGTTATACAACAAATATGGTAGGCACACCACTGTGGGGAGGGAGCTCCACACTTTATCAGTGGCTATGAGCCATTATGGCAATGCTTTGCCTCAGTTGCCAGAGTCCATATAGCTCTGAACACCAGTTGCAGGTGTGGAGACTGTGGCCATGCTCAATTCTTGCTTGCAGGCTTCCCATAGGCATGTGGTTGACCATATATAAGTTCTTATATAGGGGAATTAAGAGCCAGAAAGAGGCTAGTTGCCCAACAAAAGCGCGCGAGAGAACTGATTTCCAATTAGGATATTTTAGGCATGCTATAATTTGATTATTCCTTCCTCTAGCTTTGCAATATTTGATAATAAGTTTCTATTTTAAGCATCAGAGCTTGTTAGCAATTGCAAGGTGCTATTTCCTCATTAATATGCAACATCTTCCTTTTCAAAGCCACAAACAATAAGACAAGCATTGAATTCATTCATTCATTCATTCATTCACTGTGAGAAAGGAGGGAAGTGAAAAGCCTACAGCTCAATTAAATATATTTCCAATGAGCCAGAACACACACACACACACACACAAAAAAGAATTAAGCCTGTAATTTTAATATGCATTGCTGTTTCCGAATTTCTATGAGATTTGTGGGGAGGTCTGCACATTAGTCTAAGGATTAGTCCATTTTAACTAGGGACTCACAAACATCAAATATCTAAAGCATATGTATCATAGACTAGGAAAAAGCGTGCTCTAAGGTCATTAAACTTCACAGTGATTTCACAGTTTATAGACAGAAATTGTGTTTCCTATAATGAACTTGAAGGGGGCATGCACGTCAGTACAACTTGAGAATATCCTGTTTCAGCTTCTGCTAAAACTTGTCAAGGAAAGATCATTCCTAGCACCACCAGAAAGGGCGATCTTATCTTGACACTGCGCTATCAGAGGGAAAGGTGACAGTCAGAGAGCTAATATTAATGGGACTATTTGGACATTCATTCATTAGTTTGTTTGTTTGTTTGTTTGTTTCTTGATATTTATAGCCCAAATGCCACTATATGGATCTGGCCAGCTGGCCCCATAATGGCCACATTCTGCACCAATTGCAGCTACTGAACACTATTCAGGGGCAGCCCCATGTAGAGTGTATTACAGTAGCCCAATCTTGAGGTTTTTGAATTTCAAGTTGCCCTGCTCTGGTTATTGACCAGGAACAAACAAGCTGTGACTTTTCATATGTTGTTGAATTCCCATCAGCCTCTGGCAACGTGGCTGATGATTAAAGGTTACGGCAATTCTAGTTCACGGATTTCCAATTCATGCTATGGATCTATTATTGAAACACTATCAAATTCCCTTAAAATTCCTCAGATGATTCACCAGAGGTGTAACCAACACCTTTTCTTGAACTTCACTATAGGTAGTATCTCAGAGACAACTCAAATAGCCTACTTCCTCACGCAATCCTATGAAAAACTACCATCTTAATAAACATAATGTATGTCACAAGGTTAATATATGTGAAAGCCTGACTGTGTGTGGTAAATCAAATTGTTCTTTTTCTCTAAAAGGCAAATGAACAGTCATTTATTGTGCTGTAAATCACTCTATACTTTGCTAAAACAACAACTCCAGAATTTTTAGGTATCAATGTTTGGAAATGTTTCCCCAATCTTATTTTCTCTCGGTCTCTGGAAACTTTGCTCCAGGTATGAGCTTAAACAGCCAGCTAAAGCCGCGGGGTGGGGGGCGTGGGGGGGCACTGTGCGTTAAACCACAGAGCCTAGGGCTTATCGATCAGAAGGTCGGCGGTTCAAATCCCTGCGACAGGGTGAGCTCCCGTTGCTTAGTCCCTGCTCCTGCCAACCTAGCAGTTCGAAAGCACGTCAAAGTACAAGTAGATAAATAGGTACCGCTCCAGCGGGAAGGTAAACGGCATTTCCATGCGCTGCTCTGGTTCGCCAGAAGCAGCTTAGTCAGGCTGGCTACATGACCCGGAAGCTGTACGCCGGCTCCCTTGGCGAATAAAGCGAGATGAGTGCTGCAACCCCAGAGTCGTCCTCGACTGGACCTAATGGTCAGAGGTTCCTTTACCCTTTTAAAGCCACAGGGACCAAATCCAATTCTTCATTGAGAGAAGCCCATTTCTGGGTCTTTCTCAAAACAATGATTTGAGACCCATTGCTCCAACTACAACACTCAAACTTCTGCATTTAAGCTTTGAATATTGAATATACAGTGGCTTGACGCACAAGAATATAGGTCATTTCCCTGATATTTGGGCCAAAAAACCTTTGGAGTCCTGTAACTTACGTTATAGGACTGCCAACTCCCATGAGACCTCGCTGGGATGGCTAATAGTAAGGGACGATGGGAGTAAGAGTCCAGCAACATTAGGAAGTCACCAGATTCCCCGTCCTTGCCTTAAACCATAGGTGGCTAATCTGTAGCAGCTTATTATGAGTGTTGGAGGACGAGTGACCAAGAGTGGATTTGTGCATGGAAGGGCTGTGAGCTCAGTTCAGTTCTGTTACTCAAAATAAATCCCTGTTAGAATGTCTTAGGTGATGTTGGCAAGGTCTACATAGTTAAAGCCACGGTTTCCCCAGTAGTAATGTACGAACATGAGAGCTGGACCATAAAGAAGGCTGATTGCCGAAGAATTGATGCTTTTGAATTCTGGTGCTGGAGGAGACTCTTGAGAGTCCCAGGGACTGCAAGAAGATCAAACCTATCCATTCTGAAGGAAATCAGCTCTGAGTGCTCACTGAAAGGACAGATCCTGAAGCTGAGGCTCCAATACTTTGGCCACCTCATGAGAAGAGAAGACTCCCTGGAAAAGACCCTGATGTTGGGAAAGATGGAGAGCACAAGGAGAAGGGGACGACAGAGGACAAGATGGTTGGACTGTGTTCTCGAAGCTACCAACATGAGTCTGACCAAACTGCGGGAGGCAGTGGAAGACAGGAGTGCCTGGCGTGCTCTGGTCCATGGGGTCACGATGAGTCGGACACGACTAAACAACTAAACAACAGCAACAGAATGTCTTAGTTCTTTCCTTTCAGCACCAGGTTCAGGTTGGTAGAGCTTGTGGATCTAGTAATAAAAGGAAACACCACCATCCTGTGTAAAGCTAGCTAGCTAGCTAGTCCCTGGTTTAATGTATGGAAGGGGAAGATAAGCATGGATGGGTAAGTTGCCTTCCAAGCCATCTTCTCCCCTGTTACTGCCCTCTCTGGATTGCAGTGAGAGAACCACTGGCATAGAACAGCTCTGTTGTAATGAAACCCTTAGCAGCACAATCTCAAGCCAAGATATGCTAAGCTGAGCAAGTTTAGAAGAGATGGATCTTGGGCTGTGCCAACTGAGCCAGGGTTATGTCAGTGCATCTCCCTCAACCTGGTTGAACTTGGGTTATGCTGGCTCAGCCAGCAGAACTTCAGCTGGCAGAAACCTAATTCAGCACAGTCACATGACCTGACAATCTGGTGGAATTTGCACTGATGACAAGGTTAGTGTAATTCAAACCCAATTTTAAAGGTTCCCCTCCACTGTCAGGCTCTGGTTGACTCAACCAACCATAGCCCTGCTCTGCATGGAGTTTGGCATAGGGGTAACTTACTCCACTATTAAGTATAATCCTATATTTAGGATGGCTCTGCCTGCCTCCTCTGAAATCATTTCAACATTTCAATCCTCCCCAATCTTTTATTTAGGATGGAAATGCAGAAGTTAACATATATTTTAAATGTAAGCATTTTGGCTAGCTAACTCCAGTTAAGACACATTTTTCAAGCTCAGTATTGCTTCTTTCCCCCAAACCATCTCACTCCCACACCTTTGGAGAGAAGATTTAGAGTGATACTGCGACTGCAAAAATATTGGTGAGATAAATATGTAGGTGTTTTTTTAAAAAAATAAAAATAAAAATCTTCAGAGTCCATAGAAATATTTTTTGTTAAAATTTGTATTGTTTTGGTAAACACAGACCATGTAATAAGATGCAGAATTTTGCTGCCTGCTATTTTTTTTTTTATTTTCATAGTTTGGTCAGATGGAGCTTCCTTCACAATACACACGGCAAAGTATCATTTTAGAGATTGCTTACGCGTGAGCTCAGTGGGAACTGGAACAGTTGAGTAATAACAAAATCAGCATTTTGATAAATCATACTGTAATAGAGTGTCATGGAAAAGCTTGCATGGCACTGAAAGGATAAGCAAACATTTCTGAGATGGAAGGCAAAACTCCAGTCCTGAATTCAAGCAGAAAAGCATGCTTATGTCCCATGGACTTCAGTGGGGCAAAAAGATGTCTTACATTTACTTTAGTAAAACAATGCTCTTTGAGTGTAGAATCTCCCTTACCCATGCAGGGCCTCTGTCTACAGACTCATGGTTTTCTCAAGGTGTATTCTGCAACAGGGTTTCAGCAGGAAGGTTGCATACCCTCCAGCATATCTCTGATGAAAATAGGGACGTTGTATTCCATCATCATATTTTTATTGTTTATACTCCGCCCATCTGACTGGTTTGCTGTAGTTACTCTGGGTGGCTTCCAACTTAGCTAAAAACATAATAAAGCATTAAACATTTAAAAAAAAAAACGTTCTCTATACAGGGCTGCCTTCAGTTGTTTTCTAAAGGTTGTACAGTTACTTATCTCCTTGGCTCGAGGGTCACATAACTCCATACCCTCCAGCATTTCTCTGATGAAAATAGGAGTGTCCTAAGGAAAAGTGGGATATTTTTGGATCAAATCAGAAACTGGGATGGGTTCTGTGAACCCAGAACTGTCCCTGGAAAATAGGGACACTTGGAGGGACTGAGGTTACAGAACATGCACCTACTGGAAGTGAAAACAAATACAATACATTGTTACACAGATGCAATAGTTACAACTAGGACTGTTTACAGGTAGGTAGCCGTGTTGGTCTGCGGTAGTCAAAACAAAATAAAAAAAAATTCCTTCCAGTTGCACCTTATAGCCCAACTAAGTTTGTTCTTGGTATGAGCTTTCGTTGGTCTCTAAGGTTTCAACTAGGACTGTGTAATATATGAACTCAAACAAGAATGTTTAAGAAAGGAAGAAACGTATATACCTTGCTTAAGGATTGTATATTGTGTACATCCTGGACTTGATTCGTATGTTAGGAAGTAACCAGTAAATAAATTTGTTACAAACATTACCATTCAGCCTGTTGCGCCCTACTGGAAGTGAAGCAGTGCATATTTCCCAAAACTTTTCAGGCAGAAAAACTGTTCTGTAGAAACCACGCTGATACTGTCATCAGCACAAATCATCCTGAAGGAGGAGGAGGAGGAGGAGCATGTCTGGAAGAGCCCTAAATCTTCCCCATTCACTTCAATTGTGTTCATGCAAGGTGCTGTTGCAGGTGGAGGCCAAATGCAGATCACAGGGACACAACTGGGTCTAAGCAAGTCACAACTTCATTACTAGGGCTATTAACAAAGGATCAGATCAGTAGAGTCTGCAAAGTTGGGAACACATACACAAAATTATGCCCCATTGAAGAGAAGCATTGTCCAGCAGACGAAAGGTCCCACGCTTGACCGCTGGGAAGCATAAAGTGGCCATTACATACTGATAAGTAGAAGGACTTATGAAAAAGGTAGAATGTGAAATTTGAAATATTTAAAAAGGCATATATTCAGATTAGAACGATAGTTATTTTATATGTTGCCTTCAATTTCTAGGGTAGCTTGCAACCAGCGAAGCCACTTTAATGACAATAAATGCCACTACAATATCAAAATACCAATAAATATATAAAATAAACCATCTGCCCTAAGAATAATAAAACGAGCACAGCTATAAAAAGATAATAACCATCTTCATCAACAACAACCACCACCACCACCAACAGCAAAGATGACATGTCAGAAGGCCTGGGCAAACAAAAGACATCAGATTTGAGCCCCATATACCCGGAGCTGCTGAAGAAGGGACAGTACTCTGTAACAATGATGACTGCACACAACAAAACCCACTGATATTAATATTCAGACAGACTTGTGTAGCAAGATAAATTCCACCTGGTGTCTAAGTAGCAAGTGTGGGCAGGACTGAAATTTTCAGGCTAAGGAAGGAAAAATGACACACACAAACACACACATTTCACACTTTGAGGCTTTCCATTGTTGTGCTATGAATTGCTAGAGAATTCAGATTTGAAGTTGTCTACCATCCCCAAAATCAGCATAGTATTGCTACAGTATATAGTGGTTGGCATGGAGGGAGAAAAATGCTCTGGAGAGTGAAAAAAGGAAAACAGTGTCTTTTCCCTTTTATTTATCCTACAACTTCCCCATATAGCACAAGATGGGAAGGTTTGTAGCCTCACAATACACATCCAGCCCTCTTCTAATTTAGAAACGTTCCTACTTTTGCATACCTTCCCTACTTTTAGATGGCTCCATCTCATTTCCGGATGGGCAGAATCTCAAACCACCTGAGAGCCCTATTAGAAGGAGTGATTATGTGAGAACACAGCACTATTCCTTTTGGGTAGACTACAAGATCTGAGAAAATTATGAGAGACTATCGGAACAGCTTTGCTGATTTCAATATGGTACATTATTTGCTGAAGATTAAGAGTGAGAAATGTCGGCCCTCTGCTCTGTTTGGAGAGTTGTGGACAAAGAACAAGCTAATCCCTAAGCAAATATATTTGACTGTGGTCAGAATTAAAATAGTTTATTCAAAAGCATGTCAAGGAGGAAAATTTGTGATTTTAAAGATTTGTTAGGAGAGGAGGGAAACCCAGACAAAACGGCAGAAAGGGGGCGGGGGGATAAACCAGTCTTTGTTTTCGTTGAGATAAAATGTGCAAATTCCAACCAAGAAATCAATGTGAACATTAAGCTAGCCTCTATTCCCCCCCTTCCTTTGAAAGCAATTCTGTTGATTCACGGCTTTGCTAAGGACAGGTTGGATTATTTCTTTTCAAAGCTCTACCAGCAGCTTCTGTATGCTTCTGATTCAAAGATGGTGACCTCTGGATCTCACACGTAGTGAACCTTGAAAAGATGCCGTAGCAATGCACAGGAGGAGATGTGAGAAGTCTGGCATTTAAGCAAGAGTAATGCAGGATTAGAGAAGGAAAACTCGTGTTTTTTTTTTAGTTTGGTTTTGTGTGCAAATGCTCATAATGGCTTTGTTGAAGTGTCTGAGGGTGCAGCTGGAGACAGACAACCTGGAATGAAAGTGGAAATGGTTGCTTAAGGTAGATTCAAGTGCTAGAGATGGGAGTGGGCAAAAGGCTGTGATGCTCTAGCTATGCCAGCCTGTTATGAGCAATGTGTGTAAAGTTTCTTTCTTATTGTAACAGGAATAAGGTATAGGTAAAAGACCCCAGGTGGTGCTGTGGGTTAAACCACAGAGCCTAGGGCTTGCTGATCAGAAAGTCGGCAGTTCGAATCCCAGCGACGGGGTGAGCTCCCGTTGCTCGGTCCCAGCTCCTGCCCACCTAGCAGTTCGAAAGCATGTCAAAGTGCAAGTAGATAAATAGGAACTGCTCTGGTGGGAAGGTAAACGGCGTTTCCATGCGCTGCTCTGGTTCGCCAGAAGCGGCTTTGTCGTGCTGGCCATATGACCTGGAAGCTGTACGCCGGCTCTCGGCCAATAAAGCGAGATGAGCGCCGCAACCCCAGAGTCGGACACGACTGGACCTAATGGTCAGGGGTCCCTTTACCTTTACCTTTAAAAGACCCCTGGATGATTAAGTCCAGTCAAAGGCAACTATGGGGTTGCGGTGCTCATCTCCCTTTCAGGCTGAGGAAGCTGGTGTTTTACCACAGACAGCTTTCTGGGTCATGTGGCCAGCAGGACTAAACCACTTCTGGTGCAACGGAACACTGTGACGGAAACAAGAGTGCACAGAAACACTGTTTACCTTCCTGCCGCAGCGGTACCTATTTATCTACTTGCACTGGCGTGCTTTCGAACTGCTAGGTTGGCAGGAGCTGGGACAGAGCAACGGGAGCTCACTCTGTCCCGGGGATTTGAACCTCTGACCTTCTGATCAGCAAGCCCAAGAGGCTCAGTGGTTCAGACCACAGCACCACCCACGTCCCATTACCTTTAACAGGAATACAGAGATAGGTGTATAATAATAATAATAATATGCAGGTTGTGTCTTGAACAGATGCTGACAATTCAGAGTTAGTTTGAACTGGCTAAAATGGTCTTGCAAAATTGGCAGAACTAGGAATAAACCTTGAGAAAAGTTGGAAAGTGTTGTGATTGTAAGATAAAGGTAAAAATAATCTTCATGGGGGAATATTCAAGTCAGGTGAAGTGGGGTATTAGTAAATCAGTTAAGATTGTTGCTTTGTTCCATATTTTAGGGAGACTTGCTTTCAAAAAGATACTTGAAACACTTTTTGTTTGTTTGTGCCACACCCTTTATGTAGCAGATACTGCATATAATCAAAGAAATAATGCATGGCTACACTGAGGTTATTAATCAATTAATCAAAGTCCTGGAGATCAAAAGATCATTGTTCAGGAAGAAAGGGGAGTATAGGGGAGAGAGAAAGCAAACAATAACCAAGTGAGAACAATATGACACAGTTGTGTTTACTGGAAACAAGGCTTTGAATTCTCTGAGCAACAGACTGCCAGATGATCTGAATGATTTGCTGGTGATGCATTTCCCCCTGGACCAGTTGGAAAAAGTCTAAGACTCATTTCCACCAGAAGATTGGGGAATTTGCCATCCCCTCCTTTGCTGAAGGTGTGAAGATAGAGCAGGGATGTGTTCTGTTTGGAAGGCAGGAGAGCAGACCAGCCCCACCCATGCCGCCCCACTCTCTGCTAATGCTTAAAGGTAAAGGTAAAGGGACCCCTGACCATTAGGTCCAGTCGTGTCTGACTCTGGGGTTGCGGTGCTCATCTCGCTCTATAGGCCAAGGAGCCGGCGTTTGTCCGCAGACAGCTTCTGGGTCATGTGGCCAGCATGACAAAGCCGCTTCTGGAGAACCAGAGCAGCACACGGAAACGCCGTTTACCTTCCCGCCGGAGCGGTACCTATTTATCTACTTGCACTTTGACGTGCTTTCGAACTGCTAGGTTGGCAGGAGCTGGGACCGAGCAACGGGAGCTCACCCCATCGTAGGGATTCGAACCGCCGACCTTCTGATCAGCAAGCCCTAGGCTCTGTGGTTTAACCTACAGCACCACCTGGGTCCCTCTAACTGTCCCCCTTCATGGATCACTGCCTTGTCATGGCGAAGGGGCTTGAATAACTCCAAGAAGCTATGAGCTATGCCGTACAGGACCACCCAAGATGGACAGGTCGTAGCTGAGAGTTTAGACTAAATGTGATCCACCTGGAGAAGGAATTGGCAAACCACTCCAATATTTTGCCAAGAAAACTCCATGGACATAAAAAAGGAGAAACTTTGAGAAGAAAGTAAGAGTTTCCAAGGCATGCTCTGGTTCATGGGGTCATGGAGAGTCGAACACGACTAAGACGACTAAACAACAAACATAAACTGTCTAGCCAATTAACAGTGAATTCCTAGACTTGTTTACTCAGAAGGAAGTCCAACTGTGTTTGATGGTTTTTACCATCAAAATAAATGTGCATAGGGCTGCAGGCTAAAAATAACAAAACTTAATTCAAAATTACAGCCTAGAGAAAGATTGGGAAGCATTTAGAAGCTATATAGGGAATATAGTGGAAAGAGCCAACCTTCTAACAAATGTATAAGTGGGCCCAAAGCAAGAAAATCAAGGAATAACAACAAAATCAGGTATACAAAAAGACCCAGTTACAGAAACCGCAATAACAGAGAGGCTGGAAGCCAGCACGGGAGCGGGGTGTGTGTGTGTGATAAGAAGCACAATGATTGTTTCATCTATATTCACAAATCTATGTATGTCAAAATATACGTACGTAAATATTATATGTTTTCCCCCTCTTTTTCTTCTGTTTTTGTGATTTTTTTTCATTTTTTTGTCAAACGACAAGCTATGTATTTTTTTTAAAATCAATAAAGTTTATTTTTATGCAAAAAAAAATTCTAAATTACAGCCCTCACCCCAGAAATCAAAGAAACGTTAAAAAACAGATGGTAACATTAGTTCATGAACCAATAGTCGCATCTTAAAGGCTTGACAAAAAGCAAACATATTGAAACACGTGATATATTTTTCATTTAATTTTTATTATTTTTTTGATAATTGTATAGATATAAAACATAACCTTTTCAAACATTCAAATACAAGGTTCTTTTGAACCTTCGGACCTCTTGAAATACGTGATATGGAAGATTGGGGGGAAAGCTTCCCAGTCCTCACCTGTGACGGAATATGTGCAAGATGCCTTATCAAATCTTGTAATATATTAGGAAGGTTCATACAGGCGTAGATGCTATCTCAAATATCTCAGACTTGGAGCTTTAAATGTTTAAAACAGCATATATATGTTTGGAAAGTAGCCAGCTGTTAAGTGATGGGGCTCTCCCAATATGGTGGAATATGCATCATGAATGTGGCCGCAACAGGAGTTTCGCCAGCGTCTACTGGACCAGATGCATTTTTGAACAGTCTTCAAGGGCAGCCCTACATTCAAGAGGGTGAGGTTTAGTTGTGAGGTGATTTTGTGCCAAACTCTATTTGTCCCAGAGTAAACCCGGCCAGAAAGAAAACTCCCAAACTTGGAATCACATAGGCTGCTTAAGCCTAGGGTTGCCATATTTCAAAAAGTAAAATTCCTGACATCCGCAAAGTTGTTAATCTTTTTTTTTTAGAAAACCACCAAAATTGTTGAGTTTTTTTGGGGGGAACAACCCCCCCCCCATAGGAAATATCCCAACAAAATAATTATTTTAACCTTTGGAGCTGTTTCCGCTGATTTTTTCATTGTGTTGCCATACACCTGGGTTTTCCTTGACATTTTGCCGGTTTGGCAACATTCCCCCCCCAATGCCATTTTTACACCCAATTCCCCCCCCCCCCCGATGTATGGCAAGCCTCTTTCAGCCTATTGTATGGTAGCAATGAACACTAGAGAGGGGTGAGGGAATCCCATCAATTATTGTAAATAAGTTGTGAACTCCAGACAGAGAACTCTGCAATTGGCTTATTTCTCACATACGTGACCTCTGTCGAATTGTTTGCCAGTTAGCTATTGTGGGAAGGAGATATAAAGCTCAGCAACACAAGATGAACTAATGCTGGTAATCAAGAGGTATTTATTCTTTTTGATTCCACACAGACAGGAAAAATAAGATTAAGTCCAAAGCCAGGGAGGTTACTGTAAAAGAACTCATTCTCTTTGATATTTTATCTGCCTAGAAAGTCAATACCTCTGATTTTCACATTCTTCAATGAGCTGATAGTTTTGCAAGGCCTCTGGGTTAAATTCCTCTGTGTCACACTTTGTTTTCATTGATGAAGTTGTATAACAAAGGGGTGGGGAAGTGCAGAATAAGGTATACTAAGTGAAAGCTTCACATGTAATTTGGTGGGTAAATGTGTCAGAAGGGTTTTCAGTAGACTTAGAAGCCATATCACTGCTTCACTTCACACTTAACTTCAAAGGGGAATTGCACCTCTGTGCTCTCAACTTCTTGTTACATCACCGTTGAACAACAATTCAACAGTTCCTTGTTCCTTCTCTTCTTATAGTCATTGTGGAACCAGAGTGCAACAGCAGCACCTTTTTCCTGTATCCAGACCAGAGTCAGTGCTGTAATTACTTATCAGGGCTCACCTATAAAAATTGTGATCCTGTTGCCTGGTATAAGAATAACTATTTGGTAAAAATTAAACCATAACCTTTAACGAGGCACCACATGTACAGTATTTCAGTTTGTCTGCCACAAAAGCTGCTTCCAAGAGCTGCTACAGGTATTCACAATTGATTTGGCCTAGGAATGTGTGAATTGGTCAGTTTCAGTTTGTCATTGTTTCTCATCATATGTAGAAGAATTTTTTTAAAAAGAAGGTATAAAAACAGAATTAGTGATTTGTCTTGAGTAAGATACATATGGAAATGGAGATAACTATAGATATATAGACATTGGAGATTTGTAATAAGTTTATATTTCTGAAGAGTATTATTAAATGAGGCTGAAATGTAAGAGATAGCAAGAGGAATGAGTAGAAAAAAGAGAAGCGATATACAAACAAGTTGAAGTCATATTTTAAATGTTGTTCCTTTTTTATGTTTTCTAATATGGTTTGTTTTTGTTGTATATGGTATTCTTTTTCTTTTTTCTGTTAGATTAGGTTAGTTTGTTTTTGTATATTTTTGTTGGTTTTGGTTCTTTTTGTATGTATAATTGTGTTCTGTTTTTAAGAATTATAAATAAAGTGTATTTTAACAATATAAAAAAAACAGTACATTCACTTAACTCAAGTAAATGCATTTTTAAACACAGTATACGGCTGGAGAGGGACCCAGGTGGCGCTGTGGGTTAAACCACTGAGCCTAGGGCTTGCTGATCAGAAGGTCGGCAGTTCGAATCCCTGCGACGGGGTGAGCTCCCATTGCTCGGTCCCAGCTCCTGCCAACCTAGCAGTTCAAAAGCACGTCAAAGTGTAAGTAGATAAATAGGAACCACTCTGGCAGGAAGGTAAACGGCGTTTCCGTGTGCTGCTCTGGTTCGCCAGAAGCGGCTTAGTCATGCTGGCCACATGACCAGGAAGCTGTACGCCGGCTCTCGGCCAATAAAGTGAGATGAGCACCGCAACCCCAGAGTCGGACACGACTGGACCTAATGGTCAGGGGTCCCTTTACCTTTACCTTTATACGGCTGGAGAAGTGCAATGCAAAATTTGGAGAATTGTGAATATGAGAGGGCAGTTCCATTTGGGTTCACATATTGTTTCAGGAACTGTAAGTTTGCATGTAAATGTAAACTGAACCAAATCTATCCCTGGCTGAGGCCCAACCCTCATTATCCCAGGAGAAGAGGAAGAGGAAGAAGAGGAAGAGGAAGCAACAGCAGGAGCAGCAGCTTAGAAAGAAGCACAAAGGAAGGAGGAGAGCCTTACCAAGCTTCTCCCATTTCCCAATGAAATCACTGCCTGCTACCCAATCCTGCCTGCTCCATGGTTGCTTCCTTGTCTTTGAAGACCAGGCTAGCCTCATTTTTCTTCTTAGCTAAGCCTCTGGTCCATAAGCTGATTTTGTTTCCTAATTTTTTAAGAGGGGGAAAAGATCTTCATATTTTAGGAACACTTCATGCTCGCTTGCAGCAGCACAGGGCTTTTGCCAGACTGCATTCCAGTTTGAGATCTTTTCTGAGTGTGATTATGTGACCGTAATGCACTGTGTGATCACATGACAATGGAAGGGAGAGATCTTGGACTGCAATGCCAATTTGAATCAGCTTTCCTTAACACTGTAAATAGAAAGACCTACCAGACCTGCTGGTCACCTTGCTATTATGATAGGGCTGCCATACATCCAGATTTTCCCAGACATTATCAGGATTTCATTGACATCTGGGAGGGGAATTCTGAAAGGTGGCGCTTTGTCCTAAATCAATCAAAAAAATTTCAGGGTGTCCTGGGTTTTACTTTTTGAAATATGGCAACCCTATCTTGTGACAAGTGAAATGCAACCCTGCTACTCTCCCCATAGGAAGTATGAAGGTGGGGGGCAAAGTTCTCTTGTCTCTTTTAGAAGACATCTGAAGGCAGCCCTGTTTAGGGAAGTTTTTGATATCTGATGTTTTATTGCTTTATCATCATCATCATCATCATCATTAATTCTATTGGGAGCTGCCCAGAGTGGCTGGGGAAACCCAGCCAGATGGGTGGGGTATAAATTTATTATTATTATTATTATTATTATTATTATTATTATTATTATTATTATTTTCTATTTCTATTTTCAGGAAAATAGAGCACATATTTTTCAGAGTGCAAAATATTTAGAGGTGAAAGGAAGGCACAGCACTAACCCAAATGTTTCAGGTAGGGAGATTTGGCCTATGACCATTAACTACATATACACACAATCCACAACTCGCCTCTTTTCATTAATGACCTATTCTCTTTCACAGCAATTATAAATAGCAGACAGCTTTTGTTAATATGAGATGGCATTTAAAAAGGCTTTGCTGAAGTCTAATTTCTCCATAAAAAGAAAGCAAATTAAAAAATAAATTTCACATCTCCAAGCTGTCCATTGTGAATGATTTTGTTTTGCAGAGACGGAGATTAAGGTTCTTGAGAATCTCTACAATAGTTTCTTGAAGACTTTGGTGGAGATTGAGTAATGTGGTTAAGTGGCTTCCGGAATAATCCAAATGATAGAAAATATCAAGGATACCTGAGGCAACTGCAGTTCCCTTCTCTGCAATCCAGGGTCAAGCTACAATGTCATGTTTTATGAAATCTGGGTGCTCTAAAACTAAAGCATCTCCTAATAATCTGTCAGGTTTATATACATAACAGTTATAATAACCTGTCCATTTGCTTTAGTGAAGCATTCAGTTCACAGAAATCCGCATGTGACATGTTATGAAAGCAAAAAGCAAAAAGTCCACCAGTTTGCCTCAGTTACCGGTAAAAGCCACTTCAGATGTTCAATGGAAAAGGCATTTTGGAAAGTACAAAATATCTTCTCCTTCCTGTGTTTCTGAACAGGGAAGATGCACATTCTCCTGATGGGAGGGACAAAACATTTGGCCATTTTGGATGAACCTTTAGAGGTGTTAATGGGCCAATTAACAAATCACTTGCAGTCTAGATCTATTACATAGTTTAGTGGCTGCATAGGGATGGGGAGAATTCAGTTCAGTTCACATTTAAAGGTGAACCTAAAAAATTCCCATTGTCCAAAACAATACATCAACCGAAGTTCAGGTATCCTGCAAAATCTGGAGTTTCCCGAATTTTTCAATGCAGTATTCTTGGCCAAATTATGTATACAGAAATGTGTATGTTCAGGTAAAGTGTGTCCCAAAAAATGCATGTAGTGGTAAAGATAACATTAAAATGAATTAAGTTATGGAAAATTGCTTTGGAACTAGCAAATTTGCATATAAAAAAGCCAATGAATCTTCAACAATGACTTTTATTAAGCCCCAGCCTTACCCTGATTTAAAAATGTTGAGAACTGACATTAAGTTTGGAAAAATCAGAATCTAACAAACTGAAATTGACAGATTTGCCCATCCATAGCGGTCTGGTGACTGAACTGCCAGGAAGTCCCCACTTAAAATATTGTGTTTAATTTTGGTTATCTCTTGACACCTCTCTTTTAGCAAGCTAGTCCTTTAGATATACCCGTATATACTCGAGTATAAGCCGACCCGAATATAAGCCGAGGCACCCAATTTTACCACAAAAAACCTGGGAAAGCTTCATAGGAGCCACTGCCTGCCTCACTCGAGTAAAAGCCGAGGGCAGCTTTTTCAGCACAAAAAATGTGCTGAAAAACTAGGCTTATACTCGAGTATATAGGGTATATTCTCAGTACTACTGTTACTCCATGTGCAATATGGGGATAGCAATACCAGCCTACCTAGTGTTAAGGAAAGTGTTTAATGGTTTAATTCTACATGAGTTGGTAATGCTGACCCATTTCCCACAATGCAATTGCCTGAATCTGGTGACTATCTTTGTTACTGGGCAGAATTTGCACATAAATACTGCATATTTAGATAAGGAGCTAAAGTTACAGTGGGAAAATGTGAGAGAGCTGAGCAGTGCCGGCAGATTGGAACTGTGGAAGAAAACTGAACACTCTGCTAAGAGTTGCAAGGACTTTGAAACCAGTTGAATGTGGGACTTGCTGTGGAATTTGGGGCAGAAAGAACTTTGAAACAAAGAGCCCTCTCTGGGATTAGAGAGACGCCTACTTGTAACAACTATGTACAGAGTGTATGTACATAAACTACATGTTTGTGTGTGCCAAGTAAAATACAACTGTGCTAAACAACTGTCTCTTGTGGTGAGCTTAATCACTTGATTAAAACTCTACATAGATGCAGAACATACCCAACACCTAGCAGGATTACTGTAACGATGCCTAAACTAGCATAAGTGAAGGGCTTTGAATACTAAAATATTACTATATGTAAGATAAATTAATGTAACTGCTTATGTAATTCTTTTATTATTATTTAGAATTCTACCTTGGGGTGGGAACTATATTATATAAATAATATAATAAATTCAAGGTCTGATTTAGAAGTTATAAGTGAGGAAGCAGAGAAATAGACAGAAAACTTCCTCATTGTGTTGTGATTTTTAAGAGAGCAGTAAAAAAATGCCCTGGGGCCTTATGCTTTCATAGTCCCATTTTTCTTCTGGTGTTTTGCGGTTCACGATCAGGACATTTGGATATTTCCCGTTCTGATAGAGAGGATAGAACCCTTAATCAACTTTACGCACTGCAATGTAAGAGAAAATTACTTAGATCAAATATATTTAGTCTACCGGGACACAATGTGCTCAGTTAACATCTTTATACAATGTGAAGTTACCTCTGAATTATTTATCGTTTCTATGCTCTATAGCCGGCTGCTTTTGTCATAATGATTTTTGCCACAGCAGATGACTATGGCTTTTTTAAAGCAAAACAAAACCAAGTAGTCAATTAAGATAGAAAACTGAGGGAAAGAATATTTTAAAAGCCCCTGCTTTTAAAAAAGTCAATTCAGTCTGCAATCCTATACCCACTTACATAAGAGTAAACCCTATTAAACTCAATGGGACTTTGTGTTGGAACTCAGGATGTAAGGGAGAAACGTGCTAAGAGGAAGACATAATTGGCAAATCCACACCGTGATCAACTCCTTCCCGGAAACCAATGTTCCCACTGTGGAAGGATGTGTGGATTCAGAATTGGCCTCCACTGTCACTTACGGACTCACTGTTAAAACTGTATTTATGGAAGAGAATCTTACTCGGCTACGAGTGATCGAAGAAGAAGAAGACTTTCCCATTTCTTGTTGGGTTTTCTAGGTACTTCTGGGAAACCCACAAGCAGATTATGATGGCAACAGGTTTTCCTGCTGTTTGCCCCTAAGTTCTAATAAACAGATTTAAAAGCACATAAGAGATAAACTAGAGTATCTCTTTGGAATTACAGTGGTACCTCGGGTTAAGTACTTAATTCATTCCGGAGGTCCGTTCTTAACCTGAAGCGTACTTAACCTGAAGCACCACTTTAGCTAATGGGACCTCCTGCTGCCGCTGCACCGCAAGAGCACGATTTCTGTTCTTAGCGGAGTTCTTAACCTGAAGCATACTTAACCCAAAGTACCACTGTAATTGTTTTGTAAATAATAGTCTGCAATCCACTGGGAGTAAGCCCGAATTAATGAAATAAAACATACTTCTGAAACATAATAAAACATAAGTAGAGCCTTATGAAGCTGACCAATTATTGATCCAGTCTCGTGTTTTATTATTGCAGTGATGATGCAATGATGCTCCCATGCAATTGTTCTGAACAAGGACAAAAAAGCTTTTGCATCAATACAGCTGGAACAGCTCAGATCAAGGTGCTGCAGTCAGATACCGGAGAGAGAATAGCGTTTTCTCTTTTCTAACACAAGCCTTAAGTCCCTTTTTATTCCAGACGCCTAATGTTTTATAGGAGTAAAACGTTGGGGAAAGGGTTAAGAGAGACAAGATGGCATAGGCACTGACAGAATAGGATTCCATCCTATTGCCTGCCCACCAATTCCAACAGCTGAGCAGTCAGTAGCAGGAACCAGAACCATTTTAAGTCACCAAAAATATTACCAGTCTCCATGGGTGTTGCCGCAGGGGAAGCACATTCTTTAAAAAATACCATTAAAAAACCTTTTAGTGATTATTTTATATTTGCGTGTTCAGACCTTTTAACCTCACCCCAAATAAATTCAGACGAGACTCAAATTTTGGTTTGGTTTTTGGCAGAATTTAGGCCACAACTTTATTGATTACAGCAAGTGTGTGGCTGCATAGGCTCTGGTTCAACTAGCTCCCTGCTCTGCAGGAAGCGCTGACCCAGGGTTCCAGCATAGATCAGCCAAGGTTGAACACCTGGATAAGCGGAAAGCCGGGGACAAGCTCTCTCCGCCACCCAAATGTCCCCCTGGACTCAGGCACGGACACAACCCCCTCTCAGGAGTTGACCAAACCATCGAGTCCCTGGATTCCTTTAACAGAATACCCTTCACATAGGGATGGCAAGTGTTCTCCCATCCCTATCACCTGAACCAGAGCCTGTCCACAACCTTACAAGTTGTGATGGTTTGCTACGTGGCAGGTGAAACCCAAATGGCAACAGCCAATCAGCCAAGTGGGGAAAAATCCTGCCGTGCCCCTGTCCCAATGACAGACGACACACGACGGCATAGCAAGGTCAAGCGCACAAGCCCTAAAAGTAGGGAGAGGTGGGCGGGTGTTCCAATGCACGCACCGAAAGAGGAAGCTCTGGGTCACGTGCATGGGTATTTATAGGTCCCTCGATCCTTTAGCTTGTGTCCCATTGGTCTGATTACACCCAGCATCGAGGGACCTACCAATAGGGTGCTGTGGCTGTCAATCAAACCCAACCACAACACAGGGTTTGGTTGCCAGGTCTCACCGCAATACCCTCTTTGAGGGAGGACCCGATATATACTCCCAAACTTAAGGGGAAAATGTGGAGCCATTGTGATGTGTTTGTGTGTGTTTGTCTGCCTGCCTGCCTGTGTGTGTGTGTGTGTGTGTGTGTGTGTGTGTATGTGTGTGTGTGTCTGTCTATCTATCTAATCTATCTTATCTATCTATAGGAAAGTATCCAAGACATAGAAAAAAATACAAGTTATGACACCGATTAAGCAACTTCTTTCTTAGAGAGTAAAGCTGGGGTCAAAAGTGAATTGCATTCAAAATTCAGCCACAGTAGACCCAGCACAAAATCCCCTTTGCATTTTCTTTCATTTTACCTACTGTCACTCTGTCTAAATTAGCCTCCCCACCTAATCACAGAAGGGATTCAAATACTGGGTTTAGCATAAAGAGCTAATTTCAAATTAGACTATTCAGTGACTACTGCCACTTCATTAAGTTTATAATGTTAATTTACGTACACTCCAATGTGTAATTAGTTTTAATAGTTGCAGTGGCTGTAAGATTAAAAAGGAGATGAAAAGTTCCCCCCCTTCCCTTTAGTTATTCTTTTCAGCTTCAAATTTGTTCCAATTAACCTCTCCCTTCAGTGTTGAAGCCACTCCATTCATTCCTTTTAACAGTTGGCACCGGGAAATATTGCTGCAACGCCTGTTCATTTAGGCAAAATTTGCATATTACTGAGATAACTGTTATCCCATTTTTGTTCGTGGTTGTTTGGCATCCGTACATACGTAAGCTCCCAGTAAAAAATGTGCTATCTGCCATTGAAAGCAATTTCTGCATTTCACGTATGGTAGCTAAACCATCTCATTTAAAGGGACATTTTTGAAGCAATAGCAGAAATCCATCTATCATCTATCTACCTAATATCTGACACATCTAATCGTACTCAGGTGATACCATTTTATTCAACTTGGTCACTAAAATGAACAGTAAAAAACAATCAAGTCACTCTACCTACCTGAACAATATAATGATGATGGTGATGGTGATGGTGGTGATGATGATGATGATAATAGTAATAATAATAATAATAATAATAATAATAATAATAATAATAATAATTTATTTATACCCGCCCACCTGGCTGGCTATTGTTTACTATGCTATGATGCCCTTCATCTAAGGATCACAGGGCAATTTGCAATACAAAACACAAAAAGTACATACCATAATATAACCCCCACCCACAACACACGATTTAAAAGGCAATACAGTTGTACCTCATGTTGCGTTCACTGCAGGTTGCGAACGACACAGGTTACGAACGCGGCAAACCCGGAAGTGGATTTCGCCGCGCCCGCATGGTCTGCACATGCTCCGCGCAGGTCATGCATGCGCTGAAGTGCAATATCGCACTTCAGCACAAGTGCGATATCACCACTCTTCTTACGTACTTTTTGGGGTGCGAACGGCACCCTGGAACGGATCAGGTACGTAACCAGAGGTACCACTGTAGATTGTTTAGTTATCCAAAGGCCTGGGAGAAGAGGAGTGTTTTAGCCTGCCACCTCCCTGGGGAGAGCATTCCACAAGCTGAGGGCCACCGCTTCCCTCCCTTCAGCCCAAAAAAGAGGAAAGGGCTCTTAGCTAACAGTTGTACAGGCTTTGCTTAAAATATTACGCTTTGATATGTATTGACATCAGTTTGCTATTCCGTAACATTCATTTTCAAAGATATTGAATTGAACCACGGATGAAAAGAAAATATGGGGCAGGATTCACCAAACCAGCCCCGTAAGCAATGGCGCCTTTCGCTCTTTCATCCTGCCGTATGCCCCTGGTGCCCCCCCCAAAAAAAAATTAGCTGTGGGGCTGAGGCAAACCCCCAGAATGGCACACAGGGGAGGGGGAAAGGGAGATTGTTCCATCTGACAAGCAGAATGTTTCATTCATCATAGTGAAACACCGAATTCCACCTATGATAACCAACCAATAAATAAACTTCCTTTGGTAGCTATTCTTCAGTAAAGCAAGCATGTTGCTCAAAATTGTTTCTGCAACTGCTGATAGAATTTCAATACAGATCTCATCTTATTTATTTCAGTTGTGTTATCCCTCTTGTTATAATTGTTGATTAATTACATCTACCCACCTTGCAGAACACGGAGATAAAACATTTATGAATGCCTTTGACAGAACCCAAAATTACTTGGTGTGAAGAAAGAACGGGGGTTAAGGTAGGGAGGACGCCTACTCAAATACTCTAAAAACACCCCCTACCCCTAAGGAGTGTTGTACCCAAACCTTGGATGCCAACCTCCCGAGATGTAATAGGATGTTGAATAACCAGGGTGAAAACCAACCCTGGCAGGTAGTACTGCCCACCACTTCTATTAGTCCCCTGACCTGAGGCAGGAAAAACTTAGGCTGCTTCTGGACATCAATGGGAGTAACAAAAACAAGAGCCAAACGGGTTACTTTCTGGGGATTTTTGAGCCGCAAACTAACAAATCATCCAGTTGCACAGCACCAAGCAGCCAGATACAAGATTTAAAGCCAAGCTTACTCCAAGGAGCCACATGAGGATAAATGCAATATTTTATAGCCACAGATGCAAAAACCCATTGCCAATAAAAATACAATTAAGAATAAGGCCATCAATGTAAGAACACATTTGGGAATTTGAGTGCACCGTAGAAAATAGCAAAGCTATCTTGCTTTACCTTAATACCAACTTTTACAAAACCCACTGAACCAGAAACTCATGACCCCAACATGGCGGCCATCAGACAAATTTTCTGCACATTCATAGTGACCTGGATGCCATCTTGCATCAGACACTAATTGGTGGCAAGAGCAAACTAATTAATGGAACTTTTTCCCTCAGTGAATGCTGCACTCAGAATTCTGAGTCAATAAACGAGGATTTCTTTCTATTAAATGTTGACATTCCATTATTTTTTATATTTTGCTGGAAGCCACCCAGAGTGGTTGGGGAAACCCAGCCAAATGGGTGGGGTAGTAATTAGTTAATGATAATAAAATAAAATAATATAAAATAATAATAATAATTGTTTACACTTGGGAAATGGTATTATGTAAAAACTGATGGTTTTCTTTCAATACAAAGGCGGACTGTTTAGCTTACAGTGAAAGGTTAATTTATGACTGTGGCATTCTGAGATACTATAGATCTTGCAGATCACCCTTTAAAGTTTATGTTAATCAAATCAAAAACGCTAATTCCTCTACCACAGGATGAATAGATTATTTCTAGTGCATTGGTAATAGCAGTTTTCATTATCTAGTTTGTCAGCCTCCATAAATTAAATTAGTTTTCTAATTATCAAATCACAAACAACAAAATCTGAATTCCGTTTATGCCTATTGTCAGTGCTATTTTTACCCTCCTGCGATAAATAGCTAGAATGGCTGTTTATATGACAACCGAGAACCACCCTTCGTGTTGATGGGGAATTGCTTCCAGGAATGAGAGAACCACTTGATATGTTGATAGTTATTTGTCTATGTCCTTTGAGGCAAATTTTGGTGCTACTAAAGCCGCATTCATACCATACGTTTAATGCACTCTGATACCACTATAAACAGCCATAACCTTTCGCCCAAAGAATTCTGGGAGCTGTAGTTTATTTAAGGTTCTGAGAGTTGTTAGGAGACCACTATTCCCCTCACACAGCTCTCTGGAAAGAAGAATTGATGGTTAAACTACTCTGGGAATTGTCCACACTGAAGATTTTAAACACTGGCTGTGTTCCTTGGACACAACAGTAAACTATAGCTTAGCGTTATGCCTGTTGTATGAACAAGCCTTGGGCTTCTGAGCATCTCGCTTCCCCGTTCCTGCGATTACACAGAAAAACCACAGCAAAGAGCATACCCCGAGATGATTTTAAGACAAACACTAGCTTATAAATTAGATGACTGTTCGGTGCCAGTAATAAAACAATTTGCATGAGAATGATTTTGCATGGCTCTATTGTTTATAAAAATGTATAATACATGTATTTGATAAATATGCATTTAATTGACAGAGTGTAAAAGCTTTTCCTGAGCTGTTCTGTTCCTCAGGGCATGCATTTCAAAAAAACTAGCTGCCTAAATATGCACGAGCTGTGTTCAGTCTTCACAGGTAAAGTGATGCATATTTTATAATCCACCATGAAGCAAATAAATAAGAAAACAAGGATCTGAAAATGTAGGCATTACACTTTGAAAGTAATAATGTATTTATAAAAGCAGGCAAGGGAGGGGAGAGGCTACCCTTTTCTTTCTTTCTTTTTTGCAATACCTGCTCTTGAATCTAAACTTTTTGTATGCCCCATTGTGGTGTAGATACGAACTTTATTAGGACTGGCTCATTGGAATGGTTAGACTGGGTGGATTATAGGGACTGAAACACACCTGCATGCTAATCATATAAGAGCATAAGAAGAATCTACTGGATCAGGCCAATGGCTGTGGGAAACCTGTGAGCAGGACCCAATCACTAGAGCACTCTTCCCTCGTGTGGTTTGCAACAACTGGCACCCAGAAGCAATACTACCTCCACCTGTGGAGGCCGAGCCGAGGTTGAATCCTGACAAGACAGAAGTACTGTTTTGGGGGGACAGGAGGCGGGCAGGTGTGGAGGACTCTCTGGTCCTGAATGGGGTAACTGTTCCCCTGAAGGACCAGGCGTGCAACCTGGGAGTCATTCTGGACTCACAGCTGTCCATGGAGGCACAGGTTAATTCTGTATCCAGGGCAGCAGTCTACCAGCTCCATCTGGTACGCAGGCTGAGACCCTACCTGCCCGCATAGTTTTCCATGCCTTTCCTCCATCAGTTGCTAACCTCTGACGTTGTATATCGTCATCATGACTAGTCGTTCATGTTTAATAACCACTGCTCTGGTCCTCACATTCTTAAACTAACCTAGTCCCAGTGTAAGGTAAAGGCGTCCCCTTTATTTTAACCCTACTTCTGTATACAGTGGTACCTCTGGTTACGAACTTAATTCATTCCGGAGGTCCATTCTTAACCTGAAACTGTTCTTAACCTGAGGTACCACTTTAACTAATGGGGCCTCCCACTGCTGCTGCGCCGCCGGCATACACTTCCTGTTCTCATTCTGAGGTAAAGTTCTTAACCTGAGGTACTACTTCCGGGTTAGCGGAGTCTGTAACCCGAGGTGTTTGTAACCTGAGGTACCACTGTACTGTAAAACACAGCTAAATTTAAAATTCTTATGCAGGTGTTGCTTTTTTATTGCTTTATCTTCTGGGCAGAACTAATGAATTTCAGTCAGGCTGCCATTAGAGACATAGACCATGACAGCCCTACCCCTGTATAAAATATACAGAGTTCACCTAGCATTGTAGTGAATAAAATGTCTTCAGTAGTGACCACTGGTCAACAGGAATGCTCAAGAGAAATTGTGCCAAGGAAATTATAGGAAGGTAATTATAACATCTGCAGTTTCCTATCATTCACACCAGGGGACGTTTACTAATGCGGTCCAAAAGATAACCCAAATTATGACAACGTGCTCCCTGACCAACTTGGCTTATATAGCAGTAGATATTCTTACGTTAAGTGCCTATGATGTGTTTCGTCTCATTAGCCTAAAAGCTGGAAGTGTCGATATAATCTCAAAGTTAAAATGGCATAGTCTTACTTAAATATATCGCCTCTTTAAAGACGTGGCATTCAAATGCAGTAGCAAATTCCAAACTAGCTAGTGCTAAAAGGATATGGTTTCCTTCCCCCCTCCTTAAAATAAAAATATTAAGGTTATAATGATTGTTATGCATGCTGAAAGTAAAGGTTGCCCCTGGTTACAGGGACTTATTCGGATGCTCTGTGGAGGGGGACGCATACTCCCACCACCAATTTTGCACTACAAAACAAACAAAAACAGTGAGAGGGATTCAGAGAAGCACGTACATAATGGAGCTGGCAGAAATTGACTTCCCTCCCCACCACAGAACCTAAGAGGAGATAGATGGGATCTCTGAAAACCAGATTGGCGCAATCTTTGTGTCCATTTGCTGAGGCTGCCTCCACCTGATTTTCTGGGGTTTCCCCTTTCCTCTCAGCTACCTACACTACTATAGTGTAGGGAAGGGAAGTAACTTAGTGGTAGAGCTTCCTCTCTGCATGAGAGGGCCCCCGGTTCAATCCCTGGCCCCTCTTGGTAGGACTGGGAGGGGCTCCCGTCTTAAGCCGTGGCAAGCTTATGCCAGCCAGTGTATGAGGAAAAATGGCCAATGGTCTGACTCAGTAAAGAAGAAGAAGAAGAAGAAGAAGAAGAAGAAGAAGAAGAAGAAGAAGAAGAAGAAGAAGAAGATGAGGAGGAGTTTGGATTTGATATCCGCTTTATCACTAACCGAAGGAGTCTCAAAGCGGCTAACATTCTCCTTTCCCTTCCTCTGTGAGGTGAGTGGGGCTGAGAGACTTCAAAGAAGTGTGACTAGCCCAAGGTCACCCAGCAGCTGCATGTGGAGGAGCGGGGAAGCGAACCCAGTTCACCAGATTACGAGTCTACCGCTCTTAACCACTACACCACACTGGCTCAAGGTACAGTGGCACCATGAGTTACAAACATAGCAGGTTACAAACGCTTCAGGTTACAGACTCCGCTAACCCGGAAGTAGTACTTCGGGTTAAGAACTTCACCTCAGGATGAGAACAGAAATTGAACAGGGGTAGCGCAGCGGCAGCGGGAGGCCCCATTAGCTAAAGTGGTAACACAGGCTAAGAACGGTTTCAGGTTAAGAACGGACCTCCGAAACGAATTAAGTTTGTAACCAGAGGTACCACTGTATAAAATAGCTTCCTTTGTACTGCTCACCCCATTCACCAACCATCAGAGGTCCCCTTTTTTGGGTGGCTGTCAAGGGAAGGGAAGAAACAAGGAAGTCAGTTTTCACCAGCCCCATTACACACCTGTGTTTCCTCTGGATCCAGCCTAGTATATGAAACACTTTGCAGTTGTATGTTGTTGGCATCATCATCATCAGCTTTCATAAACACTTTTTGAGGCCACAGGAATAAACATTTTGTACCAGAACAAGGATTTACCATTAGAACAGTGCAGCGTTATGACATAGGTTATTTAAATTGTAGGCTTGCAGGATGTCACCGTGATATAAGGGGGGGGGGAGTACACCTATGTTACAGCAAATGTCTACAATTTGGTGAATGCTGGCAGTCCCATATCCATTTGAAGAATCCTGGATTGACTAGCATATTCTCTTCTTATCAGACATATGCTGGTAATGTTGGCTATCTCCTGCAGGTGAGTGTCAGTGCTGATAGGTGAAAGAAAGAAAGAAAGAAAGAAAGAAAGAAAGAAAGAAAGAAAGAAAAAGTTAAGTCCAGTCATCTCACTTTCAGGCCAAGGGAGCCGGTGTTTGTCCACAGACAGCTTTCCAGGTCATGTGGCCAGCATGACTAAACTGCTTATGGCGCAATGGGACACCATGACGGAAGCTAGAGTACATGGAAACGCCGTTTACTTTCCCGCTGCAGTGGTGCCTATTTATTTACTTGCACTGGTGTGCTTTCAAACTGCTAGGTTGGCAGGAGATGGGACAGAGCAACAGGAGCTCACCCCATCGCAGGGATTCAAATCACCGACCTTCTGATCGGCAAGTCCAAGAGACTCAGTACCAAGAGACCACAGCACCACAGGTGTATCATTTGGAGTTTGGGATAGTCACAAATATCACCTTTGATTGTCAACACATGCAAATGCCAAGTTTCATTAAATGAAAGTGGCTCAGTGGTTTAGACTACAGCGCCACCCGCATCCAACAGCACCACCCATGTCCAAGGACTATCTTGACTAGGGCTAAATGGTCATATTTATTCCAATTTTGATTTGTTTTGGCTCCATAGGTGGCCAGGGAACCAGAATGTGGTTGTCCTCTTCAAATAGATGGCCTATAGTTGAAGAAGGGTGGATAGGACTTGTCATCCCACTTTACCAAGGATGTGTGGGGCTATGGAGAGAAGCAGGGTGGTCTCCCCACCCCCCTACTGTTTTGGGGGAAATCACTGCAGGCCTCTCTCCCCGGTTTCAGTGCTGCATGCTGTCCCTGTGTGCTCTGCCCATTATGTAACTTCTCTTCATTCTATAGGTTTATCTTCTAGAAAGCTATGCCTTAATGTGCCTTAAAATGCACCAAAGAGGAAAACAGCTGCATTCATTCCTGCCCTCCCCTTCAAACGTAAGTGCTCCTAAAAGTGCTTTGCGTTGATTTTAGTGCAAATCTGCTAAGAAGTAAGCTTGTTAAAACCGGGCTTTAAAAGATAAAGCGCTAGAGGGCTACTCTATAGCCTCCTTTCATTGACTGCGCGGCAATAAAGTGAAGATTCAGTGCCACAGGGTTACAGATTCAGAGGAACTTAATGCTCAAGGCATTCATATGCCTTGCTAATCCCACATTCCCATGAGTTTTGAAAATTCAGACTTAGAAGTAATTCTGCTTCCTTGGAATCAACTGTGCTGCATTCAGGGAAGGGAGAAGAGTCTGCAGAACAAAATCTATTAGCGGTCCGGGGTGGGGGAATGCTCATACCTTTTGAAGCTTTAAAGGAAATGAGACTACGTAAAAACCCTTCAGCTCTCAACTATATCCTTGGAGAATATTCTGAAGTACACGGTGTGTGCTAAATTCCCCCATTAAAATGATTTCACACTAAGTAGGTGCAATCAAATTCTATCAAGATTCCCAGGGCAGCACACCTTCCTGACCTTGGTGCCGGTGTCAGATTTGTCATCTGTAAACGATCCCCTTGAAAGCTTATTATGTGCCCCTCTCCCCGTTATGTGACAAGAGGCTCTCGATTTCTCCCCATCCTAATTCCTTATTTAGCATCGACATCTTAGGCACCCCAGAGGGCTTAAGAGCAGAGCTGGGCCAAAAGCCTCTTGTTCTTTTTGCAAAACTGTTTCAGCCCCATGAAAATGGGATGCAGCCTTCTCATGATTTTTTCTCGAGCAGGAAGATCATAGAATCATAGAGTTGGAAGAGACCACAAGGGCCATCCAGTCCAACCCCCTGCCAAGCAGGAAACACCATCAAAGCATTCCTGACAGGTGGCTGTCAAGCCTCTGCTTAAAGACCTCCAAAGAAGGAGACTCCACCACACTCCTTGGCAGCAAATTCCACTGTTGAACAGCTCTTACTGTCAGGAAGTTCTTTCTAATGTTTAGGTGGAATCTTCTTTCTTGTAGTTTGAATCCATTGCTCCGTGTTCGCTTCTCTGGAGCAGCAGAAAACAACCTTTCTCCCTCCTCTATATGACATCTTTTTTATATATTTCAATATGGCTATCATAAAACCCCTTAACCTTCTCTTCTCCAGGCTAAACATACCCAGCTCCCTAAGCCGTTCCTCATAAGGCATCGTTTCCAGGCATTTGACCATTTTGGTTGCCCTCCTCTGGACACGTTCCAGCTTGTCAGATGGTTACTCAAATCTTGTAGTGGGCAGGTAAGTTTGCTGCTTACCTAAAATGGATGGGGTGGCCCAGAACATTTTCACTCCATTTTAAACCTTTAAAACAAGGGTCCTGTGCTGCTCACAGTAGAACCAGACCCACTATGCATGTTTCCTCGATCCATGCTTCCTACAATGGCTTCAAAACAATGTGATGTAATATCACTCTGAACCAGTGTGTGGTTGCTTCTCTCTGATGATGCTTCCTGGAGACTGAGTCTGGTATCTCAGATATAGAAATCATGCACTCTTACCATAGCCCTGTGTGGCTCACTGGTTGCTGTGCATGGGTCTTTTTAATTTCGCATGGAGTGGATTTTTAATTATTCTTGTTTTCTTATATCCTGGCTCGTCCTTCCATAAGATCCCAGGGTAGCTTAAAAACTGCATAATTAAAAGCACAATTAAGCTATATACAAAGCAAAACTCAATGTATAGTTCAATGCAAATAATGGTTATTAAGTTATACCAATGATGCCACTTTTGTTGTGTTACAAAGGCCTGCTGGAACAAGGGGGGGGGGCAGCATGATCTCAGCACTGTCTACTGGCATATAGAAAGTGCATAGAAAGGCTGAGACAGCCAATACTGTAACCATGAGGACCATATGCAAGATGTGGGGTGACCTTTGCTATCTCCTATGCCCTTTTAAAATGTTTTTTTTTTGGGGGGGGGGTTATTGGGTTGTTTTATTTTGATTATGTATATTATGGTTTTATATTCTGATTTTGTTCTGTGAACCTCCCTGAGACCTGCAGGCATAGGGCAGTATATACATTAAATAATAAACAAATGAACAAACCGGGGAAAACTCATATATGCTATGTTGTTCAGGAACTACAATAGCTTTGTGAAGATGGTAATAATGTATGCAAGCCTGATTTACGTGATTCTCCCACACACCAAAATGAGATAATACAAATCGGGCACATATCAATACATGTGGTACCCTCACAACACACACTTCATCAGATGTCTAGCAAAAAGGGGGGTATATCTGTTCCTCATCTGCAGAAACAGGATTTGGAATGTGATAATTTACAGACTTTTCCAAAGGTCCATAGACTTCCTCTTCAAACATATATCATTCACACCATTCCCAGCTCATTCTTAACTTGGTATAGTCACCCTGAGTGAAATAGCCTGAGATTGTTTCAACATGTTTCCAGATTCTTTATTGCCAGAACCTTGAAACTGTGACATGGTAAATTGCAACCTGTAGACTCAAGGAAAGTAAAGAAATCATATAAACAGTTCATAATTTTACCTTCAGGGTTGACTCCGTCAGGACAGAAATGAGCCCCAAAGGTCCTCTCAATTCATCCTCAGAGAAAAGTGGCGGCTTCTGAAAACTGCTGGAAAAATAACTTGCCTTCACCTTTCCCATAATGGGTGGTAACACCACAGAAAAGGGAGGGGGGATTATGAAAGCCGAAAGCCAAATGGCTAACCAAACCCTCTCAAACTACATTTCTACCGTATTTAGCAACAGTCTTCTGAGCAGCTGCAGGTATCACAAAACTGGTAAAACAGTATGAATTATGCTCTAGTGCAAATATCTCTTCAAAAAATTAAAATGAATCAAGGGGGGCACCCCACAACTTTATGGCAAAGGGATTTGGCTATCCATGTTCAGTTCACCACATCTAGGAACAAAGCATATAATTGAGAATTGTGGATTATACAGAAATTTGTCAGATCCTTCAAGTATCCTTAGCTCTTAGAAATCACCAAGACTTTATATTTAACCTACTAGGGACCTGGGAGAAATTCCACAGCAGCAGAGCCAGTGTGGTGTAGTGGTTAAGAGAAGCTGACTCGTAATCTGGTGAGCCTGGTTCGCTTCCCCACTCCTCCACATGCAGCTGCTGGATGACCTTGGGCTAGTCACACTTCTCTGAAGTCTCTCAGCCCCACTCACCTCACAGAGTGTTTGTTGTGGGGGAGGAAGGGAAAGGAGATTGTTAGCCGCTTTGAGACTCCTTAGGGTAGTGATGAAGCGGGATATCAAATCCAAACAACTCCTCCTCCTCCTCCTCCTCCTCCTCCTCCTCTTCTTCTTCTTCTTCTTCTTCTTCTTCTTCTTCCTAGTTCCTTGAAAGCACTACACTTGTTGGCTGTGATGGTGATGCATGCAATTTGATCCACAACATCATATGACACCTGTTATTACTGAAGCATTCCTCCCATGAGGTGTTGTTTGTGTAATGATTTTGGATGAGGTCTGCAGACTGTCTTCTGTCTCTAGGATAGTAGTAAACCCCAAAATGTGACCCAGGGCTGCTAGTACGTCACAAGATAAACTTCAAGAATTTAAGGCTCCAGAGTGTAAGTGGCTTATTCAATCATTCCCATGCAGAAACACAGGAGGTGGGTTCATCTGATGGTTGATCATTCTTATGGCAAGATCTGCCAGGATGAGCAGCTAAGAATGAGAGGCGATCTCTAGCTCGGCCAGCACTAAATCCCCAACCCTGGCTCAGTCAAAGACATGCCTCCATAATTTGCTCAGTTGGCTGAGCAGAGCATGGAACACTATTTTAAAGACTTGTTTTCCCTCCTGCTGCAGAAGAGTTTTGCATCTGGTGTAACTTTATGCCAGCTTTATTTACGCCAGCTCCCCAGGCATAGGATCGCTCCCTTGCATACTGTTGTAATAGGCCTTCTTTGGGTGTAAGACGGCGGTGTGCCTCACCTAACAAACATTCGAGAAGCATTGCTCAATGCAACATCACAAAATGTAAGGAGAGATGAAGCAATTCGGAGAAATATTTGAAGAGACTTTAGTTGAGATTCTGCATTGGAAGGGAGCTGGACTGCGTACTGCAGGAAGTCGTGAAAAAGCTTCTGCACCTGAAAGTTGGCTAGCAAACAGCAGCAGCAAACTGAATGCAAGAAAAGCTCATATAAAACAGACCCTTTTAAAAACAGCTATTTCTGTAAATTTAGATGACATGTTCTGCTTTAGTTCCATACACAAAATTGAAGGCTGCTTTTCCTGCTCTCTTGAGGACATAAGATCTACCCCTTAAAAGAAAAAAGGATACATTTCAGAACAAGGAGATGTGCCAGCCTGAAATACACTAACAATCTCACAATGTCCATTTCAAAAATCTTGGAAAGCTGGTCCAAATTCCCACCCGGTTCTTAGCACAAAAATTAACAGTTTTAAAAACAGGCATATAAATATTTTGACTGCCGTATAAACATGGTGATAAGAAAAACACACACACACACACACACACACACATTTGAGCATTAACAATTATCTCAACTTCTGAAATGCCAAAGCAATCAGGGATTTACAGTTTCTTGTTTGCCATAAATGGGAAAAATATTTCTGCATGTTGAACTGTTTTCTCCCTACACACCATTGAAATAAGAAAGAGGCTGAGGCTTCTTTCACAGCTTCACACCCACTTTTTTACGGCATAGTTCCCCAGGTAGGTATATACCACTATGAGAACAACACTGCTTTCTCTCAGGTAACGTGAAGTCATTAATTTCCTTAAATCAGCCTTTGCCTTTGTTCAGTCCGGTGCCCTCTAGACGTTTGGGGGATGATTGGAGCTGTAGTCCAAAATATCTGGAGGGCACTAGGAATAAGCCAACAGCACCCTCTTGTAAGAGGAATATTAGAGAGAGCATCAGTGTTAGATTCTTTAGAGGCAAATTCAGTCTTGCTCAGCAGAAAATGAAAATCATTAAGTGTACGCTAATTGCAATTATCAGAGTGAGTCTACAGCAACTATAATGGAAATCCTAATTTCATCTTCCTATTGAAAAGTGAACAGGAAAACTAAGCTATACAGAAACACAAGTAGCTTTAAATAAATAATAATAATAATAATAATAAATAATAATAATAATAATAATAATAATGTAAGTCCGGTATGACTGCTGCATTTCCAGCAGACTCCTAAATTAGCAAACCTCATTGCAAAATCCTAATGCAGCAATGTGTGCCCCAGCATAGCGTATTGACACATATTAATTGACGATATCAACCCGATCAGTGCAGCAGGCTGTGGGAACCAGTCTGCTCTGCAGACACTGCTGTGGGGCAAGGGGGGGATGAAGAATCATAGCAGCAAAGGGACATCCCTAGATCCAGGCTTGAAGGGTTTATAATGTCAGCTCAAGTTGTCCCACAATCCTGGCTGGGTCTGTCAAAGGAAAATGGAGGAATTTTTAGGTGCTTCCTGGGCCCATCCTCAGGATTTCTATTACTATCCCCCATAGTCCATTTGGTCCCAGAATCCTGTGCTGGAACCCACATATGTACAGAATTCTAACAGCAACTCTGATCCTATCCATGCTCCATTGTTTATCTCTCGAAAACAACCTAGAACAAAGTTGAAAAACTTGTGGGGCATAAGTTACCCCCTCTTTTTTTTAGTTCTGTCCAAAATCTTCTACCTTTAGTGGAGCACTTCCTCCTGCCTAGCAAGCACAGTATCTGCTATTTGTCTCAAGGCAGCTTAGTTCATTGGAAAACTGCTTTTATTTTATTTTATTTGGGGGGGGGGAGTTAGGAGAACTCCTGCAATATTTTAAAGCCAATCTGCCTTTATGTAAATCAAGCCCTTTGCTTTAAATTAGTATCAGAGAAAGTCTCCTCCCTGTAAAAGAAATCCTGTTTTATAGCTCAGTTTTTCCTCATAATAAATAATGCACTTATTTCCTCCCATGCTTTAGCTATCTCTTCTGTTGCTAATTCAATGCAATTTATCATTCAAACTGAAATCCTTTTGTTGTCCGATTTAAACTTGCATATTTTACACAACAATAGCTGCATTCACATTTGGGATTTTAGTCCCACAGTATTTGAGGTGAGAAGGGACAAAAACTCGCTAGTGTCATCAGTGAAAATCCTACGACTTGCTTACTCAGAAGTAAATCCCCACTCAGTTTGGTGGGCCTTATTCCCAATGTCTGAACTAATTCCCTTTGTACTAAGTCTTCCCTTTGCGTTTTATATAATCAAAATAGTAATAACAACAACAAAATGCTATCATCAGCTAACAATAATTTCAGACAGCCCCACCTCTGCCGCCCTGTTTATGATAGTAGCCTGTTCACAAAGAGTTTTGATATAAACAGGGACATTTCTGAGGAGGATTTCACACATCCATAGCTGGGACCCACAGAAAACATAATTGTGGGCTTATATTGGCAGGGTGCAGATTCCATCCAGGCAGATACTGAACCCACTTGGGTTTGCCATGGTCAGTCCTCCCCTCAGGCCCCTTATACCCCCCTATATTATGTTGATCCCGCCCAATGCCATTTCTGTCCTCATAAAAACAATGTTCTTCCGCCTCACAAAGGAAAGCCATAATTTCACTGAGGGAAGGGACAAAAAACCCCAACCAAGTGCCAATCAGATTGAGAGAAAAGAATCCTTTCTCGCCCTGTCAAACCAATGACCCCAAATTGCTTAGTGAAGGCTCTAACCCAAGGGTGGGCAGACTGGAAGCTCTCAAAGCAAAATGGCTGTGAGCTCCAGGGGAAGCAGCCTTATATAGACTTTTCCCTTCCCCTCTGCAGCAAGAGCTCATGGGACAGCTTTTCCCCATGAACCCATCACACAGAGAGGATACCAGGCAAAAACCTTGCCCAGTATTTTGCTGCAATCTGTGAGCTACAGTGCCACCAAGTAAAGGCGCCCTGTGCTTATTTGGCATAGAACAGGGGACATAGGATTAGCTTGGTCACCATATTTCACTCTGAAGCAAAATTCGAAGATGCAAATTTGGATGTCCCTATTTGCAAAAAAGAACTGAAATTCGTGGGCAGGGGGCAGGGCGGGTATGCCAGGTACAGATTTTTGAGAAGACTTGCAAAATCTAAATGGCACCACACAAAGGAATGCTGTGTTCCTTCACCATCTCTGGTGGATTCAGCTGACGTTCATTACATCTAGGTTGATCAAAGGAAATAGGAGTTAAGGAACAGTGGTGTGTGGTGAAATTTTTCATAGGAGAACAGTTGGGCTAGACGTGCTATCTTGCAAGCGGTGTGGGGGGGTTGATGTCATGCATGTGACATTGTGATGTCCTGATGTTGCACACATGAGCATCATGTCTTCCACCCTAAGATGGGCAGAAGCTTCCCAGGCTTTGCAAAGGAGGCACCAAGGAAACATTTAGGGGCAACCCAGTCAGATGGGCAGGGTAGAAATAATAAAGTTATTATTCTTACTATAGAGAGAGATTTGTTTAGTAAATAGTAAAAGCTAATCACCCATGCAATCATTTTATATATTTGTAATCTGAAGAGGTAGGGTTGCCATCAGACAATTAACCGCCATTGTTGTTGTTGTTGTTGTTTAGTCGTGTCCGACTCTTCGTGACCCCATGGACCAGAGCACACCAGGCACTCCTCTCTTCAACCCCCATTACTTCCCAAAGTTAATGCAGAAAATGGGGCCACATCAATCCTGCTACATTGGCACAGATTCTATGTTATTATTATTTTTTGCTCTCTTTGTCCATGAACTGGAAATTAGCATTCTAAGTGAGTAGTAAAACCATCAACATTACTATGGTTCCTCATTCTGAGCCTCAGAGCCAAGAAGATATGTAATGATTCTTTTAAAACATGTGTGGTCAATACTGCAGCAAGTAATGTTGTTTAGACAAACTCTTGGCTGACCGGCATGTTTAACTACTCTTTCTGACAGATACTTGCCCTTTGTTTATAAAGTCAGCCAAGCCGGGGTCACTGAGGTGACTTTTAGAATAACTTTGAAGCTATATAAGGGAAAAAGAAGTTGTCACCTTGTTTATTCAGATCTCACTTTTTGATTTTCCATCCTGGGAGAGAAGTTGCTGGGGTTTTCCCCCCTCTTAATGGAAATGATCGTTATTTTCCTTTTTTGGAAATTGTTCTGTAAATGCATTTTGTGATGACCTCTGGTTGTGAACAAATAATACTACTTAATGGAAAATGGACATTTAACATGACAGACTTAATGCCTAGCTTTCCTCTTTCTGATGATCTTGCAATCCTTCACCTAACCTGTGCTACACCTTTAAAGACGTACCTTGAAATTACAATTCAAGTGATTGCTACGGAGAAATGAATTTAGGCTAAAGGCAGAGCTTACATTTCTGCATTCTTACAATAGTCAGTAGCCCCCTGCTAATCAATGCATTTTCTATTTGAGTGCTAAAAGCTTCGAGAATAAAGCCGCTATCTGGATTAATTGCAGGCATTTGCATTTTTAGTTAAAGTGATCGCATGTTTCTGAATGCTACCTGCCCAATTTTGAAAGGTAACCCGTGCATATATATATATATATATATATATATATATATATATATATATATATATATGTGCACACACACAATCAATCAATAAATGTACCAGATATTGGGCTTCTTTTCCATTCTGTCTCATTAAGTTTTCTGTGAAATTGAAGGCAGTTCCATTATTAAATGTGTGAGATGGAAGCCCTTGTTCAGATGTCAGTGCTGATGCAACTAGGTGACTTTAAGCAAGCTGTTACTCTGAGCCTTAGTCCCACAGAGATATGGTATGGCGATAATAATGCTGGTCTAGCTTACCACATCATTTCAAGGGTTGCAATGCTGTCTTATGAATGTCCAGTCAGAATTACTACCAAGCTCAAGCATATCTGTGGGACAGCATGCATAGGATTGCAACCTGGAAGTTAAAGTGTTTATAGAATCATAGGATTGTAGAGTTGGAAGGGATGCAGAAGATCATCTGCAATGCAGGAATCTCAATTGGATCATCATGACAGATGCCCAACAGTGGCATCAGGTGGAGGCCATAGAGGAGGTGGCCCCAGGTGCAGAATTCTGAGAGGGGCACAACCAGGAAACCCCATGAGAGGCTCCCTCAGCCAAGCTGTGTGGCTGAGCTCCTGCCGCCTTCTGGAGCCACAGGGAGGCAAGCTGCACCCGGGCCAAGCCTTTGGGGCCAGAGTGGTGCCTCCTTCTCCTTGGCGCCAATGAAGGGACACCTGCACATGCCCTGCCCCTGGGCTGGCTGAGCTTGCTGAGTCCCAAGCAAGGGAAGGACGGAAGGGTGGCCGCTCTGCATACATGCCAGAAGCCACTGCCAGTGCAGGAGTGCAAGCAAATTACCTGGCCAGTCGCTCGCCATCTGCCCACCGGCCTCTACTCAAAGCCAACTGCTCCCCTCTCTTCCCCAATGTGCACCCTGGTGTTTCACAGCAACAGTGGGGGGCATAGACAGTGGACAAGGCAGTGGTGGAGGCCCGTGAAGGCAGCCTGAAGCTCTCCCAGCGTGAGTGCTCATCAGTGTGCCCCCCCACCTCTGCACCTCACCACTGCCGCCTGCTATCAGGAACTGGACTGAACAGAAAGGCTGGGAAATGTCCCCATCTGTCTCCTCGGCTCCTCTCAGAAGAGGAGGGAGAGTGGGAAGATTCCCCCCCCCCCCAGCGTCTCCAGCAGTTTCAAGAGGAGAAGGAGACAGGGTTGAATTACAGCTGAATGAAGATCTGCCAAGTTACGAGATAGTGGAGGAGGACGGGGAGTGAGAGAGCAGCCGGCAGAGACCTCCTTGGAGAGTCTGGGAGAGCCTCCTTTTCCAAGAGCTCATCGGTCACTCTGCATTCAAGAACAGAGAAGGCAGAGGCGTGAGACTCCTGCTACTTTCCGTAGGGGCTTGGGGTGTTGTTGGGGTTGGAAGAGGAGGGTCTCTATGAGTAGGTAACGTCTCCCTTGCATGGAGACATGGATTCTTTGTCTTGCACCCAGATGACTGAATAAAACCCATAGATACGAACTTGTTTGTTCTTCTTGCCTTTGATGCTACTGGAGGAAGAGAGGATGCTGCCAGGGGAAGAGAGGATTCTCCACACCTGACACCCGTTGAGGAAGGGAGAAGGGAGCAAAAGGAAGGTGGGAAAGCACCCAAATTGGGGTGGTCCCCCTAGGGCATGCCTCCAGCCCAGCTGCTTAGTCCACCAGGGGTGCTCAACACTTGCCCCATCCTGGGCACCAGCAACCCATGCTATACCACTGCCTCCCAGCACAAGTTTTGTCATACTTCTATAAACTGTCGCATGCCAGCAACAGCTTATTGTTTCTCTTTGGCCTCATTTTATCTCCAATCTTGCCAGTACACTGAATTCAACTTTACAGTGAGTGATACCAACATAAATCAATCCCAGCTTTTAAAAACAACAGATTTGCCATTTCACATTAGCACTTAAATATTGCTTGAGCAGGAACCTCACAATTCAGTAGCCCTGGTACTGTACCACTCCTACTTTGTTAGGTGTTGGGGCAGGAGGGGAAATTCTCTTCTTGCTGCATAAGGTCCCACATGTCACAAATCATACTCTTCATATGGACTTTTCCAGAAAAGCCAGATTTACAGAAAGCATTCTCCTCAGAGTGCCGGTCCTGAATCATATCAAGCAGATATTTGCTGAAGTCCGAGAGCACTGTAATCTCATCCTGCTCCCTGCACTATGAAATACAGAACCATTGGCATCATGAAATTGAAGTAGTATAAAAGAAAGAAAGCCCTTGGAGTGTATATTAAGGAGGATGGAAATATATCTGTGGCTTTAAGTTCATGAAAAATTGCAGTCCCCCAAAGATATTAGCAGGTGAGGGTGCAAATGGAAGCAAAGGGACCATTGTTCGGGATCCATATTCTGCAAAATCCATTTATTGTTCTTAAGTTTGAAAGGTAGGAAGACATATGAAAAGCGGTTCGAGTTCTTTATCTTTTTTTTTACTTAAGTAGAACTACTTTTTGAAAAGTAAACCTCTAAAAGGCAGAGTACCACTAAAAAAGCAACTTTTATTATGAAGAAACATCTCTTTACCCTGGCAATTGATACCAGAGATTTATACTTTTAGTATCCACCCTGTTTCTTGTGATTGCTTTCTTTGTAATTTTTAATATTGTTCTTAACGTTGCATTTAAAATTATTGCAAACCACCTTCAGACCTTAGGTGGAAGGGTGGACAATTGATGATGACAACAGAATTTTGGAAAGACATGCACATACAAGCTGCCCCTGCAAAATGGACTTCAGGGGGTTTTGTGGTCAGTGTCAATCAGTTGACGGGTGCTGTCAGCAAGCCCCACTTGCCGGAGAACTGCCAGAATCACACTTTAAGGTCCCAACTGATGCCTTACATTTGCATCTTTACCCTGGGGTCACATGCAACACCAGGAGTGAGATGAGGGGCCTGGGTAGGCCAAATTTATTTGTTTGTTTTATTAAATCTGTATACTGCCCTTCATCTGAAGATCTCAGGGCAGTTCACAGCATAAAAATACAAGATAAAAACACAAATTAGGGCCCTGTTAATGGACGTGGGTGGCGCTGTGGATTAAACCACAGAGCCTAGGGCTTGCCAATCAGCAGGTCGGCGGTTCGAATCTCCACGATGGGGTGAGCTCCTGTTGCTCGGTCCCTGCTCCTGCCAACCTAGCAGTTCGAAAGCATGTCAAAGTGCAAGTATATAAATAGGTACCGCTCCGGCGGGAAGGTAAACGGCATTTCCGTGCGCTGCTCTGGTTTGCCAGAAGTGGCTTAGTCATGCTGGCCACATGACCCACATGTGGGGTCCCTTTACCTTTAATGGACCTGATAGTCTCTGCTGCCAGGTCATTTGGCAAGTAGGTGGAAGCAGTGGTGTAGCGTGAGTTGCCAGCACCCGGGGCTGGATGGAGTGTGACTGGGAGGGAAACAGACAGAGTATGCATGCACATTCAATTGCATAACAGTGCCCGCATCACCCAGAAGATTGCAGCTGCAGAGACAAGAAAAGAAGAGTTGTTCCATTGCCTGGAGAAGTCACTTCCTGGTTCACATGTAGAAGCCATTTTCAACAGAGCCCAGTGACGGAAATGTGCAGCTGTATTGAGGCAGCACTGAGTATTGACATTTTGTGCCCCGGGCAACAGCCCCAGTGGTTCCCCCATGCTACGCTACTTGAAGCGTTTTCCAAATTTTCAGAGATCTTCCCTTTCTTTATGAAGGACCTGAAAGTATAGGACCATCTCCAGGTGGATTTCCTCCATGTATGTTGAGCAAGTCCACTGCTTATTCAATCCAGATAGCATTGATTGCATTTTGGAGCAATATTGGATTAAATCCAAATAACTCTGCAGTAACTAAAGTGTGGATGCCCACACTGAAACTAGGAAACAATGCTAGGAAAGTGGTGGTGGTGGAATACACACTGGTACATAGACAGCAGGCCAGACTTACAGCAACCCATCACCGCCACACTATTGGAAGTAGACATAGCAGGAGTTGAAATGAAATCAGTGGAGCACAGCATGGTACATAGTTGCTGATGGAAGTGTTTATTTTTTACAGTAAATGAGGGCACTTAAAACCAGCAAGACCAGCTTTATTTCTCTGAGAACAGGTCTAGAGGTCTGTTCCTACCCCCTGCAGTCCCCCATTTTATTGGCAGCCTGTTTTATTTTCGGTGGAGCAAGCAAACAAAATAAATGCATTGGTCAGTCTCTTCTGGTTGTTTTCTGGTGTCACACCAAGCCCAAAGGAGAGATGGTATAAAAATGTAGTGGCCAATCTACACTAGTAGCATTTGGGCTTGCTTCAATTTTGGTTGCTTCTATTACTGACTCCTCTAGACTTTTGCTTGTCGCATTGGTTGCTTCCAGGAAAATCCTGCGGTTTTCCGTGGATTGACATTTGCTCTGATTCAGTGGGTTTTCACCAGGGAAAGTGGTGGGGCAAATGGAAAATCACTTGGACCCATGATTAGCAAGCAAAGGGCAAGTGGAAAACCATTCAGACATGGCACAAGTGAAAGTGTGAACAAGCCCTAAGTTTCCTCTTAGTCTTTTCTCAAATGCCTGCAATTCTAAAAACACCTGCATGGGCACAAGTAGGGATGGAGGAGAAATTTGGCTTGGTTTGCAATTCAAAGCAAAGATACCTTATTCCCACACCCCGAAACTCAACATGGACCAAAACACAGCTATCCTTCCAAATTTGCAGAGAAAAAACCTGTTTATCAGGGGAAAGTATGCATAAAAATGGGTATGTCAGTGAACATAACATACAAAAAGGCATTCCATTAGGAGAAATTGCTTGCAGAAATGTGCATTACCAGAACTTTAGTGGTGACTTATTTTGTTTTGTTTTTTAGTTCCAAAACGGTATGTAAATGTAGGGAACGGAAGACTGAAAAAACCCCTGAAACAGTCATTCAACGATTCCTAAGAGTTAGCCCCACAGAAAACACCTGGAATTAATTCTGCATGAACATGCATAGGATTGTACTGTTTTTATGTTAGCTGTTACAGAAATACCTGCTTTTTGCCTTAAAAAAAAGTTACTGCCTACTGGTACTTATTCTGGCCCTTTCCAATAATATGCAAAGAAAAGAGCTTATCTAAGCCTTCTCTGCTCTCTCGTCCCATCTTCCATACTGGCATTTTGCAGGTCGCCATGAACGTTCACCACAAATTCAGCTCTGAGTAGTGGCGTAGAGTGAATTTTTTCATAGGGGAACAGTTAGGCTTGTATGTAGAATTGGGGACCCCAAGAATCATTTAGTTGAACCGCCTGCAAGGCAGGAATCTCCATTCAAGCATCCCAGGCAGATGCCTAAAAACCTTCAGTGAAGGAGGTCAACAGCCTCCCAAGGAAGTCCATTCCCTGGCCAGTCAATTTGCCAGTTCCTACCAAGCTTGCACACCCAGGTGGCGCTGTGGGTTAAACCACAGAGCCTAGGGCTTGCTGATCAGAAGGTCGGCGGTTCGAATCCCTGCGACAGGGTGAGCTCCTGTTGCTCAGTCCCAGCTCCTGCCCACCTAGCAGTTCGAAAGCACGTCAAAGTGCAAGTAGATAAATAGGAACCGCTCTGGCAGGAAGGTAAACAGCATTTCCGTGTGCTGCTCTGGTTCGCCAGAAGCGACTTAGTCATGCTGGCCACATGACCTGGAAGCTGTACGCCGGCTCTCGGCCAATAAAGCGAGATGAGTGCCACAACCCCAGAGTCGGACACGACTGGACCTAATGGTCAGGGGTCCCTTTACCTTTTTACCAAGCTTGCAAAAAGAAGAAAAGTTTGGCTTTACTATGTTGTTGTTTTTAAAAAAGACAACCCCAGGCGGGAGGATGGATCCCCCCCCAATTAAAAAAAACCATTTTTCACTCTCTCTCTCTCTCACACACACACACACACACTTTCTTCATCATCTCCCTTTCTATGAAAAACCCCCATCCCAGGATCACCCTATATTAAGAAAATACATGATTCTGGGCAATTCTCACTCCCCACTTGTAATCTATTAAGAGAGAGAAATGCTTGCTTCCGTTTACTGTGAGCAACATTTTAAAAGATAGTAGTTTCTATCACCTGTTGAAAGGTTATTTCCATTTGCGACATTTAAAGCAAACCATAGTGCATAATGTAGTTACCTTTGGCCAAATACTCAAACAGTGTGATGTGCCCTTAGCCTTGGAAATACTTAAGCACACACAAAAGAAGATGACCGGACTTGATAGCAAGTCCCTAATTTATTTTCTCTCCTATTAAGGAGATCCACTACCTTGCCTGGAGTGACTTACTGACAAAGAAGAGATCAGAGGTCATCGAAGAATAGTTGCCATCAAAAATGTAGGTTATTACACTATCCATCACTGAGGAGACTACCTCAATTACCTTTGATGAATACTCCTTCCAGGGCAGGGTTCAAAATTACTTAATGACTCTAGCATTCAAGGGGAAGTCTAAAGGTTAGCATTACTCCTGAAAAATAAAGCTTAGCTCAATGTACAGCTGTAATGGATATGGGATGGGTTGAGAATTTGAAGCAGGAGTAATTGACTAGACAAGCAAAATCAAGGGAGGCAATGCCAGCCTCAAGCAATCTGTCTGCCTCAATTCTGCAGGCACCCATGGAACACTTACCACTAGACCACTAACCTGAACTTTGCAAATATGAGTTGTTTAATGTTTTTGGGGGGGTGGGTGGGGCTTAGGAAGGGAGGAAAATAAATGGGCATTCCTATAGATACATGAAGCAGTATCCTTTCCCACCGTGGATGCAGAATTTTGCTACAAGCATCAGTTCCTCCTAAAATATTCTGTATATCAGGGTTGTTGTTTTTTTAAAAAAATAATTTTTGTCAATGAAGCTCCATGGAACTACTTTTTCAGGGGAAATAACACACTCTAGAGCCAGTTCTCAATAGAGTCATAGGCCACCAACTCCAATATTGTTATGACTTTGAGAAAGTTACCCAAAATGCCCTCCCACTTGCCGTTGGCCCTAAAAAAACTGGGAGGAGCTGGACACATCCATAGGAGCACCCACTACCACTACCTCCCCATTTCTCAAGGTAAGAGGTTGCTGCTGCTGCTGCTATTTGGAAGGCGAAGAATCAGTGGGTTCTATCTAGGGCTTTTTTGAGCATCCTAATCAAACACAGTTATTGGTCTTCAGCTGATGGACGAGGACCCAATATTAGGTTGCAGCAGCACTGCCAGCATAAATATGGCCAAAAAAACTAAGTAGTCCTCAAATGTAAAAGGGAAAGGGAAAGGACCCCTGGACAGTTAAGTCCAGTCATAGGCAACTATGGAGTGCAGAACTCATCTCACTTTCACCCCCGAGGGAGCCAGTGCTTGTCCACAGTCAGCTTCACTGATGCCATGTGAGTTATTGCTGATCCACTCCTGACACAGTGTTTCCTAAATAGAAGGCAGGGTTCAAATGCCTTAATGCAGCCTTTCTCAACCTTGGGTCCCCATATGTTTTTGGCCTACAACTCCCATTATCCCTGACCACTAGTCCTGCTACCTAGGGATGATGGGAGTTGTAGGCCAAAAACATGGGGACCCAAGGTTGAGAAAGGCTCCCTTAATGGCTTGTGGTTCATTGTTCCTGCTCTAAGAAAGGGGTGGGGAACCTATTGGACTACATCTCCCATCATACCAGACCATTGGCCATGCTGCCTGTGGCTGATGGGCGTTGTAGTCAAAAAGATCTGGAGGGCCCTCAGGCTCCTCTGTCCTGCCCTAGGGCATCTTTTGAGAGGGAGTCGAGCGGAACAGTTTCAGAAATGCTAGGAGATACAGCCCATCTGTTCCCAATCACTTAGTTAACTTGAAACCACCTGCTTTCATCTCCGCTCACCGCCACAACACTTTTTAACCTCCATTTCCCCAGCCACTGCCCCGTTGTCCTCCTTGATGTAGCGGCTGCATTTGCATCCCTTCGAATACAGGGCAGGAAAGGAAATGTCAGAGCTTCCTGATGTTTTATTCTTGCCATGTCCTTCACTGGGAGGAGTAAAATGTCAAGTAAACGGCAATTACACAATGAATACATGACATTTTATATATTTGATGGATAAGCAAGAGAGGAGAAATAGCTAAAAATTGGGCCTTTACTGACGAGAAGGCAACAAAGAAATTACAAAGGAATGGGCCAACAGAAACACCTCCCTTCGATTTTTATTTCTAAAAGGAAGTTGCGGCTTCACTCAATATTCTCGATACAGACCTCAAATCATTTGATGTGTGGCATTTTAGGAACATGAGGTAGAGTAACTGAAGGGCAAAGAAGAGAGGCAAGAATTTAAATCTGAATTTTTATTTCATATGCATTTCCAGCACTCACACTTGATTGACAATATTGGCAAGTCAAAGCCTTGGTATTATCTATGCAACTGCTGATTCTCCCTCATCACATCCTTGCAGCTGTGCTCTTCATTCCCCACTGGGCAAAAAAATAACCTTTAGGAAGAAGGAACAATTTAATAGCATAAATTTCTTCAAAGGGTATCAGTGACAAGGTGGTGGGGCATTTTCTTTCAAAGAAACTTGCCCCTAACCACATAGATCACAAAACCATTCAAGACAGCTTCATTCAGAGCCCAGTAATCGGAACTTGTCTAATCTTTTTTTTATTCCGTGCTTTGAATAAACCATATATTTGGAATAAATAGAGATTTTCCCCACCCCCAACAGCTCCTCACAATGTGAATGTTCTGTTTATATTACAGAGTCACTAAAAAATAAATAAAAAACTGAAGTCAATTTGTAATTCTTTATCCAGCTGTTTGTTGTATTCCCTAAGAATGCAGGATATTAATATTACAAATGATTAAAACTAGTCTAGTTTGAAAGGAGTTCCATTAGTAAGTTGCCAGCATCACCGAGCACAACTAATGATTCATATGCTTATGGTTTCTTCTTTTCGATGGCAGATTCTTATAAACACAGCAGTCTGGATGTTACACAGTGGACCATTGCTCAGTAGCTAAGAGGATCACCCACAATTTTCTCATTTAATATTCCCATTACAATGCTGTAATGAAATTACTAGTTAAGGCCGTGTAGTGGCTGCATTTTTGTCAATGAGGCTGATTAAAGTGGACAGCGCCAGCCATCATGCGCATGGAAGCATTACATTTCTCTTTATGCGTTTCTCTGCATGACAAAAACGTCGTCATGGCAGGGATTTCTCTCTGCGCCATAATCAGAGCAGCTTGCTGAAAGATGCTAAAGCATGGAACGCAGGTTAATAAATACTGCAGTTAATGCACACACTAGTTGTGGCGGTGGAGACGTCTCTCCTTTTGGAAGGAACAGCCCCATTAAAATACCCATCATAATTTTATATGTCACTTAGGAGTTGGCAACCTAATTCCATGCAGCGGCACTCAATCACAGGTCTGTCCCATTCCATTTTGTGTGGCTCTTTTGAAAGAACACACAAAAGTCTACATTTGTGTGCACTTTCTGTGCACCAAAACTACATTGCAGAATCCAGAAAAGTGTGCAGTCAGAATGGGAGTTGTGTTTCTGATTCTGAAGTCCCATTTGGGAGTGTTGGATTTAGTCAGTTGTCTGCAAAAAGTGGCTGAATTAATTCCCAACCCATTCCTCCCATGGCTATTGAATTCATATCACACACGCAGGCATGTGCACAGCTGCAGGGCTGTGTGCGAGGCCACGCGCTAAACCATGTCCCTGGAGTCTACACCCTCCCCCCCCAAAATGAGACATGACAACAATGTATGGGCTTAGGCCTTAGAAGGTACCGATATCACTCTCAGTGGCTAACAGATTGAGGTTGAATCCTGACAAGACAGAAGTACTGTTTTTGGGGGACAGGAGGCGGGCAGGTGTGGAGGACTCTCTGGTCCTGAATGGGGTAACTGTGCCCCTGAAGGACCAGGTGCGCAGCCTGGGAGTCATTCTGGACTCACAGCTGTCCATGGAGGCGCAGGTTAATTCTGTATCCAGGGCAGCAGTCTACCAGCTCCATCTGGTACACAGGCTTTGTGTGTGTAGACATGCTCAGCTGCTTGGTCTACCTAGAGCTAATGTAGGAGTAAGTTCATACAGATCTTCTCTGAAAAGGGGTGTTTATTTATACATAGGACAGGGGAATTCTGCAGTGTCTGCATCTTTTTTGAAATCAAACACATATGAGTTTTTAAGGGAGGCATTTGACCCATGGCGTACCAGCCAGAAGCAAAAAGAAAAGTGGATCTACATGAGCAAGATTGTGTGTATTGGCGCTCAGTTTTAAAACAAATGACTCTTTTCATCGAGACAGTGTTAGGCTCATAAAGTACTTTGAAAATCTACAGCAATACTCTTTGAGATGTTCTGCTTCAACAGAAAAATCAAATATTCACAATACTGTTCAAAACTACTGCTCCGAAGCAACATTTTGCCCATTTGCATCTATTTTTTATTTATGCAATCAATGCAGTTAAGTATGTCTCAAAAAGATATCAAACCGTGGAAGGAAATCAAAGAATGAAGCTTATAGTAAGAGGGCTCCATTTTAATATGAACACAGATGGCCAAAACCTTGCTTTCGCATCCCCAGTGGTCCAGGGTGCATTGCAAACCTTAACACAATTGTTTAACACAATTCAGCAACTGCACAGAGAACAGGCAGAGGCATTCAGCACTGGTAACATATGCAGATATAAACCTTTTAGCAGGTTGTTTATATGTTTTAGAATATAGGCGTCCTTAGAAGCAGAAATCACAATATGAAGATTGAAGCCTATCTTTAACTAACGCAGGCAGTCAGATGATTCTCGGAAGTCTATAAATTTTCTGTGAATGTGAGTACATGGTAGTCTGAGTTAATTACCGAGCCTACCCAGTGGCTGTGGTGCCAGCAATTGCATCCTCACATTGCTGCACTGTGGAGCTTCTCCAAGTGGTTCCTCTTCTGAAATCTGGCCCACTTAGTGATGTCAAGAAGGCCCTCTATGATACATTTGGAAACCATTTCAAAGATAAAACCACTCGCACCTGCTGTGGTTTGGATGGAACAATTGAATCAGGTCACTCTATAGACGTATCCAGAGCTCTGGCTGTTCCTGTGCAGTTGGATAAATTTGAATTACTGAAGCCTGAGGTCTCAGACAAGGTGCAACCAACTTCAGGTAAATTCAACCTTTTCACCCCTTGGCTCATTGCATTGAGCAGAAATGGACTGACCAGCTCGGTCCAGGAGAAGATGAATGCCACTTGGAGAGAGGTGTGGTTCTACTTAGTTTCTGAGAAGCAGTTGAACCGCTACCTCTTCTAAGGCTTACTTTGGACCTGGAAAGCATTAAATAATTATCTGACATTTGCAAATATTCTGTACGTGTTCCTATGCTCATGAGGATGGGTGGCATACAATTCCAGCCATGCTCAGGTGAGACTGAGTAGAAGTTTGGGTTCATGCCTAGTTTGGCCATGGAGACTGCTAATGGATGTCCTATAGCAGAAGACAGAGTAGTCTATGCGCAAAAATGGAAAGCACCAGAAATCCCAAAGGAGGAATGAGTACTCAAGCTACCAGAGTACTCAGAAATGGCAGAAGTCATAGCTAAAATAAGGAATCAGAAAGATGAAATAAATACCTGTATATGGAGACCCTTTTCAGTCTAAGAATGCAATACAGCCAAACAAAATTTCAAACAGGTTTTGACTTATGAACAACGGCAAGAAAATAGAAATTATAATATAGGATTTAGGTAAATAGGTAAGGTTAAGACGTTGAACAGGCAGCAGGGAGGAGAAAGATGTAAGGTTGAGAAGCCGCCAAGATAAATAAATAGATTTTTATGTAAATTGTATGTTATAAGATCTGAATGTAAATCATTGTAAAATAAACATTTTCAAAAAAAAGAAGAAGCAGCAGCCTAGAAGGATGCATTCCACCCCCAGGCCTGAGGTTTCGCATCCTTATTCTAGACTTCACAGTGACCTCTGATAGTATTGATGATGGTATCGTTCTGGTTAGAGTAGGATATTGAGGCACTTGCTGCAGTGATGCCATGTCTGGGGTTACAGGGTGTCTCTAGGGGTATGAGGTGGCTTACTGTTTTGTCAAAGGGAAAGTATCCAACCCTCTGGGTGGTTTTTAAAAATTATTTTCTGTATTCCTCCCCCAGCTCCGAGATATCATTTCCGAGTACTGAACATATTATACCAAATATGACTACACCATTGCATTTATGATGTCAGCTTCTCTGAGGCATATTGACGTTGTTAATGTAAGGATAATGTGACACTGTGTGCTTTATTGGTCACCAATCCAGTTTAATCAGTATTTCTTGTCATCGGAACCCGCAGTAGATCATGCGCCTTCACTTTCAAACATAGCACTGCCTTCTTTTACCATGAACAGAAATATGCTGGCAAAGCCTTCGTTTGCCCCTCGGACCGGATTTTCTTGGTTGACATATGCTAATTTCTGCTTGCCACTTTGCATCTCTCGAGAAATGAAAGCATGAAATGAGCAGCGACATGTAGGGATGCACTATCACCACCGACAGAATTCTGTGCCAAAACGATAGTTCCCCATAGGTATGGCTTCTACCCACAAATAAATGTACACCACTCTCGCGGGAGGTCTTTCTCCAGTTCTCAGCAACTTGGTGGGATGCTTCATCAAATATCTTATCTTCATCACAGATTACTGGCTTAACCATCTCCGTACTTTACTTAAAGACAGAGTTATTATGTAGCATTCAGAGCATGGGTGACCACAAATCAGAGAGGAGGTGGTTTGCAGCAAAATCTAACCTGAACAAGAGAACTTGCCGCATTGAATCTATCATAGCAACCTCTCCCATCCCAGTGACCTCTAGAGATATTTTGTAGTATGACACTCATCATTTCTGTGTATTAGGTTAAGGTAAAGGGACCCCTGACAATTAAGTCCAGTTGCGGACGACTCTGGGGTTGCGGTGCTCATCTCACTTTCCTGGCCGAGGGAGCCGGCGTACAGCTTCCGGGTCATGTGGCCAGCATGACAAAGCCGCTTCTGGTGAACCAGAGCAGCACACGGAAACCTTTACCTTCCCGCCAGAGTGGTACCTATTTATCTACTTGCACTTTTGGGCGTGCTTTTGAACTGCTAGGTTGGCAGAAGCAGGGACTGAGCAACGGGAGCTCACCCCGTCATGGAGATTCGAACCGCCAACCTTCTGATCAGCAAGCCCTAGGCTCTGTGGTTTAACCCACAGCGCCACCCGTGTCCTTCTGTGTATTAAGCAATGCCAATTGGAACTGTAGTCCAAAATACCCAGAGGACGGAAAATTAATTTTACCATTCATTTATTTTTTAAAAAATAAATTTAATTTTTTTTTATGAGAAGCTATAGGAAAAGTTGCATTTCTATTGCACCCAGGAGCTGGCAATTTGGAAAGCTAATACAGGAGCATGTGCTTGCACACAAACCCTGCAGTTTATTCATGTGAAAGAAATTCAAGGAAGCTATCAAGTCTTAGGAGGCTGCCATTTGTGGAGTGCTCTCCCCAAGACTGCTCGCCCGATCCTTCATTACATATCTTTAGGTCCCAGACAAAAGCATTTATTCAATCAGCCCAAGGCCTGGTCACAGAGATTATATGAAGATTGGAAAAGTATGTTCAGCAGAGGGAGGAACAGCTGAATATTAATCTAGATTAAACATTTGACTAATTTGAAGAATTACTGTATATATAACAGAGAGATGGATCAAAACAAAATAAAAAAATTCCTTCCAGTAGCACCTTAGAGACCAACTAAGTTTGTTCTTGGTATGAGCTTTCGTGTGCATGCACACTTCTTCAGATACACTGAAACAGAAGTCGACTTCTGTTATTTATTTTGTTTTGACTATGACAGACCAACACGGCTATCTACCTGTAGAGAGATGGATACCGGTAGCTGCAAGACCTTTTTACCCATTTCTTTCATATCTTTCTTTTTCTCTTTCTTTTTTTATTACCTCCTTTAACATTTCCTCATATTGTATTTCGGTAAGAATATTCTGTGGCTTTTTAAATATGTTTGTGGGAGCGAAGATCTTGGTTTCTTTTTTTGTTCTTGTTCTATAATGTATTTTCTTTTCTGAGACCTCCGGGTACAGGGCGGTATATAAATTCAACCCATCAATCAATTTTGTATTTTTATGCTGTGAACCGCCCTGTGATCTTTGGATGAAAAGTGGTATACTAATTTGATCATCATCATCTGAGCAACCCCTAGATTTACAGAAATTAGACAAGAATGCCACACATTTTGGAAGAAGGAATTCTCCAAGCAGTCAAAGTTTAATTCATGAGCTGCATGTGGCATGAATTGGCTCATGCTTTGCATTATGTTGCATACAAGCTGAATTTCAAAAAAGTATGGTAGAATGATAATGAATGAAAGATGTAATGAATTCATAAGCAGACATAAATGAGCCTGTTGGATTGTTTATGCAGCTATGAAGGTTCAGCAGCTCAAATAGTCTTTGTTTTCAGAATTCACGTTCATCCTGATCTCAGAAAATCTTGGTCCTGGTCCAGTTGGGGTGGGGTATAATTGACTGATTGTATACACCCTGGGAGAGACATCTTTCTATCTTCCATAAGATTTACGTAATCAAATACCCCCTGTGTGTGTCTGCTGGATATCACTGCCAAACAACACTTTGATTAGCAGAAAACCACACCAAGCTTATCAAGCTACGTCTGTCAAAAAGGACTGGCTAATGATGGCATTTGTAATTTTCCCTGCCGTGTGATTCCCCACCACCCGAACGCAATCAAGTAAGCAAGTTTGGGAAAGCTGGCAATAAACACTTTGCTATGAAACAGCTTCATTTTACATGGAGAAATTCAGACACCAGGGAACCGAAAAATCAAAGACATCATTATGAACTTTCCTCAGTAGGTCATTGGAGACACTCAGTTTTGGTCCTTCAGTGTAACCTATACAGAGATATGGAATCCCCAAAATTGATTCTTCCTATAAAATTACTTTCATAGATTCCACACTAGGACTTTAATTCCAAGGGCACCGTATTCCCTTTTTCTCCTTAGTCATACTTTTAAAATTCAATATCATTCTGCACTCCAGTAGACTTGAGACTCATTCCGTGATTAACTGCAGTATTTAAAACACCAGTAGAAGCCATTAAAAATGCAGCTTAAAATTTCCAACAGATTTCTATAAACATATATGGTTATATGCTGCTCTTATGGATGGTTAATAGCTCAGTAGGAAAGTGTACACAGTAAAAACAGTACAGTTTAAGAGGTATCAATATTCTGCCAAGATTACAGCAAATCCCAAGAGCTCTAAGGCCCAATCCATATGCTACAGGTTTGAGGTCATATCGGCATGCCTATGGATGGATCTCATGTTGAGTCAAGAACTTCTGAAGGGGATGGATAGAAAAAAGTTTCCATGTCAGTGATGCTGGCTCCCATAGTTGGTCCTTAAGGTGCTCTAGATCAATAGCTAAATCGAAGGACATTACAGTCATACCTTGGTTGTCAAACGCCCTGGAACTCGGTCGTTTTGGCTCCCAAAAGCCACAAACTCAGAAGTGATTGTTCTGGTTTGCAAACATTCTTTTGGAATCCGACCGTCCAACGGGGCATCTGTGGCTTCTGATTGGCTGTAGGGGCTTCCTGCAGCCAATCAGAAGCCACAATTTGGTTTTCGAATGTTTTGGAAGTGGAACGGACTTCCGGAACGGATTCCGTTTGACTTCCAAGGTACGACTGTACATATAACTGGCTGGTTTCTCATGCAGTATATTTTTACTCAAGTTCCATAAGTGATGTTTGAGGCATCGTGTGCATTTGCTACTTTTCATGCTGCATGCTTTATATTTAAGCCACCACCCTGGTCTTTTCTCATTCCGTGCTCACTTTGTTGTTTTGAGAGATAGATAAGCATCCCAAGGCTCCCCTAAATTAACTTGGAAATTACTTGTTCTTCGGGGGAGGGGAAAAATATCACAACTCTGGTATTTATTCACAGCTAATCTGAAGTGAGGGCTTTGAAAATTATGCTGCTCTCTGGAGCGTTTTTAATGGTTCCAAATGGGCAATCAAGTAATGGAGGCAAGCCTAGAAGGTTGGGGAAAGGGGCCTTAACTGGCACTGATGACCAATGGAAATTGCTCTCTTCCTGATGTTGGAAATTGTCTCGGCAGCCTCTTTTGCCCCTTCCAAAGAGGACCTGAAACAGCCTTCTGCAACCTATTGGCTGGGACAACCCAGTCAGATGGGTAGGGTACATTCCCCTCCCCCCGATTATTATAGTGCTCTCCAGGGCTACGACTCTCATCAGCCTCAACTAGCATGGTCAATGAACTGGGATGGTGTGGGTTGTAGTGAAAGAATATCTATAGGGCACCAGGTTGGGGAAGGCTGGCCTAATGGAATGGCTTCACTTCACTGGGTCCAGTAAGAATGGCACAAATGGATTGTAATGGGAGATTTGAAGGGTGGGTTCTGACGTCACCTTCAGAATTTCCCCCCTTCTGCTCTGGCATTCTCCCCTGGCTTGGATCCAAATCTGCGGTGAAGGGAAGATTGGAAGCTTTTTACAGTTCACATCCATTCATTACTCGAGACTGGCTTGGGAAAACTTCGCCAATATTCTAAGTTGTTTCTCTCCACTTAGTCAATATTTGCAGTGTAAAGTTGTTGGGGCAGGAGCCTAGCTGCTTTGCTTATATCACACCATAAAGCATCACAGAATATCGATGGTACTACAGAAAACCATCATAAATACACACAACCAACGTATTTGTGTTAATTTAATTCACAACGCCGCAATTGACCTTGGGCTAGTCTGTTCCGCTAGTAGCTTTTTAACCTAACAAAACATTTAGTTGATGTAGATGCAAGCAGTAGACCACAAGCATCACTAACCACAGATCATTAATTTGCGCTTGCAGCAACATCCTCAGGCAAGTTCATAGAGATGTCCCTGAACTCTGCCCTCTTGGACTGCATCAGAAACTGCAAAGCTTCCTCATCCACAATGACCGAGCTTATAAGGTGTCCAGAACCTGGACAAGTTGCCTTCCGTGAATTGCGAAGCGGGTCAAAAAGCAACAGTTAGCATGCTGTTTCCCATTGCCCTTCTCAGATTTCTGATGGGTGTAAGTCCTCTTCTCATGTTTGAAATCAGAGAATTGGAAATGGTCAGATGTATGGGGACACCGACTTCAATGGACCTTCAAATTCCAGAACTAATTTAGCCTTTCCAGTAACCCCAACACCTGGCATCCCACTACATTAACTTAATCTTAATCATAAACATTTTTAGAAAATGAAACAGCACTGGGTCAACTCCAGGCAGTTGCTCAATTACATCTTAGCTAGGATTTCAGAAGCCATTAAAGACAAGGATCTTTCATGAACACCTCAACATGGCGGTTTGGATTTCCCTCATGCAGATCTTTCATGCTTGTGTCAGATGCTGTTTTAAACTAACGTATAAAAACAAACAAACTATGTGTAGAAACAAAGATTCCTCAGTCAAGCCGCTGAAAAGACTGAACACAGGACTCAGCTATACAGCTGCAAATACTGCGTTTTAAGTGCATTATACAAATGTGACACTGGATAGAGATGGTGATCTTAGGGCAAATTCAATATATTTTTCAACACACACACACACACACACACACAAAACAACCCCAGAACATTTTCACAGCATTTTGTGTGTGTGTGTGTCTAGATTCCACCACAGTTAACCACAAACTGAAAAAGCAGAAATATTGTGTGAGGGTGCTGTCAGCGGCTCCCGGTTGGTTGCCCAGGAAAGTATAAAGACTTTCAGCTCTGCCTGCTCCTCTTTTCCCATTATTTCCAAACTTTTCCCCTCATCTGCCTCTGGGCTATGACCTCCCGCAAACACCTGTTTTAAATCTATACTGTCTTCCTCTTCCTCCTCCCTGGGAGGGTCAGGATGGGGAGGAGGTCTCCACTATTCCTCCTCTGCCCAGTCCTTGCTCATTACTTTTCTTTAACAGTGGAGGCAGGTTTTCAGATTATACAAAGTTCTTCTTCAGGCTTTGATTATGAGAGCAAAAAATGAACATCCAATAGTCTAAATAGAAACAAATGTGTAGTCAGGCCAATGGTCACTTGGTTACAGAACTTTACTGGCCATTGCTGTTGGCATGGAGATAGTCTAGGCTGAATGCAAACATGCCATTCTGATGTCATGTGTGATGTCACAAAGGGGATATGCTTTAAGTCTTGGTAAAGCCAAAAACAGTTAACAGTCAGACTGCATCTCAGCCCTGTCAAGTTGGATCTCCATAATAGGTGATGAATAGTTTTATTTGGGGAATGTATTAACTTTTACTATTGGGAAAAAGTTTTAGATTGGTTTGCCAGTTTGTAACCCATCAAGTTGAGGCCAATAGATATACATTCACAACCCTGTACCCATCAAATAATCAACTTTATATGTGAGTTTGGGACTGATTCATACAACCACATTTCCTTTCTCCACTCAATAGCAGCTTTTTCTCCGTATTAAAAAAAAATAATAACCAAGAAGGAGAAGATAAGGAACCAGGAATAAGATCTAGATGAGTATGGTGAGGATCTAAGCTTTACAAGTGAGGGGGCTAGGAAGATGGCTTTGTGGTCCAGCATGGGAATGATGGGTGCTTCATATTATTGAATTCCTGTTCCACAAAGAAGATGACTTTGAGCTCTTTGCTCTCCTACTTTCAAGGCTCACCAGGTTCTGGGAGATGGAGGGTCTGGAATGCTTTCTAGTGACAATGTGTCAGCCAGCTGCTGCTCTGGCTCTGCCTGCTCCTCGTCTCCCATTATTTCCCATCTTTTACCCTCATCTGTCTCTGAGCTGTAACTTTCCCCAAACTCCTGTTGTAAATCTATACTCCTCTTCCTCCTCCCTGGAAGGGTCAGGATGGGGAGGTGGTCTCCACCACTCCTCCTCCTCTGCCCAGCCCCTGACATATTGTAAGGCAGACAAGTGTCAAAGAGAACCAAATCTTTACAAAGGAGAATCATAGTAAGCACATTATCCAAGCAATTCCAGTGGTAAGAAGAGTTCAGAAAGTTGTTTGTGAGCACCAAGGCTTAGAAAAGCATTGAAATACCTTGATAAACGCAGATAGTAAGCAAGGCTGCAATTTCGACTTTCAATTTGGACTTTGATCTTTTGCCTTGTCTGGAATGATGTGTTGCGACTAAAATGGTTTCCACTTAGATTAAAGTCATGTTTACACACAGAAGAAGCTTTTGCTGTGAGACATGGATTTTGTAACTAATTCATGCTCATTTGGAGCAATTGTAGAAACCAGAGATATGGCAACACAGTATAGAACTGCCCTTTGCTGACCTTTCCCTAGGCACACGTCTACAGCTATTACACAATTGACCATACATAACTCCATGCCCTAAAACATTTCACTTACTGAAATTCTGTCAATCAAGCCGGAAAAAAACCACAGGAAAAGTTTTTTCCGTTTTCAGTTTGCAAAGTCCAATACCGCAGTTCAGTACAGGCCTTCAGACTAGAACAACACCAAAAACTACCGGTACTTACCCCCACAGTGAGATGGCTGTCAATCAAAACTGCAAATTGAGAAGGCAGGTAGGCATGGGACTTTTGAGAACTATGTTTGTTAATTCATTTTGCATGTGTGGTTTTCATTGCACGGATGAAACCAGTGTGCATTGCCAAGCCCTGTCCCATCTGGTACATAAACTGACACTTTTTTCCAGCCTTCCACACACTGAAGGCCAAATGTCTGTTTCACAGGCATGGGAACATAAGTTGGCAGCCTGAGTCGCATTATTTTTTACCACTTCTGTTCCTTACCTCTTGTTTATTAAAAGGACAAAGGAAACGTTTTGAACATCACTCCTGCATATTCTTGCCTTGCCAACTTTGGCTATGTGTTATGTACCCTCCAACATTCCGCAGATGAAAACATCACTGTCCCCCCACGTGCCTTCCAAAAAAGCACACTACCAATAGAATACAAGAAAAAGAGTGGGGCTGGCTGAGCTACCCCAGTGGGACTTACTTTTAAGCAAACACACATGGTTCAAACTGAGCATGGTCCAATCTGTAGGCTCTGCCAAGTTCAAAGACAAGTTTGCCCAAGTCTGAAGTCTTATACACACACTCTCTCATTCAAGTCAGTGCACACAAAGGGATCTGCGACCCCTTTAAACTGTTAAAAGTGGGAATTTAGATACTATAGGCTTCCAAGGAATAAGACTCAAAATGTTGGTTCTGACCTGCTGAATTTCTGCCTGACATACATCTACTCTGCTGGAGGGGCAGTACCAATCTATATGCTCAAGGTTACAGTAGCTTTGCATATATCTATAAAGCCTAACACACTTATTTGCAACCTCAAAAGGGGTTAATCCAAAAGCTTAACACATTTATTCACAACGCCAGCCCGAGGGAGTCTATGCCAGTCTTTTAAAAGACCACACAAGTTTAGTAAGGGGGTGGGGTATCAAAAACAAAAACAAACAAGCCAACAGCCAGTCACACTACAGAAACTTGCGGCTTTCCAGTTTTAAAAGTTGTTGAGGGTCTCGTGTGGGGAAACTTGGCTGGAGAAGTGGGGGGACGGCCACTGGCCACATCTCAAGGGATCCTGTCTCTCCTGGGCCTGTCAGGGGACCAGCCAACCACCTGCCTGCTGAGGTGACAGTGTGTGGCCTGAAGCAGGGCATGAGACAGAGGGCAGCCCAAGCAATGGAGGGGGGGATGGTATAGTCTCATTGCTGAGCAATGACGTGCAGGGCTCAGTGGAGTGGGAGAGAAACCAACTAGAACAGTCTCTGAGGTGTACTTACCTGGAGGAAGATTCTTCATCTGAAGTCAGGTCCACTCCTAGGGGTGGGCGAACAGCAATCCACGTGGACAGATGGTCCAGGAGTTAGGGAATCTGATAAACATAGGGTCAAAACAAAGGGAAACAGCAAGGTAGGACCAGGAACTACCAACGTTCTTACCAGCATCTGACTGCTGCTGGAAACTCTGCTTAAGAAAGCTGAAGCCAGCTGCATCTCATTAGTACCTTCTCCTCTGAGTCCTTGAAGGCTGATCAGTTGCAGGTGGAGTCACTCTGTCTTCTCCCCCTTCAGGCTGCTGTTCAGCAGGTGAAGCTGGCCCATGATAGGAAACACCACATGCACCAGCCTGTAGCCCATTATGAAGTGAGAGAGAAAAGTCCGCACAAGGCCCCCTTTCTGCACTCAGGGAAGCCATGCCAGGCAACTGACCTTTCCTTGCAGCCCTGGTACTGGCACCAACTAGCTGAGCAGGCCCCCGGCCACCATCTTGTGCTTTGAGTTTGGTCCTGGCCTCTTGCAGGACAGAGGAAAGAGGGGAGGCACTCGGGATGGGCAGGAGGAGCAGGAGTGGTGGCAGTGAGGCAAGATGGTGGTGGAACCTGCCATGATGGTACCCCCTCAGCCTGGGCGTTTAATTCAGGACTCTGACAAAGTTAGAAGTCATGATGACTTAAGGGTTTTTTGTGATGGTCCTTTTTTTTTCAGGGCATGGCTTTGGTGTATAAGGTCCCATCATCCCTGACCACTGGCCATCGTGGCTGGGGTTGATGGGAATTGCAGTCCTGTGACATGAATTGCACCACACTGGCTACTCCTGGCATAGTTGATATTGACCTAGATGACATGGGAGAGATAGTACCTCTGGTGGGAAACACAACCTTCTTCTAGGGTAGTTTCGTCACCTTAGATACCCTCCTGCGCTTAGCTCTCACCTGTCGCTCCCAGAAGCTGTCAGCATATGACAGTGGCCACACCCCTGGAGATGGCTTCAACTGGCCAGCTAAACCAGGTGAGGGTAGTTGGTGGGTCTCCAACCATCAGTGAGTTAGGGACTTCCCTCTGCATGTGAAGACAGGCTCTGGTGAATTAAGTGTACAGGACTAATAGTGTATCCTACAGACAAGAAGACGGTTTCTGCATGTGCTGTAGAGGGAAGTGAAGAGCAGATGGGGATCACCAATCTGGGAAGGGAGCCCACCTAGGAGAAGAAAAACTCTGATCCTAAACCTCCACTGCCTTGAGGGATATCGTTGGGAGAAGAAAAGGCTAAGGAGTAAACCCTACACAAATCCAGAGTGGAGTCTCTAAGACAGTTGGCTTGCATCTTGTACACCTTCTTCCAGCAACTTCTGGTGCCAAACGTATTGCTCTGCTTTCCTTTGGATCATATCAGCAAGGCCAAGAGCAAGATCTTGTCATCTGGGAAGTCCAGGACCTCCATACACACTGCCCAGACTTCCATCTAAGGGAGGTCTCCAGTGCTGCTAACACAGTGGTTTGACTTCATCCCTGGAGGATACTCCATTGTCTCTCAAAACAGATGGATGCCAACAGATGGACCAGTGATCTGATCTGGTCTGGTATGAGACACCTTCATCTGTTCCCATATACTGTGGAAACAGAAATTTAATCTTTTTTATTTATTTATTGCATCACTATTAAACCTTTGTCTAAACCATTAATACAAATGAAATTAGGAGTAGCAGCAAGTATTTTGCAATACTGTTTCATTCTGACTCAGCAGTTCAGTCATCTTTAATGAGTAGATAAATCAATAACCACAATGAGCTTTGGAGGACACACTGCTAAGCAAGCTACATATCTGGGCACTGAACAATCGACATGCAGTCATAAATATGTTCAATAAGTGATCATAAATATCTTCAATATGGGGAGGGGAATCAGTGCATGCAGCTGTAATGCTTTCATGATGAAAAATCATTCTCAGGGTATCTATTTGCAATCTTAAAATCCCTTAGATAAAGGCTCAACATTAAACAAGTTATCTGTAGCTCCAAGGGTACTTTGGCACATGCATAATCATTGCCGGCATGAATAGCATTCAAAACACTCTTTGGGGAGGCACGCTTTTGGCATTTTAGGGTTAAGGAAGTGCCTTCCTCTCTCCACAGACTGCAGTAATAAGAGTTTGAGGCTAAGAGCTCCCAACAAAGCAATCTGCAGGCCTGCTGAGAAGGGAGCTTCCTCTTGCCTTTTTACGACAAACACATCATCCAGTTGCTATATTATTGATAGATTAAACAGGCATGGGGGAGCAGGGTGGGGGTGAGGGAATAAGCTAACCCAAAAGCCAACCCAGGGAAGCCATAATTAGTTTTTCTGGCTCTGTATGCTCAAGATTAGCATATTTCTTCATGGGAGAGACAGAACTATCAGATGCATTTAATCACTTCCGTGAATGTATGTCTGTAGCTATCTGGCTACTATTCTAAGGAGGAAAGCAACGCAAAGGAACATAGGAAGAGGCAAGTGTTCTAAAGAGGGTGCCTCACAGCAGGTCAGAATTACATGTTGCATGAGACAAGAGACAGCCATTGTTTTCAATAGCCCCGTGTCAGATTTAGGGTGGTGTGGTTGGTTCCCTTGCACAGGGTGCCAAGCCAAGGGGGTGCAAAATGGCGAAGATCCATAAGTGAGAAGATCCATTTCGGGGCACCATATTTTGGGCTCGCTCAGGGCACCATATCACCAAAGTTTACCAAAGTTTGCCTCTGAAGTGTTGGGCTCAACACTACCCCCATGACATATTTACAATCCCCCACCCCATGTTGTGAAGCGATCAAATGAGTTTTCCCACACAAAAGGAAAAATTCATGTCAGGATGACATCATGGCATGATTAACTGATCCTAAACACATTTTCAATAGACTAGGGTCACAAGTGACTGTGGTGTTATTTTCCCAGAATTTCTCCAGCATTAGCAAGTGACTTCTTTCATTAATCATCAGTTCAATTCAAAGTGCAGATCGAGTCACTACATATTCCTGGTGAAATTTTTACTTATCATCAGTGCCTTAATACTGCTGTGAGGAGGTTGCAGAGAAAGGGAAGGAAAGAATGGAGAATCAAAGTCTCTGTTGTTACAAGGCAACAATAGAGTCAACTGAATACACCAAATGCAGCCACATTCCTCCCGCTGCCAATAACAGAATTTATCTGAGAGTCACAGCATTTGGCAGGAGCGGAAACTTTTCCAAAGCAGATCTGTTCTCTGTGCTACTTTCTGGCAGGCTCCAAAAGGGTTCAGGTAATCAAATGAGCCATGTGGAGCATGGAAGAGGTTGTTTGTTTGTTTGTTTGTTTGTTTTTACCTCCCTGCCCTGGAGTCTTTGAAGTATGTAAGGCAGGTTTCTAGTTTAGCCACTGGGACACTCTCATATCCAGCAAGAGGATGGTAAACACACCCCTGTCAAGACAGAAATACTTGGGTTCAGTGGGATAAACAAGGCGGAGCAGATTTAGACTCTTCTCACACCTAGGGATGTGCAGTTCCCTAAGTTATCATCCTGCACACAAACCAGTTTCCCCCCTCCATCTGTCCAGTGCTACATGCAAAAATTGGATTTTGTTGGTCCTTCATTCCCCACCCCCATCATACAGCAAATGATTTGTTTTCCTACAGTTCATAAAGCTTGCATTTAAACATGTTCTCTACACTTTCATTATGTAATGAATTATGCTCAGGCAGTGCCTGTTTTAACCTTGCTGCTCAAGAGAAAGAGGATTGCGGCAACAAACAAACAAACCCACCAAAAAAAAACACCAAAAAAAAAACCCACCAACCACCTGTCAAACCAGTTCCCATTGTGAAGTAGATATTTTGGTACACTTCCTTTTCTTGGGAGAATGGGACTCAGCATAACTAAGAAGTTGGCCAAGTACAGGTGGTTTGTTGCCATGATAGCTAATGTCAGTGGTGCTGTCTGGAAGCAGTCATGTCAGTATAATGTACAGTATGATAACTTATGAATAAAAATTTCAATTTGTAGAACCAGCCACCACTCATTAATTCACCACAAAACATAAGATGAGGAGGTTAGTTCCAAGATGCACTCTGGGGTGCCAGAACACCCCCAAAATCATGCATATATGCAAATTTGGATAATTTCTCTGGCATCCCTACTCACGCCAAAAGGCCTCTATTGCTGGGGGTGGGGTGGGGAGATCTTCATTACTTCTGAACTCTGTGACAGGAATTTGATGGTCCCTAGCCATACTTTGACATTCCAAAACAAGAATACAGCTAGGCTATACTTATTGAAAATACTGTGGTCCTAATTGCTATCTATATCTATGTTGCAATAAAACACAGTGCCTAATCTCTACTTTGTAAGGCAAGTTGTAGAAAGAAGAATGAGAATAAAAGACATAGTGGGAAGAACCTTTGAATGTGGTGTGTATTTAGCAGACCCTATTTTCCAAGGACAGTTCCAAATTTACAGAAGCCATCCCAGTTTCTAATTTGATCCCGGAATGTCCTGCTTTTCCTTAGGATGCCTCTCTTTTCATTGGAGAAATGTTGGAGTGTGTGGAGTTAAGCGATCTCCCGAGCCAAGGAGGTAAGTAACTATACATCCTTTAGATGACATCTGAAGGCAGCCCTGTATAGGGAAGTTTTTTTTAAAAAAAATTTTTTTTAAATGTTTTATTATGTTTTTATATATATTGGAAGCCACCCAGAGTAGTTGGGGCAACCCAGTCAGATGAGTGGGTATTATTATTATTATTATTATTATTATTATTATTATTATTATATCACTTGGGAAGACAGGTGAACTAATGTCAGTGTACCGGAAGTGGCAAAGATCACTAGTGTCAAAGCAATGATGCTTAAACATCAACTTCATTGGGCTGGTCATGTGGTTCGGATACCTGATTATCGTCTTCCAAAGCAACTACTCTATTCCCAACTTAAGAATGGAAAGCAAAATACCAGTGGACAACAAAAGAGGTTTAAAGGCTCTCTCAAGGCTAATCTAAAGAAATGCAGTATAAGCACGGGAAATTGGGAAACACTGGCCTCTGAGCGCTCCAATTGGAGAACAGCCTTACCAAAGGCATCATCGACTTTGAAGAAGTAGGAACTCAGGACGAAAGGGAGATACAAGAGGAAGGCACATTTGGCAAATCCTCACCGTGATCAACTCCCACCCGGAAACATTTTTCCCCACTGTGGAAGGATGTGTGGATCCAGAATTGGCCTCCACAGTCACTTACCAACACACCGCTAAGACCATATTCATGGGAGACAATCTTACTCAGCTACAAGTGATAGAAGAAGAAGAAGAAGAAGAAGAAGAAGAAGAAGAAGAAGAAGAAGAAGAAGAAAATGATTAAATAGGATGTTCCTATTTTCATCGGAGAAATGTAGGAGAGTATATAATAGTCATCAATGGCACAGTTCAGAACCATGCAAGCCAGGCTCCAAGCATACAAGCCTCCAGGCAGAATGCCTGGGAAATGGTGTGTGTGTGTGTGTGTGTGTGTGTGTGTGTGTGTGTGTGTGTGTTTGTGTGACAACAATTTCCCCATAGAACCATGATTCTTGGCCAGATGAGTGCATGAGCCTGCTCCAGTTTAATGAATATTTGCAGATCTCCAGCTTACAAAGCTTTCTATAGAACACAAAGTGACATAGTCCTTACAAAGTGCACTGACAGTCTAATACTGGATGAGAATGCGAACAGCAAAGTGCAGGTATGGGTTTTTTGATGTGCCTTTTCAGTGTCGCTTAACCAAAACAAGACTGGTGCATTAAAATGTCAGCTTCTTAAAACACAAAACTGGCACTGGAGAAAGAAGATTTCTGACAAAATATATTGCAAAATTTATAAACTTAGTGGCAGAATCATAGTGTGATATTATGGAATGTGTTAATATAGGTCCAGTATTTAGAAATAGTACTGTGGGGAGGGAAGGGGCAACGGAACAAATTAAAGGACAAAGGAAGAGAAATTGCAGTTCAGAGACTTTTCTGTTTCCTAATTTACAGGGGGAAAGAAAACAAGAAGAAAAGTATAAAGCAGAACAACCTATGTGTAATTCCTGAGAGTCGTTAAAGTACCGTTGAGAAAAATGTGTGGCATTACTCTAAGGTGCATAAAAGGTACTACAGACACATGAAAGCGAGGTGGGAGCTTTCTGTGGGAAAATGAGCACACTCCTCACAGTCCTGAATTACTGTACTTTAGCTAATATTGTAATAGGAAGCTGACAGCTGAGGAAAACCAGATATGGGGATAAATTATCCCATGCCAAAACAAAATATGTTCACACTGAAATGTGTATTTTGGAGAGAGAGAGAAATCTTTCAACAGATGCTTCATTTTGGGCACTCTTTACATTACAGACCATATATATTCCCCAGCAACTACTGCATACATTGTACATCACAGCCAAATTGCACTCAATAAAACATCACATTTTAGCAACTCACCTCGTCAAAGGCTCTTTTTGTCAACATTGTTCATCATGTCTTGTTTTTTCCCCTCGCATTTCCATGTTCATTCGTCCATCTGCAAGGAAACCAAGTGTAGCTCTATCATGCTGTGTAGCGGGGTTAGGAGAACTTAATGGGTCTCAAGAGAGTCTCTGAGTCCATGGAGTCTAGTTACTTTTGAGGAAGCTGATAGCCCGTAGGGGCAGAAATAAGTCTTAAAATCTGACAAAAGGAACAGATGAGGTGTTTAACTCATGGCACGATGGGTTCCTATTTATTTATTTATTTATTTATTTATTTATTTATTTAGCATCGCTGCCTTTTTTGCATCAAAAGATGGGAAACACAGGCTGGCCTTTGTCCAGATGACATGCTCCCATCATCTCAGTCCATTGAATGACAAGCTACATGAACAGGCTAAGTAGCTTCGAACCCATGTAAGGAAACTAATATTTGGAAAAAAATAAGAATAAACCAGCAACAACCTATCTACTGAAAACTTGGGGGGTGGGGACATATTTTTAAACATGCTTATAGGGGGGGGGAATGGAAGAGTGGCTGACTGGGTAGGCCCATTCCATGTATTCAACACCTCCGAGAAACAAAGTTCAGGCGAGAACCAACTGTTTCTTCTCTGGAGGTGATGAACACATATCATGGTGAATTACACTAAAGCTATGGAACCTACTGGGTGGGAACAGCTGGCCACTGCTAAAGAACTTGTTGTAATATCTGTTACCCAAATGCTGCCTCTGCTGAGGCATACTTCTGTCATGTTGGATAAATGCTGATGGGTTTCCCCACACAGCTGCCGGCACACCTCTTGCAGAGGAGCATTGGAAGCAAATGTTGCCACAGACCTAGTAGAACATGCTGTAATACGTTAAGGAACGAGCAAGTGAAATTTTCCAGAATCAAACTGTGTGCAATCCCAAATCCAACTTGCCAAGGATGAACTAGTCACTTTCTTCCTAAAGAGAATTTGGGTGAAATGAAATTAAAAATGAATCTGTTTGATCGGTCTAATTCTGTTTATGGATACATTAAGTGCTCACTTCACATCCAAAGCATGCCATGCTTTCTCAGGGGAATGTAATGACCCAAAAATTGGCAAAATTAATTCATGCTGTCTATGGGTTATGGCAGAGGTTTTCAACCTTTTTTTAGTCCATGGCTCCCTTGGCCAACTACGTTCTTTCTGCGGCACCCCTGTGCAGCTCAGGAACCCAGTTATGTCAACCGTTGCCTGCAGAGCCGGCAGCCCCTCACCCTTTTTTGAACACCCTCCCTTGTGGAGTGTTCCCTCAGCCACCTTTCTTCTCCTCTCTCCTTAGGAGTCCTCTGGGCAGCCGCTGCTGTCACCCCTGGTCTCTGAACTGCCTCCCCCCACCCCAAAGGAAGGTGCCTCTTCACACTGCACCAGAGGGGCCTGGGAAACACCCCCTGGCCAGCCCCAGAGGCACCATTCACTTGGGGAGCTTGAAGCCAGGGCAGCTGCAACAAACAGCCATGCAAGCCTTTGGAAGGCAGAGCATTGAGAGGGCATCAGAGGGCATCAGGGTGCCACGGCACAGTGGTTGAAAGCCACTGGATTATGGAATTGACCTTCAGAATGAATGAAAGATCCATCCCAAGGACTACCCTATCTAAATGAGAAACACATATTTAGCCACCAAAAATGCTTTGAGGTCAGAAACTCTAATTTCAGGAGTTACAGCCACTAGGAACAGAACTTTAAAGGACAACAGTTTTAATGACACTATTCAGCAGCTCAAATGTCAGCTTTTGTAAGGCTATTAACACCTTGTTCGAGTCTGCTGGTGGAGTCCTAGGGACCACTGAAGGATATAAAAAAAAATGCCCCTTTCAAAAAAATAATAATAAGTTTCACCCATTAATGGGCACCCACTAGTGGACAACATGACACAGAAGAAATGTCAGTAACACCTTTCTGAACATTGAACACCAAGGATAACAGCCTTGCTACCATTTATGAACAGTAAAAAACTTACCCTTAAACAAAATCTTAGCAGACTGGAAGTTGAACTCCTACTATTGCCAGAGATGCTGATTCTTTCTGAGCACTTAAGCTTCTGATGCCCAAATTTCCCTCTCCAGGGCTGCTTCTCTGGTGTCAAGTTCTCACCTCAATACACTATTTCCACCCATAAACTCAGGGGTGGACTTTGGTAATATTTCATAATATGGCGCCCTGAGTGAGGCCAAAAGTTGGTGTCCCCCAATGGACCTTCTCAGTTATGGATCTTCTCAATTTTGCATCTGACTACACCACCCAAAGGGATGTGGGTGGCGCTGTGGTCTAAACCACAGAGCCTAGGTCTTGCCAATCAGGTCAGCGGTTCGAATCTCCTGTTGGTCGGTCCCTGCTCTTGCCCACCTAGCAGTTTGATAGCACATAAAAGTGCAAGTAGATAAATTGGTACTGCTCCAGTGGGAAGGTAAACGGCATTTCCGTGCGCTGCTCTGGTTCGCCAGAAGCGGCTTAGTCATGCTGGCCACATAACCCGGAAGCTGTACGCCGGCTCCCTCGCCGCAACCCCAGAGTCGTCCGCAACTGGACCTAATGGTCAGGGGTCCCTTTACCTTTACCTTTTACACCACCCAAAATCCTGTGCAGCATAAATCACTTGGGCTGCACAAACTGTGTGCTTTCTTCCCACCCCAACCATTTTAACAAATCAGACACTAAGGTTACCTCTGGAACTGCTCACTCACTATTTCTTATACTCACCAATTTTATGTGTAAGTGATCTTTTCAAAATGTTATTCCTGCTCTCTGACAGAAACGTTTAATAGCCAAGAACTCCTTTGACAAATTATGGGGGGAAATAAACCCCACTTGCCTTCCAAAAGGGCATTAACCTATAATAGGAAAAAATTGGATTTCTCAGAAAAGTCCATGGAAATGTCTAAAAGGAGGATTTGACAGACAAAATTTTCTAGCTAAGTGGCATATTGGGAGAGGGATTAAAATTCTAAGCAACCTTATTTACAAAAGCAGTGTTACATTTAATAGACTTTGGCATATAAAATATGTCAGTTAAAACACAAGTAAAAGATCAGATGTCTATATACTCTAAACTGGTGGGTGTAAAATTAAGCAATTCGCTTAGAACTTTTGAAAAAGGTCACACATAACACAAGGTTGCTTTCATGTATGCTATTTTCTATTTCAGACAAAACTAACAAAAACATACAAATCAGAGACTACATTAAATAATCTGAGCTTGTGCTTGTTGTCATTTGCTTCTCTTATTACTGTTGTCACATTTTCCATTTCATATCTTATGAGTTTTGTGGCAATAGAAAGAACTTCAAATGGAGTCTAAAGGACTATCATGAAGGAGTTATGCAGGTATAAAGTTAATGACACTGCTGTTCACCATTTTATAGAGATTCATGCCTCTAGCCAAAACCAACGCAGTACAGTGGTACCTTGGTTTAAGAACAGCTTAGTTTATGAACAACTTGGATTAATAACGCTGCAAACTTGGAAGTAAGTGTTTTGGTTTGTGAACTTTGCCTTGGAAGCAGAACATGTTCTGCTTCCTGTTGAGTGTATTCCATTTGTAAATTGAGTCCCCCTCTTCTATGGGAAACCACGCCTTGGTTTAAGAATGCTTTGGTTTAAGAATGGACTTCCGGAATGGATTAAGTTCATAAACCAAGGTACCGCTGTATAAGACTTAGCCACTAACCAGGAGCAAGAAAAATAACCTGAACCTGCTGTTTTGTGTGTATGGGAACAATTCATACGCAACATTTCCCCAGAATTATAGTGATGCCAAGTCAGTTCTTGAATTATGGTGCACTATGGCAGGCTAGCAAAAGAGATGCAGGTGGCACTGTGGTCTAAACCACAGAGCCTAGGGCTTGTCAATCAGAAGGTTGGCGGTTCGAATCCCCGCAACGGGGTGAGCTCCCATTGCTCAGTCCCTGCTCCTGCCAACCTAGCAGTTCGAAAGCACATCAAAATGCAAGTAGATAAATAGGTACCGCTCTGGCGGGAAGGTAAATGGCGTTTCCGTGCGCTGCTCTGGTTCGCCAGAAGCGGCTTAGTCATGCCGGCCAAATGACCCGGAAGCTGTACGGAAGCGAGATGAGTGCCGCAATATGCAATGTGTTGGAAATGCAAAGGGGTAAAGGTACCTTTTTCCATATGTGGTGGTCTTGTGACAATGTTAAAGCTTATTGGGAAGTGATATATAATGAATTGAAAAAGATGTTTAAGACAACATTAAAAACAAAACAAAACCAGAAGCTTTTCTTTTGGGAATTATGGGATCATTTAGCAGGACTATTGTAAAAACTTGCAGTTTCTGAAACATATATGAAATAGATGAGGAAAAGAATAGAGTTAATTGGTATATGAAGAAGAAGAAGAAGAAGAAGAAGAAGAAGAAGAAGAAGAAGAAGAAGAAGAAAGAGGGTAAATTCACAGAACTGCTGAAAGAGGGGGAGGGAAGTTGAGGTTTGATATGTAAGAAATATTTTTTAAAAAAAATACTTGAAATGTTTATTTGTTATAAATGAAAATTATAAATAAACTTATATTTAAAAAAAAGTTGTGCAGTTCTTTATTTCCCTGACATCTGATGGGAGGGCATTCCACAGAGCAGGCGCCACTACCAAGAAGGCCCTCTGCCTGGTTCCCTGTAACTTCACTTCTCACAATGAGGGAACCGCCAGAAGGCCCTCAGAGCTGGACCTCAGTGTCCAGGCTGAACAATGAGGGGGGGCAGAGAGATGTCCCTTCAGGTATACAGGACTGAGGCAGTTGAGGGTTTTAAAGTTCAGCACCGACACTTTGAATTGTGCTCAGAAACGTACTGGAAGCCATTGTAGATTTTCATAGAACAAAGGTATCACAGTGACTTTAGAAATAAGATTGGTTAACTCTGAAATCCAAAAACGCAGTGATAAATTTTAAGAGTGATGATGATGATGATGATGATGATGATGATTTATTACACTTGTATCTTACTCTTCTTCTTGGAGAAGTCAAGAGCAGCTTGAATGGGGCCCCCAGGCAGTCTCCAGGGATTGATAAAGCCAAGAACAGTTTGGCTTTAATGGCATAAGAGCATTACATACTCAAGAGAAAAGTGATAGTGCACAGTAAAAGTGTACCATGAATATATTGGCTGACTCATGTAATCATGCCTTATAGCTAATATTAGAAAGCATGAATTCAAATCCAATGTAAGCTTTCAGAACATTAACTGGGGGGGGAAAGAAAAATGGTACCTCCCGATTACACATTTCTTATTCTCAACCCAAGATTATTATTCTCCTTGTACACTTTTTATTAGGATAATTCACTCTCCTGGAGATATGATGGGAGACTCTTTAAGTCGCACCAAATCATAAGTGGCCAGCCTGCATACAAAGAGCTTCGATACTGCACATATTGAAAACAATGCACTCTAAAAGGGAAATAGATTTGAGGGTTTGTTTTTGTTTTTTGAACAAAAGTCATACCCCGCCCCGGCGGAAAAAATATTGTTAGATCGGTATTAAGCTTTGCTCATTCTTTGATTCTATGTATGTTGATATCCTTAGTTCATGGAATTTGCTCCTACAAGAGGTATTTACGACTGCTAACTGGCTTTAAAAGAAGATTTTAGCATAAGGCTATCAATGGCTGCTAGTCGTGATGTCTTTACTGTACCTTAGTGGAAGAGGCACAATTGCACCCAGGTCCTGCATCTGTCCTGACGCGGGTGGCACTGTGATCTAAACCACTGAGGCTCTTGGGCTTGCCGATCAGAATCCCAATCAGAAGGTCAGCGGTTCGAATCCCTGCAACGGGGTGAGCTCCCGTTGCTATGTCCCAGCTCCTGCCAACCTAGCAGTTCGAAAGCATGCCAGTGCAAGTAGATAAATAGGTATCGCTGTGGCAGGAAGGTAAACGGCGTTTCCGTGCGCTCTGGCTTCCACCACGGTGTTCCATTGCGCCAGAAGCGGTTTAGTCATGCTGGCCACATGCAGGGACGTAGGAAAGGGGGGTCGCCCCAGGTACCATCATGGAGGGGGGTGACAAATTATCAAGGAATAATTACTGCCCTACTAGGGCGGTTCATTTAAAAAACTTTTTTTGAAAATGCCTGCTCCAAAGGTCTTATCTTACTACACTAGCGATTATATAGCTATATATAAAATTTCATGCATATCAGTTAATATCTTGACCCTCCTCCACAAAAATAGCTGTTTACTTGGCCATTTTCCTATGTCGTGAAAGCTGAAATTTCAGTTCAGTGGAGAATGTTGATGAGGCCTGGCCCCCACCTTGAAATTTTTTGGGGGGGGGGCTTGGTCCCTGTCCCTGTCCCCCAATGGCACCCCTGTTTCTTATGTTCTTATGTCTCTCACATCACTCTACCTTCACAAGACAATTTATTCTGATGACAAGTTACTTTCAAGTTAAACTGAAAAGAAATTGGGAGTGAAGTGCTCTTTTGATTTCAATTCACAAAAATAATGTGCATTAGGATGGAAGAAGAGGAGGAGGAGGAGGAGGAGGAACTTATCCCAGGAACTGGAAGGGAGCAAAGTCAATGATGTTATCAAAGACAAGCACATCAACCCACCATAAGTATTAACTATAAAAGGTAAAAGGGAAAGGACCCCTGGATGGTTAAGTCCAGTCATAGGTGACTATGGGGTTGCAGTGCTCATCTTGCTTTCAGGCCAAGGAAGCCGGCGTTTGTCTGCAGACAGCTTTCCGGGTCATTTGGCCAACATGACTAAACTGCTACTGGCGCAATAGAACACCGTGACGGAAACCAGAGCGCATGGAAACACCGCTTACCTTCCCGCTGCTGCGGTACCTATTTATCTACTTGCAGGGATGTGAACCGCCAACCTTCTGAACGGCAAGCCCAAGAGGTTCAGTGGTTTAGACCACAGCGCAACCCACTCCCCCCATTTCCCAATTAACTATACCTTACACTGGCTTACAACCTGAGCAAAACTGCAAGATGGACAAAACAAATAAAAAGAGAGGGTGCCATTATTAAGGTAACTTTAAAACTCACGGAGTTTTCTTTTCATTGTGGAGTAATTAAACCTCTTTTCAGATTGCAGGTGAGAAGGTCAAATATCAGCACACTCAGAGTCTCAGGGAGGCCAAGGGACAAGGCAAAGTGGCACTGTTGAAACCTCTCATTAGTCCTGTGCCTGAAGCTTAGACAAGTCACCCAATGATATTTTCTGGCACCAATCCTGCAATTAGGAATGAAACCACCATAAAACAATGCCCTCAACTTCCAGAGATGATCGATACCAGAGATGGTATCAAAGGCCACTGAGTGAACAGAAGCAACAGGGTAGTACTTACCCTGATTTCCTCCTGCAAAACGTGATCCATCAGGGCAACCAAGGTTAATTCTGTCCCCAAGCGATACCTGAATCCACGCTGAAATGAGTCAAAAAATGAGTTTAATTCGAGAGCACCTGCAGCTGAATCAACACTACTCTCCCAAGCACCTTGCCCAAAATTTGTGTACATCAGCTTTCTGCTTGCTTCTTTCTGCTGCCGAGCTCCAACCATGCCCACTGACACTTTCCAGTATTCCAGATTTGTTGAAAGTGTTCCAGTCCTTTCTTTTCCTTGCAGCTCTTCAATTCCAACATTTCAAGTCTGTTCCCCCGTTCCCATATTCCAGCTACACACACACACACACACACACACACACACACACACACACACACACACTTCCCTTCCCTTCCCTTCCCTTCCCTTCCCTTCCCTTCCTTTCCCTCCTCAGCCTTTTAGCCAATCAGAGGGAGAGCTGTGGGCATCCGTCTGCCTCAAGAGACAACAGAGTGTGCCTCTTACAGTGAAGTCAAACCTCTGCATTGGCAGAACCCAAGTGTAGAGCTGCCAGACTTCTGGGATTTCAAAGGTGGAATTGACATCCAGGGGGAATTTCCAAAAGGTGGCTTTGTCCTGCTCAACAGCTTTGGGGTTTGTCTAAAATCAGCTCAACAATTTTCGTGGTTTCCTGGTTTTAAATTTTTGAAATATGGCAACCCTACCCAAGAGACTCGTATACACTTCTGCTTTTCTCATGCCTGGAAAACTTGGGTCTGAACCACTTATTCTGTTTTCTAGGCATGGGTCTGAGCAGTTTTACTCTTCCCACTGCTTTCCCCTGGAGGACCCGCTCTTTAGTGCTAAATCAGAACCAATGACAATTCATAGAAATCCCAATTGCCATTTGTTCCAGTTCAGCGTGGAAGAGCAGGTTTTCTGAGGGGTTAGAGGAGGAGCATGGCAAAGGGAAGTGTGGATGAGCTCCATAAAAGATAAAAAAAAGATAATCGTGAATTGTGAAAGAATTAAAACAATATACAAATCAAATCTATTAAAATACAGATAATAAAAACAGCAAAGAATTATTAAAAGCCCTTTGCATTAAAAAAAACAAACCAGTCAGTTTCCAATGGTTTGTCAAAATAAAACAGTCACCTAACTGCACCTTTAAAACTGCTCATAGCAAAGCAGCTGATTGGAATTGTTGCTTATTATGATAGATAACTGTTTAGTGTTGGATGCACTTGTTCAACTTCAAGGTGAGAGTTCTCAAGTATCATCTTAAGTTCCCTTTTGTTCATGTAGCCCTGTGATATTTAGATACATGTGCCATATAGTTCAATGTAAATGTCAAGGCAGAAACATGCCTTGTTGTGGTATTTCTGCTGCAATGCAGGAAGCACCATAATTTTGTGCAGCATTTTAAAAAGGAGTGCCTCGTTATTACATTAGGCATATGCCGTCTGGAGATCTGTCATGTCCAGATAGGAACATTTAACTGTTATAAATCAATCATCACAGAAACAAATGTATTTTTGTTGTTCACATGTGCTTCATATTCTGTGCATGTCAATAATATGAAGTAATATTCCTTTTTAACTGTTAATTAGAGGTGTGATAGGAGATCAGATAGCAGCTGGTGAATTATAAGGCACACCGTTAAAAACTGTTATTGAAAGAAAATGTTCCATGAAAATTTAACACTTCGGTAGACAAATGAGGCACCACCCCTAGCATATCTGTCGCTTTGTAATGGAGTCAAACGTTTCTCCCAGAAATGTATATTTTCAGCCGGATGCTGTTGGCAACACAATGTGCATAAACTCACGAGTGGGAAGGGGATCAAGCCCATTAGCCATAGTTGCCAATGTATGTGTCCATCACACTTCCCAGCAGTAATGTGGTTTTGATGGTCTAGACTAGAGGGATTGTGAACTGATTTGGAAGGACTTTCAGCACTGAAAAGTAGCAAGCAGGTAGAGAGGGGAAAGTACCATAATGAACCAGACAAAGAGGAGGCAAGCTCTGGTGCTTACTGGTGAAAAATACAGGGATCTGCCATGTTTTGTTTCCACTGGTGATCCACAGCGTAATCCACTGACTCAAACTCCCAGATGGTGGTAGCTGAGAGAGGATGAGCTAAATATTTTAATAAGACAAGTAACATTTCCCTGGGAGGTTTTACACACCTCCAGGCTGCCGCCAGATTCCACCTAAAGCAAAATTTCAAGATGCATTTGGAACATGGATATTGGGGCCGGACATCCAAGCAATTTTGAAGGAACACAAAATAATTTAAATAAGATTAAATAAGGAAACAAAAATGGTGGCTATTTCCATTGCACCCCCAGGCATCAACACAACAATGTGTGCTAGATCTTTTTAAATGCCTGAAAATGTATATACAGTGGATGCTTGGGTTGCAAACGCGATCCGTGTAGGAGGCGCATTCGCAACGCGCAGCATCCGTAACCTGCAGCGCCACATCTGCCCATGCATGGGTTGCGATTTAGCGCTTCTGCGCATGCGCGAAGCACTGAACCCGGAAGTAACCTGTACTTCCGGGTTCAGCACGTTTGTATCCTGCAGCTAACACAACCCACAGTGAACGCAACCCGAGGTATGACTGTATATTCCCAGTATTTTCACCATTTTGGGTTTCCAAAGGTCTCGCAAGTTGATGATACAAAGGCACAATAGAGCTCACTTTAAGAAGTTTGTTACACATTTCACCTTGTTGAGAACCTTTGCAACCATAAGTCTTGCCCTGATTATGCACTTTCAACACCACTGTGCTCTATTTCCCTTGTAGATGCCCAGAATAATAAGTTCTGACCTGGTGAGCCTACAATTGCTCTTTTAACATACAAGGCACTGTATCAAATCAATCCAGCCTATGCTACTGACCTTATTATTCCCTTAGCTCACAATTGCACCTTGAGGTCAAGCAGCACAAGTCTTCTGCTGATACAATGGCTCCTATTTATCAGTGTAAAGACATACGGATTAAAGCCTTGGAGTTTATATAGCCTTGGAGCTGCTGCAGGGATTTAATATAGAACTCCTTCCGCACTGGCTTGTGCAGCATTCAGACATAGGCTTAGGGTTGATTTGATTAATTTGGCTCGTTCTCAATTCACTGCCGCCAAGGGCAAAGCAACGGCAGAGATGAAAGCATCTAAAATAGTTTTGCACGATGCTTACTAGAAAGACAGTTACCTCGAGATGTGTTCTACGGGGAGGATGAGCAGCGTTTTCCAGCCCAGACACAGATTTTGAAATTGTTCATTTGTAAGTGATCTAGAAGATGGCAGCTATCATGAAACTACCTTGGTCTTTTGCTCCTTGGGCCAATACATGCTGGGGACACCCGGCGGCGGAGCATATGCCGAGGGGGGCGGGGTGTGGAGGGTGCCCTCTGAGGCGTGGGATAGCTACTTGGGTGCATGGAGAGGCGTGCGCGCCCTGCAGCCAGGGGCAGAGCGAGCCACCGATGGCAGACATTCAGCACGCCGCCCCGCTGTGACTCCCAAGCCTCCCCCAAGTTATCAAAACGAAGGGGGAAGAGGGGAATGCCGCTGGCAAAGCGGCGCAGCTCCCCCTTCCCCCGATGGCTCGGGGTTGGCTTGGGAGTCACGGCCGGGTGGCACGCCAAATGTCACCCCCCTCAGCAAAGACACCGGGGGTGATCCGCCCCCCACCGCATCCCCCTTCCTCATCCCCTAGGGTCACCTGACTTTATCCACAACCATACTGGCAACTTCGTTTCAGAAGAGAGGGATAGGGCAACTTTATCCACCACGATTTCTGCTATAGGCCAAAGTCCTTTAATTAGAAGGGTTTACCAAATTGCCAGCTTTCCTACCGCAACCCACCTCTGTGAATGTTAAAGAGATGCAAACTTATTGTGCACAGGTGTTTAAAGAAAATGGTGCCCCCCCAGGAGTCTTGTACAAGAGTTATTGGTGTATAGATTTACCTTGTAGCCAAGAATGATTTGAAATTTAGCCTGATATAATACTTGCAAAGTTTTGAGATGATTTCCAAAAAGCACTTGTGCATCATTGCAAATGCAAGGCATGCATTCCCTTTATGCATAGCCTTCCTTGCCATTGATTGATGGGATTTAGAAGCCGAGTTCAATAATAATTAAAGGACAAAAAAAAGAGGCCAGTTCTAATTGTTTTGAGGTTTTGATAGGAAACTTATTGAAAGTTAAAAGGCCCTCTTCTGACACATAACTGGGAGCAATTAGCTATTGCCGCTCTCCTTGAAATCTCTGGTGCATTTCCCTGCCCCCATCAAATTCAGGCAATTCAGGGAAATAAGTCTCAACTTCATTTCTGTCACATAAAAAATCCGTTGCTCTTGAGGGATCATCTCCCCCACACTCTTTGCATACAAGTATGTGAATGAATTCAGGGTAAAGTTTAATTTTTAAACATGAAAGTCAGCCCCAAATACTTAATTTGGGCACAAAATGTAGCATGCATCAGCTTTAAAGGCTTTGCAGACCATCTGTTGATTCATACATAGCCAGTATTTACACTATTGGCCATATGGTCATACAAACATTTCATGCCTATGGTGGACATGTCACATTAAACTTGGCAAGTGGCCTTCCCCAAACTCCAAGAGATCACAGTCTTTCATGCAACTTGTTCCACTGTTCTGGGCAGGAATCCAAATTCTATTTTTCCAGAGTAAGACAAATAGCCTGCATTTGTTCATAATGTGTCATTTGCAGTAGTAACCATTCCACAACTGACACGCTCTAACTCTGCCTCCACCTCCACCCAGCATCCCACTCTACTTCTGTCAATCATTCTTCCACTAGGTCTTCTGTTACTTGCCTCGTATCAGATGTTACATTGCTCTCCTGGACCAACAACATATTAGAAAGATAAAAGGCAGCACTAGGAAGCTCTAAGTAAACTTGATTACAGTTATTTTAAGATGAAGGGAGGGAATCAAGGTAGAAAAATCGGGTCCTCCCTCAAAGAGGGCACGTATTGCGATGAGACCTAGCAACCAAATCCCCGTGTTGAGGGTGGGATGATTGACAGCCACAACACCCTATTGGTAAGTCCCTTGAAGTTCAATCTAACCAATGGGAAGCAAACTAAACAGTTCAAGGGACCTACAAATACCCATGCACGTAACCCTGAGCTTCCTCTTTTTGTGCGTGCATCGGAACACCCGCCCACCTCTCCCTACTTTTAGGGCTTTTGCGCTTGACCTTGCTATGCTGTCGTGTGTCATCTGTCGTTGGGACAGGGGCACGGCAGGAATTTCCCCCACTTGGCTGATTGGCTGGTGCCATTTGGGTTTCACCTGCCGCGTAGCAAATCATCACAACTTGTAAGGTTGCGGATAGGCTCTGGTTAAGGTGATAGGGATGGCAAAACACTCTCGCCATCCCTATGTGAAGAGTATTCCATTAAAGGAATCCAGGGACTCAATGGTTTGGTCAACCCGAGAGGGGGTTGTGCCCGTGCCTGAGTCCGGGGGGACATTTGGGTGGCGGAGAGAGCTTGTCCCTGGCTTTCCGCTTATCCAGGTGTTCACCCTTGGCTGACCTATGCTGGAACCCTGGGTCAGCGCTACCTGCAGAGCAGGGAGCTAGTCGAACCATAGCCTATGCAACCAATCACATGCTGTAATCAATAAAGTTGTGGCCTAAATTCTGCCAAAAACCAAACCAAAATTTGAGTCTTGTCTGAATTTATTTGGGGTGAGGTTAAAAGCTCTGAACACACAAATACATTAAAGTAGGCAAACTCAGCCCTCCAGATGTTTTGAGACTACAATTCCCATCATCCCTGACCACTGGTCCTGTTAGCTAGGGATGATGGGAGTTGTAGTCCCAAAACATCTGGAGGGCCGAGTTTGCCTATGCTTGCATTAAAGCTTAAGAAACCCACAGCAGGGCTAGGGAGGGTGGTCTCAGAGAGCACTTCAGGCGTGGCTTGCTGCAATACTGGGTTTGCTTTAGTCTCTCTAAGTGATTTGTTTGTTTCATGTGTTCAAAATAATTTGATGCATTGTAGTTACAAAGCTATGTCTGTCACCATATTACCTCAATAAGAAAGATATACATTTCGTTTGGCATTCTGGAAGTATTTTTTTTTTTTTAGTCCATACAGGTGTTTTGTCACTCTTGTAATCAGCTTAACATTACTTCCAGAGTTTCCTTGGATGTTTATACAAATTTATGATCACCGACAAGAAAAACAAATTCAGAAAGGAACTATTTTAGGGCGGGGGTGGGGGAATGCTGTATCTGTCCCTAGACATAACTTGGTGAAACATTTCATCTCAGAGAATACATTGTAGTGCAAGGGGGAATCGAGCACACCTTGGACATAAGAGGACTGGAATTGTATGCAGAATACTCTCATTTAAGAGAGTTGTTGGAGGTTGGGGTTTTTTTTAGATCATGCATTCTGGTCTGAATCAAGCACAAGGGATCTTTTATTCCTTGCGAACAGCTTCGACAGTTGGACATAACTCCCCCCCTCCCCCGAGAAGCTAAAAAGAGGCAATACTAATTTCTGTAGAACGATAGTGCAGAAATCGAAAAGTAGATATTGGAATCCACACTTCTCTAGCCTCTCTTCTGTCAGACAGCGTATTAACAGGTTCAGAAAATGTGCCTCTGGACTACATATGGTCCTATTTAGGTGAAAATGGATTCCTGGGCTCCTGGAACATGGACATTATGTGATAGGAATGCTTTCACTTTTAAAAGGTCTGCAAAAACAAAGGGAGATAAATCACATCACATTTTCAGAAGCCAAAGGATGTCTAACAGCATAACACTATTCTCTGGAGTAATAGCCCTTGCTCTTGTCATTCCTCCGTGTTCTTATCACTGCTATTTTTATACAGACACATCTTTAAAGGGAGAGATGACTAATAAGCACATACTGGGACCAGCATTTTCTCTCCAGTATCCAATGATAATCCACACTGATAAGTGCAAATGGATGCACGGGGGACGAAAACAACGGCAATGTTCATCTGGGTTCTTGGTGGCTTCCGGCAAGCTCAATGGGCAAAGTAAATGGATGGCAAATTAGCACATCATTGAGTGGCACGGGGCTGATAGTCTGGAGGTTAGCAACACAAGGACAGGCCTTTTCTGTGGTGGCTCCCCATTTGTGCAATGCTCTCCTCAGGGAGGTTTGTATGGTGCCTTTATGACCTATTTTTAGGCACCAGGAGAAAATGTTCCTCTTCAACCAGGCCTTCAGCTGAATTAACAATGAGCACTCACACTTTACATTGTGGGTGCCCTTTGTGAGATCACGCTTGGTGCTTTGGACCCAGGGAACTTACTGGCAACTAGGGACTGGCTTGCTTCTCAGTGTTATTCTTTGGAGGTTCACGCCCAGCCTCAGTAGTCAAGTTTCACTGCTGGTAGGTGGGGCCAGTCTTATAAATAGGGGGTCGATCCAGCAGCAGCCAGGCAGTTGGCTCAAGAGATTCACCCTCCCTACCCTCCCTTTGCTTAATATTTCTTGTTTGCAGGTTAACTTTTTTTCATCCTGTATAATGGGTGCTGCTACGGTCTTTGGATTGCTTGCTGTTGAAGAACCAGGAAGAATTTTTCCTGTATTTATAGGTTTTGTCTTCCCCGTAGCAATTCGTCACAACTTCGGCAGTTTATGGCCTTTGGTGGAATCCTTTAGTCTTTTCTTCCCTATATGGGGGGGGGGCATGAAGTGGTGACTCACCCCCCTGCGGTGGCGATTGCAGGGTCTCCCTCTTAAAGGGGTTATATATATGGGTGTCACTGGCCATACACTGATTGTCAGTGAACTTCCCTGCATGCGGGGATATGGGCTGGGCTGCCTGCGTACACATATGTCTCACAGTGCACCCCCGTATCCCATTTACCCTGATGAGCCCCAGTTCCCCCGGCTGTGGGGCTGGGAGGGATACACGCCCAATGCCTAAGTCAAGGTCTTCCTACATTTGAAAGTTTAATAAAGTTGTGGCCAAATTTTAAATCCATAACACGTTGTCAGAGTCTTTATTCCCTTTTGGTGATGCCTGGGGGCTGCTTGCGCCGCCTGCTTGCGTAATGTATGGCCTTTAAAATATACAGAACTGACAAGGTGGGGTGGGAGAGCTGGTATAAATTACTGGGGTTTGGTGCTCTGGGTGGGGGCCCAGTGCCCAATTATCTTTCAACTATTTTATGTAATTCTTTACAAAATATGTCTTTCATGTTCAATGCACATACAATTCTGAATAATGGCTTGCAAGCATATGGCACGCACCGAGCATTTCCGAGAATTCACAACTCTACATGAACATTCGCTTTCGCACTTTGACAGTACAACATTGCAGTGTCGTCTTATCATCTTTGTATGTTTTAGCAAGTGAACACCATGTGATTGCAACAAAGTTGTTAAGTGGTACACATTATTGTGGTGCTACATATGCAAGTTTAAAGTGTACAGTTAGTTCAGCAATGATCATCTGGGTGCTTATACAGTGGAACCTCGGTTTTCGAACATGCCTCGGAAGTTGAACGGCTTCTGAGGCATGTTTCTCCATTTTTTTCAATGGATTTTGCTGACCATCCATTGATCCTTGGTTTTCGAATGTTTTGGAAGTCAAACGGTCTTCTGGAATGGATTATGTTCGAAAACCGAGGTTCCACTGTATTATTGATATTCAGCATTGGGATCTTAATATACCCAACTGGTACAAATACTATCTTATTATTAACATAAAAATGAGATCACACATTTATTTTATATCCCAAAGTAAGGATTTTTAGCTGGTTCACACTTGCTGGGTGGGGTTTACTTTTCTTTCTTCATCGGGTCCCAAACCCACTCTCAGCAACCCACCCTGTCTATGAAATTTTAAAAGTACTTCATACAGCTCACTGAACTATCCTAGGAAAGTCAGCAGAAAATATGTAGTTTGTCCAGCCCCATGTCAGTTGTCATATACAGAGAACTGGGTTCAACTTTGTGCATTAAAAGTGTGCAAGTTTGCTACAGAACTGAAATGGCCTGGAATTTACTAGTACCTATGTGGTACTGCCTGAGAACCAGCAATATGGATAACTTCAGGAAACCTGAAGAACTTCAAAACACTCAATATATTCAGACAGTGGGAATTATCTCAGTTTAGGTGCACATTTTAATAAGGTCCCTTCTGAACAAATCAGATACAATATGAAGAGCCCATCAGCTTTTCTCATATGTTAACAACTCAAAGGATGAATCTTAAGCAATGAATCCGTTAGCTAGAGGGAAATGAACAAAGGGATTTTTAGATCTCCAAAATTCGTGGCCAAGAACAGACAACTTGTATTGCTCTGTGGGGCTTTTTCTGCCTCAACTCAGCTGCTTGCTTGTTTCAACTCATGCATTTAGTCAGATTATTGTACTCTTCCTTCCAGCAACTCCCACAGCCAAGCTGGTGCCAAATGTATTGCTCTGCTTTCCTTTGGACATTAGTGAGGCCGGGTGGGAGGTGTTGTCATCTGGCCAGCCCATACACACTGCCCAGGCTTGCACCCCTTGAAAGATCACATTGATGCTAATGCAGCAAAAACAACGTGGGAGGCAGCAGTTACCAGTTACCAGTTTCTGCAGCCACGATTCTCCAGTGGTTTGGCTTCACCCCTGGAGGCAGACTCCATGGTCTCTCGAGACAGATAGACGCCAACAAAAAATGCATCAGAGAATCATCATAAGCAGGTGAAGTTAACCCTCTTTATGAATAAAGGTTAAAAAAGCATTTCAAAACAGACAAGACATCAGTCATAGTGGGCAGCAGCTGGTATTAATCTTGATCATATGTGCCCACTCACCTGAGTCACTCACAAAGACGCAGCAGGTGGCAGCTGCCATACAGAATTAAATAACTTTCTGAGATGGCCCATGAACCCGAGTGAGTAGCTATCAGAATGGATACAGCTTCCTTCTTACAGCCCAGTTTCAGGCCAGACTATAAACAAGCTTTGCACAAACAAATTTTGAACTATTTCCTCCTCCTTTCCTAAGTGAAATCTTAATGTGCCATCCTTCTAAATGCCTTGTCAGTAGGTTTGTCAGCTCCTCAGCAGTACAGCCGCCACCCTGACTGATAACATTTGCGCTGACATTGTCTGCCTTCATTGCTAGTGTAACTTCATGGTTTGTGACATTGCAATGACACAGTGGTCAGTAACCCCCCATTTTAAGTACTTATCTGCTCAGACAGCTAAGTTTTAAGACACGGCCATTAATGTCATATTTATTGCAGTGTCGTCTCCCAAAATGTTAGTGGCCTACTTTTGACTATGAAGTTTCCCCCCCTTCTGTCAATATTTATCATACAGTTTCATGTTACAATATATCTCCCAGACTGGTTTCAGATGAAAGCTTTTAATGAAAAATCAGTTTGAGTGTTAACGAAAGGCGCAGTGAGTTCCTTGGCAAGAAAAGTGGCTAACAAATATGATAAATAAATAAAGGCTGTGTTCATACAAACAGTTTATTCCGCGCCGACTCCTGTGTTTAATGAAGCTTTGTTTAAAGTGTTACAGCCCTGATATAGCGATCACACACACGCACAAAAAACAACACTTAGCATCAGTCCTTCTGACAGACTTAAAGTCCTGTTGCTCTTTGATCTTTCGTGCCATCAGATTTACATCCCTGGCATGCAGGACATGACATACATTTGGTCCAATACACAAGGTAAGAATATTTGGTGATGGTGATTATTATTTTCCCCAGAACTGGGAATGAAGGTTCCTCACAAAAAGGGAATTCATTTTAACTTTTAAATTGTATTTTAATTTGCATTTTTAACCGATTGTTTTGTGTTTTGTTGTGGTTTTATGATTGTTAGCCGCTCTGAGCCCGGTCTTGGCTGGGAAGGGCGGGGTACAAATAAAAGTTTATTATTATTATTATTATTAATAATTCCTATAGGGAGATAAAATGTAAAGGGGAAGGACTCCTGAATGGTTAAGTCCAGTTGAAGGTGACTATGGGGTTGCAGCGCTCATCTCACTTCAGGCCGAGGGAGCCGGCGTTTGTCCACAGACAGCTTTCCGGGTCATTTGGCCAGCAGGACTAAACTGCTTCTGGCACAACGGAGCACCATGACGGAAACCAGAGCACACGGAAATGCCATTTACCTTCCCGCCACAGCGGCACCTATTGATGTACTTGCACTGGCGTGCTTTCGAACTACTAGGTTGGCAGGAGCTGGGGCAGAGCAATGGGAGCTCACCCTGTCACACAGATTTGAACCGCTGACCTTCCGATTGGCAAGCCCAAGAGGCTCAGTGGTCTAGACTTCAGTGCCACCAGCATTCCTTTATAGGGAGAGATGAACATGCCACACTATATAAATTTGTTGCTGAATTTTTGAGCCAACACCGGTACACAAAAGAGCAACACAATATTGTTGGCTTGTGTGACTTAATGGCACATCAAGCCACTGTAGCCTTCTTAAGTCTTTCATTATGAACTATTGTGATAACTGCGTATAAAAATAATGGCGGAGACATGAAAACAACTACAGTGTGCTTTCATGTCACTGTGCCGAGGCATACTAAAGAGGCTATATTGAAATTGAGAAATCTAATCACTTTTAAGCCAATTTGATTATTTTTCATGGGTTAGCTCCTGATTTGGGATTGACAGCTTGAAATTAGCTCTATAAAAACTCCATTAACATCAGAAATGTAACACTCCAGTGTGCAGCTGGGGCATCCCAAAAGAAGAAGCAACATTACTAATAAAATTTTACCAGAAGAATATGTAATACTAGAATGCCAATACATTCTAATCCCATCCAACTGTTTTCAGCACATGGTAATGATGCTGTCAAATATGCAAATATAGATTGTAGTACACATAACAGCTTCATTTAACTGTACTTCAGCAGCAATTTTAAAACATTTGTATAGAACAGCGGGATTTATCCAACATATCCCCAAAGCAGATCATTTGGATTTGCAGATCTTTTCATTTACATATCCAGTAGTATGTAAGTTAAACAATCTTATTTTTTTTACTAATGGAGATTCACCATATGTTGCTTGCATGCAGGGTTTCAATAGCTTTCCTAACTTTAAAGGTAAAGGTACCTCTGACCGTTAGGTCCAGTTGCGGACGACTCTGGGGTTGCACGCTCATCTCGCTCTATAGGCCAAAGGAGTAGGCTTTGTCCGCAGACAGCTTCTGAGTCATGTGGCCAGCATGACTAAGCCGCTTCTGGCGAACCAGAGCAATGCACGGAAATGGCGTTTACCTTCCCCGCCTTGTCCCATGCGCTGGAAGCATTGGTTTGAGTGGTTTTGTGTTTGACCTGTACTTTCTAGGCACAGGTCTGAGAGGAGTACCCCTTGCCCTGCAACTTTTGCAGTGAAAACCTGTTCTTTAGCTCTAAATTGGAATAAATGACAGTATGTGGGAAACCTGGCTGCTGTTTGCTCTGATTGAGCACTAAAGAGCAGTTTCCCCCGGGGAAAGCAATGAGACAAGAAGTGGTGTGAATAGCCCTTAGGTTCCTGTGACCTCAAGTTTTAAACTGTTTAGAAGTGAGAAAGATTTCCCTCTATTCAGTCTCTTAAATTTAATTAGCTTGATTTCATGAAATAAATGTTGGAGAAAAAAGTGGAATAAATATTTTATTTAAGTCAAGGAGGCAGGCACACTCTTTTCTATTTTTGCATTTTTTATTGCAGAAGCTTGGTAAATATTTTACTAATTGTTGTTTGTAATTTATACTGCTTTAGCAATTATCTTCGCCAATTTGTCTAAATGCATATTAGGAAGTTCCGGAAGAGTTTGGACCAATTATAGCAGACTCTTCAAGCTAATTACTAGTGTGGGTGAGTAACAAGGGCTCTGCTGATATATATATTTTTTTACCATTCTCCATCAATTAATGATAAAAGAAACTGGGACAGCATGTGAAATGTGAAGCCGCTGCAATGTGTATCTACAAACAATCCACAAATGGGATTATATTCCAGTGAGACTGATACACATGATGGCTAAAATGTCCCTAGAGCTGCTGGAGGGGTTGCAGTCAATAGGGCACTTATATTCATCTGTGGTGGGAGTGTCTACAAGTAGTAAGATTTTGAGATGAGATACTCAAGAAGATGAATGCCATATCTGGGCACTGCCAAAATGCCAAAATCAATACTACTATTATTGGTGTTTTTTTGGGAGGTGGGGGTGGGGAATGCACTATTTAAGGAGTTGATTAGATTCATGTTTCCAGACCTCTAAGAACACAATCATGGAAGAGCCATAGGACTTTTACAATAGATTTGAGGGGAACTTTGAAAACTGCATTAAGAAACGCATGCATAAAACCCACATCACTAAGGGACAAGCAAAACCATTTTTTTAATTTTTATTTTTGCAGAAAGGTGTAGGGTTCCCCTCCCCAAGACTGGTAAGTCTATCAGTACAAGGACACATCTAGCTCAATACAATGTTTAGGAATCATAATTAATGATTCAAGTTTCTTGAAATTATCTTCAGATAACATTTTCCATGATGCCTTAACTTCCTTTGTTTGACAAATATGAGAATATTTTTCTTGAATATTAAATCCACAATGAGAAATAATATTTTATTAGTTCATCTGTCAGACCTGGAGTGTTCTTTGTTATTAGTATTTCTGTTTTGTAAGTGTAGTTCAGGCTTCCTGAAACTCAGCCCTCCAGATGTTTTTGGCCTACAACTCCCATAATCCCTAGCTAGCAGGACCAGTGGTCAGGGATGATGGGAATTGTAGTCTCAAAACATCTGGAGGGCCGAGTTTGAGGAAGCCTGGTGTAGTTTATTGTAGTTCTCGGCCTATTATACATATTTGTATAAAGATACTGCATTTTAAAATTATGAAAGGGGAGGGGAAATTTCACTGAATTTCTCATATGTGGGATGTGTGTGTTCAACTTACTTTACTTTTGAGGTAGCAGAGGAATTTAGTAAGTCACCTTTTTCCATTCAGCAAATCATCTCTCTTATGATCTGCATTCTACAGCCTTCCTGGATATTCACATTTACTGAAAACCAAATGACATCCTTGCTGGTCTTTCCTATGAGTAGTAGGCTTTTTGGGTTTTTTTTCTGGCAGCACACAAGAAGAAGAAGAGTTTGGATTTGATATCCCGCTTTATCACCACCCAAAGGAGTCTCAAAGAGGCTTACATTCTCCTTTCCCTTCCTACCCCACAACAAACACTCTGTGAGGTGAGTGGGGCTGAGAGACTTCAAAGAAGTGTGACTAGCCCAAGGTCACCCAGCAGCTGCATGTGGAGGAGTGGAGACGCGAACCCGGTTCACCAGATTACGAGTCTACCGCTCTTAGCCACTACATCACACTGGCTCCTTTTTTTTCCTTTTTGTAGAAAAGTAGCACTGCTTCCAGGAGATGACAATGGCTTGAATCAAAGGCTTTCCAATGTGCTGCTCTTCTGCCACAGATCTCAAGCCTTTCATTGCTCTCTTCCTATGCTTAAATAAATTTAAAAAATTGTCCAGTAGCACCTTAGAGAGCAACTAAGTTTGTTCTGGGTATAAGCTTTCGTGTGCATGCACACTTCTTCCTATGCTTTAGTTAAACCCAGGGAAGGCACCATGAAGTAATTCCTCTCTTGGGGCTTCCTCAGGTAAAAAAACAGGAGGCTACAGAGCAATGGATGTATGCTTAATGGAAAGAAAAACTACACAGCCCCCACCCCCACTTCCAGTCATCCCAGTGTCACTCCCACTAGAAGAGACAGAGAAGTGGAAGCCTTTTTGTTGGGAAAGAAAACTTTGAGAAACTGAAAGGCGTGTTCTGGAGCACCCTAGTGGTAACTCCACTCACTGTGCACATGCTAAATAGCCCTTTAGGCAAGCAAACATGCAATAACACCTCCCAGCACCCCACCAGGCTGTTAATATGTCTTTAGGGAAATGCCTGGTAGATTTTCTAGATGAAGAACAGTCACAATCTGACTGTGTGGTTTACAGCTATAAACAAGAAGGTGACATCACTTTGAATGATTAATGCAGAAGGGCGCGAGCGGATGTCATCTCAAACATAATGCAGCTTTGCGGCAGTTATGAGATGACAACATGTTAGAAAACAGCACTGCTAAAATTATAACCGTGCTTCTTCCTTCCAGACTTAACACAGCAATGATCTTGTATTATTGATGCATTCCAAAACAGTATCTCTTTTAGGACTGGCAAAGTTCAACCACTTTCCCATCAGGAAACCAAGACCATGAGATTCTGGTGATTATTTATTTGTTTTTTACTCTGGACTTTTAATAGTCTTAGCCTCCCTGCCACCACCCCTCCCCAATTCAAAAAGTAATATGCATTATGTAACTTATTGAACAATATATTAACTTGCCTTACAATGTGATAAGCCAATGCTGCTTTCTTTGGGAGCTAGGCTGGGGTCCTGGACTTATGCTCCACAGTTCTGCCCTGGTGGGAAAACTGCATTTTCTGTAAGTCTTACATCTGAGGGAATAAGGGAAGCATTTCAATGGGACTTGGTTGAGGGTCACCTTCTATCATTTCTGCCCTTGTACATGCATGCACAAAACTACCCTCTTCTTCACAGCCTTATGACCTTTGTCCTGCCATAATTGTTTACAATTTAATTCACATATTCCTTTTTACTGAAGGCTTCCCAGCCCACAGGAATCAATGTGATTCTACACTGTTCAGCACCCCTTCATCTTACCACAAGCCAACTCATTCTTCCCAGTTAAGCTAGAGTTTCTAACCAGCTTTAGAACTCAATTTCCCTTTTTGCTTCCTGCTGTGCACTTTGTGCAGCAGTTTATTTCCTATCTTTAAACAATCTCTCCCTCCCTCGTCCTCTCAAGGTATTTGACATCTCAGCCATGATCAATTGTGAGCTTGCGGAAAAAGCTTGAGAACACACACAAAGACACTAAAGCGAATTACACAAATGGCCTGGCCACAACAACTTCTAAGCACTTGCACAAAAAGCTAACTTCTAAACTAATGGACGGGGAAGTTCCATATTTAGCATTTTGAGCAGCAGGATACAATATTAAAAGCCTTTCTGCATTTGAGAAACTGTTCAGAACTGCAAACAGCGAGGAGAGATTTCATATGCAGATGCATAACCGCAAACAAGAACTTATAGAGAACTCATTTCTGTAGATAATAATGATAATCGCAATAACAAAATGATAACATATGAAAGCTTGCCTGGTCACTTGTAACAAAAATAAAGTCTCTAGTATGGGGATGGGTCACATATCCTCCAACAATTTTCCAATGAAAATAGCAACATCCTATTCTACATCAAGAAGCTTCTCCCATGTAAAGGTAAAGGTAAAGGACCCCTGGGCGGTTAAGTCCAGTCAAAGGCGACTATGGGGTTGCGGTGCACTTCTCGCTTTCAGACTGAGGGAATCCGATGTTTGGCCACAGACAGCTTTCCGGGTCATGTGGCCAGCATGACTAAACTGCTTCTGATGCAATGGAACACTGTGATGGAAACCAGAGCACACGTAAATGTCGTTTACCTTCCAGCCACAGCAGTACCTATTTATCTACTTGCACTGGTGTGGTTTCAAACTGCTAGGTTGGCAGAAGCTGGGACAGAGCAACGGGAGCTCACCCCATCATGGGGATTCAAACTGCCGACCTTCCGATCAGCAAGCCCAAGAGGCTCAGTTGTTTAGACCACAGCACCACCCCCGTCCCCCTCACATATGATCTCACGGCACATAAATGCATTATGTGAGCCAATTATCACCTTGAGCCAATTACAACATTATTACTAATTTATTATTATCATTATCATTATCATTATTTTTATCATTATATCCTGTCATTTTCCCTGACAGGAACTCTAGATTATAGCTGAAATATTACTTCATTCCAGTTTTCTGTTGAAGGTGTTGTGCACGATCCCTCCCATCGCACACTTTTTCTTTACAACAATCCTGTAAGGTAAATGAGGCTCAAGGTGACAGAGAATTTCAACCTCCTCTCTGGAGGCGGGTGTTCTAGGGAATATTAGGATACCATGGATTCCCTACAGACATTTGCTGCACTAGGCATGGAAGCCTTTCCAAAGGTTGTTCCCAACCTCACCACCACCAGCCTCAAATGATTAATGTAGTTTGGCTTCTGGGCAGCAAGCTGCCATCTCAGAATTCTGCTGGTCGTTCTATCCTTTGTGGTCAATACATTTAACAACTTAGACTGATAATTTAATACACTGAACAAAACTTTGCTTTTTTGACATTTAGAATGGAAATGGTTGTTTCAGGAATTCTACTCGCGACATGCACCTGCCCTACTTTATATCTTAAAAACACTTCCAAACTCATTGGTTCAACATTCATTTCATGCCTGAGCATATTCTATTACTATTAATTATTTTTTTGAGATACATTCTGAAGTTTCTTTTCTGTTTCTGACTCATTTATTTTTCCTCTTCACCATCAATTAATCCACCATTTTTCTTTGTCCTTCCTCTTTCTCTTCTTTAATAATTTTATCTATTATTTATCTATTATAAAACTTTAAGTGCAGTTAACAAATGACAGAGTTGTTTGTTTTATTACACTTTATTGATTTACAGTGGCTAGCATGTGGGCACTAAACAAGGACTATTAACAACAATATATTCTTTATTGCAATATGACACTAGACATATAACATCTATAGAAAAAAAGGCCATTGTTTTCCTTAAAGAACTCAGTGTTAGAGGCATGCAACAGCTAGCTCATGATATCTTCAGCTATCTCTTTTGGTAACATCTGGAAATGCAAAATGTGTGATGAGGCATTATTGTGATTTTCCCCAACAAATAAAGCAGTGGCCATTGAAGAAGGGTCAGGAAATATGGAAGATGAGTTGTGTATTTCTTAACCATTATAAGGACGTACAGGAGAAAACACAGTATTACTGGTTTCAGCAGCCACAATATGCGGTTCTAGAATAATTGACTTCAGTGAAAATAATATTCACAAAGTGTTAGCAGATTTTTTATTGCTGCTTTCTAGGCATTTCTTACAAATGGGAACATGACTAAGTGGGAACAAAATGTAGCAAATAATATACATATGAAGACTTGGAAGGGCACAAAGGTCTTTAAATATGAATATAAGGGGAAACTGTTCTAAAGTAATGCTAAGGTGATATATAACTCCGGAAATACTAAGTAAAATAAATAAGAACTAACCAAAGGTGTTGGATATATTGGAAGATACTATTATTGCATGCTGTGGAAGTGCAATTTGGTATATTAGGTTATGAAATCCCATATGATCCTCTACTATTATTATGAAATTATGCTGATGACTCTTTAAGGAAAGAACACAAAAAACTATTTTCATACATAGTAGCAGCAGGAGGAATGCTGTTGGCAAGGAAATGGAGGTTTCATGTAACACCCATTATTAATGAATGGATGAATAGATAAAATTTGGGAATTCACTTCAAAGTCTAAGCTGGCACATTTTTCTGACAGCAAAAGATTCAGGACAAAGTCGAAGTAGTTTTGTACCAAATTGGATCCCCTTTCTTGAGCATTGTCAAAAGAACTTTCTTCTCCAATAGATGCAGTACAGCTTTAAAATGTTCTGAATTTTAAAGGACCGGTTTTAGTTGGGTTTCTCCATCTTGCATTGTTTTTCAACTTACTTTATAAGCACTGAATATGGTTATTTTTTCTATGTTCTTAAAACATAATATTGTAAAGTTCAAATGCACAGTTGACTATTGAGAGAGAGAGAGAGAGAGAGAGAGAGAGGTTTCAAAATAAATCACCCAGCCTTTATTATCGGATACTTTCCTAATTAGTTTCAGACAAAAGGGTAGTTTCCAGATGCATGTATGTCACATGATTTCTCATCATTTGAACGGCCACTAATTGATTGCACCTTGCAACTGAATTACTCAACTGATTGCACTGATATCTTCGGGTTGCAGAGGACCCTGAAGGTCCTCTTCTCTAATCTAATCCTTCTGCTGACTTTAAAAAAACCCACAACCCACAACTTAAGCATCCCCCAACAGGTTATCCAGCCTCTGCTTGAAAAACCTTCAGCACAGCCACTGGCCGTGTATGCAATTGGTCAGAGTGCTTTACCATTGCAACCATTGGTCAACTGAAATCTATCCCAGGTAACTTAAATCCAGTATATCTAGTCCTGCCCTCTGGAGTAACAAGGGATCTCAGTCTTTGCACTGTTCAGAATGGGCATATCTGGTGTTTGATCTGTAATGGCTCGCTCACACAAGTCATCAGTTCTGAATTATGTATCAGGCACCTAATTACAAAAATGTATTAACGAATCATGCAGATAGTGATACAAATTCAGTGGGACACCCTTGACACTCATAGGTTGATTTCCAACTGTCGTACTCAAAACAAACACATTGAAATAAGTGGATTAAATTTGATTTTGGTGTGTCTACTTAGAGCTTGACTAACGCTGGGTATGACCCATATAGTTTTCATCTTTTATTTGTGCCCCAATGGAAGATATATTTATTTCAAAAGTTTTCATCTTACCTTTCCAACAACTGGTCTTCAGAGCAATGTGTGCCCTTTGCAAATGAATCAACATCAGCATTATTTCTGGATTATTTTATTTATTGAATTTATATACCACCCTATTCTGTGAACCACCCTGAGACCCCTGGGTATAAATTCTAATACTACTACTACTACTACTACTACTAATAATAATAATACCTGGAGATCTCAGGGTGGTACACAGAATAAAATCAAAATATAAAACCACAAAATACATAATAGAAATAAAAACCCAATAACCCCCCCAAAAAAAAACCCAACACATTTTAAAAGGGCATAGGATGTCAATCAAATCAACCAAAGGCCTGGTTTAAAAGGTGTTTTTTTTATAAAAAAAATCCAAATATTTATGATGCCATAATAATGTCACATGGCAGACAGGTGCATTGCCATGCCCACCTGTCAAAGTCCCTTGCATGAAGTTCCCAAGCTTGGGACCCACAGAGCAAGGGGCATTGAAAGCCCTTGGCTTTGAAAACCTTGGAAAGATGCCTGGCAGGTGCCCCACCCATGGAACATAAACATGTGTCTCAAGCCAAATGGTAACAAATGAATTACATATTAGAAGTAGTCAGAACTCAATGAAGAAATTGCAAAGCTTTATAACCTTCACACTCCAGGTTCCTTTATGCTTTCCCACTACCTCACAGAGAAGTAAAGTGGTACACTGAAAACAGAGTAATTCACCTCTTTTCCTCTTCTTTTTTACAGCATAAATTGTTCCACCGGCCCTGCAGAGCTTAGCGTACCAATTTATTTCATTATGAACAATTGCAGTCTCACGCTTGAGTCTACAGTTCTTTACATACTTCGACTCAAAAAGCATCCTTTATTAGCCATTAAAAGAGCTCTGCCAGATAGTTCATCTGTAGCTTAGATCTTCTCATTGATTCATAATCTATTATGGAATTTGTCATATGAACTGTTGCTGGGTAAAACGACACTACTGTTCATTCTTACATTTAGCGCTAACGTTGTTAAGGCACTTCTGTATTTTTTTCCCTTTTACAAAATAGATTTTCCTTACAAACTTTGTCAATAATCATGTGAAAACAGAGAATACTGTAAAACTCCACTGTACACATCCAGTAACCTGAACACTTTGGGTATATCTAATTAATTGTATGAGGTATGCCCCATTGTTCAAGATCGTCATAAGAAAGAATTATATTCATCCTACAATCAGCTTAAAAGTTGCTTTGTGGTCTTCTTTATTTAAACCATCAGTAGCCCAATTCCATCCTGGCTAATGAGAAGTCTGTCTCTTTTGTACAGGTCTGGCTTGTCCCAGAATGTTCCTCAGTGCCTCACAAATCCAAAAATCTCCTCTTGACACCCCATCTCTGTCAGTTTGTATTTCTTAGTACAGAAAGTATTGATCTGATGTCTAGAGATCTTTCCTATTCTGATTAGTTGAAGAAGGTTCAAGAAGCTTCTCTGTGTGAAATAAAGTTTATTTCTATGTGAGAGAAACAGGAAGAAAGTTCATGATTGTTTGGGTTATTTTCCTTCCGGGAAACTGTTTACAGCTGGTTTAAACTGGTTCTGTCAAGGTCGTACTGACTTTAATAGGCCAGGAGGAGCCTGGGTTTCACTCACTCACTTTCTCTTTCTGTCTCTTTGTTCTAGTTTGATGCTCTGTATGCCTAGTGTTAAGGTTTAGTCTTATTATAAGGTTGTAAGTTTTATTGTAAGTGCTGCAACTGGATTTTTGATGGACTGTGCCAATCCTGATTGTTTTGGATTTGTGACCATTTATGCTCATTTGCCTTCAGTAGCAAGTAAAAGCTCTGCTGAATGAAGTGCAATTGCCTCTGGTCATTTCTTATCTTTTTGGAAACTCTGCTACGTGTTTAAGTTTTTTTCTCCTCCGGCGCTGGTGCGACAATCTCATCCATGCACTGAAATTACACAGCAGTTGCTGTCTAACTGACCCTACGCATGGAACCAGTAGCATTTCAGAGAGAACCACATTGAAGGTCATGGTCTTTAACATCTTACCAAGCAACCAATAGCTAGTTTCTGGGACCTCACATTAACATTTCCCCATGTCATTAGTTGCCAATGTGCACCAGAACCATAGACTCTTCTGCCAGGCTATCTAGATGCCATGCAGCACCCAAAACCTTCATTCCAGGCAGACAAGTCCCCATGTGATCTGCACTCCCATCGCACAACACGCTGATGCTCAAATTACTCATCACTAGGATTCCCCACCCCACCGCTAGAAGTATCATTGGCACAATGTAACTGCTTATCTACCAAGGAATTGGTCCCCCCCTAACAGATAATTTCCTGCCCCTTCTCTGGGACACGGCTATCGTATCCCCAAAGACCCCGTTCACCAAACTCTCTGCTTCTTTCACCTTCTCCTGGTCAGCCACCTTGGCCATATGGGAACCAATTCAATCCCAAAAAGCAAGGAGCTCATTGCACCAAGCACATGCCCATGATTTCTGTCCAGCAGGCAGATAGTTGTGCATGCACAATTCTGTGCAATACTCTGGAATGTCCCCATACCTCTACTGCTTTCTACAAGAAATAAGACCCACTGAGTTTAGTAGGGATTATTTCCAGGTAAGTGAGTACAGTGGTACCTCATGTTACAACCACCTCATGTTACAAAAACTTCAGGTTACAGACTCTGCTAACCCAGAAGTAGTACCTCGGGTTAAAAACTTTACCTCAGGATGAGAACAAAAATCGTATGCTGGCGGTGCGGCGGCAGCCGGATGCCCCAGTAGCTAATTTGGTACCTCAGGTTAAGAATGGTTTCAGGTTAAGAACGGACCTCTGGAACGAATTAAATTTGTAACCAGACATACCAATGTACAGGTTTGTAGCCTCAATGTGGGATTGTGATAGGATTTACTTGCAACAGTCAAAGAGTGAGCTTTGCATTTTGTTATATTTGGTTTCATTATAACCAACTGGGGGGGGGGGCTAAAGTTATCCCACTCTAACTCATCCTGCATGTATCTCAATCCAGAATGCCACCCACTGAGAAAAGTATGGCTGCATTTTCCAGGCCTTTAATTTAACCAGTTTTTATACAAAGCCAAGAACACAACATAATGTGAAGTGCATTAGAGATAGTAAAGTTTTCAGAGCCTGTTCAGATGACCACTGACCAAGGGAAGAAACACTGATAAATGACACTCATATGTTGGCTGCCACAGTCCGGCAACCCTATTCAATACATTGAATAGAGAAGTGGCAGTTACACAACTTGCCCAATTATGGGAAGACACCCGATTCAATCTTAAACCCAGGCTCCCTCTCCACCAAAGAGAACCAGTGACTTTGTACAACATTTCACAAGCATCCGGTTTTCACAAACCAACTTTCTCCTTCTTCAATTCCCAAATGTCTAGGGATTCAGATGCCATGAGTACCTCTAGGGTTCAATTTTTAGAATAAAGACATTTACAACTACAGATTAGCATCCCAAATAAAACAGCATGTTTCCCAACTGTTGTTGTGGATCCATGGAGAGCGGGGAAGGAAATAAAACAAGTCAACAGAACACAAAAGTTTAGTAACAGTCTTATGTCATCTGCAGCAGCAAGACAGACAACATTTGGACAAGGAAAGGTAGGAACACAGAGAAAACCAATTAATATTTTGAAAGGGACTGATCTTACGATAGGATATGAACTGAGAAAAACATTTGAAAAATGCCACCCTTCTGAAAATTATGCATTCACTTTTGTGGATAAATGTCCTGAATATGAAATATTTTTGGTAAAGCAGAAATATCTGTAGAAAGTATCCACACATTCCTGCAAACAACTTCCCCTGCTAATCTGTGTGATCTTAAAAGTGAGATTATCATGTCTACCCAACCATAGCCTACACATGAGAGATAGAGGTATGTTAATACACAAGTCTAATACTTTATGTATGTCTGCTTGTTCTTTACCAATTTTTGAGGCCTGTTTTGGGGGTGAATTTTATTACAGCTTTTATTATCAGTCTTCTCTTGCTACAGAAGTAGAAACTTCAGGGCAATGTACATAAACAATTTGTGCATTGAAGCCAAACATTTTTTTCCCCTAGAGACATTGCTAGGAATTACCTCCATGTTGTCTCCACTAATTGCTTTATGCTTTTATCCACAGTTTCCAAGTCAACAGACCTTTTTATCTTTGAGAAAGATAATTAAAGGCCCAATTTTACTCTCATTCACATTGGTGTAACTCCTGATCCATGCAAGGCTGCAGAAAAAAATCTCCCAGGATAGACACCTAGCATAACAGAGCATAGTATAATATAGATAGTCAAAGTTCAGAAAAGCAAGCAGAAATGAAATAAACTTTAGCATTTATGTGGGCATTTCCCCATGTGGTTTCAAGTTATATTTATTATCTCTATAATCCTCACCATAACCCTGTGGAGTAGGGCAGTATTATAATTTTCGTCAAATTGTGCATGGCAGTCGGGTGACTCCCTGAGACAGACAGTGACTTGCCTAAGTTAGAAGCTTATCTCTCAACTATTATTTGAATATCAGATGTTGCAACACATAACTTGGGTCCACAATCTCTCAACAACACTGCTCCCACAGCCCCTTCTTAATGGTATGCCAGCAACATTACTCTTATTCTAACAGCAAATGAGAAAACAAAAAATATTTCTCTTAGTTGCAAATTTCTTCTAAGTTTATGTATCTTAAATGATGAATTTATCTAATCCCACATTTGAAGTACACCATCAAAATCTATGCCCAGGAATTCAAATTCACAATGGTGCTGGATTATTTTAAAGAAGCAAATAGAAATATTCCCCACTTAGGTGTATCCACAAGGGTAGCACTGGCTAGTACTTAAACTACTGCCATATTTCTATATGCTGAAGAAAATGTAGTGTGTGCACACTCAGAAGATGACCTCCAAGCCATCCTAAATACCTTTGCAGAAGCTTATGAAAAGCTTGGTATATCCCTCAACATCCAAAAAAACCCCAAAGTGCTGCACCAACAAGCACAAAAACAACCCTTCTGCAGTGCCACAAATCCAATTCAATGGTGTAACATTGGAAAGTGTTGATCACTTCTCCTACCTGGGCAGTTATCTTTCCACAAGGGCTGACATTGATGCTGAAATTCAGCATCACCTGAGCTCTGTGAGCGCAGCTTTCTCCCAACTGAAGTGTAGAGTGTTTGAGGACCAGGACATTCGCAGGGAAACCAAAATGCTTGTTTACAAAGCTATTGTACTACCAACCTTACTGTATGCTTGTGAAACATGGACCACTTATAAACGCCATCTCCAACTCCTCAAAAGATTCCATCAACGGTGTCTCCCAAAAATTGTACATATCACTTGGGAAGACAGGTGAACTAAGGCCAGTGTACTGGAAGAAGCAAAGATCACCAGTCTCGAAGCAATGATTCTTCAACATCAATTTCGTTGGACTGGTCATGTTGTTCGGATGCCTAATTATTGTCTTCCAAAGCAACTTAAAAATGGAAAGTGTAATGCTGGTGGTCAACAAAAGAGTTTAAAAGACTTTCTCAAGGCAAATATTTAAAAAATGCAGTATAAACACTGACAATAGGGAAACAGTAGCCTGTGAGTGCTCCAACTGGAGAACAGCCTTTACCAAAGGTGCCATAGACTGTGAAGACGCTCAAGCTCAGAAAGAAAGGGAGAAATGTTCTAAGAGGAAGGCACATTTGGCAAACCGTCACCATGATCAACTCCAGCTCAGAAACCTATGTCCCCACTGTGGAAGGACATGTGGATCCAGAATTGGCCTCCACAGTCACTTACCGACTTACTGTTAAGACCGTGATCATGGAAGACAATCTTATTTGGCTACGAGTGCTCGCCAAAGAAGAAGAAGATGCTACTAATATAAATTGTTATTGATTCAATGCTTTAATCTTTTTGGTTACTACATAAACCTTAAATCTCCTTGATATTTCTGCCAATAGGTTTAGATGTGAACTTGTTTTGTTTTTTAATCAACAGACAAGGGTCCAGTAAAATGTATCAATCTTCTGAGTATGCTCCTCAAAAGAAAGGGAAAGAGGGTATGTAAGCAAGACAAGGACAGAGAACAAATAAAAATTCTACAAAAATTGATAAGACATCACTGTTGTCCCTCCTTCATGCTGGACAAGGTGTATGACCTCTAGTTGAATTGCCAGGATGCCACTCCCCTCATCCCCACCCCAGTTGCTAGACTACAACTTCTCTCTTCACTGACTGTTGACCATGCTGGCTAGCATTGATGGGAGCTGAATGAGCACAATCAGGGTTCCAGCCCCTCCTTAAATGGTTGAATTCACCAAAACACATCACTGAACCTAAACAACTTTCTCCATGAATGCTCTATGGCCTCTGTTACGATCCACACCCAGCAAGTGGACTTAGAGCCTCTCTTCTGAGAAGCCTGAAAATGGCAGCCCCCACCTGCCTATTTCCTACTTCGCCCCAGTACCTGTAGAATGCCTGAGATGGCTTGGGAGAAGATACCAATGCAGTTTCTATCCACGCCACCTGGAGGCAGCATGAAATGGATCCATGGAAGAGCAGGAACCATTATCAGCAATATAAGAATCAGCTGTCAAAAACATGGCATTAACGGGTGTGGGGGGTTTTGTTTGTGGGAGAGAAGCAAAAGCAAGAGAGAGGGGGCGGGGAGAGAGAACATTGATTTTCAAAGCTGTACAAAATGCCTTGAAAATCAAACAAACAGATTCAGAGTGGAGAAGCAATAGCAATTATGTTTCATGATCATGTACACAGTTGTCATGGGAAGCTGCTCTCAACTACCAAATACTCAGATTATTATTCCATACGATGAATCCCCTCTTGCACTCATTAAGGGGAGTACCAGAGTGCGAATAAAGCGAGGGAACAAGACAGCAGCTTTAAGAGGCTTCCTTCTCCCTGCCCTCAGATAAAAGACCCAAACACACCCTGTGTGAACAAAATCTGCACCAATTGCAAACACAGCAAATAATTACAGTTTGGGTTTCCAGCTGCCCATTTCACCTCAGCTTGTTCTGGCTTTGCAGAGAAGTGAAGGGGCTATTTTTATTATTATTATTTCAAGCTCTGCTGCCTCTGTATCATTAATTAACCATGCAGGAGCTAAATGGTTGCACCACCACTTCTGCTCTTTACAATGTCATTAGGCAGCCCTCCAGAAAAAAAAAAGTAGCCTCTGTAGAGCAATCTAATTAATGTGAGACAGGGCAAAACCTGCACATTACCCAGCTCTTCAAATGGTCACAGGGGATTCTGACAGGAGTATAAGTCAGTTGTATGATAGCACAAGTGTTCAAAGAATCAAGATTCTGGAACCTGGCACTTCAGAAGGACTAGAGTCGACCTGTGCTTGAGGATGCATACCTGAGAGTTTATTAAGCAAGACATTTAGGAATATTGACTTGGGCCTAATCATCTCTTCTGAGAGGATGGGATTGAATTAATTCCCCATTGCTGTTTGCACTTAGGTAGGTATGGAGGTTTGTATGAGGATTTATGGGTTTGGGCCATACCTGCATATGTTAGTCATTTCAAGCCGGTGGAAGCTGAGGTAACAACAACCTTATCTGTTTTCTTTTTCTGCCTGTTCACCAAAAACACTGCTTTACAGATGATTTAGCAAGTGGCTATTTTGAAGTCCACTCCGCTGCATAAATCCATGCTCCAAACGTCACAGTAGACGGTGGCATTGACTTCAACACTGGTGGTTGATTGATTGTGGAGTTGTCATAAATTCTGAAGAGAAAACTCCAACAACTTAAGCAGATCCAATTGGTTTCAAAACATATGGTTTCACATGATCAGGTGACCACAGCTGGGTTTCACATTTGTCACATTCACTAGTAAATGTGAGTGGAAGGGGAAAAAATCCTTTGGCCCCAAATCACGGCGTATTTCCCCATTTCTGTCATTAACTGGTTCAGAGCAGTGAAGACCTGTCTTCTCAACCTGATATCTTCCAGAGGCTTCCAGAGGCTCATTACCATTGATGACGTAGGCTGGAGCTGATGGGATTTGTAAATTGCACAGCACCAGGATGGGGAAAAGCTGGTCTAGACATTTGTGGCCACACTTCTAATTTTGGTATCAGGAGCAGTGCAATCTGTTCTGGAAGGAGTTGCACTCATTCTGCAGGACCTGGTTTCTAGTATGGGAGTACCTGAGGATTCCAATCTGTGTTTGGAGTCCCACTGGAGTGCCTAAGCCCAGCTAGTTTGCCACCTATGTCCATTCCTGGACCACAACAGCCTGGCTTCAGCTGTGCATACTGTAGTGACCTCCCTCTTGGACTACTACAACATGCTATATATGGGGCTACTCTTGAAAATGGTCCGAAGGCTGCAGCTAGTGCACAATATCATCTCTAGGTTGGTGACTGGAGCAACTTGATGGGACCATGTGTCACTAAACCTGAAAGCAGCACATTGGCTGTCAGCAAGGTAGCTATCAGATTTGATTCAAGGTGTCAGGACTAGGACATAAAGTTCTAAAAGATTTGGGGTCCAAGTACCCAAAAGAGTACCCCCCCTCCAATATAAACCATCTTGTGCCTGTGTCTCCTTCATTCAGAAAGAATGTTCACCCTGGTTATTGTTGTGAGATTCATTCCCCGTGTGCAGTCATGGGTTTATTGTTTATCACATCACTGGGCATGTGTTTTCATTCCACAGAGTGGGAAGTGGGAAGTGACGGAAGACAGGGTGTTGTGTCTTACTGTGTTTCCCTAAAGTAGGACTATTGTCCTTTGTCCTTTCTCTTTGCTGACTGTTGCTAGAGAGAGAGGGAGCCATGATGTAGAGCTCTGTGTGTGTAGATATGTAATAAAGTAGATTTAGCTAAGATGCTGAGCTACTGTGGTCTGTTACGCAACTGCGCACACTCTGCGGATCCCTAAGTGTGCTGGATGTCTTCTGACACCAGTCACTGTGATGTTCGGGCTGAAGAAGCTGAGAAGCTCCCGAACGATCGCCCAGGAAGGAGGGAACATGCCAGTCGGGCATGTGTCTCTGCCAAGGTTCTACGTGTGAGTAGAGACCGTTTCTTGACAGTTACCAGGTATTTGATGGTTTAAAGAAACTGTTGCTGGCAGCCTTTGTATTATTATTAGTAAGGGTATGTGACTGCTTTTAGGACTCCCTGTTGTTTTTCAATGTATGTATTTCATTTTATTTGACTTTTTAATAGCTTATCTGCCACTCAGGGCTCCTGTGGGAGGAAGGGAAGGATAGAAAATTATGAAAGAAATAAAGAACTGTGTAGCCTTCCTCCAATCCCATACAAGAAAAAAGATTGGTATCCGTAAGGAAAGTATGCATGTTCACATGTGCAAGTCCATCACCTGGTGACAAAAGAGTCACAGGGAAATCTGTGTGGGTGAAACCACAGGCATATAAACCACAAGATGCAACATTCATATCAATGTGCAATGGATAGTTCAAAGCACCACTGAACACATGGTGGGCAGGTGAGAGGATATGTGCTCATCATCTACACCCCTGATCTACACCCTGATTTCACAGAACATGTGTATATATGCTACAAGTGTGTGCATAATGCAGGGCTCTTGCCATGTGATGAACTCTAGAAAATAAGAGGTTTCTTTCAATCATATGGATAGACTTGCCCAGTCTGTGTACATGTCAACCCCTGTTAAGAGTTCTAATATTAAACTAGCCCAATTATCCACATATCCCACAGGCAGCCAGGAGCAATAATGTCTTCACCTTTTTTTAAAAAAAACTTTATTGTTCACATGTCTGCAGACCTTGGACAATATTTTGGAGCAGAAAACATAAATATAAGTTTGGTTACCGAATAGCTATTCTGAAAACATAACATCACATTTGTGCTCTTAATTTGGATGAGTGAAGGGTAAACAAGAATGCTAAATCCCACTGTACGGCAGGGAACTTCAAGGAATTTTCACAATGTAAAAGACAATTTCAACCTTGAAAACACACATGAAGCATTTTCAACTCATTTGAACTCTGAATTGATTTCTGCTAAACATGACTCAAGGCTACGAAAATTTTATTTAAGTTACTGTTGCATCATCTGTCCCTCTAACAAGATGTCAAAAATAGCCTCTGGTCTACCTCCAACCGAGTTCCTCTTATCTTTTCCAGAAACCCATCTGCTACATCAATGAAAACAGACTTCACTTCCAAATGTATTTTAAACATGTGTATTGAATCTGATTGTTACCTCACATTTCTTTTTTTAAAAAAGAAGTGAATGTCACAAATTGATCTTACCCATAAATATTTGGATTAAGCAGACACATAAAAGCTATCCCCTTACGCCATGTTGAAGAGAATTTTACTTCAGGCTTCCTTTGGAGTGCAACTAGTAGGTAGATGGAGAGAAAGTTCTGCTTAGTATATTTTGTTTAATCAAGTTTAGATTACAATTAACATAAGCAGACAACTTCAAAGGATTTTGCATTCACAGTTCTGAATTTGGAAATTCCACTTTGTTTATAAGTCCTAGAAACACAAATTAAAGGACGAACCAAAACCTTTCCATTCAATATGTTTTATTTATGGATTTACTTATTCTTGCTCACTAGCTGCAGGGGTTTAGTGGGTTTAGCTATTCATCTCAGATGTGAGGTTGTAAAATACGGCATTTACTGCCTCAGAGTTTAAGTAGGATGAGGACTCCCACCATGGTGTTCCCAATGCCCGGAACACCCCCTGCAGCTCTGCATTCAAAACCACTTCTCTTTTTCAGCTGCTTCAGCCCTCATAGATGTTAAGGGCAACGCAAGTAGAAAATGGCCGTGGGTCCCCACATCGAGTCCTGCCTCATCGTTGCACGGCTCCTTCTAGCTTCTCCGTGCTTGGTGCAATTTCTGCAGCAGGGAGGTTCTCCATTTGTTTTTGAAGCCTGAGAGATCAAGGTCCTTCATCAAGAACACATGGAGAAAAGGGTATCCACTGCAGGAGTTACAGATGGATATGGGGAGGCTGAACATGGGGGGAGAAGGGAGGACGAAAAGTGCAGTTTTGTAGCTCTTTTCTACTCTTTTTGCCCCTTTGCAGCTGTAATATCTAAAGAGGGCTGAGTTGTTGTTGTTGTTGTTGTTGTTGTTGTTGTTGTTGTTGTTGTTGTTGATTGAAGTTATACAATGCCCTATACCCGGGGGTCTCAGGGCGGTTCACAGAATAAAATCAAGATATAAAACCACAAAATACCTAATAAAAATAAAAAAAACAACAACCCAATAGCTCCCCCCCCCCAAAAAAAAAACCATTTTAAAAGGGCATAGAATGTTAATCGGATCAACCAAAGGCCTGGTTAAAAAGGAATGTTTTTGCCTTGCACCTTGGCCTATAGAGCGAGATGAGCGCGCAACCCCAGAGTCATCCGTGACTGGACCTAATGGTCAGGGGTACCTTTACCTTTACCTAAAGGTGTATAGTGAAGGTGCCAGGCGAACTTCCCTGGGAAGAGCATTCCACAGACGGGGAGCCACTGCAGAGAAGGCCCGTTCTTGTGTTGCTAGCCTCCAAACCTCTCAGGATGCAGGTAGATTCATATGGAAAGAGGTGGTCCTTGAGATACTGCAGACCTGAGCCGTTTAAGACTTTATAGGTCAAAGCCTATATCAGAACGGGTCATACTTCCATATATTGTGAGGTGGGGGTTTATGCTTCCAGCCCACTCATGCAACACCCAGCCAGGTGAGAGGCACATCACCTTTCACACAACAGCAAGAGTATCACAGAAGGATGTGCATGTTATCCTAAAAATCTGCTTACACATATGAAAGTATGTACTGCCTCAATATAAGCATACGGGGATCACTCTGAGCCTTTCTAACATAACATTAGCAGCATGGGAGCGAGTGCTATGTGAGTCCTTCCCATGATGCTCTGCTAATGCTAGAAGTTCCAGGTTACATGGAAAGATACCATGGCACAGGTTCTTGCCATACTAATCGGCACTCCTCCTAGAGGCTGTGGTAATGCTCAAGTGAGAAGGAAAGCCAGTGTAGCTGCTTCCCATAGGACCAAGAGGTCTGACAATATTGGAAGGACAGGGAAGACATGCAGCAGTATCAGAAGATGCCCATGTCTGAAAGTTCCATCAGTATATCTCTTGTACCTGGTAAAAATACTGAAATGGACCTTATGTGGGGGTGCCCAGCTAAGAGGAGGTACAATTGGACTCAGGGAGAAAAAGTATACCATGGAGGCGAGGTTATAATGTTTTGAGTGAACATTTGATGGTGGAGGAAAATGAGTGGCTTTTGGAAATTGAAGCAATGGTACTAATTCTACTCTAAGCATCTGATTTATGCTGGGTTTTTTGACAGCATAAGTTATCTTCTCATCGCTTGTCCACCCAAAATATTCTGTTTCTGTTTACTGTAAATAAAAAACCTACTTTTGTTTCCTGAGAAAAGATGAGAGAAATGTACTCTCTGCTCATCTAAACCCACACTGGTCAGTTATGAACACCCACCCAAACTAGAACCTAATTATTTTTGCAACACACAACAAGGAGATTTATAACTGAGTCCTTTACTGTTTCATTTGTTTTCAGCATCTCCATCTTAAGAAAGATACCACTAGAAAATGCAAGGCATGAGTCAACCAAGCCTTGCCTTTCACATTTCTGTCTGGCTCCTATGATTCGTTAGGAGTCCCACACTTTTCCCCATCCTAATCATCCATATATATCTAATATATGTTTGTGAACTATATACTCCTCTCCCACACACATGCAGAAACAAAACTATACTAAGTAGTAGATCCATATTCTTTGAAGCAAGGAGTGGAATGAAAATTTCCAAATTTCCCTTGATGAACACACTTCACTAGAAACCAAACTGCAGAAATACCAGCTATCACTCTAGTAGCCTAATTAGCAATGTAGAGTTATTAAATAGGCAATTAATGTCCCAGAGATTAATGTCCTGCTGGAGAGATTTGAATTAAATAGCTTTTGGACTCATAGTAAACAAAGGGGAATTTTTCGCCTAGATATCGATCCAATCTGCAATGCTCCAAACACAACCTCCTTTCGCATGGAAGCTCATTTGAATTTGGCTGATAAGTCAATTCAAAGAAAGTAGGATCAAATGGTTTGGAGAGGATACGTATTCTACAGGATAATTTAAGATTTTGTTTTGGGAACCTTAATCGACCCTAGCATCATGCAAAGCGGTTTCTGCTGGGTTTTCTCCATTGTCAGAGGCAGTCGTGCTTCTGAATATCAGTTGCTAGAAACTGCAGGAAGGAAGAGTGCTCTGGTACCCAGGTTCTGCTTGTGGGTTTCGTGCAGACATCTGCTACAGGAAGTGTGGCAAAATATATATAGAATCATAGAGTTGGAAGAGACCACAAGGGCCATCCAGTCCAACCCCCTGCCAAGCAGGAAACACCATCAAAGCATTCCTGACAGGTGGCTGTCAAGCCTCTGCTTAAAGACAGAGTCCTTTCTGTTGGGGATAATTCAGACTGAAATTCCCTGGTGTCAAAAAAGGTTATGTATGCCACTACTGTTGTTGGCCCAAAAATAGAAAATGAGCAAGGTCCCAACCAAAGACGAATGACAACTTAAATTGACAGAATATGCACAGCTTACAGACTTAACATAAGAGAACAAAAAGAACATACGTTTAAAGAAGATTGGGAAACGTTTATTGAATATATGGGAAATAACTGTGTACAGCTGAAAACGCTGGCAGCATTTAGATAAATTCAACAGTATAAATAACTTTTGCTGGATGTAACAATGGAATGCTGAATGGTATAAAGGTAAAGGGACCCCTGACCATTAGGTCCAGTCGTGACCGACTCTGGGGTTGCGGTGCTCATCTCGCTTTATTGGCCAGCATGACTAAGCCACTTCTGGCGAACCAGAACAGCGCATGGAAACGCCGTTTACCTTCCTGCCAGAGCGGTACCTATTTATCTACTTGCACTTTGATATGCTTTCGAACTGCTAGGTGGGCAGGAGCAGGGACCAAGCAACGAGAGCTCACCCTGTCGCGGGGATTCAAACCGCCAACCTTCTGATTGGCAAGCCCTAGGCTCTGTGGTTTAGACCACAGTGCCACCCGCGTCCCACTCAAGAGGGCTTACTCCCAGGTAAATGGATATAGGGCAACAGCCTAAATAATTCACATAATAATAACAAAATGCCCTTGAGAGAGATGCATTTACATACCAAAGAAAAGCATTCTAGATAAGAAAGCCTTTTTCTGGTTTGAAAGGGCCATTTTCCCACATGTGAAAAATTCCCTTGGGATTCTCAAATGTAACATTTAACTATGAATTTAGGAGGAACCTTCTATTTCAGCCATAGTATAATACTTTCTTAACTCTCCATTTTCAGTTAAAAAGAGCATTGTTTTACCCAAGGCTGCAAGCCGATTAATGAAAATTTGACTGATTAACCATATGACTTTAATTATGTGATCCTACATGTTTTTCCCAGGAGTGATGTATGGAAGTGAGAGCTGGACCACAAAGAAGGATGATCGCCGGAGAATTGATGCTTTTGAAGTGTGGTGCTGCGGGAGACTCTTGAGAATCCCATGGACTGCAAGAAGATCAAACCTATCCTTTCTGAAGGCAATCAGCCTTGAGTGCTCACTGGAAGGACAAATCCTGAAGTTGAGGCTCCAATACTTTGGCCACCTCATGAGAAGAGAAGACTCCCTGTAAAAGACCCTGATTTTGGGAAAGATTGATGGCACAAGGAGAAGGGAACAACAGAGGATGAGATGGCTGGACAGTGTTATAGAAGCGACATACATGAGTTTGACAAAACTCCGGGAGGCAGTGGAAGACAGGAGTGCCTGCCGTGCTCTGGTCCATGGGGTCACGAAGAGTCAGATATGACTAATCGACTAAACAACAAAAATATACTGTAAGTCTACTCAGAACTAAGCCTCAATGAATTCAATAGGTTTTGTGCCTAGGTAAGTGAGTATAGCAGGATATACAACTTCATTTCTTTGCAGGGCCATCTTACCCATAGGCGCTAGGGGTGCAGGGCACCCGGGCGCCAGGCTCTCAGGGGTACCAGGCCGAGAGTCCGGGGGCTGAGAGTTGAGTCCAGGGAAGAGCCCACCCGTTGGTTGGAGCGCCGCGGCAAGCTCTTCTGTGCCGCAAGTTCGGGGGCCGCTGAGCCAGCGAGATGCTGATGCGGCCGGCCGGCTCCGCTCTCCTGCGCTCCTGGGACTGGGCAACCTGGGGGAGGGGGAATCGGGCGGATCTTTGCACCCTGGTGCCGCATATGCTTAAGACAGCCCTGTTTCTGTGATACCTCAAATATTGCATATGCATCTCACCTCAACTTTTCAATTATGGTGAAATTGCAAAAATCACCAGTGTGCCCCCCCCCCGTGCGTTTCCACATAGTTCTCAGCTACTCAAAAGAGAGGAGAGTATCTTCTTCATTCATAAGAACTCTTAAAATTCTACATTCCTGCATTCATCCAATCATTCCCCAAATTTACTTCTCCACCAATATACCAATCTTGTCAACAAATCTCAGTTGGCAAATTGTTCACTTAAAAAGAACTCACAGCATGGCAAAGACTCAGTTCATACTTCAGTTTATAAGATGTCTAAGGGGCTCACTATAACTTACACAGAAATCCATATAATGAAGTTCTGACGGTGCTTTTTTTTTTAAGGGTTTTTCTGAGAGTGCTCTTTGAAGTGGAGGGTGATGGGGGTGGGTGGGGTTTGATAATCCTTCCCCCCATCACTTTTTTCTTCTAAATCACCCCATCGTGAATGAACTTTTCCTAAAACAAAAGGGGTGTCCCTAATTTGGTTACTTATATGCACGTAACATTTAGTTTTGCCTAGAAGCAATTAATTTTTCTTGGGGACTTAAGCACTACACAATGCACACAATTCATATTTTCACTTAAAAGTACTTTTCTCCAAAGCCTAACTTTAAAAGTTCCATTCAGCAGGGGCAAAAAGTGTTGCAAACATTTCATAGAATTATTTTGGTATACACACACATATCAAATATCACGAGACATTTTATATCTCACTTTTAATATCTCAGTGACATTAACATGAAGTTTTACTGCAATGATTTCTAGAAACGGTATAACACTGTGGCAGAAATGGCAAAGCTATATAACAAACTTAAAAGCTTTTTTTAAAAAAAAGTATCTGAAGGGGGCATAAATATTTTTTTAAAAGGCTCTAGCCAGCACTGTGCCATTCAGAAGTGTTTTATATCAGTATATATATTAAGACACATACAAGTTAGAGCAGCTGGCACTAAATCTGAGAATACACTATTAGAACTGAAATAAAAGGTGATGGAATATGGGATACAAAAGCAAATCTGACTAGGGGCTGATTTTAATGTTCTATCCACTGTGTGGAGCCCACCAAAACCACGCTCTTAAACAGCGGGCAGGGTGGACAATTATGCATCAGCAACAGGAGGAAATGAACTTTTTGGACTTGCTTCTGTCAATCTCCGGTACTGGACAATCTTTTCTATTTCATATATATAATTTTTATTAGGTTTGTTCCCCCCCCCCAAAAAAAAAATCTGACATATTGGCTCCACCTCTTTGTGGGCGAGCTGCCAAGCCTCCCCTCTTCAGCATGGGGGGCGGGACTGTGTCCTGCCTTATGCTGGGGAGGCCCGGCGACACCAGTTAGCCAAGCAGCCAATCAGGTGGCTTGGGGGGCATGGCTGGGGCCAATTTAAACCACAGTGTGACGCTGAATCGCCCCTTTCGGCCTCTCACCGCGGATCTGCAGCTTCAGCCCCTTCCTCTTCACTTTCCTCCATGTGGTGCCAGCCCCTTTGTGGTGCGGTTAGGCATTGGAATAGCGTGGGGGGGGGAGGTGCGGCCATCACCTGCCCCTCCATTTTCAAGGGTGTGCTGTTAAAGGAATCCAGGGGTGTGGATCTCGTCCGAAGCCCGGGGAGGGGCTAGGGCCATGCCACGACCCCAGCAGGAACCCAGGGGATGCTCAAGTCAATCCACATTGGAGGGGCTCCCCCTACTGGTGGTTTACCCTTACCAGGCTCCCTGCAAGACTTGCAGGAGTCAGATATAGTCTGTTGATGCCAATGCCTAAGCCAAGACCGCTCACATTCTGTAACCCATAAAGTTGTGGCCTAAATTTTGCCCATTAACATGAACCTAAAGTTCTGTAATTTTGCCCATTAACATGAACCTAAAATTCATAGTATCTGAAGAAATGCACACGAAAGCTCATACCAAGAACAAATTTAGTTCGTCTCTAAGGTGCTACTGGAAGGAATTTTTTTTTTTTTTATTTTATTTTGTTCTAAAATTCTGTGTCCTTGTGTCTTTATTCTCATGGGGGTGGCTTGGGGCTTTGTCATGCAATATTCAATTCACTTTCAATATTTATTTATTTATTACATTTTGACTTCCCACCCTTACATCCATGATATTCCTGCTGCATTCCTTGATCTGCTGCCACAACTGTCCTTTAATTTTATATTATAACATATATTACAATCATTTATCTGGACCATCTTTTTCCAGAGAGCACAGTCAATCACAATCATTCATATGGTCCCACCCCTCCCAAATGTAAACGCAAAACATTTTTTTAAAAGAATAAATTCCAATAGGGGTAGTTTATGGAGGGCAGTGGATCCCTTTGAAACTCCATTTTCGACTTTTCCAGATGGCGTTGAAGTTGCAAGTTAAAGTTCAAGCCAATCTGGAGTCCCTCCGAAATGCATTGCAAGTTGCACAGGATCTGCTCAAGCAATCAGCTGCATGTATTTTAACCCAAACAGTCCAGCACATGCCTTTGCAATCTACCTGTTGCTCTTCTCTGAGACTGTGTTGCTATCCCCTCCTCCCACTTTCTGTACCAGTCTGCCAGCCGTTAAAAGCAGTATAATATATATACTGGACTGATACTATTACTGATATATTATTATTATTATTATTATTATTATTATTATTATTATTATTATTTTGCAAGGAGAAAAGTAGACACATTATATTTAAAGTTAGAAAGTGAACACTATCTGTTTGCTAAAGGCAGTCAAACCACAGCCTAAAGTAGTGGCAAAGTTTCTTTCTTTCTTTTTTGCTTTTTCAAAAATGAAAAAACTTGGCAAACTCATCTTTAAAGGCAAGCCCACCCATGGAAACCTCATTAATTTTGTCCATCAGAAGTCACATATACCCCCCACTTTTGCAGGGAATGAAATGGTCCCTTGGAAGGAATGGTATTCAGCCCAGCTTGAATAAAAGCAACAGCAGGAAGATGCAAGGAGAACTACATATAGAACATAAAAGTATATATGAAAACACAGTATTAATATGGAGTTCTAACAGCTCAATTATTTTTCATGTTAGATTAGAAGCATCCGTATGTGTGTGCATTTCAGTGGATTAAAAGGGGCATTTGTCTTCTTTACTCCAATACAAATATTATCTATCCCTGAGTTTCCAAGGCAGCATAACATAACATTTTAAAAACCATTTTGTGCTCACCCAGAGGCCTCCCACAACATCTCCTGCTGCATCCACCTACAGTTTTCTGAAGATCCCTTGCCACAAAATGGCACCTGCTTTAAAAACAACACAAGCACTCTCTTTTAATGTTTAAATAACGTATAACTCTTACTTAGTGTGCTTGCACTTGCAGATTAAAATCTACAATGCTGGCGGATGTTTCTTAAGATGCTAAAACACCTTACATAGATTTGTATCTAAGACTGACTAACATTAAAAGACTAACTGATACTCTGAGGCAGACAGCAGAACAACATAACATGCCTGTTGCCCTAACTGTTAGAACCAGTGCTATTTTTGTAGAAAAAAAGAGTTGCTGGAACTCCCCATGGATGTCTTGCCTCTCCTGTTCTCTTATAATGGCAATGGCAGCCATTGCTATTATAAGAAATGGCAGAGTTCCAGCTCAAAAGAGCCCTGGTTGAGACTATTTGACCAACTGAACCAACTGCCACAGAGTGTATGATGCCACAGAAAAATATGTAGTATAAATACCCACAACTGGTTACAGGTAGATAGCCGTGTTGGTCTGTCGTAGTCAAAACAAAATAAAAAAATTCCTTCTAGTAGCACCTTAGAGACCAACTAAGTTTGTTCTTGGTATGAGCTTTCGTGTGGATGCACACGTCTTCAGATATACACATACCCCTAAACATTTTGTGAATCTTTTGTCCATTTACTGTATATATTTTTCCAGATTTGAACAATAGAATGGTGGTTTTCTTGAGTCAAAATAAGAGTACCCCTAAACATTTTTTTTAGGAAAAAGAAACCACTGGCATTTAGGATTAGAGCCTAATGAGCAAAACAAAATATTTACACATTTAAAATGGAAGCAAGAGCTCAAATGAAATAAAAAATTGTCCCAACTAAATATGTATGTGGAAACTGAAAGGTATCTGTCCAAAGAAGTATGTACTCAAATATCTATGTAAATTATTTTATGTAAAATCATTTAAAAGGAAAATCAGCCTTTGGGGACTGTTCCTTGGCATGGATAGTGGTGCTTTTCTGCCACCACATTTACCATCGTTCTTTTTCCATATTACTGTAACCTAAACATATCTTTCTTCATCAAATACTTTGATTTGCTAAGGAGTCACCCAAGTTTTACACAAGCTACAGAGACATCTAACAGCTCAGTCTGTAAGATAAAATGTCATATGTAATTAAAAGTTTGAAAATAGTTTCAGACCACAAAATCTTGCGGATAGTTATTTTTAAGACCACACCAAAGGCATCTTGATACTTGTGGCACACAGACTGGTGATACCTTCTGACCTAAGATTTCACGGGTGGCAAATCTTAAAGTCCAGACAGAGAAAAAATGGAAAATATTAGTTCTACAGCAACGGATACAAAATTATTACATACTAAAAAACATAAATGACCTAACCTCCTGTTCAACAGAAACATGTGCCCTTATGTTTCCTATGTGCATTGATATTTTCTTAAAGCAGTCTTCAAATACTTGCTAGTGACTCTTCCTGCCACATTCCCACCCCAGAAAAGTCCTACCTTATTGAGATCCCATAATACAATCACTCTCGTGTTTTCATAACCTCGAAACTTTATCACTACAGTGCTCTTTATATAGGGCTGCTCAAAATCTTCAGCTAATGCAGAATTCAGCAACTTGACTAGGATTGGTTGTCAACACTGGAAAGATGCCAGTTTTATTTATAAAGTTATTATTATTTGTTATTATTTATTTATTGAATTTATATACAACCCTATACCCAGAGGTCTCGGGGTGGTCTACAAAACAAAATAAAAATATAAAACCACAAAATATATAAAGTTGTGATTTTAGGGATAAATGCTTTTTATGACAAGTTTTTTTTTTTTTAGAAAAAAGAAACTACTGCTATACATTGCCTTAGGCATTCGTGGTGATGGAAAAGCTGTAAAGAAAACATAAAAATAAATTAATGGACCCTTTCTCCTTGTTGTTGCATCCATTTTTAAGGGGAATGCAGTACTAAATTGTAAATAAACAACTTAATTTAAGACACATCCTTGATACATTGCTGTGAACACATGCTTCTCAGAGATTTCTTTTCTTTCAATGGTGGGTTAGGATTCTAGGTCAAAAATTCACCAAGTCTGAGAACCAAGAGTCAGGAGTCACTGATTTCAGAAAGCAGGGCTTGGTGATGTAAAGGGGAGTTGCTGGTGTGGATACATAGGAAGAATGCCCCAGATCTTTATCTAAGTCCGCTCACCTTTTAATCAGTGGGTGGTGCTGTGGCCAGGCAGCTGTGCCTTAATAGTTTTCCGGCTTAGGGGGAGGTGGCATACCTCCACCCCTACGTTATGGCCGGCCACGTCATCTGTGCTGGGGGACAGCCCCAGCCAATCAGCTGGCAGGGTGGGTGTGGCCGCAGGTAATTCAATTGCGGCGTGGCCAGCCGCCACCCTGAAAACCAGTGTGATGTAGTGGTTAAGAGCGGTAGACTCGTAATCTGGTGAACCGGGTTCGCGTCTCCGCTCCTCCACATGCAGCTGCTGGGTGACCTTGGGCTAGTCACACTTCTCTGAAGTCTCTCAGCCCCACTCACCTCACAGAATGTTTGTTGTGGGGGAGGAAGGGAAAGGAGAATGTTAGCCGCTTTGAGACTCCTTCGGGTAGTGATAAAGCGGGATATCAAATCCAAACTCTTCTTCTTCTTCTTCTTTTTCTTCTTCTGCTTCTGCTTCTGCTTCTGCTTCTGCTTCTTCTGCTTCTTCTTGCCTCTTCGTCGGCTCGCCCTACTCACCCGCCCTCTTTTCATGCTTTGCTCTGAAATGAACTTGGTATTGCAATTGTCAGTTGCCATGTTGGAGCTGGGTAGGACTTTTTCCCACTTGGCAAACTGGCACCAGCCATTTGGTTTTCGCCTACCTTCTACCAATTGTCACAACTTTTGTGAGGTTAGGCATTGGGTAAGCCTTTGGTTGGTTGGAGGGGAGGTTGTTGCCTTTGCCTGCCCCTCAGTATCCTGTTAAAGGGAGCCGGGGTGTGAATACTGTCTGAAGCCTGGTCATGGGCTAGGGCCATGTCACAGCTCCTATGGGGACCTCTCTGGGTGGCCTTATTTTATGTAAGTCGTAGGGTACCCATTATCAGTGGTTTACCCTTCCATGGAATCCCAGCTGATGGTCTGGAGTTGTGATACAGCCTGGCTTCACCCCAATGCCTAAGCCAAATCGCTCACATCTGTAACCAATAAAGTTGCCTATTTGAACCCATAAACCAAAATACTTCAAGTCAGTGTGTTTTATTGTTCTCCTGGGAACTTTGTGGCCCGGGTGCCTTGGCGCACAAGTGCCCTGAGTGATTTTGGGCTGGTAATGAATTAGGGGGGGGGAAATTGAATGGGGGAGTGATCAGGGTTACTGGGTAGTATTTTAATTTGGGGAAATAATTTAAGATTACTTTACTATTGGGGGTAACTGAAGGGCACTGAAGTTACTTGGAGCAGGATCTGCTAGGAAAGTAATTGGGTTAAATTAATTGAAGAGGAACTGATTTGGGGTCATTTGAGCTGAGGTACAAATTAATTGAAGTATTAATCAGGGTGATTTGTCTGGGAAACCAGTTGGCTTGCTTTCAACCGCATTTCAATTTGCATCTATATATTTAAATCAGCACATGCAAATTGGTGTCGATGGCCCATGTCTCAAATCTTTTAAGTACTTGGGAACACCCCAATGATGCTACAGGGCTGTCAGCTTGATTCAGGTATTGGGGTATGACCAAAAGAAACAGAGGTAGAGAAGTGCAGGCACAGGAAAATGGAGAAGCTGACAAATTCAAACCTAATATTTCCTGTTTTGCAATGGTAAAAACTGGGGACAAATCCTCTGATGTAAAGTTCTCTCTCTGTGTGTGGTATGTGAAGTACTTTTTAAAACAATAGGAATGGATGAAACTTTCAATTTTGGTTTTTCTCATTTTCTAAACAGTTCAGTTCTTTACATTTCTACAGCAGTCTGTAGATTTTATATAAGTCCTCAGGAATTTCCTCAGCATTTTTTTAATCAAATTTCTCCTGCTATACCAATTTTTGCAAAGCAAGTCCCTCTAATTGTAACATCATTTTCACTAATTTATGCATATTTAGGGGGACTTTAGTATGTGCATTTCTGTACACATTAATTGACGGGAGAACAGCATTGCAAAATTTGGAAAACTGAATTTCAAAGGATTTCGGTGTTTCGGCTCATGTATTGTATTGGAAAGTGCATAATAATTAAGATCATCTTTAAATGTAAACTGAATAAAATTCAAAGAGGAAATGGTGTTATTGCATGTGAATGCATTATGTTAGACCCACAATCATGTTGAAGTGCCTCACAATAAACAGCCACATTCCTTTTATTACTTTGTGTGAGGTCTGTAAAGATCATTCCTAGAACCACTTGAGATGGTTTTCAATAGGAGAGAGCACAAATGTTCACTATCCATGAATAGAACAATCTTTTTCTATATTTAACATTGTTTAATAATAATATTTTGTTAAGTAGTCAAGATCCTTGGCCCTTACTTCTTTCTGTCCTCCCCTCTGAGTTCTTTGCTTTCATTGTACAATGCGAACTAAGCAACAGAGTTTTATTCAATACTCGTGAGGAATGCCCAGCACTGGCCGGGAATTCTTTAGAAACCACGTATTCTGTTTTTCAAATGGATAGTGTAATCTATGTGTTGGATCCTTCATGCCAAAAATTGAGAAATGTCACGTTTTGGTCGGCCATCTTGATTCAAAATGGTGCCTAGCATCCAAGGAGTTACAAAGCCTGCCACGCCCACCTTGGGAAGCAATACGCCAAATTTGGTGACGAGAAGCAGCCAAGCAAATGAGTGAGGTCACACCAAAGTGGCATTTTGGTGGTCACTATCTTAATTCAAAATGATGGCCAGCATCCATACATCAACAAAAATCACCATACCTAGCTCAGGAACCCTTGTGTCAAGTTTGCCAATGATATCTCAAGAGGCAGCTGAACCTAGAGAGAACAAACAAACAAACCGACAAACCATTCTCCAAAATATATCATAGATTAAGTGAGCTAAACTTTCTCAATTTGTTGTATATACCACCAAGAATATGCAGCAAATTGCCCCACTGCCTGCATTAGGAAGGCCATTTTCACTCAACTCTAATTTTCACCTAGGTACATCCACTTTGCAAAAAGTTCTTGTCAATGTGCCTGCATATGATAATATTTCTAGTTACCGTATTTGAAAAATATGTTTTCATGTGGGTCTGGCTATCCAGAACCAGGGCAGAAATGTTACAATACAGATAATTTAGATCTCCTACAAGTTTTTGTGAAACAACTCAAAAAGTCACATACAAGGTTGACTCTTTGATGGACCAAATGTTTATAATGTGTATTAATTGTCCTAATTTTTGGTACGTCATGAATTGTAATGAGAAGAATAAGAATACCCCGCCCATCTGCCTAGGTTTCCCCAGCCACTCTGGGAGGCTCCCAACAGAATATTAAAAACACAATAAAACACCAAACATTAAAAACTTCCCTAAACAGGGTTGCCTTCAGATGTCTTCTAAAAGTCAGATATTTGTTGATTTCCTTGACATCTGATGGGAGGGCGTTCCACAGGGTGGGCGCCACTACCAAGAAGGCCCTCTGCCTGCTTCCCTGTAACTTCACTTCTCACAGGGAGGGAACCACCAGAAGGCCCTCGGAGCTGGACCTCAGTGTAGACTCTCCTTCTGATATAGCCCCAAAATAATGTACATCCTGACTGTGTAACAGCCAGACAGGCTGTTAACTGTTTCTCACTCTGCCAAGACTTGAACCTTATCCTGTTTGTGACATCACACATGGTATCAGAATGTCATTTTTTGCATCCATCCTACACTGTCTCCATGCCAACTGCAGCGGCCAGTAAGTATCTGCAACTCATTAGCTATTGGTCTATTTAGCAGGTTTGAAATCTCTTTATTTTATATTATTACCTATGCCTGAAGAAAAGTTTAGTGTAACCTAAAAGCCTGCTTCCAGGGCTGGATCTAGACACATCATACAAGTGTTTCAGTTAAATGCGTCGTAAACGCATACAGGGAAATCCGGATGGGAAAGATGCGACTCCACAGTGCCATCTGGTGTCACAGTGTTATATTGCATATACATCGCATATAATGACCGCTCCCCACATCAAATGGGGGGCGACTTTTGCGTGGTCGCACGCAGCCCCCTGGATCCCATTGTGACTCCTGGTAGTTCGGACTGGCCTCATCCTCCCCAGGCTGGATACCTGGAGGTCTCCGCCTACCTCTGCCAAACGCCCAATCCCGCCTGGGGAGATGTTGCCAGGGGACTGGCCAGGTGGGGGGGGACCACCCTGCCCACACAATAGAAGGTGTAGCTTACCTGGGAGGTGGCAGTCGGGCTCCAGAGCTTCTCCCACCCTATACTCCCTCCGTTAAGTCTTCTTTTGCAGGTTAACCTCTTCTCCACAGGTACGCAGGTGCTGCTATGTCAAGGCCGCTGTTGAAGGGCCGGAAAGGAATTTTCCTGCATTGGCTGTTTCCTCCTTTCCCGTAGTAATACGTCACAACTTTGGCGGTTTCAGGCCTTGGACGGAATCCTTTATCTTCCTAAATGGGGGGGGGGCGTGAAGCGGTAACCTACGCCCCCTTTGCGGCGGCGATACCAGGGTTCCCCATTAAAGGGGTCTTGGTGGGAAGCATTGGCCATATGCTGAGAGGTCGTCATTGCTCTCCCCTCCAGCGGCGGCGATCGGGGGGGCGGGCGCTCTGCTTGAACATATGTTCTCCAGAGCCAGCCCAATCCCCACACATTCTGGATAACCCTGAAGTCTCCCAGATCCCCGGCTGGGGGCTGGGAAGGATAAACGCCCAATGCCTGAGCCAAGGTCTCCCTACATCTGAATCTTAATAAAGTTGTGGCCAATTTTAATCCCATAGCACTTTGTCTTGTGTCATTATTCCGCTCAGAGGTCGCCTGGGGTTTGGGGAACACCGCCTGTCCACGCAAAACACATTTTTCTTTACCAATCTAGCTGAGCCCCAGTATTTCTTTTAAAGATGTCCGATGAAAGATGCCCCTTCTCTTGTTATTTGCATTAATGTTCCGCAGCATTAAAAAATATAAAGCTATTTCATGTCAGTGTGTTTGATAAGACAAATAGTTGCGCTACAAATGCAGATAGCTTTTAGAAGTCGTGAGAAAACATCTGTCAGGAACAGCATTTTTGACACCAACATTAGAGGCTATTTAGTACTGGCAAGGCAAAAAGCATTGTAACAGCTGGAACAATTAGGTTATTACACCAAAAATGCATAATTAATACCGCATGTAGCATTTCATCTGATATTGTTTTCACTGACATATCATTGTGCATTAAAAAGGTGCATCAAAACTACAGGATTTTGTTGCAAATCACAAAGCGTTTTTCAAACCACTGTACATGTGGAAAGATTCATACATTTCCAATGTAAGTCCAGTTTAGATGTATGGGAATGACAAATATAGCATTTGTCTGCAACTTGTTCTTATTCTTAGAGTGCTTCACCTTTACTGTAACCAATGCACATTCCCTTGGGAACAAGCCTCACTGTAACATGTGGGGCTTTTATTTTGAATCAACATGCACAGAATTGGGCATGGAAACCTCCCTTGGCACATTGGGAAGGAAACATCATGAGCCCCAGGGAATGAGTGGAGGCCAGCAGCTTTTCAAGGTTTCCTCATTCACCTCTCTGTTCTTGTTTTCCATCATTCATCCTTTGATTTTGTAGGCCTATGATCTGGATTATTTATTTATTCATTCATTTGCGTGTGTAGGGCACCCAGCCATTCCACCCCAGTAACTCAAACAGGACTCATATTTTAGGTTTAGGTTAATGGCATTAATTTTGGCCACAACTTATTTATTGAATACAAATCAAGTGAGTGGTTGCGTAGGCATTGGTTATCGCTGTCCACCGGGACAGAGCTGACCCTAGTCAGCGTCCGACTGGCTGTCCAGCGGGACAGAGCTGACCTCTTGTCAGCACAGGGAAGCCATTAACTGGGGAGGTAAGGAGGCTGGGAGCATGATAGCCTTCCCTCTCCCCAGGGGATCCAGGGGCTCAAGCTTTTCGGCCCTGCAACCTACCGGGTTCGGACTAGCAATACAGAGCCCCTGCCTTCCTTTAACGGACTTCCCAATACACACAGCACTTCAAGGAGACTACCGGCCTCCCATATCGCTAAACCAATGCCTAACCGCCAACCTTACAAGTTGTGACTTATTGCTGCATAGTAGGCAAAAACCAAGTGACTCCAGCCAATCAGCCACACGGAAAAATTCCTACTAGGCCCCTCAATCGGAGACGACCCCATGACAGGCACAGCAAGGTCAATTGCACCATCCTATACCAGGGAGTGGGGGGTGGGAGATCCGAACTCAAGCCAGAGTGACCACTGGTCACATGTCCTGGCTATATATACTGCTAGGCTGTCAATCAATTAGGCTCGTGGCCAGATTGCCCCTCCCCTAATCTAAGTAGAATGGCTTCCTTGCCCACCCCGCAACAGGAGCTCCCTTGGGAACTCTTTTTTGCGTGTGTAGGGCACCCAGCCATTCCACCCCAGTAACTCAAACAGGACTCATATTTTAGGTTTAGGTTAATGGCATTAATTTTGGCCACAACTTATTTATTGAATACAAATCAAGTGAGTGGTTGCGTAGGCATTGGTTATCGCTGTCCACCGGGACAGAGCTGACCCTAGTCAGCGTCCGACTGGCTGTCCAGCGGGACAGAGCTGACCTCTTGTCAGCACAGGGAAGCCATTAACTGGGGAGGTAAGGAGGCTGGGAGCATGATAGCCTTCCCTCTCCCCAGGGGATCCAGGGGCTCAAGCTTTTCGGCCCTGCAACCTACCGGGTTCGGACTAGCAATACAGAGCCCCTGCCTTCCTTTAACGGACTTCCCAATACACACAGCACTTCAAGGAGACTACCGGCCTCCCATATCGCTAAACCAATGCCTAACCGCCACTGGAGCCACAGGCTCACCGCCAAAACCACTCACTGACCCAGCCAACTTTTTAGGGCCCCCCCAACAGCCCCTAACCACAAATCATTTCCTTCCGGTGAAAGATGAACACCATCTGGGCGGAAAACTGAATCAATTCCAAATGAAATCCCAGGGTGTGCGATTTCCAACCCTCCTTTTTCCAAAACCGCCCTTACTGCAGCACTGTTGGTGCGCCTGCGTGCCCTCTCCACCGCCACAGCTGAGCGTGCTCCTCTCCAGGATCGACGCTGCAGCAAATGGGACCAAAACAATTGTGCCCGAGGGAATAAAGCAGCAATCTCCCTCAAATCTTGCTGGATTCTATAACGCAGCACCTTACACGGGGTAGCAGGTAAGTCATTTTCTCCCAGCTGAATAATGATGGCATCAGGCGGATCCGCCTCAGCCCTCCGAGAGCATAGAAACGGCAACAACTCCTCCCACAGCATACCCCTTTTTCCCAACCAACAAATCAAAACATTGGGTGAAAGTCCAAAGTTGGGCAGAAGCCCTGCCTCCCGCGCTCTGACGCCGGCCCAGTAAACAATGCTGTGCCCGACAATCCACACTCGCACGGGTGCAGGACCTAAAGAGAACAGAACAACAACAACAATTAACAACAACATTAACGACGTACATAACCCTTATATGCATTCGATTTCCACCGCCCCAATTCCTTTATCCTCTCCGTGGAGAGCCCCCAACGTGCAGCAGACGTGGCCGCCCCAATCCGAAAGGAATGCGGGGCGTAGCCAGCTGCCTCCCGGCCACACGCCGTAATGGCTTTACGCATTATCCTGGCAAACTGCTGCCTGGACAATGGCGTGCCATCCTCATGCACCAAGAAAGGACCGTTCCCCACGGGGCGCACTGCCATATAACGCGCAGTGTCCTTGACCGGGCAAGGCCCAGACCCCCCCGTAGCTGGCAACCGGATTACCACACCCCGGCCCAGCTGATCCGTCTTGGAATTCCGGACGGTGATGACCACCTCTGAAAGAGAAAGATCTATATCATTTAGCAACAATCCCCGCGAACCTGCGAGGTGAGAAGTCTCAAGGACTACCTCCCCAACCCTCAGTGCCCCATAGAAGGCCAGGGAAAAAGCCGCCGAAAACAGGCGCGCCTCAAAACGTGACCAGCAAACTACGCGAAGCATGGTGCGCATCCTGGACAACAGGGCAAAAGAAATAGGGCGCCTGGCCTGAGCCTGCGAAGGAGCCATCCTAGCCCACCCCTTCAAAGTCTGCCGAATATAAAAAGTCGAACAGGGATCCGACTCAAAGAAAAGCTTGGTAAAAAATGAGATAGCCGCTGCCTGGATCCTGAGGGTCCGGGGAGCGCGGCCTGACGCAAACAGGTGCGTCAAATATTCAAGCGCCATATCCGACGTCGGGGGCGAGGAAAAACGACCCTCCTCCGCCCGCCCAAAGAACTGTAGAAAGTCCGCCCAAGCCTTATTATAAGAGCGAAAGGTGGACGGGGCAACTGAAGAGGCTACTCCCTGCATCGCTAGTTGCCTCCAAGGCTCCACAAGCTGTCTGGAAAGTGCTCCGGATGCTCTCGCGCCTCCGGAGCCAAGGCTCTGAACCGGGCCATCTGAAAACGGGATAGAGCATCGGCAATTTCATTAGATAGGCCCGGGACAAAGCGTGCGGAAAAAACAATATTAGCCCGCAAACACTGAAGCACAAAAGCTCTAAGCAGCGAAGATACCCTGGGGGAACGCGATGACTGTTTTGCGAGGACGGCCACCACTGCCTGGTTGTCCGTCCAGAAGCAAACGCGCCGGTCCCTGAATTCCTCGACCCATATATGCACTGCCACTGCGATGGGAAAAAACTCGAGAAACGTCAAGTCCCGCGTAATCGCCTCCCCCTGCCATGCCTCCGGCCATGGCTGGGCGCACCAACGACCCAGCCAATAAAGGCCAAAACCCAAGGAGCCCGCTGCATCAGAATGGACCTGGAAATCATTGCGGAGGTTCAGAGTGTCCTGCCACAATGACACCCCGTTAAATTCCTTAAGGAATAACAACCAGGTCCGAAGGTCCTCTTTCACATCCTGTGGCAAACGTGTATGGTGGTGAGGCGCCCGCAAGCCAGCCGTGAGTCTTGCCAGGCGTGAGCAAAAAGGTCTCCCAGGTGCCACCACCCTACAGGCAAAATTCAAATGGCCCAGCAACGACTGAACCTGCCGCAACGTCACCTTAGTGAGGGGGAGGACTTCCTCAATGACCCTCCTCAAGGTGACGAGCTTCCCAGCGGGCAGACTGGACGTCTGGGCTACCGTGTCCAGCAATATGCCTAAATAAACCAACTGAGTCGTTGGGCCCTCCGTCTTGGCCGACGCCAAAGGCACGCCCAACTCCTCAGTCAGCGCAGAAAAGGCCTGCATCAGCATCAAGCATTCACCGGAGTCACTGCTCGAGGCCAATAAAAAATCATCCAAATAATGCGAAACGCCTCGCAGCCCCGTCTTTTGGCGTAAGGCCCAGTCCAAAAACGTGCTGAAAGCCTCAAAAGCTGCACAGGCCACGGAACAGCCCATTGGCATGGTCTTATCAAAATAATAAGCTCCCTCAAACTGAAATCCCAGCAGCCAAAAATCCTGAGGGTTGATTGGCAGCAGGCGGAACGCGGATTCAACGTCACATTTTGCCAATAACGCCCCCCGGCCAAATTTCCGAATCATTCTAACGGCATCATCCAGCGACGCATAGCGCACTGAACACAGCTCCGGGGGAATGACGTCATTGACCGAAGTGCCCCTGGGGTGAGACAGATTGTGGATCAATCGGAATTCACCTGGCGCCTTCTTAGGCACTACTCCCAGGGGAGAAAGATGCAGTCCAGGAAAAGGAGGATCCGCAAATGGGCCCGCCATGCGGCCCAACGACAGTTCCTTCCCTATCTTTTTCCTGGCCACATCCGGCAGCTCGCGCACTGATTTCTGGTTAACAGGTTTACCCGCCACGGGAGGCGTTGATACGGGAATCCTGAAACCCTGGGAAAAACCGTCCCGCAGATACTGAGCTGCCTGCTGATCAGGATATAGGGCTAGCCACTGAAGCAACGGCTGCAATTTAACGGGAGTCGGGGCCAAGAATTGAAGGCACTCACTTGGAGGTGCCTGCTGCAGGTTGGGCGGGGGCTGCCTTTCCCGCCTGTTGACCTCCCCCCCTGCCCCCTCGAAAGGGCCGATTGCCCCTGGCACAGGCCGAGGCCTGATGAGGACCCCCACACTTCTCACAAATATGAGGGAAATTGCAAGGGGACCTAGTGCAAGTACCCTTCTGATAACCCCAGCAACAAAACCTCCTAGTCGTCTTTGACGGCTGCCACTTGGAGGCCTTCTGCTCGGGGGCCCGTCTTGTGATGTAGGGGGCCACATATGTGGTCCAAACGTCCACATCCTTCCTATCCCACCTAGCCGTGCTGATCTCGCTAGCCCTGGTCCTAAATTCCTTATCATAAGCAATGGCGGCCAACTCGCCGGCGGCGGCATGGGCCGAGCGGACGATGGACAAATAAACAAAAAGATGAAGAGAACGCTGGGGATAGCAAGCGCACACCACACTAGCGAACACTTGATAGCAGTCCAGCCAGCGTTCAAATGACCTGTCCCCTCTGGCTAATGACCTCCTCCTGGAGCTGGAACTCGACCCATTGCCCTCATGGCGGTCCTCCTCCCTAGGGGCCAACTTAAAGATGTCGACGTATCGACCTTCCAGGATTCTTTTGCGCATCCTGGAAGATAGATGACTCCCAGGAATAATGTCCCTGGTCGAGTTGGTGGACATTTTAATTTCCGGGACAGGTCGACCGTGCAGGTATTCGAGCGGGGCCCCGTACCTAGCCCTGTGAGTATTGGCGCGACGCTGCCACGCCCACCGCGGTAATCCTGAAACAAATTCCCCATAACCCCAGTACAGCTTCAACTCATCCTCAGATTCCGAATCTGAGGTTCGGGAAGTACCTGAACTGGATTCCGACGTCTCACGGCGCCTCCGCTTCAAACGGCGGGCACAGCATTCATGCCGACGGCGGCGCCTGCCACCCGACGACGCCTTGGCCGGAACCGGTAAGCTGTCGTCCGGCGATGTCTCCGAATCAGGCTCCCGTCGCAACGACTTCGCGGCCTTCGCGGACGCCCTCCGAGGAACCGCGGCTTCCTCCGCCGCTGAAGACTCTGACGAGCTCAGCCGGCGAGAGTGGGTGCCCACCCTGGGCCCGGCCGAAGAGGCGCGCCTCCGTTGTTTTGTGACCTGCGCCCCGTGTGCCTTCTTCCCAGGCCGCTTCGCGATCAGGGAGCCCTGACCCGGCGTCAGACCGTCGTCCTCAAAATTGCCCTCAGCCGCCATCGCCTGGTGGGAGGTACCTGGTGCATCCAAGAAAGACACCAAACGTGAGCTCCCAGCTTTGCCCTCCCCAGGCACCGTCTGCCGCCGAGGGGTACCCCTTGAAGCGCTTGCACCCTTCGCTTTGCGCCCCCTAGGCAGCTTCCCTTTTGCCGCCCCCGCCCCTTTAGCCTTCTTCCCGGCTGCCACTAATGCCGCAGCCCGGGCAAGGGGGAGGTCTTCATCCAAGCTTGACGAGTCAGACACAATGGCCGCCACTGCTATGCTCTGAGCGGGATCAGCTTGTGCGGTACCCTGGGAAGAGAGGAGCAAATCCAAGTTAGCATCAAAGCGGGCCAATGCGGCGGGGTCACTGGCCAAATTAGCCCTAACAAGGCCGATCCTTTCCGACTGAGCCTCTGGCGTCGAAGACCGCAGAGGCTGCGACACCTCTCGACCAGGGCCCTCCTCCGGCAGTGCGTCAAGTGCCTGCTGCCCGTCCGCCATCTGAGACATCCTGGGTACAGGCGGAAAGATCAATGAGTAAAGACAAGCAGACCAGCCAGCTACTACTTAAGGATAATGCAGAATTAAAAATTAAACAAACAAACTATAAACCAAACCCACAACTTAATTGCAGTATCAAAACCAGAAAAGGACGTATCTCCAATGAAAAGCACCAATAAACAAAACAAAATTAAACCATAAAAAATAAATAAATAAATAAATAAAATAAAATAAAATAAAATGCAATTAATAAGATTAAAATTAAAATAAATAAGCTCAAACCACACTATCCAAAAGGCAATGCCACACGATCAAACAAGGCCACAAGCACAGGCCAAGATCCAGGCAAGCCTCAAGTACAATCAGCCCATAGGCTAAGCAGCCTTACTGAAAAAAGGCCCTAATAAAGGCCAACTAAAGCAGTGCTGCAATGACCCGGACGGCCACCAGATGGCGCTGCTACCTACGCAGGCCAAAATGAGAGGCAAAAAACCCACTCCAAAATGGCGATTCGCGCCAAAATGGAGGGCAACAAAACGGCCGATTCTCGGCCCCAAAATGGCGGAGGGGGTGAAGCCAAGGCCCCTACCAGCGTCCAGCCCCCTCCCCAGGCCTGGACAACGCTGCCCGACAGGGCCGCGTGGGAGAAACAGGCCCCCAGCGGCAAGCGCACACAGCGCTCCCGCCTATGGAGGGGGGAGGGGGAGAGAGGCAAAACACCCGCCTGCACGGGCCGCTAGGGCCGCCAGGAGCGCGCCCGAAGCCCCCCCAGCCGCCCGCGCCGTCCTCGGAACCACGGGCGGCGAAGGAGAAGCCCCCGACGCGCCTCCGCGACCCCCCGCAGCCTCCCCCGGCAGGAGGGGACGTCCAGAAGGATTAGCCCCAAGAAATGGGCCCAGCAGGCGCCAAGCAGCGTCGCCGCAAACGCGGCTGAAGGCCTCCAACGCTCCTGTGCTCCGGCGCCGCAGCAAAACGCTGCCCCGTCCCAGGTAAGGGACGCTCCGGCTCGAGCTAAAATCCCCACCCCAGGGGGGGGGCCCCGAACCCCTGCAGGGGAGAGGTGAAGGGAGGGGGGAGGGAATTAGAAGGACTAACAAGGGGGCAAAAAACCAACAAAATAGGGGGATTCTTAACTGCGGGGGGGGGGGGGGTAATGCACAGAATTAAAGCAAACGGAAAGCAGGAATTCAAAAGGGAAAATGAACACGGCCTAAAGGCCTAAGCAAGATACAACCGTCACCCTCTGCCAAGATCCGAATCAGATCCGAACTCAAGCCAGAGTGACCACTGGTCACATGTCCTGGCTATATATACTGCTAGGCTGTCAATCAATTAGGCTCGTGGCCAGATTGCCCCTCCCCTAATCTAAGTAGAATGGCTTCCTTGCCCACCCCGCAACAGGAGCTCCCTTGGGAACTCTTTTTTGTCAAAGAGATTCATGCCTCACCCTTCAGCGGGGTTCAACCATACCAAAAGCTAAAATGGCAATAAAACAAATTAAAACAAAACAAGACAAATAATAATAATCATATACACATATATAAACACCATACTGTGCAAAATGTTCTAGAGATAAGGGCAAATAAACCAAGGCAGCTCCAATGCATTGTTGCACTTGAGGTGGGAAACATAGGTTTATCTTCTTCCAGCCCCTCCAAAATTCACTTATACTGAAAACGTCTCGTCCGATTCCACTTTCCCTTCCACACTGTTAGATAATGCACCATGGAATGACCGCTCACCCAGTCCGGGGGGGGGGGGGCAGCTGTTGCGGCCCAGGATGGTGGCCCATCACAATTCTGGAGTGTGTAAATCTCCTCCATAGTGGCCATCCACATGGGCATTTCCTGTCTAGCCACTAGGGATAGCCCACCATCCACAAATTTAAACTGCCCTATCAGGGGTAAGCTAGGGGCGGGGTCTGGGTGGTAAACCGGAGTGGAAAAGTCTTCATTCTGGTCTGGCTCCTGGCCATAATCCATTTTCCCTTTCACATTGTTACATTATTCTTCCATTTTTCTAATGCACCATGGAATTGATCCCCACCGACTACAACTTCTCTTCCACTTATTCTGTATAGACATCTGTGGAAATTATAAGACCCCTTCCATTAGCTCGAATATTCCCATTGGCTATCATCTCCCCCGCCCCCTGCCCGCAATCTACTACTATAAAACCCTCAGGTCTACAGTCCTTCTGAGCCAAGGAAAGACTTCATGTATAAGATTTCATTGAAGCCTTTTCATAATGCAATAAGATAAAAGAAACTAATCTGAATAAAAACAGAGAAAGAGAAAACACAGAGTCCTCTCTCCAAGGTAGCTCTTAACCCTTGTCACCCACAGAAAATGGTGGACCCTCCCAGCTCTCCCTGGGAGATCTTCAATACCCTGCCACTCACTCAGGGTCCTTTCATCAACCATGCACCATCTTTGCCGAAGGTGATGGCAGTGGCACGGCCCCCATTTTGGGGAGAGTGCACCAATAGTAGACTGCAAGACAGAGATGGTGCTTATGGGACAGACTCCATATTTGGGGACTGAATAAGATGGGCCAGACTGTTCTGTTCCATTTATAATGGTTTTACTTGTTTTATAACGTAATAGTTTTATCTCCTTTTATAATTATATATTATATTGTTTTACACCACCTCAATCTCTGTGTGATGCGAGACTCCAGGGGTTCCTGGGACACGGGTGGCACTGTGGTCTAAATCACTGAGCCTCTTGGGCTTGCCAATCAAAAGGTCAGTGGTTTGAATCCCCGCAATGGAGTGAGCTTCCATCACTCTGTCCCAGCTCCTGCCAACCTAGCAGTTTGAAAGCATGCCAGTGCAAGTAGATAAAACAGCAGTGCAAGTAGATAAAGCAGGAAGGTAAACGGCGTTTCCGTGCACTCTGGTTTCCATCACAGTGTTCCATTGTGCCAGAAGCGGTTTAGTCATACTGGCCACATGACTCGGAAAGCTGTCTGTGGACAAACGCCGGTTCCCTCAGCCTGAAAGTGTGATGAGCCCCACAACCCCATGGTCGCCTTTAACTGGAATTAACCGTCCAGGGGTCCTTTACCTTTTTTGTTTTGTTTTGTTTGTTTGTTTACCAGGGGTTCTGGGCATTTACCCAGGGGTCTGTTTCCCTGGAATGAGGGCGAGTGCAGTTTTTAGGATATATAGTTTATTTACACATATGTGCAACCTGAGACTATTATGGAGGGGCTCACAACACCCCAGAAGGTCTTACTTCTCCCAAAGCCACAGCCCTGGATTCAAGCAGAAATCAATCATGGTTCTCACTCTCAGGTTTCTGCCTGATGCCTGCTTCTAGTCTAGCTACTACCAGCCAGGTGAGGGAGGCAGCCCACCCATTTGCTCTCTGGCACAAAGCAAACTCCTCTCTTATACTAAAGACCTGTACCTGGGGCCATTACCAAGAAGCTGGCCTGGCTGCTTCAACAATGGAATCCCCCAAACTCACAACAATATTGTTCTGAAGAGTAGGGATAGAGACCTGTGGCCCTCCATGTATTGTTGGATTCTCTTGGTCCCAGCACAGACAATGGTTAGAAATGTCAGGAGTTGTAGTCCGATAATATTTGGAGGGCTACAGGTTCCTCATTCCTGCTATGCAGTATCAACCAAAGAACATGAGCTCATTTAAGAACCATAGTGTAGAGTCGTGAGTATTTATCTCTTAATACGTTAATTGAGTCCTTGCTAGAAAATATTCATGTGTTTATCTTTTCAGTTTTGAATCCAGTGTTTACCTGTTCAAGGATACAGCATTGTTCTGCAGTATGGCATTGTCCTTGTCAATCATCCCTCAACCCACTCATTTTTCTTTGTTCTGTGCACTTCAATAGAAGTGCTTCGTTATGTCAAGATAGCTCTGCCCACCTTGTACATGTGGTTTTCTCCGTGTCCCCTTCAAAACTGAGCTGATTCCTTGCAACTATATTTTATATCTCAAATGCTGCTTACTAGACCACAAAGGGTAAGGTGCAGGAGAAGATTTATTTATTCTCTTGCCCGAAAGGAAAGGAACTGAACAAAGCTAACAACAAAGTTGGCACAAAATGTTGCCTAAAGCTCAGCTTGTTCAAAGTTCAGTTCTCAAGGAGTATGCATTGGAATTTGAGTATACAAGGACTTGAAAAGCAGATTCCTTTCAGCACTAACAGCAAACTATTGTTCTGCGCCTCTTTCCTGCCTGGCAACCCAAGCATACAGTAACTGGCTCCATGTTTGTCACTCTGATGTCATTTGCAATTATGTCAAAGCATACTCTTCCCCCTGAAAGGAAGAAAATTCTAACGCAGCAAAGTTGGAAATTAAACTAGGTTACTTTTAAAGCGAGCTGCTGCCGTACGCATCAAATAGGAGATGGCTGTGCATTCAGATTTCTGCAGCTGGTGTGTTCTCATTTTGCAAATAGGTCTAAGGTGATTTGAATGCACACAGAGCAAGATCCAGACAAATTTGCAATGCAGGCCACAATTCTATGCACATTTACAGGACAATAAGTCCCACTGAAATCAGAACTCCTCTCTCTCTCTCTCTCTCTCTCTCTCTCTTCCTCTCTCTCTCAATACACATGCAGAGGATTGCACTGATCAGCTGCAAAAATATGACCATTTACCTAAAAGTAAGCTCCAGCAAACTCAATGGCCCTTCTCTCTGTGTAGACATGTCCAACATTGCTCTTGTAGCTTTCCTTTTGTGGTTAAAAACTTCCAGGAGAAGAAGTGCTTTCCAATTTTGCTGTCTTCTTATATTGAAAATAATACCTGTGGGCATAAAGTTGAGAGGGAGCCTGCACACACTTGTCATGCTCGCAATTTTCCTACTTTGAGCAACAGTGACGCCAACTCCAAGGGGCCCTGGGCACCCACAATTTTTTTTTCTGCGTGTGCCCACCCTCTACCCCACCCCACCTCCGGCGCTGCACACTGCCTAAACAATTTGTTACCATCAGCAAATTGGAATACATTGCTCATCCCCAACTCTAAGTCATTTATGAACAACTTTAAAAATACTGGTCCCAATACCAATTCTTATGGAACTCCACTTTCTATATCCCTCCACTGGGAGAATTGTCCATTTAAGACCCACTAATCTGGTTTCAAAAATGCTTATATTCAGGGGCAGGAACATAGGATTCTGTCTTATACTGAGTCAACCCACCAGCCCATCTAGTTCAGTAATGTCTACACTAGATGTCTACGCTCAACATTTAAGATTGGAGTCTTTTCCAGCTCCATTTGGGGACTCCAGAATTGAATTTAGTATCTTTTGATGCTGGTGTCACAGTGCTCCTCTAAGATGATATTACCATACATACAAATACACTGTAATTCCACTTCAGATTCCCTAAGCCTGAGCCTCGCAAATGCTTGCTAAAATTAATGACTAAGAAAATATTGTGATAGAGGGAATAAATTGTGACAGCTGGGTAGGGAAACTAATTTAGATTTCAGTAACTAAGAAACTTGTGAGGCAATGTGAGGCAGGACATTATGACTTATTCCAATTAATCGCTTCATCATATTAAAGAAAAAGGCAACTTAGAAGGGGGGACGACGACATAAAAGCAAGTAGAGCTTCATCTAGGGATAGATTAATCTGACAATTCTCGGTTGTTGTTTTTCCAGTTTCTCATTTTCCCAGATATCAGTCCAGTTATCCACATTTCCCCATCACTTTACAACAACAACAATACGCCACATACAAAATTATCTGCCCTTTGGGTGCAGATTTCTCTTGTTATACATTTTTATGAGCTATTTCCCCTAACGGAATACGTTTTAGTATGTTATGTTCACTAATTGTTTGAATACTTTACCCTAATACATGTGTTTCTGTCAAAAGTCACTAATTTGGTGCAATTAAGCATATTATTCAAACAACATTCATACAGAGGCATTCCTACTCCCCCCCCAAAAAAGGACTTACCCTCTTTAGCAAGGCTAGACATGGTCACATGGTTCTGCTTACAAAACGAAGGAAGGCAACTATTGCTGATATTTTAATATAATCATTCCCCAAGTTCACCAGAATTCAAATACCATATTGTAAGAAAGTACTACAAAGTCAATGGCACATAACAGGCTCTTAAACAGGGCAGACAATTGGCTTGTTTATGGAAAGGAGGAAAGCAGACTGACTTTATATCTTCGGCAATCCCTCTGGCTATATATTCTGACACAGATTTCTAATTCCATCCCATGACGAAAAGCCATGTTGCAAATTACAGCAGAGATGTAGACCTTCCACCACAGGGTTCATCATTAACCTATGGAAGGTAAGCAACTTGGAAGAATTTATCGTACAAGCATCGATTGTTAGCAAGACAGACTTCTGAGTTACAAATGCCTACGTGTTAGTCTTCTGATGTTTGTTCCAATTTATTTGCAACTTGCAAATATCATGCAGATGATAGAAAGATGCAATTTCAACCTTAATAGGTTACCTGCGGCCTATACTTCCTTCCTTTTTTTTTAACTTTGGCGTAGTTAATCACTTTGGAAATGCTATGCTAACTGAACTATCGTCACAGGCTCCTAATGGAAATTTACCAGGAATATGATTTAAACAATGTAATTTTGACTAGACAAGGCACCTTATTGCTTTTTCTGAATTAATCAGTTAATCGTGTCCTTCCTTAAAGAGGGCACGTATTGTGGTGAGACCTGGCAACCAAACCCTTGTGTTGTGGGTGGGGATAATTGGTCAGCCACAACACCCTATTGGTAGGTCCCTTGATCCTGGGTTTAATCAGGCCAATGGGACTCGAGCTAAACGGAGCAAGGGACCTATATATGCCCATGCACGTGACCCAGAGCTTCCTCTTTCGGCTCGTGCATCGGAACACCTGCCCACCTCTCCCTACTTTTAGGGCTTGTGTGCTTGACCTTGCTATGCCGTCATGTGTCGCCTGTCATTGGGGCAGGGGCACAGCAGGAATTTCCCCCACTTGGCTGATTGGCTGTTGCCATTTGGGTTCGCCTGCCGCGTAGCAAACTGTCACAACTTGTAAGGTTGTGGATAGGCTCTGGTTCAGGTGATAGGGATGGGAGAACGCTCTCGCCATCCCTATGTGAAGGGTATTCCATTAAAAGAATCCAGGGACTCAATGGTTTGGTCAACCCTGAGAGGGGTTGTGCCCATGCCTGAGTCCAGGGGGACATCTGGGTGGTAGACATAGCATGTCGCCGGCTTTCCGCTGTTCCAGGTGTTCACCCTAGGCTGACCTATGCTGGTGCCCTGGGTCAGCGCTACCTGCAACGGTGCAGGGAGCTAGTTGAACCAGAGCCTATGCAACCACTCACTTGCTGTAATAAATAAAGCTGTGGCTTAAATTCTGCCAAAAACCAAACCAAAATTATGAGTCTTGTCTGAATTTATTTAAGGTGGAGGTTTAAAGGTCTGAACACGCAACAAGCCACTATGAAATGAGCACATCAGAATGAGCAAATGCTAAAGCACAACCACGATAGTTGCTTCTAAAGTTCCAACATCTCCACCACTGAGAACTTCTAGTATTCCAGCTTCCATTTTATTCTGATTAGGATAAATAAGCTTGGTCGTTGGCCTACTATTTGTTCAGCTCTTATATCCATAAGCAATTTATTATTTGCCATAGGGAGCTTGCAGAATTCTCTAGAGTTGGATTTAATTCATTCAGTGCCCACACCGTATTATTCCATGCATAATATCATACATAACATTATCAAGGAATGGTTTACAATGCTATGGTCACCAACAGTCAATTAATAGGGCATTGTTAACACATGACAATATGCACATAGCATGCCAACTCACCACAGGAATCTAAGCATTTCCTCCACACAGCCATAGCATGGAGGTCATCACATCACCAGCTCCATGCCATGAACAACTTGCACATGAACTGCACGTTACATGCATTGAAAGAAGCTCAACAGACGAGCTCCAATATTCATCGTGTGGTAACTTCATGAAAATACATGAAGCAGGATAGATCATCAGCTATAGCATGAGAGACAATGTCAACTCTGCTTCAGATGCAGAGTTCTGCTTGAAATATGTTGGGCAGCTTTGCAAATAAACTAGGGTTGCCATATTTCAAAAAGTGAAAATCCAGACAGAAAAGTGTTGTGTTTTTTTAAGACCGCAAACCAATTTGCCATTTAGGAGCTATTTTAAGGGGAAATCAGCACTGCCCACATGAGCTGCCATATGTCTGGGATGATTTTCACCCGGACGCTGCTGGTGAATGGAGTATTTCGGATATGTCTGGGAAATTCTGAACGTATGGCAGCCCCAAATAAACACTTATAAAAAAATCATTGCCTGCCTTATAATAAAGCTATGTGTGACTTGGCCTAAGCTTCCCTGCCTGGTGACATGAAGGCACTTGGTTACTTCTGACAGGTGATCGCAGAAACGGCTATTTACAAGGTTCATGTAAGGACATTATGTAAGGATGTTTTCTCCTGGTCTGGAAGGTAGGACTCAAACCAATGGCTTCAAATTACAAGAAAGGAGATTCCAACTAAACATCAGGAAGAACTTTCTGACAGTAAGAGCTGTTCGACAGTGGAACGGTCTCCCTCGGGAGGTGGTGGACTCTCCTTCCTTGGTGGCTTTAAAGCAGAAGTTGGATTCTTTAGATGACTATTGGAGTCCATTCTGACTCTACAATTCTTTGATTCTAAACTGCTGAGGTTAACAACACTTTTTGCAATGCCACTGTTATTCTTTCTAGCTGTAGGGATAACCGTTCTATTTGTTGTTATATTGTTCACTGTTGTTACACAGGTAAAGGTAAAGGGACCCCTGACCATTAGGTCCAGTCGCCGATGACTCGGGTTGCGGCACTCATCTTGCTTTACTGGCCGAGGGAGCCGGTGTACAGCTTCCGGGCCATGTGGCCAGCATGACTAAGACGCTTCTGGTGAAACCAGAGCAGCGCACGGAAATGCCATTTACCTTCCCGCCGGAGCGGTACCTATTTATCTTCTTGCACTTTGACGTGCTTTTGAACTGCTAGGTTGTCAGGAGTTGGGACTAAGCAACGGGAGCTCACCCCGTCATGGGGATTTGAACCGCCAAACTTCCGATTGGCAATCCCTAGGCTCAGCACCACAGGTATCCTAATACAAAAGAGTAGGGTCAGAGATTATGCTTCAGTATGTATTTAAATGTGAATGCATGGGCCTTAAAAAAAAATCAATCAATAAAAGTAACATCAATGAGCATGCTATGCTGAGTGGTTGGCCAGGCTAAGTAGATGGCCATGACCCACCCACCCAGGGCCACCACGGATTGCCTCATTCGAAGGACGAGTTTGGCAGGAACCTGTGAAGCTCCGCGATAAACAAATTCAGTGGTTGGGTATGTCTTCCAGGTACAAATTCAGTGGTTGGGTATGTCTTCCAGGTACCATCTCCTAACAAGGCTTCGCATGGTGATAAGGGGATGGGAATTCCCCAACAGCTCATTGGATTGCCATCAGCTTCATACACAAAACCAATCTGCAATATCAAAATGGCAGTCAATACTGACCTATCTTACAAGGTTGTTTGAGGATTAAGGGTCTCTTTAAAAGTAGCATGAAAAAGAATAGAACCCTATTTTCAGAACATCCATATTATCTCCTCAAATTGATGCTTTCCCTTCACATTTGTTTCAAATAGAGGGGCTTGACATAACTGACTGCTGCTTAAAAGTTTTAGAGGGGGACCAGAGGGGATGGGAAAATGGGGCTGCCCGCCCGGGCTAGAGAGGAGGCGCTGATTGGTCCGCAACCATCGCTCACCGGCAAGGCGGTAAGCGGCCCTTATAGACAAGGCAGTAAAAATAATCTTATCACAAATCAACACCAGCAAGAAGGCATCGGGTTGTACAGTGGCACCTCAGTTTTCAAACGTAATCCATTCCGGAAGACTGTTTGAGTACTGAAACGTTTGAAAACTGAAAACTCAGCTGACAGCCAGGCCTCAGGATCTTGCACTCAGCGGAAGCCGTGTGGCATGTGCAACTTCTGAGGCGTGTTCAGAAGTAAACCAAAGCATTTACCTCCAGGTTTAAGGTGTTCAAAAACCGAAATGTTTGTCAACAGAGGCATTTGAAAACCGAGGTACCACTGTACCTGATCTGTTCCTGCATTGTGGAAGCATGCACAGCTTAACCCCTGGACCACATCTCAGTAATCCATTCCCCTCCCAACAAATTCCTAATCAGTTCTGGCACAGAAATTCAGGACATGAATGCAACAGAAATCACAGAAAGGATTAGCCTAGAGAACCAGCCATCTTTGTGGTTCAATGATGGTCATGCTTGTACTAAGGAAACCAATCGGCATGTTGTGCCCCTGTTGCTCTGCTATTTTTCCCTCTGGAAATGTGTTTCCACTCCTTTTAATTCCCTGAGATTCCAGTAGCTTCTGGGAAATGATTTATAATGAGTTGAAAAAAATGTTTAAAATAAAATTGATGGGGGGAAAACAGAGGTTTTTTGTTAGGCATTTTAGGTACACATATTCCGAGAGAGCAGAAAAGACTATTCATGTACGTGACGACAGCAGTGAGGATACTACTGGCCCAGAGATGGAAAGAAGAAAAAGTTCCAACCAGAGAGGAATGGCTGATGAAGATGATGGACTATACCAAAATGGCAAAAATGACTGGAGAAATCAGAAACCAGGAAGAGAAGAATTTTAAGAAGGAAATGGAAAAAATTATAATGTACTTAAGGTGTCACGGTTGAGCCGGATAAGGAGGAGTGGTGGCAAGCCCCCCCTGGCAAGGCTGCACCCATGGAAGAATCTGGGGAAATGGAGAAATTCATACCTGGAGAAGACTGGTGGCGGCACTCCTCAGAAGAGGAAGAATCAGATAGGGAAGTGGAAAGACCTGGACAGGAGGAGGAAGAAGTCGAGCCAGAATCAGGCCCTTATGAGGAGAGGAACCAGCTGGCCCCCTCCCCTCCTCCCTTCTCAGCTGTAGAACGTAGAGCTGAGAGACGTAGGGAAACAATTAGAGGCAGCTGCAGCTTGTAAGAGGCGTGGTCATGAGCCGGCTACTTAAGGAAGGCCGGCTGCTCCATTCATCAGCACCTGCAACTGCTGTGCTGGAGCATGTGGTTGTTCTTGCTCGTCCTGTTCCTGTGTTCGTGACTTCGGCTTCCTGACTCCTGGCTTCCTCCTGACCTTGGCTTTGTGACTTTGGTTTTCTGACTCCTGGCTTAATCCTGACCTTGGCTTCGTGACTTCTGGCTTGAACCGACTTCGGCTACTCCTGACCCCTGTGCGACTGCCTGACTTCGGTTGGCTTCTGACCTGGACTGTTTGACCTCGGCTTTATCAGACTCTGACTGCTGCTCTTCAGCGCACCAACTTCTTGGCATCCTAACATAAGAGAACTTCATAAACAACTAAAAACTTTGGCAGGATTTGAGTAATGCTTGTAATGTACAAAAAAAAATGGAAAATAGACAATATTCTTTTAACAACATAGAGGAAATAAGATAAGCAGATGGAAAATTGGATTGATAATGGTAACCATGGAAGGGTAGGGGGAAGTCAAGGGATTCAGAGAATCCTAAATGGAGGTGATTGATGTGTTTGAATTTAAATTTGTATTTAAATTTAAATTTGTAAACCTAATAAAAAAATATTATTAAAAAAGAGATTCCAGTAGCTTCCTTTCATATGGTACTGACATCTAAAAACACCCCTATAGTCAACGTCCCCTTTGAAAAAAAGGTCCTTGGACCATTACTTGAGTCACTCCGTGACTATACAAAGAAATAGAATGCAAATATAAAAGAAAACAGAAATATGTCGTCGTTGTCATCCCCCACAAGGGAACATTCTGGAGTGGCATAGAAAAGATACCTTTGACCACCTTCTCTTTAACAGTGATCTCCAACACTTCAGTGGAGTTTTAGCATACTGCAACCATAAATTTCCCCACCATTGTCTAGTAAGCTACCGAAAAATGCTAAAAAGGAATTTAATTCCACAGCACTCCAAACACTTCACTTTCTTAAGCACTTTAGAAATATCACTTCTATAGCCCTGTTCATGATGTTGATGGTGTGTTGATAGACAAAGCAGTAATTTCTTTTATTAGCTTTTTGACACTTCCTTGAACTGTGTGAGAAATGATGGGTTATAAATAAAATAAAATGTGTGTAATTATACTGCTCTTGACATACTACACCTGGTCAATATTACGCCAACCCCCCCCCCAAAAAAAAAACACAACAAGGCAGCTATGCCACAATTCAGTGTTAATATTGTGATGTAGTGGGCCTCTTCCCCAGGCCAAGGAAAAGAGGTTTTTCAATGGCTACCTTATTCCAATAGCTGCCTTCGTTAAGAAAAATAATAAAAATATTAATAAATGCATTACACACACATACACACACGGTGCGCCTCACTGGCCATATCACCTGGAATTGATTATCTCTCATACTCTCATAGAAACACTTACCAAAATACCAAAAAAATGGTATTTTGATTTTGGACCTTAGGTCTTCAGCAGCTACCCTGTTTTGGTATCAGTTTTGTGCATTTTAAGTATAGGTTTGGAATTGGAAGACGTGTTGATCATATCAGTTAAGGATTACAAGCAATGATTATTTGGGCTTTGAGTCTTTCTGCCACCCAATTGCACAGCCGTTGTGACCAACTTGCAAGTCACTGCTCACAGATAGGGAAACTCTACTAGAAGCTACATGAATATAAACAAATTCAGTGGTTGGGTATGTCTTCCAGGTACCATCCCCTAACAAGGCTTCGCATGGTGATAAGGGGATGGGAATTCCCCAACAGCTCATTGGATTGCCATCAGCTTCATACACAAAACCAATCTGCAATATCAAAATGGCAGTCAATACTGACCTATCTTACAAGGTTGTTTGAGGATTAAGGGTCTCTTTAAAAGTAGCATGAAAAAGAATAGAACCCTATTTTCAGAACATCCATATTATCTCCTCAAATTGATGCTTTCCCTTCACATTTGTTTCAAATAGACTGCTGCTTAAAAGTTTTAGCCAGAAGTAACAGTATTCAGAGTCTGTTTTGCAGGACATGGTGGTTTCCGTCAATCCCTTGTCAGAAATAGCCTGCTAGCAGGAGCCATTTTCTTCCGCAGAAGTGCAAGCCTTGTGATCGGAAAGATGAGTTTATAAGCGCTGCCTTTGTAATGCTCGCTTGTTTGCACAAGGGTTCTCAGAGCTCAACGCTGTAAAATGCAGTTCAAAAACTAAGTGCCACTTCACACTTTCCACAACAAGGTTTCCAGGCATGTTGACACTTGTGTGTAGAGTCGCAAATGCCATAAAATGTGACCTGGAAATACATGCTTACAAACTCACCAGGGAGGAATGGCTGGGGCTTTCTGCAACAAGGGCACAGACACACTTCAGCACTCACCTTTGTGTTTTTGTTTGTATGCCAGCAAACACCTTAAGTACATAGAGCATTTCCAGTTCCTCACTCTTTTGACTCATCTTAGAATGTGAGATCGACACATGCCCTTTTTAAAGGAAAGAATTGATTGTAGGATTTACCTTTTAACATGAAATATATTTTACTGCATTAAAAATGAACTATATGCACAGCACAGGTGGTGCTATGGGTTAAACCACAGAGCCTAGGGCTTGCCGATCAGAAGGTTGGCAGTTAGAATCCCCGCAACTGGGTGAGCTCCCGTTGCTCAGTCCCTGCTCCTGCCAACCTAGCAGTTCAAAAGCACGTCAAAGTGCAAGTAGATAAATAGGTACCGCTCTGGCGGAAAGGTAAACGGCGTTTCCATGCGCTGCTCTGGTTCGCCAGAAGCGGCTTAGTCAAGCTGGCCATGTGACCCAGAAGCTGTACGCCGGCTTCCTCGGCCAATAAAGTGAGATGAGCGCCACAACCCCAGAGTCATCTGCGACTGGACCTAATGGTCAGGGGTCCCTTTACCTTTACCTCTATATATGCACATAGGCTGCCTTTTTAAGGCAAAGAGAGGATGAGGTACATGATGCCAGGACTAAGCAAACAAAAACAATCCCATTGTGCCTTCTCCCACACATTTAGCACATACATGGAGACAAATATCTGAAAGCTAGTGTGGATGTGTGTTTGTACAGGAAAACCTAGGTTCCTGATGGTATTTCTTAGGCATAAGCAGGATGAGTTTGGTAGTAGGAGAAAGAATCAGAGACCATAGTAATCTGATACAGTAAACTTAAGATCCCAGGGACAATGAGATCTTATGCTGCTGGCAGAATCTGCTGACCCCAGAACATGAGTCAGTCAACATGAGTCATGTTTCTGGTCTCCAGTATGGTTAGAAGAGCTGATGCTATCTCTCAAGGACAGGAAATCATGTCCAAAACATGTCCCAGGCTTGTGTGTTTAATACTACTGCTCTAAAGGTCCAGTGATTGCAGCTAGGGGCAAAATGGTGGCTCAGTGGGACACAGAATTAAGGAACAGGGTGCCCCTGAGAATATGTTCAGTCCAGGAGTTTGTTTTCATTAGCAGAATCGACTTCATAGTCCTTTCACACAACAAGCCACTCCCGGTTCTCCGCCCATCCAGCCAGCCCAAGCTTTCTTGATTTCAGCATCTTCATTTAAAAGCAAAGAGGGAGGCGAGTCCCCTTCTCACTTAAGAACCCCTTAGCACTCTACTGCAAAGCAGCAAAAGATCTATCAGTATATCCAAATCTAACTTCTACCCAACTCTTATCTAAGTGGCACAACCATTCCTGTGGAATTACCATACATGCATGCTGTGTGGCCCTGTCCCACTGTAAATATGCATCAGGTGCCCAGAAACACAAGGACCTTGCTAAAGGAAGCAAGAGGACATAAATAAATCCTTCAGTTTCTTGCAATTCTCAGAATGAATTGCGGATCATAATGAGCCAGATTTGTTCTTGGCTGCACTACCATAAATTAGAGGTCATCATTTTTTACAGGGACAAGCTCACACACATATGCTTGACACATGATGCTGCAATATCAAGTAGTCATTTGCATGTGGAAAGCTTTTGTTATCAGAAGGACACAGCTCATCACTCTCTAGAAGCAACTGTCTCCTTGTTCAGTTCCTCTTTTGTGCTGTGTCTTTAGACTAGACAACAGTGTAAGTCATAATGCCTTGTTCTATAATCCACTCTTAGAGCCTTTTCAGCTGAAAAACAGGGTAAAAATACATTAAATAATTAATTAATGGCCAGTTCATAGATTCAACTGATAGACATCAAATAGTAAACTGAACGATGGCATGTTGAGAAATTTTCAGGGGAATCAATATTTATTCTTTTTTCAAAACAAAACCTGACAGTAACTTCATATCTTCCAGGCTACACTATGTAAAGAATGCCTTCTATTCGACAGCCCCCTCTACTTGAGAGCTGTCCAGTTCAAGCCTGATTTGAAGAAAGGAAACTATATAAACACTTCAACAATACCAACACTTAGCATCACCTGATCAGAAGACTAAGCAGGCACACAAATCACCTGGTATCTTCCCCACTAGGGTTAGATTATTGAATTTCCATTAAATTTGTATTAATTATTTCTAAATTTGCACCTGTACTTATGAATTACACTATCTAGGTGTCACTACAAATGTTCTGCATGAAAATAGCATGTGATTACATTGAATGGGCAATTATAAATTACTCTAAAGCATGCCTTATTCAATTAAAGCTCAGTTGTAAGCCCATACAAAGACAATTCATAGTGTTAAAGTCTTCCAGATAATTTATGGATACCAATAGGCAATATGCCTCAGTTTTTACCTCTACAAAGGATACCTATTTCTGAAAGTGGGTACTCTGAGAAGTGCCCACCTTCCCATTACTAATTTCAAAAAAGCAGGTGAAATCATATGGAGATGGTGTTCCCTATGGTAAATGTAAACCATTGCCCTGTGTTGATTTTTATGGGGAAATAAGATTGCCCTGAATCTTTAGATGATATGCACCAAAAATCTGCCCCAAAGAGCTGGGAGTGGATATTCCAGTGTACTTTTGGGGGCATAAGAGATAAGCAGAGGCAAAACACCTCACACTGCATATTCATGTGCTGTTCAGTATTTCCTCATGCGCAGATTGGTATAAGACAGGCACAGGAGAAAAACAAGCAAGTTGGTTTTAGTGCAACAGCAGCTGGAAAGAGAGAGGACTTCTTCGCTTTATCTATAAAAGGTGGTTTGAATTGGCCCACATGAATAGCAAATCACAAGAAAAATATTTGCAAGTGTGCATTAATAGGCTGACTTCCTGACCACAGACCTAATGTCAAAAGGAATTGTTTGCACTAGCCCTCTAAGCTTGGTTATTTGAAATGACATATGTCTGAACCCAGAAGGCTGTATAGCAAACAATGCCCTGTCATATAATATGACATATGCATGCACTCCGGCTATGGAGCCGCCACATTAATAAGGGCTCTTTAGACAGAACGGATGAGTTCTCTATTTATACAGTACCCTTTAAAGCAAACATTTTCTGCTTCTTTTAAGCTTTCTTGTCACAGGAAAAACAAACGAGGAGCTACAGGAAGACCAAACGGTTCTCAAATTATGCCAAGCTGTGAGGATGCTTCCCAACTCTTCATTTATTTTAATTCTTTTCTCAAAAAACTATTTTAATACACACATGGATTTTCAAAGGACTCTTGGACCAAGATCGGTACAGTATCTGGTAGTAGTTTGTTTTGCTTTCATTTTGTTATTTTTAAAGGCATCCTGGACTCTTTCTGAAGGCTATCTTTATCCTCTTCCAATTTATCATTTATCGTTGCTTGTTGTTATCGCTACTAATTAGATTTAGTCGTTTGCCACCTAAAACATCCCCAAGCAACTTACATTTAAAAACATAAACATAAATGCATTAACATTTTCATGCAACATACAAAAAAACCCCTCCAACCCACTCATCCCAGAGGATGCTTTGGCAACACACGGCAGAGTAAAAGGAAAAATCCTTGATCAGCGACTGAAGACAGGCTTTGCATACAGGGAGTCCCAGGGTTTGGTCCCTCCCATCTGCAGTTAAAGAAGGAGCTGCAGCCAATCGGAGTATACAAAACTGCACCAGGTGGACAGATAGTCCAAGATACCTCCATTAGGTGGGTAACTTTTCTTTTGTCAATAGCCTTTCCCCTGGCGGGTGGGGAAATATGTTGGAAGCTGCATGCTGGCAATGAATTTTGTTGTTGTTTAGTCATTTAGTCGTGTCCGACTCTTTGTGACCCCATGGACCAGAGCACGCCAGGCACTCCTGTCTTCCACTGCCTCCCGCAGTTTGGTCAAACTCATGTTAGTAGCTTTGAGAACACTGTCCAACCATCTCGTCCTCTGTCGTCCCCTTCTCCTTGTGCCCTCCATCTTTCCCAACATCATGGTCTTTTCCAGGGAGTCTTCTCTTCTCATGAGGTGGCCAAAGCATTGGAGCCTCAGCTTCAGGATCTGTCCTTCCAGTGAGCACTCAGGGTTGATTTCATGAGTTTAGCCAGAGTCAATTCTGAATGGAGTCAGAAATAAAAACCACTCAGCTTCCATTTTCACCATGGCTACCTGAGATTAGAATTCCAATGTAGGTCTGTTCAGAAGGAAGCCTCATTGAGATTGAGGGTACTACTCTCTCACACATTCAGAAGATAGCTCAGTTGGTTAGAGTGTGGTGCCAAGGTTGCAGGTTCTATCAACATATGGGACAACTGAATATTCCTGCATTGCAGGAGGTTGGACTAGATCAAGGTTTCCCAAACATGGGTCTCTGGCTGCTTTTGCACTACAAATCCCATCATCTAGTTAGTTAGTTAGTTGCAAAAAGTAAGTTAGTTCCCATGTAAACCTATTGGACGTAATCTATGACTAGCCTGTCCCATCGATTTCAGCAGTATTTAAATTTAGCTAACCACCTGGATCCAATTCTCTGTCTATAGCAGGGTTTCCCAAACTTAGCCTCCAACTGTTTTTGGACTACAACTCCCATCATCTCTAGCTAGCAGGACCAGTGGTCAGAGATGATGGGAATTGTAGTCCAAAAACAACTGGAGACCCAAGTTTGGGAAACCCTGATCTAGTCCCATCATCCCTGACTACTGGTCCTGCTAGCTAGGGATGATGGGAGCTGTAGTCCAAAAACAGATGGAGACCTAAGTTTGGGAAGCCCTGCACTAGGGCAATGTGGCTCTCTGCCCTAGAAAGCCCTCTAAAAGACAGAGATCATGGTCTCCAAACAAACAAACACTGCAGGTGGATAATTCTTACATACTCCAAAAACAAATGTGAGAATCGGCCACCAAGCTTTATATACTGGTAGCTATATTTCAAAAGTCTTTGTTCCAACAGTCACTACCTACACTGGTAATACAAGAAGGTATTTCTTTGAAATACTGCACATTCCATTTTTTCCCGTGATTTTTCTTTTTTTAAGGTTACTTCCTAGCTCAGAAAGATGTAATTGCACCATCTGCCAGCCCCACAGCATTGCAGTACTGTCAAGAGTACCATATGCGGATAAGTCAGCCTGTTGCCCTCTTTACTTAATATACATATATAAAGCTATCCCGTTGAACCTGTGAAATGAAATGTCAGTATCAGTGAATATATCCCAGAATACATTAGCCATCTTTCGGGTTCCGTTGGCTTTGGTGTTAAACAGATTGAAAAAACCTGTTTGGGCAGTTTTAGAAATCTCTGAAAGTTAGAAAGCTCAGAATCAGCCTGAAGTTTAGAATGCTAAGGATCAGGAAACGAGATTGTTCATTTTGCAATCTTTGCTAGACTCCCTCCAAAAGCCAGCATGGTCCACTAGATACTGTGCAGGAGCCAGGAAATGAGGTTCATATCCATGAACCATGGTTTGAAGGACAAATAATTATCAGCCTGTGGTTTAGAGTTGCTTGTTAACAAAATCCCAGGCTTGGTGAGGGGTGGTAGTCCCTAGGCTGAACATCTGAGCGACTCCAATGGAAAGCCAAAGATATTCAGATAAAAATAGTGGAAGTTTCACAGGGTTCGTGATGCAGGGAACCATGGGTAGACAAGGTGGGCCTGACCCAGCAAGGTGGTTCTTCTGTTTACGGCAGCCTTGGTTAGCAGCACGGGCCTGTCTGTTCACCAACATCCATACCATGTTGTTGCAAAAACAGCACAGCTTGGGCACCTCTACAGGTCGTAAATCTTAGCATAAGCAGCTTCTGACATCTGCTTTTTCAATGGCAAGGCCAGGTGCTTCATTAGTCATTAAACTAAAAAGGAAGATTAAGTGTCGTCTTAAAAAATGTAAGTGAAAGGGAATAAATTTAATGATGTCTCGAGGGCACCTGCTTATATTTGGTGATTTGGGGTGGGGAGAAGCTGAAGGCAACAGAAATATGAGCATAGAAAGAATTGCTTTGAAATTTTATTTCCTCGCCACCTTCCTACCAGCCGTTTTTAAAAAGAAGCATGTGGGATGCCAGCAGAGATGGAATTTAAGCTGAAAAGACCATACAGACTTTATACAGAGAAGGTTCCAACTCTCAGCAGCAGCACCCTCTCCAATTTTGTTCCTACAATGTCATTCATTAACAAGTAATCCTCAGAGGGGTGTAGGGAAACACATGACATCACTTATTGACAGCCTCCAGCTATCACAGTTTGACAGTTCAACAAAATAGTTATTGTCTGGCCAACTAATATTGTGTTAAATAAAAGAGCTCACATAAATTTGCTGCATCGGATTATAATACATGTTTGCCATGCTGGCAACAAATATAGCAGCCATCCTCAATGTTTCTTTCAAGAAATCAATGGAATGCTCCATTTAATAATGCCATTCTTACAAACATTCCCAGCAGGGCGCAAAGCATATTGAAAAACTTGGAGGGAACTTCTGAAGTTCCGTTACATGGTCTCCATGGCAGACACTAAAGCAGCATTAAAACACGCCGCATGTTCCAACCAACATAAAACCTGATGATCTTCCCCCAGCATGTTCCCACCCTCATCACAGTAGTCTGTTCAGATTCGGGAGAGGCAAAAAGGGATAGAGTAAAATGTGAGTGCTCCCACAAGGTGTATCATGTAGGCATTTCCCAAGCCACTGGGAACAGCAAGTGAGAGGATGTTATGAACATGCATTGCCCTTTCAAAGCCAGGAACAAAGCGGGAGAAACAACCTTGCTGTCGACTTCACTGCCCAATTTAACACCTAATAGGGATACATACCTTAGTTTTTAAATACTCAACCACATCACCAGTATTGCCAGCTCTGAAAAGCAAAAGTGATGTGCTGGAAGACAACCGTTATGTATTAACTACCAGTTTTCCAATGTCATATTTAACGATACAGTTTATTGTATTATTGAGTATTGTCAATACTCAATTCAAATTGGACACAGTATCTGTGATTTTGTTGTGGTTGCCACAAGCCCCATCACCCCCTGCCTTTCTTACCTAGAACACAATTTGCCTAGGGATGCTTGATGAATTGATCTTCTCAAATTCCAGTGTCAGACCCTTAAGTGGTTCAGCATTAACAGAGCAATGACTTTTTATTTTATTTTATTTTTCTGCTGAACCTTCAGGGGAGCCTGCAATAATGGTGTTCCAGGAGGAGGAGTGGTGGTTGAGCTAAACGGAGGTTTGCCAAGCTCCTGCGGCAGGAAGGTGCAATGAAAGTGAAAAGCAGAGAGGGGAATAGGTGAAGCACCCTTGAAGGTGAAGAGCATTTCTAGAAACCAGCTGCTCTAGGTGTAGGGGCCATTCTTGAGGGCAACCTACTGCACCTGTCCAGTGTTGTGGGGGCCCAGGAGAAAGTGGGAGCAAGAAGACCTCCCTTGTTGTGCTCCTTCCCATGCACAACGTTGTGCTCAACTCAAGGTCGATGAAGGAGATAACTCCTTGCACTGCTCATTTCTACCTGCGTATGTTATTAAGGTAAAGGTAAATGAGGGGTGTGGGTGGTGCTGTGGTCTAAACCACTGAGCTTGCTGATTGGAAGATCGGCGGTTCGAATCCCTGTGATTAGATAAATAGGTATCGCTGTGGCAGGAAGGTAAATGGCATTTCTCTGTGCTCTGGCTTCCGTCACGGTGTTCCGTTGTGCCAGAAGTGGTTTAGTCAAGCTGGCCACATGACCCAGAAAGCTGACTGTGGACAAACGCCAGCTCCCTCGGCCTGAAGTAAGATGAGCGCCACAACCTCATAGTCACATTTGACTGGACTTAACTTTCCAGGGGTCCTTTACCGTTACCTTTTTTACCTTTATGTTATTCATACAATCTGGCCCTAGTTCAATCAGTTCCAAGCATCTAATCTCTTTCTTCCTGGCTTCAGCTGCAACTGCAATCTCTCTCTCTCTGTGTGAGAGATAGATAGATGAAAGAAAGAAAGAAAGAAAGAAAGAAAGAAAGAAAGAAAGAAAGAATAGATAATAGATAATTTATTTATTGTCATTGCACAAGTACAAGCACAACGCTATACAAGTGCAACGAAATTGCATGCCATCCCGTAAAAACCACAAAGAAAGAAAGAAAGAAAGAAAGAAAGAAAGAAAGAAAGAAAGAAAGAGCACAAAACACACACACCAAAAAAAAGAAAGAAGGAAAGGGACAGGCTTGGCACATCCATTTATGGTGGGAATTTTTTTGTGCGGGAAACAATAGTACAACACAGGCCAGCCCATTTCTATTCCCTGTTGCTATAAATCAGCAAACAGATGCAGTAAAATCACTGGTATGCTGTGGAACTCCAGGACCCAAATTGTTTGTTTGTTTGTTTGTTTGTGTGTTGATGTTACCATGGCTTGTGACTACAGGTGACATTGTTGAAGGGTACCAGAAGCTGATGATTAATCCGGATTAAAGCAGTTGCAAAGGCCTGCTTAGTTGCCTACATCAGCTATGCTAAAATGCATCCTCTTCTGTCGTCAACTATCAAGCAGGTCTTTTTTTAAGACACAAGCAGCCATGCTCCTAAATTGGGAGTATGATTAACGTCATCCAGCTGACACTCTAATGGTCCCACTTCAAAGAAAACAATCACTCCATCCTCCACTGTAACAGCATGGGAGATCTCGAGTGGCCCAAATTACAGAAAGGAGAAGGTAATTTTCAGAAGAGGCAGAAAAATGATACCATTAAAATTAGGAAGAATTAAAGTGAACACCTGTTATGGAACACCAGGGTACAAGAGAATGTGCTGCAAGTGTTGCTAAACAGTTGGCAATTCTGCTACACTTGCTAAAATTGTACACTTCAGAGTAGGTACCGGTATTTCCTCCATTGGGCAGTTTACTTAACAGACTTCCATATTAACAACTTAGAATATCAGGGGACCTGCACCATGGAGTCTACGTGATGGAGAACTTGTTGGCCTCGATAGGTTGCTGGACTACAACTCCCATAATTCCTGACCTATGACCATACTGACTGGGGCTGATGGGAGTTGGAGTCCACCAACATCTGAAAGGCTAAGTCAGTGCTTTCTAAACTTAGGTCTCCAGCTGTTTTTGGACTACAACTCCCATCAGCCCTAGCAAGCAGGACCAGTGGTCAGGGATGATGGGAATTGTAGTTCAAAAACAGCTGGAGATCCAAGTTTGGAAAGCACTGGGAAGTGTCCCCCATCAATAGCATAGATCTTGGCTATACATTAAAACTGAGACTATCCGCTGAGACTTATGAATCTTCTCCAATGACATGTGTCGATAGAAACTAGACACACAGCTCCCAGTTCCCTTTCTCCAACCATTGTTTATCTCTCCTTGTCTCTTCTCTCAGAAACCAATTTCCCAGTGGAGTTGGGAAGGGGAGTAGCAAAGAAAATCAGCAAACAAAAAGAGAGTTAAGGGTGAAAACTAAGTTCTTGTAGGGTATCGCCTAGACATCCTGGGCTAAGCCACTGTAACCTTAGAATTAGCAATGAAAAGCACTCCCAGCTTCCGCTGTGGCTGCATGTCCCAAGATCAGCAGTGACAGCCAAGCTGTCCTCCACCCCGCCCCCCCGCCCCGGAAAACCTGTCTCCCATTATTGGCATTACCTGTTTAAATGACAAATCCCTAGTAAGCTTCTGGGATCCAGCTGAAGAGCACAATTTGAAACCACTGGTCTATGTACCTACTAAATGATGTAGAGCAGTACAAAATTGCATACAAGGGCACATTTCTTTATAGCAACCATAAAAAGTGCTGAGAGGTACATGACTATAGTGGTGATGAGGAGTTACCAATTGCAAAGTGCACATTTCAGCAAGGCTTACAAGGTAAAGATGAAAATGGGTAAAGGACCCCTGGACGGTTAAGTCCAGTCAAAGGCAACTATGGGGTTGTGGCACTCATCTCACTTTCAGGCCGAGGGAGCCAGCGTTTTCCACAGACAGCTTTCCGGGTCGTGTGGCCAGCATGACTAAACCGCTTCTGCCACAACAGAACACCATGGCAGAAACCAGAGCGCACAGAAATGCTGTTTACTTCCCGCCACAGTGGTACCTATTTATCTATTTGCACTGGCATGCTTTTGAACTACTAGGTTGGCAGGAGCTGAGATAGAGCAACAGGAGCTCATTCCTTCGCGGGGATTTGAACCGCCAACCTTCCGATTGGCAAGTCCAGGAGGCCCAGTGGTTTAGACCACACACACAAAAATATTGCATAGCTCTACCTATAATTTAGGACTATTACAGTGGTATTACTGGGGAATCCCAACTTACGTGGGGGTTCCATTCGGGGTCGCTGAAGACATCAGTGGGGCATCTGCAAGTAAGTTCCAGCCTGCTACACCATGTTCTCTTTTGGTGCCAAAAATTGTGTGCATGTCAGTGATCAGTGGGGAGGTGCCTATATTGAAGAATGTGATAAGCTGCTAACAGACAGGTTTCTGGGTAAGGTTCTGTTTCGAATGTCTTCCTCAGAGGGTCACACCTCAAAAATGTTTCAAAGCCCTGGCTGAAGCTTTCACAACTGGATTTCCATAATGACCTGGACCTAACACCATTCCAAGGCATATGGAGATGGAAAGAATGATGGCCACTGCATAATAATAATAATAATAATAATAATAATAATAATAATAATAATATATTCAAAGAAGATTGTGCAAAGTGCCATTTCTGTAAAGGGGTTTGTAAAATAACATTTGCTCAAATATGTATTCAGCCTTTCTTTCCTACCTGTTTCCAGGTAAACCACTCTCCCTAAATTGTCTTCGGGGGACATTTTGGAAGTGTTTTTTAAATAAATAAGTGTTGCATGTGTTTCGCTTTCACCAAGTTCTTACATGGGGTTTGCAGCCTCTCTCATCCAATGGACCAGGTGTACCCCTGCTCACCTTCACCTGAGCACCGAAACTGTATTCTTAGCTGATGCCCAACCCCATAACAAGACTGCCCAGATTGTAAATACTGCTGGATGTTTTTTAGCTGCTATTATTCCAGAATCAAGTACAATCTGAACTACTGCAACATAAATAGAGAACACACCACATAAGCAGAACCTTCATCAATGTGTGATACACTATTGAGTGTGTATTTTCTATTATTATTATTATTATTTCCAAGCCTATAAGTAGAGTAATAATAATTTAAAAAACCAGATGAGGATTTTCCCCACAACATGATTATTCTTCAAAGAAACCAAAACCATTTTCCAGTCTGGGACCAATTAATATTTCTCTTCTTTACACTTGCACAGCACGAAAACATCTCACAAGCTCAACGGTAATGTAAGAAATTAGGATCTAACACACTCACAAGCCCCACAATCGCTAAATATGTGGATTAAAGATTACATATGGGTTTTCCAGCAGAGCTACAACCAAACCTGTTTAAAATTAAATGAAGTTCACTATAAATTAAGTCAGAGTCACAAAAATATGTTTCCACCCAACTCAGGCAGAATTCCATCACATTTTGTAATTTTTTAATTACTGACATAAATCTTTCTTTATATAGTTATGGAAATTATTCTAAAAACATAGCACACATGACCCATAATAATAAGCACCCATAAATAGAGACAACATATTGCCCCACAATCTGCAGCTCAAAATAGAATACAGCAACTTGAGGAAGGAGATCAAATATATAATTTGAGATATAAAGTTTCCAACCACAAAAATACAACTTAAATCTGTCATCGGCACACTCTGAACTTACAAGAAAAACAGTACACAATGCCTTAAAATCACCATCACATTGACCACAAAATGGCTGCCATTAGAGAAAAGTTACCAGACCTTGCTGAGTTTAGAAGAGAAGTCGCAATCCCATTACTTCCATATTAGGGAAATCTAGGCTGTGGCTTGAACAAATTTCTGCTGCATCCCTTCCTTCATCCATTGATCTTGCCCCTCCCCCCTTATGTGCACCACACTTTTCAGGTGTAACTGAAAATTCATCCCAGGCCACCTGTATCAAGAAGAGTTTTGATACAGCTTTACAGTTGAAATGCACTAGCATATCTTTTTGGTTCGAACAGTTCTGACTTTTGAATAAACACACATAGGGTAGGGCTGTAAAGCTCACTAGGTAAAAGGTAAAGGTAAAGGACCCCTGGATGGTTAAGTCCAGTTGAATTTGACTATGGGGTTGCAGCGCTCATCTCACTTTCAGGCCGAGGGAGCTGGCGTTTGTCCACAGACAGCTTTCCAGATCATGTGGCCAGCATGACTAAACTGTTTCTGGTGCAACGGTGCTGGGATTTTCCATTCCACCTTTAGTTGCAGATATGGGATTACTATGTGTCAAATGTCTGTTTAGATTCCAGCACAGTTTGCTGGTGTGAGCAGAACCTCCGCTGTATTGCTTTTGCATTTGACTCTCTCTCTGAAAAGGCAAGGAGAGACAACATTTTTCTTTGTCTTGATTTATGTTTAACAAATCTGTAGTTCATAGAATGTGTCCACAGCCTCAGCCTCTTCTGTTTGTGCTGCTTACAATGCTGAATATAGTGTGCTCAAGTTTGGGAGGCTTGAGTCACTGATTTATGTTGGAGCCAGAGGTCGATGGATCTTCACAGTGGCACGACTGAGAAGGAGACGATCCAGCCAGGGGCCAGCCAGCTGGCCTTTCGAACCCAGAAGCTGGCAAATGGAACACCGTGACGGAAGCTAGAGTGCACGGAAACACTGTTTACTTTCCTGCTGCAGCAGTACCTATTTATCTACTTGCACTGGCATGCTTTCAAACTGCTAGGCTGGCAGGAGCTCAGACAGAGCAACAGGAGCTCACCCTGTCGCCGGGATTCAAACCGCCAACCTTCTGATCGGCAAGCCCAAGAGGCTGGGTGGTTTAGACCACAGTGCCACCCACATCTATCACTATTCTATGGTGTCAGTACCAGGGCACTCCATGGCTGGCTGTCTTGCTCCAATTTAAAACAAGAAATGAGTTTCTTTAAAGATATTGGTGGGAAGAGTGGAATGATAGTCCTCCAAGTATAGCTTAGCTAACACTTGCTAGATGTTGCTAGCACAAATATTAGGCAAAAAAGGGGGGGAAGGCACCCACGAAAACCTCACTAATGTGAATATGCCCGTAAGCATAGTAGGGTCTATTAGAAGACACTTATTCAAAAGTGGAACAGCATATGTATCTGACCATGCATGGAACAAATTCAAGGTATTATTGTCCCTTTTATTTATGCTGCACAGGTTATTAGAGCTGAATAACTTCAGGTGTCCTTTATTTCAAGGAGAACACCAAAACTAAACTAAACTAAACTAAAATCCCCGTTAAAACAAATCACTTTAGGCACAAATTAGGTCATGCAATAAACAACTAAGATTTCTGTTCTTTAGCTCAAAGGAGAGATGGCCAAGGTATGGTTGCCAACTTTTTACTGGCTCCCCTGCTGCTGCGTTTTTCAGAGCAGTTTGAATGGCAGACATTAGGAAAGGGTAAAAACCACAGCTGTGCTGAGAAAACTTTCACTTGATGTTTTCTGTAGATTAAGCAGCTGCAGGTCTGGGTTTTTGAGGGAGTCAGCTCTGTTCCTTTCTTTTTTACTGTCCCAGTTTGTTTCTGCAATTTTAATATTTCATTTCATTTTATTTATTAAATTCATATGCCACCCTTCATCAAGAGATCCCAGGGCGCTTCACATATGTTTAGTTATTAATTAGTTATACTTATTCCTTGCCTTTCCTTCAATATGGAGTCCATGGCAGCTTGCCAAAACAAACAAACACACACACATACACACACACACACACATGTATGTATGTATGTATGAAATACCTAATATATAAGGGTATGAAATACCAAAAACCATACCCCCAGAACTTTACAGAACAAACAACAGGCTAAGAGATCAGAGAACAAAAAAGGTAAAAATTATTTAATGAAGCACTGGGAGGAATTAAAAAATAAACAAATCTTTGCTCATTTCTTAAAACTACCCCACTGCAAGGACAAACCATATTTCTCTAGGAATGGAGTTCCAGAGTTGAGGAGCACTACAAAAAAAGGGTGGGCTGTCCCATGTTGTCCCTCTCCTAGCATCTCTTACAGAAGTGAAAAGATGAGCAGGCCCTCTTTGGCTGACCTCAGGCTAGAAGGTGAACAGTACAGGGATAATAATTAATAGCCCATTCGCCAAATTAAAAAAACACTCTGCACAACAAATATGATGTTAATACAACATTTAGTTTGGTCCTTCGCAGATGAAGATTTTTCTGGCACCAAGAGAGCCGGTTGGGAAAACTTCATGTGCTGGATTTCTCTGTGTCCAGCTGCTGTTGATGACACAAGAGCTTTAACAGTAAAATATTTGGCAACTGTAGAGCAAGTGAGAGGATACAAAAATGAATAGCCTGGGAGAATCTGATCCAGTCACACTGCTGTCATTAAGATACTGATGATCCAATCAGTACTAGGGCTGGGCGATATCTGGTTTTCAGCATCGTGATGTATCACCAGCTAAACATCATGATATACCAATGTATCAGAGTGTCTGAAATAAGGATGGAGCTATGTAGAGGCATTTGCTGGCTTCATTTTTCCCCACATTGTAATTTTGCATGTGTAGCATGCACACACACACACATGATTTACAGCAGGGATGACCAACAGGTTGATCACGATCTACTGGTCGATCGCGGTGGGTCCGTGGTAGATCACGGTCGGTCGCAAGATCCTCCCCCCCCTAAAAGAAAGCTCAACAACTTTGGGCCCCTTAAAAAAAGCTCAACAATTTTTGTCAATTCAATGGGTAGATCACTGCCAACTTTTTTATAGTGGGAGTAGATCACAGTCTCTTGTAATTGGACATCCCTGATTTACAGAGTATTGCTGGCTGAAAAATTATGAAACCGATATCACCATATGGACTTCAAACCGGTTTGGGGCAATATATCAATATATTGCCCAGTCCTAATCAGTACGTCGATGGGAGAGCGCTGCAATCTGTTGAGTTTCCAAAGGGGTGGTTTGAAAGAAAGGGAACGAAAAGAGCTGCTTCGGCCCTCTGAAAGTTGCAAACACTGGGTAGCATCAAATGAAACAAATGTTTACCAGATTTAATTAAACAGCAAAAGGAAAATTTCACAACTGCACGCAATGTACACATGGAACTGGCTGGAAGCAGATGTGCTGGTGGAACTCATCTGAATTATCTGATTCCACGAAGAATGGGACAAATGCCAGTGACTAGGAGTTAAGACAGCCTTAGCATGCAAGGTAACCATCTGCAAAGGGCAACAGAGTCCCTGCACCTTTTAGTTGTGGAAAAGTGAAAATTTGAAGAGGCATCATTTGTCACCAAGAACTATGAAGAAAAGCTGCACATATTTAAGATCATTATTCTTTTCTACACAACTTTCAAAGAATGAGCACCCTCTTCGCTTTGCATCTAAACATGCCATTTCGGAAAACAGAATGAAGGATAATACTTATTATCAGTGTTTTTTTCTGGGGGTACACAGGGGTACGCATACCCCTAAACATTTTGTGAATCTAACAGAAGAAGAAACGTTTAAAAAGTATTTTTTTTTAGTTTCTTCTCTAGCACGGTGAATCGTCAGTTCCATTGCTACCACCGATGGCGGCCTCATTTCCTGTCACAGTGTTTCCTGAGTGTTTATTTCATCCGATTTGAACTATAAAATGGTGATTTTCTTGAGTCAAAATGAGAGTGCCCCTAAACATTTCTTTTTAAAGAAAAAAAGCACTGCTTATTATGTACATTTCACTTACAGGTATCTCACATCTTATGCTTATACTTCTGTGCATTGCCAAAGAATAATTTAATTTCATCTCCTGATGGAGAGGAGGAAGACTAAGAGCTGCAGTCATCCCTCACTGGTAAGTGCAGTTATTTTTTAAAAAGGTTTTCTAGCAGTTGTTCTGGCTTTTTGTGATTTTGCTGACACACACGATAACCGGGAAAGTAACCCGCACGTGAGATACGAGTTACCTGTACTTTATTTAGGTGATCATCATAGCACTTCTGTAAAGTAAGCTAGTTTAATTATTGCTCTGAGGATGAGAGAAATGTCTAATTCTTAGTGAGGTCATAAATCTGCATCCATACTCAAAAAACAGAAAACTATTGTTATGAGGGGAAGGCTAGGCTAAAACTATTCTCCTTGGCATCTGATTTTCTGCATAGAAGGAAATCACATAGTGATAACTGGTGAAACTCTGAATTGTTGGTGAAATTCTGCAGCGCCCCCACTCCCACCGCCTCAGAGAATATTTGCCTTCTACCACCCATAAATAAGATGGAGTCTTCCAGTCGCATCTGTGGATCCATTTTCAATGTTTAGTATCATTTTCATATTGTTGACAGAAGGAAGGAACGTGGCCCCTACTCCATTCAATCTGCCTCCCCTACCTCATCATTTTCTTCATCCCCCAATATGAACTAACCCTAACACTCAGTATTGACCAAGCCAAAATTTCACAGGGGATAATTTCCTGAATGTTTCCTTTTTGTAGAACACGCTGCCCCAAAACGGTTGGGGAGAATTCTGCTACTCTCCCCCAGATAATATCCAGCAGCATAACTTGTCATTTTCACCACTCGCAAGTTGGGTGAGGAATTCTTGGAGCCTAGTTGGCCACAGAATATTGTACTAATTAGCTCAGCTGTTGACCGCAGTTGTTTTTACTTCAATTTGGCCGTGGCTTTCACAGTTTTCTTCTCGAGTTTTATTTCAACCACCTGGAGCTGTGCTTTTATGCTCTCTTTTGGAGCACAATCATCCTTCACGAATATTTCACCTTCGCAACCTTAACCGGATGCTTTGTCAAGTGAAGGACATAGCAACTTCTGAAACGTATTGATTGAATAACAGTCAGATGTTCCGCTGACAAGAGAGCAACGGAACATGCCATTTGGCGGAACTGTTGAGTCTGCAATGGAGCATGTTGCTTTTCATTTTCAATGCAATGCGTTGCCAAATAGTGCATGAAGTTCTACTTATACGTAAGGCAGCCAACTTTCTTTTTGGCAGGGCTCCTGTGCCTTTAGCAGCAGCTTGAGAGTCAGAAGTCAAGACATTTTTCGCCTCACAGCCTCTTCTCGCCAGGAATATCATATTTCAGAATTTATGCTTGCCACGCCAGTGTTAACAGCACTGGAGCAGAAAGAAAGCTGACGACCGTAAGTAGAGGGCCACGCAAAAGACAGAACAATAAAATCAAAATTATGTGCCATGGAGACCTTGTTTAACACACCCCCCCCCCGAAGGAGCATCTCCATCCTCATCATTCAACCCGGACACTGAGGTCCAGCTAGGAGGGCTTTCTGGTGGTTCCCTCATTGCAAGAAGTGAAACTATAGGGAACCAGACAGAAGGCCTTTTCAGTAGTAGCACTCACTCTGTGGAATGCTCTCCCAGCTGACATAAAAGAGTTAAACAACTATGTATTTTTTTTTTGTAGACATTTGAAGGCCACCCTGTTTTTTGGAAGCTTTTAATGTTTGATGTTGTTGCTGTTTTTCCTGTATTTTTGTTGGATGGGGCAACCAGTCAGATGGAAAGGGTATAAATAATAATAATAATAATAATAATAATAATAATAATAATAATAATAATTAGCCTGCTGTGCATAATCATATCCTATTTTGTTCCCTCTGCCACTCTAGCCTTTGCACAAGGATTCCAGATGGTGTGATCATGAATGTAAGGTGGGGGAAAGTAAGCCAAGTCACTTTAGCTAGCAACTGAATAAAAGCAAAAAGATATATTTATGCATTTATTTATATCATGTGTATGCTGTCCAATTAACAATGTCATCTAGGCAGTTAACAATGTTACATTTATTTGCAGGATAAAGGAATGTGTCAGTCGATACAACCCACACTCTCACAACATCGCCTCACCAGGACATATGCAACCCACAAACCATCTATTGTAATCCAGGAGTTGCCAGCAGTTTTTCAACCAGTGCAAACCATTTTTCGGCCACTGCAAACCAAAGAAACTGTTGTGTGCACCACACACAGTGACTTATTTTATTGATTGCAACATAATGATTCTTTCAAGTCAAATTTCAGTAGGGGAGAGGCACAGGGAGGAGAGGCTGTGGGCACAAATGAAGGACTATGTGGGCGCAGGTGTGCTTGTGGGCCCCACATTGGTGACCTCAGGTGTAATCTGCAAATTGCTTGATAAACTACTGCACTTTTGCTGTCTTCAGATGGTAGTTTATTGAGCCCCTGTTACACTAGAGTCTGCCAGCCATGGCTTTGGGGTTGCATTGAGTTTTGGCTTCATCAGCAGGCCTGGCATAGTACTACTAAAAAGACAGTGTTATACAGTGGTACCTTGGTTGTCGAACAGCTTGGCTCCCGAACAAATCGGCACCCGAATGCCACAAACCCAGAAGTAAGTGTTCCGGTTTGCGAACATTTTTCAGAAGCTGAACATCCGACGTGGCTTCCGATTATGTACAGGAAGCTCCTGCAGCCAATCGGAAGCCACGTCTTGGTTTTTGAACGGTTTCGGGATTCAAATGGACTCCCGGAACAGATAAAGTTTGAGAACCAAGGTACCACTGTACGTTAATGCCTCACAAAGGATGATAGTCAATGCTACCCTAGGGAAATTGGAAATTTGCATACAATTTTGCAACATTTTAGTTGGCCTAATAAATGTACTGCACTAATGAGGATTTTTTATTTATTTTATGGACCTCATGGCTACCATTGCTTTTGTGCTCTTGAATTTAGGCTCTGGGCCCTAGCCCCTCCCCGGGCTTCGGACGAGATCCAGACTCCCGGATTCCTTTAACGGAATCCCTTATCAAATGGAGGGGCAGGTGATGGCCACACCTCCTCTTCCCACATCCCCCTAAACCGCCAAACCTTACAAAGTTGTGATGATTGCTAAGAGGTAGGCAAAAACCAAGAGGCCACTGCCAATCTGCCACATTGGAAAAAATTCCTACCTGGCCCCCTTTCCAAAACAGGCGACCAACCGAAGTCCAAAGCAAGGCCAGACACCGATCAAACAATGGGTGGGTGGGCGTTTGGCAGCACGAAGCAAGAGACAGGTACACTGATTTGCCCTGGCCCCTGGCATGATCGCAGCACTACCGACCGGTTGCAGAGCCAAAGCCCCGCTTCCAGGCCAGTTGGGGGGAGCCCCGAAGCTGCGCGCAACATGGACCCTCAGGTAAGAGGATCAAACTTGCTGCACAGCCTTCCTCCCTTAGTAGGGCAAAGGTAGTCTCTTCTCCAGCTTTCAGAACATGGGCAGAAATCTGTTTCCTGCAGGCCAAGCCTACCATTATATTCTGCAAGGCAGGATGCAGCCACTCACCATACATTTTGGGAAACATACGTTGTTTCCCAAAACATCCAGAATTCCCACGGCAAGCTTAATACTCTAATGGCTGAATCCTATACATGTTTATATGATGCCAAACTAATAGTAATAGTTTGAGCATCAGGCTAAGACCAGGGAGACCCAGCTTGAAAGCTACCCACCATCATGAAACCCACATTGTGACCTTGAATGAGTCAATACCCATCACTTTAACGTACCTCAAAAAATTGTTGAAAGGAGAATTAGTGGTGAGAGAACATGTATGGTGCTACCTCATTGGAGTCAGCATTGGGCTTACTATAGACCAGGGTTTCCCAAACTTTGGCCTCCTGCTGTTTTTGGACTACATTTCCCATCATCCCTGACCACTGATCCTGTTAGCTGGAGATGATGGGAGTTGTAGTCCAAAATCAGCTGGAGACCTAAGTTTGGGAAACCCTGCTATAGACAGAGAATTGGATCCAGACGCTTAGCTAAATTTAGATACCGCCGAAATCAATAGGACAGGCTAGTCATAAATGACATCCAACAGGTTTAAATGAAAACTAATGCAACTAACTTACTTTTTTAGTAGACCTGTATACGATTGCAGTGTTGGTCCCACTGAGTTCAACGGATTTATGTTCAGGTTAGTAGGAACAGGATTCCTACCTTTGGGAACAATCCTATAACAAGATCTGCTGGGATGAGTGGGTTAGGATTCATCAGATCTCTGGCTGAGGTGGGAGGTTCTCCACACAACCGGGCTATGCTGGCTTAACTCCTTTGTGCTTGATTTAGCTGGAGATATGCTGAGGTATCTGCCACATCCCAGGACCCAGATGGCCGAGCCGAGTGCAGTGGATCTTAAGTCCTTAAAAAACAGCGTTCTGAGGGCATTGCTGCGGCTGAGATTAGGGTCTTCGGTTGGTTCCTAAACCTGTTCAGCTTTGCCACATGACCTGGCAGCCCAGCACAAATTAAGCTAGCAAAAGGGTGGTGTAACTTAGGCTGGCTCATCCAACTACTGCCCCAATACAGAATGTAGTTTGGATCCACTAGGCCTTAACTCATACCAGCTTGCTTTACGCCAGCTTCTTGTGTATAAGATTTCTCCCTTAAATTTGGATCCAACCCAGAATAAGTAAAGATTATATCTTCCCATATCAAACCTATACCTGTTTATTTTAACATAGTTTTCCTGTACCAATTCCTAATGTAGCCGTGCATGAATTTGATGTTCTTCATCTGAGAACAAAGCAGCCATTTAAATGTTAAGATTCAGACTTTTTATTTATCACTTTTCAAATTAAGAGAAATACCAAACATATCATTTTATAGCTTTTAAGAAAAGGCAAATACAATTGGCAAACATTTCTTTTTCAAAAGCAATGTAAGAAGGCTTTGCTGTCAAAAATATTCAGAAGAAAATGAGAGGCTTTCCATATGTGATGTGCCTGAGTCTTTTTAAAGTGTTTATATATATATATATACTTTGCTGATAAGTGAGATATCTTTAGAACTGTAAACCAACAAGCAGGAAAGCAATTTTATCCAATATTTATAGCACACCAACTTAAGAAATGTAATTTATGTAAAATTGGCTTGAATGTGACATGCAGCAGTTGCATTTAGAAACTCTTGAAAGAAAAACAGTTCTGGTTTGTCCATTTCCTCACTTCTACATTTCCAAGGCTATATATTGTATATATTAGAAACCGGTTGGTACAAAAAAATAGTACCAATATGCAAAATTCTACCCCTTCCCCCCAAAAAAGCCTTTAAAGCAAAAATGTCCCTTGCTGCCCAGTCCAAAGGGAAGTGACTTTCTTTTCCAGTGATTTTCAGCACCTATTGCAAACAAGTGCTTAACATGGCAAAACTGCTTGTTATTCTTTGAAGGAGACATACTTGAAAATGATTTTCAGATGGTATGTAACTCCGAGTAGGTGGACACGGGTGGGGCTGTGGTCTAAACCACTGAGCCTAGGACTTGCTGATCAGAAGGTCGGCGGTTCGAATCCCCGCGACGGGGTGAGCTCTCGTTGCTCAGTCCCTGCTCCAGCCAACCTAGCAGTTCGAAAACACATCAAAGTGCAAGTAGATAAATAGGTACCGCTCCAACGGGAAGGTAAACGGTGTTTCCGTGCACTGCTTGGGTTCGCCAGAAGCAGCTTAGTCATGCTGGCGACATGACCCAGAAGCTGTCTGCGGACAAACGCCGGCTCCCTCGGCCAGTAAAGCGAGATGAGCGCCGCAACTCTAGAGTCGTCCGCGACTGGACTTAACGGTCAGGGGTCCCTTTACCTTTAGGCTTGCTAAGATGTATAAGACTGAATCAGGTAAGTGCTGGAGATGCAAAGAGGTGGAGGGAATGTTCTTTCATATGTGGTGGACTTGTAAAAGGGTAAAAGAATTGGGAAATGATCCAATTGTTTGTCAAAATATTTTTCTTCTTATTTCTGCAAACCTTTTGTCCCCCCCCCCCATCTTTAAAAGTACTTCCCCAAAAAAACCAGAGTCCTTTCTGTTGGGGATAATTCAGACTGAAATTCCCAGGTGTCAAAATAGGTTATTTATGTATGCTACTACTGTGGCCCGTGTTCTGTTAGCCCAAAAATGGAAAACGAGCGAGGTCCCAACTAAAGAAGAATGGCAACTTGTTGACAGAATATGCACAACTCGCATATTTAACATATAGAATAAGAGAGCAAGAACAACATACATTTAAAGAAGAAGCGTTTATTGAATATATGGGAAATAATTGTGTACAGCTGTAAACGCTGGCAACATTAAGATAAATTCAACAGTGTAAAGAAGTTTTGATGGATGCAATCATGGAATACTGAATGGTATAGTTTTTGTAAAATATGCAGGGATTTATGATATGTAACATGAACCATGGAAAGAGAAGAAGGGAAGTCATTGATATCTTAAGGATGTAAAATGAGTATTTTAAATTGCAAAACATAAAATTTAATAAAAATTATATACAAAAGAAAGAAAGAAAATTGCTTGCATCTTTAAATGTGCATTAAAGTGAACTGCAATAAGACCGGTTTGTATTGTCATAATTGGTGGTGGAAGTAAAGCTCACCCCAATTTATCCCCCATGAATTGCTGCACTGGCTTCTTACTACTTCCAGGCTCTTTGGTTAGGAGCGAGATGGTTACATTTTCAATATTCTTCTCAGTTTTATAAGTTTATTCATACTGAGTGATAACGGTGTTGTTTCGAAGAGGTCATTAAAACATTTCCCCCTCTGTTTGGATTCATTCTCTTAGGGAAACAAACGCTTGGCTGTTTAAAGAGAAAATTGGGTTGCTTTTATGCTTGCAAAGTCCTCCGTTGTTTACAAATTCATACCTGAAAATCAAGATTCCGCTTCAGAGATAATGAGTACAACTTTTCAATAATAAAAGACCTTCAAGCATACTGTACTAATCTGCTCATTTAGAGGTTACATTTAGAGCCTCTTAATATTATGGACTGTGGCAAAGCTCCACCTTTATAGACTTTTTTTCTTATAGCAATAAGATTGGTAGACAAAGAACATGGTTCTTCTTCTCTGGAATATATTATAGAATATATTATGTGGAAACTGAAAGAAAACACTTATAGTTTAAAGCCATCTCATCTACTGGTCACCACCATATTTTGTGGTGTTAAATTTCCATAATTCAGTTTGCCTTGACAAAATACTGGTGGTACACAAGGCTCCCGCACTGCAAACAAGCATGTCTATAAGGAAACAGCCTTTGGAACATGTGGGTAGAAAGTATTTTAAATACAGAGAAGTGACAGATGATCAAATCCACATTGGGAAGCTTCCCCATCAAAACTGCATTCCTTGGGCATGCTCTTAATGAGAATCATGTTTTAAATATTACCCACATTATTTCTCATGCAGAATCCAATTTCTATTTATGCTACTCTGAGGTTACATGAAATGTCTGTTTTCTCAAGCCAGTTCAACAACTGAATGAAGAGCCGGGATGACATTTATGCAGATTTGAGGTAATCTGTCATTTACCTACTTGTTCAATGCATATCCATGCTGTTGAAATATATTGCTTTCCTTACCCCCTCCATGTAATTTTCCTCTGCCTTGTTTCAGTGTAGGATTTCTATTACATTTCTTCCTTAAGCCCCTTGATTCTAATCACCACCTCCGGTCCCAAAGGATTTAGTGTTAGCTACAGAGATTTCATATGTGCCTGATGTGAGACTACACAGTAACAGCTATTCCCTTATAAAGGGTTTCATGACAGGAGGGGTGGTTTTGTTTCACATAGAAAATGGTGCTAGAGACTCCTGCCAAAGAACTGACTGATTAGTGAAAATTAGAGCCAAGCTGAAACTTCTCTGAAAATAGACTTCTGAATATTTTCTCCTCTCATCCCTTCCGAAAAAGAGAAGCCATTTTGCCAAACGATCTCCACCGTTTCTGCTCCCTTCCACCCGGTTCCCTGGAACGGTGCTAAGCATTGTGGAGGATGCAAAGGAGTGGCAAGGTTGTCGTCAGAGTTGCTGGCGCTGAAGCCAGTTGCAAGGGCAGCAGCAGCAGCAGAAACAACAAAATGTACGAGGAAAAGAAGTCATGTCGCTGTCGGTGATAAAGATGAGCGAGAAATTATTAAGAAAATTTATCCACGGCCAGAGAATCTTCAACAAAATGTTTCCCCTGACTTCATTACTTATAAATAGGATGATAGCTCAGCTGGTTAGACAGCATGGAGCTGAAAATGCCAAGTTCGAGAGACAGCCAGCATGGTGTAGTGGCTAAGAGCGGTGGACTCGTAATCTGGTGAACCGGGTTCGCGTCTCCGCTCCTTCACATGCAGCTGCTGGGTGACCTTGGGCTAGTCACACTTCTTTGAAGTCTCTCAGCCTCACTCACCTCACAGAGTGTTTGTTGTGGGGAGGAAGGGAAAGGAGAATGTTAGCCGCTTTGAGACTCCTTCAGGTAGTGATAAAGCGGGATATCAAATCCAAACTCTTCTTCTTCTTCTTCTTCTTCTTCTTCTTCTTCTTCTTCTTCGATCCTCGTATGGGACAGCTGCATATTCCTGCATTGCAGGAAGTTGGATTAGATGATCCTCGGAGTCCTTTTCAACTCTACAATTCTATGATTCTACGATCTTGGAAGAAAATGAAATTTAAACATCATCCCATCCACAGTGCTACCTATTATTTCTACCTTCTTGGTTATCTTACACATACTGAGGTCGGTCCCCCCCTGCTAAAGGACTTTCGAAAGCAGTCCTATGTACTGAGCTACAATTTTGGCAGGAAAGTTTTAAAACTTCTGAATTGGACAGTAAAATTCCCATGAGGTAAAAAAAAAAAAGTGTAAAAGGTAAAGGACCCCCTGGACGGTTAAGTCCAGTCAAAGGTGACTATGGGCTTGCGGAGCTCATCTTGCTTTCAGGCCGAGGGAGCCGGCGTTTGTCCACAGAAACCTTTCCGGGTCATGTGGCCAGCAGGACTTCTGGTGCAATGGAACACTGTGACGGAAACCAGAGCACACAGAAACACCGTTTACCTTCCCGTTGCAGTGGTACCTATTTATCTACTTGCACTGGCGTGCTTTTGAACTGCTAGGTTGGCAGGAGCTGGGACAGAGCAAAGGGAGCTCACTCTGTCACAGGGATTCGAACCGCCGACCTTCTGATTGGCAAGCCCAAGAGGCTCCGTGGTTTAGACCACAGCACCACCTATGTCCCATGAAGTAATCCTGTTGGTGCAAGGATTGCATATGCTTTTATGCCTGTCAGGTAAACCTCTACACTTGACTGAATCTGTATGGCATCCCTGAGTGTTTATTGCCTACTGTGTGTACCTCTAACCCCAAAGACGCTTCCAAGGAAGGAGCCGCATTGAGATATAACTCTGTTGAGTATGCATACTGGCACACACACACACACACATACACACACAGCGAAAGAAATGCTGGACCCAATCCTTCTAAATCATCCATCAGTGGTTGATGGATTGATCCGACACTTTCTCCTCTGCAATGGAACTTAATCCTCCTCCTTGCCTTCCACTTCCCTTCAATCAGTTCTGAGGATTCCTTCATTTCTCTGGAACAGATTAAGGGGCATTTATTAATTATTTCAAGATGTGCATGATAAATGGAGAATAACTTTAGCTCAAGCTGACGGTTTCAAGTCTGTGCTGTTAGATCTAAGGTGATTCATTCAGACATGCAAGGCATCGTTGACATTGCAGTATGGGTTGCCATATGCCCTCTTTTTCCAGGACACGTCCTCTTTTTCAGGATTAAAATTTATGTCCAAATGGATTCTTAAAATTTGGCAAAATGTCCAGGTTTTTTGTTTGGGTTTTTTGTTCACAATATTTTTTTTTTTTTTTAATTTAAGCTTCTGCAGCCTACATATAGTACGAGTATTTTAAATGAGAGTCGTCATAGCGATCCATAGTTAAAAGTAGACGTTGGCAAATGTGTCCTCTTTTTTGCTCTTCAAAATATGGCAACCCTATCAGACAATAAATTTGGCCATTTAGCCTTTACACTTTGTTACCTGTTTGCCATGTCATACTTTTTAAAAAGACTAAAGGCTATACACTTTTAGAAATATGTTTCTTCAGAATGTCTTGCCAATGCTGGCTACCTAACATCCTCATCCTTGTGGGTCATAGAAAGCATATCAGTCACATTGCATGAGGAAAGTTCAGGAAGTCCGCTTTGGTGAATGGGGATGAAGGCTTGGACACGAGCTGTGCCAGGGGGTGGATCCAATGGAATGGGAAGTCTTCCCTTGGGTCCTCTCCCTGGCCATTTAAGCAACCCTCACCTGGGGCCCTACCTGCTTTTCCTTCGTTGCTTTCCTTCGCCACCCATTGGTTTAAACTGATAGTCAAGGACTTTGCTGTGGCTAAGGTTGTATGGGGATGGGTAGGAATTTGTCCACCGGGCAAATTGGCCCCAACCTGGTAGTTTTGCCTACCTCATAGCAATCGTCGCAACTGGGTTGAGCATCGGGGCAATCCTTTGTCTTGGATGGAGGGAATGTTGTAGTCTCCGCCTACCCGTCCAAATGCTGGGGTATCCCATTAAAGGCATCCAGGGGGAGTGGTCATATCCATGTGCCCAGGCGGGGCCAGGGCCGAGAGCACTCCCCCAGATGGTGGTCCCTATTTGACAACTATCTGACTTTTAGACGGAACATCTAACACCTGACTTTTAGACGGAACACTCTCCCATCAGGTGTCAAGGAAATAAAAAAAACTATCTGACTTTTAGAAGACATCTGAAGGCAGCCCTGTTTAGGGAAGTTTTCAATGTTTGATGTTTTATTGTGTTTTTAATATTTTGTTGGGAGCTGCCCAGAGTTCCTGGGGAAAACAGTCTTAGTGGTCTTTTATTTATCAGGGTTGGGGACTGGGGAGCACGACGTCTGGATCTGCTATTATTATTATTATTATTATTATTATTATTATTATTATTATTATTATTATTATTGTCTACTGACTGTTATTGCCATGTTAAACACAGACTCTTGCGTCTTGATTAGGTGAGAGGCTGGGGAAGTGGGATTGTTGTTGTTTTAGGCGAATAGATACAGAGATTGCATTCGAGTTGTTGACTTGACATGAGTGGCTTTGCTCAAGCAGCAACATGCTGGTATCTGCAGGTTGTAAACTAATGTCACTGGTTCCAGATCATCATGTCTCCTTTTCATTTGGGACATCTGCTTGTATGAGCTAATGGAGGATCATGAAATGATGCTCTGAACTCACTGCACTGATGGCTCCCTGCTGAAGAATTTAAGCATATACGCTGCACAGCTGTTAGTATTTCCAAGCGGTTGTCATATGAGACAGTCAGGTATATGCTGAGGTGACAAAAGAAGTTAGCATCCCCATTATACAAAGGGGGGTGGGGATAACCAGCTGTGTGGATTTGTAAAGTCTTTTAAGCAGTTCATAGCTTTCCATTCAAGTTAGCTGAGTGAAAAGGAAAAAGGGGGAAATGAACCAAATATTCAGCCCTCGGAAATAGTACAGGTCTCTGATGTTTGAAATCTCAACTTGCCCCTGAAGCTATCTGGGTAGGATGGATCAGAATAAATAATAATAATAATATTTTTGAGGATTTTAAGAATGTGAATAAATTTTTATTAAAAAGAAGCATATTATTTATCCCTTAAAAACAAGCTGCTTTAAAATGAAAAAAGACTTTGACCTAATACAAACAGGCTTATTAAAGTCTACATTCGTAATAGTTGAAAACTGAATTAAACAAGGGATTAAAAAAACTGTATAAAATGTTAGCGTTTGGAATTATTCTGGGAAAGGTTCTAGTTGCTCTTTTCCATTCTTCTGCCCCCCCACCCCGGCCTTCATTTTTTCCTTTCAACAGCATTTTGCAATCCCTGAGCATGCTCAGTCTTCACAGGGCTATTTGGCAGGGCATGCTCCCTAGCTTTGGCAGGGCATGCTCCCGTGCCCCTCTCCCAATAACAGACAACACACAACGGCATAGCAAGGTCAAGCGGACAAGTCCTAAAAGTAGGGAGAGGGGGGCAGGTGTTCCGATGCACTGGCCCAAAGAGGAAGCTCAGGGACATGTGCATTGGACTTAAATAGGTCCCTCAATCTGTTTAGCTAGCATCCCATTGGTCTGATTACACCCAGAATCGAGGGACCTATCAATAGGGTGTTGTGGCTATCCAATCGAACCCACCCACAACACAAGGTTTGGTTGCCAGGTTGCACCGCAACACGTGCCCTCTTTGAGGGAGGACACGATTTAGCGTCAGAGTTCTGCTACATGGAAAGCTACATGTTCTTTTCTTCTTCAGAGAGCATTTAAGAAAGGGGCCCAATTTGGATCACACCCTCGGACTCTATTTACTCTGTTCCCAACCATTCCTTTGCCTCGGCACCCGGAAACTAAGAGCAGGCTGCCCTTGCAGAATCCCGACAGTTGAAGCTTGGTCAATTACAGCAAGTTGGAGAGGAGGGATGGATAACAGGGGCAGAGAGGGAACAGGCAGGTGAAGCCACAGCTGCCTTATCTGTACATTTCAGACAAGGTCACCCCTTTTGAGGACATTAATCCTGCAAAATTTCAGAAGGATCGTTGCAGCGGTTTCCCTGCAAAGACAGCTGTGACCATTTTGGAGTGTGTGAAACAGGAGTCACTTAACCTCCCCATGTGTTTTGTGGACAATTGATCTGAAAATTGTCCGCTTAATTGCAGAAGAATGGGTCTGGGGCTATTGCGGTTGGTACCTTTTAAAGCTGCTTTTGGAGTTTGGGGAAAAAACTAACCCCCTCCGTTGTTTTCTTCGTCATTCTTTTAACATTCCTAACCACACCTGATTTGTTTGATTTGATATATACGTCTTACTCATTTCTCTTTCTCTCTCTCCCTGTTAGATAAAGGAAAGATAAGAAAACAGTATCAAGGGATCAATAACATCCACTAAAATGGGTTCCGCGCAGTGAGCAAGTGAAAAATAATGGACCAAACACAGAATCATGAAGGCAATTAATTAGACCCTTCTGGTCAAAAGTATTCAGGCAGGAATAAAATGTGTTTGCGGAGGTGTTCATTGTACAGTGCAAGTAAATATATTGTCAATAGCTGGAATGGTACCAATGTTTACATTCCTCTCACTCCAGATTTACTGAAATGTAGTTCAGCACCAGACCTTTGCTGGATAGCCTGAAGCGCACACATTTCTCAGTTCTTCTGCAATGCTTTGAAAGAACTTGTGAGGTGTCCTTAAATATATTTGCTAACCTTTCTTATGCATTGACAGGCAGACCCACAAGTAAAGGCTTGTGAATAACATTAACAAATTGGTTGGTTGGTCGGTTGGGTGGGTGAGGTTGTATGTGTACTGAACAGAATCGTGGGCTGGAGTGTATTTGATGGGTTGCTGTTGGGTTTCTTGAATCCTTATTTCAGATCTTGTGATTTATGTGGAAATTGTTCAGTTTGGTTTTTATGTTTTGTTTATTGTTTAGGACTACCTTTCTTCCATCACAGTTATGCATTCTTTCTTATTCAGTATCAATATCAAAACCTTTATTGGCATCACTTACAAACATTCAAAATAAATAGGCCAGTACGATCTCGTCGCCATATCATCAGTACAGTCACTTGCCAAAGGGAAAAGGAGACCAGCAGTCTATTTCACCTCTGTGGGTCTCCAACAAGGGCAGGATCCTGCAATGTACTTTGGCGGCAAAAGATCAAATAGAGGAACTTAGCTATTGTCTTGGTGAGCTCCTGGTCTCTCCCCCTGTAATAGGAAGCATATAACCTCTATCTCCGGTTTCCATTTTGGGATACATAGTTGGTCTAGGTATTGTTGGCAGAGATCATCATACATTTTGCATTTGAGGACCAGGTGAGCTAGTTTCCACCAGGTGGGCATCACATGGGCAGATCCTATCTTCTTCTGCCGTCCCCGCAAACCTACCCCAGAGGAGGTTAGAGGGATTAGAATTGAATATAGCCAGCGAAAAAGCCCTTCTTTCTTGCGGGTTAAACAGAAATTGTAGATAATTGGGATTAGATTCCTGCGCCCAAGAGAGTCGAAAATAAAGAGGGGAACATGTTTTTTCCGCAGCTAAAATTAGTTCCTGACGCTCTTTTTTCCCATAACCTAGTTTTTAACATGGCTTTGGCGACTGGGAAAGCCAAGGCACCTAGGAGATCCTCTGAAAGCCCAAGTTGCCGTATCTTTGTGCAAAACAGTTGTAACCCTGGGGAATTCTTTCTTATTGCAAGCTGCCTTGAGCATAGTTTTGAACTGTGGAAAGGAGGCATACAAATATACATATGTATGCAATGCTTTTTTCTGGGGGGGGGACGCAGGGGGATGCATACCCCTAAACATTTTGTGAATCTAACGGGAGAAGAAACCAAATAAAAAATTAAAATTATAAGTTGCTTCTCTAGCACGGTGAATCGTCAGTTCTGTTGCAACCCTCAATGGCAGCCTCATTTCCTGTCACGATGTTTCCTGAGTGTTTATTTCCCATGATTTGAACTATAAAATGGTGATTTTCTTGAGTCAAAATGAGAGTACCCCTAAACATTTTTTTTTTTTTTTTAGAGAAAAAGCACTGTAAGTATGTATTTTCACTCTGACAGGCCAATCCTATGTCATATGCTGAAGCCATACCTCTTTGCCCTGGCCTTTGAAAAAATATATAAAATATTGATTATATATTTTGGAAAGAGGTTTGTCTGTTTATTTTCTATATGTTCAGATGCGTCTCAGAATTGCCTTTGATGGATACGGACCATTGCAACATGTATATGCTATTTGTGTTATGTAATAGGAATAATAGGAATAGGAATAATTTATTGGCCAAGTATCAGTCATACTTGCAATTTTGCTACACTTATTTCATCTCATTTATTACTAACTGTTGTTTAATTTTATATTCATCCGTTATAAACTTATCTGGTGTTTTAATCTTTTAGCTAAAGCAAGTTTGCAATTTGTGCCATCTGTCTAAAATACCAATGAATGATTATTTGAGAAAGAAGACTTCTGGTCCTGATGACAATTATCCTTGGGCAATTTTCTTCCTAGCAGAACACCTCTTGTCAACATTTCTTTTTAATGTTTTTTTTTTAAATAAAAATAAAAATAAAAGTTTTGTTCAATTTTAATCCATTTTAAGGAGTTTCTTATGCTTCCATTTCCCTGTTTTGATCATTACTTGGGCTACAATCCATAGCTCAGGTTCAATACCTTTAAAACAGTACGGTCTCATTCTGTACTGAGCCCACTGATTTATGTAGGATTTATTAAGGTCATATGTTAAAAGATTCCCCACATGAAGCAGCCTTATCCATGCGCTGAATGTGGAAAGTAATGTATCAACTAACTTATCCACACAGAGGCCTGATTCCTTGCACCCCATTCAGAATATTCTTCCTTCTTTTTCAGGGAGATCATATTTTTAGGATGTAACCATGCTGATATGTCACAGCAAAAACAACAGAGCTTTGTCACACCTTATAGAGAAAAATGTTATGGCATAAGTTTTCAGGGATGGGCTCTAGGAACGTGGGTGGCGCTGTGGGTTAAACCACAGAGACTAGGGCTTGCCAATCAGAAGGTTGGCGGTTCGAATCCCCACAACAGGGTGAGCTCCCGTTGCTCGGTCCCAGCTCCTGCCAACCTGGCATTTCAAAAGCACGTCAAAGTGCAAGTAGACAAATAGGTACCGCTCCGGCGGGAAGGTAAACGGCGTTTCCATGCACTGCTCTGGTTCGCCAGAAGCGGCTTAGTCATGCTGGCCACATGACCCGGAAGCTGTACGCCGGCTCCCTCGCCCAGTAAAGCGAGATGAGCGCTGCAATCCCAGAGTCGTCCGCGACTGGACCTAATGGTCAGGGGTACCTTTACCTTTACCTTAATGGGCTCTAGTCCATGAAAGCTTCTGCCACAGTGACATTTGTTAGTTCTTGAGGTGCCACAGGACTATTGTTTTTATGAGCAATCCCATTCCATCCTGTTTTATCCCGCCCCCTCCCCACAATGTAGATACTATTGCACTTGGATCTCTGGGGTTTGAACTCCAGAAATCTCAGTAGTGCTTGAGGAATCCAATCTCTGTTAATATCTATAAAAAAAATGTCCTGAACTGCACCTATCGGACTAATGTGAAGACACAGTTATTGTTTTGATCATAGAAAGTCACATCTCAACAGTTTAAGTGTTTGTTTGTTTTTAAGGTAAACATTTGGAAATATGTGTCTTGAGAGAAATGTTTAATTTGCAGATTGATGCAGAAGTGGAATGAAGTTATGGATTTAAACCCTACCTGAAAGAAATATGCATGCTAGATTTGTACAGGTTTGCATATGCAGAATTGTTACACTGTTGAACTAGGAGCTGGGAGAGCAGGGTTCGAATCCCCAATCAGCCACGAAGCTCACTGGGTGACCTTGGGCCAGTCACCATCTCTTAGCCTAACCTCCTTCACAGGGTTGTTGTGAGGATGAAATGGGGAAGAGGAGAACCATGTACGCCACCTTGAGATCATTGGAAGATAAAGGTGGCCTATAAATGCACTAAATAAGGAAATAATGTAAACTGTGGAAATCTGTAGGAGTGGTGTGGTGGTAGAAGCAATGGTTTGTCAGCTCACCCTGAAAACTACCAGTGCTTTTGGACTTACTTTTGTTGGATCTCATTTGTGATACTTGGGGGTGGGGACCAAAATGGCCATAGTGTGACTGCCTTCTCACTTTTTTTTTTTTAAAGCAAGCCTAACATTTTGAGAACAGGGAGGGGTAGCCCATGTGTGGTGCTGTGGTCTAAACCACTGGGCCACTTGGGCTTGCCAATCAGAAGGTCGAAGGTTCAAATCCCCATGACAGGGTGAGCTCCCGTTGCTCTGCCCCAGCTCCTGCCAACCTAGCAGTTTGAAATCATGCCAGTGCAAGTAGATAAATAGGTACCACTGCGGTGGGAAGGGAAACAGCGTTTCCGTGCACTCTGGTTTCCATTATGGGGTCCCCATTGCACCAGAAGTGGTTTAGTCATGCTGGACACATGACCCGGAAAGCTGTCTGTGGACAAACGCTGGCTCCCTCGGCCTGAAAGCAAGATGAGCACCACAACCCTTTAGTCACCTTTGACTGGACTCAACCGGAGTCCAGGGGTCCTTTACCCTTTTTGTGTGTGTAGGTTTGTAACTGTTCAGGAGCATCATTTCCCGTTTGGGAGAAGCAAGACAATGTTTTCTTCGCTACATCTAGTGAATCTTCCCCTACCTTCAAAAATTGTTTGCTTGTTTAGGACAAGGGAGCTGGTGGGAAATGCATTCTGGTGCTTTTGCTCAGAATGGGCTGAGTTATTTTGAAGCAGCATCATTGAAACCTTTGAAACTCTTCAGATCGCAAATGCTTACCCTTCGCTAATGACTATGTTGTTACCACACACTGCAGGCTCTTAACTAAACTCAGATGTTCCTGGTGAAAATACTGTGATGTTCATCTGGGGTGGTTATTTTCAGTGGCTTGAGTTCAGCATGCATTAGGTGGCTTTAACGTTCAAGAGACTATATTTAATTAAAATGTTATTTTTATAGTTACATTTAATACCTGTGTTTTGTTAGTAAAATACGGTTCCCTGTCTCTAGCCTTTGGATTTGCTCCCTAATTAATATAGGCCCAGAGGCAAACAGTGAATTAGATATGACAGAAATTCTAGAAATGCAAATGCATCTATTTCTGTGTGTTCTCAAAAAGGCTACAATTCAAATTTGCAGGCTTGCACAGTCAGCGGGAATACATTATGTTCAGCTAACAGTCTTTCTCGAACACACATTTCCAATACATAAACATGAAATCCTACTGCTTTTACTTCTTGGAATGATAGCTGACTAAATCCCCTCATGCTTCATACTCATCTTGAATAGAAGCTACTTCCTGACTGTGTGCGCATGCAGGCTCACAATGATAAAAGCTGGGTGCTGAGAGAGAACAAAATGAGTCTTACCTTTGCAAATGCTGCTCGTGCTGATGGTGCACCTTTATAGATAGCTGCAGCTCAAACATGAAAACACTGTCTTCCTGTCAGATATTCTGATGCTAATACAGAACAGCATAGCAGGCCACTATGGCTTAGGTATTACAGTGGCTAACAGATGGAGCTGGAAAGAAACCATGATGTCCCTGGTCCAAGTATTACCTGTGCTATAAACTCGCAAGTAAGAATAATAATAATAATTTATTATTTATACCCTGCCTATCAGGCTGGGTTTCCCCATCCACTCTGGGCGGCTCCCAACAGAATATTAAAAACACGATAAAACACCAAACATAAAAAACTTCCCTAAACAGAACTGCCTTCAGATGTCTCTAAAAGTCAGATAGTTGTTTATTTCCTTGACATCTGATGGGAGGGCGTTCCACAGGGTGGGCACCACTACCAAGAAAGCCCTCTGCCTGGTTCCCTGTAACCTCACTTCTCACAGCGAGGGAGATGGACCTCATCGGAGGTGGACCTCGGAGATGGACCTCAGTGTCCGGGCTGAATGATGGGGGTGGAGATGCTCCTTCAGGTATACTGAGCCAAGGCCATTTAGGGCTTTAAAGGTCAGCACCAACACTTTGAATTGTGCTCGGAAACGTACTGGGAGCCAATGTAGGTCTTTCAGGACCAGTGTTATATGGTCTCAGTGGCTGTTCCCAGTCATCAGCCTAGCTGCCACATTCTGGATGAATTTTAGTTTCTGGGTCACCTTTAAAGGTAGTCCCACAAGGTGGCCCTTTGGCCTTACCCCCTAAGTGCAATAGGAGCACAATAGTACTGTAAATATTACTGAGATAACACACAAGAAATATTTGGCACACACCTGCCACTGATTGCCAGGTCATCCAGTTCTCCACTGATGGAGGGCAAAATGGGCTGGCTGTGAGCTGCTGGTGTCACTTAAAAGAAACAAGAGCTGTGGCCAATTCAGAATCATAGAGTTGAAGAGTTGAAAGGGACCCCAAGGCTCATCTAAGTCCATGCCCCTGCAATGCAGTAATCTCAGCTAAAGTATCTGACAGATGGCCACCCAACCTCTGCTTAAAAACCTCCAAGGAAAGAGATTCCATCACTTCCTGAGGGAGACCATTCCACTGTCAAACAGCTCTTACCGTCTGAAAGTTTTTTTTTCCTGATGTTTAGTCTAGTTGGAATCCCCTTTCTTGTAACTTGAAACCATTGGTTCATCTCCTGCCCTCCAGAGCAGGAGAAAACAAGCTTGTTCCTTCTTACATGTTGACAGCCCTTAAGATATCTGAAGATGGCTACCATACCTCCTCGCAGTCTCCTCTTCTCCAGGCTAAACATACCCAGCTCCTTCAACTGCTCCTCATAAGGCTTGGTTTCCGGACCCTTGATCATCTTGGCTCTGGGAGGAGAGCCAAAAAAGGAGGACAGACTATTTAAATGGCCTCGTCAAGAGTTAGAATGGCAGAAAGACAGAGAGATGTAGAGATAGAGGAGAAGCAGCAAGCAAAGCAATAGACAAAGGTTTGCATAAAGCTGCAGCTTCAATTATGGTGTTTTATATTATGTGGCTTCAAGCGTTAGAGAGGTGGGCTGAAATGCAGATCTGGTTATAGGATTGACATCTGCGTGGTTGTGTTGTGACTTTGGACAAATCACTTACTTAGTCCTCCTTTGGTAGAATGTGTGAACTGCTTAACTGGGAGAAAATGAAGACTTGACTTGGAATTTCCATGATTGGAGCTCCCTGCGTCATTTGCATAAAGAGCCAGAAAGTTGTATTTGGTCCTGACCAGAGAAGAATGGCAGATTAAGTTGGTGGATTATGCCAAAATGGCAAAAATGACCAGAAGAATCAGAAATCAGGAAGAACATTGTTCCCATATGAAATCTTTGACATGCTTTGATTAACTTCCGCAATGTTATATGCTACAAAGATTATAGATAATATGCAGTCAACAAGGAAACGAAGGACCCATACTGAGGAAGATGGAAGTCTCAATGTATGGAAGAGCTTTATTTTATATGTAACATTTTCTTTGTACCTGATGTGTTTTGTTTATTCTTTTGTGCTTTTTGTTGCGAATGGATTCAATATGTAAAATCAATAAAGATTAAATTGCAAAAAAGGAAAGGAAAGAAATCAGGAAGACCTGAATTTTAATAAGGAATGGGGGGGATTATAATTTATCTTAAAAATCATTGTAAACAGTTAAAATTATTAGCAGGATCGAAAGTTGGAATAACACTTGTAGTTTAATGGTGAATTTTGGATGTAATGGAGATGTAAAAAGATTTGGATTATTATCAAAGATGCAGGAGGGAATGACTAACAATAGGACCCACAAAGGGGAGGAGATTCTTTGGAATCTTGATTTTATGATGTATGTTGGATGTAAAGATAAAGGTACCCCTGACTGTTAGGTCCAGTCACAGACGACTCTGGGGTTGCACGCTCATCTCGCTCTATAGGCCGAGGGAGCCGGCGTTTGTCCTTAGACAGCTTCCGGGTCATGTGGCCAGCATGACTAAGCTACTTCTGGCGAACCAGAGCAGCACACGGAAACACCATTTACCTTCCTGCCGGAGCAGTACTTATTTATCTACTGACACTTTGACGTGCTTTCGAACTGCTAGGTGGACAGGAGCTGGGACTGAGCAACGGGAGCTCACCCTGTCGCGGGGATTCGAACCACCGACCTTCTGATCGGCAAGCCCTAGGCTCTGTGGTTTAGACCACAGCACCACCCGTGTGAGTGTAAAACATTAATTTGAAAATAAATGCATTTATAAAGAAAGAAATTTGTAGTTGGGCCCCAATGCAAAACAACAAACCCCCATCCCACTCCGAAGCTGCTATTAACTGCAGAGGTGAAGATATACTGGTACAACGAGATACCTGTATGTTTTCACCTCTTTGGCCAAACACAGCTTCAGGGATAGAATTTCAAATGCAGAATCAGTACATTGGACTTAATCTCAGTAACTTGCTATGCTGCGTATGCAAGATACTTTGAGGGTAAGGTTGCTTGGATTCATCATGACTTAGCCTCTGAAAGGGGGGGGGATAGAATATCTCAGATAATCTCCAAATTAATCTAAGGGGAAGTTTGATAAACTCACCCATTTCTAGTTTTAATATAAGTATTTGATCTCCCCCTCCCAAGTCATTCTTTTGAAGAAGGCCTGAGCAGTCCCAAATGCATTGGGATTTACGCAGCTTTTTTTAGGATTAATAAAATTCCCTGTGTGTTTTATGTAGTCTTTTTTTTTTTTTTGCATCAAGTGAACAGCATCACCCTCTCAAATAAATTCTGTGTTACAAGAAAGCCTGAAACAAATAGGGTTTTTGCCCTCCCTTTTTTCCTAAACAGTCTGCCTTCTGAGCTACATGACAAGCACGATACCAACAGATGCCGCTTTTTTCCAACCGTGGAGATAGAGTAGGAAGGAGAAAGCCTTTCCTGTTGAATTTCTGCCTGTTTGTGTTTGGGCAGGGGGACTTACGAATTGGAGGTACACATTCCTTACTTACATTAAGACAACATCATCTTACATTATTAAGTAACTACTCAGTGTTAAGAGGGAGAAATTAAATGAATTAATGAGGTATGTTAAAAGCACGCTTGAGAAATCAAATGTTTTGCTGATAAATAAAACTCTATGGCTGACTATTATCTTCACTCCTTCCCATCAGCATGTTCCCTGAGAGTGGCTGTTCCAAAATGATATGAGGAAAGTCTCACTTTGTAAAATCATTTTGACAATCTGGTACAGCCAATGATAAAATTATTTTTATCATTCTAGACTCTAGCATCAGTCTTCACTTCTCAAATGAAGAGCCATAGGATTAACCGGATTATATAATCATTAGAAATGGTTGCCGTAGTCTCTGTCAGTAAAGTAGGCGAATTCAGACTTTTAAAGTCCTGAACCAGGCAGGTGCCTTTACTGTCACCTATGACCTGATACTTTTAACTGAAAATGCCATGGATTGAACCATTATTATTATTATGGTCAAACAAACAAACAAACAAACAATAAAAATAATGGATTGAACCATACATCTTCTGTATGAAAAGCATGGGCTCCACCACTGACCTGTGTTTCCACCCCAACCTACCATTGCTACTGGAAAAATGTCAGAGCAGGGAATGGAGAACCTTATTTCAAAGACAAGGATTGCATTCCTGCATATAACACCAGTCCTGAAAGACCTACATTGGCTCCCAGTATGTTTCTGAGCACAATTCAAAGTGTTGATGCTGACCATTAATGCCCTAAACTGCCTTGGCCCAGTATACCTGAAGGAGCGTCTCCACCCAAATTGTTCAGCCCAGACACTGAAGTCCAGCACTGAGGGCCTTCTGGCACTTTCCCCTCACTGAGAGAAGTGAAGTCACAGGGAACCCGACAGAGGGCCTTCTCAGTAGTGACACCCGCCCTGTGGAACGCCCTCCCTTCAGATGTCAAAGAGAACAACAATTACCAGACCTTTAGAAGACATCTGAAGGCAGCCCTGTTTAGGGAGGCTTTTAATGTTTTATAGATTATTGTATTTTAATGTTCTGTTGAAAGCCGCCCAGAGTGGCTGGGGAAACCCAGCCAGATGGGCGGGGTATAAATAATAAATTATTATTATTATTATTATTATTATTATTACTACTACTTGTAGAAAATCACATTTAAAAAAAAACTTGCAGCAATGAACATCTGGTGAAGGGGAAAAAATCCCAAGAGCTTTCTAGAATGTTTTTGATCTATTTCTCATTTTACTTATAGCTCTTGTCCTTGGGAAGAAGGATAAAAAGTTTAAAAACTTCATAAAATTTATGCTTCATACCATGTTAACCTTTTAAGTATGATGTGTTTTGATAGGCCAACCATTTTTCCCTTTTATCTTTCGCTGGTTTCAAGCATTGTAAAAGCAAAGTACATGAGTGGGCACCCATTAATACAAAGAATACTGAAAAGGTCAGTATAGCTTTATAGAACAGGATTTTCACCTGCTGATCTATCTGTCTGTCTCTCTCTGCGGGTGTCTGTGTATTTCTGTATATATTTCAAAACCTTGCCTGTAATGATAGTAAATGGAAGAAAAACAAGCTTTTGTGCATGTAAGAGTGTAGTTGGGGCCAGTTCTCTGCAATCTGGACCAGCAGTCAGATTTGTGTGTGTGCAAAGCTAGCACTTTTTGCATCATTACTATAATTTGTTTTTAGTAAAATACAAATACAAGCACATTCTTTAACTGTGCAACTTATACAACGCACTGAAAAGCTCAGCCCAAACTCTGTTCATGCCTTGTTGCCTGGCCTACACTGAACACCTGGGCTCCCTTGCATCCTGGCTAATATATAATAACCCTTTTAATTTATTTTCTTTAATTTTCTTTATGCATTCTTGTATGCATTGCTGGAGAATTGCATTGCAAAATTCAAAGGTTAGTTTTGCTTTGTCTCTTGCATTATTTTAGGAAGTGCAAATTAGGGAGGTTCACCTTTAAATGCAAACTGAATCTAACCCCCCCCCCTTCTCTATTGAAAGGTAAGTCCTGCGGAGTTCCATGAGATTGCATGGGATTGCAGCCTTAGCTACAAAACATACCTTGGTTTCTTCGCCAATACGAAGACAGGGGAAGCTGAGTTTAAAATTAAAGTAATCAACACTGTATTAGACAAGAGAGGTCAGGTGCCCCACATTTGGGTTTTATTGCTTCCCCAACCCTTGTCCTCAAGGCAGCATGTTGTAGCTGCCTCACAAGTGCATCCTATGTCCATTGAGATAAAACAACTGAAAAATGCAGTAGCCCTGCCCTTGATGGCGCTGACAATAAGTCACTTGTTAATTTGCAGTCCTTGCCAAGAACACATTTTGTATATCATTGTGGGTGCCACTGAACCTAGGTTCACATCACCCAGGGATGCACAGAAAGTGGTGTCAATGGCCGGTGAAAGGTGTTTCTACAAAGCTTCAAAATAACCAAGGAAACAACGTTTTCTTGGGAAACATTTATGGAAACAGAGAGCCATTCAAATGGAATTGAGGCATTTCATTATCAATCTTGTCAGATACGCACAATGAAGACCCTAGCAAGGAATCGTTCTGCTAGGAATTTTGTCCTGAAATGGATAAAAACATTACCAGAATAAAGTTGCTGCTTCCATCAGTTATTGGTGGAGGACAGCTCAACTTTAGGTCGAGATGAGATTTTCCAGAATACCCAATTGCTTGATTTAGATGGAACCAAAAGGTGATAAAGCAAGTTCAGATTTTTATATGACTCGTAGTTTGGTAATTACAAACTGCAACCTTGGGGGACATATCCAGTATTTACTCTGGGAAGAGGTGGCCAAACTTAAGATGAATTCATTTGTTTGTTACCCATGGCCTCTTCCTGAAAGACATGCAACAGTACACAAGATCTCTGCTTCTAATGTGCTGGGAAATCATTCTGAGCTGCCCTATTTTTCTTTACTGCAATTTCCTTCTGTTCCTTTTAGTTTCCCAGAGGTTGATGAGGAGAAAAATTGGACTTAATTAACGAGCCTATTGCATTTTACTTTGAATGCTTAGCTGCTATTGTAATTAAGGGGCTTTGATGGTATCAGCAGCTGTCCCGTTTCCTTTGATGGCCTCAGCCATTTGGCACAACGGCAGGATATCGGGAGAGGGAAAGTATGAGGGATGGAAGCCATTTTAATGCCAGCTTGTTCCAGCTCACCCCTAAAAGAGAACTCTGCTGCCAACTCCCCTGAAGAGCCATTTCAATCTGGGACCATAGCTTCCAGCCTAATCCAGAGAGATGGAGAGGTTCCCTGGCTGAGGACCAAGCTGGAAGAACATCCACAAACTCAGTGCAAAGGCCTAGCCTAACTTTCGATAATGGTGGGTGAAAACAGACAGCCACTTACCAAGTACTAACACTGTGAAGGACATACTGAATCAGTTTCCTCACTGAAAATGATCCAAGGAGAGAGAAATCATCAGTGAAATTCTCATGGCTGGGGGTGGGGTAGGATTTTTCTCATATTTGCCTTGCTTTTTGCAGTGTTTGTCAGTGTCTTCCCGTTCATTTTTGAAATAATCTCACCAGTGATGTGCACCGTTTCGTCTCCCTGGGTGCTTCCATTATAAAGTAGCTCCTCCCAAATATATCTGTGTTTACAGAGGATGCATTGCAGGGGATTGGACTAGATGACCCTCGGGGTCCCTTTTCAACACTGCAGTTCTTTGAAAGCTGTAATCAGGGAAGGGCCATAACTCAGTGTGTGGAGCATCTAATTCCCTAATTCAGTCCCCAACATCTTCAGGTAAGGCTGGGTGAGAACCTGGGCAGGAATCCTGGAGAGCCAATTCCAGTCAGTCTAAATAATCCTGAACTAGATGAACTATTGCTTTGACCATTTAAAGATGTTTTGATTACTCTTTGTGTGCTGTGTGTTAGTAGCCTATAAAAGCTTTGTTCTGATGTACAATGGGGCAATCCTTCTAACTAGCAGCTGAGCAGCTGCTAGGGAAGGCGGTCCTATTGCAATAGCTCTAATAAACCCGGTTCCTACAGGACGCTGAGACTGTTGGTTCTCTTGGTTCCATGTTTTATTTATAATAATTTATTATTTATACCCCACCCACCTGACTGGGTTTCCCCAGCCGCCCTGGGCGGCTCCCAACAGGACATTAAAAACATGATGAAACAAACATTAAAAACTTCCCTAAACAGGACTGCCTTCAGGTGCCTTCTAAAAGTCAGATAGTTGTTTATTTCCTTGACATCTGATGGGAGGGCGTTCCACAGGGTGGGCACCACTACCGAGAAAGCCCTCTGCCTGGTTCCCTGTAACCACACTTTTCACAGCGAGGGAACCACCAGAAGGCCCTCGGAGATGGACCTCAGTGTCCGGGCTGAACGATGGGGGTGGAGATGCTCCTTCAGGTATACTGAGCCAAGGCTGTTTAGGACTTTAAAGGTCAGCACCAACACTTTGAATTGTGCTCAGAAACGTACTGGGAGCCAATGGAGGTCTTTCAGAACCAGTGTTATGTGGTCTCGGGGGCCACTCCCAGTCACCAGTCTAGCTGCCGCATTCTGGATTAGTTGTAGTTTCCGGGTCACCTTCAAAGGTAGCCCCACGTAGAGCGCATTGCAGTAGTCCAAGCGGGAGATAACTAGAGCATGCACCACTCTGGTGAGACAGTCTGCAGGCAGGTAGGGTCTCAGCCTACATATTTAAAGTTGTTCCCTTACCTGGGCTAGAACAAGGTGCTGTAGAAGTGAATTCTTACCGCAGCAACAGCATAGCTGTTGCTGCCTCAGTGCAGAGGCAAAAACCTGTGATACTACCCCAAGAGAGGGTGTCTGATAAGCTTTGGATCACTTGTCTGCCAAGCTTTCCAAATTGTCCCTTGAGCCCTTTTAAGTTTCTGAAATTCCACAGGATTTACATAATGCCTTTTAGAATGTCTGGATATGCTGGGGGAAGGGGCTCCTATACCTTTAATCGTTATGTAGGAAAGGACAATTTGACAGCTCGTCATACAGGAGGGAGAAAAGTTGTGCCTGCAGAAATTTCCTCATATAGACAGGGTGCAAGAGCTTTGTCCTTCCGTAGATCTGGTCACATTAACCCCATCGCACAACCGATCAGCTTTGCTATGTACTATAAACACATAGTTTAGAGAAACTCCTGAAAAATTCTTTCCTTTAGCCCTTAAGACCATTTAAGGGATGACAGCACTTATCCAACCCTTTGATTAAGTCAAAGCTTCATTTCTTTGTATTTGTGTGCATGCATGAGCCAGGGGAGGGTGGGGCGGAGAGAGAAATCTGCTTGCCGTTTAGTGCGCACCACGTTCAAGGCGCAGCATTTGATTATTGCTCAGAGCAGCACATCTTCTCAGATCAGCACTGCAGCTTCAGAGAAGGAAAGAGCTGAACACAAACACCTACTTCATTCTCTTCCTATTCTCCCCACCACTACATGCACCCCTTTCCTTTCTCCTTTGCCAACTGAAGCGGCTTTTGGGATTCAGGCTGCAGTCTCTGTTTTTGCCCATTACAATTTATGTCATAGGAACTCATAGATGGTGCAGTAATCATTTTTATTCTTGTAGTGTCTAACATACAGCCAGAATTGGCCTTAGGAAAAGTTATAGGTCCATGCTTCAAACTTATTAGAACTGAAGTCTATTGCCAACTCCATTAACTTCTTTAAATCAAAGCTATAATTAAAGTCACGGACATGTCTCCATATACCTTCAGTGTGCCAGTTATTTTCTTTCTCTTTTTTTCAGTATGAGTCAGTGGCTACATTATAGATTTGTGCTGTACAGAATTACTGTATTAGCCGTAGTCATATTTATTGACTTTTATGTCTAAATAGGAAAGCTGAAGGCTATTATACTTATTGAAGTTTGGGAGAAGAAATGAAGGCAGTTTGACCATTCCTTCACAGGGCTGGCAATTCCATGCTATCTCTTCAGCTACAGATTAGCCATTCCCTCTGAAATGTAAAGTGGGTGGCATCTAAAATTGAAGAGAAGCAGTCAGTTTGGGCTCTGTTTGCTAAATGCCTCTTGAGGTGTGTGTGGGGAGAGAGCATAGCTCCCCGATAGAGCACATTTGTGCGCATGTGCACACAAAGTCCCTGGTCCAATAGTTGGCATTTCCAGTGAAAGGATCTTAGATAAGAAGCCTAAGAAAAGAAAGGGCCCCAGAGAGCTGCTGCCTGTTAGATCAATAGGCTGAGTCAAGGGTATAGTGAGAAGGGGTCGAATCCTGTCCATACATTGGGTTCAGCAAGAACAGCTTGTCATACGTTGTCACACGTGTGGAGGAAAATCTTAAACACGTTGCAGAGTTCAGCAGAGTTCCCAAAAATAGACCAGAGGCAATAGTACTTCATTCTGCAGAGCTTTACTTGTGCTGAAGGCAAATGTAACGTAATGGTTATCAAATCCAATACAATCAGGATTGGCTCAGTCCATACAAAAATCCAGTTGCAGCATTTATAAACTTAACTCATAATAAGACTAAACCTTAGCACTAAGCATCCTATGTAGAGAAACACCAAACCAGAAGGAAGAGAGAGAAAGACAATAGTAAGATCCAGGCTCCTTTTGGCCTATATTTCTACAGCATGACTGCAGAATAGAGATAAGAGAACTAGTTCAAATCAGCTTCCCAGAAGGTATAACCCAAACAATCATGAACCCTTCTGCCTCTGCTTCTCTCACACAGAGAAGCTTCTAGTAGTTTCTTGTATTAATCAGAATAGGAAAGGATAGGAAAGATCTTTACACATGAGATCAATACTTTCTGCACTAGGAAATGCAAACTGACACAGCTTGCATGTTCAGTCCCACTCTTAATGTGTAACTGGCATACCTCTATTTTCTTCCAAAAAATGGATGCCCACTAACTCCACTGTAGAGGGGACATAGTCCACAATTTACAGCTCTCTGTGTGAGCAGCCTTCCTCCACCCTCCAGACCCCACCTAGCAGTTTCATGCAGATGTTGAAACAGTTCGATAAAATCAAACCTTGAGAAACTCCACTTAGAAGGTTCCACAGGACCAAAGAGCACTCTGCAAGCAGCACCCTATGGAAATGACCATCCAAGTGGGTCTGCAACCACCGCAAATTGGTGCCACCTGCCTCCAACATAGACAGTTGCTTCAGAAGGATACCACGGTCAACGGTATTAAAAGCAGCTGAGGGACTGAGGAAAATTAACAAGGACACATTTTTCCCAACTCTCTCCTGACAGAGGTAATCAAACTGGGTATCCAAAGAAGTTACTGGGCCAAAACCTCAATTGAAATGGATGAAGAAAACCAGTTTCCTCCAAGAGGGCCTGGATCCGGTTCGTGAACACCTGCTCAAGAACCTTGCCCAAGAAGAAGAGAGTTGCAACTGGTGGCTACTTAGATTTTCTGAATTCAGGAAGCCTTTCTTGAGAAGCGGTTGTACTGCTGCCTGCTTCAAGCAGGCAGGAGCTGTCGCTACTCATAAGGAGGCATCAATCTCTTCCCTGGCCCAGCCAGCTGTCCCCTTCCTGCTAGTTTGTATCAGCCAAGAGGGGCAAGAGTGAAGTAGTCACCCGGACTGATCCCAGCACCATGGCCTTACTATCCAGCATAACAGGACTTAACAGTGCATCTCTCATCTTGTTTCCTTCCCATAAGCTCTGGAGTTTAAGGTAAAAAAGTAAAGGACCCCAAAAGGCGCCTATGGGGTTGTGGCGCTCATCTCGCTTTCAGGCCGAGGGAGCCGGCATTTTCCACAGGCAGCTTTCCAGGTCATGTGGCCAGCATGACTAAACCGCTGCTGGTGCAACAGAGTACCGTGACGGAAACCAGAGCGCATGAAAATGCCGTTTACCTTCCTGCCACAGCAGTTCCTATTTATCCACTTGCACTAGCGTGCTTTTGAACTGCTAGGTTGGCAGGGGCTGGGACAGAGCAACGGGAGCTCACCCCATTGCACGGATTCAAACAGCAGACCTTCTGATCAGCAAGCCCAAGAGGCTCAGTGGTTTAGACCACAGCACCACCTGTGTCACCAGCACTGGCGGAGGAATAGGGGGGACGGTGGGAGCCCTCCTTTGGGTGGTGCGCCCCACCCCTGCCTGCTCTCCGCCCCCGGTGCCGGAGCATGAAGCTCCGCCACTGGTCACCAGGGAGCCAAACAGGCTGCACCAAGTGGGAGAGGACACCCAGGGATGTTCTTGTCAATGGTCTGAGCTGTTCGGATGTTTCAGAGGTTGGCCAGGGCTTTGACTGGCGCGCCAGTCATATCAGCCAAAAAAATCCCCCAGAGACATCTGGAAATTCATTAGATTCATCAGCCTCTGAAGGCAGACCACCTTGTTGGTCTGCCGCCTCCGCAGAGGGGGAAGTGTGCTGACTGGAGGTGGGGAAATATGGTGCCTCTCTGTGAGACCAGACAAGGTAGGACTAGCAATTAATTCCTCCTGACGTGGGAAGGTTTTATTTGGTTCTGATACAGAAGCTGCTGAGACAGAGCAAGCATGTATTCTGCTTGAGAAGCGGTATGGTAGAATAAACATGTCATTAATGCTGTAGTTGATCTAACTTAATTAATTTACTGTGAAATGTAATTAATACTGCTATCTATCAGTACTAATCTTAACTTTCGGAGCCACAAACAGATGAATATATAAAATGTGCACCTTCAATTAACGTGACAAAACTTAAGGCTGCTACCTTAAAACTCACTTACCTGCGAGTAAGCCCCATTGAACTCAGTAGGACTACTGAGTAGAAATGCATACACTTGTGCTGTAAATTTGGGACATCAACTAATCAGATATATACCGGTAACTCAATCTCAGCTATTCTTTTTCTGTGGTTCATTGATGCTTCCAATATTTCATATCAGATTTGTGTCTGTTCCCACAGTGTTACATAACTCCAGAACTCGTTTCATCCCCACGGAAATCCAAATGCATTGCTTGCATTTTATAGGAGAACACTGAACATTGCAATTATCAATCCAATGTCATCTTAGCATTTCTGTATAATACATCACTGCCACAGCTATGCAATCCAATATGAGAATAGAACATAATAACTGTGGAACTAATTCTAGCAAAAATATGAACAGGCATCAATAATGGTTTGAAGTGACTGGATTTCTCTGGAGCAACCTTCTTCCTTATGAGCAATGTCAATGTAGAAAATGAGACATAGTGTTCTGCAGGTTAATGCTTCCTAAATCAATTATCTGTAATGGTGGTCAAAAGTTTCAATGAATTAATTTGACCACCGTTATGGATAGTGTATTGAAGGCAGATTAATCTCTCAGTCGTTTCATACATCATGTGAAACTAATTAATCTGAATAGGGATTCAACATGTTGTTTCTATATCCACTGTAGGAAATGTGGTTTGATTTAGTGGATCAAACGCATGAATGTCAGCAAGTGTACATCTTCCATTTGTTCAACATTTTTTCACATTGCAAAAAAGGTGCAATTTAATGTTTGCCACATTAATCCATTGCATACATCTATTTCTTTTTATTCTTCCTTTTAAGAAAACTGTTTTTAATGAACTTTGGGTACAGGTCTTTTTGGGGAAAAACTGGGGTGCACATTTTACTACTACTGTTACTCATCCTACTATTACTAGACTATAAAACAGTAATAGTAATGTACTTCCTTCACTATAGCACTATATTTTGTTGAAGAGTAAAACCACTTGAGGAGCCTATGGAAACAGTACCACTGGACTTTGGAAAAAAATCTCTCCAAGTTAAAACCTACTTTATGCAAATATATATATATTCAAAAATCACATTACTTCCCTTGTCTTTAGGATGGAAAGGATTACCTAGCAACAGTCATTTGGAGATGCATCACAGAAAGGAAAACTGTTAGCAAACTGGATATTTTTCATATATATCCAGTTTGCTAACAGCTTTCCCATATATATATATATATATATATATATATATATATATATATATATATATGTATATGGGTGTGGGTGTTTGGGTGCCCTCTACACAATTTAACAGATAGCAGCTTCCTCCTGAAAATGTATCAAACAGAAATGGGAGGGGGGATTGATAAATATCTGAAATATAATTAAACATACCAGTGGGGGGAGGGGTTATATTAAAAAGCACATGACATTTTTTACCCTATAGATGTTTCTCTTTTAATTACAGCAATAAGTTATTACCAAAATAGAATATTCTTTAATAGCTTCACGTGTGTGCATAGTAGCATTTATTGCTATTTATAAAGTTCCTATCATCTAGGGATGCTTCCAGACTAATCATCATCTGAATAAATTTTTTTGAGTTCTGAATTACAGGTACCTGTTGTCAAATGGGCACTTATGCATTAGAAACTCTGCTATTGATCATAAGATGGTGTTGTTTTTGTATTCCTTATAATTATTTCCTTTGTTTGGATGTATTTTAATAATTTCATAAACTGCTTTCTTAAAGAATATAGAATCATAGAATTGTAGAGTTGGGAGGGCACACAAGGGTAATCTAGTCTAACCCCCTGCAATGCAGGAATCTCAACTAAAGCATCCATGACAGGTGGCCATCCAACCTCTGCTTAAAAACATCCACAGTGGCCATTCAGACACCTCTGAAAGTGTGAAGATGCCCTTCAGTTACTGATGCTAAACAAACACTAAATAAAATGTGGGTTATAATCAAGCAGTCAAGGCACAAACAGGATAGGGGATGGAAGGGATAGAATTTTATTTTATGTTTAAGAAAGATGCCACATAGATGAAAGTTCTTGTCTATTCCAATTGCCGCAATAAGAGATTAGTGCCTGCAACCCCCTCCTGGCTCCTGCCTAACACATGCAGACAGAGGTTCTTACTTAAGAGTAAGGAAAAGACCTTTGAGGAAAGAGGTGTATTGAATTGACAGCAGACCCAGGGCTCAGGAGTCATAATTCAAGATTTCAGGAGCAGAGCAAGAAGTTCAGAACTGGATGGCAGCAATAAAGATGTCCCAACAAGTTTCCATAACCCTCCTGCCAAGCTTTCACAGGCAACCTATGATGTGCATTTAAGTATTTTCTGTATCAGAAGATGGAGGGGTGGACCACCAGATGTTGCTCAACTATATATAACTCCCATCATCCCTGACCATTGGCCATGCTGACTAAGGCTGATGGGAGTTGAACAGCATCAGGAAGTCCACAGGTCCCCTGCCTTGTTCTGTAAGTATAACTCACCCATCATCCTATCTAAGTGTGACTATGGACCAGAACACCCTTCATAGATTAAGCTCATAGCTCATCATCAAAAGTGAAAAGAAAAAGGAGATCATACTGAACTTCAGAACTTCTCTAACCACAAGGGGGGAAGTTCAGGCGAGAAAGTATTTTGTAGCACAGTGGAACCTGAGTTCTCGAATGTTTCCGTTGATGAAAGTTTCAGAACCCGAATGCTGAAGACCGGGAAATAACTGCTTCAGTTTTTGAATGATTTTCAGAAACCGAACGTGTCACACAGCTTCCGTTTTGAGTTTCCCCATTGTATTGAGGCTTCCACTTTCAGTTTTTGGTTTCAGAAGTCAAATGGTCTTCCGGAACGGATTACATTCGAAAACTGAGGTTCCACTGTAACCCTAGTGATGGAGCACTGTTATGACTAGCCAAACCTGCAAGATTGGATGCTGTTTTGACAATTTGTGAGGGGGGGGGGGATACAGTTTCAAATGGATGTGGCTCACTGTTGTCTTTTGCTACCAAAACCAAATGCAGAAGCAAGAGCAGAGTAACTAGTCCATATGCCAGAAACTTTTTTTCAGATGTGAACAGATTGCAAAAACCTGTGCACAGATGATGTCCCGTGTTTAAACAAAAGTAGCAAGAAGTGTGAATTTCACCCACCCCCAGCGCTCTCTCTCTCTCTCTCTCAGATTTTAACATGGAGGCGTGATTACAACAAATGTCAACAGTTGGCAATGCAACCAGAAATAGTACCGGTAGCATTCATAATGGCATTATAATGTTCAGAGTGTATGATTGTAAGTGTATCACTTTGTCTGAGTACCTAGCTGGAGCTTTAAGGGCCATTATAAATGGATTTCATGTTATTGCCTCATTGTAAAAGGGTTGCAGTGTAGAGGGGGAAACTCATAAAGACTGTTGTCTAAATAAGAGACAAGGAAAACAGGTTATCATTAGCTCACCTGCACTGTTTTGCCACTGTTAATGGCAAAAAAAGTGATGATTTACTGGAAATTTCCATTGGCATAATGAATTTGGTAATGTGCCTTATGAAATTTGAAGGTTTTCTCTGTTTACTCCCAAATGCTGTTTTAAGGTTTTCACCTTCCCAAATGTTCAAAACATGTTACAAAAACAATAAATGTCATAAGATAAAACTAACTCCAATTAGCAATGAAATATAAGCCATAGTTCCAAAATATTGAAATGTTACATGGAATCAACATATGCATAGGATTAACTAGTTATAAGGTGACTGCAGATTTTCAATGAGAGAGAATAATGTTGGAGAATAATGCACCCCTCACCCAAAATTGCATGCTAGGAAGCACATCTCCCATGGAAGCGGGGTGGAACTTTTTGCTGATGTCCTGTAAGAAATTATTTTACAATGTTGGGCAAGATCCCTTTAAATCCAAGAACTTGCAGGGGTAAAATGTAGGGCTCACATCGCAACCCCTCCCTGTTTTATACTGACTACATTGGCTATCTATTTGTTCCCAAGTGCAATTCTCTAAGTGCTGGTTTTGGCCTATAAAACCTCCCAAAAATTATTATTATCATTATTATTAATTGAGTTTATATACCACCCTTTACCCTGGGGGTCTCAGGGCGGTTCACAGAAATGGCTTCAGGTTTCCCAAACACCACCTTTCTTCATACAATTCTTCTTGAGAATTGAAATCTTCCACAGAGGCCCTTCTCCCTGTCCCTAAGGTATTTCTAAGGTGACATTGTGCCTTTTTGGGGTGGCCTTCATTGCTTAGCTTTAGGAGGACAGTTACAACTTTTTATTTTTAATCAGCCTTTTGAGTCCTAGATATTTTGGCCGCTATATTCCTTATATGTTTGTACTGTGTATTATAGTTTTTCCTCTCTTTTTCCTTTACTATTTTTTATTGCATGCCAATCTGGTCTCCTTCGAAAGGAAGAACAGGATAGAAATTACAATGAATCAATAGGTTTCCAACTATCTGTCTTTCACCCAGAAATACCAGGCCTCAGTCCCTGATTTCAGGTCTCCTGGCAAGAACCCAAATCTCTGGGTCTGCCCTCTCACTGCCACTACTATCGATGGGTTCCACTCTGTCCTGTCCTGATGCCCCTTTTCTGCCTCGTCCTTGTTCCACTCTCCCTTTCCATGCATCTTTAGGGGACTAGCTGTTATAAAAGCATTTAATTTGTATTTAACCTAGAAGGCTTTTAGGAGGGAAACATATTTCAACTACAATGTGCTCTGGCACAGAACGAAGACTCTGCCTGCAGCAAGAGAGCCAGAGAGTCGTGGGAAATGTGTGTTAACTGCAAAGAGCAGCTGGATCAGACCTGGTGGGGTGGGAGAAGAATTAAGACCAGGTTTTTTTTTAATGTGGGTGAGTCCAGTGTTCTCTAGTTTTTAATACTTGCAAGGGAAGTGGAGGAATTACAGTGGTACCTTGGGTTACAAACTTAATTAGTTCTGGAGGACTGTTCTTAACCCAAAACAGTTCTTAACCTGAGATACCACTTTAGTTAAAGGGGCCTCCAGCTGCCACCACTTGATTTCTGTTCTCATCCTGGGGCAAAGTCCTTAACCAGAGGTACTACTTCCGGGTTAGCGGAGTTTGTAACCCGAAGTGTTTGTAACCCGAGGTACCACTTTCCTCAATTTCCTGGGGGGGGGGGGAAGTTCAGGGATTCAGAATTAGGGGGAAGAAACAACACCTGCCTTTTAAGCCCTTCTTTGTGTGGGAATGGAAGGGCAGGTGAAGCCTGTTTGGTAAAAGAGGACAGCACTCTGCATGTGTCCAGAGGCACTTTTAATATATTCCTATAGGCTAGTAGCTACATCTCCGGGCATAATTTGCCTACCCTTGAACCTTGTTATATTCCCCGGGTTAGTATCTTCCTTCTTTTCTTCTGCACAGACACTTTAATTCCTTCAGATCTGTCTGCTGTTCATTTTCAAGTTTTCCCATTATGACTGTTGCTAAAGCAGTTCTTGGGCAATTGCAAAACAAGGCCCTATGTTTAGCAGTCGATTGTCTCGCAGAAGTGCTTCTCCGGGTGCTGGTGAAAAGACACGAAGGCACAAAGAGTGCACAAAGGATTTCTATAGTCGTCTTTCTTGGTGACGGGAGTACGATGCCTTGTTAGGCAAAAATTGCCTCTCTGACATAGTAAGCCTGTAGCATCTCATGTCTGAGGAGGATGACAATGGATAGTTCAACTCGGATGATATATGCTTTTTTTGAAGAAAAGCACCCCTCAGAACAATTCATGCCTGGATTAGCAGTGTTTCACTGCACTGGTAACATAGCTCAAGCTGCAGGAGATGGTGTGTGTTTGTGCATATGCATGCACACAAATACACATGCACAGAAAGAGGGAGAGAGAGAGAGAGAGAGAGAGAGAGAGAGAGAGAGAGAGAGAGAAGGCTGGAGTAGTGCAGTAGTTATTTATTTATTTTATTTCAACTCTTTATACCCTACCTTAAAAAACAAACAAACAAAAGCTTCAGGGCACCTTAAAGCACACATGAAAAAGAGACAAATCAATAGCAAACAACGATGGCTTTCCAAAGCCAGAGAAAGCAGGTAAAATTAGAGCAGTGGTGGAAATGTCTTTTGTGACAATGCATTGAGTAGGCTAGAGCAGGGTGAAATAAAACCTCCCCCCCAAAAAAAAAATTTTTTTTTTTTGAAAAAATCGTAAGTGAGGAGGAAAAGAGTTCTCCAAAATTTTCAGGAAGGGGCAGCATTGCTGCTTTACTTTACTTAGCCTTAGCACTGTGGACAGCAATGCGTCTGCTTCAAGTAGTAGCAAACTTTTGTTTGGGTAGAGGGGAAACAATGAACCACATATCGAGGTACAAACTCAGAACACCACAAAAGTTAGGTAAGCACCCCACCAATGAGAATTTCACCATTTCCCACACACACCTTGATAATTTTTGAATGCAATTTGTCTCATTTACTGATGAATAATGGTCAAAGAAACAAAAATGTGGGAGGTTTTTGGAGGTTTTTTGTCACAGCACTAGTACCCACAAACTCAGAAACCCCAAGGTTTCTGGAAGTATGAAGGAATGTTCAAGGGTTGACCCAAAATGCAGGGGACCCCTCCTCAAAAAACCCACTAAGAATTGAGCACAATTTATAGACACAGAATGCTGATGGGTCGTTTGGTGGTGGTGCCATGCAGAGCGATGGGACATCATGCATTAGGGGGGAATGGAATAGGTAAACGTAAAAGACCCCTGGGTGGTTAAGTTCAGTCAAAGGCGACTATGGGGTTGCGGCGCTCATCTCACTTTTAGGCCAAGGGAGCCGGGTGTTTGTCCACAGACAGCTTTCCAGGTCATGTGGTCAGCAGGACTAAACCGCTTCTAGTGCAACGGAACATTGTGAAAGAAACCAGAGTGCACAGAAACGCTGTTTATCTTCCAGCCACAGCAGTATCTGTTTATGTACGTGCACTGGTGTGCTTTCGAACTGCTAGGTTGGCAGGAGCTGGGACAGAGCAACGGGAGCTCACCCCATCGTGGGGATTCGAGCCATCAACCTTCCGATCGGCAAGCCCAAGAGGCTCAGTGGTTTAGACCACAGCGCCACCCGCATCCCTGGAATGGAATGGACTGTTACGGAGGTGGGCCTGGCTGATAGTGAACAGCAGCACACCACATTCTTCGTTGCATTTCCCACTTGTTCTTTGATTAACATTATATATGGCCTCTGCTAGAGGAATATGTGAAGGAAAGCCAGCTTTGAATCGGTGACTTGTGAATGGATTGGCAAATTGCCAGCGCAGTGATCTTTCTTGGAGGGGGAGATGATGCCATACGGGAAATATGGAAAGCATAAGGCCTAAAGAAAGATTTACCTGTTGCCCCAACAAATCAGAAGAATTTCCAGCCCACCTACTACCTTGTGACTGGCTGCTCATTTGCCACCTGCTGCTGTCTGTGTTAATGGCTGACCTTTCATTCTGTATAATCCATGAGGCATCAAGTTGCTTTTCTTGGCCACAATTGGCAGCTGCACAATTGAGACAATGCTGCACAATTAATCAGCTGTTCGGCTTCCTTGTTTGCTAATGCATATCAAGTGTATACCAAATAATTGAGCAACCAATTACTTTTGTGAATGGGTACTGAGTCTACTTGAATTTTGGTGCAAAGCTTTCACGTTTTACACACACCTACAATGTCTTTATGTTCTCCGTATGCTGCAATACAGTGCCTGGTTGCAATGTATGAGTTTTACTTGTAGGCAATGGTGTAGCAGCAGTTGCTGCTACCCGGGGCAAGGCGCAAAACAGGCGGGGCCCACAGGAAGCTCCACCCCCCAAAAAAGTACTGTTGTGCTTTAATAACCCTGGGTTATCAATCACTGTTTATTAAACTCACTAGTGAGAAGAACGCAACAGCCATGAGCCCTTTGATACCATCCATCCCAGCCTCACAAAGTGGCGTTGGGTTGGCAGGAGAGCATGAGGATCCAAAAGTGCAGCACCCTCTAAAGAAGGAACTTAACTGCATTTCAGCCTCGTGTCTTCCCTCTGACCTGCGCATGGCCGGATTGTGCTGGCAGCCCTTGACAGTATAATAATAATAATAATAATAATAATAATAATAATAATAATAATAATAAAAATAAAAATAATAATATTTTTATTTGTACCCCACCCATCTGGCTGGGTCTCCCCAGCCACTCCAACAGATATTTAAATACATCAAAATATCACAGGTTAAAAACTTCCCTAAACAGGGCTGCCTTCAGGTATTTTCTGAATGTAGGATAGTTGTTTATCACTTTAACTTCTGCTGGGAGGGCGTTCCACAGGGCGGGCACCACTACCGAGAAGGCCCACTGCCTGGTTCCCTGTAGCTTTGCTTCTTGCAGTGAGGGAACCGCCAGAAGGCCCTCAGCGCTGGATCTCAGTGTCCGGGCTGAACGGTGGGGGTGGAGACGCTCCTTCAGGTATACAGGACCGAGGCCGTTTAGGGCTTTAAAGGTCAGCACCAACACTTTGAATTGTGCTCGGAAACGTACTGGGAGCCAGTGTAGGTCTTTCAAGACCGGTGTTATGTGGTCTCGGCGGCCGCTCCCAGTCACCAGTCTAGCTGCCGCATTCTGGATTAATTGTAGTTTCCCTGTCACCTTCAAAGGTAGCCCCACATAGAGCACATTGCAGTAGTCCAAGCGGGAGATAACTAGAGCATGCACCACTCTGGCGAGACAGTCTGCAGGCAGGTAGGGTCTCAGCCTGTGTACCAGATGGAGCTGGTAGACAGCCGCCCTGGACACAGAATTAACCTGCGTCTCCATGGACAGCTGTGAGTCCAAAATGACTCCCAGGCTGTGCACCTGGTCCTTCAGGGGCACAGTTACCCCATTCAGGACCAGGGAGTCCCCCACAGTCCACACCCACTCGCACCCTGTCCCCCAAAAACAGTACTTCTGTCTTGTCAGGATTCAACCTCAATCTGTTAGCCGCCATCCATCCTCCAACCGCCTCCAGGCACTCACACAGGACCTTCACCGCCTTCACTGGTTCTGATTTGAAAGAGAGGTGGGACAGTGCTGCCCCGTAATCCCTGCCATGTCTGTAGCGAAGCCCCAGTTTGCTTCAGGAGCTGGCCTTGTGAAAAACAGCACCAGAGCTGCTGCTGGCATGATGGGAAGGGGCTGTGAGTCCGTGGGAGAGCATCCGCTCTGCTTGCAGAAGGTCTCATGCTCCATCCCTGGCATTTCCAGGTAAGGCGGTGTTCCTTCTGGTGTGCCCCACTAGGCAGCTGCCTGCTCTCTTTAATTTCCTCACATTGGATTCTGTTCAGATGTATTTTGGCAACATGTGCATTTACTGGCTCTGCATCAATACATTGTATCTGTCATTCAAATAGAACTGTTGCATGTGTTCCAGCTATCCCTGTTGACCAGGGACTATCCCTGTTGAGCAGCTCAAAATCCCTGGCAAAATCTTGGTCTCCCTGCCCCCTTTTTCTTTGAAAAGGTGGCTTGTTACAATTATGTTCGTGTTAGTTGGTAGCGTTCTGATCCAGAATCCAGCTGACGCTCTTCTCCAGGGACTCTCAGTGTTAAACCTCTGTGGGTTGGATGCATCTTGTCTTAGTGCGCACCCATATGAGCGCCTGTAAATGTGTGCAAAAGCACCACGCAGTGCACAGCCTGCCATTCCCCCACAAAACCCCGCAAGTGCTTAGGCATATTCTGAACTGTTGATGCCATCTTGCCAACTGGAGATGTTTTGCAAATCCCTTTACCCAAAAAGAACAAACGCTCTCTTGGCTTTATAAAACCAGCAGAAAACAGGCTGCTGCAGAGGAAAAGAATATGCCGTATAACCAGGCAAAGGAGTGCATTGAAGTCTGGCAAAAGAGGTGGTTCTATGGTTTGAAACATTTCTCATTTAATGTTTTATTATGTTTCTATATAACTTATTTTTCTGTATATAAGATGCTCCATGTATAAGACGCCCCCTATTTTGGGAGACCCAAATTTAAGAAATTTGCACTATGCACTATCCATGTATAAGACGACCGCCACGTTTTAGCATAATTTTTAAAGAAAAAAATCTAGTTTTATACGCAGAAAAGTACGGTATGTCAGAAGCTGCCCAGAGTGGCTGGGGCAACCCAGTCAGATGGATGGGGTACTAATACTAATACTAATATTAATACTAATATTAATATTAATACTAATACTAAATTATTTATACCCCACCCATCTGACTGGGTTGCTCCAGCCACCCTGGGCGGCTCCCAACAGAATATTAAAAACATGATAAAACATCAAACATTAAAAACTTCCCTAAACAGGGCTGCCTTCAGATGTCTTCTAAAAGTCAGATAGTTGTTTATTTCCTTGACATCTGATGGGAGGGCGTTCCACAGGGCAGGTGCCACTACCGAAAAGACCCTTTGCCTGGTTCCCTGTAATCTCACTTCTCGCAGTGAGGGAACCACCAGAAGGCCCTTGGAGGTGGATCTCAGTGTCTGGGCTGAACGATGGGGGTGGATCCCTGTGAGATCACACCAAATGTCCCACGGTTCCAGCTTTTCACTGCGGCCAACAGAGAAGCCTGAACTGAGCTCACCTTGTTTGCATATGCTCATCTTTCTTCTTGTTATTATGCAACAGGCTGGTTTCTTTGGGAGCTGCTGAACATCTGCACAAGGGCAGGGATGGCAGTTGCTCGATGGACTTGTAGCTCACATCATCACACTGTCCCCTGAGCCTTCGGGGAAAGTAAAGCGAAGCAGATTCCCTACAGCTTCCCTGTGGCAAGCGGGTGATGAAAACACTTCTCCTGCACAGTCAGGCTGCTACTGCAAGCAAAACACTTCTTTTCCCCTTAAGAAAATATGTGCTTAATTAACAAAATCACCCAAGAGAGCCAGATTGCAGAGCCCCAAAGGCCACAAGTTTGACATCCCTGATCCATCTAATTTAAACTGAAATATTCACTTCTCAAATTCTTTGCAATTAATTATAAATTCACACTTGTTGGAATTACTGTGGGGATGAAGTGACCTCAGAAGAGCTCTTTCCCCCTAACTATGTTTCAATAAGCTGTGCTTTTTGGGGGGGGGGTCTTTTTCTTTTTTCTTTTTGGATGAACAGCAATGTCCAGGCTATTGTCCAGTCATTAAAAAAAAATCTAGTAAATCTAATAAATCTAATACCATTTTATGTTCTACTGTACTCCAAATACAGAACTGTGAAATGGAGTCTCCCGGCCATTAGAAACAATTAATAATATATTAAGGAAGCTAATTGCAATAGATCCATTTTTTTAAAAGAAGAATTGGTCCCTTAATCCAGCTTTATTTTACACTTTTAAAACTACAGTATTCACTGGATCAGAGATGTATAGCTTCAGGATGAAAAAAATATTTAAATTTCAACAATCTCCTTTGTCTCCCTCCCCCACAACAAACACTCTGAGGTGAGTGGGGCTGAGAGACTTCAGAGAAGTGTGGCTCGCCCAAGGTCACCCAGCAGCTGCATGTGGAGGAGCGGGGAAGCGAACCCGGTTCACCAGATTACGTCCACTGCTCTTAACCACTACATTTGTCCTTTGTACCAGCAATCAAAGGTCTGTTCTTGAATGTATTTGTTTAAATTGAAGGTGGGAGATAAGTGCAGTTCCAAAACATGTGTTTCAGTTACTTTTCCTCGTAACAACCACAAACAGATATGCTCCCGAGGAATGCTCACATGTAGCCTGAAACAAAATTACCTGTCTGTAAGACCGCCAAGCCAGGATGAGACATCATGTAACCATTTTAGTCAGAAAGGGCTAGCTGGAAACAACTACATTAAACACATTGTTAGATGTGTACAATGTTGTATAGTGAAATATTCTTTTTTTTGGTCAGTCTCTCTCCCCCTGTGGAAGGGATGGGGGGGGGCGAATCTGATTCAGATCACATTTTAAGGCAAGCCTACTTAGTCAGCACTTTCTGAAAAACCTACACAAAGCACAGCCAACCAGCAAAATCTGCACCTTTTCCAAATTTTGCAGTGCAGTGTTTCTTCATTTTGCATAGCCTGGGGTAAAGTGTGCATAGCAGGCATATATTTGCCTATATGCTCTGAAATCCTGATGGAATTACATGACGACCTTTAAAAACAAACAAACAAACAAGTCACAAAATGGTGTGGAAATGTGGAAAACTGAATTTAAGGTTGCCGCCTTTCCAAAATGGTAGCCACGCTCAAGGCGGCTTACAAAAGTAGTCAAACAATAAATAAACATCAAAAAGTATACAACAAAATCAGAAACTTTCCACATAAATCTTAAGATACAAAAAATTAGCAGCAGCAGCAACAACAACACCCGCCACCCCCCTAAACAATACCCCAGGCAGCTCTTACAAATTTTAAAATAACATCAACTTATCTGTAGGCCATTTCCCTTCACCATTGGTCTTGAAGACATAGTGTGAAGACTGGATGTGTGAAGTATATACTTCTCATATTATAATAACATCTGCCGACGCCCTTCTCCAAGCACCTCTACCATTAGAGATGAGGTAGACTTGAACAAGGCAGAGGACTTTTTAAATGGCAGTTTTGACCCAGTTATGGGATGCCCTCCCCAAATGGGTTTGCCTGGCACCAACTTCCCCAGGTTCCATGCACCTTGCACAAATTAAAACACCCCAAATAAAACCCAAAAGTCTAAAAACATAAAATATCGTCTTTAAAAAAGCAATTAAACTCTAATAGAATTAAAATTGTCATCCTTTGCGTGCAGGACAAAATCACCTTTCAGATCAAAGAGTTCTCTGGCTTTTCGAAAATGTTATCTACTGTTTTTTATGGCCGCCGAGACCACGTAACACCTACATTGGCTCCCAGTACGTTTCCGAGCACAATTCAAAGTGTTGGTGCTGACCTTTAAAGCCCTAAACGGCCTCGGCCCAGTATACCTGAAGGAGCATCTCCACCCCCATCGTTCTGCCCGGACACTGAGGTCCAGCTCTGAGGGCCTCCTGGTGGTTCCCTCACTACGAGAAGCCAAGTTACAGGGAACCAGGCAGAGGGCCTTCTCGTTAGTGGCACCCACCCTTTGGAACGCCCTCCCACCAGATGTCAAAGAGAAAAACAACTACCAGACTTTTAGAAGACATCTGAAGGCAGCCCTGTTTAGGGAAGCTTTTAATGTTTAATAGACTATTGTATTTTAATATTCTGTTGGAAGCCACCCAGAGTGGCTGGGGAAACCCAGCCAGATGGGCAGGGTATAAATAATAAATTGTTATTATTATTATCATCATCATCATCTGAGACCTTAGAATTCTTATAACACTGGTTTAACAATCAATCCCTCTTCCCAAGAAACTCAGGGAATTGTAGCTATGTGACAGGAATAGAAGTCTCTTAACCACTCTCAGGACCCTTAAACTATAGTTCCCAAACTATAGTTCCCAAAATTCTATTGGGGAAGCCATGACTGTTTAAAGTGGTTGGACTACATGAACCTCAAGATCCCTTCCAGCCCTACAATTCTATGATACTGCTTTAAATGCAAAGTTTAGATGAGTCCTCAGTGTCTCCAGTCTCCGATAAAGGTACCACTTCTGGAGCAGGGAGAGTTCCAGTTATAGCAACCCCCATTGCTCTTTCCTGGATGTGTTTTGACTTAGGACCATCCACACTGCTCCAATTTGTTGGCATGTAATGCATGTCACACATAATTCTAGGTTATTAAATTCCTGAAGCATGCAATACACAAACTTAATAGATTTTATGCAAATTGTTATGTAACAAAATAACAGCAGATGGTACTCATCACATCAGAATCTTTCCATAACAATTTCATATTTTGTTTAAATTAAACAAAACATAACGGTGCCTCAGTGGCCTCTAACTTATTTTAATTTATTCTACCCTACTGTTTTCCTTGCTATTTTCGTGTCCCTTTGCACAGCATTGCAATAAAATATTTGTTTTAATATTCCTTAGATATTTAGTAGTTTACTATTTTTGAATGGTACAAGGGACTAGTAAAGTTATTTGTTTGTTCATTTCCCCCCCTCCATCAGAGGGAAATCTATTGCTAGGAATATGGTACATAACTCACAACACAATACAGCCTAGAGGAGAAAATTAAAGCTTTACTCCAGAAATCTTCAACTAGTATCTTTTTAAGCTCTGTTTTTTATATATACATTTCCATAATGCTTCCCCCTTAAAACTCACTCCTTTTCCATCTTTTCTGCCTCTGGCATAGTCAGAAGATAAATGATAGAACAAATCAACCTGAAAGGAGTTATGAAAACAAAACAAAAACATCAGAAATAGGGAGCTAGGGAAAATAAAAACAATATAACTTCATTCTAGCTCCAGAGATGTTCAGAGCGCATGAGAATAGAGCTGTATACATATTGTTGCATCTCTAAGCAGTATGAAATCCCATACTGCCTTGGAATGAGGGACAGCAGAGACTATGGTGTCTTCAGGATATAGGGTTTATTTACACACACACACACACACACACACACACACACAACCTGAGCCTACGATGGAGGGGCTCACGTCATTAACACCCCAAGAGGGTCTTGATTCTCCCATAGCCACAGCCTCAGATTCAAAACAGAAAGCAGTCATTGCTCTGTCTCCCAGCTGCCCAGCCTGCAGCCTCCAGTTTCTAGCCCACCCAACTCTGACCTTTTGTCTTTCTGACTACCAGACCGTTCAGGGAGGTGGGCATCCATTTTTCTACAACACAGAGCTATTTCCTTTGTTACATTTGGGGGCCATACTTTGGGAGCCATTCCCAAGAAACTTGTCCGGCTATTCCTGCAGTCAGATCCTTGTTGGATCCAAGAATCAGAAGGGACAAAGGCCTACAGCCTCCCCCAACCAACAACCCACAACAATATATTTCGTTACGGAGCAAAATTCACGTGCACAAGAAGAAACGAGAGGCAGGAAGTATGTTATTGGATGCTATTTTTTCCACTTAGAATCACAGAATTGTAGAGTTGGAAGGGACCCTGAGAACCACCTGGTCCAACCTTCAGCTATACAGGAATATGCAGCCGTCCCTTGCAAGATCTTTATATGAAAAACAAGCTCTCTGCATTTTGTCATGCTTGAGTGTGACCAAGAAAGAAAACACAGAATCCATGGGACAAGAGCATCTTTCACCAGCTGTCCTGAACCCCTGGCCTACCTGGCAACAGGTCAGTATGTCAAGTCCCCATTCCAGGCTCGAGCCAGGTGTCCAAAGCGAAGCACAGTCCCACAGAGATCTGGAACATCAGAGCAGAGATTCTTCAACATGGGCACTTAAGCAGACGCAGCAGCTCATCTCTGCTTCCCTTTTATACTTTGCCTGCTGATTGCAGCATCTGGGTTTGATAAGGCAGGTGACCCTCACCTGTTCCAAGCCTACTTTAGCTGCTCCTCCCAGATCTAGCAAGCCCCAGATGGCCAACTAGGGAGCTTGGTTGTGGGCTCTTGCTTACCTCAGCCTCCTGGAACACTGTACCCACTGCTCCCTAGATGTGCGTGTAGAGGAATAATACATAGCAGAGTTTCCCAAAAATAGACCAAAGGCAATTAATGTTTCATCCAGCAGAGCTTTACTGCTACTGAAGGCAAATCAGCATAATGGTCACAAATCCAATACATTCAGGATTGGCACAGTCCATAAGAAATCCAGTTGCAGCAGACTTACAATAAAACTTACAAGAACTAAAACTTAACACTAAGCATACAGAACACCACATCAGAAGAAAGAGATAGAAAGAGAAAGTAAATGATTTAAAGCCTTGGATCTATTTCTAATAATCCGTATTGATATACAAGAAATGAGGATATATAATATAACAATTTGTCAAATATAAGAACTAGTGGTAATGGAAGCAGTATCGCAATGGTTTGATTATTTAACCCGAGAGGACGACAAGTGGAAGTCTTAGAACCAGATAGGATTGAATATTAATTGTATGTATGTTGGTTTGTTTTGCTTGATTTATTTGTTTTTGTATGATTTGTGTTGTGGTGTTTTGTTGTGTTTGTTAGTAATTAAGTTTGGAATTTTTATTTGTTTGGTTTTTTTGTTTGTATGTTTTGATATAATTTTCAATAAAGATCTTTTTAAAATTTAGAAAAAAGAAAGAAAGAAAGAAAGAAAGAAAGAGAAAGTAAGTGAAGCCCAGGCTCCTTCTGCCCTGACTATTATAGTCATCATGACCTTGGCAGAAAGATAACAGAACCAGTTTAAACCAGCTGCACTCAGCTTCTCAGAAGGAATAACCCAAACAAGAACCTTCTTTCGCACAGAAAAGAAACCTTCTAGAACCCTCTTGAATTAAGCAAAACAGGACAGATCTCTGCGCATCAGGTCAATACTTTCTGTACTAAGAAATGCAAAATGACTTCCCTATGCCTCAGAGCCCACCGTGTTCATGGAGAAAGGGGCCCCTCTGGCTCTGCTGATGGCTCCTGCAGCTGACCCCCATCCCCTCATCATTCTCAGTGGTTACTAGGATTTGTAACACTGTGAGCGGTAAACTACTGTCCCCAGAATTCTCAAGGGTGGAAATGTGCTTTAGAAGTATAGCGTGGGCATTGTTGTTTGACTATATTTCAATTAGACATTAGATAGATAGCCCGGGTTGTCGTGTGACTAACTTTGCAGGCTTCACTCCTTGCTGCTTGACCGCTGGCTGATTTGGTTCGGAGGACCAAAATAAGCAAAGACGGTGATGCCATTATTCCCCCCTTTCATTAGGAGAGATCCCTTCTTTAGTTCACAAGGGCAGAGCCATTCCTGTCAGGACTGAAAACAGACCCTCCAAGTGTCCCTATTTTCCAGGGGTGTCCCTGATTTAGAGAAGCAGTCCCGGTTTCTGATTTGATCCTGGAATGTCTCGCTCTTCCTTAGAATGTCCCTATTTTCATTGGAGAAATGTTGGATGGTGTGGTAGGATGTCCGTATTTTCTCTGGAGAAATGTTGGAGGGTATAGACTTATCTGACCCAACCCCCCCCCAAGCAGTCTGAAGGCAATCCTGTATAGGGAAGGTTTCTTTCTTTGTTTGTTTTAAATGTTTAATGTATTGTTATGCTTTTAAATTTGTTGGAAGCTGCCCAAAGTGGCTGGGGCAACCCAGTCAGATGGGTGGGGTAAAAATACCATATTTACTCGAATCAGAACCTTGAAACAAACAAAAAGTAAATATAACAAACAAACAAAAAGTAAATATAAATGTGCCATCGAATCTAATGCATGCTTTAATTTTCGCAACGTAATTTGGCCAAAAGAGGTGAGCATTAGATTTGAGTAAATACAGTAATAAAATTATCGTTAGGGAATGGGACGTCCATATTTTCATCAGAAAAATGTTGGCGGGTATTTGGAAAAAAAGCAGGGATGCTGTTAGGCATCTGTGCCCTCCCCACACAACATATGGCTGTTGATTCATCTAGGGTGACTGTTGTGGAGGGTGGGGGTGATTTTTTTTTTTTTTTAACTAACCTCCTGTCAGACTGGAAATATCCCCTCACTCACCGAGTTTAGGATATTCCACCATTCTTCCATAGGATTTCTTTTCTTTCAGCAAAGCAAGGGGCTCACGTCTATGTCAGACAAAGCTTGAATAATAAAGAAAATGGCAACGCCATAACATATTGTCTGAGAGAAACTGAAACAACATAATGAGGCAAGATTGACAGTTGGTCTACCTTCTCTGTGTGATGGGTTCATGGGGAAAAAACTGTCCCATGAGCCCTTGTTGAAGAGGGGAGGGGGAAACCTATAAATGGCTGCTTCTCCTGGAGCTCACGGCCATTTTGCTTTGAGAGCTTCCCACCCACCCAAGTTAGAGCCTTCACGGGGCAATTTTGGGTCACTGGTTGACAAGACCGGAAAGGAATTCCCTACCTTTCAACCTGACTGGCACTTGGTTGGGGTCCGCCCCCGTCCCCCGCCTTTCCTTGAATTAAATTATAGCTTTCCTCTGTTGGGCGGAAGAATATTGTTTGTATGAGGGCAGAACTGGCATTTGTCAGGATCAACATATTATAGGGGCCTGAGGGGAGGACTGGCCATAATAATAATAATAATAATAATAATAATAATAATAATAATAATAATAATAATTTATTATTTGTACCCCGCCCATCTGGCCGGGTCCCCCCAGCCACTGGGTGGCTTCCAACAAACATTAAAATACATCAAAATGTCACAGATTAAAAACTTCCCTAAATAGGGCTGCCTTCAGGTATTTTCTAAATGTCATATAGTTGTTTATCTCTTTGAACTCTGATGGGAGGACATTCCACACGGTGGGCGCCACTACCGAGAAGGCCCTCTGCCTGGTTCCCTGTAGCTTTGCTTATCTCAGTGAGGGAACCGCCAGAAGGCCCTCAGCGCTGGACCTCAGTGTCCGGGCTGAATGGTGGGGGTGGAGACGCTCCTTCAGGTATACAGGACCGAGGCCGTTTAGGGCTTTAAAGGTCAGCACCAACACTTTGAATTGTGTTTGGAAACGTACTGGGAGCCAATGTAGATCTCTCAGGACCAATGTTATGTGGTCCTGGCAGCCACTCCCAGTCACCAGTCTAGCTGCCTCATTCTGGATTAATTGCAGTTTCTGGGTCACCTTCAAAGGTAGCCCCACGTAGAGCACATTGCAGTAGTCCAAGCGGGAGATAAATAGAGCATGCACGACTCTGGCAAGACAGTCTGCGGGCAGGTAGGGTCTCAGCCTGCGCACCAGATGGAGCTGATAGACAAGCTTAGATTCGATATATGCCTGGTAGGAATCTGCACCCTGGTCCCCCAGTGAGACCTTGCTTGCTTGGCTTGCACCACAGCAAGGTTCAACGCTTGCAGAGTCCTGTCGTACAGGTTTGGAGCAATCCAAACCCAGTGGATCCATTCCGGCAACATGGGGCTTGAGGAATGAGGAACTGATCCTGGGACCCAATGCCATGCCAAGACTTGCCCTGCCTGCTGCTGTCGATAAAGATTTGGCCTGATTTTATCCCACCACCGTTGTACAGTCTGGTTATTTTGCTGCTCTCATGGGTCACATGATGCGCCTGCCTGGGCAAACGCATATGCCTTATGTAATTTCTTCTCTCTGGGTATCAAGAGTTGGGAGCCGAGGATCACATTGTGTGGAAGCTTGCATGACAAAATGTACTCTGTTGTCTGAGGTGCCAGAGATTCCCCCGTATCTCCCTTCATCTCCAATGCTTTGAGCTGTCACTGAAGCTGGCAGAGGGTCCTCCATCCCACCCACCTTCTGCCAAGGCTGAAGTTTCCCACTTATTATTGACAATTGTGTGAACATACTCAGGCAGTGGTACCTCGTCGTCATTGCTGCAGCCTTCTGCAGGAAGGTGAATTTCCCGAGGAAGTGCACCATATAAAAATATCAACATAATTCGGAAAGAGGAGCAATTGTGATGAATTAAATATTATTCTAAATAATGCAACAACTGTGCTGTTGATTGGACCATTTGTTTTAATATTTCATTAATTGAAACTCTGCATTTCCCTGTTATTGTGCTGCTGCTGCTAAACAAAGTCATAGGTCAACGAAATTAAGTAATAGGATGTAACATTCTGCGCTTTTAAAAATGTTTATGTTCCGTGCAAATGTTCTTTGTCATTATGATACAGTAGCTCTCTGTTCTCAGTAGGCACTTATTTTTCTTTCTCTAACTAGATATGAGCCTAACAGGCAGCTCAGGGGCTTTTTCCTTAACTAATTACAGGAGAAAGGGAGCCCTGAGGCTCTGTTCAGACAACATTTTATTCCATTTTCCTGAAGTTTCTTTACCTGATAATTTCCATGTTTTACGTGCTTTTTCACATGGCTTAATAGTCATGTCTGGAAATCTAGCAGAATCCAGTGAAAATTTAGTGCTTGTTGTCATGTTAATTGGTTCCAGTAAGAAATTCTGTTTGTAACCTCATTAACCATGGAATTTGGGGCAACATTCCTTTTAAAATGTTTTTATTTGATTTTACAGATATAAATTTCTAGCAAAGCCAAATACATATCCATTTAAAGAGATTTCTCTGACTCTCTACACTTCCCCCTAACCCCTCCATTGGGTCCTAATGTCAACATTTTCAACTGCATATTATATCATAATCTGTATTTTATATCTGTCCTTGGGAGTCAAACATTTCAGCTCCCAGACAATCAAAAACCTCAAGAGAGTGTTCCAGTTTTTGAACATTCTTCTGGAAGATGAACATCCAATGGGGCTTCCACAGCTTCCGATTGCCTGCAGGAGCTCCCTGCAGCCAATCAGAAGCCACGTTTTGGAAGTCGAATGTTTCGGAAGTCGAACGGACTTCTGGAATGGATTCTGTTCGACTTCCAAGGTAAGACTGTATATAGGGTGGTATTCAACTTAGTCCTACATTATCTGCTCCCCTCCTAAAGAGACAGAATCATGCCTACTTGTGGTTTTCTTCCATTTTAATCTGTTGGCATTCATGACTCACCTGCTACTGTTCTTTCTTCAGTAATCAATGGCAACAATCTCTAAAGATGGAAGGGACCCCAAGGGTCATCCCTTCTGATCCTGTGATGCAGGAATGCCAACTAAAACATTTACTTAAGTCATATCTGAATCAAAGGCGACAAGGCCAAATTGGAGAATTCCCCCCAAACAGGGACGGGACACCTGTGGACCTCCAGATGTTGATGGACTGCTGCATCCTTCATCTCAGACCACTGGCAGCTGGCTGGAGTCCAAGCATCATCCTGCCTGAAAACATTACTTTCACCTAGTTAAAGAGCCAAGGATTCCTTTGTCATTGAAGTCAATAGGATGTCAGTCAAGGGTGCACAGACTTCAGGCTTCTGAGATCCATCAACCAGAACTTGGTGCAGAAAACATATGCTGGAAACGTAGTATTTAGAGTGTCAGACTATGACCTGGGAGACCAGGGTTCATATCCCCACTCAGCCATGAAGTAAAGTTAATTGTAAAGGACCCCTGGATGTTTAAGTCCAGTCAAAGGTGACTATGGGGTTGTGGCGCTCATCTTGCTTTCAGGCCCAGGGAGCCAACGTTTGTCCACAGACAGCTTTCCGGGTCATGTGGCCAGCAGGACTAAACTGCTTCTGGCACAACGGAACACAGTGACGGAAACCAGAGCGCACAGAAACACCGTTTACCTTCCCACCACAGCTGTACCTATTTATCTACTTGCACTGGTGTGCTTTTGAACTGCTAGGTTGGCAGGAGCTGGGACAGAGCAAAGGGAGCTCACCCTGTCACAGGGATTTGAACTACCGACCTTCTGATCAGCAAGCCCAAGAGGCTCAGTACTTTAGACCACAGCACCACCCACGTCCCTATTCTCAGCCATGAACTCAACCATCAGCCTATAATCCCAATGACTACATCAGCATCTTCTGGGGAACAAGCAAGCAAGGAGAACAAAGGCATTCAAAACGGCTGTGTGGTGGTGCATCTTCCCGTTATAACAGTTGATTCCTCTATTGACACTTTAAGCATATATTCTTGACACTTCAAGCACTTTGGCTACATTAAATGGAAAAGTGTACCACTACTGATGCAGAGACAGACCTTTACTAAAAGTTATATTGAAGTTGTATATTGAGATACTATACAACACTACATACTCCAATGGCACAGCATACTGCATCGGAGAAAACTTGTCTGAGAAAAATTGTTTTGAATTTAAACTCTATACAAACATTCTTGTAGCTGGCAAATTTGGTTAGCAAGGGCATCTATTTCTGTCCCTGAGGCTCTGGGCTCTATTAAATATGTTTTTCTTTACTTTGGCTGACAAGATGATTGAATGTACAATTTGTGTCTGCAGAATATTGTGTCACAGTAAAACGCCTAGGTTATTTATATAAGTTAATGTTACATGATTGCGTTGAGAGTGTCTTGCTTTAAGTCTGGGGGAAAAGAATCCAAATGGAATCCTAGATGCAAACCCCTGTTTCCTTTTCTGTGCATTCTAGAGATGTCAACCCCAAAGAAGATATCTGGAATACATCAGTGGAAGTGGCCAAGCTTTTTGCGTGTGAGTCAGAGGGCAAGATGAAAGGATGAGATAGTGTACAACTTAAGTGTGCATTACATTATACATACAACACTCAATGTGGTTTTGTCATGGTCTCTTGCACTGGAAGTAGTAGTCCAAAAGAATAGGTGCTGCATCAAATCAGAAAGGTCCAAAAATATTGACTATGACATGGGGATTGTTTATCCTAACACATTTCAAGCCAGAAATTACCTGCAAGTTGTGAACAACCCCCCCCCCCTTTCTTATTTACTATGAAAGACCATTGAATCATAAATCACAGATGACAATGTTTGGCTCAAACACATCAATATGAATGATCATCTGCATTATATAATATATTGTTGCACCATTTTGTATTTACCACTTGTTTTGGTTTCCAAAAAGCAGGCAGAGTAAGAACTTCAGGCCCATCAATTCCAGCATCCTCTTCTCATAGAGCAGGGGTCAGCAAACTTTTTTCCCCACTGTCCCTCAGACCTTGTTGGGGGGGGGGGGGTGGACTATATTTTGGGGAAAAAAAATAATGAATGAATTCCTATGCCCTACAAATAACCCAGAGATGCTTTTTAAATAAAGGGCACATGCTACTTATGTAAAAGCACACTGATTCCCGGACCGTCCGCAGACCAGATTTAGAAGGCGATTGGGCCAAATCCGGGCCCCGGGCCTTAGTTTGCCTACTCATGTCATAGAGGCTAAACTAGAAAGTGCAAGTCAAGCAGAAAACAGCTGGCACAAGCAGAAGTGTGGATGACCCTCCCCCCCCCCATCAGATCCTTATTTCACAAAGATAGAGGCTCCTGGTATCAGCTATATTTACTGAGCAGATCTGACCTCCATGCTCCCAATGCCATTTGTACTGAAGGTGACCAAGCACTCAGAGTCAAACTGAAGGCAGCTGGCCAAGTAGGCACAAGAGTCACACAGGGCTACACTAACTATGTCTATTCAGGAGTAAAACCTGGAGCTCATTGGGGTTAGGTTTGCCACTTCTATTAAACATGTGGTAATCTAGTATAACAAATGCAACACGTAGGCGGCGCACAATAATATTTAGTAACAATATAATAACAAAATGTATATGTTCAAAACTCAGTCTTTTGGGTTCCTCTAAATAATTCCTGAAGATATCAACAAAAATAAGTTCACTGTGATGATGTTACCAGCAAACAAAGGTAAGAGTTCACTGTGATGATGTTACCAACAAAGTTCCTGAAGATATCAACAAAGACAGGGTGCCGGTGTTTTTCACCTGTTTTTCCCAGGCAATCCTGTAGTTTAGGAAGCCATTATTCGCCCCCAATTTGGCAAGCCCCTTTTGTTGGGGCTTGCGGATGGCACACTCCCACGAAAAGTTCCGGGCTTCTTCAGTGTTTCTCAGGGTTTGGAGTCATATACAAATATTCACTGATAATGCAAACCGAATCTTATTTGCTGGTAACATCATCACAGTGAACTTATTTTTGTTGATATCTTCAGGAATTATTTAGAGGAACCCAAAAGACTGAGTTTTGAACATATACATTTTGTTATTATATTGTTACTAAATATTATTGTGCGCCGCCTACGTGTTGCATTTGTTATACTAGATTACCACATGTATGAGCAACACAGGTACATTTTTGCTGTACTTCTATTAAACAAGCTACAAAATGCATGAAGCCACAATCTACAGTACGGCAGACTTCTTATTATTATTATTTGGTGATCACTTGTAGCCGAGTAAGATTGTCTTCAATAAACACGGTTTTAAAAGTGAGTTTGTAAGCGACTGTGGAGGCCAATTCTGGATCCACACGTCCTTCCACAGCGGGGACATAAGTTTCCGGGCAGGAGTTGATCATTGTGGGGTTTGCCAAATGTGCCTTCCTCTTAGAACGTTTCTCCTTTTCGTCCTGAGTTCGAGTGTCTTCAAAGCCTATGACACCTTTGGTAAAGGGTGTTCTCCAATTGGAGCACTCACAGGTCAGTATTTCCTAGTTGTTGGTGTTTACCGGTATACTACATTTTTTAAGATTTGCCTCGAGAGAGTCTTTAAACCTCTTTTGTTGACCGCCAGCATTATGCTTTCCATTTTTAAATTCAGAATAGAGTAGTTGCTTTGGAAGACATCAGGCATCTGCAGAACATGATCAGTCCAACGAAGTTGATGTTGAAGAATCATTGCTTTGACAATGGTGAGCTTTGCTTCTTCCAGTACACTAGCATTAGTTTGCCTGTCTTCTCAAGTGATGTGTACATTTTTTCAGAGACACCATTGATGGAATCTTTTGAGGAGCTGGAGATGGCGTTTATAAGTGGTCCATGTTTCACAAGCATACAGTAAGGTTGGTAGTACAATAGCTTTGTAAAGAAAGGAAAAGGATAAATGATATCTGGGTACCTACCATTTTACACACAGGCACACAGTAACTTTATTGGAATTACATCAGTCAGCCATATGGCGTTCTAGATGGTCAGATGTGTATTAAACTAGGAGAGGGAGAAGCAACACACTTTAAAGCTAGAAAGCAAAAGACAAAAGACTCTGAGAGAACGATTTGTAAAATAAAAGAAGGCATCAAGATAAACAAAAAGAAACCAGGCTGGGGAGAAAAGAAAACTGAAATCAAAAGTATGGAGGCAACAAGATAACATGCAAATGAAAAGGAAAATAACAAGGGACTGCTGAAAAGGCACAGGAATGAATAGTGCAAAATACAAAAGAAAACCTGGGACAGCAGGAAATTGAACAAATAGAAATTAGAATCATTGAAACAAACAAAATGTTTTATAATGTGGTAAAAAAAGAGAGAGGCTAAAATATATCCAAGTCCTTTCTTGAAAAAAACGATGAATACATTTTCAAAGCCCTTGTTCTCAGGTTTAACACTTTAAATGCTGCAACAGTGTCATTGACATATCATTCTGTTATCAAATCATTCTGTTATCTAATGCAATGCAGAACCTGTGCCCTATTTACCATTACCATAAAATTAGGTTATATGTAAAAAAGCAATCTAAACAGGCCAACAGGAGTCCTTTGTTATCTTATCTTTAATCTTATGCTTTCCACTTTCACAGTCTACTACAGAGATGAAGCACTCTGCATGAGATAAATTGCATATATAACATGTAAACAGACATTTGTCCTTATTCCGGATTAGTTTTAAAACCAAAGCCCTGTCAGGTCTTTAGTCCCAAGGAGTCATGGACAGCACAAAGGGGCTTGTAAAAAACTGTCCAGTCCCCCCCCCAACATCAATGTGCATTCTGATGGCACATTGTGTGAACCTCAAGATTCTCCTAACTAACCCTGCATTCTCTTCAAGTGCTTTAATGGTCTGGAATGTGTCCCTGAACTCTTGCTTACCTAGATGGAGCTGTGTCTGAGTTTTGTATGGCTGGAATATAGCCATACAAAGATCAGAGTCACATCAATTGCTCGACCCACTTTTTGGCTTTGTCCCCATCCAGCACAGGCATGCGACTCCCATAGGTTTGGCCATGAGGAAATGTGACTCTTTGGCTGAAAAAAATGCTGTCTGCTCCTTGTCTAAGTCACTCCAAGATTTGCTATTATACCTTCCTTGAATGTTATCATTTTAGTTACCTACGGAATGAATGTTTGCATTGTCCCAAAAATTACTTAATCACCAATGAATCAAAAAGCAGCATCCTTTAATAGTTTGGTTGCTGAGCAATTAACATTTTTGCTTCTGGGAAACCTACAGTTCTCTTTCTTTCTGTTCTTCAATATTCAAGCAAGCCAGCCAAGAATAATGCAAGATCTACGGGAAGAGAAACAGAAAAATGCTTTATTTGGCCAATTCACCAAATATGTATTAAGTCATGCAAGGAGGCAACATGCCCAATTGTTTGGGGAAGTTTTTAATGTTTGATGTTTTATTGTGTTTTTAATATTCTGTTGGAATCCGCCCAGAGTGGCTAGGGAGGCCCGGCCAGGCACAACCTGGTAAACACCTGATAAACAATCAAACAGTACTGCTAGCAGACATTAACATCAACCTCATACTGAAGGTGGCTTTGAAGGTTACCATAAACCCATACTGTTGTAGTCCAGTGTTTCCCAACCAGTGTGCCTCCAGATGTTTTGGGACTACAACTCCCATCATCCCTCGCTAGCAATACCAGTGGTCAGGGATGATGGGAATTGTAGTCCCAAAACATCTGGAGGCACACTGGTTGGGAAACACTGTTGTAGTCAACCAGATGCTAGGTTCCCCTTTACCACCAGCAACTTTGCCTGCTACATCTCAAGCTCCATTGATGTCTTGTTGGCCGCCATGTTGTGCTCAGCCTGGGAACCCTTGGCTGAGAGCCACAAGACAAAGAAACATCTACTCTTTGACTCACAAGGTTTAAGTGCAATACCTAGGGAGGTAGCAGTTTCTACAAAGGCTACCAGAGAGAGGGCTTGCTGCCCACATTCCAGGGAGTGCTGAGAAGAAGGAAAATGGCAGCCAACTAGGTTCCATGAAACAGCATTGCTAAAACACCACAGCTGCAGAATATGTGGGGCTGACAGCAAAAACAGTAAGGAGGGAACCCTCCAACCCCCTCCCCCTTTTGCAATAATAATAATAGAAGGACTTCCAGCTTATCTGCAGGTTACCTGCAATGTGCATGTGGACTGTCTTTGTCATTTCTTACACATTTCAGTTCTTCTGTTTAGGAAAAGGGCAAGTCGCTTTCATTCTGGTAATTCACATAAAACAACACCGCAGAGTTTTTGGCTCATTAGTTCATAGTTATCCATTGTGTGCACTATATAGATGTTGTGCTGAATTAGTGGAATTGCTTTATTTGTGAAAGAAGGCAATTGCTTTTGTTTCATGAAATAGGAAATGCCTTGGTATGATTTTAATTAAGTAAATCCTCTGCCTTATTCACAGTATCATTTCAATGGGTCTGCCTGATTCATAGACAAAGCAAAGACTGATTTTGCAAAATTATATCCATGAAGCAAAGCCTCTCTCTTATTTCTAAAACTTACCACTCTGTTTGCTTAACTTAAGAAATCATTTTTAAACTAAGCAGAAGGGTTTGATCAGAGCAATGGATGAAATGCCATGGATTAGCCAAACGTGCTAGCTAGCAAGTACATCATTTATTCATTTTTGTTTCCTTATTTATTTACTTGTTATTTACTTTGTTTCCTTATTTATTTACTTAAAGTATGTTTACCTTAACTTTCAAGAAAATATTTTCAACCACGATCAAAGCAAGAGCAGCAATGCATTTCCAATAGGAGCTGCTTGGATCAACAAGAGTTCCTAAAAACCAGCTTACAAGCCATTGAAACCATTAAAAGCCATGGAGGCATAGGTCACTTTTGTGTCCAGGGCAGCTGTCTGCCAGATCCATTTGGTATGCCAGCAGAGACCCTACCTGCCTATGCCCTGTCTCATCAGAATTGTGCATGCATTGGTTATCTCCCACTTGGACTACTGCAATGCACTTTACATGGGGCTACCTTTCATGGTGACTCAGAAACTACAACTAATCCAGAATACAGCTGCCAGAAGGGTGACTGGGAGCAGCTGCCGGGACCTTAAAACACCCATCTGAAAGGATCTACATTGGCTCCCAGTACATTTCCAAGGACAATTCAAAGTGTTGGTGCTGACCTTTAAAGTCCTAAATGGCTTTTGCCGGAGTATCTCCACCCCCATCATTCAGCCCGGACACTGAGGTCCAGCGCCAAGGGCCTTCTGGCAGTTCCCTCACTTCGAGAAGTGAGGTTACAGGGAACCAGGCAGAGGGCCTTCTCAGTAGTGGCAACTGCCCTGTGGAAATAAACAACTCTCTGACTTTTAGAAGACATCTGAAGGCAGAACTGTTCAGGGAAGCTTTTAATGTTTGATGTCTTATTGTCTTTTGATTTGATGGAAGCCGCCCAAAGTGGCTGGGGGAACCCAGTCAGATGGGTGGCATATAAATTATTATTATTATTATTATTATTATTATTATTATTATTATTATTATTATTATGTTTGTGCAGATAAAATATAACTGATAAAATTATACAGGAGGGGTATTAGTGTGTGAAAACAGCCAAGATCCAATGATTCCCAGGCATGCATCTCCAGATGGTGGAACAGCTAATTTTGAACAGTGGGCAGAACATGAGTCATACTTTACAGAGGACAACCCTGCATATTGGAAGGACTGTCAAGTGACTAGTCCAAGTGAAGTTGATGCATAAAGAGCCATGAGAAGGGGGAGCAGAAGCCAGGGGCTTTGAAATGGCTCATTGTCAGTTCATTGGATAGCAAACTGACCAAGCAGACAGGTCACCTGATCACAGTCCACCCCACCATGGTGGGGATGGTAAGACGGATCATTTTCCATTTTAAATTATGAAAACCATTTCCCGATTCTCCTCTATACCTATGCATTAATATACATAAATCTTCAACTATTGTCCCCTGGTTTTGATGATGAATTGCCTCTTTTTTGGCAATGTGTACGCAGCCACCCACCTTGAAGTTAACCTTGGATAAGGCCTTCGTTTACAACCCAACCGGACCTCGTAAAGTTGTCATGAGCCAAGCTGTCATTTTGAGTTCCTTGGAGGAAGGCTGAGCTATCTACAATGAATAATATAAATGATGGTGAATAATATTAGCTGGAGACTGATAAAGAAAGTAGTAATGAGTTTGGCTTAATTTGTGGAATGAGCTAAGCCTTCTGTGTGTCCAGCTGGAAAGATTAATATGTATTTATTTGTACTGTTCTCTTTTGATCCTACCTGTTCCCACGTATTGGACCAATATCAGATTACAGCTCAATAAAGCAGCCATCAGTTTAAAAATAAAAAAACAAAAAACACCCAGCCCCCAAAATAAAATGTTTATATCATCTCTCCAAATGTTCTCTGAAAGGAATGAAGTGATCATGTATTATTGAAGGGATGAGCTGGGAGCTGATAGAAGCAGAAGACTTGGGTGATCAAGGGGGGTCAGGAGGGCCCTCCAGGACAAGGTTAGAACATGAGAATCACAGCATGTGTGCAGACAGTCCCAGTCCTGCTGACTCTCCTCCCCCTACGACACCCCGCTTGAGGAGGCTCCTGCATGTTGTTGAGCAATGCGACAGACAGGTCCAGAGGAGAAGACCACCGCTCGATGCAGCCTTTGTCTGCTTGGGAGGGATCCAGAATGAGAGGCTAGAGGGGAAGGGTATTATGAGGCTTCAGAGAATTGGCTTCCTCCCCCATGGCACTAAATAAGAAGATCAAACAAAAGGAACATCTTACCAGTTAGTTTCTTTAATAATCACAGTGAGAGATAAAACATGTCTCCCTAGAAATGGTGGTGCTCCCAATTAAGGTACACACCCCTCCGTCCCTATTAATCTACATCACACCTACGTCTTGGAATCTGAGCTTATACCCTCTGCACTTTCTGTTCTGTGACTTCCTGAGCTATTCTTGACTTGGGGGGGGGGCAGTGGAGAAATGCAGTCCAATGACTGTGAATCTGTTAACCCTCTCTCTCCCAGCATTTCTTCTTCTTCTAGCTGTTCCCTATCCAGTATTTCCCAGCTTCTGCCTTCTAAACTATGCCCCTCTGCAAACCACTGTTCCAAATCTACGCTGTCCTCTTGTTCCTGGGAAGATTCAGGAGCAGGGGGGGGGGGCTCCCACCAATCGTCCTCAGACAGGTATGCCTAGAGCTTAGTTTCAGCAACACCTTCATTGAGTTAAGATGAACCAGGGACATTGCGGTATTGTTGTTTTTTCTGCTAATATAAAGCTAATAGCATTCTGTGCCTTCTGTGTGTGTGCCTGCCCTGCGGATGTCTTGGCTTGTTGGCAGTGCTGTGACACCTACATGCTCAGGATTCCCAGTTGAAAGCAGGCTACTAAGCATGTTTAGGCAAATGCAGTTAGAAGCCCGCTTCAGACCTTCCTGCTCAACTTGGGAAGGTCAAGGCTAGACCAATCATGCTCAGCATCGGCAGGGACATTGGGGTATGAGTGGCAAACACTGTGCCCACTCCCAATACTACATTTGATGCCTGCATTTGTTCTTCTGAATGCACGAAGAAGCTATAGAACAGGCCACACAAATACACATGCACTTTCTCGTTCCTTTTTTTTTTTAATAGCTCTCTCAGATTCAGAAAGCCCTTGATATGAAGTCACTAAAAAGGACACAATATATTGCTAGAAAAAAGATCTTACTCCATTAATTCCAGGACAGTCTCCAAACAAATCCTCTGGCTATAGATGAAGCCATTAAACATCTGCTACCCAGAACCTTGAAGCAACTTCTAAGGTTTTACCTGACATATTTCTTCCTTGTTAACTCAATAAATTTGACAATCAGTGACATAGTAACAATGCACCTTACACTATATATCAACTAGAATACATATTTGGAAGTAGAACAAATCTGCCTGTGGGTTGCAGTACAATATAATGTATTCAAGCTCCAAGTTGCACTGAGGGCATTCTCAGAGACACACTTTTCAGCCCAATAAGTAATTGTTGAGATTATAATACAGCTGGTTGTGCATAGCACCACTTTATAAAGAGAGAGAGAGAACAAAGAGACTTTTTCTCCCCTTTGCAACTGTCAATTAATGCAAACTCTGAGATGATTTGCACGGGTATCGTTCTGAACTTGGGTTGCTGTGTTTGTTGTAAGCTAGTTATAGAAGAGATTAATCATGAGCACAAATCACACGTTGCCAGTGAATCTGTGAGCTCTTTCACAGGAGATACTCACAAGAGTTCAATGCAGCTAACTTTCAGAGAAGGCAATGTAGAGCTGTCAGCCTGGTTCGCTTACTTGGCTAGAGCGTGGTGCTGATAATGCCAAGGTTGCAGGTTCGATCCCTGTATGGGACAGCTGCATAGTCCTGCATTGCAGGGGGTTGGACTAGATGATCCACAGGATCCCTTCCAACTCTACAACTCCATGATTCTATGAAAACTCAATCTAACATACCTCACTAAAACAAAAGGGGGCATAGGGCCCCCTCGCTCTCCCTAAAAGTCTTGGAAGAAGGTGGAGATAAATGCAATCACTCAAGAATATTAAGTAACTAGTGGATGTTTAGCCCGTTTAATTAACGGGCGCTAGAACATATGTCCGTGGGGCACATGCACCTCTCCCTCCCATTAACCCTTGCCCCCCCCTCGAGGCGGCGACCCCGAGCCCTGCGGTGGCGGCGGGAGGAGGAGAAGCCCCTCCGCCCTCCTCCCCCCGCTTCCTGCCGGGCCTTCTATTCTTCCTCCTCCTCCTCGGCTCCTTCCTCCTGCTCCTCCTCCTGCCCCACTGCTCCTGGGCCGCCGCTGCTGCTCCTCCCTCAGCTCACTCGCCGGCCGCGCCGTGGGGCAGCCGGAGCCGCATGTTCCTCGGGGCGCCTCCCGCTTCTCCCCTCCCCAGGGGTCAGCCTGGCCCGGGCTCCTCGTCCTCTCCGCCGCTGCCTCCAGGCCTGGCCGGCCGTCCTCCTCCTCCTCCTCCTCGGGGCTCCTCCATCGAGGCAGCAGCGGCGGCGGCGGCAGTGGAGGAGGAGGCCGAGATGCTCAACTGTGGGCAAGAGCCAGCAACGCATCCTCTTCGCAGCCACCGACGTCGCCAAGTAAAAGCCAAGCGGCGAAGGCAGCCAGCAACTTTCTTTGAGTGTGGGGCGAGGCAGCCCCTCCCCTCCCGCACTTCCGATTGGCGGCCTCTGACCGTCTCATCTGCATAGAGTCTCTGCGCTCCAATCCCTGTGTTCGTGGGGCACATGCGCAGTAGCGCAATCCCACGGACACAGGGACTGGACGCAGAGACACTTGCACTTTATTATATAGGATACTATGTCCTCCACGTGCTTCAAATCCTTAAGGAGGAAGCTACTTCCCACCAGTGGACCCAAAAGGCTACAAATCATTAAAGACGGATTTCCTACCACCCCCCTCTTTAAAGTGACCTGTAACAAGTAGTTGTGGTTGATCTCACTAGCAATTAATTGTAATTCACTGAGGGTCTATCCAGACTGGTGTATTTTTTCTGGTTGTGTTCTGTAATATGTCACTGATGCCATAAGAGCGCATTAGTGATGGATTGTACTGGACTGTCCACACATCATTCCACTTTATTAGCTGTTCTGTGATGCTTCCCCATTGTTATCACATTACAGTCGTACCTCAGAAGTCTAAAGAAATCTGTTCTGGAAGTCCGTTCGACTTCCAAAACATTCGGAAACCAAGACACAGCTTCCGATTGGCTGCAGGAAGCTCCTGCAGCCAATCGGAACCCACGTCGGACGTTTGGGTTCCAAAGAACATTTGCAAACTGGAACACTCACTTCCAGATTTGCAGTGTTCAGGAGCCAAAACGTTCGACTTGCAAGGTGTTCAACTTCCGAGGTACCACTATATTGCCATCTGGAGGTTCACTCTTGTTCGGTGAATGTGGGACAAAAACAAACCAGAACTTTTGTCACATAAAAAGGTACAGGAGGACATTACAGAACAGGAGCGGCATGATTTGTGTTATTTTGCCTCAGTGAGCAGGCCGGCTGCAGCATTTTGCAATTGCTTCAGTTTCCAGACCAACCTCGGGGGCAGGCCCACATAGTACACTATGGAGTAATCCCATGTGGAGCTTACTAGCACATGGATGGCAGTGGTCAGAATATCCCAGTCCAGAAACAGCCATAGCTGTCTTAGTAGCCAAAGTCCAAGACATTGAAGTCACCTGGGCCTCTAATAGAAGAGAAAGATGGAGGAGCACACCCAGAATATGACCCTATCTAAACCAGGCAATTGACCAATTATCCAAACTCAGAAACCACTTGCCCACAGCTCCTGCCTTGCCAGAATTCAGACTTAGTTTCTTGGCCATTATCCAGCTCACCACAGAGTCCAGGCCGTGCTCCAGGGCCTGCATAGCCTCTCTTCATTCAGATGTTATATACTAATAGAGCAGGCTGTCTTCAGAGTCCTCGATTTGAAGGGCTGTCTGGTCCAAGTCCAGATTAAAGATAAACTACCAGAAAATGGAGAGCAGCAGGGCTCTGGAAGTTGCCCAGCACCAATAAGCATTGGGGTAAGAGACTTAGCCGGCACATGGTACGTGGCCAGTCTTCTTTGTTAGGGTGAGACGTTTTGTATTTCTATTTAAATAATGCAGCATATTTCTTAATTCACATATGTATGTGTCAAGTAGCATAAGCAAATTTATGCAACTCTGTGCCCTCCTTTCGGTGATGCATTCTCTCTCTTTCTCTCTCTGGCGATTTGTAAATAGACAGCTTAGTTATCCAGCAATCTTTGTGATTCAGGGTTGGGCTGCCTGTGTCCCTCAGCCTTATTTCAAAAGACCTTTGCAAGCAATCTGTTCAGAACACTTGAAAGAGTGACCTGTTCTTCTCCCAGCAGCCTGCTGGGTGGGGAGGAACAAAGAGAAGGGAAAAGGGAGAGAGAGAGAGAGAGAGAGAGAGAGAGAGAGAGACAGACAGACAGACAGACAGACAGACAGACAGACAGAGACAGAGAGAGACAGAGAGAGATTCCTTTGACTCTGGAGCCTTACCCACGACTGGCTTGAGCTCTGCCAGCATATACCCAAAGCATATTATCCCCCCCCCCAAAAAAAAGATTCTGCACCCCTGGACCTAGAGCATTCCCATCTCCTTGAAACAGCTTCACTCTCAGGAACGTCTGCCTTTTATATTGCTGTGGGTCTTTTTTTGGCTGGGGGGTGGAGGTAAAAAGAAAAGAAAAGGTAAAGGACCCCTGGAAGGTTAAGTCTAGTCAAAGGCGACTATGGAGTTGTGGCGCTCATCTCGCTTCAGGCTGAGGAAGCTGGCGTTTGTCCACAGACAGCTTTCCAGGTCATGTGGCCAGCATGACTAAACCGCTTCTGGTGCAACTGAACACTGTGACAGAAACCAGAGCGCACGGAAACGCCGTTTACCTTCCCGCCACAGTGGTACCTATTTATCTACTTGCACTGGTGTGCTTTCGAACTGCTATGTTGGCAGGAGCTGGGAAAAGCAACAGGAGCTCACCCTGTCGCGGGGATTTGAACCGCCAACCTTCTGATCGACAAGCCCAAGAGGCTCAGTGGTTTAGACTACAGTGCCACCCGCTCCCCTTGGGGGACGGAGGAGGGGAGGGTCAGTCAGCATAATCCTGTGAGTCCCTCCATCTTATGCTCCTGTTGCATATAGGTGTAAATAAAGACAATATATCCTAAAGACACCTTCATTCCAAGGAAACCTAACCGTGGGTAAGCACTAGAAACCCTAGCATCTCTCACGGCTCAGAGATTTTGGTGGCGTGTAACAATTGTTCAGTGTCCATTGCAGGGTTGAAGCATGAGATAGCTCATGTTCCCTTTCCTAGTATTCCTGGGAAAGGTTAAAATCCAGACACAGCGTTCACTCGGCTCTGCACGCTACCTGGCTGATGCTGAGGTTCACGAGTCCACATCTTAGGTCTAAAATCTCATTGTCTCTCCTCTTCCGGCAGTTACTTTGTAGTGTCAATGAGGTACCAGTTCTCACTGGCAAGTTATTTTTCTCTCCGTCTCTGCCGGGGCAGAGGTCTGGCATTGCTGCTGATTTCCAGAGATCATCCCTGCTCCATAGCTGTTTCCTTTTCATGTGTGACAAGTTCCTTGCCTGGATTTTGTTCAGACATGCTTTGAAATGTCTCCTCTCTTTTAACCCTAGTAGTACAGATATTATGTATCGGGCTTTCAGTGCCCGTCGTAACATTTCATCCTCTGGAGTGTTAAAAAAATAAAAAATAAATAAAACATCCATATGCATGATTGTGCTCCAATTCACTTCCCTCCAGAACCTCCTGTTCCCAGAAGTCATTTTCTTTTATTGCTGTCTGGCTGTGGGTGGAGTCACGTTCTCGGGGGGGGGGGGGGGTTGGTTTGGTTGGCAGATATTATCTCTGCTGAATGAATATGTTCAGATCCAATCCTCAAATCAATGTGCTGGAAGGGAAATGTGGACATGTTGGGAATGCAACATAACTGTGTGAGTAACAAGCAGATGCTGAAGGTGTGTAAGGCAGGCAAAGGCATCGCCCGAAGCACTAAATGACAGTTCTGTGAATCAGTACCCTTTGTCCTTGAGTTTAAATTTGGTTCTGCTTCAAATCATCCTGATATGAAACTTGATAAGTGCACCTGCGAAGCAAACGGATTAATGCTTTTCTGCCTTTGCTGGATAGAAATGACAGGATTGTGCAACAGCTCTCTCTTTTGTGTATTTTTATATATGCATCCTTCCAAGCGGCAAAGTGAAGAGGTTTTGCACACATTGTGGGGTTCCGTAAGAAATGTCAGACTTGCAGATCTGGCTGCAGTGACTATAGTGCAGAAGTACGCAGCATGGAGCAAATTAATTTAATGTGGATAAGGTTGGCCTGGGCATTCTGAGTCCTCAACAGGAAAGTCAAAATTGTGGTAGGGATGGCTGCAGCTGCTTCACTCCACAGCAGAAGCCTCCATCCCATTACCATTTGCAGCCTACACTCCTCTTTCTGGTGGGACACAGGTGGTGCTGTGGTCTAAACCACTGAGCCTCTTCGGCTTGCCGATCAGAAGGTCCGTGGTTCGGATCTCCACGATGGGCTGAGCTTCCATTGCTCTGTCCCAGCTCCTGCCAACCTAGCAGTTCAAAAGCACGCCAGTGCAAGTAGATAAATAGGTACCACTGTGGCGGGAAGGTAAATGGCATTTCCATGCACTCTGGTTTCCATCATGGTGTTCCATTGCACCGGAAGCAGTTTAGTCATGCTGGCCATATGACACAGAAAGCTGTCTGTGTACAAATGCCAACTCCCTCGGCCTGAAAGCGAGATGACCACCACAACCCCATAGTCACCTTTGACTGGACTTAACTGTCCAGGAGTCCTTTACCTTTTAACTCCCCCCCCCTTTCTGGCGGGGATGGCTAAATCGGTTAATTTTGGTTTCTCTTTGCTTCTTGTTCTTCCATGCTTAAGTGCAGTTAATCATATATCCATATCATGTTGCGGTATTTTTTTTAACTAATCCTGATGGAAATTCAGCAGCATTTTAGTGTGAATTTCTCCCTAATGCACACATTTTTGCAAAGCAATTGCCCGAGGAGTTGAATGGTCAATCTCTCTTCACAGGGGACTCTGGGAACTGTAGCTGTGCGATGGGAATGGGGTCTCAGCGCTTTTAACAAATTGCATCTCCCTGAATTCTTTGGGGGAAGCCATGACTGTTTAAATTGACATTGTAGTGATGTATGTGAATGCAGTGTATGGCATGTTACAGAATGCACAGCGAGGAGCATCAGTCTGGAGCAGCAGCAGCAGCACAAAATTGAGCGAAACAGATGACATCACCCAGTTGCTCAACCTATAACGCTTCCATGAGATCCTTCTCAGTGGCTCTTTGAAGTTGCATTGCTCACTTCTTGAGGGAATAGTCATGTCTGAGCATACCTTTGGCAAATACTGAGGGGGCTGGCAGCCATGGAGAGGCGTTGAAGGGCAAAGCTGCTTGTGCCATTTGCTCTACCTTAACCTAACTTGCTGCTCTCGAGTGCAGTAGACACTGGCTCTTTTACAGTGTTGCAGTTAGAGTCTACTGCCAGTCTAGTTGACTTTTCCCACACTGAATGAGGAGGGGAGCCATCTTTTGCCTTAAGCAGCCGAAAGAATTGACCCAGTCCTGAGAAGCATGTTGGAAATAGTTCTACCTCCAGCTCTCTTGTTGCTGCTGCCGCCCCACCCAGCCTGCAAGAACCACAGTAAGAATTGAACCCCTGTCTCTGCAAAAGGTGTGATACCAAGTTGCATCCCCAGATAACAAAAGATGCTTCTTCTTATCTAGGCCACCTGGAATTGATGGCTCCTCGCTCTCCAAAATACTCTTATTTAAGACTGTTGGAAACTGCCCATCATGTCTTTCACAGGTTTTATATCGTCTTCAAAAAAATACCAAAAAACAAGAACCCCACACCCAAGGCTCAAATGTTCTTCGATATTCCAGCATCATTGTTTAATTACTGCTCACTGTCAAGTAGTAAGGCGATAATGAAAAGGAAATGGGAATCGAAACTACTCTGATGCTTTTATGCATTGAAAATTCTCACTCTACAAGTAAATTAATTGCTGCTGGGCTGAGAAATATGTTGTTTAAGAAAGTACACATGATGGACAGAGTGAAATGCCCAGTACATGTAAGAGCAGGGGGCAGATTAACCCAATTTGGACCCCGTAGAACCCAATTTCAATGAGGAACACTAATGGCATGAATTTGAAGTATTGCAATAGCTTTGATTAAATTGCACGTGATTTGGCTTCCTAGCTGCAATTTAGCTACTCTACCAACAGGTGTGGCCTCGGGAAAAGGTAGAGAGTTTTCGAGAGCCACATACCCCCAACCGAGTCCTGAACTGTGGTTAGTTTGGAAACAAAGAAAACCTTTAGCTTATTATTAAGAAGCTGCAGTTTGACCACTGCAGCTCATTGCATAATCCTGAAACATTGTAGTTACTTAGTACTTTTTGCCAAAGGGTGGGGGTTTTTATTAACTCAAGTCTGAGTTGTGCAGTTCATAATAATTTCTTGGACCTAATCATTCATTAGTGTATATCATTCACACTGAAACCTAGCGGTAGGAAGAAGTAATAAATTATAAATATGAAAATGAAAATGAAAACCTCACGTTGCTTTATCAAATTCTCCCTCCTATGCATATTTAAGAGCTCTCATTCTTATATCTCTGGGAGCCTACTTGCTTTTTAACATTTTTTTTTTTGGGGGGGGGGGTAATATGATATTTGTCCAAAGGGGAAAAATATTTTTTGCATTCTATGCTTTCACAAATAATAGACAATTCCAAAGGCAGTTGTTACTTTTTCAGCAAGACTTGCATTTTTATATGGTTAGTAATTCTATCTTTCATAAAACTTTCCATCAATTTTCTCAGGGCAAATATTAATCTGATTGGACTGCATTCTTTAATCTTTTTGGGGGAAAATGACTACTTTCTAGTCTACAGGTGCAGAGGCTGATCTTAGAGACAAGTTACATTTTATTATTATTATTATTATTATTATTATTATTATTATTATTATTATTATTATTTTGTGTAGAAGATCAGCAATTCACACATAAGTTTGTGGGTTCCATTTGAACCAGATTATTCCCCCCCCCACACACTTTTAATGTGTTGTTACAATATAGAACTTTGTCTCTTCTCACTTCCATTTGCCTCAGTTCTTCAGACTCCCTTCCAAATAAAGTTAGTTTAGATAGAAGTATCTGCCCTACATATTTGACAGTGAAGATGAGACAATGCAATGGCACTTTCTCACCGTGGCTCCGTTGGGCCGCCCCTCAATTAAATATAGTGTGACTACCTCACAGTACATCAATTACACAAATTTCTACAATTTACTCCAGATTATCTAGTGGGGGGATTTGTGTGAGGAAAAACTTAATGATTTAGGGTCTCAGGCAGGAGTTGATCAAACAAACACAAAAAGGAAGTTTATGACACAAAATGGGTCAGGAAATGAGTTCTTTCAGGTAGAATTCAACTTAGCTACTTTAACTATGCGGACAAATGCCGGCTCCTCAGCCTATAGAGCGAGATGAGCGCCGCAACCCCAGAGTCATCCGTGACTGGACCTAACGGCCAGGGGTCCCTTTACCTTTACCTTTTACTTGAACTAAAAGATGTCTCAGGCTTAAACACAATATTAAAGGTACAACTCTCCTTAAACTTCAGTTACTAAACATCAGTTGGAACACTTCAGGTAGATAAATATTCAGGTTTCCAGAAGAGATGGTAAAATGTTCAAATCAGTGTCTGTCACTTAGATAATACAATGCTTTCAACACTATACCACTTCCTTCCTAGCTTAATACTTTGGTTCATGAGCAAGGGGCATTTTTCCTCAGTTACCCCCTCTCTTAACAATCCCACCGCCTGAGGTATTATAAATGGTATTACAGCCCCAGGGGATCCCCTCTCCCCTTGTTACTGGGTTGGGGGTCTTCAGTACCTAGGAGAATTCTCCCCTCCTGGCTAGACTGACACCCATGGAGACTAGCCTGAATTCCCACAGGATCTGTCTCTCCTGGTTCAGACTCAGCCTTCCCAGCACACTCTTGTCTGGATACCTTCCCCAGACCCTCAGCCTGGTCTCCCTATCCCAGCTATGAGGCTCTGTCCTCTCCCTATGGATAGTCTCCTCAGTGTGCATTTCCTTTCCCCCTCAGAACCCCTTCACCCTCTCTCCCAACCTGAAACCTGTCTAGCCTCTCCCAACCAACCATATCCTTCCCCTGGAACTCTGGCCAATCAGACGCTGTTGCCAGTCAACCATTTGCTGGCAGGGAAAAAAACACACACACTTGGTGACCCAAACCGCCCAACAAACAAACTTTTCCATCACAGAAGACACAAGCAAAAAATATCACTCAGCTTCTCTGCAATCTCAGTTTCTTCCTTTAGTTCACCTTTAATTCCCTCGTCATCTAAAGGTCCAAACATTTCCTTAGCCACTTTTCTTCTAATATATTTAATTTTTTTTTTAAATTGTCTTAATGTTTTTAGCAATGTGCTCCTCAGATCTGCACCCGTTATCGTATTTCTTTTGCCAAAGGTCGTGCTACATTTTGTTCTCATTTGGATAAGAAGGAAGTGTTCTTGCCTCTAATCACTTCCTTATCCCTGCTCATTAACCACAATGGCATCTTCTTGGCCTTGGAACTTGCAATTTGTTAGGTCAATAAAAGGGAGGCGGAGGTTGTAGCAACATATTCAAGCGTGTCCAGAGAACTTTCCCATTGTTGGTTATGGATGCCAAATTCTATTTTCAGGTTCCCTCCGCACATGATTATTGGAAACTTCATATCAAGCTACTTGACCAACATAGATATTATTGGGTCAATATGTCCTCACACGCAGAGAAAAAGCCCTGCTGGATCTTTTTTATTTTATTTTATTTTACAAATTTAAAATTATAACAATACAACCATAAAGATAAAGGGACCCCTGACCATTAGGTCCAGTCGTGTCCGACTCTGGGGTTGCGGTGCTCATCTCACGATACTGGCCAAGGGAGCTGGTGTACAGCTTCCGGGTGATGTGGCCAGAATGACAAAGCCGCTTCTGGTGAATCAGAGCAGTGCACGGAAACACCATTTACTTCCCGCCAGAGTGGTACCTATTTATCTACTTGCACTTTGACGTGCTTTGGAACTGCTAGGTGGGCAGGAGCTGGAACCGAGCAACGGGAGCTCACCCCGTCGCAGGGATTCGAACTGCCGACCTTGTGATCAGCAAACCCTAGGCTCTGTGGTTCCCAAAAACATCAACCACACACATCAACAATTACAAGATTCCTCCGAATCTCTGGACTTCCTACTTTCCCCTCAATGGGTCGTATTATTAAACCTTTTCTACTGCATCTTTTTCAATAGTCCATGTTTTATATAACTCCATTATATCCATAGTACTTGCTACATTACAAGTGTTATTGCAATCCTGCTAGTGTTTTCATCAACTTGCATTGGTCTCCAAGACAAATTATAATTTTTTCCCATTCTTTGTTGAAATATTGGTCTTCTTGGTTCCTGACCTTTCTGGTCAATTTTGCCATTTCAGCATAGTCCAACAGTTTAATTTGTCATTCTTCTTTGGTAGGGATTTTTCTTCTTTCCATCTCTGGGCTAGCAGCATCCATGTGGCTGTCGTCACATATATAAAAAGTCTTTTCTGCTCCCTTGGAATATCAGCACCTACAATTCCTAATAGAAAAGCCTCTGTTGTGTTTTTTTGTTTTTGTTTTGTTTTTTATAAAAGTTAATTTAAACATTTTTTTTGAACTCATTATATATCATTTCCCAGAATGCTTTTATTACCTTACAAGACCACCACATATGATAAAAGGTGCCTTCTTTTTCTTTACATTTCCAGCATATATTTGTACCTGTCTTATATATTTTGCTAACTTACTGGGAGTCAAATACCATCGGTACATCATTTTAATATAGTTTTCTTTCAACGTACAGCACACCAAGAATTTCAAATCAGTTTTCCATAACCTTTCCCAATCTGAAAGCTGGATATTATGCCCCAAATCCCTCACCCAGTGTATCATTACATATTTAACCTGCTCATCCTTTGTATGCCATTCCAAAAGCAATCTATACATTTTCGACAGTAATTTTGTATTATTTACTAACAGATCTAAAAATTTAAAAAGCTCTGCTGATTCTTAGCCACCTTTGGAGGCTAGGTTAGCAGGTCTAAAGAGATGGGAACTTTTCTGTCATGGTGCCATAGGTACGGAACTCCTTTTGGGAGACTCCTTTTGGCCCAACCACTGAATGACTAAGCGAACTTTTTTTCAGAACACCTTTGGAATGGTGTGAAGCATTTTAAAAAATGGCATTTTGCTGTTTGTGTTTTATTAGTTCTTGAGGGTTTTTGTTTTGTTTTATTAATATTGACTTTGTTTCTGGGATTCATAACCGGCTTTCGATCTGTGCCTAGCTTACAAAATTTCACAGCTTACAAGCAGAAACTCTCTTTTATGTTCATTTTAATGCTTCTGTTCTTATACTGAGATTACTGTTTAAATGATTACACATTACTAAAGGTGCTTTTCTGACAGCTGCCTATCATGTACATTTATTCTACAATGACCAGGTCTGTGCCCCCTTGTGTATTAAGAAGTGCTTCTCAACATAATTGCTTGCTTGTTTGTTTTTTACATAGAATATTTAATTCTAATATTTAATTTGTAAATAATAAGTCCTAAAAGAAACCCTTAGGCACTTGGGATTGGCAGAAAAAAGGTTGAAAAGGCTCTCCTCTGCCAGCCCCTTCACTCCCCAGCATGGAATTATTTCTCTCCGAAATAATTTGTTGTCGTTTAGTCATTTAGTCGTGTCCGACTCTTCGTGACCCCATGGACCAGAGCACACCAGGCACTCCTGTCTTCCACTGCCTCCCGTAGTTTGGTCAGACTCATATTGGTAGCTTCAAGAACACTGTCCAACCATCTTGTCCTCTGTTGTCCCCTTCTCCTTGTGCCCTCCATCTTTCCCAACATCAGGGTCTTTTCCAGGGAGTCTTCTTGTCTCATGAGGTGGCCAAAGTATTGGAGCCTCAGCTTCAGGATCTGTCCTTCCAGTGAGCACTCAGGACTGATTTCCTTAAGAATGGATAGGTTTGATCTTCTTGCAGTCCATGGGACTCTCAAGAGTCTCCTCCAGCACCATAATTCAAAAGCATCAATTCTTTGGTGATCAGCCTTCTTTATGGTCCAGCTCTCACTTCCATACATCACTACTGGGAAAACCATAGCTTTAACTATACGGACCTTTGTCGGCAAGGCGATGTCTCTGCTTTTTAAGATGCTGTCTAGGTTTGTCATTGCTTTTCTCCCAAGAAGCAGGCATCTTTTAATTTCGTGACTGCTGTCACCATCTGAAGTGATCATGGAACCCAAGAAAGTAAAATCTCTCACTGCCTCCATTTCTTCCCCTTCTATTTGCCAGGAGGTGATGGGACCAGTGGCCATGATCTTAGGGTTGTTGTTTTTTGTTTTTGTTTTTTATGTTGAGCTTCAGACCATATTTTGCGCTCTCCTCTTTCATCCTCATTAAAAGGTTCTTTAATTCCTCCTCACTTTCCTTAAATGCAAGTCTGACTAAATTTCACAAATAGTCTGGTCAGGTGCAAGTCTCAAGATTTATTATCTGATAGAGAGAGGTGGGGAAAATCTCACGGATGGAATGCACTGTTACTATGTGTTTGTGTGCATGTGTAAAATGTATGTATACTAAACACATCTGAACTCCCACTTAGAGATTTAACTTCTAAGACGAGGAAAAAGTACATGGTATTGTGCTTTTTTTTTTTTTTAAGGCATCTGCAGGTTACAGGAAGTGGGAGCAAATACCATCAAGCTTTAGTGATAGAAACTAGGGTTTCTATCTGTCCACTGCTTTCACTGTCCACTGTGGCTGCCAACGGCAACCCAAGTGGAAGATATGTATATTTGACCTGTCAACACCAATCACCTGTGGCCATTCATATCGATATTGCAACAAACTACAGAAAGCCTACACTTAATCATCCCTGGAAAAGGAGTTCAAAATAAGTTCATGTGTAGCTCTGTCCATAAACATCTAGGAGTTTTATGTCCATATAAGCACTAAACTAGGACCTCTGGGGTTTCTTGTACATTTTTACCTCCTTGAATTGCAAATGAAATGGCTTGGATTGAATTGATTCTAGTTTCTGCGACCATATACTGATAGTTTGAGAATGTACGACTTATCATCAGCACAGGGCTTTCTTCAAATTGTGAATTGCGCTAATAGTTCCAATGGATACAAAATGGAACTCCTCAATCTACAATATTAGGCTGAAATGAGCTGCCTCCTGGGTCTTATTCTGGAAAGAAGATTCATAAACATTCCCAAGCAGACCCCACACTCCCCTTGGTTTCAAAAGACTTTCTAAGAGGAAAAGGAAGAATAGGGAAGCAAGAATAACTATCACTGCCCATGTTTTTGTTTTGTCCTACAGGGTTGTCTGATAGGCAATATGGATGGAGAAGAAGGCTTTCTGATGACTGGCAAGCTAGGTACAATAAATGCATGATGGAATAGCATTATCTCAATTGTGCATCCCCTGCTTCCAAGTACATGCCAGTGTGGTGTATTAGAGTGTCAGACCAGGGTTGAAATCCTCATTTGGCCATGAAGCTCACTGGGTGACCTGGGTGCAGTCACCAACTCCCAACCTAGCCTACCTCACTAGGTTGTTGAGAGTGTAATAATGGAGAGGGAGAGAGCCACACATGCAGTCTTGAGCTCCTTGAAGGAAAGGAAGCTAATGACATGAATACATCACTTCCTAAACCAGTGGTGGGAGTGCATGGATGCAGAGTATACAGGCATTTGTACAAGCCACAGTTTGACAATGTCAATTCCATAGTTTAGGTGTGCACTGTGTCAGAAGTACTTTCTTTTGTCTGTCTATAGTCTCTGACCATTCACACATCACTTGGGAAGATAGGTGAACTAATGCCAGTGTACTGGAAGAAGAAAGATCACCAGCAATGATTCTTCAACATCAATTTTGTTGGACTGGCCATGTGGTTTGGATGCCTGATTGTCATCTTCCAAAGCAAATACTCTATTCCAAACTTTAAAATGGAAAGCGAAATACTGGTGGACAACAAAAGAGGTTTAAAGATGCTCTCAAGGCAAATCTAGAAAAAACGTAGTATAAGCACTGATAACTGGGAAACACTGGCCTGCGAGCTCTCCAGCTGAAGAACAGCCTTTACCAAAGGTGTCATTGATTTTGCAGAAGCATGGACTCTGGGCAAAATGGATAAACGAGCTAAGAGGAAGGCACGTTTGGCAAACCCTCACCGTGATCAACTCCCGCCCGGAAACCTAACTGTGGAAGGATGAGTGGATCCAGAAATGGCCTCCACAGTCACTTACGAACTCACTGTTAAGACCGTGTTTATGGAAGACAATCTTACTTGTCTACGAGTGATCACCAAAGAAGAAGAAGAAGACAGTCTCCCACCGTTTAGCTTCATTGGATGACCCTGAGTTTTGATATTCTGAGAGAGGAAGAACAATCTCTCTCTATCCACTTTCTCTGCAACGTGCATAATTCCAGATTGATGCATCTTTAAACAAAGCCTCACATGTGCAAGGACTCTCGCCTCATAGGAAGAGAATTCAGATTTTTGGCATATGACTTTAGACTCAGGGTGTTCTCTGTGTAGTCTCCTTAGTTGAAAATATTTTATATAAGCAAAGTATGTTTCAGAAAGAGAAAGTATGGGCTTTTTGTGTTTGGGGATGCTCCCTTAAGATACCAGTTCTTGTGTATATCGGAGTTTTGCTATACAATGAGCACTTTAAAATGAAAGGAAAATAAGGCTTGTCAAAAGAGAGTATTCATTGTGCATGGCTCCCCAGAGACCTCTTGTAGATCTTCAATAAATAACACACAGAGAGAAAAATGCTACTCAGGCCAGCCAACCTGTCAACATTCATAAGTAATTAACTTCTAGCCATTTCTTCTTTAAAAAAACTCCTTTGGGAAAGCTGGTGTAAAAGAAAGTGGTATTTTTCTTTTCCTTGACAAGATTCTCATTAATTGCTGAAGAAGCACATATAAAAGATTGGGGAAAGAGGCTGGAATTTCTGCCCATGATCAGGTTTTTGTGAACCATGGAGAGCACGTATATGACAATGACCAAGAGCTTGAGTTCTGAGTCTGGGTGTGTGGGAAAAATCACATCAGCTGTGACCATGCACATAGGGGAAGAATTGTAGCTCAGTGGTAGAACATCAGCTTTTCATGAAGAAGGTATCAGGTTCAATCTCTGGCATCTTCAGCTAAGGCTGTGAAAGGCCACCTGTCTGAACTCCTAGAGAGCCATTACCACTCAGTGTAGACAGTGTAGACCAGGGGTCAGCAAACGTTTTCAGCAGGGGGCTGGTCCACTGTCTCTCAGACCTTGGGGGGGGGGACAACAGGGCAGATAAATAGTCAAAGCTGGGGGGAAATATGGTAGAAACACACTTCGAAAATGTTGTCTATAAGGATAAAAGAAAATTACTATAAGTCAGTATGATGGTATTTAACACCAGCAAGATTAAGTCAGATAAACAAGGAATATTCAGTGTTATATTGGAGGGGATTCCATGAAACCGGGAGTTATGTTCACATGTGGTGGGGGTGTAAATATGTACAATTTTTTTTTGCAAAGGATGTTTAAGGAGATAACAGAAATCTGGGCTGAAGCTGAATGAAATTCCAGAGGTAGCATTGTTATCAATTTACGATAGGGTGGAAGGTTCACAGGCTATGAAGGACTTGCTCACAAATTTATAGACAGCTGAACGAGTTATTCTAGCGAGGAAGTGGAAGGGGCAAGGTGGATATAAAAGGGAAAAAAATGTATAAAGAGTTGTGGGATATAGTTATTAATGATATATTAACATGTGCTATTAAGGTAAGATGGGGAATATGCAGGATAAATGATTTTGAGGAGATATGGAAGGTATTTGTAGAATTTATACTGTTAAAACAGAAAGGGGACAAACCACTGCAAGAGGTGTTGAAATTTTTTGGGAGGTTGGATAGATACAATGGAATGGTCTTGGTGGTGGGGTGCACATTTTTCTTTATATTTATTTATTTATTATTAATTTGTTAACATAATAAATAATTATAAACAATAATATTTTTTTAAAAAAACAAAAAGTCCTCTCTTATTAGTAATGGTGGTGCCATTGCTACAACTAACTTAAATGTAACACAGCAGTGTATTAGGCCTGCTGCACAGAAGACATGAGTTGGCATGACCTCTGCCTACAGTGCTTGAAAGCAAAGTAGCCCCCATCCAAGCCTGCACAAATTTTGCTTGTTACGTGATGTGAGCATTGCAGGAGACTGGCCCTGGAAGGGAGATTCTTGTCCTTTTCCTTTGACAAAAGAGACACTGGCTTGCTCACTCATACATTGCTTACTTAGGGACCTTGGAGGCCATTCTGCATCCAACCAAAACATGATTCTTCAAATTGACAGGGTGAACATAGTATGCTGCCCTTGGAGGCTCACATACCAAATTTCTTGTTGCCCCTGGCCCTCAGTGCTCTGTCTGGCTCGGTGCTGTTGCCCACGGGCCAGCAAGTGTTCAGGGTGTGCTGGACTCAAGTGCGTCAGTAAGCCCATAGGTTTATTTTCCACCGGGTGGCAGAGGGAGATGCCTCTTGTTCCTCTCTATTCTTTATTCTTAGGCAAATTAAAACGACGTGTTCAGCCGTATAGTGTGTGCGCAATTCTTAGCAAGAGAGGCTGTGCCTGAAGCGCTGCATTGTGGCCCCAGGGTATGTGGAGTAGAGTATAACACAGCGACGACAAAAAAGACTATACAAAATGGCCTGCCTTGCAATAATTGTAATGGAATGAGCCTGCTTCGCTCTCTATGGGAAATAACAAGTTGTCACACCGTCATGCAAATGCCAATGGTGGAATAATAATGAGCTGTACTTCGACATGAAAGGATTAGATTTTGATGGAGGGTGGGGATAGAAACCCAAACCCACCAATACTGCCAGTACTTGTGAATATATTGGCCTCCGTGCTTTCTTTCCATCATCAGAAATGCATCATTTGAGTTATTTCCTCCTCCTCCTCCTCCTCCTCTTCTTCTTCTTTAAATAAGAAGAATATAATTTCTGCTTAGGGATACTGTGATATTCTTCAGACATTTATCCCATTCTTTCTTTTTGCTTGATTCTCTCCTGTTGACTTACTGCCTGGACAGGGGGATGATTGGGAGTCAGCATTTTGTGAATGGGAGTCTATAACACATTAAAAGCCATGGTCAGTATGTGCATCGAGATGCTCAGCCAATTTACAATCGCAGTTCCTAAAATCAAAACTACCTGAGACACTCTTCAGAGTTTCCACATATATCCAGGACCACTGGATATAAAATGCTGGTAAAATCAGGGCCAGCTCTAGCTTAGGAGGAATTCATGGACAATATGCCCTACTCCCTGAGGGGTCGACTTATTGCTGCTCATGTAGCCAGTTCATTTGCCTTCTAGAGGCTACTTTAAGGGCCGGTCCTACCATTGAACATAGTGAGGTGGTTGTCTCAAGGAGATGCTGGAAGGATGTAGGATGATAGCCGTGGCAGGTCACAGTCATTCTTCCTGAGCCAGCAAGTTCTTCCCCTCTACTGGTACACATAGCCAGTGTACTGGAAGAAGCAAAGATCATCAGTGTCGAAGCAATGATTCTTCAACATCGACTTCGCTGTACTGCTCATGTTGTTCGGATGCCTGATTATTTTCTTCCAAAGCAACTCCTCTATTCCAAATTTAAAAAATAGAAAGCATAATTCTGGTACTTAACAAAGGAGGTTCAAAGACTCTCTCAAGGCAAATCCAAAAAAATGTAGTGTAAACACCGACAACTGGGAAACACTGACCTGTGAGTGCTCCAATTGGAGAACAGCCTTTACCAAAGGTGTCATGGGTTTTGAAGACACTCGAACTCAGGATGAAAGGGAGAAACGTGTTAAGAGGAAGGCACACTTGGCAAACCTTCACCATGATCAATTCCCACCCGGAAACCCAGGGCCGGTGTGTCCATTTAGGCAAACTAGGCAACTGCCTAGGGCGCCAAAATGGAGGGGGCGCTGGCCAGCCTGCCCCTCGCCCCCCGCTGCCACCCGGTGCCGCCCCAGCCAGCGGTGAAAATCGCGGTGGCGCGGGGTGCCCGGCGTTCAGGGGGTGAGGCACCGTACGTCATGCACAATGATGTCACGTGCCCCGCCCCCTCACCTAGGGCGCCAGAACACCTAGCACCGGTCCTGCAGAAACCTATGTCCCCACTGTGGAAGGATGTGTAGATCCAGAATTGGCCTCCACAGTCACGTACGAACTCACTTTTAAGACCGTGTTTATGGGAAACATTTTTATTCGGCTACGAGTGATCGCCAAAGAAGAAGATACATAGCTATGTATGCCATGTCGGCTGGACTGAGAGCTGAAAAAGGTTGCTGACCCCTGCTCTAAACTATCCTTCTGAACTTGAGTGTAGTGGAATGGCTGTTCCATCATGAGTGTTGAAATAAGATTCAACTGATCATTTGGCTTCTTTATGTAGAATGGGGTGGAAGCTGGAGTCATCCTGCATATGCCATTGTCCTTTCTTTTTATCAATAAAAACCTCTTAAACCTATATTTGACAAAGGAAAACAAAACAGGGAAGGCAAAATGAATAATATAATTGACTATATAATTGTGGAGCTGATTTGCTGCCTCCCCTCCCCCAGCCCCAAATGGAGCTAATGTTCATTCTAATGTGTCTTTCCACAGATGAATAATGCTTTGCTTCAATGAGGGCATTATGTCAATCACACAAGCTTAATGTTCTGACATGGCAACAGTGTCATATATTTATAAACTTTTGTTTCTGTCTGGCTCCTAAGTGGTACCCAACCCCCACCGTAGATTCAGAATGCTCATGAACTCTTACCATTATTATACAAAAAGGGCTTTTTGTGGTGGTTTTAAGTGATTTTGCTCATAAAAGCAAAGTAGCTTGGTCAAAAGCAATCTTGGAATTCCTGTAATATGGCATTGCTTTGCAGTGTTAACTCAATGGCCAGATTTTTCAGTCATACAAGACTGAGTGAAATATTCTCCCAAAGCCAGAAATTAACCAGGAGCCAGAAGTCTTCAAGAGCGTGTATTTAAAATTGAGGAATGTACTACTATCTACTGAAGGTGAAACACAAAGGCCTGATTCATAAGCTACACAAATTGTGAGATTGTTGCTTTTCTGTGGCTGCATCTTATGTTGCCAGCATAACATTATTAAATGCTAAAAATCACACGGGCAGGTGGGACAGACAATGTGGGAATTCCCTCAGTTTGCTCTCCCCTTCAGTTTCCTATGCGACTTGTCTCCTCCCCAACGTGATTTTGCTAGTTTATATATTACAGCAGCCTCAAGGAAGCAGAAACTATGTCCTTGTATAATGCATGAACTGGGCCTAAGCGAAAGCAAGCAACAATAAAACAAAGACATCAAGGAAATTCCAGTTCTTGCTCTTTCCAGGTGTTTTAAGGAACATTAAACCAGGCTAGGGATACATCTTACAATGTAAGATGATTTAGCGATAATGAAGTCTTCTGGCATCCAGAGCCCAAACATTTGAGTGCAATAGTGCATCAGCATAATATCATGGTTTTGTCACACTGATACAAGTCCAGGTAAGTGAGCTCACTCTTGAGAGATGCCAGGCAACCATGCCAGATAGGACAACCACTTTCTCACCCCCTCAGGGGCTGTTTAAAAACACACGTGCCCTGTGGGAGAGATGAGAGAAGCCCATGGGGAGGAACACATACCGTCAGCTCCTAGGTGTGCAAATCTGTCAATTTTAGTTTCTCTCAGCATCTATTTTCTCCACTCTTTAAATGTGTTTATCAGCATTTCCATATCAGTTTGCATTTTTTTTAAAAAAAGCAAAGCTGTCATGAAATGTCATCAGCATTTTAGCTCAAACTTCTCCTAATGTATAATTTTATTATGCAACTTTAATCAACAAACTCATTTTTGCAAAGCAATTGCCCTTAATAGAATGCATTTTATCTTATTTCCACTAATTTATGTGATTTATAAACCCTGCTCCCCCACCTATCTCGCTCACTATTTAACTGGAGAATTGCATTGCAAAATTCAGAACAGTGTGTTACAGTTCTTGTGTTGATTCAGAACGTATGAATTTTGAAGGTTTCCCTTTAAATGTGAACTGAATAAAATTTCTCCCTTGTCTGTACCTTTTACACATTCTATATTGACAAGGGAGAGAGCTGCCTCTGTCATAGCACCCTAACTATTGAACAACCTCCCCAGAGAAGCTCAATTGACAGTGACTCTGTTGTTCATGTAGTTTGATGCCAGAGCCTTTCTGCTTTCCCTTGGGCATTTATGTTGTTTAGTGTGTCCTACTGAGCTCTATTTATCATACTGTGTTTTACTGCCTGTTACGGTTTTATGTCTGAGGGTTGCATCTATGTTGGTTTGGCCATTTTCGGTCTTATTTTGTGCATTACTATGCCATCTGGTTTGCGAAGAGACATTTTGAAATGAGTGCAATGTATAATAAATGTTGATATCTAAATGACACATTTAGATTCAAAAATTGATGAAAATGCAGGTGCGTGGAGATGGATTTGGGGCTAATCAGTATACAGGTGGCTTTGAAGACATTGACATAAGTGAGCAAACCTAGAGAGGATGCAGATTGTGGAAAAGACATCTTAACAGAGCCCCAAAGGGACACATTGAAATTCCTGAAATTACCTGAGTTACAGCAAGTCCAGCCATTGGCCTATCCCATTGTAGCCCAGCACTCTGATTGGTTCTCCATGTTCTCAGAGGCATGTCCCAGAGTTCCTTTTAAGTGGAGTTGCCAGAGGCTGAGCCCAAGTCCTGCTTGGAATACATTGATCTGCCTACTGGAGGAATAATTACAGAACGCTGAAAAGATTAAATAGAAGTGATATAAGGCGATTATCAAAAGCCAGAACCACAGAAACCAAGGAGGAGAGAGGGTCTAGAAAGCTGGGATGATGAACACATTGCTGAATGCAGCAAGACGAACCCAAAGAATCCTGGAACTATAGTTCATTGAGGAACCTGGGAATTGTAGCGCTGCGAGGGTTAAACTATGGTTCTCCAAGCAGCTTAATAATGATGACAATATCCAAATACAACTACAGTGGTACCTCTGGTTGCAAACGGGATCCGTTCCGAAGCCCCGTTCACAACCTGAAAGGTATGTAACATGAAGTGCTGCTTCTGCGCATGTGCACAGCACGATTCGGCACTTCTGCACATGCACGTGATGTCATTTTGCACGCTGCGCATGCGTGAATTGCCGAACCCGGAAGTAACCTGTTCCAGTACTTCTGGGTTCGGCACATTCGTATCCCATGACGAACGCAACATGAAGCATTCGTAACACGAGGTACGACTGTATAAACCACAAACTACATTCCCATTTTTCAAAAGCAGCCCCCATGACACTTAGTAATAAGACACTTTTCAGTTTTGTTAAAGTTTTGGTCTTGGTTCTAAATTTATAATTTATCTTGGAGACCACTGTAAGCAGATGAAAACATTAGCAGGATTGCAATTACACTTGCAATGTAGCAAATACTATGGAGATAATGGAGTGACATAAAATAGGGACTACTGAACAATATGCAGTTGAAAAGGTTGACAATAGGACCCATGGAGGAGAAGGTGGGAAGTCCAGAGATTTGGAGGAATCTTTAAATATGGATGTGTATAGGTGTATTGTTATAATTTTATACTTGTCAAATCAAATAAAAATTCTTTCAAAAAAGAAGAAGGCATTTTTCAGAACTGGAAGACGTTTTTTATTTTTTTAAAAAATAGAGCACTCTCAAGCAGCACAGGGATCTGGTGCCCAAAGAAGATGGGGGGAGAATTGAAAGCCCCAGTACCTATGTGCAGATATCTGGAAAGACTTGAGAGATGTGGCACTCTGTATTGTCCCTTTAGTCCAGGGGTAGGCAACCTAAGGCCCGAGGGCAGGATGCGGCCCAATCACCTTCTCAATCCGGCCAATCGCCTTCTCAATCCGGCGTGTTTTTACATGAGTAGAATGTGTCCTTTTATTTAAAATGCATCTCTGGGTTATTTGTGGGGCATAGGAATCCGTTCATCCCCCCCCCCCAAAAAAAATAGTCCGGCCCACCACATGGTCTGAGGGATGGTGGACCGGCCCACGGTTGAAAAAGGTTGCTGACCCCTGCAAGTTTAGTCAAAACTTCCATGTACAGCACTCAGTGATAAGGCTAAAGAGGATTTTAGTGCAGACCCTTTAGCATCTTGAATTTTGCCACTGAGTTATTTATTTATTTTGCAGCAACTAATGCCTTTAAAAAAAAAAAAAAAACCTGTTTGACTCCACCCGTGTGCTCAGCTTGTGTCTCAAGGGAAGGCGAATGGTTTGGGTTACAGAAATGTGTCTTGAAACGCCATACTGTATGCAGAGCAAACTTCATTGAAATGCTCGTTTGGAACGTCGGTGGCAACAGATTGCTTGGTGAATAATGAACGAGAGATACATATGGAGATATTAGTCTTGTATAGCCTGCAATTAAAGAATTTGCACAAACAAATTCCATTTCTCCGTGACAGCTTTATGAGAGTAACAAATATATTTTAATTACCTTTATGATTAATTTCCCTCTTAATTCATCATTGCTGCTATCTGTATCTGCACAAAATGGATGGCCATCTCCATCGCTTCGAGGAAATGATGTGAGGTACCCAAACACAAACTTAATTGCATTTCTAAAGTAAAATAGATAAAAGCACAATAAATTGTTTAGTGCAGAAGAAAGGAAGCATGCCGATGCCATCCAATTGCACATTTGCCCCATTTCTTTACCCACACGACCGCCTCCTCCAAAGCCCACTCTCCTATCTTCTTCTTCTTTGGTGATCACTAGTAGCCGAGTAAGATTGTCTTCCATAAACACGGTTTTAAAAGTGAATACGTTAGCGACTGTGGGGGCCAATTCTGGATCCACACGTCCTTCCACATTGGGGACGTAGATTTCCGGGCGGGAGTTAATCATGGTGAGGGTTTGCCAAATGTCCCTTCTTCTTAGCACATTTCTCTCTTTCATCATGACTTCGAGCGTCTTCAAAACCCATGACATCTTTGGTAAAGGCTGTTCTCCAACTGGAGTACTTACAGGCCAGTGTTTCCCAGTTGACAGTGTTTATACTACAGACCTCTTTCTTGTACTAAGTGAGGATGTGGTATTTTGGAGTGTAATCTGCTGAGATGCCTAGTTGAATTAGTATGGAGTTTTCCGCCTTTCTTTTTTTCTTTTCAAAATTCTTATTGATTTTTACAATTTTTTAAGCACATAACATAACGCTTAAATTTTCCACACTTCCCCCCTCTCACTGTGGGAAGCCACATTCATCCCCCTCTCTCACTGGGGTGGGTAAATCATTGTACATTTAACCTTAATAACAATATTAGTTACATTGCTTGGGTCTGGCCCCCTTCTATGGGCCAGGCATTCCTTCATCCTCTATTTCATATTTCGGTTGACTTCCTCGAGTCCCCCCCTGTTGAATTCACTATCATTCATCTCTAACAGTTTTCATACTGATAAATTTTAAATCATCTTATAACACAAACAGCATTTTATAACATCATCAAATACATAATCAGTTTGCTTACACTAATCCTTTTTCCAAACCTCAGCCTCATTGGTACTTCTGCTCTTTCCCTAAAGTCTAATCCCTTTCCCTACTTTAAACCAATTTCCATTCCAAATTTCTACTTTGCACCTTTCCCTCCCTCTGGTCTCGGGATTTTTAGCTCAATTTCTTCCTTTTTAACACTAATTTAAACCTATATTCATTTAAGCCAGTAACCATAACCATACATCAAAGTCCATAAACCGTGAGAAATGAAGACCTAATTTAAATACGTCCTTTAGAAAGAAAAGACAATGTGCTTACAGAGAACACAAATAAGGAACTTGTCCAAAAGAAGAAGAAAAAGGAAAAGAAGAAGATGGATGGCCTTAACAAGAATAAGAAAAAGATGATCAGGAAAAAGCAAAAAAAAAAAGGGAAAGGAAGACAAGCACCAGGATTACATTTGAACAAGGACAATGTTATGTTGGTCACCAAACTGCAGAGAAAGAAAAGACAATGCAACGCAGGTTTGAGTGACTGTTGGAGTTGGGTGGATGAGAGGGTAGGGGTGGGGTGAAAAGGAAGTTTCTCCGCCTTTCTCTCCGGGATCAAGAGCTTTCAAATAAAGCCTGTTTTACCACCCTGAAGTGGGGCACCATTGAGCTTCAGGCCCCAATTTCGCAGGGCACCTCAGATTCATATATCTCCTGAAAAATGTATTAGAAGCTGAAGAGAAGGTCACAAATGTGACAGTACTTGGAAGATGAGTCAAGAGTCACGAACGGGTTCATGGGACAGCTTTGAGGATCTCGAAAGGAACGGTGATACTACCAGAGGATAGAAGCAGATGGAGGGAAGATGAAAATGAACAATAGATGGGGAAAAGAAAGAATTTGGTGGAAATAAATGGAGGCAATTTAGAGCAGAAGTAGATAAGAAGAGATCAATGGAAGGAGAGGACAAGGGGAATCTTGCAGAGGAGGATAGCTCAGTTGGTGGAGCATGAGACTCTTAATCTCAGGGTTGTGGGTTTGAGCGCCATGCTGGGTGAAATATTCCTGCACTGCAGGGGGTTGGACTCAATGACCCTTGCAGTCCCTTCTAACTCTACAATTCTAGGATTCTATTCCATGACCCTAAAGTTGCATCTAAAGAACTTGTCAGTGTTCTCTACGATAACCACACTCTTTCCTCTTCTGATTTTGCTGTCTATCAAGCGACTCTAATTCAGTTTTATTTAATCTTTTCCTTGGGAGCCTTGTTTTTCAGTCTTTGATTCATTTCTCTTAGCCTTTGTCCTCCAACACAGTGGGGACTTCAGACAGTTTAGATCAGAGTTTCCCAAACTTTGGTCTACAGCTGTTTTTTGGACTACAATTCCCATCATCCCTGACCACTGGTCCTGTTAGCTAGGACCACTGTTCCTGATTATTGGGTTTGAAACCCACAGCAGTCACTCAAAAAATCCAAATTTGTGCATGGTTGGAAAACCCTGCCTTAGGTTCATATGCTGGTTTAGTCTGGAACCTTCAGTGAACTGTCATATTAGCTTCAGCTAACATTCTAGCCAGTGTACATTCTAGCCAGGGCTTTTTCTTGGCGTACTCAAGGGTACGCAGCATTGGCACTTCTTTTTCTAGAAGAAAATAATAAACAATAATAAATAATAATTTTTTTTTATACCCCGCCCTTCCCGGTTCAGAAACCTGGGGTCAGGGCGGCTAACAAAAAATTTAAAACACTTAATTGTAATACAACATAAAAGCAGCATAAAATACAGTATAAAAGCATGAATAACAATAAAATTCAAAGTTCAAAAATCAATTGGGGAAATCCATCCAATAAACATTAGATAGTCACCAGGGCTAGCTGGATAAATTAGTCCTACTTGGGCCAGCGAGGAGGCCAGGGGAGAATTAGCTGTGGGGTCCCAGAGCGGGTAATCTTCATAAAAAGGGGAGGGGGGGAGAAAAGGGAAATAAAAGATCAAGCTGAGTTCAAATTAAAGGCCAGGCGGAATAGCTCTGTCTTACAGGCCCGGCGGAAGGAGGTTAAGTCCTGTAGGGCCCTAGTCTCATGGGACAGAGCATTCAACCAGGTCGGAGCGATCACTGAAAAGGCCTTGGCCCTGGTGGAGGATAGTCTGACTTCCTTAGGGCCCGGGACCTCTAAACTACAGTTATTCATGGACCTTAAGGTCCTCTGCGGGGCATACCAGGGGAGGCAGTCCCATAAATACAAGGGCCCTAGGCCACAAAGGGTTTTAACGGTCAAAACCAGCACCTTGAACCTGACACTATACTCCACCTAGAGCCAGTGCAGCTGGTAAAGCACTGGGTGAATATGTTCCCATGGCAGGGACCCCGTGAGGAGCCTTGCTGCAGCATTCTGCACCCACTGGAGTTTCTGGGACAGTTTCAAGGGCAGCCCCACGTAGAGCGAATTACAGTAGTCAAGCCTGGAGGTGACCATCACATGGATCACTGTGGCCAGATCGAGGTGGGAGAGGTAAGGGACCAACTGCTTAATGCGGCGAAGATGGAAAAATGTCCCCTTAGCAATGATTCTAACTAAGGTGCATAGCTCTTTGCACTCTGTCTTTTTAAAGTGGGAATGGGGAAAAAATCCCAGAGCACCAGAACAGTGGGTCCTACTACAATGTCTTCCGATGTGTAACTTATAAGCTTTCAAAATGACATTAGGATCTCCCACAGCTGTTTTCAAGAAACAATTAGCAGACTCTTATCAATTACTTATTTCCCAGTAGTCTGGTTTAGAATTAGTAAGATACTAAATATCTATTCTTCCTTGTCATACATTGATGAGGGACGTGAAATATGTTTTTAATGTCAGTATCAAGCCTGTTCAAGTTGCAAGACGCAAAGCCAAACATGACCCATAAAGGGCTTGGTAAACCTCAAATCAAACACCTGTCAGGCCACAATACATGGGTGGTGGTCTGCATTTGTCTTGATGGATCACAACTTGTGCAAGCCTGATCTGCATTAGCATTGTTGTTGTTGTGTTGCTTCTCCAGTGATAGGTCTCTGAAATATGCCAGAATATACAGGCTAAGCATTGTGGATGTGGAGTGTAAGGTTAATAACACAAAGTCTTCTGGAGCACACCAACGGCCAACTCTAAGTGGCCAACCCAATCCCTGTGGGGAGCCCACAAGCTGGACCTGGGTACAATAGCTCTCTCCCCACTTCCATTCCCCACACACTGCCACTGACCACAGAGGTAGGGCATGGCCATTGTAGCTAACCATTGATAGCCTTGCCCTCCATAAATTTGTCTAATCTTTTTTTAAAAGCTAAGTTGATGACCATTTCTAGATCTCGTGAGAGTGAATTCCATAGTTTAACTAGGCACAAGGTGAAGTAGTACTTAGTTTTCATCATAATAATAATCCTTTATACAACAACTGCAATATTAATAACTTCTATTCGTGTCAACACATTACATGATTTATAAATCTACAAGCGAGGCACTCAAACTATATCCTTGTTCTTCCTGTGTGTGGCAATTATTTTGTCCGTGGTGTTTCTCCCTGTCCTTGTAAGATGTTATGTCTTTCTTTCCCCCGGTTGTTGCTGTTATCCATCATGCCTTGGGCGAAGCTGATATCCCGGAATGTAATGGAAATTAATAAGATTTTGGAACGCAGAAATAAAGCAAATAATCAAGCCATCAATTCTAGCAGGTGGGGGCACCTTATCTAAATTATATAATTTGGTATTTGAACTATTAATCATTGCATTATAAATTGATATTGTTATAATGAAGCTATTATTGCATTGTAATTGAAAACTAATAAAATAAATTATCAAAAGAAGAAGTAGTAGTTAGTTTTGTCTGTCTTGAATCTCCCAAAATTTGGTTTTACTGGATAATCCTCATTTCTAGTATTGTGAGAGAGGGAAATCCTTGTGAAGCATTTTTAAGAGTCATGTGGGAGGAAACACTTCCTTGTTTTGACCAGATTACAGTGCTCCATGTTGCAGTAGACCTCTAAAGTGGCTTGCCTTTGAAGACAATGCAGTTCTTCCCTCTCCACAGCAGTGGATGTGTTACATTCTGGAATCCTAGTGTATCAAAGTATGTTCAGGTTGTGAGTCGGCCACAGATTATGTGACAGGGTTGGTTCTGTTGACCGATCTTAACTTGTGAGATTACTCACACAAAATGGACAATTCCAAAGACAACATATCGATGGAACAGCAGCAGCCAGTGGAGGGATGTGCTTTTGCTTCCCCTGAGCAAAGAATTATTACTTGTCCCCAGAGTGAGTAGTTTGTAGAGATAAAAAGAGAATGTAAGTATAAGGCCAAGGGGAAATAAAATACTACCGATAAACTTGTGAAAAGTATCTAGCACATTTAAGAAGCGCTATTCTTTGGAGTGGGGGAATGAAGTAAGATGAAAATCATAAGATTATTTCCATTAATTTTTTATGTAAACAGATGAGAGAGAAATAGCATAACAGAAAACTTACAGAAACTTCATTGTGTGTTATTCTGCATACTGTTAGTGGGTGGTTCCCCAGATCGGAGGGTGGCAACATGAGAATGGGCCTCCTCTGTAGTGGCTCCCCGTCTGTGGAATGCTCTCCCCAGGGAAGTTCGCCTGGTGCCATCATTATACATCTTAAGGTGCCAGGCAAAAATGTTCCTTTTTAACAAGGCAATAAATATTATCTTATCTTATCTTATCTTATCTTATCTTATCTTATCTTAGGTCGATCCGATTTACATCCTGTGCCCCCTTAAAAAATAAAAAATAAATCTGTGTGTGTGTGGGGGGGTGTCTATTGGGTTGTTGTTTTATTTTTATTAGGTATTTTGTGGTTTTATATCTTGATTTTATTCTGTGAACCGCCCTGAGATCCCTGGGTATAGGGTGGTATATAAAGTCAATAAATAATAATAATACAAGCAGTTCCTATGTGCCTTTGGCTTAAAACTCACTCTGCCCCAATCTCTGCCCTATAAATGTCAGTCCCCCTCCCTTCAAGCCATAGCCCCATTCCCAAACCTAGGGAACAAAGAAGATGACTCACCTTTCCATACTTTCTCCTAATTCTCAATGCATGACCTGTGTCCAACTCAACCATTTCCTCCTATCGAGTTATTAAGAGCCGCTAGCTAGTCATCCCAGCCCATTAACACTCTTTTGTGCAAACCCCAGACTCATTCACAGCAGACTCACAGCAGCATGAATATAGTTGGGAACCATTGTTATTTTTCACCAGCGGCTAGTACTCAGACTCACACTGCCACTGAATCTATGGCTGATAGGTATTTTTGGACCATTTTCTTCATGAAATCAAGGCCTGCTAGCCTAGCTTTTAAAATAAATATTATGGATATTAAGCAGTAAAATAATACAGGCCTAAGAAAAGAGTATGGCAGAAAGCCTAAGAGCTTATTGGTTCATGCTATGCCTTTTATACCCTTTTGCTAGTTGCTTTTGTTCAAATTTCTTCCTTCAGCTGATGCTAAACATCAGGTACAGTTTGTAATTAGCACCTGCATTTTAGCTGTAAATGTATGCACAGAGGAACAAAAATCTAAGAGCTTCCCATCAACTTTAAGAAGTGCAGTTGGGGACACCGGCAAACAATTGGGTAATAGGCAATTCCCCCCCTCCCCCGCTCTCCTCCTGATCTTCCACCTCGTAAATAGATCTGAATCTTTAAATGTATCCTGGAGCATATTCAGAATTACTCTCTGGATGGGTGGGATGCTATTTTTCAGTAGAACAATGCTTACCTGAAGGAGGAATAAAAAAGGAGCCAATTCAGCAATAAGCTCTTGAAAGGTACCTGTAAAAGATGTGTTCCTCCACATGACAGGATGTCTGCAGGGGTTTCCTTCGCAGCACCATTCATTCAAAATGAATGGAAATCTATATACTGCAAAGCTAAGCATGTTGGGTGTTCTGATCTGTAATCACCTGTTTTGTGCAGAATATGGTAGAGTATTCTGGAGCTCAGAACATGCCCATCAAAATTTTCTGTGCTCATAAACAAACATACGCCAGGGAGAGAGAGGTATTTCCTCCTTATATCCGTGTAAATACGTGCTTGCAATAAAGAGCAATAGATATGCTAGAATCCACAGGCAGAAAAAAAAAAAGATTCCAACATTCCATCGCTCTCTTCAGAAGGATATTCAAGAGAAAAGAAATTAATGAGCGGAAGCATCATTGAGGCAACAAATTCTGCCTTGACCTATGCATGTCCATCATAATGTGAATAAAGAACCTCTGTGTGTGCAACTGAATACACAGAGAGATCTTGATGCATGACCAGAAACCTTTTAACCATGGGGAGAACCAGGGGTTTTTTTCAGCCAGATGTCTGGATGCTGTAAGCGGCCCACAGCTGGTTGCCCAGGAAATATAAAGACAAGGAAAAGTTTCTTACCGTCCTTTTTTATTTCAAACATTAGAGAGGCTATAGAACCCAGCATCTTGGATAATGACGTTGTCCTGAGTGAATCTCCACCCCCTTCCTCATTTGTCATTCTCATCATCTCCTCTACTGGTGCTGCTACATGCTCTTTGAGCTCTTTGCTCTCCTACTTTTAAGGCTTGCTGGGTTCTGGGAGATGGAGCGTCTGGAATGCTTTCTAATGACAATGTGTCAGCTGGGTGTTCTGGCTCTCGCATGATTTCCCAACTTTCCCCCTCATCTGCCTCTGAGCTGCTCAAACCCCTGTTGTAAATCTATACTGTCTACCTCTTCCTCCTCCCTGGAAGAGTCACCATTCCTCCTCTGCCCAGTCCCTGACAATTAGTTTTCTATAACAGTGGAAGCACGTTTTCAGATTATACAAAGCTCTTCTTCAGGCTATGATTATGAGAGCAAAAAATGAACATCCAATAGTCTAGATAGAAACAACTGGGTAGTCAGGCTGATGGTTACTTGGTTGCATAAGTTTACTGGCCATTGCTGTTGGCATGGAGATAGTCTAGGTTGAATGCAAATATGCCATTCTGATGTCATGTGTGATGTCACAAAGAGGATATGCTTTAAGTCTTGGTAAAGCCCCAAACAGGTAACGGTCAGACTGCATCTCAGCCCTGTCAAGATGGATCTCCATAATAGGTGATGAATAGTTTTATTTGGGGGGATACATTAACTTTTACTATTGGGGGACAGTTTTATATTGCTTTGCCAGTTTGTACCCCATCAAGTTGAGGCCAATAAATATACATTCACAACCCTGTATCCATCAAATAATCAACTTTATGTGTGACTTTGGGACTGATTCATACAACCACATTTCCTTTCTCCACTCGATAGCAGCTTTTTCTCTGTATTTTAGAAAATAATCAAGAAGGAGAAGATAAGGAACCAGGAATAAGACTATGGTGAGAATCTAAGCTTTACAAGTGAGGGGGCTAGGAAGATGGCTTTGTGGTCCAGCATAGGAATGATGGGTGCTTCATATTATTAAATTCCTGTTCCACAAAGAAGAAGTCTTTGAGCTCTTTGCTCTCCTACTTTTAAGGCTTTCCGGATTCTGGGAGATGGAGGGTCTGGAATGCTTTCTAATGACAATGTCAACACATCAATAAATGTGTCAGCTGGGTGTTGTTCTGGCTCTCTCATGACTTCCCAACTTTCCCCCTCATCTGCCTCTGAGCTGTGACCTCCCGCAAACACCTGTTGTAAATCTATGCTGTCTTCCTCTTCCTCCTCCCTGGGTCAGGATGAGGAAGTGGTCTCCGCCAGTCCTCCTCCTCCTCTGCCCAGCTCTTTACATCACCCCCTTCCCCAGTGTCCTCCTCCTCTGCCCAGTACCTGACACTCAATTCCGGTACCTTTCAGGTGGGTTCCATTGCCATGATAAGAGAACAAGGGTGAGTTCCAGCACTGGAGAGAACCATCAGTGTAAAGTTGTGTGCACAATGTTCTCTGGGCACATTAAAATGAATGCACTAGTCTGGGGACAGACATGCACATATTCATTCCATGCTAAATATCTGGACAGGTCTCAGCTAGATCAGGGAACAACAGAAGCCAGGTAGGAACAGGTTCACTAGGCTCAAACGGATCATCTGGGCCAACCAGCAAGTTAATCCTGCAATGTCCATTTTTTTCTGGCCATTTAAGTGAATAGTTGTCCATTAACACTGATGGAGGAATGTGAGGTAAAGGGTAGGTTGTTGCAGTGAAGGTAAAATCTACTTTGACACGGATTGTCATTGTGACATTGCTGCTGCATCTCTCTATGTGAGCGCAGAGAGCCACATTGATCCACTCAAGGTCTTTGCCATTTACAAGCCTTACACATGTCATTTATCACAGCAGGCATTTCCTGTGCTATATAATTAAAGGATTTGGTAGTGGGCGCAAAAGTTTTGCTTATTCTGTAACAAAAGCCCCACCATCCCTAAGGAGGTCAGGACCACAGCATGCACTCAAATTGCCAGGTACAGAGCTTCCAGAGGCACATTTAGCTGTGAGGAAACACTGTTTGGAGGACTAAGAAGATCTGTGGACTGTCACGTTCACTGTCACGTTCATCAAAGATATGCCCATATGCCCACTGGTTCAGCAACAGCATTAAAGTTACATTATTTGAGAGAAGAAATAAGCAAAAGGTGAAATGTGTGCAGCAGCCATCTGTTTTAGGGGTTGTTTCTCCTTTTTATGTGTCTGAAGACTTGATTGGTTGATTGATTGACACATTTTGTGTGGTTGAGATGCAGGCCTATATATGTTTTGTGGCTGTGTGTTTCCTTATTGCTGTGGTGTTGTTTTTAGTTATATTTTGTGCTGTTGCTTGCTGAAGTGGGTTTTTTTTGGGGGGAGGGGGCATATTGTGGATATGTTGAATAGTTCTCCTCTCTTACATCTACTTTTTGTCTGGGTCAAACAAAACAGGACATTACATGTGTTATTGCATTTAATGTACTCGTAACAAGGAACGAGCCAGTGGGAGCCAATGGAGCTCCTGCCTAATACAAATAACAGTGTCGAGGGGAGGGATTTTGTGTAGATCATGGCAGGTAGGGAGGTTACACTTCCTTTTCTAACCTGCTACTGTCCTGATCTTGGCTAAGGGACCTTGAATTGGAGGTATATATCTATATAGCGTGTTCTCCTTCATGGAGAGCACGTGTTGCGGTGGGGGCCAGCAAGTCACCCCTCTGGTGCTGGGCGGGAACGTTTAGATGGCCACTGCTGTGATTGGACCCAGGGTGTTGTTGGGGAGATCTGTATGTTGCAAATTGATGATGGACAGCCCAGCATATATATAAGGGTTGGTGTGTAACGTGATCTCCCTCTTGGCTGAGTGCTTCGAAGCACCCGCCCTCCCTCGCTATATTTTAGGCCTCTGCATTGACCTTGCTATGCCTGTCATGGGGTCATCTGCTGTTGGGGCAGGGGCCTGGTAGGAATTTTTCCACGTGGCTGATTGGCTGGTGCCACCTGGTTTTGCCTACTGTGTAGCAAATAGTCACAACTTGTAAGGTTGGTGGTTAGGCATTGGTTATTATGTTGGTTGGAGGAGGGGTATTGTTGCCTGTGTGTACCCCTCCTATGGATACTGGTGTATGGGTAATTCCGTTAAAGGAATCCAGGGACTCTATATGCTTTTGTCCGAACCCCCAGTCGGGGGCTAGGGCCGTGCAAGAGACCTGGGAGCCTGTGGAGTGCGAGGAGGGTCATGTCATCCGGCTCCCTTTATATCTCCAGAGTATTTTCCCCTTACTGACGGTCTTCAGTTCTGTCCTACCGGTATGTGGGACAGATAGTCTTAACCAATGCCTAAGCCACCTTTTTGGTAAACCAAAGTCCACGTTTGGTTGGCTCTGCTCAACTCAGTGGGTTGCAAGTTGTACAGACATCATCCAGGGAATAAAATGAAGAAGAGGGGAGAAAAAACGAGAACAATGCCATTAAGGAAGAAACACAAATGCCTTTTTATCAAGCTACCAAGTAAGGAAAAAGTGCAAAGTGTCTGTTGAAGAGAGCTGACAACATTGAAAAGAGAACAAGGATAGCCAGCAGCTTTTGAGAAAAATCAAAAAAATGGATTTTGCAATGCTGAAAACCTAAATGTCACTGGAATTTGACACCCACCGGTATGCAGATCATTCCTTCGGCAACACTTCAGCTGTTTTCATCCTCCAATTTCTCTCCTTAAAACTGAGGTTCAATAAGGCAGCCATGCAAAAGGATCAATAAAACCAATGTCAGTGTGGCATTTGATTAAGCAAATTCTTTCCTAGCTTATCATTAAAAATGCTGGATTCTCATTCCTAGAACTTAATTAATTCCTGTCTTTCTAATTTGATAACACTTGCAGATTGGACTTGAATTTTAATTGCCAGCACTGTTTCCCCCCCCCTCCCCTCTCCCCACCCCAAGAGTTACAGTTTCACCAAGAACAGCTTCTTTAGAACTCCAATTTTTGTTGTTAATAAGGCTTTTGTTAAATTGCCCATTTTAAATAGGTGATGGATTTCACATTATTATTATTTTCCCCCATTTTGTTTCATAATCACAGCCAGCCCACAGAAAACAGCATGTCCTATTACAAGCAAACCTTGTGGAGATGTGCTTTATCTTTATAACTAGCAAAATTGCCTTCATTATGATGGGGGGGGAATATTTCAGAGCACCCATTTATTGAGGCTGAATTGGCCATTTTCAGGTATAGTGGGCAAGTTTTGACTTGTTTTGTCCTTTTATTCTGCCCCTCTAGGCATGAATGACAGATACTCTACTCACTTGTATGTGTCAAAGTCAAGATGTACCAAAGTGAAGGTGTGGTTTTAGGAACACTGTGAGTGGGGTGGGGGTCTCCTCCAACAAATGCTTTGTCCCCTAGAACTCAAGATCTCCCGTGTTCAGCATAGCTCCCCCCTTTAATATATATAACTGCAGTCCCATCTCTGGTTAATCATGCTAATATTGAACCAGGTTCATAAATTGCAAGAGTCCCCCAACCCCACAGCCGCTTCTCTCATTTGCCTGTGGTCTCACCTAGGAAAACCTGGGAAATGGCTGCAATTGAATAACTTGCCATACCAGGAATGTGTAGCAAGAACTATGCATATTTCTTTCATCACGTTAAGAGAAGAGCTTTAGGAAAATACAGTTTTTTCCTCCTGCTACATATGCCAGAGTCTGTTATATATCTTCCCAGTGGGCAACTAAGCAATCCATCAGATAGAGCTCCCCAGCCTGCTCTTCAGGAGGAAGGGTGGAATATAAATTCAATAAATAAATTACTCTCCAAGTAGTGGGTCAGCCAATCTGGAAAATGGTTCGGAGTGTTGCCCAGAGTGGAGCTTTGAAAATGCTGCAGTGTCAGGATTTCATTAGGCAAACTGAAGCGTTTAACAAAGAGATGGTCCCAGCTTTTTCTGTCCCTGTTGAATTCTCTCTGCAGGTAGTTGATCCACCTGCTGGCTCCTTCAAAAGTGATCATTAGCTTGCAGGGTCTTTGGGTGCCTCCAGACTGTCAGTCTGATCCAGAAGGGATTTGTGAGCATACCTGGAAGTTTAGATTTGCACAATTAAAGTAGACTAAATCTCTGCTACCCTAGCACAATAAATCTACTTTTGAAAAATGGTTTATTTTGCTGTTAGAAAAGTGATGGGGTGAAAGGTGTGGAATGAACAAACAATAACAGGAATACAAATAAATCTAGGGGGCCTCACCAGCCTGCCCTCTCCCCAGTGCCACAGTCTCCCCTCTCCCAAAATTGCAAACCCAATACTTAATGTGAGGGCGGGACAACTTGGGCCTCTAAATCTAGGGAGCCTCGCCAGCCTGCCCGCTCCCCAGTACCGCAGTCTTCCCTCTCCGAAATTTGTAAACCCAAGACTGGGCAACTCAGGCCCAGCAACTATGAGACTCAGGGCTAGCCAGTGGGGCCCAATTTGAAGCAGTGGGGGGGGGGCAACTTGATTATTTTTTTTTTGTAGGGCCCCAGTTCACAGCCAAAGTCTGCAAAATCTCATAGATATAAATAAAATCCATCAAGATTGCCCGGGGGGGGGGGGGGGTTGGAGCGGCCCGCAGGGCTCAATTTGGCCTAGTTGCTCCAATTGCCTTAAGGTCAGCCCTGATGAGACTGTGCAGGGGTTGGACTGACAAGCCCTGCACCTTCTAGGTCCCTGGTGTCACCATTCAGAGTACAGACTCAAGAACTTGTTATGGAAATAAAGGGGGGCACTTATTGGAAATCAGTAATAATAATAATAATAATAATAATAATAATAATAATAATTTATTATTTGTACCCCGCCCATCTGGCCGGGTCCCCCCAGCCACTCTGGGCGGCTTCCAACAAACACTAAAATACATTAAAATATCACACATTAAAAACTTCCCCCCAAACCCCAAGACAATGAGCCCAGCCACCTTTTAGTCACAGTCGCATAAGTACTACATTACAGCATGGCCATAAAACCTGTACAGTGGTACCTCAGGTTACATACGCTTCAGGTTACATACACTACAGGTTAAGAACTCCGCTAACCCATAAATAATGCTTCAGACCCCATTAGCTAAAGTGGTGCTTCAGGTTAAGAACAGTTTCAGGTTAAGAACGGACCTCCGGAGCGAATTAAGTATGTAACCAGAAGTACCACTGTACGCTGAAATATACACCGAATGTGTAGCAATGGAGATTTATGTTACTGCTTTATGAATGAACACTGTGTTTTATGAATGGACTCTGTATTTTGTGAATTACCTAAGAACCACCAATAGGGAGCTCTAGAATCTGACAGCTAACCAATTGGGTACTACCAAACAGCAACCACTATTGCTGAAAGCAGGTAACTGGGGTCTAATTTGAATAGTAGAGTGCCTGGTATCTGGTGGGCAGACCAAAGCACTCGTCAGGAGAGCTATGAGATTCAGGTGAGGGTCATATGCCTTGTCAATCCCAGCAGGTATATAAGAGGCCTGCCCTACCACCAATGGGAGAGCGCTGGTGGCAGGGGCTGGACATGCGGAAGGTGAAGATTTGGATCCCCTGCTGCCGCCAGGTAAGTGCTCATGTGCCAGGCAGGGGCAGATGATGTCGTGCACATAAGGAGGTAGTCTGGGTGGTCCTCAGGGAGATCACTTTCTAGAAAAAAATGAATTACATTCTCCACATCCCAAATACGGGTTTGTTAAAACAAAGGGGAGAAAATGCCAGTACCTTGTAAACTGTGCAAATATGAAGCAAGAGAGAACGTGAGAGGGGCTGTTCCAACTGCTTTTGGTCAGGATGGAGATAGGGCAGGGTGAGGTGGCAACGAGATTATAGGGAGCTGGAAGATGTTAGAGCAGCATTTGACCCTGAAAACTGACCTATTTCTTAAGCTAAATGCTGCCTATGGCAGTTCCTGCTAACTTCAATAATAATTGATCTTGTGTAAATGAAAGCTAAGTCTGGCTAATAATTAGCCATTCATCAGATATTGTTTCCAACAGAGGGCTTTAAAAATCTTTTCTGTATTTATTTGAGCTATCTGTACACCATACACTTAAAGCACTTCCCCCTCAAAATCCTGGGAGCTGTAGTTTGTTATGGGTTAAGCTTTAAGTTGCTCACACATTAGTCCCATTATTCCTCTAGTCCCATTAGTCCTCTTCTGTCCAAGTGTCCAGTTTTGCTCTCCTACTCCTTCATTCCATAGCCTTCCCTTTTAATTTTGCATCACGGCACAAGTGATGGACAGAGGAGAAAAAGTACATTGATCAGGAATGGTGAGGATGGCTGGGGCTCAGTAGCTTAGCATCCCCCCCATTGGGCAGCTAAATGTCCAATTTGTCAATAGGCTGATAAGCTCTGAACCCAATCCAATATCTGGTTAAGCGGGAATGCTGTGTTTTTTAATTTGATTCAATAGGTCTGTCTGCTTCAGTGTATGTATGCTTTCCCCCCACTCTAGCTGGGTTTTTAAAGGTCCTGGAAATAATGGGGGGGGGGGATCCATATATATCCCTGATATCCTCTTTCCATGCCTAGTAAGCCACCTCATTCCCCAAATGAACGTGGATTTCATTTTCTTTGGTCACTAGATCTTCTGTTTGTTAGTGTGTGCGCTACTAAAGAAATCTTTGAGCATGAGGCTTTAGTTTGTTTTCAAACTTTGCTTTAGGCACAGAAGTGATATGCTAAATAGGTGGTAAAGAAGAGGCACAAATCCATCCACAAGCTAGCACAACATTTTAAGGTTGCAAAAATAGCATGCTTTTGTTGACTACCACATATATTAACATAATAATCAAAACTAAGGTGAACATGACATTTTATTGATTTCAGCTACCATTGTTTAAAGGACAGTAGAATGTCTAGTTTAATGTCAACATTATTAAATGCAGAGAAAGAAATACACCACTTATATGTGCTGTAATTTGTCACCCTTCACACTGCTTCTCCAACAACAGTTTCCAGCATTTCACCAAATTAGCAATAGAAATCTGATATTTGTGTAGTTTTCCGAACCGTGCAGTGACCGTAGATTGAAGGACATTTCTCTCCGTGAAAAGATATTATGTTAGAAGAAGGAAAATACAGAACAGTCATTAAAAAGTTCAGCTCTCAGAGAACATGCGAGAAGCAGCCTGGTTTATGCTCGTTTCTGTATAGTTTACTTCCTCTTCCTGCCTACGTAACATGGATTCTGAAATGTATTCAGGATGAAGGTTATTCGTTTACATCAGGGGTGGGAAAGCTGTGGCCCTCCAACTCCCCCCTTCCCCTGGCAGCATGTCCAATTGTCAGACATGATGGAAGTTGTAGTCCCACAGCATTTGAAGGATCACAGGTTAGCCATCCTTGACTAAAGGAATTAGGGAAGAGGAGGAGGAGGAGGAGGAGTTTGGATTTGATATCCCGCTTTATCACTACCCGAAGGAGTCTCCAAGCGGCTAACATTCTCCTTTCCCTTCCTCCCCCACAACAAACACTCTGTGAGGTGAGTGGGGCTGAGAGACTTCAAAGAAGTGTGACTAGCCCAAGGTCACCCAGCAGCTGCATGTGGGGGAGCAGAGACGCGAACCCGGTTCACCAGATTACGAGTCTACCGCTCTTAAGCACTACAGCAGGGGCTGAGAAAATGTGGAGGCTGAGGAGGTAACAGGCTTAGAGAAGCAGAGGACCTAGGCAGTGCTATTTTTCTAGGAAAAGAGGTGCTGGAGCTCACCATGGACCCCCCCTTCTCTTATCATGGCAATGGAACCCAACCAAGAGGGGTTGGAACTGAGTTCCAGTGAACTGTGGCTGAAAAAAAGCCCTGGGCCTAGGGAAGGGATATGTCAGCAATGGCCCTTCGCTGACAGGAAACGGGAATGCTGGCAGACAGAGGGAACAGATAAGGGTGGGATACAGGGAGGAGGCGGTGGCAGGTTGCAACCGTAACTTGATCTCCGAGCACAGAGATCAGGGAGGGAAAAGTCCGAGTGAGAATATGCAGCCTGTCAGCTCCAGCAGTGACTTAGACACAGGAAGACCGGCAATAGCCTCTCCAAAAACTCGTAGGCTCTCGAGACTTTGCAAGAGGCGCAAAAAGGAAACGACAGTGGGGGTTTTCCTGTGGGGGGGAAAGGGCATAGCTCAGTCCCAGCAACTGCTTCATCGGGGGAGGACGCTGAGTAGCTGAGCTCCGTCATGATTAGTTTGTTTGAGCAATAAATCTGAAATAATTGACTGCCGGAGTTGTCTCGCATCTGTGGGAGAGACCCAAGCCATTGCAGGATATTGGTGAGAATAATGGTTGCGAGGAACTGAGAGAAGAGGAGAACGTCCTGAAGGAACAGTCTGAAAAGGAGAGAGCATGGGAGAGAATGGAGAGAGAGGTGAAGCGCTTGCTGATGTGAAGAAACCTGTCATACCCTCCAACATTTCTCTGATGAAAGAGGGAAATCAATTATTATTATTTATTTATTTATTTATTTATTTATTTATTTATTATTTATTATTATCCCGCTCATCTGACTGGGTTGCAACATATTTTTTTAAAAAGAATTAAATATTAAACATTTTTTTAAAAACTTCCATACGTAGGGCTGCCTCCAGATGTCTTCTAAAGATTGTATAATTACTTATCTCCTTGGCTCGGGGGTCATACACTCCAACGTTTCTCCAATGAAAATAGGGACATCCTAAGGGAAAGCGGGACATTCTGGGATCAAATCAGAAACTGGGATGGCTTATGTAAATCTGGGACGTCCCTGGAAAATAGGGACATGTGGAGGGTCTGTTATTGTTGCCTTGAGTATTCTTAAAGCAGTCATATACCACTTGAACAGCCTTGGAAAGTCCTGAGTTTGCTAAGAGTGCTGCATCAACACCCTTAACACATTACAGTTCCCAGGATTTCCCATGACTGCTAAAGTAGTATAAGAGAGCTTCAAATATATGGTGTCAATATGACCTGTCACATATTGATTTGAAACATAACCTGCCGGTAGTGATATTCTAGTATTCTGTTTTCATATTTGAAAATGACGGCTGGAACATCCACGATTTCATCAAGAACTCGCTCCCCTACAGGGCATATTTATGCAAGTCTCCTAGTTTCAGAATCAACATAATCGTCTATGGTAGGCTGCTGCCAAGGGGAAAGAAAATTCCTGCAAGAGCCCAAATTTAGGAGTCTGTGTTAAGTTTATTTAACAAAAGTGAACTGGGGAAACTTCAAAGGAGATCAAAATAACTCTTTGAAGTTGCACAGTGCATTGACCGTTTACTTTTCCGAGACAGAAAAAGAACTGTGGGCTCTATTTTAAGCAAGGTCTCTCAAACATTCCCATTACACGATTGCAGGGTACTCTCCTAATACACTGGTAGGCTAAACGTAATAGGGAGAGCAATAATTACATTAAATGAGAGCTGTAGTTGTGGTCTCCTATCGTCCAAGCTGGTTTTTTTTAAAGACTTCCTTTCTTACCCAAGGGTGAATATAAACACACACACACACACACACACACACACACACACACACACAAATCCTGGAAAGCTCAAGCAGTTCATACATCTTGGTGTACTAAGGGAACCAAGTAGGCTCATTGGTTTCATTTTGCCAATAACTTTTCACAGTATGTGTTAATGAAGTCACATTTCAGCTCATTGAATGCTGAATTTTAATACATTTGAATCTCACTGGGTGTGATTTTCAAACAAGGGCAGTGCCCAACTGCTCCTGAATGCCAGTGGGAGTTAGCTATTTAACTTCCTTCGTCTGCAGTGGCCCTAGATACTTTCAAACCCAAAGTCAAATAATCAAGATGATGCTCTCCTATTCTGGGCTGAAATCCACCCCATCCAACAACGATAGAGATTGGAGACAGGAAAATCATGTTTCCTCTGAAATTTGCTACCTGAAATGACTACGTCAAGTTTATGCCTGGTAAAAGGTGGCTCATCCCGTCTTGGTTTTTAAAATAAATCTTGGTAGTACATGATGGATATCAGTAGCAGCTAGGGGGTTGGGGTAGGGGGTTCCTGTTACTCTCCCAGCTTCTCAATGGTAGTACAATGAATCAATGAATGTGTTTGGCTGTTAACCAGAAGGATGGTTGTGTTGGGTATTCTCTCTAAGTGTGTGAGAGAATCATTTGTTCCAGAAACAACAGAGAAGAAGTTTCAAGAAGCAGCAGAAGGCTGAGATTGTTTTGTCTATGAAATGACATTTTTCTGTGGGAACTGTTCTTTGGACATGTACAGTATGACAGGAAGTACTGATAACAACAGTTCTGTGTAACTTGTTGTGAGCCACTTACGTCCTGCGGTGAGAGAAGTAGAGAGAGAGAGAGTGAGAGAGAGTCTTCGACTTGTTGGCCTCTAAGCATGCCTTGACCACGGCAGTGGTGAATGTCTGTACATATTTGCTACCAATATGCCTTTATGCCTGTCAGGTAAACCTCTACACTTGACTGAATCTTTATGGCATCCATGAGTGTTTATTGCCTACTTCAATCCTGAAGATGCTTCCAAGGAAGGAGCTGCGTTGAGATGTAACTCTTCTGAGTATGGATACTGGCACACACACATGCAACGGAAATGATGCCAGACCCAATCCTTCTAAATCATCCATCAGAGGTTGATGGATTGATCCAACAGGTGGTTTGAGCCCATCCAGGGCTGGCTCTGGGCACAATTCTTGCATTGCAGATGGTTGCAGAGGCGTAGCATGGTTGGGGTGAGGGGGGCCATTGCCCCGGGTGCAGTTTATTCAAGGGCATCTTTTGCTCCTCACACCACTCCTGCAAGCCCCATTCTGCTTTGTGAGTCCAATCCCTTATCCCATCCCTGCAAAGCAGCATGAGGCTGGCAGGGAGTCAGGAGGATACAACAGTCATGCACCCTTCCAAACAGTCTGATCTGGACTGATTGGGAGGGGAAGTGCGTGCCCTGCTGCATCTTCCTCATATTGCCTATTCAGGCAGGACACCCCAACAGCGTACCTGGGTGCGCTCACCCCAGGTGCCATGAAGTCATGCTCTGCCACTAGGTGGTTTGACAGACAACCCGTGGGATCCCTTCCAAGTCTATTATTCTATGATTCGAGGCCACTACTGCTTACGAAGATGGGAGATGTGAGGCATTGGGAGCTTGGCTTGATGTGTGGTGGCAGAAACATCAAATTGGCTCTGCTGCCACACATGCACTATTCTGAGTTCCTTGTGGTTCTCCCTTTTTGGTCACTGCTTGTCAAATATGGGAGTTCCCCTCTCCCTTCTGGTAGCTCACTGATGAGAATTAACAAGCATTTGGTAGATTTATAGTACTTTTATTACAGCATTATGTTACAAGCACAAACAGGCAACCCTCCACAAGGATATCAGGATACTCTGACTCCTACTCACTTCCGCATCAAGAAGTGTGCCAATGGGAAGTCTCTCCCCCCCCCCCGTGTCTCCTCAGGAGTCTACTGAGTCAAGGAAGGAAGGAAGGAAGGAAGGAAGGAAGGAAGAAAGGAAGGAAGGAAGGAAGGAAGGAAGCTCAACAGGTTATTGAGCATGCATGTTTTGCTTCCAGTCACATACATAGTGAGCACCTGTGCTCAATTCCGAATTTGCTGATGTTACTTGTTGCTGTTGTTCACTGATGGAAAAAAAGCACACTCTGTGCATGTTCAGAACAGCCACTGCACATGAGGAAAGGAGTAGCAGAAGGGGCACCCTCCCAATGACAGCACTGCCACCCACCCAGACCACAGTGACGAGCTATACCTGTTGAAATTTTGGCACTCTTAAAGTTGCAGAAGCCATGTTCTCTTTCGTACCTGGCCAATTTACCTGTTTGATGGTGCGCACAGCATTTGGAATCACGACTTGGCTGCTGTTGTACCTACTTCTGCCCAGAGGCTTCCCTCTGCTTACCAAACAACTAGGTAGTGAAGATTGTGTACTGCCTTCTATCCCATGTCACTGGTTACACTCATCTGATGGAAATAAATTACAGTGGTACATTGGTTCTCAAACGCCTTGGTACTCAAACAACTTGGAACCCAAACACTGCAAACCCAGAAGTAAGTGTTCCAGTTTGCGAACTTTTTGCGGAAGCCGAACATGTTCCATTTTGAGTGTTATGCTTTTGATTTAAGTGCCACACTTCCGTTTTGAATGTTACACTGACAATTTGAGTGTTACACTTCTTATTTGAGTGCCACACTTCCGCTTTGAGTGCCACACTTCCGTTTTGAGTGTTACACTGACGATTTGAGTGTTACACTTCTTATTTGAGTGCCACACTTCCGCTTTGAGTGCCACACTTCCGTTTTGAGTGTTACACTTCTGTTTTGAGTGCCACACTTCCATTTTGAGTGTTATGCTGAGGTCTGTCTCTTTTTGCTATTTATTTTGCGTTTTTGTTTTTGCGGCTCTTTTTTGTTTTGTTTTTGTGACTGTGTGGAACCCAGTTCAGCTACTGATTGATTGACTGTTTGTGTGACTGCAGTACATTGTTTATTGTTTTCATTTTATGGATCAATGGTCTCGTTAGATAGTAAAATTCATGTTAAATTTCTGTTTTAGGGGTTGTTTTTAAAAGTCTGGAATCGATTAAATGCTTACTTTGTAGTGAAACATTCAGAAGTCATTCTGAGTCCTTCCTTCCTTCCTTCCTTCCTTCCTTCCTTCCTTCCTTCCTTCCTTCCCTCCCATCCCAGTCATTCTTGGGATAGATTCTGGGATGAGGGAGTTTCTATGATGTATCCTAACACACACTCTTCAGTGATGGCAGAGAACCTTGGATCAAGCAAAGCACCTGAATTCACCACAAAACTCAAAATGTTTCAGACCATTGCAATATATTATTTACATTCAGCTGTTCATATAACAAAGCATTTTCTGGCCCGTTCATGAATATCATTTCGTTGGCATGTAAGTGCTTCTTAAGGTGATCTGTACTGTCAGCTTCACCATATAATATTGCAGAATGTAACAAATACTCCCATGCAGCAGTCAAATGCACTTGCACAAATCTTCAGAAATTACACTGTTAATCTCTAATAATTTGTGGGTCTGAAAAGATGCAGAATGAAGGAAAGTTAATTAGCTGGCATAGAACATTTTAATTTCTTTAGTTTTATAGATGACTCAGCATTTAAATAAAATAAAACCAGTGCATCGACCCTGCATTTTTTATTACTTTTTGCAAACCAATGTTTAAGTAATTACTTGAGAAAACGCTCTCTCCCTCTGTGGAGTCTCAGTTCCTGGAAAATGTGTATTTGTGCAGGGACATAAAATTGGTTTTGTGCAATATTGAAGTGCAGCTTCAGCTGATCTGAAGTGTACAAAAAAAGGATTTTTACTCTTTTTATAAAAGAGTAGACTAGCTGGGCTAATCTCCCTCCCCTGCTTACATTTTCTAAAGCATAAAACAAATGCTGGATAACCTGTTTGGGTAGCCTCGGTCTGATTTAGCGAACAAAGGGCACCAACATTTAAGGCCATCGAGTTCTGTTGGAAAAAGCAAATGGGCTGAAATCTTGCAGGTGAAATCTGTCCCTTGCCTCAGACTGGAGAGTCACATGAGTGGACTTGAGGACATTGCAAGGGAAGCAAAACCCATGTGCCAGTGCAGGATCAGGCCATTGGACCATCTAGTTCGGCATCCTGACCTCATAGAAGCCAACCAAATGCCTGTGGGAAACCCGCAAGCTCCCCTCCTCTGGTTTCCAGCAATTGGTATTCAGAGATTTTACTGCCTCCCACAGCAGAAGTGGAATATTGACATTGTGACTAGCAGCTGTTGATGACGGTGGTTTCTGTTGTCCATTTGCTGGTTTCAGCTATCATTTCTTTAGGTCAGTGGAAGATGCACCAGAGAAGTGATGGAGAATATGCATTGTGCAAAAGGGTGTGTTACAGGGAACTAGGCAGAGGGCCTTATTGGTAGTGGCGCCCGCCCCATCAGATGTCAAGGAAATAAACAACTATCTGACTTTTAGAAGACATCTGAAGGCAGCCCTGCTTAGGGAAGTTTTTAATGTTTGATGTTTTATCGTGTTTTTAATATTCTGCTGGGAGCTGCCCAGAGTGGAATAATAATAATAATAATAATAATTAATTACAGTCATACCTTGGTTTTGAAACAGCTTAGTTCTCAAACATTTTGGTTCCTGAACGCCACAAACCCGGAAGTGACTGTTCCGGTTTACGAACTATTTTTGGAAGCTGAACGTCCGATGTGGCTTCTGCGACTTCTGAGCTTCCTGCAGCCAATCAGAACCTGCGTTTTGGTTTCCAAATGTTTTGGAACTCGAACGGACTTCCGGAACGGATTCCGTTCGACTTCCAAGGTATGACTGTATTATTATTATTATTATGGATAAGTAAGGGACATGCAATTCTGTACAATGCTGGCAGTCAGTTATAGGACTTGAAATGTGTGAAAGAAACAGACAGAAAAACATGACTGCAGGTTTCCACAGATTGTTTTCCACACTGCAAAGCTTTCTACCTCTCCATAGGTGTCATTCTCCCCAATGGCTTATTCTTATGTGCCATTACATTTCTTCGAATATCACCTCCAGGCAGGACAACTGAAGTAGCCCTTATGGTTTCACAGTCCTGGGAGAGAAATTATAGGCTAGCCATTATAGAGGTCCCTGTGAAAACTTACAGCCGGTTGTATAAAAGACAGCAGCGTACCAGCTGTTTATCTTCTCTTTGCCACAGGGGCGAAATCGTTTTGTAAGTACTGCATGTTGCAGGGGGCAGGGGAAGAAGAGGATATGCTGACATTTTGTGCAGTTTGCTCCCAGTTCTGGAATGACATGCCTCTCAGATGAACCAGAATGCCCCAGAGCCCACTAATGGTTAGAAAGGTGATGTCGGCAGAATTCTAGAAAACTTCACATTAATGTGAGAACCAGTGACCTGTCTGAACGATTAAGAGCAAATATGAAGAATGCGGAAGGATTGCTCTAGCCACTTCTTGCTCCTCATAAATGAAGCTTTTCTAACTTAAATGCCCCCTCCTTCCCATGCCAGTTGGATCCTTGCATCCCAGTTGTATACATATCTAATCATGGCATGAGCAAATTCCACTGCAGTGCCAGATTTATGTATAGGCTAAGTAAGCTGAAGCCTAGGGCCTCAAAATCTAGGGGGCCTCACCAGCCCGCCTGCTCCCCAGCGGGCAGTCTCCCCTCTCCCAAAATTGCAATCCCAAGACTTCATGCGAGGGCAGGGCAACTCGGACCTCTAAATCTAGGGAGCCTCGCTAGCCAGCCCACTCCCGAGTGCCGCAGTCTCCCCTTTCCCAAAATTGCAAACCCAAGACTTCATGCAAGGGCAGGGCAACTCAGGCCCAGCAACTATGAGACTCAGGGCTAGCCAGTGGGGCCCAATTTGAAGCAGTGGGGTGCAACTTGATTTTTTTTTTTTTTGTAGGGCCCCAGTTCACAGCCAAAGTCTGCATAATCTTATAGATATAAATAAAATCCATCTAGACTGCCCTGGATGTGGGGGTGCCCTTAGGAGCGGCACGCGGGGCCCAATTTGGCCCAATTGCTCCAGTTGCCTTAAGGTCAGCCCTGATGAGAATGTGCAGGGGTTGGACTGACAAGCCCTGCTCCTTCTAGGTCCCTGGTGTCACTATTCAGTGTACAGACTCAAGGACTTGTTATGGAAATAAAGGGGGGCACTTATTGGAAATAAGTTTTGTCACTTCTTCCCCCCACCAAACCTTGAGACAATGAGCCCAGTCACCTTTATTCACAGTCGCATAAGCACTATACTACAGAATGGCCATAAACCTGTACGCTGAACCGCTGAAATATACACCCAATATGTAGCAATGGAGATTTATGTTACTGCTTTATGAATGAACACAGCCTATTGAGCGAGATGAGCGCCGCAACCCCAGAGTCGGCCACGACTGGACCTAACGGTTAGAAGTCCCTTTACCTTTACCTTAAGGAAAAGCAGGGCATTTTGGGATCAAATCAGAAACTGAGACGGCTTCTGTAAATCCTGGACTGTCCCTGGAACATAGGGACACTTGGAGGGTCTGAAATTGTGCCCTTGTGTATTCTTCTGTCACCAATATAACCTCTTCTAAATTTTGCTTCATCACATTTTGTGTTACTGGGTTGGTGACTGTCTCACTCAAGTTTGCTAATTTTAGTTTCTTATAGCAGACTTGACAGGATTATTTAGCACCAACATGGCTGCCTTCGGAAAATGCACTACACAAGCAAACATCATGCTTCTCATTCCTATATATTTCTGTATTATTCTCTTTCCTACTAAGGATAAACACTGTCCTTTCTCTTCACCCTTTGTCTTTCTAAGTGTCCAAGTAACATAATTTATGCTGTTTGTTATCTCTGAGTGCACGTAATCTACTCAGACTTCCCAGATAAGCTGCATTCTTCCATATCATGTAGAGTTCATTGACTCTGAAAACAATATAGTTATATTGGTAAATTTGTGTTTTCAGTCATGACTACCAGCAGGACAACAATTTTGAGTACTTTGCAAGGATGAGAGTCTAATAACAGCTGATGTGACAGTATTTGTGAAAAATTAATTTACTCTGTAAACAACCTCTGTATCATTTTTGTTTTAAATGAGGGTTTGAGGGATTATTGAGCAATATGAAGAAGCACTAAATGTGCCGTGATCAGCAGGTTTCATGTGAACTGGACTTGCCCTTTGAATCTCTTTGGACTATTACACTGCACTAGATATATAGCAGCACAAAAGCATGCTGCTTGACTATTAAAAAGCAGGCTCGCTTGCTTCTGTCACTTGGAGCGGAGGAAGTTTGCTGCAATGAAATCAACAAGTTCAACTTCCAGTGGTACGAGGCTAAATGTTATCAGCGGTTAACTGCTGCAGAAGAAACTTCTGTCAAAGCGACACTTGGCAACCCTTGATGCTTCAAGCAGTGGATTCTACAACAAAAAGCGCTCTGCCTTTACTTCACATTGAGGGTAATAAATTTCAGTCTTGCTTGTACAACTTCAGAATGCTCAAGGGGACAGAAATGATGGGTTGATCAATATAAGGACAGGTGCTCCGAGCAGAAACGTGACCTGTCTTTACAGAGGCCAGCTTGGAATCTTTTCTCCTGAAATGCTAGCTTTCCACATGCAAGATTTTTTATTTTATTTTTTTTGTATGAAGAAGCAGCCAGTCATGTTTACTGCCACCTGCAGTCTGAAGTGGCACAGTGTGTGGCAAATGCATCCGGAAGACAAAATGTATCGAGGAGTTAGTGGTCTTACACGGAGTCCTTCCTGCTTCTGTTCCTTCCCCCTCCCTCTCCTTCAATTTTTTTGAGGACAGTCTTAAATGTTTTGGGAACATTGGGAGGAGGTGAAGCCCCCCCCCCCGGTGCCTTATCAGTTCGGGAGGATAGTGCTGGGTACCTTCTTTCACGTTTGACGTTGTTTTGAGAAAGTAAGGCATTGGGAGCGGGTGGCTAATGGATTATCTGCACGTAGTCAGTCTTGAAAGCTACACAGGTTATCGATAAAATCGGATGGTTTGGGCAGAATTTCTCTGAAGCTCGTGCACAGACTGATTGGCCACAGGGCTGTGCAAACTGAGGCTAACTGGGGGAGTTATTTCACCATTTCTTGGGGGCTTCGAAGTGGCAGTTTGAAGTGCTTGCTTGGTATGTATGTATGTATGTATGTATGTATGTATGTATGTATGTAAAGGTAAAGGGACCCCTGACCATTAGGTCCAGTCATGACCGACTCTGGGGTTGCGGCGCTCATCTTGCTTTATTGGCCGAGGGAGCCGGCGTACAGCTTCCAGGTCATGTGGCCAGCATGACTAAGCCACTTCTGGTGAACCAGAGCAGCGCACGGAAACGCCGTTTACCTTCCCACCTATTTATCTACTTGCACTTTAACGTGCTTTCGAACTGCTAGGTTGGCAGGAGCAGGGACCGAGCAACGGGAGCTCACCCCTTCGCAGGGATTCGAACAGCCGACCTTCTGATCGGCAAGCCCTAGGCTCTGTGGTTTAACCCACAGTGCCACCCGCATCCCTGTATGTATGTATGTATGTATGTATGTATTATTATTATTATTATTATTAATAATAATAATAATAATTCAACTTATACACCACCCAGAGGTCTCAGGGCGGTTCACAACAAGACCACAACATATAAAATCAAACCAAAAGTAGTAACCCAATAACCACCCCCCCACACACAAAAAAAATAGAAAGCCACATTCTAAAATGGTGTTGGATGTCAATAAGATCAACCAAAGGCCTGGTTAAAAAGGAACGTTTTTGCCTGGCACCTAAAGGTGTGTAATGAAGGCGTCAGGCTAACGTCCCTAGGAAGAGCATTCCACAGATGGGGAGCCACTGCAGAGAAGGCCTGTTCTCATGCTGCCACCTTCCGGACCTCTCAAGGAGGAGGCACATGAGGGAGGGCCTCAGAAGATGATCTCAGGGTCCGGATAGGTTCAATATGGGAAGAGGGGGTCCTTGAGGTATTGCTGTCCTGAGCCATTTAAGGCTTTATAGGTCAAAACCATGTATACATTGCTTGCTGTTTTAGAATAAAACCTTTAATCTTCTCACTCACTTGTGTATTTTGTATTGCTTCTGAATTTCATTTTAAAAGAGCCACCTTGCCTTTGGCAAGACAGACAGTTCCATCACAGTTTTAGAACTTCAATGAATGGGAACTTGATCTCTCCTCTGCCTTGCTACAGGAATCTCCTCTCCTGAATTACCACTGGTGTGGATATCCATGCGGCTTTTGATAGCCTTTTGGTGGCTCCAGAAGCCTGACAAAAATCTGCCCATGTGACAAGAAACATTTGAAGACAAAAATGTTCCCATTGCTTTCAAAGGGGATTGACACAACTGGTGCTAATTGCATTGTGGCAATAGTAATTTTCATCACTTCCCAAGATGATGGTGATGATTTTTAAACCCATGTATGGTCATTAACAATAAAGCCAGCCAGCCATCTTGTTTTTTATTACTTTAAGCTGACCAAGAGGCAAAATTTTATAAAATATAAAATTGCACCTTCAAGAGAACCAATTATTAAAAACAATGACAGCTAAGTTTTGCAATCTCAACAGGTCTAAGAGGCACAACGACTTTCAGGTATGTTGCCACCTGCTTGCTAATAAATATATTGGTCCCTCAAGAAAGATACAGAATTAGTAAAACAAAAGCAGGATAATCTAAATGAACGCCCGGGGGGGGGGGGAATAGGCTACCGTAAACCTGTGTGCTTGGTTTGCCCTTGATTAAAATACAGAAACATTACAGAGGCTCATTAATGAGAAATTCTGTGATTTTTGCCTATCTTAAAAAGGTAATATAAAATGATCACTTGGCAAATTCACTCTGGGCTTAATTATCCAGCACAGAATAGACAAGAGGAAGCAGAGAAAAGCTAAGAGCCATCATCACCTCTCTAGGTTGAGAACAGGCATAGACTGTACACATGTCTACACACCTGATGGCTGTTCAGCTTGGTCTCTCCTAATTGTGATAGCAGCAGAACAGGCAGCACTGAGATAGAAATGGCTCCACCCAGCTTTTTGTTTCTCATATTTTTTTTGTTCCTTGCCTGGGTTGTATAGTATTTCAGCCATCTTTCAGCCATCTCATTTGTGCCATTTGCTCGCACAAATAATCTGTCTGTGGGGAAGGTACAATGTCAAGCCCTCCAACATTTCTCCGATGAAAATAGGGACGTCTTATTCCATAATAATAATGTTGTTGTTTATACCCTGCCCATCTGAATGGATTGCCCTAGCCACTCTGGGCATCTTCCAACATATATAAAAACATAATAAAACATCAAACATGAAAGAACTTCCCTATACAGGGCTGCCTTCAAATGGGGTCAGATAACTCCATACCCTCCAACATTTCTCAGATGAAAATAGGAGGTTGTATAGTTAAAATAGGTTAAAACATTTCTCAGATGAAAATAGGGATGTCTTCCATACCCTCTGATGAAAATAGGGACATCCTAAGGAAAAGCAGAACATTATTGGATCAAATCAGAAACCAGGACAGCTTCCGTAAATCTGGCACTGTCGCTGGAAAATAGGGACACTTGGGACTCAGCTAGATTGGTAGAGAAAAAGTGATTTATATGTGTTGTATATGCAATATAACATTGTGCCACCAGATGGCGCTGGGGCATCCCCTTTTTCTCTACCTGTTTTCCCTGTTTAAATTTACAACACACTTAACTGAAATGCTTCTTTGATGTGTCTATATGCAGCCTTGGAGGGTCTGCAATGTCTGATGGAAAAATTCACAGAGGCCAGGACTAGAAATACTAGGTGGACATTGGAGAGGAGCAGATTTAGACAAAATTCAGAATAAACTTCCTATTTGTAGGAAGCTGTTCACAGCAGAACTGTGTGTCTCAGGGGCTGGTCAGTTCTCCATTGCTGAAGGGTGGACAGATCAAAACAGACTCAAGAGTATTCAAAGGGAATGCAGTACAAAGCTCCAAGCAGTTTATAGTGTCAGGATTCAAGCCCAATCAGGGACTTGAGGGCTGTCAGGTATGGATTCAATTCATGCATCTCTGCCAAAAAGGGGAAACTGCAGATGCCACCAACTAGCCAAAGGCCACAGTGCATTATGGGATATTCCATGACCATTCCAATGTCAGCATTGCTTGCTCATTAATCAGAGCAACTTGGCTACATTGATCCTGGCTTCAGAAATCATGTTCCCTTTAGGGCTTTTCTTGAAGAGGGAATTTAGGCAGAATCAGTTCCTCGTGTCATAGTGGGAAAAGCTGCACCACCTGAAATTCCCTCTTCTACCCAACTATTAAATAAAACATGGTCCTGCTTCTTGCCACCAACTTCAAGTTGCGGCGGATTTTGGGCTTCAAAATAACAGTGGTGTCCTGGGCCAGTAACATCTGTGCAGCTGTAGTTGCATACATAAATAGTCTTTTTTGCTCCTTTGGGACCCAGAGAAGAATGGCAGATGAAGTTAATGGACTATGATGAAATGGCTAAAATGACCGGAATAGTCAGAAGTCAGGAAGACCAAATTTTTAACAAGGAATGGGGGAAATTTATAACTTATCTTAAAGACCATTGTAAACAGTTAAAATCGTTAGTAGGAATGGAATATCACTTGTAGTTTAAGGTAGAATTCAGGACATAATGGAAGAGGTAAAGGGTCTGGATTATCATAAAAGATGCAAGAGGAACTGATTAATAATAGGACCCACAAAGGGGAGGATGGAAGTCCAGGAGATTCCTTGGAATCTTGTTTTCATGATTTAGGTTTGATCAGTGCTTTTTTCTATATATATATAAATGTTTAGGGGTACTCTCATTTTGACTCAAGAAAACCACCATTTTATAGTTTTGTGCCTGGGACAACCGCCCCTGTGCCCCCACCATGTTACATTACTGGATGATGATGATGGTTGTTGTTGTTGTTGTTTATTGAATTTACCGGTATATACTGCCCCATACCGAGAGGTCTCAGGGCAGTTCACAGAACAAAGTCATTGCAACCCCCTGCAATGCTGGAATCCTGTCTACAGTCATCCCTGGGTGGGCTCAAACCCCCAACCTTCTGGTTAAAAGCCAGATGCACTGACCCATTGTGTGTAGCTTGCTACTATAATAGCAGGAAAGGGTTGGGGCTGTGGTCTTAACCACTGAGCCTCTTGGTCTTGCCGATCAGAAGGTTGGCGGTTCGAATCCCCATGACGGGGTAAACTCCCGATGCTCTGTCCCAGCTCCTGCCAGCTTAGCAGTTCAAAAGTACACCAGTGCAAGTAGATAAATAGTTATCACTGGGTCAATAAGGTAAACGGTGTTTCATGCGCTCTGGTTTCCATCAGGGTGTTCCGTTGCACCAGAAGCTGTTTAGTCATGCTGGCCACATGACCCGGAAAGCTGTCTGTGGACAAATGCCTCAGCCTGAAGCAAGATGAGCACCGCAACCCCATAGACGCCTTGGACTGGACTTAACCGCCCAGGGGTCCTTTACTTTTACCTTTTACTATAATAGTAAGTGCATTAATGCATACAATAAAATAACCCCAGCAACTCTGATGCATGCCCAACATTCTCTTAGCCCCACACGGAGAAAGCATTTGGGAGTAAATTGGTGTGCTTTAGGATTGCTGCAGTTTTTCTGTGCATCATATTAATCTTAACAGCCAAGAGCTTCCTCCCCTCTTCTTTAACACATTATTATTTAAAGGGAACTAGAGATGTGCTGTATTTCTCATGGGCATAGGAAATACATATAGTAAGATAATAGAGGTCATTCAATATGGGCTAAGTATGCCCAAAGGGCTTTTCTATCTATGATTTATTAAGTACCTGCAAGGATCCTAGATAACTGGCTGATAGCTTGGGAGAGTTGGAAACGGATAATTGAGAAATGCTGTTGCTTCTCACTGTATGCTACAATCGTGTTCGCTAGGGCTCCTTGGGAATGCATGTCTGCTCTCCAAACACACACTGTGTGTTTGCAGCAGTTTAGAAGCAGCACACATGTCTGTAACACAAAGCAGATCTTTGGACGAGCTCTGTGTATGCTGCAATCTTGTGGGATCCTGTGGCGTGGGAAAATGAGAACGTATGGTTGAGCATATCACGCCTATAAAATCCCAGCCAAGTTTCTAATGCTCCTGGGTGCTGATATATGTTCGAAAGTTTGTGGAAGTTTGTGGAACTCTTGAGTTGTCAAGAGTTCAAGTGTGAGGCTATTCCTTGCTATATCTAGGAAAATTGGAATGTCTTACACAAAACAGTACCAGAAAAAAAGAAAAGCAGAATGCCGTGTGAAATGAATGGAATTGTGCATGTTTGCTTAAACTTTGTGATTAGCAGAACTTATCTTTCCTTGGTAAAGCCTTAAACGGCTCAGGACCGCAATACCTCAAGGACCGCCTCCTCCCATATGAACCTACCCAGACCCTGAGATAATCTTCTGAGGCCCTCCTTCGTGTGCTTCCTCCTCAAGAGGTCCTGAGGGAGGCAATAAAAGAACAGGGCCTTCTTTGCAGTGGCCCCCCATCTGTGGAATGTTCTCCCCAGAGAAGTTCGCCTAGCACCTTCATTATACACCTTTAGACAGCAGGCAAAATGTTCCTTTTTAACTAGGCCTTTGGTTGATCCGATTTACATTGTATGCCATTTTAAAATGTGTTTTTTTGGGGGGGGTATTGAGTTGCTGTTTTTATTTTTATTAGGTATTTGGTGGTTTTATATCTTGATTTTATTCTGTGAACCGCCCTGAGACCCCCGGGTATAGGGTGGTATAATAATAATAATAATAATAATAATAATAATAATAATAATAATAATAATGGGGTGTTTTGAAATGCAGGATGTTGCTTTCATCCTGGTTGTACTTAGCTGTGTGCTTCCCAATTGTACACCGGTTTCTTTTGTCATGAAATATAAACAGGCCATGGTGACTAGCAGCAAGTTAGTTGGAATATTTTGCCTGCGATAATTATGCTTCCCTTGTGAAAGGCTTAGCTATTGATTTAATTTCAAAATGTCTTTGAGTGCCAGATGATTTGTGTACAATTGCCTAGATTAAAAATGATCCATTTTGAGTTCACTGTGTGATTTAGATGAAGGTATTTGCTAAATCTGGCTTAGCACGTCAATGTCATCTCTCCTGGATTAATAAGAAAGCTGTTTACACTAATGCAGCCTCCTTCTGATATTCCTCCTCAGGTGAATACAAATCCTGTTCAAAACTTGCGAATCTGACAGTCAGTGGTGACTTACAGAGGTGCATTATTACATGGAGCTGATCTGTTTATACTGAACGTTAAGTGGATAATGCAATAACCTTACAGTTTGCGGCTAATTTTGTGAATGATGGGGAGGGGTTGTGTGGGGCTTCCTTCTGTCTTTGAAGGGAAAGCAAAGAGAGAGAGAGAGAGAGAGAGAGAGAGAGAGAGAGAGAGAGAGAGAAACGTTCAGATGGATGAATAAGTAATGCTTGGATCAATATGTTTTGAGAGATCTTGGAAAAAATATGCAAGGTAGATTATTGGTGCAATTAGGTACCGTTGCATTTCAAAGGATGTCATGAATCTCCCCTGCTTCAATGCTATTCAGTCTGTTTCATCATTTGCTAAGGCCAAAGGGGAATTCTTTTAAATTGGAGGAAGTGTCACAGTGATCAGCAGAGACCAAAACTAAATATAGGTTCTTAGCATTCAAGTATTGAAGGAGATCTCAGCTGGAGTGAGATACTCAGCCCTTCTGTACCAAAGGAAGCTGTATTTTCATGGACCCCTCTACCTCTCTACATCCTATAAGTCTGCCATATTTCAAACAGTGAAAATCCGGACGGAAAAGTTGTTGAGCTTTTTGGGCAAAATCGCTTTAATAAATGCCTTTTTTGAGATATTTTAATGGAAAAATGGCACTGCCAACATGGGATGCTGGATTTTCCTGGACATTTATACAATTTCCACCCAGACATGGCAGCCAACTGCAGTACAGTATTTGAGATATTCCCAGGAAATTCTGGAAATATTGCGACCCTATGTCATGCATCCCATCAATTATTTTTTTGTGTCACCATGGGTTGTATCAAAATGGCGGACGTATGGCAACCCTACATCCTGTGACTCTGCCCTCCCGTTCCTAAAACCTACAAAAAATTCCTCCAGCCTTTCTCATGCCTAAATTCTTCAGCAATTTCTTGCCTGTTAGCTTGCAGTTTCCCAGATGTATCCTTCCTTCTTTCCTTATCTCTCGGCTGCCTCACGTGCTCAAGAAAGAAAGGAAGGAAAGGAGAGGGTCACTATCCAGATATGACACAAAGATTGCGAATAGCAGCTTCTGCTTTTTAAAAAGTGTTGATAGCAGTCATTGGTTTGAGTGACAATTGTGCTGCTAGGACTGGACAAGCAGGTCAGATTGATGACCCCAAGCTAGCCAGATGGCCCCATGTAACCCCGTCACAGTGGATTGAGGCGGCTTCAACTTTCTGAGAAAGGAGAGGGGCAGCAGCTTACCTTGCACAATTCAAAGTGTTGGTGCTGACCTTTAAAGCCCTAAACAGCCTCGTCCCAGTATACCTGAAGGAGCATCTCCACCCACATTGTTCAGCATGGACACTGAGATCCAGCGCCAAGGGCCATCTGGCGGTTCCCTCCCTGCCAGAAGTGAGGTTACAGGGAACCAGGCAGAGGGCCTTCTCGGTAGTGGCACCCGCCCTGTGGAACACCCTCCTATTGTCACAAAACCGTGTTGACTTTGTTCTTTTAAAATCCAGAGAGACAAGTGATATTCCGTGTTCTATAGGACTTTCAATAAGACATGTTGGAGACCAGATCTGGGTTTACACCTTTCATGTAACATTTATTTCATATAGTCAAGCATAGATTAATACATTAGTACCAAGAGCCTCAAACACTCACACATTCATTCATCCATTCTCACAAGGCCCTTCACGTAGGTTGATCATGCCTCACGCAAGAGCTGTGGGTGTTGAGCTGTACGCTAGTCCCAGCACACTGTTGGCATGCAAAGGAGTCCTTTTTATAGTCTTCTTTCCCATTGCCGTCCATGGGCTGTCTGCAGAAGGGCTGTCTCCATCGCTCTTCTCCTGCCCTCCTCCTGGACCATCATCAAGAAACCCCTCCCCCCTTTTTTTAACCATCAGGAAATGGACTGAAAGGGGTTTTCAGGTCAATTCACGGAATAAAATCAAAACCACAAAATACATAATCAAAATAAAAACAACAACCCAATAACCCCCTACCCTACCCCCCAAAAAAAACACATTTTAAAATGGCATAGGATCCTTGCAACATTTAGAGTAAGACAATTAACAAGCCTGGATATGGCCCCCTGTGTTTATTTCTAACTATCAAGTATTCTCCTGTCATTGACTATCAATGAACATTTGGAAATCTGTCTTATGGGGTGGGCAGATTGGCAAATTGTCCCACCAGAGCAAGGTTCTCAGTGTGCTTCTGCTTGGCGCAATCACTGGCGGAGGAAGAGGGGGGCGGTGGGAGCGCTGCCCCCCCTGCACTGGGTGCCCTGCCCCGTAGGCGGCACGCCACGACCATAGGACTCACACCGGCCCCGGCCTCGCCTGCTCTCCGCCCCTGATGCCGTAGCATGAAGCTCCGCCACTGGGCGCAATCTATTTCCCAGTTACAGGTAGATAGCCGTGTTGGTCTGTCATACTCAAAACAAAATAAAAAAAATTCCTTCCAGTAGCACCTTAGAGACCAACTAAGTTTGTTCTTGGTATGAGCTTTCGTGTGCATGCACACTGAAGAAGTATCTGAAGAAGTGTGGTATCTGAAGAAGTGTGGAAGGAATCTATTTCCCAGTTTGTCTTCGAGGAGGATGAAAGAATATATTTGTTTTCAATTGCCGCGGTGCTTAGGAGAAAATAAAAATCCTTACTGTAGCAGCAGAAGCAGCTGCTCACCTGCTCCTTTATGTCCTTTACATTAGAATATGATGCCTGTTCACTAACATCTCTTTCAACTGCTGCTCCTACATATAGGTTAGTGACTAAAATAAATATTTAAAGAAAGCCTTTTGCTATCTCCCAAAAAACTGTGCTAATAGTCTCCCGTAGGCCTTCATTATAACTCATAACTCTGTATTATGCTGTACAGTAGCGTAATTGGGAAATGTCAGTTCTCCTAACTCCTTGAATAGTTGCTTTCCTTGGAAGGAGATGGAGGGAAAAGATGTACTAAATGACCTAACGAGAGACTGAACCCAAGCCCCTTGGCTGCTGTCAGGTTTTCAGCTGAATTTCAAAATCCTTTTTTTAAAAAATGGGGGGGGTATTATTATTATTATTAATCCCCCACCCCTCTCGAATGTTACTGACCTGAAGCAAAAACATTATGGTCTCATAGAAGTCTTTATGCAAAATTCATTTCATGCTACTTGGTGACATTTTTGAGAGATGAGAGAGGGCAATAAACAGCCAACCTCAGCGACTGCCATGTGAATTCCTATTGAGGGGTGAAAACAGCTGGCAAAATTTGAAGGCAGGACCTCTTATATTGATACTAAGAATACCTGAAATGATTTGAGGAGGGGTGGGATCGCTGCCGAGGAAGGAAAACAGGTTGAAATGTGCTTTGCTTATTCACTTAACTGTTTCCTATTAGATACCTCAGAGTTTATTTATGAAAGGATGACTAATGGATGAAAATGGCGTAGCAACAGTGTTGAATTATTTAAACTGCAGCCACAAAACGGCAGAGTTCAATATCTGATGATTTGGAATGATATAAAAAAGCAGCAATCCTTCGGTTTCAAGTATGAGAAAGAGGAAGCAGGTCTGTTATACATGTTAGGGTTGCCATACGCCTGGATTTCCCCCGACATATCCATGCGGAAATCTGAAAATGACCGGATTTTGAGTGTTTGAAATATGGCAACCCTATTATATGTGCATAAGATAAATCTGGTAGGAAAAGAAAGAGGGCACTTTCATCTTTGCTCACGCTCCTAAATATAAGCGACAGTCTGTGGAAAACCAGAAGTGTAGCATATATGCATAACTTTGTGCATTATGAGTTTAGGAGCTCATCACCTGGCTATGGAGTTGTGACTGCATTGTCACATTCACACATTGTCCAGCAAAGATTCTCAGAGTGTCCAAAGAGACCCAGACATTGAAAGGCAGCATGGATTAGGGGTTGGAGCAGAGCTAGGCAAGTTCCCCAGAGTCGTCCACAACTGGACATAACGGTCAGGGGTACCTTTACCTTTACCTGATCAATCCTGTTACTTTGAGAATAGTAACCAGTTAGGATCAGGGAAAGTGCTTAGACATCCTGATGAACTATGCTTCATTCAGACCACAAAGCCCAACCAAGTAATTTTATTGTGTTGAGAAGAAGAGTTTGGATTTGATATCCCGCTTTATCACTACCCAAAGGAGTCTCAAAGCGGCTAACATTCTCCTTTCCCTTCCTCCCCCACAACAAACACTCTGTGAGGTGAGTGGGGCTGAGAGACTTCAAATAAGTGTGACTAGCCCAAGGTCACCCAGCAGCTGCATGTGGAGGAGCAGAGACGCGAACCCGGCTCACCAGATTATGAGTCCACTGCTCTTAACCACTACACCACACTGGCTCTATAGAATGAACTATAGTGAGTCATGGGGTCTCATACTATTTCCTCCCCTCTTCTCTGGTGTACCTTTGAGGACATCAGAAGTTTCTGATTCAGCCATACGTCCGGAATTTCCTGGACATAACCAGAATACTGCAGTTGGAAGCAGTGGCCGGGTGAAATCACTAAAAATGCCTGTGTCAGCAGTATGATTTTTGCTGATCTTCCTTTTTTTAAAAAAAACCTCAACTTTTTGAAATATGGCAACCCTAGTTTATCATTTACTGCAGTTTATGGTCATGTCCACACTCTAAACTATGGTTAACCTTAGCAATGTTTTGTTGAAACAGCCCCACTGCATAACCTATGGTTCAAAAAGCTGGCTTGTTTCAATCAAACTATCATTAAGGCTGACCACAGTCCATCTTATCTTTGTCAGGTTTGGACAATATGACAAACTCTTATTAAGAGAAAAAGAGAACCCAAAGTTTTCGGTCTTCTCGTGGTGATTGAAGCAGCTCCCTGTGAGAACTGGGCAGAAAATACTTGCATATGCCCAAGATTTCACTGGGGCTGTTAAAAACAACCACAGCCGGTTGTGCCTTGTTTTGCTGGAGGCATTAAGGAATCAGTCCAAGCAGGTAGCATAGTTACAACCTCTCTTTTTCAACTACAGGTACACAACAGCCGCCATATTTTCTGTCAGTTCAAATGAAGGATGTCAGCGCAGCACAAAGTGTGGTTTGGACATGCATTCTCACTTGTAGCCTCACTCGGAAGGTGCCGTTTCGCTTCAGCTGGAATCAAAGACATCTTTTGGAACAAAGCTTCAATTACAGGGCAAGTTATTACTAATGAAGCTATTCCGTTTTTCTACGCCAGTCAATTCTTCTTAGTTCCCCCAGGCATTCCATTTCATGTGACAATTCGAACCTAAAGTGTTCATATCCTTGCCCCTTATGGATTCGTTTTAGTCATTTTATTTTTAATGAATCTGTACGCTGCCCTTAAATTTTCAGGGCAGTGAACATTAAAAAAAGAGAGAGGAATAGGGACACCTAAAACAATGATATTTTTTTTATGGCAGTTCAAATGGAAAGAAAAGAGAAAAGAGAAAATGCAGAAGAAAACAAAGCTGAAAGGGCATGGAAAAAAGAGATCTCTTCTCAGTGCTGAACAAACACTAAGTGTGCCCCTCTTGGTAGAGAAATCCATAAGTGTCCTGCCACATCTCAGACACTGGGATATCAGAAGGAAAGCCTTCAAAGATTGCCCCATGGAACAGTCAGTTTAATGTGTTTAGTGCTTCATCCATCTATCATCAACTTCTAGGAGTTTGTACAACAGGGCTAGGATATCTGGGTTCCCCATATATCATTGACTTCATCATACTGGTGGGGGCAATTGGGAGTTGGGTGGAGTCTACAGGTTCCAAACCTTTGCCGTACAATCTGTCCCTTTGACTGTTTCTCATGCTGATTTGTCTCCGGTGCGTGGATTTATTCAGATATACTCAACATTTGTTCCAAAATGAAACAGGAGATACTAGCATTATTTGTGCTTCTGCCAGGAGAGGTTCAGAGGGTGGTCCAAAAATGGGCCTTTTCTGCAGTGGCTCCCCATTTGCTTCCCCCAGGGAGGTTCAGTCTGCACCTTCATGTACCTTATATGCCTTTAGGCGCCCGGCAAAAACATTCATCTTCAGCCAGGCCTTGGCTGATTAACATCCTTGTCAGCGGGCTGCCCCCCCCTTCCAGCCCGGCTTTGAGTGAGTACCGGGAACAGCCCGCGATCTTGGAGATAGATTCTTCTTCCCCCTCTGGGAAGAGCTCTGGAGAAGGGGAAGTGGTGGGAGGGCTTCAGCCAGCCAAGCAGAGCCCTCGCAACGTACCAGGGGAAAGAGAGAAGAGACGGACAAGGTACTTTCATTTTCCACGATGGGGTTCCTGGCGGGAGAATCGCAAAGAACCACTTCCGGAATCTGAGAGTGACTGACGAGATGTGTTTATGATGTACTCCGCATTGTAAAGTAATTAGCCTAGATTAAAGCTTAATAGCTTCATGGCTCAGAGTCTTTCTTTGAACGGCCAGCTGGGGAAGAGACCCCATGCAGCCTGACAATCGTATATCCCTTTAAATGTGTTTGTGGGTATTGGGAAGGGTATTGATTTGATTTGATTTGATTTGATTTGGTTCTTGTTTCCCTTATGTATTTCATGTGTTTGTCTTGTATTTTTTTTTTTTGCTGTGAACCGCAATGAGATCTTTAGATGAAGGGTGGTATACAAATTTAATGAAGGTATAATAATAATAATAATAAATTTCCATGTAGCTGTTGACATTATTGTCATTACATTATGAGCTTGGGGGTGCCAGACCCCTTCTAATTCCTGGATCCAGCAAGTGTTAAAATATAAGCCACACCAGCTTCCGAATGAGGTAATCACCTGGGAGATGGGCCATTCTGAGAACAAAGCAAAGGGGGCTATTGACCGGATGGAAAATAGGTGGGGCTCCTCCTCCATCTTGTATATAATTAGGTCAAAAGCCAGAGTGTAAGGCAGAGTATGCAGGGATATGACCTAGAAGTAAAGCCAGGGAGACTGAGCAAGGCGTTTGATGTCTGTTTGAACCCAAGGCTGCGGCTATGGGAGAAACTAGACCCTTTTGGGGTGTAGATGCTGTGAACCCCTCCATCATACTATATGGGCTTATAGCCGCAATAAATTTCTATTCTTATTCTATTCTCCATCATAGGCTCAGGTTGTAAATATGTGTAAATAAACCATATATTATGAAGACACCACAATCTCCACTACACCTCATTTCCAAAAGGAAACATGAACCCCTGGAATCTTACACAACTCAGATATTGGAGTGGAGTGCAACATCTTACCACCAGTTTTGTGTACAATTGTTTTGCAAAAATGTCTTCCATCTTGGACATTTTACTGACCCTCCTCCTCCTTCTCTTTCTCTTCCTCCTCATCCTCCTCTTTCTTTCTTTCTTTCTTTCTTTCTTTCTTTCTTTCTTTCTTTCTTCCTTCCTTCCTTCCTTCCTTCCTTCCTTCCTTCCTTCCTTCCTTCCTTCCTTTCTTTCTTTCTTTCTTTCATAAAATGTAAATACCATTTGTTTGGAAAACCCCTTCCTCAAAGCCGTTTTTCTCCATCTTAAAAAAAACAAAACAAAAACCACCTCACCTCCTTGCACTTACATCTGTGGGCTGATTTTTTTTCAGTTCTCAATTACATGTTGTTAAAATGAGAAATTATGCTTCTGAGCCTTCTAAATCACTGTAAGGATATCACTTTGTGAGTCACTTCAGTGACTCACAGTGGCTGAATGTAGACTCCTATTCATCAGATATCGTTACTTGCCAGTTAGTTCACAGACCAACATGGCAAATTGGCTATTTCTTTTGTTCTCCTGAATGGTAAAAATAATTTCACCACTCTCCTGTTTCCCCAAATTTCTAATCAGGTGCAGAATCATGATAATATTCTGCAGATCACTCATCAAGACAATGCAGAAGACAACCAGCTTACCAAACTGATGACATGATAACATGATGAATTACCACTTGGTAAATAATCATCTGTTTTCAGACAGAACAAAGAAAAAAAATACACTAATTCGGGAGAAATATGTTGGTATAAGAAAGAAAAATATGAAATTAGCGTTGACAGGATTTGAAACTGTTATAAGGGAATGATGGTGTTGTCAAGTAGGGTTGCCGTAGTAAAAAAAAATAAAAATTGCAGTTTTTGGGAAATCAGCAAAAATGACACTGCCAACATGGGCTGCCATATGTCCTAATTTTCACAGACATTTTTACTGATTTCTGCCCAGACACTGCTGCCAACTGCAGTATTCCAGATATGTCCGGGAAATTCTGGACATATTATGACCCTAGGTCATGTATCCCATCAATTATTTTTTAATAATTAATCCACAAAGATGTACCCTCATTGGCTATGCATAAGCCTGTCAGAATAGGCAAAAGTTTTTCTCTTCCAACCTAATCTCTTTCAATGTCTTTCTCCTTCAAGCTGACAATTTACCAAAATTCTTATGTTCAATAATTTTTAAAGAAATTTCTCTAACCCCCCCCCCCCCCACACACACACAGTTGATGGAGAATGGTTGGAGAACATGCAGGAAAACTTTTAAGCACTAAATATAACTTCTTTTATGGCATTCCATAATTCTGAGCTCAAGACTTGGAAATGCTTATGTATAGGGGAATCCATGTGCTCATGTAGACCTTGTTGGGTGTTTTGTTGGGTGAGAGCCAGTGTGGTGTAGTGGTTAAGAGTAATAGACTCATAATCTGGGGAACCGGGTTCGTGTCTCTGCTCCTCCACTTGCATCTGCTGGGTGACCTTGGGCTAGTCACACTTCTTTGAAGTCTCTCAGCCCCACTCACCTCACAGAGTGTTTGTTGTGGGGGAGGAAGGGAAAGGAGAATGTTAGCCGCTTGGAGACTCCTTCGGGTAGTGATAAAGCGGGATATCAAATCCAAACTCTTCTTCTTCTTTTGTGCACATGCCCTCAACCCAGTGATTCAACGGTTGTGTGAATCTTGTGTTCTATCCTAAGGAAAGTGAAGGACTGGGAGTGGGTCTACAAAAAGGAAAAAATGCTATAAATAAGGAACTGCCCCGAGACCTTCGGGTATAGGGCGGTATAGAAATAATAATAATAATAATAATAATAATAATAATAATAATAATAATAAATGTCATAAATTAAATCATTATAACAAAAGAAAAAACGCTATGAGGTTTATTTATTTTTGCTCGCTGGCACCATCTGGTGTTGCATGTTTATAACGCATTCAAAACACTGTTTCTTGGCTAATGTAGCTGAGTCCTGGGTGACTATCACAGGCACGAGGCTTGACGATCCTCTGCCAATTCAGTTCACACCCCCACCCCCACCAAAAAGGTGAATTCTCCAGATTACTGCATTATAAAATAAGTAACCGAGTAATGTGGGTATTGATTAATAAGAGAAGACAGGATGTTAGGGTAAAACATATTATTGGGGGTGATGGAGTTTCCATCCCTTTGACATTAGGATAATTTAGGCCATAGGATTGTTGTCATTAATCTGCCTGGTGACCTTTGTCAAATTGCTTTGGTTTTCTTCCTCAGCATTTCTTTTCCTCTCTTTGTCAGGTTTTATCATTTGCCAATGACTGAGTCATCCCAAGGACGCTCAACTTTGTGTTTCGGCTGTTCTTTCAGATGTTTTCATATCCTTGTTTGGAAATGTTAGAAAGTGAGCATAAGGAAATTGACATAGTGGGAAGTACAACAAAGAAAAAGAAAGAAAAATCCCAGTTGAAATGATTCTTACTCATTGGCAAGTGATACAACTCGAACTGCACATACATGGCAAAGGCTTTGAAAATGTATTGACTGATGGTTATATTTTAAGTAATGGATCAGGTGTCTGGTACAATTCCATTTAATCTATTGAGAGCCCTATGGATTGTGTGGGCTCTGGTCAATTTTCCTTTATACCTGCCCTTGCCACAAGCAGTTGCTTTTATTCAGTTTGCTCTCAATACAACATCTGTGCATCAGGTCATTAAAAACAAACAAAAACCACTTTTGTTTCTACCGGCATATACTTTCCTCTCATATGCCTTCATTCTTTAGAAGTATCTGATACATAGTTTTATTTCATTGCTCCAGATTGAATACTTTCTTTTTTTAAACAATGCTAAATGCTTTTTTAAAAAGTCCAAGAATCTCAGTAAATGTGTGGGGCTTTTGTTTTGTTTTGTTTTGGTAAACATACATAGCTAGAATTTGTACTGTGAGTCCTGCATGCCTCATGGTTGTGGCAGCCTCATCCATCTGAGGACCATATGTGTGAGAACACAAAAACCTCTGGATCAGATCAAAGATGTGTCAATGCTACAATCCTGTCTTCCACAGTGGCCATCCAAATGCCTCAAGGGAGCAGGTATTGAGGTCAATAGCTGTCTCCAGCTATTGCTTCCTGGGAACTTGTGTTCAGCGTCATAAGACATTTAAACTTGGAGGTTCCATATAGCCATCAAAGCCATCGCCAAGTTCTCCAACAGCAGACTTAGGTGATTGGGTGCTGGGGAGTCAAACTGGGACCACAGGGAAGCAAGAGGGAGATTTCAATAGGAACCACAGAAATAATGGTTATTTATTTTAAAATATTAATACTCTACTATTTCTCCTTAAAAACCTCAAGACATCTAGCAATTAAATCAAACCATCATTTAACAACATGGAACATTGTTAACAAGGGTCAGGTATAATCATCATCATCATCAGCAGCAGCAGCAGCAACCTAATTGGCCTGCAGGAACAGTCCAACCGGGCTCCAGGAGGGGAGTTGAATCAGCCAATCACATGGGACCCATTGTGTAAATACTGTATATATAGGCAGAGGTTTTGGGGGAAAGCACTCACTCACTCACTGTTTACCATGAGCTGAAATAAAGAGCATGAAATCAACACTCAACTCTATTTCAGTTGAGATCGGAGGATGAGACCCTCCTGGTGTTCTGCAACATGCAGAAATCCATCTGGCATCAACATGGGAAACCCAGCCAGATGGGTGGGGTGTAAATAATAATAATAATAGTAATAATAATAATAATAATAATAATAATAATAATTAATTAATAATAATACATGGAGGGGGATATTTTCTGTTGTGGTGCCTAATTTGTGGAATAGTTGTCCCTGAAATAAGTCAGGCACCAATTCCTCCAAGTTCTCAGTACCTCCTGAATACATATTTATTCACCCATGCTTTTGCAGCTTCTTGACACCAGGCCTTTGAGAATTGTCTGGCTGCTCCAGATTCATTGTGGTTTGTTAAATTGTACTTTTATTTATGAATTGTAAATGTTTAATGATACACACATATATATACACATGGGACTGCTGTGTTAGAGTTGTTCAGTGGAATCCCTGATCTGGACCTTGTGTAGAAACAAATCAGCTTTCCACCCCAATGATGAGTTTCAAAGCTTTCCTGCGGAATAGTTTTAACATTAGTTACATATAAATACTGTTAAGAACAAAATAACCAAGGAGCACATTGCAAACATGAAATGTGCTTCAGCCCTTTCCATTCTTTATGCAGTTCAGTCAACGTTCCTCTCTCTGGTCCCAGAGAGAGTTCCTAAACTTGTTCAACATTGCAGAGCTTGTCTGCAACAACTACTGCCAGCCATCTCAAGTTTCCTCTCCTGCTGTGAGAGCTGCAGCTTGGGTTTCTGGCAGACGAGTCATCAGGTAGTTTAGCTCGTTGAAATGGAAAAATGCCAGCCTTCTGCTTTAAGCGGAAACTCTTGCTTAAGGTAAACTTCTCTTTGCAGCATTCCAAATGCAATGAATTCAAACCCAGCATGTTGTGTGCATTAAACTTATCATTTTAACATGCTGCTCCTGCTTTATCCACTCAGCAATCCCATCGACCCCTTTTCTAAGCCCACTTTTCGTGCACCTGCCCATCCCCTTCTCTATTTACACCTGACCCACCTTGGTCTATCCCTACATGCCAAGGGGAGCGGGTGGCGCTTTGGTCTAAACCAGTGTTTCTCAACCAGTGTGCCTCCAGATGTTTTGGGACTACAATTCCCATCATCCCTGACCACTGGTATTGCTAGCGAGGGATGATGGGAGTTGTAGTCCCAAAACATCTGGAGGCACACTGGTTGAGAAACACTGGTCTAAACCACTGAGCCTCTTGGGCTTGCCGATCGGAAGGTCGGTGGTTTGAATCCCCATGACGGGGTGAGCTCCTGTTGCTCTATCCCAGCTCCTGCCAACCTAGGTGTTTGAAAGCACACCAGTGCAAGCAGATAAATAGGTACTGCTGCAGCAGGAAGGTAAACAGCATTTCCATGCGCTCTGGCTTCCATCACGGTGTCCTGTTGCACCAGAAGCGGTTTAGTCATGCTGGCCACCTGACACGGAAAGCTGTCTGTGGACAAACGCTGGCTCCCTTGGCCTGAAGTGAGATGAGTGCCTCAACCCCAGAGTCGCCTTTGACTGGACTGAACCATCCAGGGGCCCTTTACCTTTTTTTACCTTTTATCCCTACATGATGCACTCATTCAAAGCGAGTTGGAGGTGCTTCAGAGAGAAGTTTGCCAAACCTCCCTCTGAAGTGCCTCTCCGCATCCATTAAACAGCTCACCCGGGGTGCCTGCCACTCATGTTTCTCACTGACTCACCTGCCTGCTGTTCTGTCATCATGCTGGAGCTCATGACGATTCCAGACTGCAGCAGAACAAAAGTGTATATGAAGATACACACAGACCAAAAAAAGTTTTGAACAAACGTCACAGCTCCTTCTTGTGTTTTGATTTTGGAATGGAGAAAATGATTCATTGCATTTCAGCAAGGTCCTGAGGCATGGCCTGTTGTGGGCGGATTCACACAACAGTGTTCTCCACCATTGGGTGACTTTCTGCAGTATCATCAGAGTGCCAACACCTTCTCAGTCAGTCTGCAGCTCAGCATGAGCGTTGCAAGCTCTGCTAATGCTGAGTCAGAATCACCTGACGCCATCCACAGGAACATATATATATATATATATATATATATATATATATATATATATATATATATGAAGACCACCACACATGCTGTTGTGATTTGGCTTTGACTGTTGTGGAAGGGCCTATCATTATGGGAAGGAACAAGACAAAAGGTGTCACTGTTTCTTAATAGTGGAGTTCACCGTCTTCAGCTCACAGACAGGCAGATGTAAATTCGTGGAGGGTTGCGAAAGGTGAAGCACCTAGGGGTGCCATTTTTTCTTCGGGATCTGGTGGTGTCTAGTTGCCCTTGCTCTTGGGGGAACCACCCACTAGTCAAGAATCCCTGGAGATGAAATCACTTGTCGCCACCACGAAGTAGAAGCATGACTATGTAAATGTATTCCTCCTACTCTTGTTGAGCAGCAGCTATAAGGCTGTAAAATGTTCTCACAGGCAAGCTCCGGCACTTTTTGTGGGCTTTGAGCAGTCAGAACTATGGTATCTGTGCCTGCAGTAGAGCAGCATTTCTGGAGTTTATAAGAATAATAAAGAATAATAATAAATTTATACCCCGCCCTTCCCAGCCGAAACTGGGCTCAGGGCGGCTAACACCGATAAAAATTACAATAAATTGTAAAAGAAAGAAAAACCGTTAATTAAAATACAGGTTAAAATTTAAATGCAGCTTCAATTATCGCCCAAAATCAAAACCATAAGGGGAGGAAAAAACATCAGACTGAGTCCAACCCAAAGGCCAGGCAGAACAGCTCTTTCTTGCAGGCCCTGCGGAAAGATGTCAAATCCCACAGGGCCCTGGTCTCTTGTGACAGAGTGTTCCACCAAGTTGGGGCCAGTACTTATAAGAGCTTGCAGCCCCTGTCCTCAAATGGAGGAGCTCTCTTGACATGGCATGAGTCGAGAGCAGGGCCAGGACACACTTCTCAGTTTCTTTTTTCATTTCCTGCACAATACAGAACACTCTGTGGCGCTCAGTTCCCTCCTTCCACTTCTGGTATAGGCTACAGTGGTACCTCGGGTTAAGAACTGAATTCATTTTTATGTTGTGAACCTCTCTGGAATCTTTGGATGGAAAGTGCAATGCAAATGAAATAAATGAATGGGCCTCCAGATGTTGTTGGACTCCTGCTTCCCACAGACCCTGCCAACACGGCCAAATGTCGGGAGTGATGGGAGTTGTAGTCCAAAAATATCTATAAGGGCAAAGTTTCTAAGATGCTGCTCTACACAGGTGCCAGTCCATATGTGTGACTGTACAGATGCCCAGTCAAAGAACTAGTTTCACCTAAGTAACTGGTCTCTCTCCCCCATCCCTTTTCTTAATTATATAGTACAGTAGCTGCACCCGTCCTAATTTTATGCACTACATTTTTTTAAAATGAAAGATGTTCGTGATGTTGTTTTGATGACAAACGCTTCGCTGCACAAGCCCTGCTTCCTCCTCGTGTGAGCGATGGGACTGGAACTAGTTAGCTGTCGTTTTCTATCGTTTAAGCCATCACATCTTGGCAAGTGCAAAGTTTAGACAATGTATCTGGAAAAACACAGATTAACCTTATCAAAGGAGGAGGGATTGCTCGTTTGTTCATTTCCGTGCAATTGCATATGCACATATATGCTTATTTCAGCATAATGGGATGGCAATGTTACTACCTGTCATCTCTTCAGGGAGAGATGCATTCGCAACACCACTAAAGCAATGCGCTAAAATTTACAGCCGTGCCAACTAAAATACACTTTTGATTAAATCTTCCCTCTGAAAAACGCTACGCTGACACTTGGAATGGGGGTAATTTATTTACGTTAGGAAAGGATCGAGTAAACAGGTTGAGCAAACTGGCTTTGCTATTTTCAAACGCCACTGTCATTGCTGGAGTTAAGGAAAGACTGAAAAAACTTGGGAGAACAGCTCTGTGTCCCTGGTATTCAAAATGCTCAATCAAGCGATGGCGTTTTTATACAACGAAAGTCATTTAGTCCTGTAATGAAATGGGACATAGTGTTAAAATAAAGAATAACTCAACACCCACCCACAGCACACCCACCTACCAACAAATGAAACTGGTGGGGCCAAACTGAGGGGGAAACTAGGTGATTTTCAGCAGAAAATAAGGAAGAAGAAGAAGAGGAGTTTGGATTTGATATCCAGCTTTATCACTGCCCGAAGGAGTCTCAAAGCGGCTAACATTCTCCTTTCCCTTCCTCCCCCACAACAAACACTCTGTGAGGTAAGTGGGGCTGAGAGACTTCAAAGAAGTGTGACTAGTCCAAGGTCACCCAGCAGCTGCATGTGGAGGAGTGGAGACGCAAACCCGGTTCACCAGATTACGAGTCTACCGCTCTCAACCACTACACCACACTGGCTCTCACTTTTAAGGTGATAGGATACTAAATTATTTCACTATCTGCTGCCATTTCTCTTTAACATTTTTCTCTCCCCCCCCCCCCGAGTTCCAGCAGGGGGAAATTCATACCCTCCAACTTTTCTCCGATGAAAATAGGGATGCTCTATATAATAATAATAACAACAACAACAACAACAACAACAACAACAACAACAACACCACCACCACCACCACCACCCCGCCCATCTGTCTGGGTTGTCCCAGCCATTCTGGGTGGCTTCCAACATATATAAAAAACATAATAAAATATTAAACATTAAAAAGTTTCCCTACACAGGGCTAACTTCAGATGTCTTCTAAAGGTTGTATAGACGCTTATTGCCTTGGCTCGGAGGTCACATAACTTCATACCCTCCAACATTTCTCTTAGTAAAATAGGAACATCCTCTTCCCTCTCTCTACTATGTTCATCTGTAAAATGTCCTCCTCTGCATTTTAAAAATACCAAAAACTCATTTCTCGTACCATATGAATAAAAACACATAAATAGGAACTATCAAGCTTTTCAGCCTTGAAAAGGATTAAAATACACTTTTACAAGTTTGTGGGTGCCAGACCGTTCTTATCACTTGATCCAACAAGTGTTAAATGTTAATCAAGCCAGGCTGGTTGCCTGTTGAGGTGATCATGTGGGTGATGGGCCATTACAAGAACAAAGGAATGGGGAATCCGGGCCAGATGTCAAATCTGGTGCGGCTCCTCCTTCAACTCTTAGAAAAAGCCTGAGTGTTTTAGAGCAGATTTTGCAGGGATGTGACCTAGAAGCAAAACAGCAAACTGAAGAGAGGGAGAAGCAAGACGTTATGGGGGGGGGTTGTGAACCCCTCCATTGCAGGTGTGAACCACTGAGCCTCTTGGGCTTGCCGGTCAGAAGGTTGGGAGTTTGAATCTGCACGATGGGGTGAGCTCCCATTGCTCTGTCCCAGCTCCTGCCAACCTAGCAGTTCAAGAGCACACCAGTACAAGTAGATAAATAGGTACCACTGTGGCGGGAAGGTAAACGGCGTTTCTGTGCGCTCTGGTACTCGTCACAGTGTTCCGTTGTGCCAGAAGTGGTTTAGTCCTGCTGGCTACATGACCAGGAAAGCTGTCTGTGAACAAACGCCAGCTCCCTTGGCCTGAAAGCGAGATAAGCGCCACAACCCCATTGTTGCCTTTGGCTGGACTTAACCGTCCAGGGGTCCTTCAACTTTTACCTTACCTTTATGTGTTAACAAACCTTAGATCCTAAAGACACCACAGTCTCAACTGTGCCTCATTTCCAAAAGGAGACACAAGCCCTCGGTAAGTGCTTGGAGATTGGTGTGTCTTTGATCAGAGATTGGGGTGGCATGCAACAGTAGTTAGCCTCTCAATGCGCCCAAATCACAGCAATATTTGACTCCTACTTGTCTGTTGAACTTATGGACCAATGGGTGAGCTTGGAGACATGACAAACTACTTTGAAGACCACATGCCAGATATTTAGTTTATATATGTGTTCTTTCTCACTCAGTGTGCATTTGTGCTTGAGGTGAAAGTCAAACTATTGATTCAGACCCCGTGCCCCCATCTCTGGAAACATAATGGATACAGTGGTCCCTCGACTTACGAAGATAATCCTTTCCGACGGGATCTTCGTAGGTCGAAAACATTGTAAGTCGAGTCCCCATAGGAATGCATTGGGAGAACACATTTGTAGGTAAAAAAAAACTTCGTAATTCAAGGAAACCGCATCCAAAACGGCTGAGATTTCCTTTCGGAAGTCAAAAAAATTCAGAAGCGGCGGCCGCTTTGATCCCTTGTAACTCGAAAAATACGGAAGTCGAGTACTTCGTAAGTCGAGGGATCACTGTATTCCTGATCGTGATCCTTTATCAAACAGAAACACCCATTTTATGTTCATCTGACATAAAATGAGAATATCTTAAAACGTCAGTTTCCACACACACACACACAAACTCGTTACTGCAAGGGTATTACTGCCCCTCTTAGCCATTTCTCATTTTAAACCAAGGCTGAGAATGCCTGATCAAAGTTTAGCTAATTTTTCAATGCCAAGGTTCATCCATGGACAAACGTTGAATGATTTTAGGGAAAACAGTATCTTTGAACATATGCAGAGTGCTTTTCTCTCACCACTGCCTTCAGGGATCAATTAAGATGCAGGAAAGCTTCCTGGTGGGGTTTGGACCTTAGTTACAGTATTATTATTATTATTATTATTATTATTATTATTATTATTATTATTATTAAATTAAACACTAAGTGGGGAAATATTATATTATATTTAATAATATAGCTCCTGGAGAGCTATTGGCTGCTGCAACCCAGTGATGTAAATGTGCAAATGTAAGGCTGCAATTGGGGAATGGGTACTTTTATGAACTATCTTTTTGAGCATGGTGGGTGGGGAAAATGTCTGCATTACCCCAAACATGGCAGCCATCCTCTATCCCAAAAGCTGATTGGGCCAGGGCTGCCATATTTTGAAGACGAAAAAAGAGGGTGCTATGACGACTCTCGTTTTAAATGCCCCTACTATATGTAGGCTATAGAAGGTGTGATATATTGCTGAGGGGGGCAGGAGAAGAGAAGAGGAAAGCAAGTCTTCAACCACCAGTTATGTCTCGGTCTCATCCAGAAAGTATAGCCAGAGACATTTTGGCAAATTTAAAAAATCCACCCAGACAGAAATTTTAGCCCTGAAGAAGAGGATGTTTCCTGGAAGAAGAGGATACATGGCAACCCTAGGATTGGGCTAATGTTTTCTATATTTTCAGAGCATTGTAATTACCTTGGCAACAGTGGTGTTTCCTCCCCTTCCAATAAGGAACGTCTCCTCCTTCATCGTTCAGCCTGGACACTGAGGTCCAGCTCCGTGGGCCTTCTGGCGGTTCCCTCACTGCAAGAAGTGAGGTTACAGGGAACCAGGCAGAGGGCCTTCTTGGTAGTGGTGCCCGCCCTGTGGAACGCCCTCCAATCAAACGTCAAGGAAATAAACAACTATATGACTTTTACAAGCATCTGAAGGCAACCCTGTTTAGGGAAGTTTTTAACGTTTGATGTTTTATTGTGTTTTAATATCCTGTTGGAAGCCGCCCAGAGTGGCTGGGGAAACCCAGCCAGATGGGCGGGGTATAAATTATTATTATTATTATTATTATTATTATTATTATTATTATTATTATTATTATTATTATATTACTAGCTGACCCGGCCACGCCTTGCTGTGACTATGTGTGTGAATGCTGTGGTGTTGATGGCTGCGTCTGTGGGTGGTGGTAGGAGAGGAGAGGGCCGGCAGCGGCTGTGGGGATGGTGTCTGGCCTGCCTTTCATGGCAGCTGCGGTGGGGAAGTGGACAGCGGGCGGCCCAGGCTGGCTCTGACGGCAGCAGCGTGATTGGCTGTGGAGAAGGGCCGGGGCCTGCCTTTCACGGTGGTGGGGTGGCTAAGGGGCCTGGGTGGTGGTTGGGCTGGGCCTGCATTTAATGGTGTTAACGGCGGCGACCCGGGCTGTGGTGACAGTGCCGGCCTAACTTTCACGGCTTTGTGAAACTGAAGAAGTTCCCTGTTCAACTTCCATCTGCGCCTTCTCTGTCCCCATCCCCGTTTTCAATTACCGGTTTGCGAGCTTGCAAATGGCCGACGGAACTCTGAGGTTTTGCTGTGATGTATAAAAGCTGCGCCATTGTTTTGCTTTTGTAGCTGTAGTACCACTATAGCCGTCGCTAGAGGGCACTGTTTTGCTGATGACATCTAATGCCTGCGACTGTTTTTTTTGCGTTTAAACTTTATTTTAGGTATGACAGGTGTGGTTTTTATGAATTTTTATTATGCCAGATTAGTATGCCATGGTAATGGAACGCTGTGTCCTAATTTGATGCGATTTGGTCCAGCGGTTACGCAGCAAGGGTGTTTCGGACAAACACGCAATGGGAACATTTATATATATATATATAGATTATTATTATTATTATTATTATTTATTTATTTATTTATTTATTTGATGTGAGAACCGGTTCTTTGGAAGAGGAAGCCAGACCAGAAGCAGAGTTGGCACATCATCTATAACTTGTCACCTTCAGGCTACTTTGTTATGAGCCCACCTTGTGGAAGTGCAGGTAATAACAGCAGAGACACGCTTGATGTTTTATCATGTTTTTAAATCCAGCCAGATGGGTGGGGTATAAATAATAATAATAATAATAATAATAATAATAATAATAATAAGATGGTGATGATGATTAGGGGAAAGGACTGGCTTTTTTGCCCTCAATAATGTTGACACATAATCCAATATGAGTGGCTTCATGGTTTTATGGCATCACAAGGAACAGACTGGCTGGGATCACATTGAGAAGAAACAAGAAGGTGGTGTATAGAATCAGTAAAAGGAAAAGAATTGCAAGGAAGGACACTGTTGAAATGTGGGGTGGGGCTTTTTTTGAGACAGTTACCTTGGCACTAAAGACATCTGCCACATTTTCGTAAAATCACCCGTCAAAAAAGAAAAAAAGAAAGAAAATCACCAAAAGGGGTCGTTTTCACAGCATGCCAAAATATCCACGAAAAGCTTTGAGGTGAGGGATGATTCATGCATGGCACCTTGAGTTCACTGGAGGAAAGGAGGAGTATATATTTTTTTAAAAAATAAAATAAATAAATATGCAGTGAAGCCCTAATTTGTCCCCCCTTTTCAGACATACTAGTAAATGTTGATAGCTAACATTTAGCATTTGCTCCATGCTACCTACTGACATTCACCGGCATGTCTGAAAGGGAGGGGGGAATTAGGGCTGTGACAATTTTTCAAGATATCCTGGGGCATCAACATTCATATATGAGTCTTAGCATTCCCCATATCCAGGGCATTCACTGTAACATATACGTCACAAACAGATATATCACAAATTATGGCAGAAATGTTCATTGTCATGACTGTAGCTCATCCAGTTTCTTTGCCTGCGCTGGCAACTGAAGGGTCAGGCAGTATCTCCCAGGGGACCAGAATTGCCCTAGCAGCTCTCGGTCCTTGATCCTTTTTCTGTTGCAGGTGTGCCATATTTCCTAAATTCAGCGCTCACTAACTCCCAGCAGCTTTGAGTCCTGAGCTGCAAAGGCTGTTGCTTGAAGAGGCTGCTTTGACCTCATGGAATGGAGAGAAAGTGTGCGGGTCTGGTGCCTTTATGAAACAGAGGCAGAATAAGCATTGCTGGAAACGCCTGTAGTTTCTGCAGGAGTTCACATGGCTGACTCTGTCTGTGGAGAATTTACAAAAAACCGAGGACTGTTTCATTCCGAGCTTCGGGTAAATGGAGGGAAACGATTTGAGGAGGTGGACTGCTCAGGTATGTCTGTATGACTGATACAACTTGGAGTTAAAGGAAACAGAGAGAATATGGCAAGTGGTTCTGTGTCCTTGAGGAAAAGTGGTTGCAATTTTTGCCTTGCTTTTTTTAAGAAAAGAGCAAGATTTTCAGATGTCTGTTGTAGGGTGTGGAGCCAGCACGACTTAATAAGTAGGAATTGTGTTTTGATGTGGGGTATTCCCCCCCCTCCCAGTTCCCTCAGATATTTTCCTCCTTCAATTGAACTATTTGAAGTATACCAATTCACGACACTTCAGTTGTAGCATTTATGTGTTTGTAGCTTGCTCCTCTTGGTGAATAGCTTTACAGGCAAGCTTTGCTTATCAGTTACAAGTAAATTTCCCTGCCTTTCCTCAGTGAAGCTTAGGGCAGAGTATGCGATTTTTTCAATGTTATAGTCGCACAAATGTCACCCTGTCTCCTGTGTGCTGGTTGGGCTGTGAGACAGTAGCTTGTCTAAGACCATCCCGTTGTGTTGTGTGGTTGAATTTGAACTCAAGCCCTCCTACTCCAAATCCTAAAGTACAATCTATGTTTACTCAGAGGTAAGTATCATTATGTTAAATTATAATTACTTCTGAGTAAGTGGGGGGTGGATTTCAGCCCTAAACTCTTTGCTATACACACAGTGGGTTTCCCAGACTCGGATCATTTACAGTATTTACGCCCAGACAGAAGTTTCAGTAAATTCCATGGCATTTACTCCCGGGTAAGTGTGTGGATTTCAGCCTTACCCGACTATTTTATTTCTTTGCTTCTTCTTCGCCATCTATTTGTCAAGCATCAACTATGGCTAGCATCTTCTGACAAATACAGCACTTTGCTTGTGGTATTTCTACAGTCCTTCAAACAGGTGTAACTTTCTATTTGACAAGGGTGATGTCCCTACCTCACCCCGGAACAGCACAAACCAGTGACGCCTCACCGTGTAGCTATGACTTCTATATAATTGCAATGACAGAATGCGTTCTTACTTTTCAGGCACTTCAGCATGGGAGGACAAGCAGTGCATATTATGGCACAGGCCAGCTGTCCTCTGGTCAGCAATTAGAAGGCCACTTTGAGAATTGGATGGAGATGTTCAAAGCCAAGATAGCAAACCGACCTCCAAACGCAGCTTTTTGAGACTCCTATTGTGACAGTTGTGATTCTTGCATATCCTATTATTGCCTTTGCTATGACTCCCAGTTCCTGATGGGTACTGATCTAGGGACTTCTAGATGCTAATCACTAATCGCTATAGAAAAATAATCTATAGGTTACTTGTGGCCCATGTGACAAGTAATCTCGGATCTGTTCTCTTTTGACTTACAGGATAAAGGGCAGAATTGATCCTTGTTCATTCATTCATTCAGAGGGCCTCTAGGGATATACATTTGTTTGTTTGTTTATTATTCTGGCAAGTCTACTCTCTTAGTTGAGGCTTATCATTTAATAGGCGCCGTTTCTTTTTTTGTGGGCCATATAGATATTACTGTGAGCTCTTATGGACAGGATCTGAAATGTATCACATACACCAACAAATTAAATTAAATATGTCTGTAGCCAATTTAAATGATTTGGTGGTGTGGAGCAAAATACAGCAGTACTTCACAGCCTACCTTATTGTTTGGAAAATTCCCTCCATCGTAAGTGGACACTTGAACCAATTCTCATATTTTAAAGAGGGTTTTTGAAAAAAAAAATCCTCATGGCACAGAGTGGATGGAGCAACACTGACATCCTTTGGCTTACGCTTAGGGGAGTGTTTGCAGCATCTGCCCCAAAAGTGTCGTGGAGTCTGTGCAATTCTTTCTTTCTCTCTCTCTCCCACTGCTGAAGGTTCGGGTTCAGTGGGATCCAAGAAGGGATTGTGCTGAGTCCAATTTGTTGCATTAGGGAGCATCAACTGTTACAGATTTAATCTGCGCAAAGGATTACATCTGCAGAATGGAAAGCTACAGGGCGGCGATCCCAGTAAATGTTACCAACACAATGTGATGCCAGAGATCAGCTGGAACAAAAAACGCTGGACCTAAAAGAGGTCGGAATAACTCAAGTTTGTTTGGGGTGTGGGGGTTTTTTTTTGGGGGGGGGGGCAGAGGCTACCAGAAAGGCGTCCAGTACAACTCCTTCCTTGCAATAACAGGAGGGGAAGCAAACTCATCGTAACATAGCTGAGGATGAGCAGCAGATAAACCCCGACCAGTCAGTTGAAGAGTGTGCGTGAATTGGAAACACCAATTTCTTCGATATCATCTCTGAGAGGGCTGTAATTTAATTTGAGAGGGTGGGGGTGTGTCTGTTGGATTTGACATGACAAGTGCCGCAGTCTCTCTCTGTCTCTCGGTGAGGAGGGAGGGGAATTAGATATCTAATGAGGAAGTGTGGGGTGAAGGGGGTTTAAAAACAAACCGGCAAGAAAAGCCCAGGAGTGGCGGTGCTGTGATTGTGTATTATTACAGCAAGCGGAATAGATGAACTGATTACCTTGGACTTGAAGCAGAAGAGAGTGCCATTCTGTCAGGAGCAGGAGGAGGGAGTCTTCCAGAGAAAGCCCTCCTTTCTTTCTTCCCCTCCCACCACATTCACTTGCAAATCACTGTGAGCCTGGAAAAGCCTTCTCTTCCTTCCAGTCTGTGTAACCTTCCCATGGCAAGTGCTGCGGCTCTATCAGCAGAACATATCTCTCTCTCTCTCTCTCTCTCTCTCTCTCTCTCTCTCTCTCTCTCTCTCTCTCTCTCTCTTCCTGTGTGGTGGCTTTTTTCCTTTTCCTTTTTTTTTTTAATCAAGCGCTCTGAATGAAAGCCAGTCAGAGGAGAGAGCGAGAGCGAGAGCGAATGCTCCCCCCCCCTCGCCCCTCCTTTCCCTGCTGTCCAGAGTTAAGTGATGCTCGGAGAATAAGCCTGAATTAAATTCAAGTAGGATCAGTCTTGTGGGGGGAGAGAGAAATAGGAGAAAACCACTAAAACAAAGAGGAAGGAAGCTATTGCAATTATTCCACGGCTTTGCACACGTTGTTGGACGCTATTTCATTCGCGACAGAAAGGTAGGAACGCTCTTGCTTCTGGCTTTCATTATGTGTGTGTGTGTGTGTGTGAAAGAGTTTGTTAACAGCAGTGTGTTTTATTGTGACAACAGCAGAGATCCGAAAGATGTAACTTTTTCCAGGATTGTATGATGGTCGTAAGAGAGAAGTTATGTCTATCTATCTATCTATCTATCTATCTATCTATCTATCTATCTATCTATCTATCTATCTATATACGCAGCCCAGGTAGAATTGCACATATCTGTGCAATTCTAGCTGGGCTGCGTTTCTACCTGCTCAAGAATGACAGAGCTATGCAGTTTGCAAAGCCAGTTCATTAATTGCCAGGCTAAATTCAGAGCAACATATAATTCCTGACCACACACACACACACACACACACACAAAGCCCACCAGCATTTTGCTGTTGTGAAGGAATTGGTAGGAAGGTAACCAGGAGGGAGATGAATTCTGTGTGCACTTGAAAAGCTTAATATCTCACAAGGGTAACTATCATGGTCAGAGCTTCAGTTGCAAACACACAAGCCAGGTCTTGCAGCATCCTTGCAGGAAGGATAATGGCTTTCTTTTTCCATCAATAACACTATCATAGTTTTCTTCCTCCTTCTGAATAATATCTCACTGTATAGTGTGACACACACACACACACACACACAGAGAGAGAGAGAGAGAGAGAGAGAATCCTGCTTCAGGCTACTCCTTGTAGACAGTGGGGATGGATTGATGCACATGGGCTAAACTTATGCGCCTGTCTTGATGGCTTGTAGGATACGCAAAGAATGCTAAGCGTGTGTACCCATCCCGCTTTGTGTACTTGAGGAAGAGTAGAGCAGTGCGTGAGAGAGAGAGAGAGAGAGAGAGAGACAGCGCGTTATGTGGGAATACAGGCAGCAGTTGTGCGAGTCTTTACTGTCGCTGCTGCAATAAAATCCATATTTGATGTGGTGTTAAATTAATGCAGCATGTTGCAAGTCCCCATCCGTGCTCCTGACAAGTCACCGTTGGTGGCATTGTCAGCTGCTCTTACCGGCTGCGCTGCAAAAATTAGCAGCAAGCGGACGTGCGACATGGTGCCAGATGTAGCCACCTAAACCTAACAGGGCTTTTAGCATAAAGGATGGCACCGACCGCACGTGCGGTCTGTGACAAACGGCAGCCAGTGGAACCTGACCTATCATCTTTGTTTGCTTGCACACAAATGGAGCCATTTCCTCCTGTCCTCGTCTTTCACTCTGGTAAAGGAGAGAGAGAGAGAGAGAGAGAGAGAGAGAGAGGAGCATCTGTGTTGTTCAAAACTGCATATCCATTACTTCCAAGATGCTTGGAGGGGCATTATTTTGATTCTCTCTGTGTGCCATACTGAGAGAGGCGGGAGGGAGAAAGGAGCATTTACTTCATTTTTTTGTGTGGCAGCTGGCTTCATATGCATATCTGGCCAAATTTTGGCTTGGGGTTCAGTACCAAATTTCCAAATGATCTCCTTTCAGAAATGTTTTGTTCTTGAGAGCTGCTGTTCAGCACTCTTGCATATCGCCGTGCATGCTAATAAGCTTTCATCTGAAATACCTTCCTCTGCTGTGATTGGGTTTGTTTTTTTTAATGTTTCAAAGGGAAATTGCATGAGAGCGAAAGAAAATGTGGATGTAAAAGCTGGCTGAGAGGAAAGAATGAGTGAGAGAAGTTCTCTACCCTGAGGAGAAGAGACTCCTCTAGATTCATGCCATCAGTGTGGTTGGGTGAGGAGAGAGATGCTGTGTTTTGGAACATAATCAAATTACCTGGTTCTAGCTCTGCAGACTCCTTAATTTCAAGCCTGCCCTGGTGAAGGAATCTGATTTACTGTGCAATATGTTTCGGTGAGGGTGGGTGACTGCTCCATAATGCAATGCCTCTCTTTTGTGATTTTAGTTGGTTCTGAGTATCAATGTGGCATTTAAATAGATGGATTTAATTTTATTAGAGGATCAATGTCACAACAAATGACGTCACTTACACTGTTTTCATTTTATGTTTGTCATACCATATGATTGATTTTGGGGGAGTAACTATGGGGCAGAATATAGCTCTTGCTGCTTGCTTTGCACTCATTTTATGTTGGTATGTCTGTCTCCAATTTAGGCTGGTAACTTTGGGTGGAACAGATTAGTCTTAAAGGCATAGCCTCTTACTTGTAGCTATCATGATATGGAGAATATTCTGTGTGGGCATACTTAAGCAAGGTTTGACACTGTATTGATTTTTATTTGGAGTCGCAGTCATTTGTTACTTCAAAAATATGCAGGAATCTTCCCAGTACAGGAATACATAGCTTAAAAAGGGTTCAAGTGCCAAAAACAGAAGTGCAATTTTTAAAAATTGATACACTACACATAGTGCCGTGGTCCCTAGATGATCATCATTTCTCTTGTATTATATCATCCAAAGTAATTTGTTGTTAAAGTTAAAAGCAATCCAGGGAGTTCTGCAATGAATGTGGCTGTTAAACAAAGACTATATTGTTTCATCTTTCTCATTAAAGGACTCAGTGCCGAAGACAGAGAAGTTTAATTTGAAAATGGTAAGCATTTCTGGCACTCAGAAAGTCATTTCCTGACCTCAACGTGATATCTTAGGGAAACAGATGACGAGGGTCTCTCTTCTCTCTCTCTTCCTCTGCAATACTTGTTCAGATGACTTATTGTCTAGATATTTTTGATTACATTTTTTTTAAAAAAAAATCATCCCATACAATGCCACTAGGCTGCAGCAGTAGCTCACAAGGGTCAGTAAAGGGTTGGACGACTGCTTGAGCAAGTGATAACAAAGTGACATGCCTTCTATCATTGTATTAAGTACTGTCCATTTGCCAATTGATTCATTGTCAGTGGCTGAAATATTCTGCCCACTCTCCTCATTGGACTCCTCCACAAGTTATGGCTTCTATGTAACACCAATGTTGGCCCAGATGACCTGCAGAAAGCAATAGAGGGAAGAGACAGAGACATCCAGAAGTGAGAACAACTTATGCAACATACAACTCAGCTATAAAATTTCCACTGTAGATGCACCAGAGTCTTTCTTATTTAATAGGCGACAGGGAGACTGGTTCACATCTTAGTTAATGCTGCAGAAAGACCAGATTTTGAACAGGAAACCATCAGGTGAAGGACTCTTTATGGCTGATCTGAAAACTTTACAGGTGCCCCAAAAGAAATGACATGTAGGATTTAATTCATTGTGGATCTCTATACACTGGAGACCAAAGAATTCCCACAAGGTAGCATTGAAGCAGGAAGCATAAGTGAGTCCTTCCAGTTTCCATGCTTTGGGGACAACATCTCAAAGGGGAGTCACACATCTGCTGCAAGCTATCTTTGCATCACAGGCCTCCTCATGGGAGAGATACACGATTTGCCCCTTTGCACATCTTCCTCTTCTTGCTTTGTCACTTCTACATAATTTTCAAAGCAATCCATTCGGTTACTCTGTACAATGAGGTGCAGTTGATACAACTGAGAACTCATAACCCACCTACTTTCAGCAGCCAGAAACATAACCAGACACTGGAGAGACCTGTCAGGAGTAAGCATGGACCAATGTTACCAAATAGTATGGGAAACAGCCTTACTAGAAAAATTAACCAATAAACTGAAACTGACACAGGGATAAATAGAAGAAGATGCCTTCACCCCGGTATGGCTCCCCTTTATCACATACACAGCCCGACAAGACAATGGCAAAAATCCACCAACAGCATACAAATCAATATGGCTAACCTGATCCAAAACACCCACCCACCCCACTCACACATGAAAACAAAGATCACCACAGCCAATCACAAACAAACAACCACACCCTAGGTCATCCCCAACCTCTCTCACCACCAAAGGAACACAAGTGAATAGCAGAGAACCTGCACAAGCAACGCTGACACCAAACCCCACATATATTAAGTAAAATAGAAACATTGCCACCCAACACCACCCCCACTCACCTCTCCTCTCTCCACCTCTCTCCCCCTTTTCTTCCTAATGTCTCAACAAATGAAACTGATCTGTAAAAAAATGTTACTTGAAAAAGAGAGAGAGACATTGCACATACTTTTGTAAACCAAGAAAATCTTTAATAAAAATACATTTTAAAACTTGAAAAGGCAGAACAACTGATAAATAGAATCATAGAATTGTAGGGTTGGAAGAGACCACGAGTACCATCTAGCTTCACCCCCTGTGATGAAGGAATCGTTTGCCCAATGTGGCACTTGAACCCACAACCCTGAGATTAAGAGTCTCATGCTCTGCTGTCACCCCATTTACCATGTATTCTCTGATCAGTCACTCAGGTTTGATGTCAGAGGTTAACTTTGGACAGTACTGAAGCTAATGATGCTAAGAGTTCCATCTTGCAGGGCCTTCTCAGTCATGACTCCCTGAATGTGGAATTCCCTTCATTGGAGTCATATAGACTTCCCCCTCTGATAACATTTCACCAGTTGAAGACCTGTTTATTCTGCTTGGCCGTTGAGAGCTCATCATCTGCTGTTGTGTGACTATGCAATCTCCTGCTGTTGGCTGTTTAGGGAAGCTTTTAATGTTTGATGGATAACTGTATTTTAATATTTTATTTTAGTATTTTAATATTTTGTTGGAAGCCACCCAGTGTGGCTGGGGAAACCCAGCCAGATGGGCGGGATATAAATAATAAATTTTATTATTATTATTATTATTATTATTATTATTATTATTATTATTATTATTGGCTATCTCTATGTTATTCTTTTATGGTGCTCTTTGTTGGTCTTCTATTCTGTATTCTGACTCTGTGGCACCCTGGAAAGTTCAGTTGAAAAAGATGGTCTAAAAATACGAGTGATATATAGTGTTAGTCAGAGAAGACCAACTGAAATCAACAGACTTAAGTTATTGATGATTTCGTTGGATATCACCCATGATAAAGCAAAAATAAATACATTCACATACAACATGTCAACGTACATAGGCTTCCCCCCCAAAAAACATTTGAAAACTCTTCCTATCACTCAGTCATATCCATTTGTACCTGGGCTTTCATCTCAGAATTAGAGATGTGCTTGAGTACTTTCAGGAAGAAATATAAGATACACACACATGCTCCCAAGTGTATAAGATATACTTTGCCACTGTTGAGAAGTACACAATTTGTGGGCTCCAAGGGTCTTCTTTGTGGCCTGCACAAATTCTGCCTCCCATTTGAAAGGCATTCCTTATAACTTGAACATACGATAGCAAAGAAATTGCAGGGTTACTTGATGCTGAACTTGTTTCCCACCACAAGATTAAGCATCTCAAAAATATAGCTCATCCTTCAACGAATGAATTCACTAAACAGGCCAATGAAATGATGGACAAAAGAAGTCTTAAGACTGAGACCTCTCAACCCATAAATTGTGTTGGTTTTACATGATCTTATATGTTTTGTGTGGTGTTATCAAATATGTTAGAAGACCAGGTGTATGACTGGTATGTTTTGGAAGCAGATGTGTTTTTTCTACTGTCTTATCTAGTATAACCCCTAAACTTTCTCAGTACAGTAGGCTATTTCTTCTCAAGTATGAAACATTTTTTTCATTTTTTTGAATATGGAGATGCTTGTTCTACAAACTGAGGCCCTCATTTCCGACTCACTCAATTATTGCCTCAAAATTATGAAAGATACAGGGCACACAATTAAACCCAAATGAAGCATGTTTAAGTTCCACTGATATCATTGGTAGATAGTTCAGTTTAGGCTTACATTTTCCATTAAGTCCAAAGAGACTTAAAATGCTAACCTTTGACTACAACATGCCTATAGCAATCAGATCTGCTTTTTTAAGAAGTCTCAATTCTGGCTTGACTAATCCAAGGTATCAGAGCTGACCTCCCCACTTGGAGTATTTTGATGCCGCTGTGAAACTGTGGTTTGAGAAACCCAACCACCGATAGATTTCCCCCCCCCCCACTATAATCTCAAGCTTTCATTTAATAAAGGGGAATGTTTTGGGTGAGAACCCATTTATTTTCCCTTAGAGACTATTGAGCATCTAAAAAAATCAAGGCCATAGGTGTATTTTGTTTGGTGGTAAATTTGGCCCTGAATTATGCTGATTTCTTGCTTCTTGTCCTTTAGCACATTTGCTAATCCATGGAAGTCCATCCTGTTTTTCACTATGTGCCTGCCCTAAACACAATTAGGGGGAATCGATTCATTGCAAACAGTATTACCTGCTGTTTGGAGTACTGCCATTTTTGTTGAGAGATCTTTTAAATCAAGGCCTATTGAACCATTCAATACGTTTACACTGCCTCACATACTTCTAATCAGTTTCAGATATGTTTAGTTGCCAAAGTTCTGAACCTAGATCTTCCTAGAAACTGTAGGATTAGGAAAATGCAGGGAAATGGAGGTGGCATTTTTGGAGGAAGCTATGGCAATTCAGTTGTTTTTAGATGGTCTACAATTTGTGCTTCTATGCTCCTTATTCCACCTGAAATACTGGTTTTAATCAGGTTCAGACTCCTTTGTTGTCATGATTGTCAACTGAGGTACCTGGAACCTAGAACTTTGTAAGTAAGCTTATTTATCTGCAACAAAGAATGGCCAAACAGAACCCAATGACAGCTGAACCATTCTGATTTTGTAATGTAGGTGTTCCCATCCTTTACGCCACTCAAACCCCCATAGACGTTTTGTCAAAATGGCAATAGACTTTGGGAAGCATGGTTTAGATAGATCGATAGATAGATCATTCCTTCTTTAATATAACACATATAATTATAGTAAGAACTCTCATGTAGGAGTTAGTACGGTCCTGTTCAGACAGTATTCCTTCAGACTACTGAGGAACGGAACACATTTCAATTGTATCCCTGTTTTCTTTCTGTTTTTCTGTTTCCTTTTTTAAAAGGCCCACAATCCCTTATACTGGCACAGCAGGGGCTGGGGTCTGCCCTAGTCCTCTTCTACGTGTGAATAATTTTCTGTTTGTTTTGTTTTTTAATGCATGGGAGCATTTGAAATGCAGAGCCCCAACCCCACCCCCCGCTGCATTGCAAATAGGTATTATTCACACGGGACCATATCATATGATTATTCTGACTGTATAAATTGGCCAGGCTAAGGCTTAACTCTTATGAGAGTGGCATGGTTGGCAATCCCATCGCCCCCCCCCCCGAGACACAGTGTTGCATAAACCATGCAGGAGGGAAGGGGATAATAAGGGGTGAATGACTCCAACCTCACCTGCCGATTCTATCTCTGATGTTTCTGCAGTCCTGTCCACATAAATATGCCCTTAGTCTGTGCTTTCTACATTATCTTGTTGCTAAACAGGCATGAGATGGAACCATGGCAATCTCCCATACCAAGAATCGGGTCTGAGTCAGCTGTTAAGTTGCATTCCAAGTACTCGCATATTCTGTTTCTTTAATTTACAATCTGCATCCATTTCTGGTATCTTGCTAGAAGCAGCTCTCCCCCCCCCTCTTTTTTTTCCCTTTCTTTTTTTTACGCCTCCCAGGACTGTATGTGGAATAGATTCTTGTGCATTCAGTTGATAAGGAAGAATTGTATGCTGCAGGTGGCAGGAGTGCGGGAAGTATCTTTTGAGATATTGCTTCGCTTGCTCTAGCAGAGTGGATAAGATTGGGGAAGCAGCTTCTGAACTAAAGGCTGCTAGTTGGCAGTGTGTAATATTTTCTCAGCACCAGTAGCTTGAGTCAAGGGAATAGAAAACATGGGGTGGGTGGGGGAATTGCCTCTAAATATGTGCGTTCCCCCACCTACCCAGCAACATGCTACCGGTACTGTCTTTCTCAACTTTCTTTGTTGCCAACCTAAACTTTATACTTTCTCTCCTTTTTTTGGGTGCAGTGCACATAAATCAAAATATGAAAAGAAAATGGTTGCTGCGAAGCAGCCCGTGGGAAAAAAAAAAAGAAATCCTATCAGGAAATGAAATGGCCAAAAATCTTCCAGGTTTTGCTAGTGCTCAAAAGATAAAGGACTTTTTTTTTTAAGAACAAAAAAGTCATTGCACCATTTTGGATTCTATGCATTTTTATTTGACTATATATGCATTATTATTATTTTTTGCTATTATGATTTTATCACTGGCCACGTCGTGTGCTACAGGCTGACTGTATTACATTTATCCTATCTTGGTGCTTTGTGTCACCCTATAAACAATACAGAATATCTCTCTTCAGTGTGCCTGGACTGCATGATTTTAAACTGAAGCAGCCTTATAATATTTGCAGATGTTATATATAACACTCAAGCTTTTAAGTCATAAATGGTTGGTGACAGTGCAGTCCTCTCTCTTGGGGGCAAAGCATTCAAAATATGTTGAATAACATGACACTTTTGTCCTGATTTCATCCTAAGCATTAGCATTGCATATGAGAGTCTCTGTTAATTAAATGGACATTTGAATAGTTACGACCCAATCCTAATTATAAACATGAATACATCTTATCATCTGTTTTGCAAATTGGGTTATAGGGTGTTCATATTATTTTACTATGTTTACTGCAAAAAGACTCCACTGGGGACCATTTATGATCATCTTCCCACTTCATATTACATGCTATTATTTGCCATCAGCACCTACCACTCTGGGGCATATCTAGCCAAAGTTAAGCACATTTAACTCCCATTTATATGCAGACTGGGGCTGGATCTAGGCTGGATCCAGACACATCAAATAAGTGTTTCAGTTAAACTCGTTTCAACCTTTATATGAGAAATCGGGTTGGCAAAAGCGGAACTCCACAGTGCCACCTGGTGTCATTGTGTTAGAATGCCTAAAACAATGCAAATAAAGCTCCTTTTCTTTGCCGATGTAGCTGAGTCCTAGGAGTATAATGTCATGAAACATATCACATAGTTCATCCAGTTGGCGTGGGATAGAGACAGTGCTTTCCTTCAGGGGGTACTCGGGGTACGCAGTACCGGCACCATTGTTGTTGTTGTTGTTGTTGTTGTTGTTGTTGTTGTTGTTAAAAAGCATGGCAACTTCATGGTGAGTACTGGCACCTATTTTTCTAGGAAAAAAGCATTGGATAGAGGCACAGATAGAGGAGGCTCTGAAAACCCACATCATACATCAACTAAAACTAGGAACCGGTTTACAAAATACAAATTTGTTTGATGCTCTTTAGGGAATGGCTCTGTGGGTCAGTCTGCAAGAGGTTACCCTATGGCGGCAGGGGATGGGGAGAAAAAAAAATGTGTTCTCCAGGGGTTCTGTCTGTGTTTGGTTTTGCACAACTATAAGAATTTCCCCACGATGGGTGTGTCACAGTGGGAGGTGCTAGTTCCCAGCAAAGTCAAACAAATGCATTGTACAGAAAGAAAGCTTGTTCTATATCATGTGCCCAGTGCCACATTTTACAGAGGCCATTAACTGAATCCTTCCCCTTCTCTCTCAGCTCTTTGTCACAGATGTGCTGTGCCTATCACACACTACCCCTCTGTGAAGGTGTGTATCAAACTGGCTGGGCACAGCGGTGAGACTTTTCAGAGCAGCAGAGATGCTCTGCAACATCCATCTTTTGCATTTTTGACTTATGATTGCTGATATGTCCGTTTGGTCGCTTTTCGGGTGGGTGGCTTTTCGGATGAGTCCTGGTCCTCCCTTCCAAACCAGCCTATCACAGGCTGGATCATATTCCTGCCGCCAAATGGGCCAATGGCATCCCGGGCACAGGGCCAACTGACCAATTGCAGCCCTTGGTGCCATGCCCAGGGGAAGTTTAAATGCCCGGATGGCGGGGCCTTTTGGCGTTTTCTCTCGCTGTGCCGGTTCTTCCACCCACCCTCCTTCAGATTGGGGTTTTCATGGATGCTTCAACCTTGCTATGGAAAATGTCGGTTGCCTAACCTTCTCAGGGTCGGGCAGGAATTTCCCCCTCTTGGTTAATTGGCACCACCATTTGGGTTTTCACCTACCTCATAGCAATCGTCACAACTTTGTAAGGTGGATAGTAGGCATTGGGTAAGCCTAGTCTTGGTTGGAGGGGTGGCTGTAGCTTCTGCCTGCCCCTCCATGGCTAAGGGTATCATGGTAAAAGGTTCCAGGAGGAGTGGCTTCTATCTGATGCCCAGGTGGGGGCTAGGGCCATACTACTCCTCCAACGGGAACCTCTCAGGGGATGCCCCAATTTGATGTAGGTCATAGGGTGTGCCCCCCCACCGGCTTCATCCCTAGAAACCCTCCCAGTGGACGGGCAGGAGTGACATGTGCAGTTGCTTACCACAATAAAAGTAAAGGTTAAGGTACCCCTGACCATTAGGTCCAGTCGCAGACGACTCAGGGGTTGAGGAGCTCATCTTGCATTATTGGCTGAGGGAGCTGGCGTACAACTTCCGTGTCATGTGGCCAGCATGACTAAGCCACTTCTGGCGAACCAGAGCAGCGCACGGAAATGCTGTTTACCTTCCTGCCGGAGCGGTACCTATTTATCTACTTGCACTTTGACGTGCTTTTGAACTGCTAGGTTGGCAGGAGCAGGAACCAAGCAATGGGAGCTCACCCCATCGTGGGGATTCGAACCGCCGACCTTCTGATCGGCAAGTCCAAGGCTCTGTGGTTTAACCCACAGCACCACAATGCCTATGGCCAAACCTAACATCTGTAACCAATAAAGTTGTGGCCTTATTTGATCCCAAAACCAGTATCTTGTGTGGTGTCTAGTTATTTACTTATTGGGGAACGGGGTGGTCACACAAAGACATTTGAGTCCTTACTTGATGCTGCCTTTATCAACAAATGGGAAATGTCCTTTTGGCCATTAATGTTTAGAACTTATCTGCTGTTCTCCTGAAGGGGTCAAATTTCCCCCTCATTTTTTAATGGTTTCCTTACATTGCTCATTCCCTCTCCCGCAGACAATCCAGTTCGTCTTTGCTTTATAAACAGGTCATGTTTTGAATTCTCCTTTAATGGGGCTAAGTGAAACTTTGGTGGCAACCATACTTGATTTGTGGGCTGAAATTGCCTTGGTGGATAATAGGTTGTTCAGGCCTCTCTCGGATATCAAACCTAAATGTTCACATTGCTGGCATTTTACCTTTGATAACCTGGTTCCCTCCAGATGTTTGGGGTTCTTCCTATTTGCCCCAGCCAGCATGGTCATACAGGTTGTGAATATTGGGAGTTATAATCCAAAACATTTGGAGGGCACCGGGTTGGTGAAGGCTGCAAACTATGCAGGCTCTTCCTCTTGCTTAGCTATTCTAATGCTAGTTTGCATGCAGTCATTTTATGCATGAACTGGGTCACTGCATGCAATTGTGGAATGGCCTGCAAACTGGATTCCAGAAGGGTGGATGAAGTTTAATTAGAATGCTAAATTCACTGAGAGAAGCAACATAAAATGCACACTGCAACTTGTTATTGTTAACTGCATTATTTTTAGATGGTGTGCTCTTGTGAAAGGAATGGAAGTGAAAATATCAGATGAAAAATTGCTACATTTTTTTCTCTAGTCTTATAATTCTGCAATATGCTAGGTTATTAGATTTATCAGCAATATACCTTGGTTTCGAAGGCTTTTTTTTCTGAGCCAAGGCAAGCAAAGTGAACTTTCGGTAACTGGGACTGTATATCTATATCTGTCAATCTACTTGCATGTATAAAAGAGCATTTTGCTCCTGTGGATGTGCAATGGGCTCAAATGGCACTTTTGCAAACCAGGATTTTCTTCAGAGTCATAATAATCCGCCTATCTTCTTAAAACCTTACAATTCGTGTTGGTTCATGTGTTTACTTGGCCCTGTAATTCTCTTTCTGTTGGCACAGGATAGAGCCAATGTTCCTTGCTCCACAACAATACACAACATATTGTGTGTGTGTTTAATTTCCTTTTGCAAAATATTTTCAAATATGTAAAAACATGTAACATGCCATTTTGAAAGGTTAAAAAATAATATTTCTTAACAGATGCAGAGAAAAAGGAAGGGAGAAAAAGACAGAGTAAAACATCTGTCTCTCAACATTTTTTCTCCAGGTGTTTTAGTAATAATAATTTCCATCTGTCTGCAAACTGTTGCCAGTCGGACCTCTTCATGCATTAGCTTCCAAGTGAACTGCTTGCTTGTCCAAGGTGGGAAGGGACTCATCCTATTTGCCACCATAGTAAGAGTAATACAGTCGTGCCTTGGTTCTTGAACACCTTGGTACTCGTACGTTTTGGCTCCTGAACGTCAAAAACCTGGAAGTAAGTGTTCCAGTTTGCGGACATTTTCGGAAGCCAAACATCCGACGCAGCTTTTGCTTGACTGCAGGAAACTCCTGCAGCCAATCAGAAGCCGCACTTTGGTTTTCTAACAGTTTTGGGAGTCAAATGGACTCCCGAAATGGATAAAGTTTGAGAACCAAGGTATCACTGTACCAAGTTGTATAAGCATGTGAACTGGCTCATCAGATCAAAGATCTCATGATTGTCATTAGTTATTGCCAGTCCTTTGGTGAATTTCAGTGTCCAGGTACCATGTGTCCACCACCCCGCAGGTCACCGCTGACCAAAAGACCACTCAAGATGACATTGTATGGTTCAATTTAGGCCACAACTTTATTGATCACAACTGTAAGAGGTTTGGCAAAGGCATTGGGTAACAATCAGCATCATCATGCCCAACTGCTGGATGATCGACCCAGGGGGCAGACAAATGTTGAGGACGCCCTATGACATGCATAAAATAGGTGCCACCTCACAAGGACAACCAACTCAAGAAGTGCTATGGCTCTAGGATCCCTATAAAGGGAAACCCCTATTCCCTTGAAGGGGCGGGCAGAGACTTACATCCTCCCCTTCAACAACTTGTTTTCACCCAATGTCTTACCTTCCAGAGCTGTAACAATTGCTATGAGGAAGGCAAAAAACAAAAACAAAACCCCAGGTTGGCCAACTGCTCCCTGGCCCTGAATACGGTGGCCAGTTAACTCCATAGCAATGTGTAGTTACAAGCACAGCAACATCGAGGGTAGGTAAGAAATCCAGGAATGACTGCAATGCCCTGTGAGAGGCAGGCCTGCTTTTATCCCCATGGGAGTGGACCTGAATGAAGACTGTGGTGGACCCAGTCAGGTCTACCACCACCCCCATTACGGTTGCCATATTTTGAAGAGCAAAAAAGAGGACACATTTGCCAACTTCTCCTTTTAACCATAGATTGCTATGGTCATTTTACAACCCCATGAAAAAGAGGACGTGTCCTGGGAAAAGAGGACATATGACAACCCTACAAATGAGCCCACCTCTGAGCCCAAGATTGGCCAATTTTTCAGGAAGGCTAATTCAAATGATGCAGCCCAGAGGCCGGAAGCGGGGCTAGTCAGGCATTTCAGGAAGCGGGGTTATTCAGACATTTCTTGGGTTTTTATATCACACTAAGCCAGGCCATGGCATTGTGCGAATGTTCAAACATACAGAAGACATGATGATTAGTCTGCTCCTTCCTGCTCGTTGTCTACTGTGCCACACTAAGACATGATGTGGCTTCGTATTTTGTCCAGACATCAACTTGTGGCTTACCTTTAGACAGACTAACCATGTGCTGTTACCCAAGTTTGTCCTATAATTTACAACTAGTGGGGTGTCCAGGAAACTCTGAGCTTCGGTTAGGATAAAATGCTAAGCCATACCTTGGATCTCAGCAAAAAGGTTGTGATCTCCTCTCCTGGGGACCACACTTTTGTGTATTTGCATGGTCCAACTTTTGATGATGTGTGAAACAGGCCCATTAAATCTTCTTCTCTCATATTCCAGGCATTACATTCTGTTCCTACCTCCTACCTGGTTGCAAGCTTTTTCCCATTCCATGCCCTTCAGTTATTATGGGACTGACTTTTTTAAGCTTTTTACCCTGCAGACTTTTCTTTTGTTGTTGGCGGTGGGTGGGCAATTGTGTTTATTTCAGGGCTATCCTGAATCTGCCAGTACTTCTCTCTTGTGTATCCATTGTGTGGCTATAGAAGTGCAACTCTGAGAAAACCTGAATCAATATTGACATGCAGACTTGCTTTTTATTCAGTTAGTAAAGTATTATTATTTTTTTAAATTTTAAAAACAATCTTTATTTATCTCACTCATCCATTACATTCATTTACAATAATAATACATTTTCAATTAACCCCCCTTACATACATACATGCTCATACCTCATTCTTACTTACTCTTCCCCTCCTCCCCCCACCCCCTCTGCTTCCAGTCGATGCCATGTTACTTCTTTTATACTCCATTATCTTAACTACTCTTAATCTTAATCTTATCTTAATTCTATATCATCACTGCTAAACTTTCCCTTTTGTACTGAGGCAGGTAATGTTACTTCCATCTTATATATTCTTCAAAGCCTGACCATTCCTTTACTCTTATTTCTTTTTTTTCTCCTCTTACTTCGAAATCTTTTACGGCCAAGTTATAATAATTTACCATTTTCAATTCCCATTCCTCTCTACTTGGCATGTTTTTTTCTTTCCAAGTATTCTACGCGGTAACAGCAGCAAGATTGCTGGTAGCGAGTACTTGGAAAGTTAGTAAAGTATTTATATACTGGCATATCTTCAAATCATCGGGGCAGTGTACAACAACACACACACACAAAAGTTTAAAAGCAATACAAAGCGGTTGTTAAAATAACTGGCTACCTGAGGGGAGTTTTGAAAGGCTACATAGGCCTTTTGCAATTTAATATTGAATATATACTAGAACAGGGCTTTGAGCCTTGTTTCGAATCTTGCCTCCCCTACAGAAACTTGAAAATGCACCCCTGCTGGTGACACAGGGCATTGCAGCAGACATGTGGAGAGTCACAGCCCTGTATAGGAGAGAAACACCATAGCTAACATAGTCCTTGCTCTCTGGAGCAAGTTCTGGTTAAATATACACCTCTTGCAGTTTTACAGTCTTATGCACTTTGCCTTTTTTTTGGGGGGGGGGGAGATGAAAAATGTGCTACATAGCTGTCCATTAATGCTAATCTCCAGTTGGTGACAAAATGCAAGCATAAATTTTAAAGGACGTTGGCAGGGGAAGAGAGAGAGAGACTAATGGATACATGGGGAATGAAGTAGATTCATTTTATTTTCTGTAAGTCATAGGCCAGATCTACTTTTCTGGAGATTAGCTCTGACTATGAATATCTATTGCAGGTAGAGTTAATTCTTTTTTTAAAAAAAACTAACAACCTGAGAGCATTAATACTTATATAGACATAGGTTTAGATTATGCACAATTTTGACATGTTCTTCTTTGCCTTAACTGGCTTTAGATGAGCTTACTGCTTAAAATAGACTGAACAGAATATTATGGTATGGGAACTAGGTGGGGGAAGACGCAAAGGTGATCCTGACTATGGGTAATAAGCTACCAACAGGGTGACAGTGTATTTTAGGAGCCAGTGTGTCATACCCAAACATTTCAAACTGTGTGAGATTTAAATGTATCCTTGCAGCTTCTTAGGATTGCCACAGAGGGTGCACTCACTTGGCACAACCCCTGTAGCATGAGCATGTGTTTGCAAGCATCTGCTTGTCACATGCATACTTTGTGCTTTCAGGTGCATCACCAAGGCATTCCCCCCTAATGCTTTTCTGATGGCATGGGAGCTGCTGCAGCACTGCCAATTCTTTCGCTGCCAGGGTAACATGGGGCAACCTCAGCCACTTTTTTTGGGGGGGGGACTCCTGACCATTAGGTCCAGTCGTGTCCGACTCTGGGGTTGTGGCGCTCATCTCGCTTTATTGGCCGAGAGCCGGCGTACAACTTCTGGGTCATGTGGCCAGCATGACAAAGCCGCTTCTGGCGAACCAGAGCAGCACACGGAAACGCCGTTTACCTTCCCGCCGGAGCGGTTCCTATTTATCTACTTGCACTTTGATGTGCTTTCGAACTGCTAGGTTGGCAGGAGCTGGGACCGAGCAACGGGAGCTCACCCCGTCACAGGGATTCGAACCGCCGACCTTCTGATCAGCAAGCCCTAGGCTCTGTGTGGTTTCACCCACAGCGCCACCTGGGTCCCAACCTCAGCCACTTACATGCCAATAAAGAGTGGCTATGAGTACCACATCGCAGAGACAGTCCTCTATTTCAAAGTATCCTCTCTGTTTGAAGGACTGTCCAATCCAAATCTGGTTTGAAGCAAACAACCAAGAACAGGGCCTTGAAGTTGCACAGTAGAGTTTTTATGTCAGCCGCCTTAAATGCATCCCTCTCATTTGAACTGTCCGGAAGGTTCCCAAACATCCCCTTCCAGAATAGACTTTGCTCTTGTGGTATGAATACACCAGATACAATATACCATATAATTTTGGACTTCCCTCTCTTCAACATTCTTCAGAGAGACCTACTTAAGGTCCCTTTGAAGCTTAAAGTATCTATTTGCAAAGGATTTGTAATCCAATATCTGTTGAGGGATGATATACCCGGAAGTACTGAGGTTGTTTCAGGATATTTAGCAAATATTTTTAAAGTCAAATTTAAAATGACTTAATTTTACTTAATGGTGGCTACTGAATCTTTTATATGTTTTATGTGTTTAAAATATCTGGATCACCACCGTTTTATGGATGGTTGGGGTTTTTTTTCCCCTCTTTCTCTCTCTCTTTTATGATTTTATTGTCTAAATTATGCCAATAAAGGCTGAATGAATGAAAGGATGAATGAGTAGACAGAGTGGTCACAGGTCATTCAATCATCACCATGTGTGATGGATTCTATTTCTTTTCAAATTATAGTAGGTACTTTAAAAATGTGTAGCTATATATAGCATATGTGAATTTTATGTGCATCTGTGACCTCTTCTTGCATGCATGAGGCATAATTGGCCACTTTGTGCCAGCACCGATGTTCTTGAAATTGGGATGCTGACATAAAGAGAAGTCACAACTTGAACTCCGACTTGGCCAGGTTCACAGTGATGCTGCTGAGATACGAAGTCCTGAGCGACTTGCAACCTGGCTATCCGAGAGAATGCATTGCCCCTTACATACCTGTCCCTTCAGTTATACCTGGAGAGGTCACTTCATTGCTGCTAATGCAGCCATTTGACTTCACCCTTGGAGGCATACTCTATTGTATCTCGAGACAAGAGATCAGAACTTCCATGTTCTTCAATCATCTGCACATGTGTATCTTGTGGCAATGGAGGGGGGGTTCCTGTGGCATCGCTTCACCCCTGAAGGATGACAGGCTTCAATCTTAGTTGTATTTCAGGGCTTGTTGATGAAGCCCTATATAGTCAACAAAACGCCTGCTGATTTAAATGTCCAGTTTTAAGTGATTTGTACCTTGGTTTTCAAATCGCCTAGTTCTCGAACGTTTTGGCTCCCGAACAATCAAAACCCAGAAGTGACTGTTACGGTTTTCGAACATTCTTTTGGAAACCAAACATCTGATGGGGCTTCCGCAGCTTCCCATTGGCTGCAGGAGCTTCCTGCAGCCAATCAGAAGCCACATTTTGGTTTTTGAATGCTTTGGAAGTCGAATGGACTTCCGGAATGGATTCCACTCAACTTCCAAGGTACGACTGTGTTGATATGCTTTCTTCTGTGGATTGTTGCTATAATTTTAGTTCCTTGTTTTGCTAATGTCCCTTGTACACTGACCAGGAATTTTATAATGAAGGGCAGCAAATAAATATTTGAAATCAATCAACCATATCACTGAACTACATGATCTCTCAAATTTGCCAGCTAGCTTTTCACACACACACACAAACACGCAACTCGCTCCACACAATCTCTGAGCAAATTAAGGTGATGGGTGGCTGGGAGTCTTACCACAACTATGTTCTTTAGCATGCATATATTTTACTATATATATATATATATATATATATATATATATATATATATATATTAAGGAAGAGAAGACACATCAGATTTGAGACCCAGTGCAAAAGCTTCTGACAATACCATTGCATCTAATTTTCTGTGCAGGATTACAACCTTGAATCTTTTTCAGCTTTTACGAATACGCTGGTTCAAAGGAGAATGATTTATGCATATATTTCTCTTAAGGAGTGCCTGCCTCCACACTCACAGAGAGACTTTTCTGCAGAGCCCTGAGAAATAAGAATTGAAAACTGAATGATGATCTGAAGTACCGTAGAAATAATCCTATTAAAGGTTTGCTACCTATACATATTCAGACTAATTCAGAAGTCTGTGCTTTGAGTAACAGAGATCAGGATGCCAGAGCTGGTTTAAATTGGATAGAAGAGAAGGAGAAGGAGAAAGATCATGTGGATAAAATTACAAAATTGTATTTGTCTGTCGCCTTAAATTATGTTTGTGGTGCAGCCAGATGCTTGAACCCCTTCATGTTTTTGCAGTCCTAGGAATACCATAAAACAGGGCGTATCGAGATGTGGAAGCCTTGAGCTTACAATGAAAAGTTGTTCTTAAACAACTTTCCCCCCAGTTGCCTTGTACTTTCCAAAGCCCAGATCCAATGACAAGGAACTCCTGCTTATGTGCAAGCCAGTTTGTTTTAAAAAATGTATTAGAAATCATTTTGTTTAACATTGCCATGGATACTTAATCCTTTATTCACCAAACTATTGTAGGAATTGTGATGCAGTTCCAAGGAAGGAGGATATTGCTGTAATGTGTATGTGTGTAAATGAGACAATTCTAAATTATCACTGGGTTATAGAAGTTGTGATTTGTCTTTTTCTGTGTCTTGTCGTAGGATAACAAAACTAGCTAAATTCTCATTCCTTTCTTCAAAAGTCACTTACCTTTAAGTCACGCTAATGTTGCATCCTTTGCCTACCCTTGAAACCTCTCCCTGAAGTCAACCATTTCCCATACATACCAAGGTTTAACAACTGAAGCCCTTCGTTCAAAAGTCTTACTGTTTCTCTGAACACAGAGACAAAAGGGAAACATTAAGCATGTTAAATGAATCTAAATTAGGCATTATAGTGGCATGTCAGAGCAGGCAGGGTTATGTTAATAATGTATTGACCCACCTGAAGGTGAACAGTAGAATTTCCTGATGAAATTCCCATCAAGGTTTCTTTCTTGCTTCCTCCTTCAAGGTTTATGATTTTAAATCCTTTGGTGCCATCTTGTGGTCTGCATAACAGTTTTTGAGAGGAACATGTTTTGAGGAGTATTTAACTACTGTATCTAATTCTTAAAAAAAAAAAAAAATGTCATCTGTAACATATCATAGAACGGAAGATGTGTCATATTGTAAAATTGCCAAAAATATGAAATGACTAAGATTATGACTCCAGGAAAAGTATAGAAATTGATAGGAGTCGCTCAGGCCTGATTCAAGTGTCATCTTTGTGATGTGTTCGCCTCTCATTGTGGTTGGCTCCCACATTGCCACTGTACCACTTGACTTTTTGCATCACATGGACTGTCAGAGTCGCATAGGCAATGCCCACAACAATGGCAGCAAAAAGCGCCAGAGTGGGACCAGTGGGATGGGGAATACATGCATGATTCCACTGACAATGGGATGATAAAGGAGTCATTTTGGACTCACAGCTGTCCATGGAGACGCAGGTCAATTCTGTGTCCAGGGCAGCCGTCTACCAGCTCCATCTGGTGCGCAGGCTGAGAAGCTACCTGCCCGCAGACCGTCTCGCCAGAGTGACGCATGCTCTAGTTATCTACTGCTTGAACTACTGCAATGTGCTCTGTGTGGGGGTACGTTTGAAGGAGACCCAGAAAGTACAACTAATCCAGATTGTGGCAGCTAGACTGATGTTTGGGAGTGGCCGCTGAGACCATATAACACCGGTCCTAAAAGACCTTCATTGGCTCCTAGTATTTTTCCAAGCCAGGGACCCAGGTGGCGCTGTGGGTTAAACCACAGAGCCTAGGGCTTGCTGATCAGAAGGTCGGTGGTTCGAATCGCTGCAACGGGGTGAGCTCCTGTTGCTCGGTCCCAGCACCTGCCCACCTAGCAGTTCGAAAGCACATCAAAGTGCAAGTAGATCAATAGGTACCGCTCTGGCGGGAAGGTAAACGGTGTTTCCGTGCACTGCTCTGGTTCACCAGAAGCGGCTTTGTAATGCTGGCCACATGACCCGGAAGCTGTACGCCAACTCCCTCGGCCAATAATGCAAGATGAGCTCCTCAACCCCAGAGTCGGACACGACTGGACCTAATGGTCAGGGGTCCCTTTACCTTTACTATGTTTCCGAGCACAATTCAAAGTGGTGGTGCTGACCTTTAAATCCCTAAACGGCCTCGGCCAAGTATACTTGAAGGAGTGTCTCCATCCCTATTGTTCAGCCCAGACATTGAGGTCCAGCGCCGAGGGCCTTCTGGCGGTTCCCACAATGCGAGAAGTGAGGTTACAGGGAACCAGGCAGAGGGCCTTCTTGGTAGTGGTGCCCGCCCTGTGGAATGCCTTCCCATCAGATGTCAAGGAAATAAACAACTATCTGACTTTTAGAAGACATCTGAAGGCAGCCCTGTTTAGTTTTTAATGTTTGATGTTTTATTGTGTTTTTAATATTATATGGGATGGCTGGGGAAACCCAGCCAGATGGGCGGGGTATGTATGTATGTATGTATGTATGTATGTATAAATAAATAAATAAATAAATAAATAAATAAATTATTATTATTATTATTATTATTATTATTATTATTATTTGCAAGCCAAAGAAGTGTTCCCCACTGCTAATACCTCCCCTGTCCCTAAATCCATCCTTGTCAACCCCAGCCATCCACACTCCCTCCCTTTTTCTTAAATCAGAGATAGCAGGGGTAGAAAAAGAAATGTGTTCCCTTTCCTCTGGAAAGATCCAGTTGGTATGTTCCAGGGACAAGTAATTAAATACAACTGTATTCCTGTAATTAAATACAACTCCCTCAATAGACAGGGAAAACACCGTACGTGTGTCCTATCTCTGGATCATTGTAGGAAGCAACTGCTGAGGCAATCCCTCTTGGGGAAACCTTTTCATTCTCTGCTCGCAATAATGGTTATTATTATTATTATTATTATTATTATTATTATTATTATTATTAACATCATTAAACATTGATGACTCCTCAGATTCTGAAACAAGATCTCCAATACAGAGCAGAAGATATAATGCTTTTTGATGATATTTTCACTTCTGATGTTATACGAATGATGCTAGTACAGTGGTACCTCGGTTCTCGAATGAAATCCATTCCGGAAGCCCATTTGGCTCCTGAAATGTTCAAAAACCGAGGTGCGCCTTCCCATTGGTTGCAAGAGCTTCTTGCACTCATTGGAAGCCGTGTTGCACATTTGGGTTCCGAAAAATGTTCAAAAAAGAAGCATTTACTTCTGGGTTCTTGGAGTTCAAGAACCCAAACATACCACACCAGAGGCATTTGGGAACCGAGGTTCCCCTCTATACACTAATCACATTTTTTATGGCTACAATCTGTAACTGGCTATATTACAATAGTGCTACTGATTTTAATATGATTGATCTCATATATCCATATGAAGAAGTTAAAGCTGGAGAAAAGGACATCCTAATTGCTTTATCTTAATTGCGGATAAAGTGTTTTACAGTTGCTTTGCCAGAGAGAGCCAGTGTGGTGTAGTGGTTGAGAGCGATAGACTCGTAATTTGGTGAACTGGGTTCGATTCCCTGCTCCTCCACATGCAGCTGCTGGGTGACCTTGGGCTAGTCACATTTCTTTGAAGTCTCTCAGCCCCACTCACCTCACAGAGTGTTTGTTGTGGGGGAGGAAGGGAAAGGAGAATGTGAGCCGCTTTGAGACTCCTTCGGGTAGTGATAAAGCAGGATGTCAAATCCAAACTCCTCCTCCTGCTTGGTCCTTATCTTTAGCAATAGGCCTATGCAGTGTATAATGCAGGACTCATAATTATGTTCATAAGAACATAAGAAGAGGCATGCTGGGTCAAACCAGAGGCCCATCTAGTCCAACATTTCCTTGCCACAGTGGACAACCAGGTACTCATGAGAAGCCTACAAACCATGCATGCTCCTTCTGATCTCATCTCATTCCAGAAGTTTGCAATGTGATTCCACATCAGATGGGAAATGTTGACTGTTCTTAATTAGGCTAGTGGGCCAGAATGAATCTGAAACATAAGTTCCAGTCCCAGAGCTAAAATGTGAATTTCTAACCTCATGCTCTCTCAAAAACCTAGTGATAGATAGTTATATAGACTAGATTACAAACCTTCAGTGTGGGGATCACTGAACTTTTGTGCATGTAATATATTATGATGCACAAACTAAATAACTGTAGTATACAATTTTTAAAAAAGTTAAAGAAGGTATTTGTCTTTTCCTTTAGTTTTTTGGGGGGATGTGACTTTTCTCGGTGAACCAGTCTTCCAAATGGGAGAGAAAACTAGCAACTTTCAGTCCCTCACTTCATCAGATATGTAGGTTAAATATATTCTAGGCAAATCAGCCTAGACCATCCTCTTTCAAAGGTCATCTGTGCTGCTTGTTCTAGAGTTTAATTCTTCAATGTCTGTTGAAACCTCTACAAAAGTCTTGTGCATGGGTCATCAAACTGAGGGCAGTATGTCAGAAGGACATATGGTAGGGAAAATGTTGACTTCTGAAAGGAATAAAAAAAAGACTGAATTCCTTCATTTCATCTCTACACTCTGCAACTATAATTCCCAGTATTTTTTCTTGTTGGCATTGGACATATGTGTAGAAATATATAGGTTAAAATACTCTGCTGCACACCCCCTGCTTGGATCTAGCTTTCAAAAAAAGCTGTGCTTAATGAAGCGTTCTCAGAATGATGTACATATCAACCCTGTAATGTAATGTTTCCTTGCTATATCACCGTTCCTGAAACCAAGGAACCAAGTTTCTCTTTTCTGTGAAAATTGTTTGCAAAAGTCTAATCGCCAGGACTCTACCTGACCCATTCAATTTGAAGGGCACATAAATATCCGTTGAAGGGAAAACTCTAGGAAGCTTCATTTGTTTCAAAAAATCTCCCAATGTGTGTGGATGTTGCTTTCCCTTATTACAGCTGACTGCTTAGCCAGAGGCTACACATACAGAAAGCCAAACAGGAATAAACCAATATTAACATGCAGATGCTTGCTAGTAAATGTGATATGATACAACATCTGGCATTTCAATTTAACATGGGATTTTCAGTTTATAGGTTACATTTTCTCACCCCGGCAAAGTTCTCTTGACAAAATATGACCCTAATTCCTGTTTATCTTCCAAGCCTTCAGAAATATGCATATGTATATAACTCTGTGTGAGAGCTGGAAACTGGTTTATAGACTCCCAGTAAATGAAGCTTGCATTCTGTAAGCATAGATGCATAGAGTTTGGATACTACTGCAAAATTCAGCCTCCTCTAAATCCAACACAACATGGCAACAATACATCTCGTGTTAAGTTTTGACTTGGTCTGTGCTAGAATACTGACTGCTATTTTGTGGTAATCTTTATGCTTCTGAAGGTGTGTGTGTGTGTGTGTGTGTGTGTGTGTGTGTGTGTCTCTCATATTCAAACTCTTGAAAGAACCAATGCATCTTGGGTTATTTTAGTTTTCCGGGTAGTGTGGAAGTACCATGATGATTGTAGGGTCTGTTTCTTTCCCACTCAGCTTGAAGGTGAAGGCTCTGTTAGACTGCTAGCATTAAAGGACATGCCTCCCCACAAAAAAAAAAAAACAACAGCACCTATCTGCCTTTAGTTATCCAAATATCATCAAAAAATATGGATGGAATACAGTGTTACCTTGGTTCCCGAATGGCTTGGCTACTGAATGGCATCCGTATTAGTCTAATCTCCCCACTACTCCATAAGTAGGGACGTGGGTGGTGCTGTGGTCTAAACCACTGAGCCTCTTGGGCTTGCCAATCAGAAGGTCAGCGGTTCAAATCCCTGCGATGGAGTGAGCTCCTGTTGCTCTGTCCCAGCTCCTGCCAACCTAGCAGTTTGAAAGCACGCCAGTGCAAATAGATAAATAGGTACCACTGTGGCTGGAAAATAAACGTTTCTGAGCGCTCTGGTTTCCATCACGGTGTTCTGTTGCACCAGAAGCGGTTTAGTCATGCTGGCCATATGACCCGGAAAGCTGTCTGTGGACAAACGCTATCTCCCTCAGCCTGAAAGCGAGATCAGTGCCACAACCCCATAGTCGCCTTTGACTGGACTTAACCGTCCAAGGGTCCTTTACCTTTTTTTACCTTTACTCCATAAGTACCCAGGGCACACAGAACAAGTCTATACCTCCCTGCTGCTTTCAGATACCAACCCTGCTACAACATACAATGTTGCCAGGTTCTGCATAGCAGCGATCAAAATTCGTCAGATCTTCCACATCCATTTAATTCTCCTAACCCTTCTTTTAGCTTCCTTTTATATATACCTTCTGTTTTAAGAATTTTAGCTTTCCAAAACCTTTTACAGATTTGTAATGATTGTACCCCACCCTACTTATGCTGGTCTATGACCGTAGTAAAGATTTGATTGATTGATTGATTGGCTCACGAACAAATCGGCTCCCGAATGTTGCAAACCTGTTCCAGTTTGCGAATGTTTTTTGGAAGCCGAACATCCGTTTTGGCTGTCAGCATTGTTTCTGGGGCCAATCAGCCAATCAGAAGCCGTGCCTTGGTTTGTGAACATTTTGGAAGTTGGATGGACTCCCAGAACAGATTGAGTTCGGGAACCAAGCTACCACTGTATGCTGCTTTCAATCTAGATTGATTTTAGGTGGATGTAGTTTTTTGAGACACAGTTGAAAACCCTCCTCTTGGTTAGGTTATCCGTGCCTTTTCCTCTTTGCAGTTGCCCCGAGTGAAGACTGAAGAAAGTGGCAATTGCTATCGTAGTCTACACCCAACCACAACATCATTGGACGGATACACACACACCCCATTGTCAGAACCACCTGCATCTGTTTTCAAATAGACACACTGCAGGGTAAAGCAGAATCAATGCAGTGAGCCTTCTCCCCACCGCCACCCCAATAACTAAACCAGTTTCTCAATAAATATTCTTTAGAGGGAGGGAGGGGAGATACAATGGAACTAGATTGGGTGTGGGTAACCTAGAAGCAAAATACCAAGTCCTCGACCTCCATTGATTCTGGAATAAAATGTGTCTATGTAGCTTCAGGTTGTTACTGTATCATTCTGAGTCCTTTTAAGTTGGGAGTGGACAAAGTGAAGCAAGTGATTTTACAGCAGAATTCCATTGCTGCTACGATCAACATGCAAGCCTGACCTGAAAGCTTTTACAGGACTCGGGTAGTGCCACATGGCCCCGTTATAGGCTTTCCATTTCATTTTCTGTATTTATTTTATAATCAGGCTTTCTGCTGTGCCATATGCGCTACATGCCTTACCAAACATCCCGCTTGTCAGTAATATTTGCGGCTAGGCTGAAACAGAATCAGATTTTTACATATGGAGCCCCTTTGGGAAGAATGGAGTTTACAAAGCCCAGATGTCATCAAGCAGCAATCCCGGGGCACATTTAGTTCCCCTGGTGTGATCATGGCTCCTGTCTCAGATATGATTTGATTCTATTTCTTGTGGTCCCAAGCTGCCCAGTGGGAAACGCAGGAAGCTCCGATAGTTCTCTCCATTTTGTTCTCTTAACATTGTTCGCTTGCAAGCGAGCGAGAGAATGAATGAATATACTTATGTAAAGTGAGCCCAGCTCTCTCGCTGGTGATTTCTCTCTTTGACAGCCTCAGCGCCGTATTGTAATGTTCCACGACGCACTGATTCTGCAGACTTTCAGAAACAGAAAAATTAGGAAAGATGTGAGTAATTTGAGGGGCAACTGGCATGTCACACAGAATACTCTAGAGATTTCGAGTTATGTGGTTCATTAACTGTCTTGGCCAGTATAATAATAATTATCAAAACAAAAGGTTCCAAAATTAAGCACTGGATGTGCAATCAGCCAGCACATTGGGGGGGAGCGCTATTACTTAAGCCATTATCTTTCCATACTTATAACAAGACTTAATTAATGGAGGCTAGAGTACGGGGTTGCTGGTGTGTTTCTCAAAATTTTAACAAGCAGAAAACCTCATCCACTCCCCCAATTAGTAATAGCCAAACAAAAAGAGATAAAGCTAAGTAAGGCTATGTCTTGAATGGGAATGTAAGGAGAAGTCAACTCACCTTTTCTGGAGGGTGGCGTTGTGGCCGGGCATCCAGGACTCTACAGTGATCTGGCGTGGGGGCGGAGAGTAGATGGCCCCTTCCGTGTCATCCGGGCCACATCACTGGCATTGGCCAATCAGTGCTGGAAGGGGGCATGACCCAGGAGATTTAACCATGGTGTGGCTGGGCAGACCATCCTCTCTTGGCCTTTGTTTGGATGGAGGGGAGTTCGTTGCCTCTGCCTGCTCCTCCTCAGTAAGGATATCCTGTTAAAGGGATCTGAGGGTGTGGATTCTGTCCGATGCCTGGACATGGGCTAGGACCATGTCACAACCCCAATGGGGACCCCTTGGAGTGCCCCTCTTTGATGTATGTCATAAGGCTCCCCCTATTGGTGGTTTTCCCTTAGTTGGACTCCCAGCAGATGGGTGGGAATCGAGATACAGCCTGGCTTCACACATTGCCCATGCCAAACCGCTCGTATCTGTAGCCAATAAAGTTGTGGCCTTTTTATCCCATAAACCAAAATACTCATGTCAGTGTGTTTATTGTCCATTAGGGAACTGTGGGTCATGGGGCCTTGGCACACAAACCAATCCTTATGAGGAGGAGTTGAGTTTGGTATGTTTAGCCTGGAGAAGAGAAGACTGAGGGGTGATGTGATAGGCATCTTAAAATGTCTGAAGGGCTGTCGCATGGAAGATGGTGCAAGTGTGCTTTCTGCTGCTTCAGAGGGTTGTTGTTGTTGTTGTTTAGTCATTTAGTCATGTCCGACTCTTCGGGACCCATGGACCAGAGCACGCCAGGCACCCCTTTCTTCCACTGCCTCCCACAGTTTGGTCAAACTCATGTTGGGATATTCAAGAACACTGTCCAACCATCTCATCCTCTTTTGTCCCCTTCTCCTTGTGCCCTCAATCTTTCCCAACATCAGGGTCTTTCCCAGGGAGTCTTCTCTTCTCACGAGGTGTCCAAAGTATTGGAGCCTCAGAGGGTAGGACTAGACTAATGGATTTAAATTCAAGAAGGGAGATTCCAGCTAAACATTAGGAAGAACTTTCTGACAGTAAGAGTTGTTTGATAGTGGAACAGACTCCCTCAGAAGGCGGTGGAGTCTCCTTCCTTGGAGGTTTTTGAAACAGAGGTTGGATAGCCATCTGTCAGGGTATCTTTGGCTGTGATTCCTGCACTGCAGGGCTAGATGACCCTTAGGATCCCTTCCAACTCTGCAATTATGTGATTCCACGAAAAACAGTGTGGTGTGAAATATTGTTGGAGTTGGGCTTTAAATGGGGGAAACTGATAAGTAGAAGTCCAGCATTTGCACAATAGCTCACCATGCTTGATTTTTTAAATAGGAAGAAAGGATCAGAATAGAGCTGACAGAAATTGTAATAGCAAAGTGCAATAGCTGGACTCTGCATGAAGAACAAGAGCTAGGAACAATTTGTAAAAGCTGGCAATTATTTAAATGGAGAATTGTGTCACTTGCTAAAATTGGGTATTGGAGAAAATTGTCCTGAAAATATAATGCCAATGTTTGGGAAGGCAAAAATATCTGAGGGGGAAATGTACATCCATATGAGCGAGCATGAATGGGGAAAACTGTGAAAAAGCCAAGTTTGTTCTTTTGAATAGGGAATGATATGCAATCAAGTTAATTATGCATGCAGTATGTAACATGTGTAGAAACCATTCTAGAACTGCAAAAATCATACCATTGTGAAAATCAGTTATCCTTTTGGTGGATAGAGGTTCTGAACATTGCCAATATTCATGAGATCAGAATCGTTGAATAAAATAGTGGGAAGGTTTGGTACTTCCCTAAGGTGCAGGGTGTTTGCTGAACATGGATGGGGAAGAATTTCAATTCAGTTTGCATTTAAAAGCAAACTTTCTAAATTGGCATTTTCCAAAACAGCATGAGAACCAAAACACTGCTATCACTCAAAATTTACTCTTATCTGTCTATTCCAATACACTCCTTCAGCCAAGCCATGTACAAAAATAAAAATAAAAAATACATATATAATGGTAAGTGTACAGATAAGTACGTTGGTGAAAATAGCATACAAAAAAGCAATATATTAGGGGAAATCACTTTGCAAAAATGTATATTCTAAGCAAAATTGTGTATTCAAACATGTATAGTTGGGGAAATTCACACAAAAACGTTGGTGGCTGTTCATGAGGACTTAAAAAATTGCTAACTGGTGGAGAACTGAACTGAAAATTGGAAGAAGAAGAAAGAGAAACAGAGAGAAACCAGAATTGGTGTATTTGGCCATCCCTATTCCTGAGTAGTGCAATTTATTAATGTTATCATTTATTTATCAGGAATATTTATAAACTGCTAAAGATAGTGCCACAATAATACACAGCAATGAAAACAATTAAAAACAGATGAACATTTCTAAAACACACACACACAAAAACCATCAAGCCATGCCCACAAGTCAAGTCACTCTTCCAGGAAAGCCTATAAAAATAAAATGGGTTTTTTAAACATTTAACGAGATGTAGGTATCTGGTCCATGGGGTCACGAAGAGTCGGACATGACTAATCGACAAAACAGCAACAAAGGTATCGATGAGGAGGACAACATATTTTTTGTACCGCTCCTAACTGACTGGGTTGTCCCAGCCAGTCTGGGCAGCTTCCAACAGAATATACTTAAACACAACATAACTTCATCCACTGTGCTTCATCCACTGTTTCTTCAGTGCTGAAGAAACTGAAGTTGACCAATTCTATGAAGACTTACAACACCTTATAGAAATGACACCAAGGAAGGATGTTCTTCTCATTATAGGGGATTGGAATGCTAAAGTAGGGAGTCAAGAGATAAAAGGAACAACTGGCAAGTTTGGCCTTGGAGTTCAAAATGAAGCAGGGCAAAGGCTAATAGAGTTCTGTCAAGAGAACAAGCTGGTCATCACAAACACTCTTTTCCAACAACACAAGAGACGACTCTACACATGGACATCACCAGATGGGCAACACCGAAATCAGATTGATTATATTCTGTGCAGCCAAAGATGGAGGAGCTCTATACACTCAGCAAAAACAAGACCTGGAGCTGACTGTGGCTCAGATCATCAGCTTCTTATAGCAAAATTCCAGCTTAAACTGAAGAAAGTAGGAAAAACCACTGGGCCAGTAAGATACAATCTAAATCAAATTCCTTATGAATACACAGTTGAAGTGAAGAACAGGTTTAAGGATTTAGATTTGGTGGATAGAGTGCCTGAAGAACTGTGGATGGAGGCTCGTAACATTATACAGGAGGCAGCAACGAAAACCATCCCAATGAAAAAGAAATGCAAGAAAGCAAAGTGGCTGTCAAATGAGGCCTTACAAATAGCGGGGGAGAGAAGGCAAGCAAAATGCGAGGGAAATAGTGAAAGATACAGGAAATTGAATGCAGACTTCCAAAAAATAGCAAGGAGAGACAAGAGGGCCTTTTTAAACGAGCAATGCAAAGAAATAGAGGAAAACAACAGAATGGGAAAAACCAGAGATCTGTTCAAGAAAATTGGAGATATGAAAGGAACATTTCGTACAAAGATTACCACAATTAAGAACAAAAGTGGAAAGGACCTAACAGAAGCAGAAGACATCAAGAAGAGGTGGCAAGAATACACAGAGGAATTATACCAGAAAGATATGGAGGTCTCATACACCCCAGGTAGTGTGGTTGCTGACCTTGAGCCAGACATCCTAGAGAGTGAAGTCAAATGGGCCTTAGAAAGCCTTGCTAACAACAAGGCCAGTGGAAGTGATGATATTCCAGCTGAACTATTTAAAATTTTAAAAGATGATGCTGTTAAGGTGCTACACTCAATATGCCAGCAAGTTTGGAAAACTCAGCAGTGGCCAGAGGATTGGAGAAGATCAGTCTATATCCCAATCCCAAAGAAGGGCAGTGCCAAAGAATGCTCCAACTACCGCACAATTGCACTCATTTCACACGCTAGCAAGGTTCTGCTAAAAATTCTACAAGGCAGGCTTAAGCAGTATGTGGACCGAGAACTCCCAGAAGTGCAAGCTGGATTTCGAAGGGGCAGAGGAACCAGAGACCAAATTGCAAACATGCGCTGGATTATGGAGAAAGCTAGAGAGTTCCAGAAAAACATTTACTTCTGCTTCATTGACTACGCAAAAGCTTTTGACTGTGTTGACCACAGCAAACTATGGCAAGTTCTTAAAGAAATGGGAGTGCCTGATCACCTCATCCATCTCCTGAGAAACCTCTATGTGGGACAAGAAGCTACAGTTAGAACTGGATATGGAATAACTGATTGGTTCAAAATTGGGAAAGGAGTACGACAAGGCTGTATATTGTCTCCCTGCTTATTTAACTTATATGCAGAATTCATCATGCGAAAGGCTGGACTGGATGAAGCCCAAACCGGAATTAAGATTGCCGGAAGAAATATCAACAACCTCAGATATGCTGATGATACAACCTTGATGGCAGAAAGTGAGGAGGAATTAAAGAACCTTTTAATGAGGGTGAAAGAGGAGAGCGCAAAATATGGTCTGAAGCTCAACATCAAAAAAACTAAGATCTTGGCCACTGGTCCCATCACCTCCTGGCAAATAGAAGGGGAAGAAATGGAGGCAGTGAGAGATTTCACTTTCTTGGGTTCCATGATCACTGCAGATGGTGACAGCAGTCACGAAATTAAAAGACGCCTGCTTCTTGGGAGAAAAGCAATGACAAACCTAGACAGCATCTTAAAAAGCAAAGACATCACCTTGCCAACAAAGGTCCGTATAGTTAAAGCTATGGTTTTCCCAGTAGTAATGTACGGAAGTGAGAGCTGGACCATAAAGAAGGCTGATCGCCGAAGAATTGATGCTTTTGAATTATGGTGCTGGAGGAGACTCTTGAGAGTCCCATGGACTGCAAGAAGATCAAACCTATCCATTCTTAAAGAAATCAGCCCTGAGTGCTCACTAGAAGGACAGATCCTGAAGTTGAGGCTCCAGTACTTTGGCCACCTCATGAGAAGAGAAGACTCCCTAGAAAAGACCCTGATGCTGGGAAAGATTGAGGGCACAAGGAGAAGGGGACGACAGAAGATGAGATGGTTGGACAGTGTTCTCGAAGCTACTAACATGAGTTTGGCCAAACTGCGAGAGGCAGTGAAGGATAGGCGTGCCTGGCGTGCTCTGGTCCATGGGGTCACGAAGAGTCGGACACGACTGAACGACTGAACAAACTTCATCCACTAAAACCTTTCCGATACAGGGCAGCCTTCAGGTGTCTCCGGAAAGTCTCTTTGACATCTGATGGGAGGGTGTTCCACCCATTCACTCAGTAGGGTGGGTGCCACTACCGAGAAGGCCCTCTGCTTGGTTTCCTGTAACCTCACTTCTCACAAGGAGGGAACCGCCAGAAGGCCCTCAGAGCTGGACCTCCGAGGCTGAATAATGGGGGTGGAGATGCTCCTTCAGGTATACAGGATCAAAGCCATTTAGGGCTTGGAAGGTCAGCACCAACACTTTGTATTGTGCTCAGAAATGTACTGGGAACCAACATAGATGTTTTAGGAGAATGTTTTGGGCCTTTCTAATTTCAATCAGATACGTGTTCTACAGGGCATGTGCCACTGCATTGGAGGATCGAGTTTTAACTACCATGGGCTGAACCTCCAGCACATGTAGCACCTAAAGGGACTGTAAATGACCATGGTGATTAGGCAAACATATTCTTATTTGGCGATCACTCATAGCCCAGTACGATTGTCTACCATGAACACGGTCTTAACATGGAGTCCATAAGTGACTGTGGAGGCCAATTCTGGATCCACGCGTCCTTCCATAGTGGAGACATAGGTTTCCGGGTGGGAGTTGATCATGGTGAGGGTTTTCCAAGTGTGTCTTCCTCTTAGCACATTTCTCCCTTTCGTCCTGAGTTTGAGCATCTTCAAAGTGCATTACACCTTTAGTAAAGGCTGTTCTCCAATTGGAGCGCTCACAGGCCAGTGTTCCCCAATGTTATCCTACTTTTTTACGGTGTTATCCTACTTTTTTTATTTATTTGCCTTGTGAGAGTCTTTAAACCTATTTTGTTGACCACCATTATTTCGCTTTCCATTTTTGCGTTCGGAATACAGTAGTTGCTTGGGAAGACGATAATCAGGCATCTGAACATGACCAGTCCAACGACTAGGCAAATATATAGGGAGTAAGATGCTCCCTGAGATATCCTGATCCCAAGTTGCTCAGGGCTTTAGACAGTAACACTGGGTGTTGCACTGCAAGCTATTGTGACTGATGTGATGTCGAAAGTAGGATTGCAAGGGGAGACACACAATTTGCAGGAATGACCAAGACTACAGTCCGCTGTCAGTCCTCCATCCGTAGCCAAATGATCTGCATTTAACGAGTTTTCTGAGCAGTGGACAGGGGCCAACCCTTAATACAAACCACGCCACCACCTTCTAGACTAGCTCCAGCTTCTAAACCAAATGTAAGGGCAGCCTAACATAGAGCACATTGCAATAATCCAATTGCCAGGTTACCAATGCATGGGTCACGGTTGCTAAGCAATCCTTGTCCAGGAACAGCTGTAGAATCTTGCCAGAGTTCTGTGACAGTTACTGACGTGGAGATGCCATGCATGCTTTGATAAAACTCTTTTCAATGAACAATCAGAATCTTCCAATTATTCTAGACACCTGCTGAATATTGTTTCACACTAACATATGGTGACCCTATTTTGTTGGCTTCTTTTTCTTTTCTTTTTCAGTTGATGCTGTTGTTCCCCATAATTAAATATATGTTGTGCAACTTTGTTTCCTTCGCTACTCTTGTTTTGAATAGCGGAGTTTTGTGATTTCTTCCAATAAGTCACTGTGTTTTAGAAGGAGGTGGGGGAAATCAGCTTTTCTTTGAAATCTCATTGTACTAATCATCTCCTTTTGAAAGCAAATTTGCATTGGTCTGTTGATAATAATTAGGACATGATCCAGTGGACTCTAAGCTTTAGAATTTAATGGGAGCAGGTTACTGAGCTCTCTCTGAAGTTGGGAGGAAGAAGTGCCTGAATCATGTCCCTACTTAGCAACTTTGAATTAAATGTGATTTGAAAGGGCTGAGCTACACTCTTAAATTCAAAGTCACCCGTTATACTGAAGACAAGACATTCTTCTTGTAATAGTGGCACCACTGATGTATTTATATAGGATAATCTCCTGTGTATTTCAGACTGCATCTCTTCCATGCGTTTGGAACTGTTCCACTTTCCTTTTGACTACACAATATATGTAGGCATTAAGGGTTGTACAGTCATGCCCTCGAGCTACATTTCCCGTTGCCCATAATGGTAAAAGGTACTCCTCAAAAACTTGTAGTTTAAAGTGACAATTTAAACCGCAAGTCTAGCCAAGCAAGCTACCTTTAAACATAACAGGAGTAGATCTTTCGGCAGTCAAATTATACTTAACCCTGCAGGGCATGGGTGGAAGTAGGTAGGGTTTTTGAGCAGCTGATGCTGAATCTCGGTCAAGTGATCTCCCCCCCCCCCTTAGAACCGTAATTCCCAAATGCTGGTGTCATAGGGTGGGTTTCGGTGGAAGTGATGTTGACTACACAAGCAGGCTTCAAGTTGCCATGCTGCATTCTGCTTTCAAGTTGTCATACTGCATTAAAAAAAAACTACCAGGTTATCTTTAAATGGTCAGTGCAAGTGAATAATGCAGCTACCTTAGGCTTGTTGATAGTTTTGTAGAATTATTGCTGCTCGACTGCTAGTGGTTCACAGAGCTCTCATAAGGCCACGTACATATAGAGATGGATAGAAGTTAAGAGTTGACATAGAGCTGGACTGTCTTCTTTCGAAAACAACAACAGGGCAGACTTGGGTCTTCCCAATTTCCGTTGTGCCCTGTGCAAGGCCAAAATTTGGCATGCCACCTCTCGCCTTCCGTTCTGTTCATTTCACCATGTCATGAATGTGACACCATGTTATGCCCTTGTCCAGTTTGGCAGAACTGGTCACATTGCCCTAAATCCACCTCTGACAACACCACCACCAACTCACCCCCCCAACCTGCTAGTGGTAGTATTGCAACAAACAAACCTGTAACAATGAAAAAGCGAAAGAGCATTCACTGATTTGCCATTTTTATGTTCTCTATTCTCAATGATCCGCACGTGATGTTGTGAGAGGTGAGAACAGTGGAGAAGCAAATAATAATAATAATAATAATAATAATAATAATAATAATAATAATATATTTATACCCCACCCATCTGGCTGGGTTTCCCCAGAAACTCTGAGTCGCTCCCAACAGAAGAAGAACATTAAAAACAGGGCTGCCTTCAGATGTCTTCTGAATGTCAGGTGGTTGTTTATCTCTTTGACATCTGAAGGGAGGGCGTTCCACAGGGCGGGCGCCACTACCGAGAAGGCCCTCTGCCTGGTTCCCTGTAGCTTCACTTCTCGAGGTGAGGGAACTGCCAGAAGGCCCTCAGAGCTGGACCTCAATGTCCAGGATGAATGATGAGGGTGAAGACACTCCTTCAGGTATCAAAGGGGAGCCTTGAGTAAAAGAAAAGACTGCTCTGGGGATAAATCCTTAGAGATTGCTAATTGGTGACATGGGTGGTGCTGTGGTCTAAACCACTGAGCTTCTTGGGATTGCCGATCAGAAGGTTGGCGGTTCAAAACCGTATGATACAGTGAGCTCCTGTTTCTCTGTCCCAGCTCCTGACAACCTAGCAGTTTGAAAGCACGCTAGTGCGAGTAGATAAATAGGTACCGCTGTGGTGAGAAGCTACTGTAAATGGCGTTTCTGTGTGCCCTGGCTTCCATCACGGTGTTCCGTTGTGCCAGAAGTGGTTTAGTCATGCTGGCCACATGACCCAGAAAGCTGTCTGTGGACCCATGCCAGCTCCCTCGGCCTGAAAGTGGAGATGAGCGCCGCACCCCATAGTTGCCTTTGACTGGACTTAAATATCAAGGGTTCCTTTACCTTTTTACTTGTATAGCCATGCGGAGACCTGATTTTGAATTCTTGGGGGACAAATTACAATGAGACACAATTCCTTCATTTTGTCCCTTTTGCTACAATTGTACATTGAATATACTTTTTCCATACTAGTACTTGAAGTTGATAGTAATTAACAGCATAGGGGGCGTTGTGAGAACGAGTTAATTAGTGAATATTCTGCAACATCCTTTGATATTATAAAGTGCTACATCCATGCTAAAGTCTCTTACAATGATTTCTTTCATCCTTCTGATGCTTTTTTCTGTTTGAAATGCAACTCTTTCCTTGATTACTTCTTTCAAACAAACTTTTACAAAGTTATGATACTGAAAATGCAAATCACTAGTATAATCTGCACTAGCACTTAGAGTTGGTGTAAGGTCCTAGCTATCTACACCCAGAACCTGACAGTTTGGGTTCAACAGGCTTGAAACACTGACTCCTCACCTGTGTTCCAGCATACAGCTCAACATCAGGTGGTCATGCCATAACATATTCTGAGGGTTGCTCACTGTTGGAAAATGCCTGTTGTTGTTGTTGTTGTTGTTGTTGTTGTTGTTGTTGTTGTTGTTGTTGTTATATTTTTTATTTTATTTTATTTTATTTTATTTTATTTTATTTTAATTTATTTATTTATTTATTTATTTATTTATTTATTATTTATTTATTTTATTATTTACTTATACCCCACCCATCTGGTCTCCCCAGCCACTCTGGGTGGCTCCCAACAGAATATTAAAAACAAAACAAAACATCAAACATTAAAAACTTCCCCAAATAACCCTAAAATTACTTTTGGCACAATGAATGAATGTGAGAAATAGACCTTATATTGCAATAGTTGGGACTGCAGCAGCAATGTAATAAATGTAACCTTTCATTAGCTCTTGGGGTAGTAGATACTTTGCTGATAAATACATTTGACTCACCCCTATTTTGACTAATTGTTAATGGCGGTTGGTAGTTTTTGGACCAGGGGGCAGGATGAGTGGCTTGTTGGCTAAGTGGGGGTGAAGCCAGTGAGTTATTCAACATTATGGCAATGATAATATCTTAATGATGAAGATGATTAATGAAAACATTGATTCAGCAACAACTAATATAATTATTGTCTCATTACGGTGAAGTTGTATACAATGGAACAAAACAGCACAGAAGTTATCTTTCACCCTTAAGGTACCTGTCACAGGCCCCTGCCCCGAGCGACTTGAAATCTAAAATTCAACACAGAGGAAACAGAAAGGGGAAAAGATTCAATTCAGTTCTCCGGCCCCATACTCGCTAAAATTATTCCACTGGGGTTTACTTACTTCTGAGTAAAATGAATAGAATTGTGTTAGCAACCACAGCTAAGTCATACCTTCTCAATACAATTAACCATTACATATGTGAGAACATCAGACCTATAAAAAGCAAATGCTACATTCAGGAACAGCTATTTTCATTTATGCTACACCTGGCTCATTCACTGGTACACAGATCTAGAAAACAGAAGCAGAGTGTCATAAGACAATGACCAAAGATCTCCAAAGTTCCTTTAAGGAAAAAAAATAATACCGCAAATTGTAAGCACCTATAGTTCAGATAAAAAGACACAGGAGTTGGGGAGTTACAAGAAGCCAAAATGTTTTAGGGGAAAGCAATATTAAGGAATATTATATGTTGGCTGATTAACATTCTACAGCCTTTTAAATGTGTTTCTGGAAGGAAGGGTGCATATTTTGTTGTTTTTGTTCTAACTATTTATTTGTGCTTTTACCTTGTTATTTTAATATTGTGAATGACCCTAAGATCTTGTGATGAAGGGCAGTATACAATGCTTTTTTTCTGGGGGTACACAGGGGTATGCATACCCCTAAGCATTTTGTGAATCTTTGTACTTATGTCCACTTACTGTATTTATTTTCCCTGATTTGAACTATAAAATGGTGGTTTTCTTGAGTCAAAATGAGAGTATCCCTAAACATTTTTCTTTAGGGAAAAAAAAAGCACTGTCAGTATATAAATATAAATCATCATCATCATCAGTTCCAAGTAGTGTAACAGCACGTTCCCTAATCACTACTCCTCTGGTGCAGTCAGTCAGATATTCGCAAAACATATGTTTAAGCTTCTTATGTTTTATTGAAGTAGGGATTGACTTAAGTCAAAATCCCTTTCCTGTTCGATCAACCACACAGGTCAATACACAGCTCCATCTCCCCAACCAATGTAAAATTGGGGGTGAAAGTGTGAAACAACTGCACACTTGCCCCATTAATTGGATTACCAATGCTAGGATGTCTGTGTCGTCAACTACTGCTTTTTGAGAATGTCAGTTGTAAATTAACATGATAATGTTAATGATAACCACCCTGGTGCTATCTGTACTTTTCTGGTCTTGTTGTGTTCGTCATCCTCCCCAACCAGGGATCTATGTTCTTGCAAGTTAGGATAATACTTCACACATCTGAAGAAATGGATTTGCATATGCCACAATAAATTTGCTAGTCTTTTAAGGCACTACGGGATTCTGTTGTCACAAGGTCTCCTGCTTCCAGGCCCATCACAAAGGCCTATTCCTGGACTTGGGAGGGGGGAAAAAACAACTCTTCAAAGTACTGTTAAGGTTTTTTAGTTTTAATTACAATAATTTATCCTCAGTGAGATTCAATCATCTTGCATAAGCCCGTATAACATTTTCAGATCCTTTAATTCTGAAAGAAGCGTGAGTCAGAGAGAAAGGAAAAGTCAAAAGGATAGAGAACGCTAATAAGCATGTTCAAACAGCCAAAGGAAAACACAGGCCCTCCGCTGGTGACTTAGATTTACAGACTAAGCAGCACTATCCACAAAACATTCAAACTCCAGGTTAAAAATGCTAGGAATATTCACAGAGATCATCAGAAGACTGGGAAAGATGGGAAGACCTGCTCCTCTACCAACATATGCACACACAGAGATCCCCCCTCCTTCTCCTCTTTACCCCACCCCAGTTTTTCCTGGGGATCAATGCTACCCCACCCCCACCTTCAATGTCCCAGTGTCCTCTGATTTCTACTGCACTCATCCTGAAATGATAAAATCTGCCCTTGTGAAAGAAGCATTGCTGCTACCGCTTTGAAATTTGGCGGGCTTTGTCCCCTCAGAAGGGTCGACTGTGTCAGTGAATTGCATCCAGTTTGGATAATAATGAAGTTATAGACTCCCCGCCCCCTTTTTATGAAAGCAAGAATCCAACTTTAAAGGTGCCCTGCATGAAAACCCCTGCGTGCCTCTGCCTACAATTTGGCAGACTTAATCTATTCTGAAGTAACTACTGGCCCTATGAATTCACGCGGGTGGCGCTGTGGTCTAAACCACTGAGCCTCTTGGGCTTGCCGATCGGAAGCTCAGTGGTTCGAAACCCTATGATGGGGTGAGCTCCCGTTTCTGTGGACAAATGCCAGCTCCCTCAGCCTAAAAAGCGAGAGAAGCACCGCGACCCCAGAGTTGCCTTTGACTGGACTTAATCATCCAGGGGTCCTTTACCTTTTTTACCTATAAATTCACCCACTTTGGCCGGAAGGGGGAAAGTTAGAGCTGTTTTCAAATTCTCCAGTATAGTGAATGGTGGAACACGGAACACATATCAAAGTGGGGAGAGCACAGAGCAACTCAGAAAAAAATAGGTAGTTTCAAAATAATGAAAATAACAATGCGCAGATGTAGATGCATATTATCCCACATCACTGAAATCAACATTCTGTAAGAATTCTTTTATTTGCAATGAACCTATGCAGCCTTCAACACACACTTTTGTTGGTTTGATTTCTAGATTGCAGCTATCCCTTTTGTTAAAAAATGACTCATGTGCCCAGTGTTTCTCTGGAGAATGCAATCTTTCATTGTAAAGCTTCTTAAAGGATAATTTCTTAATGGAGTACATGCAGATATAAGCACTCCTAATCTCCCTCTCTCCCTTTTAAGCATACTCTGGAGACTAGTGACACACTGATGTAAGGCACATAACTAGTAAGCTACCTGATATTACATACAGTACTTTGTTTAGCAAATTGCTGCCAAGTGATGCTCCATATCCCTGCCCCCCCCCGCCCCACTGTGACTATCGTCTCCTTTTCTGGATTTCAGCATCATTTCTCTAAGTTCAAAACGGTTCAGATGTGGCATGGATTCTGGCAGCATTCCCCCCATAGTTCTAACCTGTAAGTTTTACATTGCAATATAAAAATAAGAGCATCGTCCCTATGGATCAATGCATATTTTACTTCCGGAAAATTACGTGCAGTCAAAATATTTGCTAGATGTGCAACACATACAGATACACACCAACTTCCCAGCTGAGCAATTTTCCTACCCCTTTTCCCGCATGCTTTTGTTTCCCTTGAAATTCATCTGTTGTTGTCTCTCAGGCAGTCCTTCCACAGTTGGATTTTGCCATAGAAAATGCTCGCGCAGATGCGTGCACACACTGAGGAAATTCCACTAGTTTAAAGCTTTTCTTTGTTAATAAGATTTTTGTGAAGAGGAAACCCCCAAGCTCACTTCAGACTTTAGGTGAGATTGTAGTGGGATTTGTAAGCCTATGCCAATGTAATGGCTAAAATTTATAAATATAACAAGGAGACAGTATACGTGACCCCAAAGGATGCCTTTTGCATTCCTCTTTGGATAAGACCTGAACCAGCTTCAATTAGATTGTGTTGGTCCTTGAATTTAAAAGCCTGTTGATGCTTCCCCAAGTCTGACATTCACTGGCTTTGGGATACTGATTATCGTGACTCTAGAAATCACATTGGAGGGTGGGTAGGTATCATATTGTTCCTCCCAAATCTGATGCTCAGTATGACTTGCAATTTTTCTGCGCATCTCATAGCTCTAATTTTCTAAGCTCCCTGAGCATGACACTTTCTTTGCCTTCCAGTTGAGTATGATTGGGTGACAGCATACAAGGGACCATGCACACATCCCATTGAGATTTGGATCTGGAGAAGATTGAGGCAAACTGACTGTAAGCACGGCAATATTTGAATATGGGCATATAAATGCAAGAAAATGATTCTCCAGGGCCCTGGTTTTGCTTAGGTTGTTTCTAGGGATGGGCAAATCTGTCCATTTTTCAGTTTCTCATTTTCCCAGGTATAAATTCAATCCTCCACATTTCCACCTCAGTTTGAGATTTCTTTTCTTTTGAAAATCCTCATGAAAATTCACCAGCATTTTAGTATCGAGTTATCCTAATACACATTGGTTCTATGCAATTTCTCTGATGTACACATACCGGTATTTCCAAAGCAATGCTTTAACTTACTTCCACTAATATAGGCATTTTAATGTGAATGTTACCTCAGCATATGTCTATGTACTTCTGTACACAATACCTGGCTAGAGAACTGCATCACAAAATTCAGAGAGATATGAATTTCCAAGGATGGGTGTGTTTCGGTGAGCACATTGTTGCAGAAACTGCAAATTAGTTAGATTCACCTTTTTATCTTAATGGAGTCAAATTTCTTCCCCTTCCCTAGTACCTAATGAATCCTCAGTTGCATACACAATCTAACTCTAATGCATCTTGTCAAAAGTTTATGATGGGGGAATAAAGGGTGGCTGAACTCATTTAGACCCCTTGAGCCTCCTCTACACTTCAAAAAAAATCCTTGCTTAAAGGTTATGAAGGGGAATACAAGTACTGACAAGCTATGTAGTCTCTTGAAGCCCTTGCAAATAATAAATGCAAATAATAAATACGGAAGAGGGGAGGAGAAGGACCCAGATTGAATGCCAGTTCTAGCTTGGGAATCCCATTAAGGGCTGAGGTACGTGTGTAAGAGAAAGAATGCTCAAAGTTGCAGAAGAACAAAGGAGGGGAAGAGTAATATAGAGGTTGTCAACATGGTGTCCTCCAATTGTTTGAGACTGCAGCTTCTGTCAGCCTCAGCCGGTATGGCCAATGGCCAGGGATAATGGGAGTTGTAGTCAACGTCTGGAGACAACTACAGTGGGTGCCCCTGAGTTAATGGGACAGCCCTTTTCTTGCTATGGAAAAGGGTGTGAGTGGGATGCAAATAAGGGGGGATGTGTGTGCATCCTTTTGGTTTCAGGTCCCTAACTTGAGTGGGTGTAAATGCATTTATTGTGTTGTCATGCCAATGCAATGCTTGGTTGTGCCTATGTGATGCTTCTGGGCCCTCAATAGCCAATCAATAGATGGGTCACATGGTTGGAACATGGTAGAAAGTAAGACGTATGCAGATTCCCGAGGTTCCAGACTCCCTGGAGAACCACTCACATGGTCTATGGTAATAGAGTATAGCCAGTGTAAACTACTTTCTTGTCATTGGGTGATGGATCCTGAGAGGTTTCCATGCAAAATGGAAACCTTTTGAACTCAGTTGCTGAGATAATACTCAAAGTTACAGGGGAGCATGCTTTACTGGCAACATTTTTCTGGTGACAATGCAGGGATATGCAAAATACTCTTGGGAAAAAAATCACTAGTCTTACTGACTTTTTCAATTTCGCCTTGAATTTTATTTGGGTTTGTCTTGAAACTCTAACCCTGTGATGCTCCACTACAGGGGGGAAAGAATTCCCGTGTCTTTACCCATAATTAAATTCCATTCATTTTCAACAGTAATCTGTGATTTTTTTTAAGGAAAAAAAATCTTCTCTGTGTATGTATTTAAACTTTTGTTTCTTAAAAAAACCCCAGCACATTTAGGCAGTTTGTATCAAAATATGTACCATTAAGCACAAATGTAATTCTCTGTGTATGTATTTAGACTTTTGTTTCTTACAAAAACCCAGCACATTTAGGTCGTTTGTATCAAAATATGTACCATTAAGCACAAATGCCGTTTTTGATTCATTCACATCCGTGCTGCAATGAGTGCAAAATCAGACCCATAGCTAAATTCTGATCTCCACATTATTCCAAGAGATGCAGATCAGGTACTTTCATATAGCTCAAATTTCCTCAAGCATCCCTAGGAATAATAAAGGAAAGGGTTTTGAAAGTAAAAATAAAGGGAAAGTTGCATTTCACTGGAAGAATAATTATTCAGCTTTATAAAGGTGTTCCCTCCCCTGCACTTTTCATCTGGAAGATGATTATTTTCATCGTGAGACTTGTTCTGTTGGCACCTGTCTGTCTATACAAGAGAGCTTACTCGTACTGCCACCATCTAATTAGCAGTAATGGTATTCTCCATGGTTTATGCTTGGGCTGTAGCACAACTTTGAGACGCTTGCATACAGACATCAGTGAGCACATTATTAAATTACACAGTCTCCTAAGCATGCACTGTTTCTCCGTGCCCCAGTTCTTCATGCCTTGGTGAAGCGGTTCTGCTCTCTGAAGCTGCAAGGCTTCAGCCTGAGCAGACGCTGCAAGCTCTTGATGAGCTAAGGGCTGGTTTTTAGATGCTTGCCAAGTTTTTAGACTGCTTCCATTTCTCTGATAAACTCAGTAGCTGACTGACAGGGTGAGAGTGCTGAAAAGCAAATGCCCAGAGATTCCACATTTTATCTGCCCTGGAGGGAGAAAGTGTCTTTCTATAGACAGTCAGTGTCATTCAATGGAAATCACACTTCAGGGCAGGAAATTACCTGGAGGACACAGGAAATGTTAACCTGGTTCATTCAGTTTTAATATAGATTGTTGAAAGCATGCTAGCATATTGTGCCCTCCCTATCCTAAGACATCCACCTTAAAAAAAATGCTCAATAAACAGAATAAATATCAGATGCAACTATTTCAGACAATTTTTGTGTTTAAAGAGTCAAATTTATAATAATCCAAGTTACTTCCTATAATAAACATAAACTACCTGTATCCAGGCAGAGGGCCTTCTCGGTGGTGGCACCAGCCCTGTGGAATGCCCTCCCATCACATATCAAAGAAATAAACAACTATTTGACTTTTAGAAGACAACTGAAGGCTGTTTAGGGAAGTTTTTAATATTTGATATTTTATTCTGTTTTAAATCTGTTGGGAGCTGCCCAGAGTGGCTGGGGAAACCAAGCCAGATGGGTGGGGTATTAATAATAATAATAATAATAATAATAATAATAATAATATCCTTTTATACTGGTTCAATTTTTCCCCACACCTTTCCCCATAATCATTTGTATTACAGATTTAGCATGATATATTAATTCTCCTATGTGCATAAGAATTGTGCAACTAATTATCATATTCAATTTACATCAGACAACACTTTAATATACTTAACAATTAACCTGCATTGCCTTAGTGGATATCAGAAGTCAAACTGGATGGTGGAGGTCTATATACAAAATTGCAGGTTCAGTTTATGTATGTGTTTGGCTCAACAAATAATTGCTGCAGTTGGTATACCAGAGGTTTGTTTGTTACGATATACTTTCATAGATAACTTCAAATGTTTTGGCAAGCCTGTGCCATTTTTGCAGGCCCCATGACTTCAGGGTTTTCTTTGCAACTATAAAGTTAAGGAAGAAAATAAATGGAGAATCTCAGAATACAGGAAAAAGCAGTGCAAGACTTACAGATGGGATCAGGATTGTTGCGAGAAGCCACTGGACCTTGCTCCCCCCCCTTCTGTTGGTGGTTGGTTTATAACCATAATTACAGGTGGCGCTGTGGGTTAAACCACAGAGCCTAGGGCTTGCTGATCAGAAGGTCAGCGGTTCGAATCCCTGCGACGGGGTGAGCTCCCATTGCTCGGTCCCAGCTCCTGCCAACCTAGCAGTTCAAAAGCACATCAAAGTGCAAGTAGATAAATAGGTACTGCTCCGGCGGGAAGGTAAACGGCGTTTCCGTGCGCTGCTCTGGTTCGCCAGAAGCAGCTTAGTCATACTGGCCACATGACCCGGAAGCTGTACGCCGGCTCTCGGCCAATAAAGCGAGATGAGCGCCGCAACCCCAGAGTCGGACACAACTGGACCTAATGGTCAGGGGTCCCTTTACCTTTACCTTACCTTGGTTCTCCAAAGTCTCCGTTGACGAACATTTCGGAACCCGAACACTGAAAACCTGGAAATAAATGCTTCCATTTTTGAATGTGCCTCGGAAGTTGAATGACTTCCGCTGCATGTTTCTAATTTTTCTCAATTGAATTTGGAGACAGCCCTTTGCGCTTCTGTTTTTGAACATTTCGGAACTTGTACGGTCTTCCAGAATGGATTACATTCGAGAACCGAGGTACCACTGTCTTTCGTTCCTACAAAGAAGATGAGAAACTGTGCATCTAACTGTAGCTTTCATGCTGCTGCTGCTGCTGCTGCTGCTGCTGTTGCTGTTAGCAAACATTTATTAAAGGATGTGTGCATTATGAAGCTGAAATCAAGCCCTTCAGAGGGTTTTGCCTGTACTGGAAAGTAATAGTGCAAATTTTAGTAGCTATAGATGTAGACTGGTTTATGTTTTGAGGTGCATAAGGATGCAAATAATGTCATAAATGGTTGTATGCTGTGTTTGTCTTTTTAAAAATAAGCAGATGGAAAATTTATGGCTGTGTGAGCGGCATGCTGGTTCATATGTGGTTAGCTGTGCAGCTGCTTTGTTCCAGACTTGACATATGGGAATGAGGGAAAGATGAGGCAGCCATGTACCGTAACATCCCATTGCAGTACATATCCCTTTATGACCCGGACCTCAGCTGGTGGGCCGATGGAAATACTGTGTAGGTGCACAACAAAGAGAGAAAGTGGGAATGCACATGTGGTTACCAGAAACATTTTGCATGCACACACACCAGTTTTGAAATAAATGTGGGATTTTATCCTCAGATGAAGAATCTGAGGAATTTATTTTCATTTGATGCGATTAGCAGAATTTCTCAGTTTGGGTTTTCCATATGTTCTTAGGTCACTGGAAAATAATAATAATAATTTTGACAACTGCCCCTCAGATGAAAATTTGAGGAATTTTGAAGGAAGCCAAAAGAGTTTCAATAAGACGAATGAAATACCTTGGGTCAGTGGGTTTGGAGTTAAATATCCCCGGGCATATATTGTATATGGGTTCAAGAGAGAGCAGGAACAGGAAACTCTGAAAAATGAATATTTTAAGCTAGGCCTTACAGGGCTACACACTACCCAGGCTTGCTGTAGATTAAAATTTTTAACTAGTCAAAATAATTCTATACTATGCATACACTTTAACCAGTACACAATGAAAATATCCAGAAGTTATTTTTGTACTGTAAAAAATAATGCTTAGTGCATTAAAGGCTGCTTACCTAAACTGTACTTACAATCTGACACAGCACAGAGTGAGTCTTGTTGACTTTATGGCGACTCTTTTATGTTTTAAGAGTTTTCTAAGGGAAAGATTCCCTTGTGTTCACTATACGAACACGGCTGCTCTCGATTACCAGGGCTTTTTAAATGCACAGAAATACACCATTGCTTTCAGCTAGGTGATCATGAAAGTTCCTGCACTTAAGACAACAAACTGAATTCAAGCAGGAGTCTCAAAAGGGGTGGATATGGCAGGCCAGGGGTGGAAGAGAGACGTGAAACTACTATAGGAATCCATTAAGCAGCCTTGCCTGCCATCTCTGTGTGCATTAGCTAGTTTTGTAACTTCGACAAATTCCATCCAAGCTTTCATTCCACTGACCTAATTTAACAAGAAGGAAATTCAATAACAACTGCTAACATCCAAGAATTATTTCCCCAGAGAAATTTAACAACACTTCAACATCAAATGGGAATGTGCGGAAAGTGGAATATATATGCCTATGAAGCTAGGAGGGAAGAAACAGACCTGTGTAAAGTGTATCCCTCTCACACAGGTAGTCCAAAAAGGGCTCCATTTGATTATTCTGCGATTGTTGTTGTTTTTTTAAAAAGCTATAGATGTAGTGGGCAGTCCTTATTGCCACATACTGAACTTTGAGCAATAAAGCCAAGTGTTTTCTGCTATATAAATATTAAAATGTGCATCTATTTGTACATCACCTGTCAGGGAAATGTTTTCCTGAAGCAGAATCTTTGCGCCACATGAAAACTTGCTCCAAAGATCTTCATGCGCAGCAGGAGATTGTGTGTTTGTTGATGATGCACATGAGGATCTTCAATGCTGCTGTCATCTTGAACAGAGCTGATTATCGCTTGGCAGGACCAGGAGAGAGGGTACCTACAGTAGAATCGGCTCCCCCTCACTTCACGATGAGTGATGGACGTTGTCAGAAATGACAGCAGAGACCATCTCTCTGGTAGAATGTGCTTGCGGTTCTCAGATTGCTGAATGTCATTTTCCCAGACAAATGATCCACACATGGGAGTCTTGTTTCCATGAACAAATTGTCCTTGATGTATAGGGGCATATATGTATGACTATGTATGTTCTCTGACATCATAGTTTGACTAAAAATCCCTATATTGTTTCATTTATGCTGCAGTTATTGAATATTGCAGTTTGAAGCAACTGGAAGCAAAAAACTGACTCCTTTGGAAATGAAACATTGTCCAGGCCCATGGAAATATTATTTAAACTTTCTGACAGAACTTTCTTTAAAAGAGAATTAAAACATCAAAAATACCTATACAATGTCATGTTCTGTTCAACACAGGCTCGGCATCTTACAAATATGAAATAATCCAAAGAAACCTATAAGCAAAGGCCCCTCTCTTTCTCTCCAGCTTGCTTTCCAGCCTCCAGATTGTTTGCTCTCCCTTCAGGAGAGCAACCATTTCCTTGCATTGTTCTCCCTGCAGCATTCAGAGAGACAACTGTATTTGCATATTCACTCCATTGAGTTTGGAAGACAAAGACTCAAGGCAACTCCTTTTAAAATGAAGATTGCAACTCAATATCTCTCATATGATCCCAGGTTACAACCCTCACATGTTAGCTACCAGAGAACAGTTAAAAGGTAAAGGTGCCCCTGACCGTTAGGTCCAGTCGTGGATGACTCTGGGGTTGTGGTGCTCATTTCACTCTATAGACCAAGGGAGCCAGCGTTTGTCCTCAGACAGCTTCTGGGTCATGTGGCCAGCATGACTAAGCCACTCCTGGCGAACCAGAGCAGTGCACGGAAATGCCATTTACCTTCCCGCTGGAGTGGTACCTATTTATCTACTTGCACTTTGATGTGCTTTCAAACTGTTAGGTGGGCAGGAGCTGGGACCGAACAACGGGAGCTCACCCCGTCACAGGGATTTGAACCGCCAACCTTCTGATTGGAAAGCCCTAGGCTCAGTGGTTTAGACCACAGCACCACCTGCATCCCAGAGAACAGTTAGTTAATCATTAACCCATTAAGGAGCTCAGAGTCCTTTAGAAAATAACATTGGAAAAACTCCATTGTTAGCTGCCATTCAGAAATCCACATTTACCCATTTTCCATTTGAAACCTTATTAATTTGTAGGCCTATACATTTTTCATTTCTGAGTGAATTAAACCATTATACTTAACAATTTACATCTGTTTTGCGCAACATAAATGCTTCATCACGCTTTATAATTTAGTGATGTTGTACCATAAATGTTATCTGAGACCAAAGAGCATTTATTTTCCCATATGTAAATTTTTCAATAATATCCCTACAGAAAAAGTCAGGGCCTGGTTGGCAAACCCATCTTTTCTCTCAAGATTACTAGGAAGACCACAATGAGTTATTTCGGTCCAAAGCTTATCTATCAGCAGCATTAGTACCTCACCTGGCATAAGATTCACACCATGGCTGTGCGCTACAGGTATTTTGTGGATAATGTTCTATAATGAAGGATGCATGACCATGGGTGATAACCTTTAGAGACAACAAAATTAGTTGCAGGACAATGTAATAAATTTAATCACTAATATAGGGATGAGGAACCTGTGGCCTTCCAAATGTGGTTGGACTCCAGTTCCCATCAGCCCCAGTCAGCATGTCGAAGAAGAAGAAAAAGAAGAAGAGTTTGGATTTTATATCCCGCTTTATCACTACCCTAAGGAGTCTCAAAGCAGCTAAGAATCTCCTTTTCCCTTCCTCCCCCACAACAAACACTCTGTGAGGTGAGTGGGGCTGAGACACTTCAAAGAAGTATGACTGACCCAAGGTCACCCAGCAGCTGCATGTGGAGGAGTGGAGACACAAACCCGGTTCACCAGATTATGAGTCCTAATCACTACACCACACTGGCTTTCTTAGTTTTTATAATCCATTTTTTATTTCAATCTTTACAATCATTGGTAAAGGATGGCCAATGGTAAAGGATAATAGGAGTTTTAGTCCCACAATATTTCAGGGCCACAGGTTCCCCACCCATACACTAATACGTCAAATGCCAAACCTTAAGGTCTAACTATTAGAAGTCAAACTATATGGGGTGGGAGTATTCAAAAATAGAAAAAATCCTGGGAAAATGTCTTTGCAGAGATATCTTTGATTGCAAGGCAGGCAGTTCTTATGTCCCCAGGACTGGCGTTGCTTAAATTATACAGTGAGGACTCACCAAGAATTAGAAATAAAGACCTTATAACCCATTTATTGACTGTGGCGAGAACAACCATAGCCAGAACATGGAAAACATTGCAATTGTTGACCATGGATAAGTGGCATGAAGCAGTCTAGCAGACAGCTTTGTTGGAAATGCTAACATGGAAATTGTGAGTAGCAAGAGGCCAAAAGAAAAACTATAACTTCTATGCACTATGGGGTGATTCTATTGAACACACTGGTAGTGAGGCTCATGGAGGAGTACTGTTTGGGGGCGGGTAACATAGTTTGGAATATTTGAAGTATACATTTTGAGCTTTCAGATTGCTGCAAAAATAATGTATTCCCTCCTTTTAATGAGATTGGAGCGCATGCGTCATTTTATGGTCTTAACAGTAAGTTCGTAAGTGACTGTGGAGGACAATTATGGATCCACACGTCCATCCACAGTGGAGACATAGGTTTCTGCAGGGGCGGAGGAAGGGGGTGCAGTAGGGGCAGTACGCCCTGGGTGTCACCACTAAGGGGGGTGGCAAAATGCTGGGCGGAACTCAATGCAGTGCGCCCGAGCCATGTGTCTCTCCTGGGAGTGACATAGTATCTTGGTTGCACACAGGCTTCGCACTGCCCAAACGGTCCGCCCGCTGCCTCCCCCTCAGCTGTAGGGCAGCTGAGAGGGAGGAGGCAGGCAGACTCATTGGAGACCCCGTGGAGCGTCCTGCCTTGGCTGGCCACCGCCCCCCCGCAGGTGGCTGGCCACGCCTCTGGGTGCAGGGCATACGCGCCGCCCCAAGCGTCCGATCGGCTTGCTCCGCCACTGGGTTTCCGGGTGGGGGCTGATCACGGTGAGGGTTTACCAAATGTGCCTTCCTCTTAGCACATTTTCCCCTTTCGTCCTGAGTTCGAGCGTCTTCAATTTCCATGACACCTTTGGTAAAGGCTGTTCTCCAAATGGAATGGATACAATCTACTGCTCCCACAACTGCAGGGCATCTCTTTGTCTCTGTCCCGCATGGGCTGTTAGGACTGCAGCCCAATATATTAGTCAGGCATGTGGTCTAAACCACTGAGCCTCTTGGGCTTGCTGATCAAAAGGTCGGCGGTTCAAATCCATGTTATGGGGTGAGCTCCCATTGCCCTGTCTCAACTCCTGCCAGCCTAGCAGTTCAAAAGCACGCCAGTGCAATAAATAGGTACCGCTGTGGCAGGAAGGTAAATGGCATTTCTGTGTGCTCTGGTTTCCGTCAGTGTTCCATTGCGCCAGAAGCAATTTAGTCATGCTGCCCACATGACCCGGAAAGCTGTCTGTGGACAAAAACCGACTCCCTCAGCCTGAAGCGAGATGAGTGCCTCAACCCCATAGTCGCTTTTGGCTGGCCTTAACCGTCCAGGGATCCTTTACCTTTTTTATAGCTTGCATTAGAGCTGTGTGTGTGCGCACACAGTTTTATGGGCACATAACCCCCCCCCCCACAAACACACACACCATATATCAAGTAATTTTGACTTCAGGGGAAATGTAACAACTTGTAACTGGCATAGTATTTTGGATTCCAATCTGTGTCATTCAAGCTGTTATACTCATTAGATATGGTCTACAGGCATCTTCTTTGAGAGAAGACAGCTCAGTTGATTCCCTAAAAATTGCACATTATACAAGGTGACAAATCGTTTACAATTCAACATTAAGCTGAATGATTCATTGCTGCAAGTTCTGGTCTATGCAAAAATGCACATTGTTTTCAGTAGTTTTGGTGTGAATATCCCTGTCACTTTAAGATGACGCATGAAGCTCAACTTTCATATTTAATCAACAGATGAGTTGGGTAAGAAGTAAAAGGGTAGGGTTAACATGAATTCAGTCCAGTATGTACCACAGCAGCACAACCATGCTTAGCATTTATCCCATGCATTAGAATAGGGGTGAGAAAGCTGTGGCAATCCAGAGGCTGTTGACTCCAAATCCCATTAGCCCCAGACAGTATGGCCAATGGTCAGGGCTCAACAGAGCTGTAGTTCAAAGGTTCTCCATTGTTTTTTAGAATATTTGAAACACTTTTCTCTTAATTGCCCCAGCAATGCTTAGAACCATTCAGTTGAGTGAGGGTGCCTTGTTCAATGCCATCTAGTAACTTCACTGCAGATGCAAGATCTGAAGTTTCCTAATTTGTAGTTCATTCTTTGAGTCACATGCAGATAAAAAAATATGGCAGGAATTTGTAAATACCTGTGTAGGAGTGTGTATTTGTCTGTGTATGTGTGTGTGTGTGTGTGTGTGTGAGTGAGAGAGAGAGAGAGAGAGAGAGAGAGAGAGAGAGAGACTGAATACACTGAGAACTTTGTTGTTCAGTCGTGTCCGACTCTTCGTGACCCCATGGACCAGAGCACGCCAGGCACGCCTATCCTTCACTGCCTCTCACAGTTTGGCCAAACTCATGTTGGTAGCTTACACTGTCCAACCATATCATCCTCTGTCTTCCCCTTCTCCTTGTGCCCTCCATCTCTCCCAACATCAGGGTCTTTTCTAGGGAGAACTACTCTGGTTTATTTTAATATCCGCAGCTGAAGCTACGCCAACCAGAATTTAATGCTAATAACCCAAGACTGGTAGCTGCTACCCCTACTTTTTAGATCACGATAAGTTTCTAATGTTAATTTATTGTTGCTTCTATATCCCACTTTCTGCCAAGGACCTTGAGGTGGCATACATGGTAAAGGTAAAGGGACCCCTGACCATTAGGTCCAGTCGCGGACGACTCTGGGGTTGCAGCGCTCATCTCGCTTTATTGTCTGAGGGAGCCAGTGTACAGCTTCCAGGTCATGTGGCCAGCATGACTAAGCCGCTTCTGGCGAACCAGAGCAGCGCACGGAAACACTGTTTACTTTCCCGCCAGAGTGGTACCTATTTATCTACTTGCACTTTGTGCTTTCGAACTGCTAGGTTGGCAGGAGCAGGGACCAAGCAATGGGAGCTCACCCCGTCATGGGGATTCGAACCACTGACCTTCTGATTGGCAAGTCCTAGGCTTTGTGGTTTAACCCACAGCGCCACCCGCATCCCTGGCATACATGGTACTCCTCCCCATTTATTCCCACAATAAATGAGGCTGAGGTCACCCAGTGAGCTTGGTGGCTGAGTGCATTTTTGAACTCTGGTTTCACAGGTTGTAGTCCAAAACTGGCTCCAGGAAGAAGAGTTCCTGGAACTCCAGGAAGGGTGAAGTTGTCTCAGATTGATGTGCACCTTTCTTATTTCTGTCAGGTAGATTTCAAGCTTACTATTGCATGTCCTCCGATTTGTCTAAAATGCTGTTTCTCAATCTTTTAAATCCACACCTCCTTTTGCTAACATAACCCCCACTCTTCAAACCTGGCTCCCCAGATTACTTCATCTGAATTTTCAAATGGATTGAAAATTTGTGACTTTAATTTTATACAGTGGTACCTTGGTTCTCAAACGCCTTGGTTCTCAAACAGCTTGGAACCCAAACACTGCAGACCCGGAAGTAAATGTTCCGGTTTGCCAACTGTTATCAGACGGTGAACATGCTCCGCTTTTGAGTGCCACACTTCCGTTTTGAGTCTGTTTTTGCTATTTATTTTGCGTTTTTGTTTTTGCAGCTCTTTTTTTTTTTTGAATGTGGAACCCAGTTTAGCTACTGATTGATTGATTGATTGATTGTGTGACTGCAGTACATTGTTTATTGCTTTCATTTTATGGATCAGTGGTCCCATTAGATAGTAAAATTCATGTTAAATTGCTGTTTTTGGGGTAGTTTTTAAAAGTCTGGAATGGATTAATCCGTTTTGCATTACTTTCTATGGGAAAGCGCACCTTGGTTTTGGAACACTTTGGTTTTGGAATGGACTTCTGGAACAGATTAAGTTTGAGAACCAAGGTACCAATGTACGTATAATATACTTTCTGGGGTGAACACTCACCCCCTGCAAGATTTTCGTATGCCCTCTCTCTGGGCTTGGCTTCAAAGCAGACAAAGTGGTTGTCATGGTTTGGTTATAGTACTAAACTCATTGCAAAACATTCTATTGAAAATTCGAGTGTGAGTTAGTCAGGAAAACACAAAACCATTTTTTTAAAAAAAAAATAGCAGTGATTTCTAACTAATACTCTGTGTAGATATAAAGTGATATAGGTCAGGGCTTTGCACTTAGAATTACAGAGTCTACTGATTGCTAATTCATTTCTAGGGAACAAAACGATTTTCAAAGCGTATGCATTGTTAATCGGTCAAGGCAAGCCTCATGGCTCATTACTGGAGAAACCTTATTTTTTTATTTTGAAGTACTGTAATAATGGGCATAGCTCCCTCATCTGATTCAGAAGGGGGTGTTAAAGTGGATTACTTTAGGAGAGTATCTGCTTGATGCCCTAAATTGAATCCAGCTCAGATAACTCTATATTAAATTGTGGCCCTGTGTACTCCCAGGTATGTCATTGAGAGTGGGATGAGATGCAGCAGCTTCCGTGACTCCTCCTTTGCATGGCAAGGTCCCAAACCCACCCGGGAAGTGGAATAAAGACACATGAAACAGTATTTTAGGTTAATGGGCAAAAAAAAGGCCACAACTTTATTGGTTACAGAATGTCAGTGGTATTGGCTTAGGCACTGGAAATCACACGACTATATCTGACTCCTGCCCATCTGCAGGAGTCTTGGAAGGGTTAACCACCAATAGGGGGAGGCTTGCTGATGCACATCAACTAGGAACTCCCCCAGGGTCACCGCTAGTGGTCGTGCCATGGCCCTAGCCCTCCCTCTGGTGCTTCGGACAGAGACCATGCCCCCCAGATTCCTTTAATGGAATACCCTTGAATTAGGAAGGGTAGGTGATGGCCACTACCTCCCCTCCCCTTCAACCTAATACTCCAATGCCTAACTGCCAAACCTTACAAAGCTGTGACGATTTGCTATGAGGTAGGTGAAAAAACCAAATGGCCGGTGCCAATTTGCCAAGTGAAAAAAATTCCTATAAGGCCCCTTGAACAAGCAAGGCAACCAACCGAGGTCCTTAGCAAGGTCAAGAAATAAAGAGCCTAACCTAAGGGAGGGAGGGAGGGGGAACTGACCGAGCAGGGAGAAAACAGGGGTGAGTCCTTGGCCGTCGGCAGTTTAAATAGCCCGTGCCACTCCCCTGGACCGTCCGGGTTGGACGGCCTAAGGATGACGTGGCCAAGGACCAACCAATGGCACAGGGGCTATCCTGACCCATGTGCATGGGGAGGGCTTGCTCCCAGCCTGCAACGTCAACTCCCCGGGAAGCAGAAATGGCTTTACCATCAGAAGGGAGAATCATAGAATTGTAGAGTTGGAAGGGAACCCAAGGATCATCTAGTCCAACCTCCTTACAAGGCAGGAATATGCAGCTGTCCCATATGGGGATCAAACCTGCAACATTGGGGGAAACAAAAGACGAGCTTGTCAAAGCCTCTATGACACATTGGGCAATAGATATAGGAAATAATATAGATTTTAATCTCTGGGGGAAACTTCGGAAGAGTGGTCCGAAGTTTACAGCATGTTCTTCCTCGAAGCAGAACTACCTGAAAATGATGTACCGATGGTATTTAACTCCGAGTAGACTTACTAAGATGTATAAGACTGAATCAGATAAGTACTGGAGATGCAATGAGGCTGAGGGTACGTTCTTTCATATGTGGTAGACTTGTAAGAGGATAAAAGAGTATTGGGAAATAATTCATAATGAATTTAAAAAATGTTTAAAAGTACTTTTTCCAAAAAAAAAAAAAAAAAAAAAACAGCAAACAAAAACCCAGAGTCCTTTTTGTTGAGGATAATTCAGACGGAAATTCCCAGGTGTCACAAAAGGTTATTTATGTATGCCACTACTGCGGCCCGTGTTTTGTTAGCCCAAAAATGGAAAACAAGCAAGGTCCCAACTAAAGAAAAGTGGCAACTTAAACTGATGGAATATGAGCAGCTTGCAGACCTAACATATAGAATAAGAGAACAAGAACATACGCTTAAAGAAGATTGGTAAAAGTTTATTGAATATATGGGGGAAACTGTGTACACTTGAAAACGTTGGCAGCATTAAGATAAATTCAACAGTGTAAATAAGTTTTGATGGATGTAATAACGGAGCTATTAATAAATAATAAAAGGAGAAGGGAAGTCATTGATATTTTAATGTTGGTTAAATGAATATTCATGAATATTCTAAAATGTAAAACAGAAAATTCATAGATATATATATATGAGAACCTGCAACCTTGGCATTATCAGCACCATGCTCTACCCAGCTGGGCTATGCAAGCTCAAAGATAACCAAAGTTACGGAAGGGTGCAGAGGGATGTGGGGAGAACTCAAATAAGGTGTTGAGCTTTAGCTTTTAGGGAGGGCTCCTGGGTGGGCATGGAGCAAATCTGTTCATCCATTAATGTCATATCATAATCACGTAGAACCTATCTATAGTACAACAAGAAGTCCAACAATAGGCAACTGCCAAAGGTTTGATTGACCACTAAGTCTGAGTTTAGCAAAGATAGTTGCATTTTAGGAATTCTATTACCATTGTGAGCTAGTGTTGCCAAAGAAGTTAACAAACAAGAGAGCACAGAATGGAGTTCCAATTTGATAATTTCCTAATAAATATTTTAGGAACAAGTAAAGACATGTCTTTGGGATGCAGCGCTTGACCCTGTATATCCAATGTGGCAAAAAACAAAGGCCACATTCCATTTCATCAGTCCTTCCATTTGCATTGGCTTTGTATTCTGCGTTGGATTTTGCTGGAACTTTGCATCCCAGAAACTCTCTCTATTAGGAAGTTTGTTTCTTGTCATGTTGTATTTCTTCCGATGCATATGATGTCCTCTTTTGCCATTTAAAGCACCCTGGGGAACTAGTATTCCACCATTTCTGTGGTTTCAAAAACAGCCTTTGCATTAGCCTTTAAGTGCCTCTTGGTAACAAGATTAATAAAACACTGGGTTACTTGTAAGTCAAATCAGGTGGAAAACATTTCAAGTAAAGACTGCAGTATTTAATATGTAAGTGCCAATGGTGCAGATCCCCTAGTCTACATGATGAATATTCTCAAAGACCTTAAATACAAAAGTTAAAGGCAAGGATAGTTGGTGAGGGGCAGAGGAAAACACGTTTATCTGCACAATTCATTTTTCCCAAGCATTTCATGCTGAATATATTTTACAAAGCTCTGATTAGGTGACAGTTTCTAGATAACCTTTATACTTGCCACATCAGCTGTTTGTTTTATGCTTGGGGGAGCGAACCAATTTGCTGTAAGATTTTACAGCTATTCTGCCAGGAACAATGTGAAATCTAATGCAAACAAAGGGAACATTTTTAGCTTGCAATTATATATCTGTAACTGTATTCTCTCTCTCTCTCTCTCTCTCTCTCTCTCTCTCTCTCTCTCTCTCTCTCTCTCTCTCTCTCTCTCTGCTGTTTCCTTTTAAGATTTTGGATATGCCCGACGAGAGATGAGCTGGTATAAACAGCTTGGCTTTACGTTCCACTGAAGAATATCTAGAGCTCAGTTGAAGGCAAAGTGTCCAAGTTGCAGCCAAAGGCGCTTGAGAAGACAGTCAGCAGAGGAGAACGATGATAATACAACAAGGCTTGCTGGTGGTACTACTCTGGGTGTGCCTGCTCCACCCCTGCTTAACAGCAATGGTATTCAGCAGGACTACAGACCAGCAACCCAAAAGTTTTGCTGCACGTGGAATAGGGAATGAAGGAAAAGCTCTGCACCGCCAGAAGCGAGGCTGGATGTGGAACCAGTTCTTCTTGCTGGAGGAATATACCGGCTCAGATAACCAATATGTAGGCAAGGTAAGCCATATGCATATCTTCTCCTATTCTTCTTATGCATTGCAGTGAGTTAATGATAGGGAATTATCTTCATTCTCAAATATATAGAGACCTTTTGTTTGTTCTGTTGAAAAAAAATATGACCAAAAGCTCTGGAAATGGGAGTATTGGATTGAAACACCCGTGTTCTAATGTGGATAAATAATCGTGTGATTTTTGCATTTCTGAATTTGTAGATTTGATTTTTGTATACAAAAAGCAGCATTTTTGAGTATGACTTATCTTTTATACTTTGTACACCTTCCTCTGGAACACAAACTATCCTTCATCTTCCAACATTGACTCTTCCTCTGATGAAAAAGGTGACCCTTGCTAACTTACCTGTTCTGATTTTTTTTTTTTAACATGAAGTGAAAAATTGGATCAGTAAATCATGAGTGAATGAGTTTTATGTTCAATTGAAGCATAGATTTAAAAAAGGACAAAGCCTTGTCTCAAGTACTTTCTCCTTATTTGAAAGAAAACTGCAGCTCTAGTGTAGTACTATAGATTTCCAAGTATTTTTATAGGACCCTATCCTAAGTATCATTTATGTATCACAAAATCTGGCTGCAGAAGGTGGCCATTTCAATGATTTAATACCTGTAGCCAAACTGCATGTGACCTGGATGTGACCTAGATACACTAGGAAAGCCCTGATGGAGGTTCCTTGGAAAATTAGTTACCCAGACTTTCATAAATGGTGGCTATCGATTACCCTGCAATGAACAGGCCACAAATAAATACATGGTATGCTGTGGGGTTCATTCTTAATCAAATCAAAGTAACATTGAGGCTGAACAGACCTGGCCATTGTCCCTCATGAGCTCAGTCAGGGGTACCAACTTGAAAAAAATATTGGGGGGCCCAGGTAAGCCCCACCTGACATAACTGAGCACATGATGTGGTGTGCACACACCATTTAAATGGCAATGTCCATCAACTTGGAGGGGGCAGCCTCCTCAAATATTTTATTGGGGTGAAGGGACCTCAGCCCCTAGGAGTTTGCTCCTGTGATCTCAGTGAGCACCTCCATAATTCTCAGCAATATGCTTGTTTTTCTGTGCAGTACATTTAGTGATTTCTGATTGGGTGAGTCAACTTGGAAAGGGTTCGCTGGAGGAGAAAGTCTGAAAACTACTACACTAGAAGTGTGGAGAAGCTTGTAGCTTACATTACCCAAAGTCCTGTCAGTGCACAATCTTCCATAGTAGAATGTCAGATAAAATCCATGCTTGGAAACACTCAGAGATGATACGTGAGTGATTCTATGTCAGAAGTGGCCCTGTGTATCTTCTCTATGGATAAATCCCTAGATTCTGGAGATGACTCTTGCATATCGCTGTCAGGAAGATCTAAGAGACACCACTTCCAATGTTACAGTAGAAGTGCACACAAACACTTGTGAGTTACTTGTATGTCCTATGGGGGTGCATTTCTTGTAGCAACCATAAGCTGCCCTCAGGGCCACAATTATGGCATCATGAAATCTAGGAGAGGATTCCACAACTAGATTGGGACTGTGGGAACCAGGGATTTCTTTCAGTCAAAACTAATCAGAGCTCAGCTCCGGCACTTCTCAGGTGGGCGCCATTGCCAATCTATGAGAACAAGGGAGAAGTTCATGGTGAGCTTCGGCACCTCTTTATCTAGAAAAATAGCACTGGATGGAACTCTTTTGATATTTATAATACCTATTTGGAATCAAATAGAAGGACTGGGTCCCAGCATTATGCAGAGAATATTGATGACCTAATTATATAATATCTAGAGAAATCTCTGCACATGTTGGCAAAAGGATATTTCATAGGAAGAAATGACAAGCCATTAAAAAAAAAAAATCAAGAACAGGTTCGAACATATTTCATGCTCCTATAGGCTGATCCTAACGATGTTAGCAGGTCTTGATGAACAGTGATGTTCTCTTTTTCATATATTGGGTCTGTTGCTCAGCTGTGTAGACTCAACACACAGATCAGAATTAGTTATTATAGTGGACTTGCTGCCTGGCTTTGTGGACATTTTCACTATTTTTGCTGAGTTCAAGTAGATTCATGTTTCAAACCTACGTGCAGTTGGATTTCCCCCCCAATGAAATTAGTAGAAAACTTCCAGGGAATTGTGTTTTGGTATAGGGCCACTAGACCACAAAACAATTCAAATAGTTGGGGGAGCTATTCACACAGTTCTATGCCTACAAATTAGTGTGCCATTCTCAGCATCAGCGACTCATTTGGAGCCATTCAGGGATAGCCAGAAGGCTTTGTGCTCCTGTGCAAATTTTCTAGCTGAGGTTATTCAAGCGCATTCTAACTCTGGCATTTGAAACAGGAGATCTCTCCTTCCTCAAACTGTTCATCTCTATTGTTAATTAGCATAATATTTTTGCATCTATGAATGGAGATATTATGTTTTATGCCTTTTGATAAGCAGCAGATTCCCTTGGAAGGGAACAAAAATAGATAAATATGGATTTGCAATAAGTCATATAACAGTGGAAGCTAGCCTGAAAGCATTCCATTTATGCCACATTACCCTGACTAAACATCCACATTGCATTATGTTGCCTTGCTCCAGAACAGACACTCAACTCAAATAACCTCACATAATGTAATGTAACATGCCATATTACATATGCTTTATTAATTCAGATAGGCCAAATTGAATGGGGGGGGGTCATTTTGTCCTCTTTGGCTAAGGAAGCTCATAAAAAAATCAATTTATTGAGCACTCCAGAACTAAAACATAAGATCTGACAATGTTCAAAACACCTTTGAGGGTGAACAGCTGCAAGAGGAAGGATTTTCAGCAGGTAACAGGAGTGGAGCCCTGACCTGTGTTAGGGAGCACATTCCCGAATTGGGCTTTTTCTTCAGATACAAGTGGCCAACGAAAGCATAAACTTAAAAAAAAATATGTGTGAATACAAAATGTGTACAGTGGTACCTTGGCTCTCGAACTGAATCCATTCTGGAAGTCCATTCGAATTCCAAAACATTCGAAAACCAAGGCACGGCTTCTGATTGGCTGATTGGCCCCAGAAACAATGCCGACAGCTGAAACGGACGTTCGGCTTCTGAAAAACCTTCGCAAACCTAAACACTTACTTCTGGGTTTGTGGTGTTCGGGAGCTGATTTGTTTGTCAATTCAGGAACCAAGGTACCACCCTACTTTGATCTTAAATATATTGTTTAACTATGCATTATAAAACAATTGGATAATATAGGCATAGGAGGTAGAAAATGCAAGCCTTGACTTGGCCCATGCAAGGAATGTGAGCCGTTTTCTTATAGCATCTTCCTTCTTTTTGCCCTGCCAGAAGATCACAATGTGGCTTACTCCTATGGTGAGCCACACTTACTCCTAGGGATGGTTGCAAAATCCAAGCCAACTCTCACCACAATTGAGTGGAGTTTATGGTTTGACAGCTTTAACATGTCCAATGAGGCCAATGAAACCAAGGACCCTTGGGGATGATTCCTGCAAATGTAATAGAACTAACCACAGGAGTGCCTAAAGGATAACATATTGTGTGGAAATGTTAATGTGTTTGTAAGTGTTCTACAAGAGAGCTTCAGTTTTCCATCTATAAAGCGTACTCGGAGATAATGAGGTGCTGGGGTGCAAGGAAGAAGGAAGGAAGGAAGCCGAGTGTTTCTCATTCATTAACACCAAAGGAACATGGCACAAGATAGCGGCAAAATTCTCAAAGGCCACAGCTTATTTGTAAGTGAAAGTCGGTGTTAGTAATCAACAATTCTGATCAACACTTCCTACCCAAGAGCTAAAGTGACTTATTCTTCCTATTTGGCTGTTTGCAGCTTCTTTCAGAAACTTAGTTGCATTGGATTTTACTTTGAGGAAAAATAACAAGGAACAAAAGCTCTTTGCTGATGGCTTCATTTATTAACAATTATTTAGAAATATAATACCTTTATTGTCAATGTACAACCTGTGTACAATGAAATTAACCGAGCCTCCCTCCTCCCCCACACAAATACTCAGTCTCATTGCACTCTGTGTGCTTGTTGCACAACACACCAACCCCAAAAGTCAGTTGTATTGGCCTTCGTTAGTTCTTTTTAAGGATGCTTTCCAAATTACCCCCATCATTTCCCTGACTAGATTTTTGGATACCAAAATATATGGATATATGGAAAAGCATTGTCAATCTTTGGGGTTCATTTGCTTATTTTTTCTCCCCAAACTTTGTTGAGACTACTGCGCACTTTCCTGCAGACAAATATGAGCAAGCTGAATGTTATTACCACACAAAGGACAATTGTTGTCATCATGCAATCCCATCATATATTGTTTTGTGACTTAATCTTTTGCACATCTACTGAGAAGTAAAACCCCACTGAGTTCACTAGGGTACATTCCAAGCAACTGTGTATTGGAGTGCAGTCTAAGTTACTATGCAACGAGGAATCATTGATGATGAAATGACATCATGACTGTTTTTTTGTGGGTGAATGTGCATTTTCACAATGCTCACATTGGACACCACCAACTCATGGAACAATAAGGAAACAAAAAAAGGGGCCTTCTGGCGGATCCCTCACTGTGAGAAGTGAGGTTACAGGGAACCAGGCAGAGGACCTTCTCGGTAGTGGTGCCTGCCCTGTGGAACGCCCTCCCATCAGATGTCAAGGAGATAAAGAATTACACAACTTTTAGAAGACATCTGAAGGCAGCCCCGTATAGGGGAATTTTTTAATGTTTGATGTTTTGTGGCGTTTTTATATTTTGCCGGAAGCCGTCCGAAAAGGCAGGGGCAACCCAGTCAGATGGGCAGGGTTCAAATAATAAAATCACCATCATCAACGACTAAGCACTGTTGCTAACCTGGAGGGGGGGAAGGTGTCAGGAAGGGCAGTGCAGTTCTGATGCAGTAGCAGAAATATAAGGCTGGCTCCACTGGTGTATTTGCACTGCGCCAACCTCCCTGATGTTTGGCCCTTCTCCCTCTTCTTTCCTGTAAGCAGCAGTGATTCGGCTGTCAAGGGTTCAGGTGAGTACCCCCACACACTACACTGTCCGCTCCCGATGCAAACTGATATGTGCAAATGGATTTGAGGACTGTGCAAAATGTTCTTTGCTAGACCATATCCGTGCATTCATGTCCTAATCCAATGGTTTTCAAACAAGGTTTCTGAGGAATGCTAGGGTGTTTGTTTGTTTTTTTAAGAAGCTCATTGGGCTTCTAGATAAGACCAGCAATGCGCAATATGCATCTCTGAAGACAGCTTTCTCAGACCACCAATTCTTCCAGACACTGTTATTCTGGGGAACGTTTCATGTATTCTAGACTGTCCACTTAGCTCAATGGTGAGCACATGCCCCGGACATTTTCATTCCCAAAGAGACATCCAAATAGTGCCCCCTGAATATTTTTTTAAAAATTGCTGTGGTAGTCCGACATCAATTCTTGCCATCCTCTATCTCCCCTCTCCTGCTGCCTGAAGAAAGTTGTTTCGCCTTGTTTCATGACAAAACCAGACTTTTCAGCCACTAGAAAACTTGAAAACCATGTTCCTCACAGATGTTTAGCATTGAGAGCTCCAGATGGAAGGAGGAGCTAAATCCTGAACCCTTCCCTTGACAGTGTGTGATCAAGTCTTGACAGGATCTGGGTCATTTGGCCAGTTTAGGAGAAGCGGGGAAAGTGATAAGAGACAGAACTGTTGCAGGGGTACAGAATCAGTTCCCCAGATTGTTTGGGGCTGTTTTTGCTTTAAATGTGCTTTAAATGGATGGCTTATATGCAGAGTGAATGTGCCTGTGGGGGCATATTTTTTCTGCCTTCCACAGGGGCATTCAGTTGACCCAGATTGGCTTCACGTACCGTGCTGAAGTCTAGAAGCACAAGCTATTGTCCAAGTAAAAGATTTCAAACTTAAAGGCTGTGTAGAGTAATACAAGTCATTTTTTTAAAGGGTAGAGTTCTAGAAATATGATGATCATCAGTTTAGCTGTGAGTTGATTCTTTTCTTTGTAAATGAAAATCAATATATTTAAATATGCTTCCCCAGCTAATGAAAACAGTGATGAATCTGTAGGGCATATACATGTAGGAGGTATATTGGATTTTATTATTGGACTATAACTTTTATAGCAATATCTGTCATTGGATGAAGGGGGGGATTCCAAGAATTCATAACTGACATAGTAGATATATTCTGTTCATAAGCCTGAAATTGTTTACCCTAAGATGTGGCAGGTTTGAGAATTATAGCTGAACAGCACAATCCTGTGGTCCTTGGAAGGGCATCCCAGGATCCAGAAAGTTCTGTGGATCATCATCTCCACAAGAGGTTGCCCAAGAAGCTATAGTGAGGCATACTGAGGACAAGTCAGGAGCAGATGGGAAGTAGTTTTTGACCCACTAGATTGAGGGCACTTTAAGTTCCACCCAATGCTCCTGGAATAGGGGCAAAGTACATTAGCCCTGGGACTCGCATACCTATTTTATTGATTGATTGATTAAGTTTATATACCACCCTATACGTGGATAGGGTGGCGCTGTGGTCTAAACCACAGAGCCATATGGCTTGCCGATCAGAAGGTCGGCAGTTCGAATCCACACAACAGGGTGAGTCCCCGTTGCTCGGTCCCTGCTCCTGCCAACCTAGCAGCTCAAAAGCACTCCAAAGTGGAAGTAGATAAATAGGTACCGCTCCGGCGGAAAGGTAAACTGTGTTTCTGTGCGCTGCTCTGGTTCGCCAGAAGCAGCTTAGTCATGCTGGCCACATGACCCGGAAGCTGTACGCCGGCCCCTCGGCCAATAAAGCGAGATGAGCGCCACAACCCCAGAGTCATCTGCGACTGGACCTAACGGTCAGGGGTCCCTTTACCTTTACCTATACTTGGATGTCTCAGGGCAGTTCACAGGAAAAATAGCAACATATATAATCAGAATAAAAACAACAACCCAATAACCCGCCCCCCAAGAGCCATATTTTAAAAGGGTATAGGATGTCAAACAGATCAACCAAAGGCCTGGTTAAAAAGGAACATTTTTGCCTGGCGCCTAAAGGTGTATAATGAAGGCGCCAGGCGAACATCACTGGGGAGATCATTCCACAGATGGGGAGCCACAGAGTTGCTGGGGAAACCCAGCCAGATGGGTGGGGTATAAATTTATTATTATTATTATTATTATTATTATTATTATTATTATTATTATTATTATTATTATTATTATCATGATGTTGCCACCTTCCGGACCTCTCAAGGAGGAAGCACATGGAGGGCCTCAGAAGATGATCTCAGGGTCCAGGTAGGTTCATAGGGAAAGAGGTGGTCCTTGAGGTATTGCAGTCCTGAGTAGTTGAAGGCTTTATAGGTCAAAACCAGAACTTTAAATTGGGCCTGGAAACTAATTGGTAGCCAGTGCAGTTGAACCAGGATCGGTGTAATATGTTCAAACTGTCTTGCTCCGGTGAGCAACTTGGCCACTGAATTCTGTGCCTTTCGCATTGGGATTACTGGCAAAGTAAAGATTCTTTAAAATTGGGGGGGGGGGAATGAAAGGAGGAAGAATATGTGAGTGCTAACACATCATGAAGCAGTGCTAGAGCAGCTGCTTTGCATAAAGAATGTCTCGGGTTAAATCCTTGGCATCTTTAGGTAGGACTAGAACTCTGTCTATAAAACCTTAGAGAGCCACTGTGAGTCAGAGTGGACAACACTCAAAGAGTGTGACCCTCTTTGAAAATATAGTTTTAGAAAGGACTTGAATCCTTGAACCTTATCTTGCATCAGTAGTATCTCTCAAACTTTGTCGAACTGAGTCTTCCCCCTCAACACTGATTAAGTACAGAGCTAGAAATCCCAGTTAATTTCTTATTTAAATCTGATATTTAAGATCCATTTATGAAACCTTTGCCCAAAGCGTTTTGTACATTGTGAAAAGGTACGCTGACTCTTGAGGGAAATGCTTAAAAGCAATATATTCTGCATCCTCCGACTACTCACTGACTTTGAGTGTAGGAAGCACATTTTGCAGTGCAAACATAATAATACCAGGCTCTAATATATCTCAGAATCCTTCTGCCCTTCTTGCTGCCTGTCCTTAAACAGGTTTTGTGCAATAAAAGTCCTCGAGACATTTACGTGGCAGCAAAGTAGCATGACGTTATGCAGATCTCCAAAAAGTGCTGGCACCATCTTGTCTTATCATAGAGCCATTTCAGAATGCAAAAGAATACACAAAAGGAAGAAGGAGAATGGAATTTGGGTGCACCTAGTTTGTTGACCAATTAAGAAAATAATAACGGAAATAGATGTATAGATGGATTAAGAACAGAAACACACACACACACACACACACACACACACACACACACACACAGAGAGAGAGAGAGAGAGAGAGAGAGAGAAGACAACGGTTTTAGTTTAGTTGTAACAACTCTGCAATTATTATTTAACTGACATGAATAATTCACTATATCTGAGGTCCCCAGAGAACAGACTGTATATACATTTAAACCAGTGGTTCCCAGACTCTGCACCCCCATGGACCTCTTGAAAATTGCTGAGAATCTTGGTGAATTACTTAATTATTATTTGGCCTATCTGTTGTAACAATTGTGGTGCACATTGCTAGCTTTCTGCGTGGTTTTCAATTGTGTTTTTATTGCTTCTTTTATTTCTTGTGTTGTACATTTTTATTCTTATTAAATTATGATTATTTATTTAGGATAATAATAAATAGAAAAAGAAAAAAGAGCAAAAAGTATTGTGTGGAAGTTAAAACCAATTTAAAGGAGAACTATATTTCAATCCACAGATTGGTTCAGGAGGAATGGATCAGGTGAGCTTGCTTGGGGATATGCAAAGATATTCAAATTCCCCAAACCTCCCTAGTTAGCATGTATGCTGAAACCAGCCACTTATTTTCAGCACCGTCGTACAAGCAGATCAAAAAATAATGGGCTACTGTGCCAGGAATGAAATTTATTGTTAATTCTGGTTTCCTAACAAGGTAAGGAAGCAATCTGTCTGTTGGTTTCCACTGAGGAAAATTAGTTTCATGGGGTTTTATTAGTGCAATAACTTATTGGGGGCTAATAATGATGGTTTGTGCTCTTAGCAGGGTCGGTAAATCTGCAGGCGAGATTTGAGGGGACGTGTTGCTCTGCTTTTTGAAGGTTCCCCAAACATGAAACCTATATAGTTTTAGTTTGTATGCACACAGAGTCTCTTTATATCAACCATTCAGAACATCAGGGTGGGAGCAAGGCTAGCTAATGTTATCCTCAGTGCATTTTTTTCTGGGGGGACTCAATGGTACGCAGTCCTGGCACTCCCCCCCCCCAAAGTGTGGCACTTACTGTCACAACTTCATTGTGAGCACCAGCACCATTTTTTTTCTTTAAAAAGAGCACTGGTTTTCCTGCTCCTCCTCCTCTTGTACACATTTTGTCTATCCAGAATGATCAAATGAAGAGGGTTTCCTTTCACATATCACCTGGCATTTTGTTCCAGTCTGCAGTTCTTTGGAGAATATTCATACTGAACGGCCTTTCACTTGACCTAAATCATTAAAAGGTAAACTAACAATATATTAAAAAATATGCCTCATTATTTTTATGAATGATGCCAAGAGAGAGGGGGCGAGTGCTTTCGCAAGTGATCTCATTGAAAATTCTGCATTTATATTTCCTATGGCAGAAGACGTGTTTCTGAATAATTAGGATTATGAAATGCTACCTGTGTTTGTGAAAATGTTGAAAGAACCTTCTGCCATTTGAATTCCCCCTGCAAAGTGCTCAGATCACAATTCCACTTAATTAAGACATTTTAGCCACTATAGTTTGAAAGGACAATTTTGCGCCGCTGTTCTCAAAGTTGCAGAGCAAAGAAGAAAGATTGCTTGGGAATTCAGAGGGTTGGGGTTAAACAAGAGACTCTGCTGTGGTTGTTGTTTGGACAATGTTTTTATGATTGTACTCAAAATGAGCATTGCTTCAAACAATATCACTAACTTCCAGCTATCTATTACGATGCTTAACGTTGGCTGGATTGGTCTTCCAGATTGGTGATTGTGGTGGAATAAAACCCATTCCACTCAGGAAACAACTTTGGGGGAAGTTATTGTTTTCTTGAATGCCAGCTGTACATTCGCAAGACAATGCCGACTTTGAATTCTGGTCCGTAATGGGTGCTGCCACAAAGTGATGCCATCGCTGCTGTTTACCAGGGCCCAGAAACTTTAGGGGTGAGCTCCACTGCAATAATTCCTGCAAGCTCTCTGGTATCACATCTCATTCCCCAAATCACCAAGGAATGAGAAGTAACAGGGATGATGCCAGAATTTTGTTTAACATTCTCATTGCATGGCCCAAGTACACATGGGGCAATGTACAATTTAGACTCACACATATTATGATGTAAGTGTTGTAATTCCCATTCCACCTTAATAACAGACTGAGGACGGGAGCTTGTCACATGTCTGTATAGTGTTCCATTGTGCTGCTGGGAACTTCCGTTCCTCAGTCTGTACTTTCTCTTTCATTTTCCGAACATGGAGGTGACTGGACGTGTGCATTCTTTTGTCCTCATGTTCGCCTAATAAATGGTTGTATAAAACGCTCATGCCAGCCTCTGTAGTGCATCTTCTGCTGCTGAATGGACTGTACAAGAGTGCTTAGCTTCCTGGAGGTAGGTCTCTGGTTTCTGCTGCTGTTCCAGGGGTTTGAAGTTCGACCGGCAGTTCGGCCGGAGGTGTTTGGGCCAGCAGGGAGCATGTCCGTTGTTCCCGTTTCCCTGGACAAATCATAACAGTAAGATCCCTTGAGCTTAGTAGTATTGATTTATAACTAAACACATACGGAATTGTCCTTTTAATCTTATTTAATCTCGGTTAGAAACAATGGGGCAACAAGCAGAACCTTCCTTTGAAAACCAAGGATCCCTGATTCTTACTATCCAGTATTAATTGTAGCTATTGTTCATAATCCTTGGACTTTTAAATTACTTTCTGGAAAGGAAAATTGAGAGTTTCCATTTGGTGAGCACGTGTCGTCTTGTCTAAGAAATGCAACTGGTAGTGAGATTTATTTACTACTTATTTTCTACATTGATAACCTGTCTTTCCATGAAGAAGCTCAAGGTGTGACATACATATTTCTCCGTCTCCCTGTTTTATTCTCACAACAACCCTATGAGGTAAGATAGGTTGAGAGTGAGTGATTGGCCCAAGGTCGCCCAATGAGCGTCCTTGCTGAGTGGGGATTTGAACCCTGGTCTCTCAGGTCATAGCCCAGTGCTCTAACCACTACTCCACACTGGCTCACCAGACTGGCTGATGCCCTGCCCCCTTATCTCACTGCCAATGGAAACCAACAAAGAACAATAATTTATAATAATAATTTATTATTTATACCCCACCCATCTGGCTGGGTTTCTCCAGCCACTCTGGGTGGCTCCCAACAGAATATTAAAAGCATGATAAAACATCAAACATTAAAAACTTCCCTAAACAAATAGAAAGAGAACCTGCCCAACTGATGCTGACACAAAAACCTCACAAATATACCAATTTTGAAAAAAGAAAAATAATATGTAGGTTTAGCTCCCTCTCTCTCCACCCCCACCTCTCTTCCCCTTCAACCCTATACTAGATACATTGTCTTACATTGAACATAAATATGATACTCTATGATCTAGAAAAAAGAAAAGAGACATTGCACATTCTTTTGTAATTCAAGAAAATCTTTAATTAAAAAACATTTAAAAAATACACAGAGAGAAAGAGTTGGCCTGGATGAGCCTGGTGTTTCAGCACTTTCCTGGTAGTGTTAAGAAACTAAGAACTGCATGCACATAAATGCACATGACCATGGCAGACTTTGGGCTTGCAAATTTCAGCGGTGCCCCATGCGATGCCAAAAATAGGTGCCCCCACCTCTTGTGCTCCATTCTGCAGCTTTGTTTTGGCGCCCCCTGCAGGGTGGCACCCGGAGCACCCAAAAACCACCTCTGTACATGAAACTCCATGCTTGTTCCATCTCTCCTCTGTCTGCACCTAGCATTGAAGCCGGTGGGCCGACTGTGGCAGGAGGCCAATTCCCCGTTTGGCATAGAAATGCCATGGGCTGCTGCAGGAAGACGTGGGACTTTCTATCTGTCACCTGTGAGCCCCCAGCAGGCTAAACTCTCTGTCTGTCACTCTTACCCATGTGTGTGTGTATTTGTGTGTAGACAGTTATAGGAAGTTGGGGCCAAACTTCCTGTTGGCTAGTACTGCTGATAGTACCTCCATTCTAAGCAATCAAAGGCCTTGAGGATATCTTGGGACATAGTTGTCAGTGGGAGTTGAGTTGCTTTGCTATGTTCGATCAGATTCAATAATTTCCTAATGGGGTCTGCTACACTATTGTGACCAGGGACAAAGCTTGTCTGGTTTGATGCTATTAATTTTTGCAAGATTTTTTTTTAGGCAATTAGCCTAGATTGATATGAATATCTTGTTGTCTTGGTTTATCAATGAGATTGGGTGGTATGATGTGTAGACAGTTATGAAAGCATCAAACAGCAGTCGATGAAGGCAGAAGCCAAAATGTTGTACCACATAAATAAGAACTCCTGTGTTGTTAATCAGAATACACACACACACACAGAGAGAGAGAGAGAGAGAGAGAGAGAGAGAGGCTGCTAAGCTGGATATTGTGATGGGAGTTGTGGTCAGTTTGAAGGTTTCCAGAAGCTAGTAAGCAACCATGGACCTCATCGCACAACCCACTTTTTGTGCTTCTTACAAGCAGTCTCAATTATTTCCCCGCAGTACAGACTCACAAGGCAAAGGATAATGTGCAAAGCAAGTAACCATGGTTATTATCAGCAGCAATTCTCAGTACCGTATTTCCAGAATGCCTGATAATGAAGAAAGTGTCCGGTGGAGCTAGTTGCTAATTCATCCGACTCCAAGCACTGAGAATCTTAGGGTGCTCTGACATAAACTGGCCTCGTGGGCTTTAATTAGGGCAGTCGGTAGACCGGTCAGCTATGTTTTTACTACTGAGAAATGCCAGCGGAGACTCCCTTGCCATCAGGTGGCTTGCTCCGTACAGACCCTTTTGCAGGAATCATTTTTGAAAAGTTCCTGAGCCCGCCCCCCGCAGCCCCCATTGTGGCATTGATCTGCCATGGCTGCTTTTCACATCTAAATGAGACAATTGGTGCAGGCGAGTGCCAGCAAAGAAATGGAATCTCATTGATCAGCTGGCCGGGAGAGTTAGAGTAGGGGCAGTGTAAGCAATGGGCATCCTTCCACAAGACACACAAGAGGATCATTAGTGAGATGCACTTAGCTACTGTTGCGCTGGGAAACAGCCAGAATCTCCCTTGCAAACGATGTGAGACTATAGGCAGTCTCTTTCCCCCCCTTTTCTCCCTTTCAGGGAAAGAAAACACTTTGTAAAACCGTATTCATGGTTTAAATCAATGTCTTGGGAAACAAGTTTCTCTTTCTGAGTCGGTGGCTCCCCATCGCAAAAGCCTTCCCTTGCCCTCTACAAGAGAGGATTAAAATGGGATAATTGGTATTCAAGCAGCGGCTAATGGAGGAGGGGAGGGGGGGAAGCAAACATCCATTGCGATACAACTATCAATAATAATAAGAATAAATAAAATAATAATAGAGAGAGGTCACCCAAAATGGTTGTTTGAAGTTATATCTGGCTGCAATAGCTGTAGCGCGGTAATTTGAGTAGCGATTTTAAATCTGGTGCTTAAGGGCCGTTTTCCCCCTCTTTCCTTCTCAAGCATTGTTGACCTTTTAAATCGCCTAGTTATTTGGGCATTTGGGATGAGTGTGGGCTGTTTGATGGGGGCGGTGCGGAGGGAAATCAGCGACTCACATATCCCTTGTGGGTATTTCACTGCAACGCAAAAGTTGAAGAATGAACGTTTCTTTGCTTTTCTTTTAAAAATAATGCCTCTCTGCTGGAAGCCTTGCTTATGTGTGCATGTTTGTCAGGATTCTTTTGTCCACAGAGCCTGGAAAAAAGTTAACTAATGATTACAGCAGAAGGTTTTTGCTTTGTTTGGGGAGTAGGGGGGCTTGTTCCAAGCTGGCATATTTTCTGTTGTGATTCAAGGTATAATTACGGATCAAGTTCATTGTCCCTTCTGTACAGAACAGCATGGCTTATAATAAACACAGAGCCCCTAAGCTTCCCATGTTGTGTAAAATGGTTTGCCCTAAAAGAAGGATCAGCAGCTAGCAACCACTGGGCTGTATCTGGTGCCCTGAAGGCAAGTGGCAGTAAGACGGTTGATTTGGGCATATTGAAAATGAGTCCTTCAGTTGGCTAACCAGCAAGATTTAGAAAGGATGGGTGGCACAGAGAGAGAGCACATCAGCCCTTTTCTCAGGCATTTCATGCAAGTATGTCCATCATTTCCCAAACACTTTCTGTCACGTTGATCAAACCAAATTAAAAATAAAAAAAATTCCTTCCAGTAGCACCTTAGAGACCAACTAAGTTTGTTCTTGGTATGAGCTTTCGTGTGCATGCACACTTCTTCAAATACACACGTTGATGTTGGTTAAATGTTTTGTTGGGGTCGGTGGTTATTTTAACTTGGGTATAACTGTAAACCGATTAGGATTTTTGTTGCTATTTTTATTATAATTGGTTTTTATTGATTTATTGGTTTGTTTGTTGCTTGTATAGGATATCTTGTTTTTTAATGTTTGATGTTTTGTTGTGTTTTATATATTGTAAGCCGCCCAGAGTGGCTGGGGAAACTCAGCCAGATGGGTGGGATATAAATTAAATATTATTATCATCATTATTATTATTACTATTACTATTATTATTATTAAATAACTTCCTCTTCCAGTGTTGAATGGCATCACCAAAAGGCAGCTTCATTGTTATTTGTAACGTTGCAGTCCTTGAACATTGTGTCATTTCTCCCCAAACACACCCGTGCAGGTTTTGTCCCTTGATTTTAGGGCTGTGGGCAATGACCCTACCTTGTCATTTTGGCTCTTGAACCAATCGAAATTCAAGTTAGCGGCCTCCTCTTCACTCCTTTGCCAGCAACAGAACTTTCACTTGGCCAGAAGTATAGAGGGGGAGAAAGAGAGATGGGATAGCACAATGGCTCAGCGTTTAAGCTGCAAGTGACCAGGATGTTGTCCGTTCCCCATCCTTGTTGCTGGAGGAACAGAAGGAATAAACATTTTTCATCTGAAACAAATTCCATGAGAAGTTGGAGCTTTCTTCTCCACGAAACATCTCTAGGAATTTGAGAGAAATATTTTCATTAGATTAGTTTAACTTCAGAGGAGCGGGGAATTGCTCATCTTTTGTGCTCGAAAATGGTGAGGTTACATCTGTGAAATCTCTCACACTAAAGGAAGATAATTGTCTTGGTTAGATGCCATGCTGGGAAGATCACCAAACGTGGACTCACGTGGCTTTCCCCTCTCCCATTTCTGGATAGTGAAAAGTTTTTTTATCTGATTGCTCATAAACATAGTTACATCTAACCATAGTTTTCTTTCAAACCAGAATCATAGAATTGTACAGTTGGAAAGAACCACGAGAATAATCTAGTCCAACCCCTGGCAATGCAGGAATCTTTTGCCCAACGTGGGGCTCAAACCTATGGCCCTGAGATTAAGAGTCTCATTCTCTATTGACTGAGATATCACATACACCAGAGACTGAAACCAGACTGAAACCATCTAATCATGGTTTCAGCTTGAGAGTCTGAAAATAAACTGCAGTTATCTGTAACCATGACTGTTCAGGTAAGGGAAGGAGAATTCAGGTAGATGCACAAGCTCAATGTGTCACACCCTGTTCATTCAGATTCTGTATGTGTCCATGCTAAATTTATTTTTTTAATAACTTGCTATTGTTACAATCCAGCCCACCTAGAGAAAGTCAGAATCATGTTCCTCTCCCATTGATATAACTGGAGAAATAAGGCACATGCTCCCTTATTCCCCCTAGAAAATGATAGAACTTAAAGGTGCTTAGCTTTGTCTGGATCATTCCCCAAACCTCTCTTTTCTCCTGACTAAATACGTAGCTACGTATATAATCCATATAAGAACATAAAGAGTTGTAGTTTTATTTTATTAAAAGAGCACTCATGCCCATCATGGCTGAAGAAAACAGTTTAACCTTTCCTCTCAAGCCGTGAAGATTAGGAGCTTGTTTTAATGAATGAAATTCTCAAAGTGCAATGTAACATTCTCTATTAGATTCCAGAAACAATAAAGATTGTTCTCTAGAGCATAAAAGTACATGTGTGGAAGAGAGGGGGGAACTTAGGACACAATTCTGCTGAAATTGAGGACTAAAATCAATTGAATAAAACATGGGTATATTGTTGTGAAGTATGTTTGTTTGTTTTCGGAGGGAGGGAGGCTATATGCCTGAGTTCCTTCTCATCCCTGGAGCAAACAAGGATCCAATTGTTGGAATAGCCAGATAAGTTTTTTGGTAATGGCCCATAAGTATGAGTCATCAAGGTAACAAAGGAGATGACTCTGTGCCAGAGCTCAAATGGGTCCGTCCCACTCCCACAACCGTCTGGTAGTTAGAAAGACAAAAGCCAAAGTTGAGGTGTGTGAACTAGAAGCTGGCTGCAGGCTGGGCTGCTGAGAGACAGAGCCACATTTGATTTCTGCTGGGATTCAAAGCGATGGCTATAGGAGAAATACCGGTAATACCCTTTGGGAGTGTTAATGCTGTGAGCCCCTCCATCATTGGCTCAGGTTGTACATATGTGTAAATAAGCCATATATCATAAAGGTGCCACAGTATCTGCTGTCCCTCATTCCAAGGAATCTGAACCCTGGGTAAGCACCTGGGACCCCTGGAATCTTGTGCAGTTCAGAGATCTGGGTAGCATGCAACATTGGCGTTAGAAGTGGGTTTGTGTTTCCAGGAGGAGGACCTTTGGGTGAGCTGTACCTGAGCTCACCCAAAGAGGGAGGAGGGAGGAGGGAGGAGCAGAAACACTCATAGAGGGAGGAGCAGAAACACTCATTGAGCAATTCAGGTTGATACTCCAGTAACAGATGGTGCCAGTTTCTTAGGACTTGTTCCCGGGGGGGGGGGGCACAAAGAGAAACAAAGGAAAGAATGAGCAAGGCACTGAAACAGATAGTAAAAAACAAATGTGCTTTTATCCCCGCACCAGTACGGTAACAGATTAGGTAAAGGTAAAGGGACCCCTGACCATTAGGTCCAGTTGCAGACAACTCTGGGGTTGCAGCGTTCATCTCGCTTTATTGGCCAAGGGAGCCGGCGTACAGCTTCTGGGTCATGTGGCCAGCATGACTAAGCCACTTCTGGCGAACCAGAGCAGCTCTCGGAAACACCGTTTACCTTCCCGCCAGAGTGGTACCTATTTATCTACTTGCACTTTGACGTGCTTCCGAACTGCTAGGTTGGCAGGAGCAGGGACCAAGCAACGGGAGCTCACCCCATCGCGGGGATTCGAACCGCCGACCTTCTGATCAGCAAGCCCTAGGCTCTGTGGTTTAACCCACAGCGCCACCCATGTCCCACGGTAACAGCTTACCTCCCTCAATTGTCTCATAGTCAGAAAGACAAAGCCAGAGTTGGAAACCAAGGTGCAGCTCCTGCAGCAAATCAGAAGCCGCGTTGGACGTTCAGGTTCCAAAGAATGTTTGCAAACTGGAACACTCACTTCCAGGTTTGCAGCGTTCAGGAGTCAAAACATCCGTCTCGCAAGGTGTTTGGGATCCAAGGTACGACTGTATCACAAAGACACCAAAGTTTCCACTGTCCCTCATTCCAAGGAAACCAACCCCTATATAAGTGCCTGGAACCCCTGGAATCTAAACCCACTCAGAGATTGGGGTGATGTGCAACAAAAAAATTACATTTTCACAAGCAATGGAAGAATTTCAGTGCCCAATGAATTCTGTAACCTGATTCAGTGACTGGGAATTCACTGCTTTGGTGTCTTCTGCTAGTGATATTTTGCATAAGCAAATAGATTCCAGTCTTGCCCATTTAATGAGTGCTAAAGTGAGAAAGAGATAATAAACAATGATGCTGAATGTCAGCAGGGCAACATTTGACAAAATGAGAAGTCTGCTCAATGAGGCTGAGCAGTAAACAAGCAAACGTCTCCCTCTGTCTCATTACCCACTTACCTGGAAGTAAGAGTAACTGATTTGAAGCCATGACCAAAATAATGAGTGATTTATAATTTATTTGATTATAGTATAAATGTTTCCCGCTGGTAGCTAGGCAAATCATCCTGTGGTTTTCTCATTTTGTACAAACACATAAAGAGCTAGTGGTGGATATAATATAAACACAATTAGGGAAAATATTTCAGTACTAGCCAGAGGGTGGGGGTAGAAATAAAATGATGTTTCTAAAAGCAAACAAGGTATACATTTTGCCCGGCATGAATGACTAAATGGGTAATGATGGATATTAAATAGTGAAGGTGCAAGGAAAATGGTAAGATGTGACAAATGGAAGGCTCCTGAGGATTGCAAGAACATGTTTTCTTCAATTAAAATATCTGCTGCCTAGAAGTAATATTACCCAGCCAGGTGATGATTGGGTTTTCCCCACTAATGATGTCTACATTAGGAATTGTTTGCAGAATTTTCATTGCCTTATTATTGAGGGGGGGATAATCTAGTAATAAAGGAGAACACAGGAAATGAATGAGCATCCAAAGGACACTCAGATCTATTCTTTCCCTCTATAAAAGCAGAACCATAACAAGGAGAATCTGGGAGAGAAAGGGTCAGTGAATTTAGGAAGAGCAGTACCGGTATATGCATTGGTGTGAATTGGAAATACAATTTACAATGAGTAAGCATTACAGAATTTAAAGAATTCCCACCTCCTGCAAACAGAGGGGGAAAGGAAATAAATTTATCTCCAAAATCACTGCTTGTTGTCCACCTAGCTGAAACCATTACACAGGATCTGTTCACCTTCCTTCCCGTTTTTTTTAAAAAATATCTATAATTTTCATTTGTATACATTACAACAATTATTTTGCCAAATTTAAACATTTTAACTCCCTTTCCCCCTTGTCCCGCAGTTCCTTACATTTATTTTCGTCCTTTCCTACGTATTCCAAATCATCTTATCTGATTCTTTTATTCATCTACTCTAATATATATCTCAAACATATTTTTTAAAACTGCAGGTTTTTACAATAATCCTGCAAATGTCTTAATCTGTTTACAGTTTATTTGTAAATACTCAATAAGCCACTTCCATTCCTTTCTAAAAAGTTTGTTGTCTTGATTTCTTATTCTTCCCATACGTTTCGCCATTTCTGCATACTCCATTAGTTTCCGTATCCAATCTTCTTTCGTTGGGACCTCTTCATCTTTCTACTTTGGGGCAAATAACATTCTTGCAGGGATCTGTTCACCTTTTTGATAACTTAGATGCTTTGTATGCACATACATCTGTACCCAGCAAGGACTCATTCCAACAAACACCAAAGGGGCTTTCAGCAGGGGAGTGCAGCAGTGTTGATTAATGATAGGCAGGACTAGCATAGAGACTTTTGTCACTCCCACCCCCCAACTGACCCTCCTTGACGCCACAATTTTTAACCCCTTCCCACAGTGCATTTCCTTTCAGAAGGAGGGTGAGTGCCACCACTGCTACACCAAACGGACACAGCAAACATGCCCTCCACTGTCTGGAGAAAGCCCCTTAACCCCAATTATATTTTATTTTATTCTTTGGTAGATTTACAAAAAGAAAAACACACCAATAAATAAACCTTAGAGGGTTTCCGGCTACATCACGAGTTAATGGTGTTAGCTCCTCACTGCCCTCCACAGGGAGCGAGGAGGTTCAGGCAGGGGAAAGACAGGGTTTATGAGGCAAAAATCCTGGCAATGTTGCCCAGTGGGGTCTGGGCAGCTCACTGAACCCCGTTATGCCGCTCAACCCTGTGTATGCCAACTTGAAAGGCAGAATTTGTGCAACCTGGGAGAGCCTCTGTCTCCGGCATGATTTGTAGTTGGTCCTTTTATACCGGTAATTTGTACAATTGGCATTAATCAAGAGGCGCTCCTGGACTGACATATGCAGTCATTCAGGTGTCGAAAGGACTGAGCTTCGCCCTTTGAAGGTATCTGAATGTTTTCTTTGAACCTTGAGAATCCTTGCAACAGCCGGGAAAGGAGGGGGGACGACAAGGCGCTTTGTGCTTTTGTATGGTTTTCAAATGGTCTCCTTTCTTCTTGTCCTCCCCTGTAAAATGAAAGAGATGTGTGTAGCCACTGTTATGTTATTCTGTTTGTTACTTCGGAAAAGAGGGGGGAGGCTTTTGATTTATGCTCAACAAGGCATTTAACAAGGTTTTACTATGCCCTTCCCCCTCGACCGAGGCTGAATGGACTTTATTTAAAATTATTCCTGGACTGCTGTTGGAGGAATGCAGAGGGGAGGGAGAGAATGAACTGCTGCCGTACAGATGTGGTAAAGAGGCTGAATTTGAGAAACGATCTTGCTTTTAACTGTGTGCCGAGGAAGAACTCCAGAGCGGAATTTTAATGGCAGAGTTTGGATGTGCATTCTGTGAGTTATTTATGGCTGCAGCTTGTAATAATTTGGAAAATTAGTAAAAATAATTAGAAAAAATAAAAATAAACTTTAGAAAGGGGCAACATTAGACACGGATGTGGACGTGGCAAAATATTTTTTTTGAAAAAAATCAAGACTCCTAGCACTTTGCTCCACTCTCCCTTTTTTCTTGCTCAGGGTGGCCCTGCCCCCTACCGGCTCCTCAGAGCCAGCCCATAATGTGGGGCTGGACCTCAATGGTGGCAGCTACTTCTCCTCCTCACCTGCTCTTCAGCAGCTACTATGAGATGCCCAAGGGAGGAGGCCAGAAGCAGCAGCCATGGAGAGGCAGCAGGGTGCTCCTTTGCAGCAGCCACGGTTGCTGCTCATGACACACACCAACTCATCCTCTTCCCCAAGCTCAGCAGAGACAGCACTGGTGGGGAAAATAGGGACATTCCAGGATCAAATCAGTGGCCAGGGTGGCCTTCATAATTCCAGTACTGTCCCTGGAAAATTGGTACACTTGTAAGGTATGGACTACACCCCATGGCCCTGTGACTGCTTCCACACATGTTTTCAATGTATATGGGAGTTGTTTATACCTTCTAAAAAGGGACGTGGGTGGCACTGTGGTCTAAACCACTAAGCCTCTTGGGCTTGCCGATCAAAAGGTCGGCGGTTCGAATCCCCATCATGGAGTGAACTCCCATTGCTATGTCCCAGCTCCTGCCAACCTAGCAGTTCGAAAGCACACCAGTGCAAGTAGGTAAATAGGTACCAATGCGGTGGAAAGGTAAATGGCGTTTCTGTGCGCTCTGGTTTCTGTCATGGTGTTCCATTGCACCAGAAGCAGTTTTGTCATGCTTGCCACATAACCCAGAAAGCTGTCTGTGGACAAACACTGCTGCCCTCAGCCTGAAAGTGAGATGAGCTCTGAAACCCAATACTCGCCTTTGACTGGACTTAACTGTCCAGGGGTCCTTTACCTTATACCTTTTTACCTTGTACCTTCTAATTCTGTTTTTGTGCTCGTGTGTGTACATGTAAAGGTAAAGATAAAGGGACCCCTGACCATTAGGTCCAGTCGCGGACGACTCTGGGGTTGCGGCGCTCTTCTCACTTTTTTGGCCGAGGGAGCCAGCGTACAGCTTCCGGGTCTTGAGGCCAGCATGACAAAGCCACTTCTGGTGAACCAGAGCAGCGCACGGAATTGCCATTTACCTTCCCGCCATAGCGGTACCTATATTCTATAAATGTACATGCAGAACTATAAACATGCAGTTGTTTTTTTCTTGCAGGCACACTACCCTGGAAACTAATATTGGCTGAAACTTGCTTTTTTTTTAATATCAGTGATAAAATAGGAGCTGCCTCTGCACAATGTGTGAAAACACCCTTAAGATTAATTGTCCAGTCCTAAAGCTGGCTGTCCTGAGTAATTAAAAATGAGTAAAATTGAATGATTAGCATGCTTTCAAGGGGAATTGGAGGATGCAGTTTGGAAAGAAAATGAGGGTAGGATAAAAATAGTACTGTACTACATCACAAGTTATAACTGTTACAGTTGTGCTGCATATATTTTAATAATGCCACTGTAAGTAAAAAAAAAAAAAAAGTGGGGATCAGATAACCCCATGAAGATGTGTTCACACAATTTTCACCACGATATATGTGTTTATTGCTTGTGCTTTCAATTTATGGAGATTTTTATTTATTTTATTTTATTTTTTGGCAGCTCGTATGGTGTCTCATTTTGGGATGTTGACCCCCATTATCAGTTTCGGAAACCAATGCTTTGTCTGTGTTGTGAGGCTCACAATTATTGATAGGTATCAAAACCTGTTCCTACACACACACACACACACACACACACACACTTTTTCTTCTTTTCTCTCTCTTCAACTTTGAATGAAAGGGAACTTCAAAGTATGGCAACATAAATGAGTGAGAATTCAGTCTATTAAGGGTGAGACTTTAAGTGTCTGATTGAAATACAGTGTAAAATTCTTCATCACAAAAGAGTTACTTTTAACACGCCTTTCAGTGTAAAGTTGGAATAAGTGATTCGCGTTACAAATGAGTGAAAGTTGGCACCAAGCTGAGTCACATTAAAAGTGAGATGTCATAGAAGAGATGGAGAGGGTGTATGTCCTGGGAGGAGAATTATGAAGCGAAAAGAAAAAACGACCAAATGTGTGGCAAGGAAATAGAATATCTATACACATACACACACACACACACAGAGAGAGAGAGAGAGAGAGAGAGAGAGAGAGAGAGAGAGAGAGAGAGAGAGTTCTGATTCTGACTGTTGGGTAGCTTAAAGGGCATTTAATACACTACATGGGAACAAATATATTTCTATCTATGAACATAGATATAAGGGGAAGCCATGACCTGTATGGTGCATATGCCTGTGTGGTTATACTGTCATTGCTGCAACTAAGGACTCAGCCATACAGCTGCAAATAAAATCTTTTAAGAGTGTTGTAAAATGCATTATACAAATGTGACACTAGATGGCGATGGAGAGCTATGGCAAATTCAATATCTTTTTCAAAATGTTTTTTTTTAAAGCACTTTCAGAGGTTTTTTTTTTTTTTTATGTGTCTAGATTCCACCTAAGTATTTTTTAACACCCTGAACTTATTCAGTAGTGACTGGGGTGGCTGGAAAGAGTCACAGGACTACCTACCCACCCCTAACAGAACTGAAATTGCTGCAGTTTACCGGGAAAGGGCTGGGAGTACGGCAGAGTGTCAACATTGTTAGGGCTGTGCAGACACATCAGTGGAGACAAAATGGCCCACTGGTATGTCCCTGTAGCCCCAACCTTGCCACTGCTCCTGCATCCCCCTGTCCCATCCAGGCTAGCTGCTCTGAGGCTAGCATTAGGTAGGGAGTCACACCCAAGCATATCAGCCACTTCTGGACTTAACAATCTAACAGAGGGAGCCCTCTTGACACAGCCATATGCATTACTTCAGTTGTGCAAGACACAATTACAATTTCTCCCTCACCAATCGTCATCTGCTGCCTCACAATGACTTCTATATTCCTGATATGCTTGAGCATGAAACAAACAAACAAGATGTCAGGGTGCTGTCAGGGCCCCCCGGCTGGTTGCCCAGAATAGTATAAAGACAAGGAAAGGTTCCTTACCGTCCTTTTTTATTTCAGTCTTTACAGAGAGAGGCTATAGAACTCAGCTTTTTGGATAATGGTGTTGTCCTGAGTGAATCTCAACCCTCATTCGTCATTCTCATCATCTCCTGCATGGGTGCTGCTATGTGCCCTCTGTCTTTGAGCTCTTTGCTCTCCTACTTTTAAAGCTCACCGGATTCTAGGAGATGGAGGGTCTGGAATGCTTTCTAATGACAACGTGTCAGCCAGGTGTTCTGACTCTCCCATGATTTCCCAGCTTTCCTCCTCATCTGCCTCTGAGCTGCTCAAACCCCTGTTGTAAATCTATACTGTCTTCCTCTTCCTCCTCCCTGAAAGGGTCAGGATAGAGAGGAGGTCTCCACCATTCCTCCTCTGCCCAGTCCCTGACAATTAGTTTTCTATAACAGCGGAAGCACGTTTTCAGATTATACAAAGCTCTTTTTCAGGCTTTGATTATGAGAGCAAAAAATGAGCATCCAATAGTCTAGATAGAAACAACTGGGTAGTCAGGCTGATGGTTACTTGGTTGCAGAAATTTACTGGTCATTGCTGTTGGCATGGAGATAGTCTAGGTTGAATGCAAACATGCCATTCTGATGTCATGTGTGATGTCACAAAGGGGATATGCTTTAAGTCTTGGTAAAGCCAAAAACAGTTAACAGTCAGACTACATCTCAGCATTGTCAAGATGGATCTCCATAATAGGTAATGAAAAGTTTTATTTGGGGGATATTTTAACTTTTACTATTGGTGAAAAGTTTTAGATTGGTTTCCAGGTTGTACCCCGTCAAGTTGAGGCCAATTAATATACAGTCACAATCCTGTACCCATCAAATACTGGTAATCAACTTTATGTGTGACTTTGGGACTGATTCATACTACCATGTTTCCTTTATCCACTCTGTAACAGCTTTTTCTCTATTTTTGAAAAAAAAAAATAACCAAGAAGGAGAAGATAAGGAACCAGGAATAAGATTTGGATGAGTATGGTGAGAATCTAAGCTTTACAAGTGTGGGGGCTAGGAAGATGGCTTTGTGGTCCAGCATAGGAATGATGGGTGCTTCATATTATTGAATTCCTCTTCCACAAAGAAGAAGCCACAAAGACAAAGTCTTTGAACTCTTTGCTCTCCTACTTTTAAGGCTCGCCTGGTTCTGGGAGATGGAGTGCTTGGTTCTGGGAGTCTGGAATGCTTCCTAATGACAACATGTCAGCTGGGTGTTGTTCTGGCTCTCCCATGGTTTCCCAACTTTCCCCCCTCATCTGCCTCTGAGCTGTGACCTCCTGCGATCCCCTGTTGTAAATCTATACTGTCTTCCTCTTCCTCCTTCATGGAAGGGTCAGGATGGGGAGGCGGTCTCCACTGCCCACTCCCTGACAAAAAACCCACTTTGCCAATCCTGATTTTTGAAGAAGAGAAATACTCAGAGCATGTGCCATTTTGCATTGTAAACTTGCTTTGATCATGGTGCCATCAGGGCTACAGACATAAAATTGAGGCTGCTTCTGCTGCCCTGGTGCTAAACTGCTTTAACGTGGGGAGAGGCATTATCTTGTTGCAGAAAAAGTAATACATTTTTTTAAAAAATGTAGAAAATAATATAGTGAGTTTTTGTAACCATATATATGCCAAGCTAGCCACCACCTGATTGTTTTTAAATCTCTCTCTCTCACACACACACACACACACGCAAACAAACAAGTATGCTCATGCTCCACCATACACTGACAACACACCTCATGCCTAGGGAAACAGAGCTTGTGAAATATGACAGCAATCCCTACGTACATGCATACAGCCCTGGCAGGTACATCATAATTGGTGCGAAAGGGGTGGAGATCTCTGAGAGCAGAACAGCAAGGCCATTATTATTATTATTATTATTATTATTATTATTATTATTATTATTATTATTATATACCCCGTCCATCTGGCTGGATTTCCCCAGCCACTCTGGGAGGCTTCCAACAAAATATTAATAATACAATAAAACATCAGACATTAAAACTTCCCTAAACAGGGCTGCATTCAGATGTCTTCTAAAAGTCAGATAGTTGTTTATTTCCTTGATATCTGATGGGAGGGCGTTCCACAGGGCGGACACCACTACCGAGAAGGCCCTCTGCCTGGTAAAAGGTAAAAAGGTAAGGTAAAGGACCCCAGATGGTTAGGTCCAGTCAAAGGCAACTATGAGGTGCGGCACTCATCTCACGTTCAGGCCAAGGAAGCCGGCAGACAGCTTTCCGGGTCGTGTGGCCAGCATGACAAATTCGCTTCTGGTGCAATGGGACACCATGATGGAAACCACAGAAACGCCATTTACCTTCCCGCCGCAGCAGTACCTATTTATCTACTTGCACTGATGTGCTTTCGAACTGCCAGGTTGGCAGGAGCTGGGACAGAGCAACGGGAGCTCACTCCATCACAGGGATTCGAACTGCTGACCTTCCGATCAGTAAACCTAAGAGGCTCAGTGGTTTAGACCACAGCGCTACCTGCGTCCCTTTATCATTCTGGTAGTGTGAGTCCACACAGGGAAATCGGACATCTAGGGTTGTCCATTTTTCAAGTTGTGATGAAACCAGCTGTTCTTTGGTTAAGTTTGGTGTAAGCATCTAGGGTTGCCACTTGTCCCGTACAATACAGGATTGTCCCATTTTTCAATGACCCTCAGGGTCCCTTCCCACTACGATTCTATGAATATGCTATGTTCTGTATTGATAGTTTTGTCCTGACTCTCTCTCTCTCTCTCTCTCTCTCTCTCTCTCTCTCTCTCTCTCTCTGCCAAGTTAGGGATCCTCTTCAAATGCATCTGTTTGAAAGGATGTGCAAAAGATCATGCATTTAAACTCTGGGTAGCTGAGCACAGACAGTTTTACAAAATCATGTGTATGTGTGTGCGCCACACGCATCCGTGTGCGACAAATTCCAGAGGCCATCCTGTTAGGCTGCAATAGATTGCAATGGATTTCTTTGGTCACTTCAGCACCAGATAAGGGGGGGGGTGTCCCCCAACAATCCTGCCTTGCTCTGTCCTATAAGGTGGCAACCTTAGACCATACCCTTCTGTTTGCTGCTTGGATGCAGCTGAGACAGCCAAGCTCCAGTCAGCTTGTTGGATTACCAAGCCTCCCCTACCCACAAGGCATTCCCAGAGGATTAAGGGGCGGCATCTCGACACCAGGGACTCAGCTATACAGCTGCAAATAAAACGTTTTAAATGTGTTTTAAGTGCAACATACAATGTGACACTAGATGGCGATGATGAGCCTCATGGAAAATTCAATGTATTTTCAAAAACGCTTTTTTAGAAAAGCATTTTCAGAATGGTTTTTATATGCTTGTAGATTCCACCCAGGTCAGAGGCAAGGCTATACAACAGGAGGCAAACACATTCAAAAAGATCTATACTGATGGGAAGAAAAAAGTTTGACAATTTAAATATGATTTGGACAGTGCTTAAAACAGCCAGCATCAAGAGAATTGAATATACTGGAACGGATGAAAAATTAATTTAGAAAGCATGCTAAAAAAAATAAAAATCACTTAAATTTTCTAGCAGCTGTGTCATTTTTCCCTGTCAGATCTCTACTGAACTTAAATATGCAAGAGCCCATTTCATGCAAACTCCTTCCTGACGTTATGAAGCATTTATGAGTCACAACACTTAAATAGTTTTCAGCTAACAACACTATGTTAGATCACACCAATTAATATATTCAAAGGGGAGAACCATATGTTATTACTGGAATGCAGGGCTATCACGTTCAGTAATTGCGGTTGCTGTAGGTGAAGTCCCAATGATAAAGAAATGAAAGAAATGTGGGGAATGAATGTGCAAAATATTCAGATTTATTCAAATTTCCGGAGAGGAAGATGCGGTGTTGACTGCTGAAGAATGAAATGCTACCATTGGGGAGAGAAGAAAGGAATTCATTGCAATAACAGTTTGCAAAATATCCGAGACAGATATAAAAACAAAACCACATCTTTACAGCAGATCATTTTGGGAAACAAAATTGCTAAGTGAAACAGATGTCTTTTCCTTTCTCAGCTTGGCTGACATAAATCGCAGATGCCCATTAGCCAAAAGACGTGTGTGAACATTTTACGTGTAAGACAGAAAATGAGAACTTCACTGTTATTTGTGAGCTCCCTGCTCCTTCTGACAGCTTAATTCCCCCCTTTTGTTTTGTTGTTGTTCTAATAGAGAAAGAAAATAGTTGTGTGTTTTTAATCTGAACTAGTAAATAGATAGTACTAGCAGTAAATAATAACAAGCATAATTAGGGGCTCGGCAGTGTGGCCCACTGGCAAATGAAATTTACATTTTGGTGTGATCTCTTGATCTCCTTGGGGGAGATCTCTGAATGACCAGATTGTTCAAGGTTCCATGACTTCAGGGATTGTTATGAGATTATCATCTTGCAGCCAGTTTTGTGGCTATTCCTACTACTGAATCTATGTAGTTTGGTCTTCACTTACAGAGATCCATCAAAGAGGATGCTATTCTGTTGAGGAGCAGTCAAAGATACAATGCACCCCTGAGCAGTCACTACAATAACCCTACCTGTCATAGTTATAGCTATTTTGCAGAAAGGGGAATGTGGTTCTTCAGCTTTATTGGTAATAGGGCACTGATATGCCCTCTGCTCTCTAATAATGTGCATACATCAGAAGGTAAAGGTAAAGGACTCCTGGATGGTTACGTCCAGTCAAAGGTGACTATGTGGTTGTGGTGCTCATCTCGCTTCAGGCCGAGGGAGCTGGCGTTTGTCCACAGACAGCTTTCCAGGTCATGTGACGAACATGACTAAACTGCTTCTGGTGCAACAGAACACCATGATGGAAACCAGAGCTCATGGAAATGCTGTTTACCTTCCTGCCACAGCGATACCTATTTATCTACTTGCACTGCCATGTTTTCGAACCACTAGGTTGGCAGAAGCTGGAACAGAGCAACGGGAGCTCACCCCGTCACAGGGATTTGAACTGCCAACCTTCTGATTGGCAAGCCCAAGAGGCTCAGTGGTTTAGACCACAGCCTAAGATGGCCAATGGACACTTTATGTTGTACCCAAAGAACCAGTTTCTTTCCTTCACTGAATTGTGTTGAGGGGGGGAAAGATACCCACTTTCCCATGTATGGCATGTTGTCAAGCTGTCTTTGTACTTGCCTCCCCAGAGTTAAAATGATCAGAAAGGGTGAACAGGCACAGGGGCAGAAAAGCTTCTCTTCCCATTACAGAATGGCTTCCAAGGAACATAAAGAACCTCCACAAACAGCGCCATCACCACCAAACAGCAGTGATGTACCACTGCTCTTGAAAAAAAAATAACAGCCTGGGTCCTAAGTTAGGTCAATGCTTCACATATTGCAGTCATGAGAAGGAAGCTAAAAAAGAACTTGGTGGGTTTGACCAAAAGCCGGCTAATGAGTTTGTGGCTGAGATGAACTTTGAACTGAGGTCTTTCTAACCTATGCTCTTATAAAGATCTGTACTGAGAAGAAAGAGGTGAGTGAAGATCTACCTCAGGAACAAGTGGGCGGAAATCAAATCATCCTTACCTTATGGTTGAAAAGGTGATCAAAGGCTGTTATTGAGGAGGGTCCTGCTCTGAATCTGACCAGGCAGGGAGAGACCCCAGAGGACAGTCTATGCCATTTCTTCCCAAGCAGTGGGAAAAGACCAGCAGTGCTTCTTATTCACCAAGAGCTCACTATAAAGGAGGCATGGGGAATGCCAAGGAGTGGCAGGTCTGGCCTCCAAGGAGCTCACTTGTAGTTGTCGCTGTGGCAGCGGGCGATGCATTCCCTGGAGGCTAGATCCACTGCCCTTGTGGATCCTGCTGCCCGAGGCGATCACCTCATCTTGCCTCATGGGTGGGATGGCCCTGACAGTGGATGTGGGACTAGAGGAAGCCTTATGTCATAAAGGTGTGGCTAGAGGCATGGCTTGCAGCTTCTATCTCCATGTTAGCTCTTCATCTGGCGATAGGACAACATCTGTATCCGGATGTGATGCCAGATGTGGGTGTTGCTTAGAGCTGGCTCTGAAAAAAAAGTCTTGCTGCATGGTGCCAGTGGGCAGTGACATTCTGAAGACCGCTTCCATTCTTCCAAGCGAAGACATTGTCAGGTTGCTATTTAAACACCTGGAAATGACCAGCAGCAAAAACCTGAGCAGAATTTGCCCCGTATGCACCTTTGCAAGGCTGGGCAAAAGCGGATGTTGATGTGTATAAAGTGAAGGTTCTGCCGAAACCTCAGTTGATGTTGTTGTTGGTGGAGGAGATAAGTTATCATTGGACACGGCTGATGTTACTGGCTCCTGAAACCTGTGGTTATTTCAAAATACAGCACTGGTTATAAAATACAGCAGTTGAGACAGCAAGAGGCACCAATGTAGTCCCCCCCCCCCCATTCCTATCCCATCCTTCATCTTAAAACTGAATTAATAATTACGTGATTAATTTCTATATTGTCTGATATGACTGAAGATGATCATGCAAATCACTGCTCCAGTTTTTAATTAGTTCCTCTGTTCTTAATCGAAGTTGTTGGACGGGGGGGGGGGGGCAGCCCCTCATAGAATCTGCTCTTTTTTTTTAAGCTTCTAATGGTTTCTTCACTCATTATAGGTTTTCTGATATATCCCCCCCCCCATAAGGTTGATACATATTTCCTTAAGCACGTTATCTAGGATGCATTTTATAGCATGCAAATGTCTAGCAGATTGCTTACACACAGAAAAAGTCATTGCTGCTGTTAACATTTAAATATAATGAAATCAGTATGCAAATATGATCATTAGGGACATAACCGTATGGCTGATTGTTTGTATGGGGGGGACCCCAGATTGTTTTCTTGAACTTGCTTGATGCACACAAAATGAAAGCTACATTCATTCTTCTGCATGTATTTCTTCCTGCATCAGTGTTACTAATGTGAGATGAAATCAGTCTTCTTGGCGTAAATTCGATTTTGAGTTGAGTCCATTAAATCTTTAATCCTGTTCACACCTATCTGGGAATGAAGTTCCATTGAACTCTATGGTGCTTATTTCTGAGTAGACAGGTGTAGAAAACATTAAAGATTTGTCCTTCCTCACTGTCAAAGACTTTTAATTGTATTGATGCATGAAAAGCTCATAAAATGGAGAGAAGAATGCTGCCACGTTCTCATGAAGGTATCGGATATGGAAGCATGCCTTAGATCTTAAGATACGCTGAGTAGCAGAAGATGCATGAGGTTAATGGTGAATAACAGCTGAATTTGAGGAAGGGTTTTGATACATTTCCAAGGACCTCCGTTTTGAAAAGTTAAGGGAATTGGTTTTGCGGACTGCATTCAGACAACACTTTATTCTGTTTTCCTGATATTTCCTTCCCTGATGGTTTCCACATTTTATGTGGTCTTTCACAGAACATCAGAGCCCCTCCTGAAAATCTAGTGGAATCTAGTGGAAGTTTACTGCTCACTTGTGTTAATTGGTTTAAAAAAAAAATCAATTTGCAATGCCATTATCTTAGAAAAATGTGGGAGCTTTGCACTGTAATTTCATGGGATGAAATTTGGGCCGGTATTCTGGCCTGTGTTTCTGATGAGCAGGAAGGGGGCAGTTAACCCCAAACTAAGGTTGTTTCGCCCATCCTAGTGCTGTGTCTTATTTTATTTTTGGAACTACAGTCAAATTCAGTGAAGCCTTGGAGGGTCAAAATATTTTGGTTGCGGGTCCAGATGAGGCCCGTAGGTGGAATAATAAATGTAATAAATAATAATAATAGAAATAATGACAGATGGAAAGTTCTCTAGGTTCAACCCCTTGAAATCCAGTACTATATTATTACCAGTAGGTGGCCATCCAGAATCCAATTGGAAACATCTAACCATGGAGAGTCCACCAGCTTCCAACGTATTCTTTTTACTATCAGGAGGTCCACCCCCCCAAATTCTTACCCTAAATCCCCTTTCTTGTTATTTGAACTGATTGGTTTGTGCCCTACCCTATGGAGTTAAGGTAAAGGAAAAGGACCCCTGACTGGTAGGTCCAGTCGCGGACGACTCTGGGGTTGTGGCGCTCATCTTGCTCTATAGGCCGAGGGAGCTGGTGTTTGTCCGCAGACAGCTTCCGGGTCATGTGGCCAGCATGACTAAGCCGCTTATGGCGAACCAGAGCAGCGCATGGAAATGCCTTTTACCTTTCCGCCGGAGCGGTACCTATTTATCTACTTGCACTTGACGTGTTTTCGAACTGCTAGGTTGGCAGGAACAGGGACCAAGCAACGGGAGCTCACCCCGTTGCAGGGATTTGAACCGCAGACCTTCTGATCGGCAAGCCCTAGGCTCTGTGGTTTAGACCACAGCGCCACCCTATGGAGGTATTTACAACAAATCTGCTTCCTCATCTATGTGGCAGACCTTCAGATATTTGAAGATCATGTTGCCTCTTAATAATCATTTGTCCAGGAATAATATCCCCCCTCCTTCAAACTCTGGGCCCCTAACTACCTTTGTCACTATCCCCTGGTCATGTTCCACTTTATTGGGATCCTTGAGCTGTGTTCCACTTTATTGGGATCCTTGAGCTGTGTTGCCCAAAACTTACAGTACTCCAAGTGGGGTCTGACCAAGCTGATAGAAGAATAACAGGGGGGGGGGGATTTTTCTTCCTTTGTAAGATAAAATGTGTCTATATGGACAGGAGAGGGAACCTGTGGCTCCCCAATTGTTTTCGGATTACAACTAAGCTCATGCTGACTAGGACTGTTGGAATGTGAAGTCTAACCACATCTAACTACAACTAATCCAGAATGCGGCAGCTAGACTGGTGGCTGCCGAGACCACATAACACCAGTCCTGAAAGACCTACTTTGGCTCCCAGTATGTTTCCGAGCACAATTCAAAGTGTTGGTGCTGACCTTTAAAGCCCTGGACAACCTTGGCCTTGTATACCTGAAGGAGCGTCTCCACCCCCATCGTTCAGCCCGGACACTGAGGTCCAGCGCTGAGGGCCTTCTGGCGGTTCGGTTCCCTCACTGCAAGAAGTGAAGCTACAGGGAACCAGACAGAGGGCCTTCTCCGTAGTAGCGCCCGCCCTGTGGAATACCCACCCATCAGATGTCAAGGAAATAAACAACTTTCTGGCTTTTAGAAGACAACTGAAGGGGACCCTGTTTAGGGAAGTTTTTAATGTTTGATGTTTTATCACTTTATTATTATTATTTTGTTGAGAGCCATCCAGAGTGGCTGGGGGAACCCAGCCAGAGAGGTGAGGTATAAATAAATAAATTTATTATTATTATTATTATTATTATTATTATTATTATTATTATTATTATTATTATTCTGGAGGACCATACTGATGGAGAGACTGCTATTGTCTACTAGGAATGAAAGGTCTCAGGTCAAAGTCTTCTTGGCTCTGCCCTCTGGATTCTGTTAATAAGCAAGGCCTGAGATGGAAGCTGGGAGATTCTGCATGCAGAGCATGTGTTCACCATACTTGAAACAGCTTTATGAATCACTAGCCAACTTCAGCTCTTTGGGAGATAGCACTGTTTGGTGAATGGGAAAGCGGAGGAAATATATTAACCTTAAGATCACAGGCAGAGCACCTAGGGAGACTGCAAGATTCTCCATAAGATTTTGTTCCCCATTTGCTCTTTGGGAAGAAATAACAAGCTTTCTTTCGAAAATTGTGCAGCTCCGGCACTAGTTATGCAGCTTTCCTTAATTATCACATACTCCGCCTTGTCCTTTATCTGTTTAGAGAATTTACAACTAACACAGCAGGTTGTGAATGTTTAATAGATTCTTTTCCAAGGGAAGAAAAGGTCAGTATTACCATAAAATTCTTCTTTAAGATTTGTGACAGAAATGTTCCACAGCACGGAACAGGTGTTGCCGGAGAAACTAAAATCTGCCATGGGAGCTGAGCTCTTAACGAATATTCTGTGCATTATTGGGAAATGAGAATTTTAATGTTCTACACACACACATGGTGATGTATCGAGTCAGCATAAATTGAAAGGGACTTGGCTTTGTCAATGCATATTTTGTTTGAACCACCCTGTGTGACTCACTGTCTTCTGAAGAAGTGGATCCATTTTATTAAACACCTCTCTCTCTCTCTCTCTCTCTCTCTCTCTCTCTTTCCTCCCACCACCCAACCTTAGCTTCACTCTGACCAGGACAAAGGAGATGGGTCCCTCAAGTACATTTTGTCAGGAGATGGAGCTGGCACTCTTTTTGTTATTGATGAGCGAACAGGTGACATTCATGCCACACGAAGAATTGACAGGGAAGAGAAAGCTTACTACACCCTACGTGCCCAGGCTATTAACAGGAGAACACTCAGGCCGGTGGAGCCTGAATCAGAGTTTGTCATCAAAATCCATGACATCAATGACAATGAACCAACGTTTCCTGAAGAAGTTTACACCGCAAGTGTTCCTGAAATGTCAGTTGTTGGTGAGTGTTACATTCAAATGGAAATACGTGTCTGCAAAGGTGAGACGCCACATATGTCCTGTTCTTGTAAATTCAGGCAGTCAGGGTGAGAATTGCGTTTTTCGGGGGAGGGGGGTGCCATAAATTACATCTTTCTTTCTTTTCTTTTTTTAAAGGAAAAACAGTGGAATGGAATGAGAACTGCATTATCTAGATCAGTGGTTCCCAACCTTTTTGGAGGGCCATGCCCCACCTAAGCATCTCTAAAATCCTGAGCCCCCTCCCCGTGACATATGATTCTTATTATTCAAAAAGTGAACTCCTATTCATGTGGAGGAACCCTAAAACGCCATTCACTGTTAATAACTCATTCTCAAATTGCCCCCCTTAAAAAATCAAATTGCCCCCCTTAAAAATCAAATTGCCCCCCTGTGGGACATGTGCCCCACGTTAGGAACCACAAATCCAGAGCCATAATTTTCAATGTTTTTGGATTTGGGACCCACTTTTAACCGAAACATGTATTTGGGGACACACTTCATATCCTTATGGTAGTAGTGATGCTGTTGTGATGCATTTTATATCCATTATGGATCCCTGCCTATTACTTGTATCCCAGTGATCTATATTCTCCATAAAACGTGAAGGAACAGAGGATATATATTTGAGCCTAAACAGCTAGTTGGGAGAACGACTGTGATTAAAACGTAGTGAGAATCCATCACTCCACAGTGGTTATTAATAAATAAATGCACATACCAGAATACTAGAATATAACTTTTATGGTCACAGTATTACAGAATTGGAAGGTAATCTAGCATAAACTCCTGGATCAGGATTCAGATACATTTCACTGATATGTCCATAGCATGTGTAGAGAAGAAAGTGCACCAACCCATTGGAAGCCATAAAACAAAGATTCTAAAACATTAATTGCTGTGCTATTTGCTATGGAAGAAGCTAAGCCACGACCCTTCCTCCATTTGACCAGAAGGAATATTCATTCCCCATTTGCAAATGTCGCAACCAATTACATCCCGAGCATAAAAGCATGAGCTGTTCACTCAGAGTTCCCCAACAGAAAATGTTCTTAGCTATCTGGTGTAAAATCCAAGCTGTGCACTTTTAGCCATCCCAGAAAGCAGGACTGGGATGCTCCTTAATTCAATAGACCTCCGTCACCAAGACACAAATGGCAAATTAATGCACGCTGACCCAGCAAAGCAAGTCATTGTGTGGAAGCAAGCTTCGATGTACAGATTTCCATTCTGGACTAGGAATTGTGCACAGAGAATAGCTGCAGGTGCACATCTGTGTCGCAGAGCAAATCTGGTGGCTAGTCATTCAATCTGATTCCCATATACATTGAATGTGCTCCATGGAAGGGGATTCACTTTCATGTTGTAATGTGGATGGAAACTAGATTTCTTAGGTTCCAGTCCCAAGCTTGCTTAGTAGAGAGTAAACCCTACTGAACTTACTGGGACTTACTTCTGAATGACCTTTCATGGATTTGCACTGTTACATCATTAGTTGTTGCATATAAGCAAACTTCGTTCATTTTTTGTATTTGTTTTACCTGGTTTTGAACTAAAGGCGTTTCTCAGAAGCATACAAGAGCATGAATCTGTGCCTGTAGAATAGAAACTGTATTTACAAGTAAATCAGTGGATTTGTTTGACATAGAATCATAGTATCATCGAATTGTAGATTTGGAAGGGGCCACAAGAATCATCTAGTCCAACTTCCTGCAAGGGCAGGAATCCTTTGCCTATTGTGGGACTCAAACCCATGACCCTGAGATTCAGGGGTCTCATGCTTTACCAGTTGAGCTATCTGTACATGGCTGAGTGCTTCCCACAAATAGTTTGTCACATGTAGCATCAGGTAGCCACGATGCTGTTCGGTTTCACCCTTCTAAAATTCCAAACTGGCCGATTAACAACAAATAATTCATGATGTGCCACACACTTGGCATCCCAATATTTCAGGAGTCTGCCAGATAAATAGCAGTGTGAGGAAGGGTCATAATTAGGGCAGGGCAACCTCAATTTTGGTTTCTCTCAGCTTCTCACTTTTCCAATCTTCAATTCAGTTCTCTACATTTCTGCAGCAATTTGTGATTGATTGCTTTAAAATTCTCATGATAAATTGTCAGCATTTTGGTGCATATTTATGCAATTTTTACTAATATACACATTTGCAAACAATTTCCGCTAATATAATGCATTTCTATGCACACTTACCCCAAGTATATGCATTTGTGTACTCATTGTTTAGTTGTAGAACTACATCCCAAAATTCAGTGAAGTGCGAATTTCAAATGACAGCTGTGTTTTGGTTTACGTGTTGATCTGACAAGTGCAAATTAAATAGTTTCTCATTAAAATTCAAACAAATTTGAATTTCTCCTCCATTCTTTCTAGTTCACAAGTCTCATTTTATTTTTATGCACTAAAATGGGATGTAGGTTGTGTGTCCTTGTGTTTCCAGAGATTCCTGTATAACACAGCACAATTGTTTTGGAACGCGTTACATTTGGAACACATCACATTACGGTTGCATTCTTAACAAGATCCTGCCACACCAGCTGTTTAACTCTATCTCTCACTGTCTCATCACTCAACAAGTAGTACTTATGTCCTAAATATTAATCCACTGTCTATGAAACAATCGGTGATTATCCCGGGAGTCTCAGGGCTGGATTAAAAGATCTAGAAGCTCTAGTCTAAGCCCCGGTTTCAGGAGCCCCCTCAATGCAATTTGTCTCTCACACGGCAGCAACTTGTAGAGAAATATATATTGGATATAATTTTTCTTCCTTGGCTGCAACACAACGCCCCCGTTCTTTTATTATCTCTGGGTGAGTTATCTTCACCACGGCTTTTCTGTTGACTTGCTAAGGCCAATGAAAGACTTTGCGGCTTTGAAAACTCTTTAGGATTTTTATCCTTCGCTGTTCTTTCACTGTGTCCCTTCTATTCATCTCTCCTAACCTACTTATTCCCTGCCTTTAATTTCTCTGCCCACCTTTTGCCTACTTTTGAATCTTTGGGCTTTAGCAGCTCATCCTGTGAATTACCCCAGCTACGTTTCTCAGCATTGCTGATTGCTGTCATCCTTCCTCGTTGGTCCCTCGGCCCTCTAATCTCTTCCAGCCCCCTACTTCAAAGATATCAATGCAAACTTCACACAGGTGTGACCTCCCTCTGGGTTCACAGGCGGTTTGCAGCAGTTATCCTGCCATCATTTCCAGCTAGCGTTCCTTTTGTCTTTCTCTTCAGAAGTCCGACCAACTATTTATAGCAGCTACCACATACTTTTGGTCCTCGGGCTTTTTCGTTCACTCCATCATTAGTATGATATGTCCTCTCTTCCTGTTTCCAAAGCCACAATAATTCTTCTCAACTGGGCACCCATCATATTTCCTTCATTTGCCCGAGTGGTCTTTGAATATTAGTACTCCACCACACAACTAAGAAACAATCCAAAGCAAAAATCCACAGCAAAACATTATCAATCCCCATATGCATTGAGCATGATTTCAGATCAGGGGTATCAATGGCGTTATGCTAGTGGTTTTCAATCAGTGTGCCGTGGCACCCTAGGGTGTTTTGAATGATGGTCAGGGGTGCCTCTGTCTCTCTTTCCTTCCCTCCCTCCTCTGATGCCCTCTCGCATCTCTGCCTCCCAAAGGCTTGCACAGCTGTTTTTTTGCAGCAGCCCTGGCTACAAGCTCCCCAGGGGAATGGGGGCATCCTCTTCCCAGGCCCCTGTGGGGCAGTGTGAGGAGGCACCTCTCTTTGGGGCGGGGGGGGGACAGCTCAGAGACCAGGGGTGGCAGCCTCAGAAAGGGGAGGGGAGAGGAGGCTGAGGGAACACTCCACAAGGGAAGGTGATCGAAAAAGAGTGCCGGCTCTGCAGGGAAGGGGTGACATAACTGGGCTCCTGAGCCACGCAGGGGTGCCACAGAAAGAAGGTAGTTAGTCAAGGGAGCCGCGGACTCAAAAAGGTTGAAAACCTCTGGCTTATGCAATATATATGGGGCTTACTGTATATTTCTTCTCCAAAAAGAATTCAGCCCAGTTACAGGGGAAGGAAACTGGCAACTGTGAAACCACATTTCAGAGACAGTCCAATATGCTTTGGTGCATTGGGGGTTGAACCCCACTCAAAATGCCCCACTCCATGGCAATAAAAGTCAAGTAGTATGCTAAATAAATGATAACATTTGCCTCTATAACATTAGGCCAAAATCTGCTGCCTGAAGCGCCCTTCCTCAACCTGCAAAATAGTACCAGTAGGGGCAGCACTTACCACAGTTAGTGTGCCTTCAAATGAGAACAATTAAAATGGCAAGGCCAATTACAAAGAGAGATTTAGGCATTAATAACCCCCTGTTGTTCTTTGCCCACTCACACTTAGGACCTGTACCCACACTGTCCACTTTTTCAAGCCCCAAACTAGGATGTGTGTCTTCTGGGAGCTGTGCTTCACTCTCGTCCCTTGAAAGCACTTTTCCGGGGCAAGAGAATAAGGTAAAGCCACCCAAAATGGCCGCTACGATCTTGTGCGAAAAACAGGGCTGTCCCATTTTCCCAAGGGCACTTGGGAGGTACGATGTACCCAGTCGTGTTTTTCCCTACTGTCCATTTCTAAAATGCCCTTTAGCCTTCCTTTAAAATCCTTGTTTCATTTGACGTACCTATCGCATTTCATTTGAAAAACAATAATTCCAATTATATTTCATTATTAATCTATGGACCAGAGAACAAGTAATGCACATTGCAGTCTAAGCAGAACTTCCCCCCTCTTCCATAGGAGGCAACTGCTAGGGGCCAAGGAGGCTTTGCCCCCCCAATAAAATATTTGAGGGGGCTGTGCCCCCCAAAGTTAATGAGCATTGCCATTCAAGTGGTGTTTGTGCACAGTGTCATATGATTAATTATATGGGGTGGGGCTTACCTGCCCCCTCCCCAATATTTTATTCAAGTTGGCACCCCTGCCCCCTCCCAACAGGAACATTAGGTCCAGAATTTAAAATTACAGAACTGCAGCACTGCTCTGGGATGGGGGATATGCAAGCACAGTACGTCCCTCCTCCACCCAGCAAACTGCTCTGCCACTTAATGCAGAACAAACAGACTTAAAACACACTTACTCTGCATTTACAGGAGTGGCCTGGGACATTCATCTCCCCCCTCCCCCCCCTTGAATTTGTGGCTATCTGCTATGACAACCACGCTTAGAGTCATTCCTATAACATTAAAAAGACTATCACAGGGATCTCATTTAAAGAATGACCTGAAAGAATCTTTTTGAGAACTCTCCATTTTGCAGAATAAGGAGGGAAAGTGAAGTGGTAGCACTGCGGTCTGCAGGCAGAGTGTCAGGTTGTCGAATGCTCCTCCATTTTTATTTTAAAGAAAGTTTATTGCATGTATTAGCTGCATCAGAAAGAGGGCCGTCTAATGTATACTCATGTATACTCATGTATACTAATGTATAGTAATGTACGGAAGTGAGAGCTGGACCATAAAGAAGGCTGATCGCCGAAGAATTGATGCTTTTGAATTATGGTGCTGGAGGAGACTCTTGAGAGTCCCATGGACTGCAAGAAGATCAAACCTATCCATTCTGAAGGAAATCAGCCCTGCGTGCTCACTAGAAGGACAGATCCTGAAGTTTAGGCTCCAGTACTTTGGCCACCTCATGAGAAGAGAAGACTCCCTAGAAAAGACCCTGATGTTGGGAAAGATGGAGGGCACAAGGAGAAGGGGACGACAGAGGATGAGATGGTTGGACAGTGTTCTCGAAGCTACTAACATGAGTTTGGCCAAACTACGAGAGACAGTGAAGGATAGGCGTGCCTGGCGTGCTCTGGTCCATGGGGTCACGAAGAGTCGGACATGACTGAACGACTGAACAACAACAATGTATACTCGTTTGCTGCATGCAAGTTGTTGTTGATTTTAAAGAGCATTCAAAAATATTTTTGGCGCTCACCCAATCTGTAGTTTTCGGTGGTGCCGTCCAGGTATCTGCTTCTGTGTCATTATACCTGATATGTAATTTGATTCTTCAGGAAGCTCGAAAGACTTAAGCTTGGCCAAAATACACACACACACACACACACAGAGAGAGAGAGAGAGAGAGAGAGAGAGAGAGAGAGAGAGTGACAATTACAATGTGGCTTGCACTACTTCAGCCTGCTAGTCGGGGATTCAAGTTCTGAATGCTCCTCCTGCATCTAGAAATCTATTGAAGCAAGGGAGAAACATGCTGTTCCAACCCTTTCCCACCTGTGCCAGAGTTTCAGAGAGTTTTTAACATAGGGAAGAATGTTTAAAAATGTCATTTCCCACCAACCACTGCTGCCTCAAGGGATGCAACCCATTCTCCCCTGTGTTACTTCAGATGTTGAGATAAATCACAGAGACTGAATCCTGGGATCTTGTCTTTGCAAAATAGGTGCTGTGTTAGGAAACTCTGACCCCCCACCTCCTTCCATAGCTTAGTAGTACACTTAAGCTTTCTAAAGAAGAAGTGTTACATTGTGCTGTAGAATTTGCTTTCAGCAAATATGAAGAAGAGTGTTAAGAGATACCTACCTGCCTGGTGAGCCAGAATAATATTTTAGCTTATTCCTAAACTGAGAAAAACAAAACGAAACGAAAAAGAAGAAGTGGGAAATGGTGTCACACAATTTGTTTGGCTTCCCAAAATGCTTCTGATACCCTCCGATGCATTGCTAAAGGACTCGTCGATTCTTCAAAAGATTTGATCTACAAAGCAAGGGCCATTGGGTGCACCATTGAAAGGGATTAGAAACTGGCTGGCAAGGCAAGGAATAAAAATGAATTTTCTAAAAAGGTAACAGTATAATAAGCAGAAAAGTAACAAGCTGGGTGGTGCTGCAAGGGTGAGTCAGGGCTCGCTTTAATTGTACCTCAGAAGCCTTTGAAGGCTGTGCGGTTTCTAAACCGGCTAAATGTTGAGATGAAACAGAAGGGAAAGGCCCTTAATGTATTCAAATGGATTGGAACGGATTAAGTCTTCCAGCTGATTAGAAGCTCATACATTTCAGCACGGCAAAGCGGAAGGCAAGGAAGCTACAGCATAGAACCCACCATGTCTTTAAAGCTGGCCAAATTATTCATTACCAACTTATCGAATTCAATAGACTGAATCCCATCTCCTGCTTTAATTATCCATCATTTTATCGGCGATGAATGAAACTGTCCCTTGCCTGAGCCTCTAGCAAGAGTGTGGGTGTTCAGGAGGCAAGTGGCAGTGTTTCAGGACTTCTTTGCAAAAGACCCCAAGTCTAAAGTTTAGGAATAAATACATTCTACCTTGAATACTAGGGACCCAGATGGCGCTGTGGGTTAAACCACAGAGCCTAGGGCTTGCTGATCAGAAGGTCGGCAGTTCGAATCCCTGCGACGGGGTGAGCTCCCGTTGCTCGGTCCCAGCTCCTGCCCACCTAGCAGTTCGAAAGCATGTCAAAGTGCAAGTAGATAAATAGGAACCGCTCTGGCGAGAAGGTAAATGGCGTTTCCGTGCGCTGCTCTGGTTTGCCAGAAGCGGCTTAGTCATGTTGGCCACATGACCTGGAAGCTGTACGCCGGCTCTCGGCCAATAAAGCGAGATGAGCGCTGCAACCCCAGAGTCGGACACAACTGGACCAAATGGTCAGGGGTCCCTTTACTGTTACCTTGAATACTCATTGCAGATTGACTGATGGATAAGCAGAGCTCAGCGATGCAGTTAGGTAATTTTAGTTTTTACCTGTTTTACAGAGGTTCTTTCCCCAGAGTGTAGAGTCCTGCTTTATTTTGGGAGTCCTTCTGCATATTTTAGGGTTGCCATATGTCTGGACATATCCGGAATAGTGCAGTTGGCAGCAGTGTGGAGGCAGAAATCAGTCCAATGTCCGGGAACACCTGGACACATGGCAGCCCATGTTGGAAGGTCCATTTCCCCCCGATTTCCTGGCATTTGCTTTTGTGATTTTGCCCAAAAAGCTCACCAATTTTAGGCAAAACTTTAAAAATCTCAACAACTTTTCTGTCTGGAATTTCACTGTTTGAAACATGGCAACCCTAGCGTATTGTGATGAGTGGAACCCTGGACATTTGCCCCAAAGCTGTGCCACGGCAATATTGTTAACTAATTAATTGCCTGCCCTTCACCCTAAGGTCCCAAGGCAGGTTGCAACATTAAAACACAATCTTTCAAAGATGCCAGGGGTTTAAACTGGGACCTTCTGCATGCAGAACACATGCTCTGCAACTGAGTCACAGCCTTTCCTCAGACACAAAAGAGCCATCAAAAGTAGTAGCCCTGAATCCTTTCCTCCCTCTGCTCCCCTGGTCATGTGTCAGATATGATGTGGTACCATCACTGATTTTACCCACAAAGATCAACCAGTGAAGAGGAGTGGAAGCAGGAAAACACAAAGGAGATTCCGACTAAGCAACTGGAAAAACTTTCTGATAGTAAGAGCTGTTCGACAGTGGAACGGTCTCCCTCGGGAGGTGGTGGACTCTCCTTCCTTGGAGGTTTTTAAGCACAGGTTGGAGAACCATCTGTCATGGATGCTTTAGCTGAGATTCCTGCATTGCAGGGGGTTGGACTAGATGACCCTAGGGGTCCCTTCCAGCTCTATGATTCTATGATGTCATAACCCACAAAGAGAGGAAGAGAGAAGAAGGAGACACCAGCCTATAGTTTTTGGTAGCCACCTTGCATCCCCAGTAACAACTATTTTTGCCTTCTGAATCAAATTCTATATCTATACAGTGGTACCTCGGTTTTTTAACATAATCCGTTCCGGAAGACTATTCGACTTCCGAAACGTTCGAAAACTGAAGCATTTACTTCCAGAAAACTCATGTGGCATGAATGTTCGACTTCCGAAAAGTGTTCCAAAACCGAAGCAGTTACTTCCAGGTTTTCAGCGTTCGAAAACTGAAACGTTCGACTTCCGAGACGTTCAAAAACCGAGGTAGCACTGTACTTAAAATGATAGCATCTATATGGATATCATTAGTGTTTTCTACTATTTATAAGGGAACTGCATATTACTTGATTTTCAGTAATAATAATAATAATAATAATAATAATAATAATAATAATAATTTTTTTATACCCCGCCCATCTGGCTGGGTTTCCCCAACCACTCTGGGCGGCTTTCAACAGAACATTAAAATACAATAATCTATATATTTCATATATGGACACAAATTACAATAAATTACAATAAAAGGAGCAAAGGTCATTAATCCATGTCTGCACCTTTCTCAGCAAGTATACACAAGGTTACACATGAGGAAGGGATGCCTCATTCTCTTCAATGAGAATAAAGTCTTGGAGACTGACTGAGGACTAATTCATACCCACAAAACTTTTGTGTGACTGAAACAACCATCTACCTTACAGCATAGCTGTCAACTTTCGGATTTGAAAATAAGGGAACAGCACATACCTTTCCCTTTTCTCGTGAGAAATCCTATTCGGAATAAGGGAATTTCCCACAAAAAAGTGGAAAGTTGACAGCTATGGATCAGCAGCAGCCTCACCTGTCCCGGGGACAGTCTACGGTTCTCGGGGACAGTCCACGCTGTGGTAATCCCCCCCCAGTGGCAAGCTAAGGCTAACCAAATTTACATCCAAGCAAGCTAAGCCTCCACGTGTTTTGCTCAGAGGGCAAGCAAGCCCCCGAGTCCGGTGGGTGTTACTCCAAAGTAACCCTGTCCACGGTGACGCGAGGAGGGGAAGCAGAGTGAGCTCGGGGCCCCTTCTCAAACAGGCAGACGGCTCAGGGATGCCGCGAGGGCAGTGCAATGTCACCAAGTAGCCTCACCACCCTGCGCGCGAACGGGAGAGCGAAAGAGAGAGCTCGTAGACGGCAGGCAGGCTGTCTGTCTGGTTGGGCGTGAGGGTCTGGCTGCACAAGGCATGCAAGCTCCGCCCCCAGTCGGTCTCAGACTCCTTATTGGCAGCTGAGCAACGCAGCTGAGGAGCCTCCCTGGCTGGCAGGGAGGGAGAGGAGCTGCTTCCTTTGAAATCCTGGAAATTTAAGGGATATCAACAATCCGGGATAGCAGCGGGAAATGGCATTGGAATAAGGGAGTTTCCCGCAAAAAAAGGGAGGGTTGACAGCTATGCCTTACAGCCAAGAGCCCGAATGTGCTGCAGCTCCCTATCGAATGCAAAATCTTTTGGCAAACCCAGATTTGCTGTCACATAATGTGTGAAAAGACTACATTCAGCATTCAAATCCCACAGGGGGAAATAAAGGAACACATGCAAGCATTAGTGCAGTAACTTCACATTTGTGGCCACTAATTCAATCTCCTCGTTAAAATGTCTACTCTACCACATAAGGCAAAATCACAGTCATTGTAAGAGGGAAGAAATACGATGCACTGTTCAGCGGCGGATTTAGGAACGTTTAGATACTGCCCCATTTTTCTTTCGTATTAACCTCCAAGGAAGATGCTGAAGAGGTTTTCTTTTAAAGAAACATGAACAGTGATTTCACAAGGCACAGCATAAATGACGAAGAAAAAGAGGATAGCCCTGAGCTAGAATTTGGAAGGCTAATTCTTGCTGAATAGCAAGAACAACAGCAGGAGGGGCACAACGTCTTTCCATCAGAGTCATCATGGCTTGGGTCTTGCTAAGGTAGCAAACTTGCATAAGGCCCTTCAGCAGAAGTCACTGCTGGAGAATATGCTTTGCATCTAGAGCAGTGTAAGTCAGCTTTCCCCAACCTGGTGCATTCTAGATCTTTTGTGCTACAACTGCAGCCCCAGTCAGCAATGGTAGTCCCAAATATCTGGAGAGCATGCAAGGGTAAGGCAGATCCCTATATTCCTTTACCACTTCCAACATCAGGTGGGGCTGCAGATGACTGAATGTACAAAATAATTTTTAAAAAATCCTCCACCTAGGAAACCAAGCATGGGAGGGGAGAGAATTCTGTCCTGGCTTTCTCTGTGACATACTAACTTTGTAGGCAGAGGGACATCTAAAATACATACCAATAGTGCTATTTTTCTAGAAAAAGAGGTGCCATAATAATAATACAGTGGTACCTCCGGTTATAAACACCTCGGGTTACAAACACTTCAGGTTACAGACTCCACTAACCCGGAAGTAGTACCCCGGGTTAAGAACTTTACCTCAGGATGAGAACAGAAATTGTGTGGTGGCGGCAGCGGGAGGCCCCATTAGCTAAAGTGGTACCTCAGGTTAAGAACGGTTTCAGGATAAGAACGGACCTCCGGAACGAATTAAGTTCGTAACCAGAGGTACCATAGTAATAATAATAATAATAATAATAATAATAATAATAATAAATTATTTATTAATTATACCCTGTCCATCTGGCTGGGTTTCCCCAGCCACTCTGGGCAGCTCCCAAAAGAATATTAAAAACACAATAAAACATCGAACATTAGAAACTTCTCTAAACAGGGCAGCCTTCAGATGTCTTCTAAAAGTCAGATAGTTGTTTATTTCCTTGAGAGCTGATGGGAGGGCGTTCCACAGGGCGGGTGCCACTATTGAGAAGACCTTCTGCCTGATTCCCTGTAACCTCACTTCTCGCAGTGAGGGAACCTCCAGAAGGCCCTCAGAGCCGGACCTCAGTGTCTGGGCTGAACGATAGGGGTGGAGATGCTCCTTCAGGTGCCAGAACTGAGTCCCCGTGAGTTTCCCCTGAAAAAAAGCCCTGCATACCAGGCCTTTGAAAACAACAATGGTACTCACAACTATATATTGTAATCAGGGAAAACTGCCTAGAACTGAAAATAAGAACCTTCTTTTCTGTATACGGGTGATGGTATCATATGTGGATTTAGCCAAAGCTCAGGGGCACTGCAAGAGTTGCCACAGTTATTATTTAGAATGGATCATGAGAATGCAGCGGGGGGGGGGGATAGATTTTGTATTGCACAGCACACCACCAAAATTTGAAACCCCATGGTCTGCCACCAGTGGTGTCTGAACCCATTTTTATTTTGCTCACACCACGATATATTTTGGGCAATGTGAAATGAAATACAGTGGTACCTCGGGTTAAGAACTTAATTCATTCCGGAGGTCCGTTCTTAACCTGAAACTGTTCTTAACCTGAGGTACCACTTTAGCTAATGGGGCCTCCCACTGCCGCCATGTCGCTGCCGCGCGATTTCTGTTCTCATCCTGAAGCAAAGTTCTTAACCCGAGGTAATATTTCTGGGTTAGCAGAGTCTGTAACCTGAAGCGTCTGTAACCCGAAGTACCACTGTACAGCCTTGAAACTATTCAGTATTTACAAGGGAAATTAGTGTCACTCAACTAATTCATGCAAGGAGGGGTGGGGGTTCACAATTTAATTTATGCACGGAGAGGCATGTGGATAACCTTGAGTCCTGCAGCTCATAACTCTGTGTTGATTTAGACCTTTGCTAGCCTCCATGCTTTCAGGATTGCTGGAGCGTCCATGACCCACCGGGCATCATATAGAGGCACTGATGATATAAATTGGTAGCCAGACATCCTTGACTCTCTGCCCAAGATTCATTGTTTTAAAATATGGGCTTCTATGACAAGAGATTCCAGAGGCAGAAAGGAAGATAGCTTGGAGTTGTTAAAAGGGCTACTTTGAATGCAGTGCTTAATACTTTTGGCATCCGAGATTATGGAACTATGTTTTATTTGAATACTCTAGGTACTTCCGTTGTGCAAGTTACAGCCACCGATGCGGATGACCCTTCCTATGGCAATAGTGCCAGAATCATCTATAGCATACTTCAAGGCCAACCATATTTCTCCGTGGAGCCAGAAACAGGTCAGGGATGCAGTTGTTATTTTTCTATATTTCAAGAAGGACTCAAATGCCTTTTTGCCAGTCACTCAATGAACCGGAGTACCTATGAATATGCTTCAGCTGCATGTCGTATTCTGGTAACTTCAGAAACTCTGAACTGTGAGAAGTGTTAAAATGCAAAATTGATGACTATAATCTGAATAAATCCTGGATGTATTAATTTTGTACTTTGAAAACAGAAAGGGGGTGGGGAAAATATAGGGAATGCAATGTAAGAGCTAATTTATATACAGTATACAGCGAGAGGTGGTAGATTTCTGGACTGTACCACTTCAGACTTATAGGCAAGGAAGGAGTGGTGTTTTTTTTTAAATGCTCTCCTGTGTAAAATGTCATCCGCATTTACTAAACTAGTAAATCGGATCGGTGGTTGGGTTTGAAAAGGTACCACTGTACTAGCTTATATGTCCCCCCCCCCCCCGTCCCTGAGAGGTTTGGAGAGTGACATGATAACAGGCATTTTCTGTGGTGGCTCCCAATCAATGAAATGCTCTCCCCACAGAGACTGCTTGGTGCCATCATTTCATGTCTTTAGGTGCCAGCCAAAAACATTCCTCTTTACCCAGGCCATTGGCCATTAAATAAGCTATGGCCTGTTAAACACGGGGGTGGGGGCTGCTATTATGATTATTTTATGATTATGTTCTTATTATTATGCTGCATGAATTATGTTCTTAATTTTGAACACTGCCCTGGGATCTTTGGTTAAGGGGCAGTATATAAATTGAAATAATAATAATAATAATAATAATAATAATAATAATAATGCATGAATTATGCTGCATGGATTATGTTCTTAATGTTAAACACTGCCCTAGGATCTTTGGTTAAAGCGCAGTATATAAATCGAAGAAATACTACTACTACTACTAATATTGCATGAATTATGTTGCATGAATTATGTTCTTAATGTTAAACACTGCCCTAGGATCTTTTGTTAAAGGGCAGTATGATAATAATAATAATAATAATAATAATAATAATAATACATGCAAGGAGTTTTGTACCCACTAATATATAGATTTTTATCTACGTCTTGCTTTTGATCTCTCACTGTGTTGGCCAATCTTTTGCTGAATTATCCCTGATATTTTAAAATATACCCTCTCAATGTTATAATGGGTACATTATTTGTGTGTTTGTGTGTGTGACTTGCCGTGCAAAGTGAATGCCAGCAATGTTAACAGATGCTTGCTTGTTTTCTTCCAAGGCATCATCAGGACAGCTCTACCAAACATGAACAGGGAAAACCGAGAGCAGTACCAAGTTGTCATTCAGGCAAAAGACATGGGAGGCCAGATGGGTGGATTATCGGGGACCACGACAGTCAACATCACCCTGACTGATGTCAACGACAATCCGCCTCGATTCCCCCAGAGTAAGCTTCCTTTAATAGCCCTTCTGTACTACAAAACCATCAGAATAAAAGAGTGAGGCAACTGCCATCTGGTTTAATTTAAAGCAAATCTAGATTATGGGGCACACACTCGAACACAAGGCTTATACATGGATTTATTCGCTGTTATTAAAAACAAAAAATTAAATGAAACGGGGACATCCTTCTTTGGGGGAGGGGCAGCAGCAGTCACAGCTGCAGAAACCCCAGAATAGTTCTTGGTATTTGGTGTGAAGGTGGAAATCGAGAAGGGGAGGGGGAAATAAGAAGAGCTTTAAGAACGAATCATCCTTTGCTGGGACTTGGAGATTAATAATTTTATCAATGGAATTTACAAAAAAAGAAGAAGGAAGGGGTGAGTACAATGGACTCCCTGATTAAATGCTGGAGCAGGACACATATAGCCCGAGGGCAGAAGCTGCTTTTAAAAAAGCTAAGGAACTTTGTAAATACAAGGCTATCAACTTCACAGTTCTGTGCATTTTAATCCTATTGAAATCACGGAGGCATGAGTACCGGTGGAAAAGCCCCTTTGCAATGGCAATGCAATTTGTTGAAGTCTTTCCATGTTTTCTGGTCTCAGGAAGAGCTTGTGGATCTTACTTCAGAGCTTTCCCCAAGGAAGTTTGGAAAAATCAAGCCCTTGCAGGGGAGCCCAAGCCCTTCCCACCAATTGGTCGGTATGAGGGGCTTCAGAAACTGCATATGTAAGGACTAGTTGCTGCTGGATTCATTTATTCGCTATGGAAGAACTTGAGAAACTCAGGCCTGTCAATCTGTTAAGTAGAGAGGCATTGGGAACTCCATTTCTTGGGCTCCTCAGAAGCAACGGGCTCATTCTGAGAAGACTCAGAAGTATCCAGACACAATGATACCTTAAAAGACAAGGTCTTGAAAGCTGCTGAATCCCCCCAAACTAGCCCTCCCTATCATTCCTGCAACCCTGTCCTTTGCCATGGAAAGCGGAGAATTGCAATCAAACGGCAATGAGTGTTGGCACCAAGGTGGGTCATTACAAGCCAAATCCAAATTTGGGGGCTTGGTTAATAATGACTTGTTGTTTTTCTAAGCAGGGAGAATTCACTTCTGAGTCCTGCATTTCAGTATCATTACTAGGCCAAAAGGGACATGGGTGGTGCTGTGGTCTAAACCACTGAGCCTAGGGCTTGCTGATCAGAAGGTCGGTGGTTCGAATCCCCGCGACGGGATGAGCTCCCGTTACTCGGTCCCAGCTCCTGCCAACCTAGCAGTTCGAAAGCACGTCAAAATGCAAGTATATAAATAGGTACCACTCCGGCGGGAAGGTAACAGCATTTCCGTGTGCTACTCTGGTTTCGCCAGAAGCGGCTTAGTCATGCTGGCCACATGACCCGGAAAAACTGTCTGCGGACAAATGTCAGCTCCCTCGGTCAGTAAAGCAAGATGAGCGCCGCAACCCCGATGTGCAAGGCACTGCCCTGGAAGCACCAGTGCCCTGATTGTGCGCCCACCCAGTTCTGTGCGGTTTTTACTACACATGGGCCCAAGTCACAAGGAAAGGCTCGTGGTAATATTGAGTCTGGTGCTATGCTCAAACATAGGCTTCAATGGATATTTCAAACCTCCCTCCTCTACACAGACACACACACAGAGAGATATATCCTGAGAGAGGAAGAAATAGGAGCATAGCACCCCCAGCTGTCCCATGGATGCAAATTCTATGTGTCATTGTTTTTAACAACTTTAAGATCTGCTGCAAGTTATATTCATTCTTAGCATGCCATAACATAAAACAGAGGTGCCCGGAATATTTGTATTGAGGTATTTATTGATCTGCAAAAGGCCTGTTCAATCCTTCTTCGGCGAAATATCTGGAAAAGAGAACCCTTGTTAAAAATATTGTTGGAGGCCTAACATATGCATACTGAATTAAAGTAAATAAATGTGTGCTGGTCCCGAGGGATATCCGATAGGCGAGGTCTAGTCCAGTCCAAGGTCAGTCCAAGCCAGAAGTCACAAAGCCAAAGTCAGGAAGCCGAAGTCAGGAAGCCGAAGTCAGGAAGCCGAGGTCAGGAAGCCGAGGTCAGGAAGCCGAGGTCAGGAAGCCGAAGTAACAAAGCTGAGGTCAGGAACGCAGGAACCAGGAACAGGAACTAGGCAGCACTGATGTTGCTCCTGCAACTTGGGGCTGGGACTGGCTGGCTTTTATCTGCCCCGAGGCAAAGGGCGGCCCCGATCCTCAATTGACTCGCCTCTCCTGGCTTGGAGGCGAGCACTCCTCCTGCGGGCACTTAGTTCCCTTCGCCTCTCTACCCTTAGCCTTTGCAGCTCAGGAGAAGCTGGAGGGTTACCGGACCCAGAGGCAACCTCAGCTTCCCCTGACTGGGTGGGGAGTGGAGCACCTGTAGGCAATGAGTGCTCCATCCCATCAGAAGCCAGATCAAACTCAGCCGATGCCTGCACCTGAGGATCTAGCACAGGTGAGTCCCCTTCAGACTCAGGCCCCAGCCCTGGCTCTGCTGGTTCTGGAGGCAGGGAATCCTGTGCAGGCTGGAATTCCTCAGGTTCCGCATCCGAGTCTGACTCTCAGGCCATCACAAAATGTTACTAAAAACACATTAGTAAAAGTACTACTCATTTTTTTAAACCCTGCCTCCTGAGCTACCAAGGTTTTTTTTTTTAAAGAAAACAATGACAACCAGGCTTAAAAATGCCTCCTGAATAACATTGTCCATATTGAAAAAGCACAAGGAAAACAGAGGGAGTTTGTACTTTGTAATATATTGAATCTTTCTCTGCCCCCCCCCTTAGAAAGCATATTTTAGAGAGACTGAAAACTCTCAGTATCGAGAAACAGTTTCCTTTGTGTTTTCCGTTTGTTTGGTGCCATCACATTCTTCTGCAGCCCTTTGATAACATACCAAAGGTGGCTGATGTTGCAGCACTCATTATTTTACCATTATCATTTGAATGATTTTGCTTCTGTTTAAATTGAGTTATTAATGCTCCCAAGTGTCAAAGGAAATACAAGAATCTGATATTACTATGGTAACATTGACTTTGACTCTTGGAAAGCTTTTGTACATTAGCACAAATATGCAGGAGCTACACTTCTTTTGCTCTGTTCCATAGTTCCATAGCAATGTTCAAAAGCTCTTCCAACAAACAAGTAACTTAAAGACTTGGCAGTGCTTTCCTTGTCCACATTGGACAGGTTGGAGTGATAACTGTGTTTTAAATTATATACAAATTGCCATGAGTCAGGGCTGAAAACAACAACAACAACAACAACAACAACAGGAATGCAATACAGAAAAGAGTCGATGCAAGAATTTTGCAAGAACAGTGTCTGTGTCCATACGTGAATGAACACAGGGTGGCGATTCCAAATGGGACAGCTAATCTGGAAGATATCTAAGAGTTGGAGCCACAGACCAGGGTTATCCCAGCAATGCTATCATACATGGTCCCCGTGGCAAGTGACATACTATTTGCATGTACTCACCGTGTGACCATAGGTCCCAGACATCTTCCTGGAAGGTCAACTTGAGGCATGGAGATGGTCAAGGTGATGGTGATGATGAGTCACTAGATAAGTACTTCTAAATGCTGCTGACAGGATGGGGCATGGCTACCACCAAGAGGCAATAGTAAAGACGCAGGTGGTGCTGTGGTCTAAACCACTGGGTTTGCCGTTCAGAAGGTTGGCATTTTGAATCCTCACGATGGGGTGAGCTCCCGTTGCTGTCCCAGCTCCTGGAAACCTAGCAGTTCAAAAGCATGTTAGTGCTGTGGTGGGAAGGTAAACAGCATTTCCATGCGCTTTGGCTTCCGTCACCATGTTCCATTGTGCCAGAAGTGGTTTAGTCATGCTGGCCACATGACCCGGAATAGCTGTCTGTGGACAAACACCGGCTCCCTTGGCCTGAAAGTGAGATGAGCGCCACAACCCCATAGTCGCCTTTGACTGGACTTAACCGTCCAGGGGTCCTTTACCTTTTTCATCCTAGTAATGTGTGCTTCATCTCTGAAGGTTGACTTGTCTATCGATGGCAAGATGTGGGAATGACACATTTCATGTTATTGGTTCTCCATGCACACACAGAGAGAACCCATTTGCTACTTCTGCACAGTTCACATAAAATGTGCATATACAATGCAGGCTGTCAACAATAATATTCAGATTTTTAGACCAATTTTAAGCACCAACAAGAGAAAAGGGGGAGGTTAAGTGGGATAATGTTTCAGCTTTCTGATCTAATTGTCATCAAGTTTTCCTACAACTTAATGGAAAGTAAACTGTAATCTGCATAGCTGCAATCATAACCCTTTAACTATGAGCATTTTGATTTTTTAAAAATTGTTGCAGTGTACATTGTTTTCAGAGTAAAATCTGCTTAGTCCCTATGAAAACAATGTTTTCTTCTGGCTGACTGACACAGCTTATTTAGTATTTTCCCCCATATGTTTTGGTACTGGAATTGTGATTCGTATGAAAGCGAATAATACAGTATTCTAGACATCAGTATGTTATCTGCTGAAGGTTCACTCTCTGTTCTAAATAGATTTCCTGTATTTCATTTCATTTCAGTTTTTATTTTGCTCACACGCTCCTTCCATCTACAGTAGAGGATGTTTGCTAAATTTGCTTCAGAGCAAATTTATATCTACAGATGCATACATAACCCAAACTCCCTCCTTCTGCAATGGGTCATTTTTTTATTAAGCATTCCTCCACTTTCCCTTGACAGATTCTTTATTAATGAGACTTATATCACGTTAAAAGTAACAAAACTAATGGGTTCATGAAAGGGCCTAAAAAGTGCTTGATTCATGGAAGTGCTGAAGGCCTTATTGATTCTTTCTTAAAAGAGGAATCAATAAAATTCATGTCAAATGTGAAATTGTACACTAAACTACTCTTATCTCTTATCTGATTTGCTGACTTGACCATGTATCAAGGGGACTAATGAAATTGAACGCCTCTTATGCAGTTATTATCAGAATGCTGTAATATTAATATCAATGTGGAAGGCTTATTCACACTTATGGGCAGCCTCCTGAAGACATGAGAACTGTTTTCCAGCATCAGTATTAAACAAAACTGGGGAGCATTTTTGGAAGCATGTGTATGTGTTTGAATATACACATAATTAGGTAAAATTTTACCTGCAGCCAAGCAACTTTTGGTGCTGTTGGGCAACTCATCCGCTCCTCCTTTGTTAAAAGTGCTTTAATGCCATGTTTGAAAGTGAACTTCAAATAAGACAGGCTTGCTGGATTAAAGGCATGACTTCATAGATTCAGTCAACTTCAAAATGAGAAAGACTGGCATATATAGGATAAATTCTGGTGTGAAAAACTAATGTTCCAGAACTAAGACCTGCTTCAAGCCCTCCCATTAATCATTCACTCATTCCACACGTTGCAATACATTTCACATCACTTTCCAAACCGCAAAAGCCTATTTTTAACTGGATTTGTTGCAGTAGGGTGGCAGAGCCCTTTAATCCACTTTAAATGTTCAAACCTAAAGTTATGATAGGGGCTCGCTGTTGGAAAAGCCCATTGGGAAGTTGGACAGATAGAATAAGCCTTCTCACATACAAGGTTTTCCAAAGTTATGTCTCTTGAATGAAATCAGTATAACCCAAAATGTTCCTTTCTTGAATTAATGGCTAAAGCTATGGAGTCATGAAACTGCAATCCTAGACCTTGCAGTAAGCCCTAGTGAACTCAGTGGGATATACTTCTGATTCTGGGATCTGATTCTGATTATGGGATTCTGCTGTTAATCACACATTATTTGTAACTAACAAATGCTTATGTATTTCTGACTGTTTCTTCTTTGCAGGCTCAGTCCACCTTCGTATCCCAGAATCCTCCCCGGTTGGCACTGCCATTGGAACCATAAAAGCTTCTGATGCAGACATTGGGAGGAACGCAGAACTTGAATACCGCATTACTGATGGTGATGGAAGGGATATGTTTGACATTGTTACACAGAAGGATACACAGGAAGGAGTTATAACTGTGCGAAAGGTGCATATTATCTCCATGAATTACTGAGTGCTTTAAAATAATCAAGTTTGAAATTACATTTTATATTTTGCAGAGTTGGTACCATTATTAAAAGTTTGTTGGTTGTCCAGAAATGCCATGTAGCTCCATTTTCGATTCCACAGTTATTTCCTTTACATAGAAAAGATATTGCTAAAATGTAGCCACAGGACTATAATAAGATATAAGTAGCAATAGCCATAATATTTTTTGCATTACTAGTTACACTAAAGAGTGTATGTGGGGGAGTTTTAATTTTCTTTTAATATTTGCAGAGCTTAGGAGGCAATATTTATGCATATTTATTTTGTTTATCTGCTGAAAAACAAACTATCTGATGTGATGGTGTCAGCTGATCAGTCTGGGCCACATGATGATCAGGCCACTGATGCAAATGAGGGGCAGTGAAAGGAGGAGTGCTAACAATGTGCAGTGCTAAAAAATTCCCCAAAAGTATGCATTTGTTTCTAAAATCAAAACTGTTCAGGAAAATAATTAACAGACTCATCTTAGACCCGGTCTAGTTGGTTATGTTGCACATAGCTGTCAACTTTCGGATTTGAAAATAAGGGATGTCGTGAGGGCAGTGCAATGGCACCAAGTAGCCTCGCCACCCTGCGCTCCAGAGGCTGCGAGTGAACGGGTGAGCGAAAGAGCGAGCGCATAGATGGCAGGCAGGCTGTCTGTCTGGTTGGGCGTGAGGGTCTGGCTGCACAAGGCATGCAAGCTCTGCCCCCAGTCGGTCTCAGACTCCTTATTGGCAGCCGAGCAATGCAGCTGAGGAGCCTCCCTGGCCGGCAAGGAGGGAGAGGAGCTGCTTCCTTTTAAATCCGGGAAATTTAAGGGATATCAACAATCCGGGATAGCAGCTGGAAACGGCATTGGAATAAGGGAGTTTCCTGCAAAAAAAGGGAGGGTTGACAGCTATGATGTTGCATCTTGATTCCATAAGTGACATAAGTGTGTGGTCATCTTGCACACCCTCCAACATTTCTCTTATGACATCTATTCCATTATTATTATTATTATTATTATTATTATTATTATTATTATTATTATTACCCTATCCATTTGACTAGGTTGCCCCAGCCACTCTGGGCAGCTTGCAACATATATAACACCATACAGGACTGCCTTCAAATGTCTTCTCAATGTCTTCTCTTTGGCATGGGGGTCACAGAACTCCACACCCTCCAACATTTCTCTGATGAAAATAAGAATGTCCTAAGGCCAGTGATGGCTAACCTTGACACTCCAGATGTTTTGGAACTTCAACTCCCATCATCCCTAGCTAACAGGACCAGTGGTCAGGGATTATGGGAGTTGTAGTCCCAAAACATCTGGAGTGTCAAGGTTAGCCATCACTAGGCAGTGGTGGCTTACCTTGACACTCCAGATGTTTTGGAACTACAACTCCCATCATGGGAGTTGTAGTTCCAAAATATCTGGAGTGTCAAGGTAAGCCACCACTGTCCTAAGGAAAAGTACGACATTCTGGGATCAAATCAGAAACTGGGATGGCTCGTTTAAATCTGGGACTGTCCCTGGAAAATAGGGACACTTGGCGGGTCTGCAACTTAGGGCATTAACTTTATATTATTAATGGATAAAATATGCTCTTGCAAGCAAATGGTGTTATCCTACTCCACATTTGCCAGTTATGTAAAATGACATTGCTACTACATTGGCATAATGTTTGGGGCCTTTTAAAGGTAGAAGCTCCAACCTGTTCAAGAAGCTGAAGTGCTCCTTCCTGTTGTCCCCAATGACCCTCATTTTAAGAACACTGTTCTCAAACCAAATTCTATCCACGAGCCTTCCCTCTGAGTTCAAAACTGGGCTAGATCAGAACTACAATTGGCCATATTCTAAAGGAACCCAGAGACATTTGTAGAGATGAGGCCTAAATTTACACATGCAAAACAAACAAACAAACCACCAAACACGTGTTTGTGCACTCTGTTTTCCAGTCCTCTGAATAGCTGTGCAGTGATTTGCCATACCTTTCAAATTTAGCAGAGGTTGCTTATTGTATGAAAAATATTTTAACAGTAATGCATTCAGAGGTAGAAGAGTGGACCCAAATGCAAAGTATGTCATATTTGTATCAAAAGATGAAAGGCTGTCATCATTAGAGCTGTTGCCATATTTTGCCAAAGCAAAATTCAAAGAAACTTTGAGAAGGAAGTGCCTTAGAGATTTGTGGGAAGCCAACAGAGTTTTCCTAGTTCCAGAGCAGTTTCTCAAGGGGTTAAGGTCCTGCATAGCCACAATGAATGGGTGTCCACATAGCTATTCTGTGTCTCCCTCTCAGTATTTATTCGGAGGACAGATTGTTGCATTGCGGTGCATTACCTTTGGCAGAAAACCTGAGAATATATCTGAGACATAATTAGCATGTACAACATAAAGTTCTCCTTGAGAACAAGGTTAAGATGGAGGGAGGGGAGTCTCAAAATTGCGGGAAGGGAGCGTTTGTTGCCAACGTAATATAACTTCAGAGTAAATAGAAGATTTAAGCGCCAAGACAGTCTGGCATCCTTCATGAGTACTAATTTAACTTTAAAGATTTGAGGGAAAATAAATTCAAAAATGTCTCCAGAATCCATTTTGGGTCCACCTTTTGATATCTCTCTCTTATATTGTGCATGCTAATGAAGCTTTGCTCCAATGTCAGACAAGCTGCACTTTCTCTCAGCTTGTTCATTCCCTGGAAATCATTAATTAGCTAGCACTTTTCATCTGCAGTCACAGAGAAATCGGAGAATGGAATCTCTTGTCTATCCACCCCCCAAAAAAAAGAAGTATTCTAATTATAACTCCAAACTTTTCATCTTCTCACTTTAAAAAGCATTTGCTGACAAAATGTCACATATATTTTGCCAAAATTTCACTGATGTCAGATTCATGAAATGCAATGTAAATGAACCAGGTTATGCACAGATTTTCCATAAGATAATTTAAATTCAGGAGATATATATATGCAGCTTGGATCTTTGTAAAATTAGCCTTATGGTGGTCGCTCGACCAATGTTGTGGACTTTAAAACTGCTTGATATGGTGCTGATGATGAGACCCTGGATTTTGCATGGAAACTGCTATTACTTGAAGATTCGCAACTTGCGTATGCACTTGAGAACTGAAGCAAAGACAGAACAGCCAAGTGAAGTATTTGTTTTTGCATCAAATCCTTCTGACAATTTGATGCATAAAGGCATGGATGGGATTGTCTCATTGCATAGTCTCAACCACTCCATTGCATTAGAAGGTAGTTAGGAAGTAGTGACTTGCCCACTGAAACCAAGGTCACAAAAACAGCAGATATGCTGGTAAAACTAGATCAGGTCCTTTCATTGAGGATCGTGTTTCTAAAATTATTTGCCCATGGGCAGGGAGGAACCCTGCACTTTCAAAGCTAGCATATCAAAAAGAAAACTTGAATCCTTTTCTCTGGAATCTAGTTTTCCAGGTGTAATGGGTTTCCAAAAGCATTCAGTCATGTCACCACCTCTGATCTGATGCAATGATGTGTAGATCTGCCTCTTCTCAAATTGCATTTGAGACACTCATTTCAAACTTTCTTGGCAATTGACTGGGAAAAACAGAACCCTAGGTATTAAACTGGATCATAACGTTTTGGCACATGTGCATTCTCCACAGTGTGGGTGCCAGTTCATGGTCTGAACAATTGTGCAGTGCTCCTGCTTCAGCTGTGGTACTGTTGAGGGCAAGGAGGACATGAGTAGCTGATTCAATGGCCAAGCAAGTGTTCTAGTGGTGGACATCTTCCCCACAATCCACACCCATCCTTTTCCCCAACTGGAAGAAGAGTCTGATTCAGTGTCAAGTTCAGGACTGGCATCATTGGGCAACTACTCAGATCCCAGCAGGAGGCTTGCTGCCACATCCCAGAACCCCTTGCTTCTTATGCAAGCAGTTCTGAAAGCAAGGGAAGGAATAGCAGTCTCCACTCAAATTGCTTTCTTCTTCTGAGCAGTGATGCAGGTTGTGTCCACTGGGAGATGACAAGTAAATGGGCAGTGGGGAGGAGGAGGAGGAGGAGCGGGACTATTCACTCTTTCCCAGAGTTGGTTTTGTTTGTGATGTTGTCGGTACGGTGGCGCTGGACAGAACACTGCAAAGGACACCACAGTGATGCAGCAGAACGGACTGCGAGAGGTGGTGGGCACCACCAAATGTTAGCGTTGCAAAAGGTGCCGCTGAAATTGAGAGCCCAAAGTCTGCCACTGCTTTGCCTAGTGACAAGATGGTACCCTCTCGCCATTTCATATACAGAAGCACAACAGTGGAAAATCTCTCTCCAATATGCGTGAGCCAATTGGCTAATTAGGACAGGCCTTGTGCATGGACAACTCTGTCATCTGACAAAGGGAAATGGCTCAGGAGGGAGAACCGGGGGGTATCTGAGCTGCATGTTTAACTCTGACTAATGGTTGGGCTAGCCCTACCAATCTAAACCCAGCACTCCAGTTCTTCAAGGGAAATCAGTATTCAAGAGAAGCCTTCCAGTGCACATTTGGAATCCTATCCTCGGTTGCGTGATCACCCAGTCCTCATTAAATTGGCTAGATGAGTGTGTGTGTGTGTGTGTGTGTTTGTGTTTGATGCAAATTTGTCCTCCACATCTAGAGTCACTAGTTGTTATGCATAACTACTTGTCCATGGCAAAAGCTGGATAGAGACCCAGTGCTTAACCCACTACATCCAGGACTCTAAACTCCCATCCAACCCAGCCAGCATGGTCAACAGGTGTATCCCAACATTTTGGGGTGGCACATGTTAGCCATTCCACCATAAAGCAAGTGATATGTATCTTGGAATATGTCATTATTGTATTCACTTTGGTACCTGGGATACTGTTGCCATTACATAAATGACAAATGGTGCTTGCCATGGTGCTTGCCATGCTATCCCACTTTTCACAATGTGACTTTATGACACTGAACACATTGTTGTGTCATTGTGTTATTGACTTTGTTCTATCCTTATGTTGTCTTACAGCCACTGGACTATGAGAATCGAAGGTTATATACATTGAAAATAGAGGCAGAGAATCTATATGTCGACCCACGATTTTATTACCTTGGACCTTTCAAAGATACGACCACTGTGAAAATATCAGTGGAAGATGTGGATGAGCCCCCCATTTTCAGCAGATCCTCTTACCTTTTTGAGATCCATGAAGATATTGAGGTGGGCACAATCATAGGCACTGTGATGGCCCGAGATCCAGATTCTGCTGCAGGTCCTATCAGGTAAAGGCCAGAATCAAAAACCCTAGATTGATAACATCTCTATATCTTGTTATTTCAGCTGATATTGTTACACTGACTGGCGAGGTGCGTAAAAAGGTAGGCATGAGGTACTTGATAAAGAAGAATGTCTAAGGTATTCTATCCTGGACTGAGTGATACTGTATTCTTGAAGAAGATTGTTTTGATCATGTAGAATGACATTCTCAGAAGTCTATCAGGCCAGAGTATGAAATTTCAAGGCAATGTTGTGACTTTCTGTCTCTCATTTTTGTAATGAAACAGTAGCTCTGTGTCTGCTCTGATACTATTAGGGACAGATACTTACTTTTGGCCGAAAAAACCTACCGTAGTCTATAGGTATATATATATATATATATATATATATATATATATATATATATACACACACAAAAGACAAAACAACATTGTGTCATTTTCCCCCCCCAGAAGCTTATTTTGTACAGCCAAAATGTTACCCCAAAAATTCCAAACTTGAAACGCAGAATTTTGAAATTGACTATGCAACTTTAAATCTAAAATTGACATTCAAATGTTTTGGCAAACATCAAGTGTGAAATCTCAAAATGGGTGAGTTAGAATGTCCCTTTCGCAGTGGGAGCAAACAATGAAATATTTCATTATTTCCCATTTTGTACTAATTGGAAAACCATAGTTAACAGCTTCAGGACATGCTAGGTTTTAAACCAAACCATGGTATATTGTCCTGGCTTATTCTGAAGCTGTTACCAGGCAACTATAGTTAATGGAAGAGTTGCTGGTTTATTCATTCCATTCCTCAAGTAAAAGCAGGAGCAAAGACCCGTAAGCACAACCAATCAATTCACTGATATTTCAGCTTATTAAGCAGATATGCTTGTCCAAACTCAACCTATGTCATAGCATATCAATTTTCAAATGCAGTCCTTGACTTAAGTATAGCATACCATCTACTGCCAAATATTGTTGTAATTATTGAAAACACATCTCAAAATCAATTGTTAGATATCATTTTGCAGCTATTACATATTCAATGAATGTTCAGAGAACAATGGAGCATTATCATGAATATTTGGTTCGGCTCTATGGATTTGTTTTGTTTTCAGAAGCATGTTATTTTACTTCTCCTCCTCAACTGTTTATATGTGATATTTATACAACCAAGAACAAATGAGAACTCTGGTTTGGCTCCTTCATTAATTTCAGTCATATTTGACAATAGCATAAGCCAAACATGAGCTAAAAAGGAAGGTTAGTTGACCATGCCAAGACTTGAAGCTCTGTATTGGCATAAGCTCATCTCTCATTCCGTTCTATTGTTTCCATTATATGACAGCTTTATTAATGTCTGTCCATGCAGTTTGGATATCTATTGGAATGACAAAAGGAATTTCAGCAACAGTTAATGAAAGATGTGAATGTACGGCAGAAAAAAATGGGCAAACAAGTACTGGCAAATGTATTCAGCAAGTTTGGATATGGCATCAGAAAACAAGTTAATATTTCTATAGGAATATATTACCTGGTATTTTTCCTAGGAAAAGGGAAAAAAAAAGATCCCTCTTTCCTCAAATCCAGCTATCCAGAGTCACTATTTGGGAATCCGCAAGAAGAAATAATTTCTAAGTAATGCAGGCACCAAGAAACCAAAAAAATCACAGCAGTTTTGAAAGGTGCAGTCTGCCATCTTGATTTAAAATGGTATTCAATTCCCCCCCCCCAAAAAAAACCATAGACAAACACTTGCTCCTCAATCTCTGGAGCTATTGTGCAAAACTTTATTATGTTATCTTAAGAGCTGTCCAAATGCATAGAGAACAAAGAGAGAAACAACTTTCCAGAATATCATAGTGGGTTCCCTGATTTCATGCCCATCCAAGATTGTATTAAAGCACTACAGATGCTCCAATGTGGGCTGCAGTCTGACTTCATGCAAATCCAGGACTGTGGTGCAGCAGGACAAATCCTCCAATGGAGGAGGCTGTATGTTGACAGCTTTGCGCTTTTATTATCTAGTAAGGTAGGTCTTCGCATCCAAAGAATTTAACAATAATTATTCCCTGCCAACACACCTAATACCCCTACCCAGCACAATTCGGCCATGCCAAAATAAATAGCTGGTTTGTGAGAAGATAATGAAGAGGAAACATTGACACTGATGTCAGTTGCAATCCATTTTTCAGTATGGCCAAATAACCTGTTTTGTTTGAAATAAGCTGTAGGTGAATAATTAACTAGAACTATTGATAGTAATGGACAGGGAAAAAATGCCCCTACAATTTTTGCAATTTTCCATGAAATTATCTGGGGTTTGAGGAAGGAGCAGCAGGGTTACATTGTACCGTTCTAATTAAATATTTTTTGGACCACAGAGATAATAGAGCTAATAAAGGTAAATGACTGTATTTATCTTGTTCAGTTCACAGGGAAAGAAAAGTTACCTTTTTGCTTATTAAAGCACAGTAGTTGGTTATTACAGTTCTGCCAGAGCTGCCTTTTTACAGAATGCAGAAAACACTTGATGCAGCAACACTGTACATATAAAAAGCAGACATTAAATATGAATTTTCCTCAGTGATGATTATATATATTTGTGATAACACAAGTCTTTGGAACACAGGCTTGCACACATCTTTTCTGCCTCAGCAAATGGAGCAATAATTATTTTTTATACTGGCAATGCTGCTGCCTTCTTTGGGTTGCTTTCTGCTCGGAAGTGCAACTCTGAGGCGTCGATACTCTGAACATTTTGTGTGGAACCTTTATTAGAAAGGCCAACATCAAGAATAAAGACCTCCATCTTAAAAGCACATGCACACCCCAGAACCCAAAGGTGCACATGCCAAATGCAATTGGGTTTCTGTTGTTTAGGGCAAACAGGGATTTGTCACCAAAAGAGAAGAGAATGAAAGGGAGCAAAGATTAAGAAAGCAAATAACATTGAGGAGAAAGCTGGGAGGAAATTACCATAGCCAGTACAAGAGATGAGGAGGAAGAGAGAGCAAAGCCGGACATATCACTGCAGTAGAAGTTGAAGCAGGTTTTATACCACCACCGATGTGAGCCCAGCATTGCAATTTACGTATCACATGCCAATGAGCTGGATACTTTTTCAGCAAAGGGAACATAGACTCAGTAACATTTCAGAGGCATTTCTGATGGCTGTATGTGGGGCTGCTCCATTCCTCATGGTTCTTCTGCTTCATACATGAGAATAGTCAAGTGGGAATTGGAAGTGCTTCTGTATCTTCATCGAGTCCATGATCCATCGTGCAAAATGGCTTCAGGAACTGTCATGGGGTGGGGGGATGCAGAGAGATTTTCATGATTTCTTAAGAATCTTGGGAAGAGATAGGTCTGAATAAAATTTGGATCGGGAGCTTCCCAATGGCTCGACGACTCTAGTGATGCAACATTCCAGCATGAATTGGAATGGCTGTTTCTTATAGGAAGATGAAAGTGGTGCATGTGCAGTTGGCAAATCTTTCTCTACTTGATCCAATTTAGGTTTTCTTTGGATCGCCACACTGACCTTGACAGAATCTTCAACATACATTCTGGAAATGGATCTATTTATACTTCCAAGATGCTTGACCGAGAACTATCACAGTGGCACAATCTTAGTGTGATAGCAGCTGAAATCAGTAAGCTCGTTGCTATTGATGCAAATGTTTTCTTCATGTTTGCATGAGAAGAGTATATTGTGCAAAATTATTTTTCTTTGGATTTATGTGGAAGACCCAGTACCTCATGTGATGATAAGCTTCAGTATGTGGGAGCTGCTGCAGTGTGCATTCCTTCATGACACTGGTAGACCCACACTGGAGAAGTCCATGTAGGTAGGCTCTTAGGAGCTTCTCACCAAGTCAGAATTGCTTCTGTTTAGGGGAGGGTCAATGGTGGTCTGGGAACGAGCTATGGTGTAGGCCCCCACCCCATACCTTTTGTGTGAGCAGAGTGGCGTGAGAGGAGCATGGATTACAGCAGATCCCACATCCTACAGATGCTGTCAGAGGGTCCCCTAAGGGTGAGACTCTCCCTCAAAAAGTATGAGTAACACATTAAAGGACCTCCTAGTTTAATCATCTATAATTCTCTATGTTGAAGTTGTGGCATCGAAGATTCTGCCTTAGCTGATAGAAATTCATATAGTGAAACTGCTGGGGGGGGGGGGTTCGTTTTTGTTCTTAAAGTGCCAGGTATAGTTTGGTTCTGATAGAAAAGAGAATCTATTTTTTTTTAAAAAAAAGATTACTGATTTCCCCTTGCTTTGACAGATAACCCCAAAGAGATGACTCGCGTTTCTGTTTACGTTCGGATATTGGATGTGAACGACAACGCACCACAGTTTGCTGTGTTCTATGATACTTTTGTGTGTGAAAATGCGAGAGCGGGCCAAGTAAGTCGTTTATGGAAATGTTTAAAGCTATTTGGTTCTGTTATGGGAACAGGCACCAAGTCATTCATTTACAATAATGTGTCTATTCCTTAAGAGTGAAAGATTGCTTTTGAGAGCAGTTTGGGGAACTTAACATGAAAAGGGGGAAAATGGCTGCCAGCAAATCAGACTCCAGCCTTGTACAGCAATGCTTCCCAGCTACATCAACATGTAAATTACCAAATGACTTTCTTGCAGATCCACAAAAGGAATCTTTGTGCTCGGAAGACATCAAGCTCCTTTCTCCCTCCCCCCAAAAGAAAACAGTTTCTCTTCAGTTGTTTTCTTGGATTTGTCCTTAAAAAAACACCCTCTTAATTGCATTCAGTGCTGCCTTCATGGAAGAAAGTGCTATATGTTACAAACAGTAATTTGTAATCATTTTTTAAGCATCCTTTGCTACATAACTCAATTGCGCGTTGACTTGACACAGATAGTGTTCTAAAACATCCCTGTCAGCCTTCTATTTTTATGCAAATGCCGGTTTTTATCTCAAAAGGCTTTCTGTGGGAAAATCACACAACAGCATAAAAAGTTGTTTGCATCACAAGGACAAACATTTGCTTTGCTTTGCCTCTTTAGGAGATGCTTTGAACTGTACTTGGATCAATGTGAAATGCCTTTGCCTTCAAGAGCGGCAAAGTACTGGCCATTAGGGCTTCTTGCAACTCACAATTGTGCCTCCTGAGGACAAAGAAAATGGGAAGAGTGAGAAGACAGGGGCACCTTAACTCTTTCACTTCCTGCTGTTTTTCTGCTCAAATCACTCCTTCCCCCAAACTGCTTTTCCACTTTTGTGGAGGGGTGCACATTCTCACCTTTAGGGAGGAGGATTTTTAAAAGGGTTTGCCAGAATTGGCAGGGAGAATGATGTGACATTGCTTCTATTATGTTTCCTGTCAGAGGGGAGCAGAGGAGTATCTGAGGGAAGCTTTTGTGCTCCATCCTTCCACAGGGTTTACTTTTATCGGAGGCTGAGCCAGAATTTTCTACTCAGAAAGGGTGAGGGGGAATTTGACAAACCTCTCCCTCGACTCGCCATTTTCATTTACGCTGCCAGGAGCTTTCTGTCAGCAGCTAAGGCATGCTCTGGAATATCATTAGCCGGCCACCCACTCCCCATGCAAACAGAGCAGCAGGCAGGTTGGGGACAGGGGGGAAAAATGGTCCCACACTCAGGGTGTCCTCGGGGTGATGCCATGTGACTTTAGCAGCACCCTGAAGCCATTCAGAGCAAGCATCTCCCTTTTAGTCAACCCGGAGCCAGCCCACCAATGAGAAAGCACCCGCTTCAGGTGGCGGAAGCACGTGGCATTGTCCCACCTGCGTCACCGCTGGTGCTGCTGGTGGAACACCCACTTCTCACCGGTGAGAAGGAGGCATCCGTGTGCACAGTTTTGCTGTTCATCTTTCCCCCTGTCCCTGGGTGGAGAAGACAAGAGGCAATGCTTTGAGGGATGCCTTAGCTCTTGCCAAGTTTGGCTAGAGTGGAGGCACTCCCAGGGCAATGGTGGAAATAGGGGATGGGGCACAATGGCAGGGTGGGCAGGGAGCAGCACTTTCTCATTTTACCTCAGATGGTGAAAAGGGACACACCACCCTTTTCATGTGTAGTGAGAACAGACTGCATCCCCCAGCCATCAATATCCCGGGTACCACCTTGGATCCCTTTAGCCAAACTCCAATATAAGCTCTCAGATACAGGTTGACAAATGGAGTAAGATTTAGATGTATTTACATTACTTCCCATGCCACATTTGAGGTCATAAGTTTATGCCATGCCTGCTGAATTCTATACACATGACCAGGCTACAAAACAAATTGCAAGTCACATATCTGTGCGGGGCACTATTAGCAGAAAGAAGCTTTTTGATTTTTCTGGTTTACAACTAATTTTCAACAGATTTCATATTTTGAACTGAACGAAGGCTAAAGAGTCTGTAGCATTTGACTATGTCCACAACTGCATTCTTCCCAAATGGATAAATAGGCAAATACTTTTAAATCTCCTCTTCCATAGTGATTTAGTTGGGAGTTATGCATTTATTTATTACTTTTCTATCCCGTCTCGCCTCTAAGGAGCTCAAAGTGGCACACATGATTCTCCCTCTCTTCATTTTATTTTCACAGCAATCCTACCTGTATGTGCTAAATTAGGCTGAAAGACAGCTATTGGTCCAATATCACCCACTGAGTTTCATTGCTGGGGTTGCAAAAAGGCCAGAAACTTTTGCTTCTGATTTGAGTTAACCATGGTTTATAATTATGTATGAACCAGAAACTGTGGTTAGCTGAACCTCAACTATGGTATAGGGGGACAAACCAGAATTGTAAACCAATGTTTAAAGTTGGCTTGTTTCCCCAATTCACAATTAAGATTAATTGCAGTTTGTTTAGGTTCTGACTTAACAAAATCATTTGAATAGAACGTTCAACCATGGTATATCATTACATGACTAAGGCTTGATTTCATTTACTCTCGCTTTCCCTCTCCTTTGTCAAGGAGGAGAGAGGAAGTTTTCATTTTACCGCCATTTAGTGTTACATGTGAAGCCCAAACTGTGATTAATCTCAGCTTATGGCTTGTTGAAACAAGTTGGCTTCATAAATCACAGTTTGAAGTTGGGTTGTTCCAGTAAATCATAGTTAAAATAAATCCGAAGTTGATTTGCATAAAGATGAATCATGGTAGCCAAATCCTTCCCTCAGGCATTCCCACTACACTTTTCCCATCTGTTTTCTTGTGCAGAGGAGTTGAAAGGCATAACATTGTGGGAGATGGGGCAAGGATAAACTATCCAAACATGTCTTACTGTTCCTACTGCAGGAAGATAGATTAAAGAGTTATTTGCCTATATCTCCTTTTGGAAGAAAGCAGCTCAAGTGAATAATAGTGTGTAGGGTGGGGTGGGGGGAGAGACCATAAAGGATTAGGGGCAAAATGCAAAGTTTTCTGAAGCCAGATTTGGCCCCTGGGCCTCCAGTTGCCTATTAAAGCTCTGGGGAATAAAAAGAAACCAAGTAAACAATGTAATGTGTATTTGACTTTACTGTGTTGTTTGGGGTGGATAAATGTTACGTACCATGCAAACACAGAAACACATTTTGAAAGCGTCCTTCAAGGCCACTTGTACTTCTCAGAGCAATCAGACAACCTTCTCACAAATGTCAACTTGCTTTTCCTTGCCCTTCTTTGCAGTTAATACAAACCATAAGTGCAGTTGACAAAGATGATCCCCTCGGAGGACAAAAGTTTTTCTTCAGTTTAGCTGCTGTTAATCCAAATTTCACAGTCCAGGACAATGAAGGTATGATGAATAAGACATCTCGGGATGTGAGATGAGTGATTCTTCGTGCACATTTCTGGAGTATTCCCTTTTTTGTGTAGTTGGGTGACTGGATTCAGAAGCACGGCATAGAAATAAAGACATGTTTCAGCTCAATTTCAAAGGACAGATAGGCACTATTCTGGCCCACTGAACCACTGAACAGTGCTCTAGAGAGCAAAACCTATCCCATCATTTCAAGATGCCGTAGATTAGCTCCAGATAAACTCTTATTACCCATTCAGCAATGATTTTTGTAGTAGCAAAATGGTGGACTGGTCCACCTACTCAAGCATTTAATTTCCAACAGTGTCCAGCTGGGTGCCTCTGAGACACCCTGGGGGGCACGGGAGACACTGTGGTTTAAACCACTGAGCCTCTTGGGCTTGCCAATCAGATGGTCAGTGGTTTGAATCCCCACAACGGGGTGAGCTCCCGTTACTCTGTCCCAGCTCCTGGCAACCTAGCAGTTCGAAAGCACTCCAGTGCAAGTAGATAAATAGGTACTGCTGCAGCGGGAGGGTAAACGGAATTTCCATGCACTCTGGTTTCCATCATGGTGTTCCGTTGCACCAGAAGCAGTTTAGTTATGCTGGTCACATGAGCTGGAAAGCTGTCTGTGGACAAATGCTGACTTCCCTCAGCCTGAATGCGAGATGAGCGTCGCAACCCCATAGTCAACTTTGACTGGACTTAACCATCCAGGGGTCCTTTACCTTTACTTTACTTTTTTATTTTCTGAGACACCACAAGCAGGGTATGAAGGCAGAGTCCTACCTAGTATGTGATCAGTGAATGTATACTGTTCTTGCATGCGATTAATCATCATGTACAATGGTCAATGGTAGATCCATCCCCTAGCAGCACATCAGCTGTCATTTTTTTAGAGATGAGAGATCCAATAATGGATATCTGTCATCTATCTAGCTTAATCCAGAAAAGGTTAGATTATTAGTGTGCACCTTCAATCATTCAGATTGTCTATGAGGTTAGCTAGACATTTCTTAGGGTTTTCATTGCATTTTGTCTATGATGCAGCAATTATGGAGTCATGTCCCATGTCCCATAGCACTCGATCCCTGTTAGGGGACAAAAAAATAACAATTGCTCATTAAGGAAACAAACCGGTTCTTTTGAGTGAAGGGGAAATGGAGGTGAACATTGATGGCCTTGAATATTATTCATGCTATCTCACATTATTAATGACAAACTTGTGGAATTTTTTGTTCTTCATTTAAAACACAATGGCAAGGGGAAATGTCAATAAACGTGGAACTGTGGCTGTGGGAAAATATTTAATGGGAAGTCTGTTCAAGTTCTGTTAATATAACACTGAGTGCATAGCTCTGTGGTTTTGTTGTAATGTTGTACACTGTTTGTGGCTAACCGGTCTAGATAACACTGCCCGGATTTTGACGAGAAGGAATGGCTTTAGCCGGCACGAAATCAGTACTTACCTTCTGCCAGTGGTGATATCCGACAATGACTACCCCATCCAAAGCAGCACTGGAACACTGACTATCCGGGTGTGCGCCTGTGACAGCCGGGGGAACATGCAGTCTTGCAATGCTGAAGCTTTGCTCCTTCCAGCAGGTCTTAGCACAGGAGCGCTCATTGCCATTCTGCTCTGCATCATTATTCTCCTGGGTAAGTTGCAGGGGAACACTACTCTTTGCTAAATGAAATGGTGCTATAAAAAGATATTAGGCCCTGCCAGGCTGCATCCTGCAGTCTTTTTTTGCAGCCTTACATACTTGTCTGCGGACAAACACCGGCTCCCTCAGCCAGTAAAGCGAGATGAGCGCCACAACCGCAGAGTCGTCCGTGACTGGACCTAACGGTCAGGGGTCCCTTTACCTTTACCTTACATACTTGTCCCCACCTTTCAGTAATCAAATTGATACACTGATTGTCCCTGAAATTGGATTAGGGTACAATATTATCTTGGTGAGTGACCTGCACAGATGAAGTCAGAACTGAATAACCACTTCAGCACGTTCCAGCTTGCAAGCTGCTGCTCCAGAGATTGCCAACCTTTTTGTCAGGTGCATGAGCACATTAGGAAATCTAAGCAACTGCTGTGGGCACCACAAAACACCCATTTCATAGAAGAAGAAAAACTGGCGGTACTCAGAACCAGCCCAAACAACAGGCAATACATTTTTTACAGGGCAAGAAAAACAAATAGAGCAAATGAATGAATGAATGAATGCATGAATGAAACAGGCAACATCCCCACTACCAAAAACCCCCAACCAAGCAACAACAAAAAGTAAAACTGAAAAACACCCTCATTTAACAAAAAATGAGAGGGTCTAGGGGCCTTGGTGGGCAACAAGGGCGTTGTCTGAGGGTGCCAAGGTGCCCACAGGCATCAAATTTGAGGCATTTTTGTCCCAGGACATTAATAATCAAGGCTACTTACTGAAAAAAATAGGAGCAACTAAAAAAAACCCAACACAATTGAACATTCATAGAATTAAAACTATATTATAAAATATGTACACACCATTACCTCTCTGGAGAGCTTCACATAGAGTTAAAAGTGTGCCTCTTCCAAGATTCACGCATTTATTTCTGAATCATTTGGTGAATCGAGCATCTCATTTTTTACAAGGGGAACTTTTGCATTAGAGAGTAAAGGAAAGAACAGACGAGAAGAAATGCTGCCATACCTTAAAAAAGAAAAAAGGAAATTGAATTAAACGTGTGAATCAGCCTCTACTCTTTGGAGATAATGAGCTCGAGTGGAGTTCTGTTATTCTCTCTTTCTTTAACAAAATAAAAAATCCTAAGTTTCCTACCCCCTCCTTTAAAATAAACTTCCGGGGCGCTTTTCGGCCTAAATTAGGAATACTTTATCTGCGTAAACAAATTGTGCAACATATGAAGAAATGAGTGAATGACCTAAAATAGTCGGCAGCAGATTTCACGGTGAAGCTATGCTGCTTACCTTACCGCTGGCTGGTGGAACCAATTGCAGCACTTTGGGGAGGGGAAATGGTGCCAGTAGACAAGTGAATGGCTCTGTTGGCAAATTTGCATCGCAAAAACCTTTCTTCCATCCTGGCCCCCTCCTTACCATCCCAATACACTGCAGTGACTCAGCCACACAGAGGTCAGGTGCGCAACACAGCCCCACCAAGCCATCCTAGCTGAAAATAGTGCACTCTTTAATAGGGATTATGGGGTCAATTAAACTTTTTTTTTAAACTGTGGATTTCCAATTAGCTTTGCTGTCACTTCTTTCCTCAAAAGAAGGCATAGTTCCTGCTTCAGCAAGCAGATCTGAGGGAAACGAGATGGGATATGTCAAAGAACAGCTGTCAAGTTTGAAATGACAATTAGCAGCTACTTTTCGAAGCAAAAGAACAAAGGAAGCATTAGTTAAGCATTGCATTTTACAGTCTATAGCACTAAAAAAGAAGAAGGCTATTTTGGGTGGACTGTTTTCAGTATTTGGTTAAAGTGCGCTTGCTGTAGGTTCTGGGCAGACAAAAGGAAATTCTTTCACATAATGCATAAGTAACTTAAGGAATTCATGACCGAAATATGTAGTGATGGCATACAGATGATTTTTTAAAAAAAGGATTAGTCATATTCAAGGGGGATAGAACTCTCAACAGCTGTTAGGATAGCTAAGAGGAACACCCACGTTCAGAATAAATACCTTGTTACAGGCCACCCCAATCTCTGCCGAGTGGTAGCCATCTTTTAGGGGTCTTGGCACTTAACCTGGGTTTGTGTTTCTTGGGAATGAGGCACAGAGGAGACTGCAGTGTCTTTATGAATATGGTTTATTTTTACACATATTTACAACCTGAGTTTGGGTGGAGGGCATGGAGAACATTACACCCCAAGAGTGCCTCTCGTTGCTCCTCTCATAGCTTCAGCAAACATGGTTCCAAACACCCTCTGTTACCCCTGGTAACTTCACCCTCTCAATTCTTCTGCTACTTTCCACTTCTCAGCTGGGAAGAAGTACGGCATCTACACAGTCAAGTGTTCTTAATGGCCCGGTGCTTAGCTGCCTTTGGGTTCTTAATGGCCTCACTGTCAGCAATCTTCTGAACAGAAGAATTGGTTCAACCTGCATTTTTCATTGGCCTGGCATCTTCCCTTCATAATCTAAATATTTGCCAAATTCTACCCTTCACTAAATTTAGGGGAGTCTCGCCCAATGCAAATGCATAACAAGATCTTCATTGCTAGAGCAATAAATAATAAATAATGAAACCTCACACCCTTCCTGTGAGTTTCCAGAAGTATTGCAGTAAAAAAACAAAACAGATTGACCTTCTTGGTTTGATTCAGCCAAGGGATTTCATATGTTCTCATTTCATCTATTCTGGAAGTCAAGGGTCAAGATTACAAATCCCCCACGATGTTTTTGGTAGGTTTCTAGCAATGGTTGCACATAGATTAATATTGTTATAGATTTAAGGGTGGGGGAATGGAATGCCCCTGGGCCCCATACTTTCCAGGGTTTCAATTAATTGGGATATGGATTAAAGTGCAGAACTGTGCCAGATAGGGAATTCCTGGGCTGGCTGAAGAACAAACTTGATAACATGACAAAAGGTGTTGATGGCCCATTGGGGAGTGAAATGTTACCAAGGGGATGGGGTGTATGTTTGAGGGGACAGGAAAAGGGTTTCTGGGAAGAAGAAGCAGGAAGAAGAGTTGAGATCCATCTTCAGGGGAGGCTGGCAGCAGGCGGCTTGCACTGTTGCCTCTTGAAATGACCATGCCATGAGATCTGGACTCCGTGCATACTGAAGGTGTAAATAGGCGAAAAAGCCATATTTCTTAAAGGCACGGCAGTCTCTGCCGCACATTCAATTCTCCAAAGAAGGATAGACCCTTTGCAAGTGCATTGCTGGGCTCTTGCCACCGCTTGGCAGAGAGAGGGGCAGGCATCTGATTTTTGAAATAATATGGTCCAATATTCATATATTTGGTATAAAAAACACACAACAGTGTGCTGATTTGATACAGGATGCCAAATACATCATAGAGTACAGTGGTACCTTGGTTTTCGAACATCTCAGTTGACGAACATTTCAGTTTTCAAATGCTGTAAACCCGGAAGTAAATGCTTCGATTTTTGAACACGCCTTGGAAGTTGAATATGCCACATGGCTTCCACTAAGTGCAAGATCCTGAGGCCTAGCTGTTGGTTTTTGAATGCTTCAGAACTCAAATGGTCTTCCGGAATGGATTACGATTGAAAACCGAGGTACCACTGTATTACCAAATAGAGCACAGCTGAAGTCTTGCACCGAGGTGGTAAAAAATAGTAATAATAATAATAAAGATGGACACGACAGATATGTTTGTTAGTATCGCAAATTGCAATTCCTTCTTAATGGTGTTCTTTCTTTTTTCCAAGTTATAGTGGTGTTGTTTGCTGCTCTAAAGAGGCAGCGAAAGAAAGAGCCTCTGATCTTGTCTAAAGAAGATATCAGAGACAACATTGTGAGTTATAATGATGAAGGTGGTGGAGAAGAAGACACACAGGCTTTTGATATTGGCACACTGAGGAATCCTGCGGCTATCGAAGATAAGAAGCTACGCCGAGATATCATCCCGGAAACATTATTTATACCACGGAGGACTCCTTCTGCCCCAGATAACACAGATGTCCGGGATTTCATTAACCAAAGGTTGAAAGAGCATGATAATGACCCCTCTGCGCCACCGTATGATTCCCTGGCAACTTACGCCTATGAAGGAAATGATTCTATAGCTGAATCCTTGAGTTCTTTAGAGTCTGGCACTACTGAGGGAGACCAAAACTATGATTACCTCAAGGAATGGGGGCCTCGGTTTAATAAGCTTGCTGAGATGTATGGTGGAGGCGAAAGCGATAAAGACACTTCCTAACCGACCGTAGGATATACAGTTTTTGTTCATTTTAAAGGAAGTAACTTTACAGACACCTTCTCCACGTGACAATATTTGATGTTCAGGAACGTTTTCCTGCCACTCAGCACAATGGGTTTTTTTTTTCCCTTTCCTTTCTTTGTCGTTTCATTTCGAATTTGCTCATTAATGTCCTTTATTCTTTCTTGTAGAATGTCACATGGAATATATACAACATTTTATTTAACCCCTCTCCAAAAGCCAAAGCTATTGAAATTCAGTGTGGTCCAATTTATGAAATAAAGGATACACTACCTTTGTGCAGGTTTATAATCTACCAGGCAACCATAGATTTGAGTTGCTTTTGTTAAATACATGTTCTACACTTGCAAATACAGATTTTTTAAAAGACCCAGACCGTGATCCACAGAGAGTCATGAATGCACGTTCCACATGCACTCCTATGTTTTTCCTTAAAATTTTATTTCTTTTTCAGGAACTGCCCACACAAGACCCCTGGAGAGCTTCCAAAATCTTGCATAGAGAGTATTCTCCCCGGAATCTACATGCTTAGAAAACAAGGGGCTTCTTTTTCTGTTACAAAAAAAATTTACTCCTCTGCATAGCTGTCAACTTTCAGATTTGAAAATAAGGGATCAGCACATACCTTTCCCTTTTCTCGTGAGGAATCCTATTTGGAATAAGGGAATTTCCCACAAAAAAAGGGGAAAGTTGACAGCTATGGATCAGCAGCAGCCTCACCTGTCCCGGGGACAGTCTACGGTTCTCGGGGACAGTCCATGCTGCGGTAATCCCCCCCAGTGGCAAGCTAAGGCTGAACAAATTTACCTCCAAGCAAGCTAAGCCTCCACGTGTTTTGCTCAGAGGGCAAGCAAGCCCCCGAGTCCGGTGGGTGTTACTCCAAAGTAACCCTGTCCACGGTGACGCGAGGAGGGGAAGCAGAGGAAGCTCGGGGCCCCTTCTCAAACAGGCAGACGGCTCAGGGATGCTGCGAGGGCAGTGCAATGGCACCAAGTAGCCTCACCACCCTGCGCACGAACGGGAGAGCGAAAGAGAGAGCGCGTAGACGGCAGGCAGGCTGTCTGTCTGGTTGGGCATGAGGGTCTGGCTGCACAAGGCATGCAAGCTCTGCCCCCAGTCGGTCTCAGACTCCTTATTGGCAGCCGAGCAACACAGCTGAGCAGCCTCCCTGGCCGGCAGGGAGGGAGAGGAGCTGCTTCCTTTGAAATCCGGGAAATTTAAGGGATATCAACAATCCGGGATAGCAGCGGGAAACGGCATTGGAATAAGGGAGTTTCCCTCAAAAAAAGGGGGGGTTGACAGCTATGCTCCTCTGAATAACAGCCCAGTGCGCAAAACCCATCAGATTTTGCAATAAATTCTTTGAATTTTGCTATAGGTGAAATTTCAGTGGCAGTTCTAGTTTGTGGGTTCTGTTTGTGCAATTTCTGAAAAAGGAAGTGAAAAACAATTAAAATGAATGCACAGAACTTCTGTGCACTTCTTTTTAGAGATCGTGGCCCTAGAAGAAGAAGAAGAAATATGCCCCTATTCTGTACATTACAAATTTCCCTGAAATATACACGTGGTGTTAATGTGATATGCAGCTGGTTTAAAAAAGAAAAAAAAAAAACTTTGTGCAACTTCATTTCATCAGATTCTATCTGCCAATGTTTTATATTTATATTTTTGTATTTATTTTTAAGAAATAAACCAGTTTTATAACGATATTGTTGCCTGCCTGATTTATAAAGAACATGGCCTTTCATCAGTTTAGAGGGTTGTGCTTTTATACACATTTATTTTGTTATTTCTGGACCACTTATCCTTCCAAGGAGCTTGCAAATATTTAAATACAATATAATCCAAGCATAAAATCATAGTGTAAAACAGAACTCATCTAGTAGCAGCAGCAATTATCTGCACATAAGCCCCATTGAACTCAATGGGAATAGTCGGTCAGAAGGTTGGCGGTTCGAATCCCCACGACAGGGTGAGCTCCTGTTGCTTGGTCCCTGCTCCTGCCAACCTAGCAGTTCGAAAGCAAGTCAAAGTGCAAGTAGATAAATAGGTACTGCTCCGGTAGGAAGGTAAACGGCATTTCCATGTGCTGCTCTGGTTAGTCATGCTGGCCACATGACCTGGAAGCTGCACGCTGGCTCCCTCGGCTAATAAAGCGAGATGAGTGCCGCAACCCTAGAGTCGGTCACGACTGGACCTAATGGTCAGGGGTCCCTTTACCTTTATGAAGAAAAATAGAATCACTGACCTTGAAAATATTAAGGAATTGCAACCTTATTTTGAAGCTGACTCCCACTCAATCCTCACCACCTAATGTATATGAGTTTATGTGTATCCCATTATAACTATCCAAAAAATCTCATGCAATACACTTACAGCTAGTGGCTGTATACTGGTTATACTGCAAAGTTAGCTTAACAGTGCAGGTCTATGCATTGCAATGGGATTTACTTCCAGGCAAATAATGGATATAGGATTAGGATCACAACCAAGCTTAATCACTGGTCTGACTCTCAGCCATATTGCCTGAAAATGGCTATACTTTACGGAGCTCTCCCACAAGGGAATCTGGTATGAAGGAAGCGCGGGGGGGGGGGGGAGGGATCCCATTATTTAACCAATATAAGAAGCCATCTCAAATAATGGCCCTGATTCAGCTTTGAAGTACTCAGCAGAAGGTATGTTTGCTTGGAGGGAGGGGCTACATTCAACATGTTGCTCCCATTCATGAATGCCGATGAGCCAGATTAGCCCAAACTGGCCTGGAACAATTTACCCTGAATTTAATAGCAGAAATAATTGGGGTGTAGCAAATGCTAACCCTACTCAAACCTTAAAATCCTAGCAAGTGAACCATCAAGCCGTGAGACAAACATATTTCAGTGAATGCCTGAACTGCAACACCATTGGTGCATACTTTGTTTTTTTAGGGGGAGGCTATTTCAGAGTTTGGCTGTCACAGAAAAGGTCCTCTTCATGGTTGGTAGCAGATGGATGTCTGCAGGAGGCCATCTGATGGTAAACACAGTGTTTGGGCAGATCAACATGGAAAAAGCCATTATCTCAGGTATTCTGGTCCAAAGTTGTTCAGGGGCTTATCCATACCCAACCTGATCCAGCATCAAAATGGCAGCCTGTACAGTTCTTTCATTAAAAGTGCTACATGGCAGGAGCCAGATGCATCACACAACAGCCTAGCTGGATGAAGCTTCTGGAGCCCCACAAAAAGCATATTGTAGTAACTAAGACACAAAGATAACAATGGTCACTGCGGCCAAGCTATTCCCACCTAGGAAAAGCTGTAGCTGGTATACCAACTGAAGCTGATAAGAGGGGCTCTTTGTCACTTGGGCCTGTGGTAACATGATAGCTCCAGGAGCACCCCAAGACTACATGTTTCTTCAAGGGCAGTACCTGGACAAGTAAGATACCTAACTTCTGAACCCAGAAACCACACACACACCTACAGGACATCCATATTACCAGGATTCAGTCATTCAGCACACCTCTGTGTCCAGACTCCAGTCTAAGACCTCATGATTTGGATGTACAACCTCTCCTGATTTGTGATTCAGAAAAGTAGATTTAAATGACATCAACATAGGGATGGCACTGGACTCCAACCCTCCTAATGTGCTTTGTTTTACCGCCTGTATCTGGGGTTCATTTAACAAGACCATGTAGAACAGGTCTACCTCAGGTCAAGAGACTTCACTTCTCTAAGCAGGTTTCTGTGGATATATTGTCTTCTACCATAGTCTGAATCTAGCAGTTTTAATGTGTGTTGGAAGAGAGGATGAAGTTAAGTGTTGTAGAGGTAGCTGAGACACCCTTGTAGAACCATTTGGAAGTAGTATGGTATACAGTGGTACCTCAGTTTTCAAACGTAATCCGTTCCGGAAGACCATTCAAGCTCCAAAACGTTTGAAAACCGAAAACTCAATAGCTGACAGCTAGGCTTCAGGATCTTGCACTCGGCGGAAGCCGCAAAACATGTTCGACTTTTGAGGCGTGTTCGAAAACAGAAGCATTTACCTCTGGGTTTACGGTATTCGAAAAGTGAAACATTCAACTTATGAGACATTCAAAAACTGAGGTACCACTGTACCGGTACTAGCAGAATGTGTGGTTTGGTCCAAGTCATGTTTTGGATCAGACTATGCTGGTGGCTCTCTAGTTGAATATCCCTGTCAATGGAAGGATGAGCAATCATTTTCTGACAAGGGATCGTCCACTAACTTTGCCTGATGACTTAGCCGCCCAGAGTGGCTAGGGAAACCCAGCTAGATGGGCGGGGTATACATAAATTATTATTATTATTATTATTATTATTATTATTATTATTATTATTAGGCAATTACATTAAGTAATTCAATCTAAGAATGTTCATCTATACTATTTACTTTTGAGGTGGGAAAATCTTCTTGCCTTTTCTTATAAAGCAAGCCTCAGTTACGGAATAACTTTCTGAAGAGATAGACTCAAACCATGGTAATTTAAAACAAATATTGTAACTGTGCATGCAGTGGAATAAAACACTGTACAAATTTTCAAGCACATTTATCATTTTTTCAATAATTGCTTAAGCCCACAGAGGATGAGGAACTCCATATCCGCTAACTAAATGAAATATCCTACCCACCTTCAGATGGACGGACATGATTCTAACCTGAGGGTTCAATCCATTCTGCTTATGAAGATAAATGATTTTGGAACACTTATGTGGTATCAAATGCCAAACATATTGAGAAGGAAGGTTGCCAATTAAATATGAAGTATTTTAAGAGCAGAATGAGCCATCCTAATATATTTTATAATTTCAGGAAGTAGAGATGACCCTCTCCCCATACACATTGAAAAAACATGTGAGAGAGGTTGAGAGCCTGCACAAGATAGTCCCACATACTGAGGTATAGGCATGGAGCTCGTTTAGTGTGGCTGGGATGGGGGTGGCGCTGGGGTGTAAACCACTGAACCTCTTGGGCTTGCCGATCAGAAGTCGGCAGGTCGAATCCCTGTGACAGGGTGAGCTCCCGTTGCTCTGTCCCAGCTCCTGCCAACCTAGCAGTTCAAAAGCACACCAGTGCCAAGTATATAAATAGGTACCACTGCAGCGGGAAGGTAAATGGCATTTCTGTGTGCTCTGGTTTTTGTCACGGTGTTCCATTGTGCCAGAAGCAGTTTAGTCATGCTGGCCACATGACCCAGAAAGCTGTTTGTGGACAAATGCCAGCTCCCTTGACCTGAAAGCGAGATGAGCAATGCAACCCCATAGTTGCCCTTGAATGACTTAACCATGCAGGGGTTACCTTTACCTTAGTGTGGCTGGGTAGGGAAGCCTTAGGTATACATATATTTAAAGCACTCATACATTAAAGCACTCGTTCCACTTAAAGAGTCCTGGAGAAACCTGGGAACTGTAGTTTATTAACTTTTTAAGTGGTATGATTGTTTTAAATGCATGGCAGAAATGTTACCTTTATTGAGCTAACTACAGGAGAAGCTTGAGGCATGTACTGATAGAGGTGCGAAAAGCCCCTTCACATGCCAGCTGACCATGTGGGTGGCAAGGAGTATGTGGTCGTGTGCTGAGGAGCCTGGGACTATTGCACACATTTTTTTCAATGCATAGGGAGGTCATCTGAACATTGTGAGTACCTAGCCCTTATCAGGCACGGGAGTATTGACATACATCAAAATGAGTTTGCTCAGTTAATCAAATGTATTGCAGTGTTTCATAAGAACAGGGAACCAGGCAGAGGGCGTTCTCTGTAGTGGTGCCTGCCCTGTGGAACACCCTCCCATCAGATGTCAAGGAAATAAACAACTATCTGACTTTTAGAAGACATCTGAAGGCAGCCCTGTTTAGGGAAGTTTTTAATGTTTGATGTTTTATTGTGTTTTAAATGTTCTGTTGGGAGCCGCCCAGAGTGTTTCTTCTCCTATCTGTTCCCCGTCCAGTATTTCCCAGCTTCTGTCTTCTGAACTATGTCCCTCTGCAAACCACTGTTCCAAATCTATACTGTCCTCCTGCTCCTGGGAAGATTCAGGATCTAGAGCAGGAGCAGGGGGAAGGGGAGGCTCCCACCATTCCTCCTCAGTGCAGCCTCCTCAGCACGGTCCCTGACAATTTATTTGCCCCCCATGGCCCCATAATGCTCCCTTTTTGGCCATACAGTGGTACCTCGGGTTAAGTACTTAATTCGTTCCGGAGGTCCGTTCTTAACCTGAAGCGTACTTAACCTGAAGCACCATTTTAGCTAATGGGACCTCCTGTTGCCGCTGCGCCGCCAGAGCATGATTTCTGTTCTTAGCGGAGTTCTTAACCTGAAGCGTACTTAACCTGAAGTGTACTTAACCCGAGGTACCACTGTACTGACTGGGAAAACTGAGGATAAGAAGCAATGGTGGTTGAGCTTTTCACTGCCACACCAAAATGACCACGCACCTGAGGTCCCTCCCTCTGACTGCAGACCTCCTTTTAACTCAGCCTTCCCACTGCCCTTATTGGAACATTAGGTTTCCTCCCTTATTTAGATATACCCCACGTCAATAATAGTGCTTTCCTCAGGATTAGCTATTAAAGTGCTGCAGTTGGATCCTTGCTGCCTTGAGTGCAAGCATTCTGTCATGTTTGCTTTATACTTTATTAAACATTACAACTTGGGACCATTAATTCCTCAAATTTAATTAACAAAAAAGAAATCTGTTTTGCCATGTAAAATGTCAAGTTCCATTCCAAAGGATCTGGTGTTGTAGATATAGCAACGACAAAGGAACAAACATGGTTCATTCATATGTGCAACAGAATGTTTTGGAAATGTCATAGTAACCTTTGAAGACGACAGTTGCTGTGAAAGGAGCCTGATTTCGGATCCTTAATTATATGAAATGTTATGGAGGGGGGGCACCCCTGAAAGAGCAGCTTTCTCTTTCTGAAATCTCATTTGGGCCTTGCACTTTGAGGCACTTCACATGGGCAATTATCATGGTGATAATTTCTTCACCTCAAAATGTTTATCCCCTCAAACAACGATCCAAGCTAATCAATCAATTGCAAGTGGAGGAGCTATATGATGATCAGGCTGCCACCTGATATTTGTGAGCATAGACCGTGCAAGTGTCCCTATATTCCAGGTATAGTCCCTGGTTGACAGAAGCCATCCCGGTTTCTGATTTGACCCCGGAACATCCCACTGTTCCTTAGGACATTCCTATTTTCATCAGAGAAATGTTGGAGGGAATGGAGTTATGCAACCCCTGAGCCAAGGAGATAAGTAACTAAGCAATCTTTAGAAGACATCCATAGGAAAGTTATGCTTCTATACATGTTGGAAGCCACACAGAGTGGCTGGGGCAACCAAGTCAGATGGTCAAGATATTATTATTATTATTATTATTATTATTATTATTATTATTATTATTATTATTATATAGGACATCCCTATTTTCATCAGAGAAATGTTGGAGGGTGTGAGCATAGGGCGAATAATGTGACTGCATGAATCAGCTTTAAGTGGATGTACATGAAAAAAGTTAAGAAAAGATAAAGGCAGGCTTTCCATTTCCTCCCCCACTTCATAACAGCTCAGTACAAGCAAAGGCTGATGACTGGAATCTTAGTAATTTAATCACACAAGTTTTATATGCTTATTTGATCATTAAACCTCCATATATTTGCATATGGGAGATGAGAGCTCTGAAGGGGGGAAGCGTATGGTTTTTAGACAAACAGCAGATAACATTTTAAGAGAGGTACTCTCTGCCTAAGTTGGCATCAATCACTTGGCATTTTTATTACTAGGTTTGTGCATTGGAATTGGATGGATCCTGAACTGATTTGAAATTCTCGGCATTATGCACACTGAAATAAAACTATATGAAAATGATGTACAGGTGGTATTTGACTCCTAGTAAGTTAGCAAAAATGTATGACAAGTACAAATACCTGCTGGGAATATAAAGAGAAAGAAGGTACCTTTTATCATATGTGGTGGTCATGTAAAGTAATAAAAGCATTATGGGAAATGATATAAAATGAATTGAAAAAAATGTTTAAAATGACTTTTATATATATAAAAAAACCAGAAGCTTTTTTTTATTAGGAATTGTAGGTACTGAGATCACAAAGGAAGAGAAAAGACTTTTTATGTATGCTGAACAGATGCTACTAGCCCAGAGATGGAAAGAAGAAAAAGTTCCTACCAGAGAGGAATGGCAAACTAAGCTGATGGACTATGACGAAATGGCAAAACTGACCGGAAAGCTCAGGAACCAAGAAGACAAAATCTTTAAGAAAGAATAGGAAAAAATTATAATTTATCTAGGAGACCACTGTAAGCAGATGAAAACATTAGCAGGATTTTAATAACACTTGTAATGTAACAATCACTATGGACAATATGGAAAGATACAAAATATGGATTATGAAATAATATGCAGTTGAAAATGTTGGCAATAAGAACCATGGAGGAGGGGGTGGTGGGAAGTCTGGAGATTCAGAGAAATCTCTAAATGTGGATATTTATTTTGTATTTTTGTTATAAATCTATGATTGTAAAATCAAATAAAAAATATTTTCCAAAAAAAGAAAAAGGAATTGGATGGATCCTGACTCCTATGCCAAAAGATTCAGGGCATTCAAAAGATTCAGAGCTCATCCACCCTAATGTAGGATCTCTCTAAAATGCCCCAAACGGAAACAGGAAATCCCTGGAGTGGTTCAGGATGCTTAAGAGATTAAAAAACGGGAAAGCAACAACAATGCAGAACATGTGTGCACCAAAATTGAAACCTTTCCCCTCTAGGTTTGCCGTGTGTGTGTGTGTGTGTGTGTGTGTGTGTGTGTGTATATATATATATATATATATATATATATATATATATATATATCCGCAATGTCATGACTGTGGGAGAGTTCTTTCAGCATAATATCATAGGAGGTTGCACAATCAAACTGACAATCCATCTAATCCTGCATCATGTTCTCAAGGTGGACAACAGATGCCCATGGGAAACTCACAAGCCAGTGGGGGGCACAGGGGGGCTGTGGTCCGGGGTGCAAAATTCCAAGGGGGCACAACCAGGCACCCCCCTGCAGGCACTGACTTCTGTGGGGATCCCCGTCCTGCCCTAGTGAAGGCAGCAGAGCAGCCCAGGCCCATGGGCAAGGAGGGAGGTGGGCAAGGGGCAACCCCAGTACCCCCAATCTGGGGCGACCCCAGCACTCCATGAGCATCAGGGGGATTTGCATGCCAAGGGCTGTGTCAGCCAGCAAGTCCCCCCCCCCCGTGCGGGCGGGCAGGCAGGCAGGCAGGCAGTGCAGCCTGGCCCTGCTCGGCTCCAGTGGGGGCCGTGGGGGCACCCACAGCGTGGGTGGCTTATAATAATAATAAGAATAATAAGAATAATAATAAGAATAATAATTTTTTATTTATACCCTGCCCTTCCCAGCCAAGACCGGGCTCAGAGCGGCTAGCACCCATAAAATCACAACAAAACATACAAAACAATCAATTAAAATGCAAGTTACCCACTCCGGGTGCCAGCAACCCATGTTACATCACTGCCACAAGCAGAAAGTGAACACCACAGTACTCCCCTCACCTGCATTTCCTAGCAACTGGTATTCAGGGGCATTCTGCCTCTGATAATTGGTGCAGTCTAATAGTCTGATCCTCCATGAAATTTAACGGCAAGTGAAGGATGTCAGCCGGACTCTAAATAAGAAACAATGCAGAAATGTGTGGAAATGATCATATGTTTGGAACATGAACAGGAAACCTGATTTTAAGAAATTGTATTAAATTAATTTAATTAAGTTTGATTTGCAATAATTTGAAAATAATAATAATAATTTTGGGGGGGATGAAATGACTCAGCAGCCAGCATCACATGAAACGCCACAGCACTTGGGTCCAACACCAGTAAAAATGCTATCACATGAAGCAGTTCTGATCAGTGAGTTCAGCCCCATAATTCCAACAAATAGTTCATTCTGATGCATCCATATTTCAGACTGCTCCTCCTACCATTACTATTCAGATTCTTTAACTGTTCCTTCCTTTTGCCCCCAACTGTTTCTCTGCAGCGTGTCTATTTGGCTCTCGAAATTAAAGAACTTCATCTGGGGATGAAGCTTGATGAAGGTCAATAGTCCAGGTCTAAGTAGTCCCAGTTATTACTACAAGGCCAAAGGTTACGGAATCACAAGGTCAACTGAGAGAGGGACAAGGTGGCCGTGAGGCTTGTGCAGGACCAGATTGGCTCTGCTGTTGTGTCCTCAGAGTGGAGACTACCCCACTGCTTCATCCTTTTCATGAGGTTGTGTTGATGGCAGTAACCAGAAAGCCTTGTGTTCTCCACCATTCCTCCCCACCAGTCACTCCTAGGGCTGCCATATGTCCACATTTTCCCAGACATTACTGAGATTTCTAGAAGGTGGTGCTTTGTCCTGGATCTTAAAGGTAAAGGTAAAGGGACCCCTGACCATCAGGTCCAGTCGTGTCCAACTCTGGGGTTGCGTGCTCATCTCGCTCTATAGGCCGAGGGAGCCGGCGTTTGTCCGAAGACAGCCTCCGGCTCATGTGGCCAGCATGACAAAGTTGCTTCTGGCGAACCAGAGCAGCGCACGGAAACACCATTTACCTTCCCGCTGGAGCGGTCCCTATTTATCTACTTGCACTTTAACATGCTTTCGAACTGCTAGGTGGGCAGGAGCTGGGACCGAGCAACGGGAGCTCACCCCGTCGCAGGGATTCGAACCGCTGACCTTCTGATCAGCAAGCCTGTGGTTTAACCCACAGCGCCACCTGGGTCCCGTCCTGGATCTTAGGCAAGTCAATTGTGTAAAAAAAGCTCAACAGCTTTCAGAATGTCCTGGTTTGTACTTTTGAAATATGGCAACCTTAGTCACTCCTGATGCCACGTTCTGACTACACATCACACAGATACCAGGGAGATACCAGGCTGTCAGCTTGCCTCGCCTAAGCCCATTTGCGAAATGCATTTTTTAATTATTATTTTTTTAACAAAAACTTTCATAAAGGGCAATTTGGTCTCTGTAACAGAACCCTTTTAAGTCTCGCAGGACTCACTTCATTAATTAGGATGACAGGAATTGCACAGGGATATCAAAGTAGGAACAGTTGGATGAAGCAGCTCTGAAATTTCTCCAGTCCCTCAGCTCATAAAGACTATGGCTTTTATCTGGTGTCAGACTTATGCAAATATGGTTCTGTTTTATCTCATCTTGCACATGGCCAGCAGTGAGCGGCAGCTTTTCACAGTGTTCCCAAACCATTATGGGCTAACTATAAAGTCTGCTCAGTCACGAGTAAATTTGTGTGCAAATGTCCTCTCAAAATTATCCACCTTATTTGTGGTGAGATGAAGCATTGTGCTGGGGTTTTCACAAACTCCTCATGCAGCAGGAGAAATTCTCTAGAAGTTTCTCAGGGATGTTGCTTACCATTTAGCTGGAGCAGTGGAACATCTGTCCCCCCCCCTTGTATTTCCCCCCTACTGTGTTGGCAGGCTGACCACCATTTTTCATCCGCTAAAATGCCGCAGACCTAGCCTCATTCTGAGGCATAATATGGGAGAGGGAAGATGGCAACAGGAGGAATGCAACAATTTTCAGTAGTGTTTCCTCCCGGCTGTTTGAAAACTTCAAGAATTCAGCTGGGTCAAAATGTTTGTCAAGATCTTTTTGAGCGGATGGAGAGTCTCATGATAAGAGATGCTCAGGTGTTGGGAAGATAAGGAATGGGGAGACCTTGAGGAAGGCAGCTGAAAGAAGAAGGAGAAAGAAGAAGGAAAACAAAGAAGGAAAGGCGAAATTCAGGAAAAGAAGGGTAGGTGAGAAAGAGAATTTTGGGATGAAGAGGCTATTATCTATCAGGCAGTATTGATCAGTGCATGCAACAGAACCCCATGCCCTCCTAATGTCTTCTTAAGTAGATTGGGGAGAACACAAAACAGATGTAAAGGTTGCATGGTGGGTGGGTAGGAAAGGGGGAAGTTTTGTTACACAAGTGTAAATCCTTGCACTGGTTAAGAAAGTTACTTGGTTCCTACCCAGTATTTATTAATCGCTTCCTATGAATCACAACTTGATTAAAAAAAAACATATGAAACAACTGTCATATATAAACACAGAAAAAAACCTAGTTATAAATATAATAAATAATTTGAAATCCAATAGTAAGGAGACTGACAAGTAGGGAGAGCTGTAAAGAGACAGGAAAATAGTGGAGGTATAGATGAGGATGATTTGAAGGTTGGGAGGCAGAAGAAATGGGTGAATCAGTCAAGCTATTTTTCATGTTTTCTCATCTTAAGTTCCATTTGCCCCCTTTCTTCACCAGTTGAGTATTATGTTTTTTGTCAGCAGAAAAGCCGATATAATTCTCAGGAGCTATTTTCCCTAACATATGCATTTTTGGCAGCCATTTCCCACAACACAACGCACTTTTAAATGTTATTTTTACGTGTATTCATTTCCATGTGCACTTTCCCCTTATGTGAGTGTTCCTGTGCATGCTTTTGGGTTGAAGAACTGCATCACAAAATTCAGAGTATGGCAGATTCAGGAGGGCAGATTCATTTCAGTTTATGAATTATGTGAACTAAACAGGCTTGCATTAAAATGTGAACCCAATGATATAATTGGTCGAGACTACCTAGCAAACGGGGGGGGGGATGTTTATGTATGCTACTACGGCCACTCGAATGATTTATACCCAAAGATGGAAGGAAGAAACAGTTCCAACAAAGGAAGATCGGCAATTAAAATTAACGGAATATGATAAATGGCGAAACTTGCCGGAAGAATAAGAAATCAAGAAGAGAGACTTTTTAAAAATAGAATGGGGAAAATTTATTGACTATTTGAAGATACATTGTAAACGAATTAAAACATTAGCAGGACTTGTATAAACATGTGCAGTAAGAGACAATTAAGGCAAATACATACATACATACATACATACATACATACAGGAACGCCAGGGGGTGGGGTGGGAGTGAGGCAGTAAGGAAGTCAGATAAGTGCAAACATGCTGGCAGAAGCGTTGTATCCACCAATGTGTTCACACTCTACCAACCTCCCCGCCACCTTGCCCCTAAACTTACTGGTATGTAAAAGCAGCACACCTGTCAGGAAGCAGGAAGCCATGGAGATCAAAATCATGAAGGCCAAACAGATAATGGAGAGAGAGAGAGAGAGAGAGAGAGAGAGAGAGAGAGAGAGGAGAGAGAGAGAGAGAGAGAGAATAATCTAGGTAATGCATTTTCCATATTGATTTGAATCAGCATGTCAGCTGGGGGGGGGAGGTGCTTTGGGCCCCCCAAAGTTTTTGAGGAGGAGGCTAGAACCCCTCAATATTGGGTGTTAATGTCACATGCCATGTCAGCACGTCGTTGGCCCACTCAAGTTTGGCTGCATTGATGTGGCATCTTTAACAGCTCCTTGGATCTGTTTGCTGAGTACAGAGATGCCAATTCAGGGGATCAGCAAACTTTTTCTGCAGGGGGCCGGTCCACTGTCCCTCAGACCTTGTGGGGGGGCCAGACTATCTATCTATCTATCTATCTATCTATCTATCTATCTATCTATCTATCTATCTATCTATCTCTATCTCTATCTCTATCTCTATCTCTATCTCTATCTCTCTATCTCTCTATCTCTATCTCTATCTCTATCTCTATCTCTATCTATGTATCTTCTATCTATCTATCTATCTATCTATCTATCTATCTATCTATCTATCTATCTAACAAATTCCTATGCACACTGCGAGGGGCAAGTAGTCCTCCTCCCCACCCCAGCCCCAGCCCCAGCTGCCTTCTCGGTTTGCCACCTGCCTCATTTGCCGAAGGGCTGGTGGTGGTGGTGGCGCAAAATGGGCTTCCCCGCCGAGAGAAAGAAGGCGCTGCGCTTACTTCCCCAGGGGCTGCCGCCACAACCACCGCTGCTGCTTCTTCTCGTGAAGAGCGGGTAGGCAGAGTATGAGGGCGGCAGTGGGGCGGGAGAAGAGGCTCTGCCAATAAATGTCGCTGAGGTAAACCAGGTGTGGTGTTTGATTGTCAGAGCCACTGCCGCTCGGCCTCTTACTCCTGTCACCATTGCCAGGAGTCTCAGCTTTGCGGTGCATTCCGGCTTTGTGGCGTGGGCCGGATTTAGGAGCCAGGTGGGCCTGATCTGGCCCAGGGGCCTTAGTTTGCCGACCCCTTTGCTAATTGCATATCACTTGGCGGTAACTTTTCTCCTTAGCCCGTGCTCACTGCCCTTGTATTTAATGAAGTGAACAGCAACCCAGCCCAGAAGTTAAAAGAAACATTCATCCCAGCCCTTCTGCTCTGGCACAAAACAGTAGAGCTTGCAGCCAGCGTTGGAACATTAGAAGAGAAACCAGCACCGATTCAAGATGCAGCTCGATTTCAAAATAATTACTCCTATCCACACACTACAAATTCCAACCGCTGGCTAATAAACTGAACGGTCTCATTTTGTGTGGGTGCACTGCACTTACGGTAAACGTACTACTGAAGGGGGGGGCAGGAAGCTACACCAAGCATTAAGGTGACAATGGAAGGTCATATTGCATTACTGACAGATGGCTTCCTCTATCGCATTTCTCCCATGTTAGTGATGGGTGAACCTCAAACACTTCAGAGGTGCAGTTCTGATAAGCACTCCAAAGTGTGCCTGATTAAATTTGAAGCTTATCTAAACCCTTTTATGGTCTAATCCTGCAGCTTTTCCTCATTTCCTTTAACTCTGATTGAAGGTGTCAGAGAAAGCATAGTGCTAGGCTTGGAAAAAAGCCTGGAAATTGTATGAAATCTAACTTTCCAGGAGATTGAATACATCTCTCTCTCTCTCTCTCTCTCTCTCTCTCTCTCTCTCTCTCTCTCTCTCTCTCTCCCTCTCCCTCTCTCTCCCTCCCTCTCTCTCTCTCTCTCTCTCTCTCTCTCTATATATATATATATGAGCTGGGGCACAGATGGCATCAGCTCAATCCTTTTTATAAACTTTGTGATTCCAGTCTCACTCTCAATCCCAGAGCCAGCAGGCAGGGGCAATAAAAGACTCTCTGTGAAAACTTAAGTTCCCGTTACTTTGGAAACGCATTCGTCTCTTCCACCCAGTGGCGGAGGAAGGGGGTGGGGGCGGGCCACCCCGGGTGCCAGTCTGGGGGGTGACATCGCCATGGGCAGGCACCTCCCCCTTGGGACGCTCACCCGTGCAACGTGCCACGTCCCCGCCGCCCCGGGTACCGAAGCCCCTTCCTCTGCGATTGCTTCCACCTCCCCACAAAAGAGGCTGGATCTAACAACTTACTTTAGAGCAAATAAGCAAATGAATAGTAGCATCACTAGTCAGAAATAATGCCATACAATGTGTTGCTCTGGTTTAGGAACCTGTCCACAGAATCCACACATCATGTACTGACACTTCAGGGGGATGGATTGTATGTTTCAGTGTTCCCACATGGAGATGGAGCAAAGGCTCTAACATATAGGGTGACCACTTAACACAAAGGGAATGAGAGTGAGCAGGGACTTGCATAAAATGTGCTTATGCTGATTTATATATCAAAGTAGTATTCATTTAATATAAGATTAATTGACTCTCAAAGTTTTGTAATGATACACAATGCTCGTTCACTGTCTTGCATTTTTCAATAGGGGAGGTGATTGAGCAGGTCCAAGAAGAAGTAGCCAATTTGCAGAAATAATAGTGTGTTATGCATGAAAGCAAAGGAACCACCTTTTATCGGCAGATTCCAATCTTCCTGTCTTGCTTTTCTAGGCCTTCCCCTCCTCCCCACCTCTCCCTTCCTACAGAAAAGGTTTGATCATATCCTGAATTATCTGAAAAAGCCATTAGACCTTCTAGTTACAAGGATGCTAAATCGGGAGTTCACCTGCAGCGTTAACTATCAACTTTATGATTGAAGTTTGACACCCCAAAAAATAGAATGTTAATTTTCTCCACAGGAATGGCGAGATTACCAGGAAAGATATTACATTTTGCAATGCCTTTAATCTTTTGTTTTACAATGTGCATTTCGCAGCTATCACCACAGGGGGCTTGGATGTGCCAGCCTGGTTTCTTTGAGGGACATTCCCTGAACTGCTGCCTTTTAATAGACAGGTGGCCTTAGTCCTTGCATACATGTAGAGGCACAGGTCTTCTAGCAGATTGCTCATCAAGAAGAAAAGTGCTCCAAGGCTTCAGTTGTCTGGCTACAGACAGCCTTTTTGACTAAGAGCAAAGGACACCAAGTGTACAAAGTAAAATAAGATCGTAGGAAGAACCATGCTGGAAATCCTACTTAGTTGGTTCCCTTTCAGAAGACATCACTATGTGGTCTTCACCTCTCATTTATTAGACCCACAGCCACAGAGTTATTAAGACTAATGGTATATTCAGGTTGCAGAAAAATGGCATTCTCCTTGCTTCCATTTCTCCTCTTTCAACTGAATGGTTTTTACAATAGTTTGGTGTATCTGAACAACATTTTATAAAAGCCAAATTTAGACCTTAAGCCATAAGACCTTATTACCATAGGCCATCAAATGCAAGAAGCACGAATTTGACAATTGACGGACAGCCAAAAGAAAATGCACGCTGCCACCATCTTCAGAATCTTGCAAAGTCTCAGTGCCACAAGATGTGGCGGTGCCAGTTACCTTAGTTGACTTTTTGATTGACATTTCCTCTGAGAATTTGCCTATCAACATCGATTAGCTATGATAGCTAAGCCAGATAAAACCTCCATATGGGGAGCAGAGGCGCCATCTTCTAAAAAACATGGTGGGTGCCTGATGTGATGTTCTTGCACAACATTCTGAAGTCACTCTGCACCTGGCTCCGTGTTCGCCCTGAACAATGGGGAGCCTGGCCCCCTAAAAAAAAAAAAGAAGAAGAAGCCCAACAATGAGGGGCCCTAGGGGTCAGTGCCTATGATGAGGAGGCAGTATATTTCCAATTACCAAATGCTGAGGACAAACAACACATGAACAACTTCATAGCCTGCCTCTTTGTGTTCAGAAGCATCTAGCTGGCTGCTGTTGAATTCTGGACTGATGGGTGTCAATCTGATCCATCACAGCAAGGTCTTATATAGGGTTGCCATATTTCAAAAACTAACATCCCTGACACCAGCAAAGCTTTTTTAAGGAAGACCCTAAACCTCCCTCCCCAAAAATAGTAATTTTAAGCTTTTGCAGCTGTTTCCGCTGCTTTTTCCATCGCACTGCCATACATCCGGGTTTCCCCTGACATTTTGACATTTCGGCTAAATTTCCCCCTGACACCATTCTCACACCCAAAAACCAGGACATGTCAGGAATTTTCCTGATGTACGGCAAGCCTATTTTACAGCATCAAAAACACAGCTTCGTGCAACATGCGTATGGGTTTTTATTGTATATGGGACAGATCCCATTATGCTATCACCACCTGCAGTATCTTCCTGGGAATGCAAGCAATTATTTCCCTTCATGCTGCTATTTTTTCGGGTGCTTCTCTCTGCCTTTGATCTCAACACAATGGGACTGATTGTCTTGGGTCATTTCTTCTCTCATTCTCAGGCAAACCAAGTCACAACAACACAGTACGGGGTAGGAGAAAGGGTTAGTGCCGAACTTTTCCGAGGCACACAATTCGTACCATGAAGCAAGTTATTGGTGAGCGAGTGAAGAGGCACACTGTTTTTGTGCTAAGAGTGAAACAATCCATAACTGCAGGGCTTGAAATAATTTCACAGACATGCCCATGACAAGTGCCAAAGGCTCAAATAAAGCCATATATATGAATGAATGAGTTTGGGGTATTAAGCTATATGCTGAGACCTTTCTAATCCCTGGATCTAGTGGTTAATGGCTATTGTATTTGTATTTGTTTAAAAACCAATACAATTTGTTGTTGTTGTTGTTTTAATAATAATAATAATAAAGGCTTCAAATTCTTGGAATAGCCAGGCTAGCCTCCTCTTGAGGAGACAACCTGGGTGATAAGCCATTAAGGGGAACTAAGGGAAGGAATCTGTGTGAGACAGCAAATGGTTGCAGCCCTTTCCTCAACTCAGGATAGTTAGAAAAACAGAACCAGAGATGAAGGCGGAGAGTTTGCCGTGATGTGGGCCAGAAGAAAAGCACCTTTAATCTCTTTCTCGTCTTTACTCTAAACTAAGAAGTCCCAAATATTGCAACCTTTCTTCTTAGGGAAGCTGCCCTTGATTCTTTTGAGTGTCCCTTGATCCTTTTTTAAATGAGGCTTAACCACTGAGCCTCTTGGACTTGCCAATCGGAAGGTCGTCGGTTCGAATCCCCATGATGGGGTGAGCTCCCGTTGCTCTGTCCCAGCTCCTGCCAACCTAGTAGTTCGAAAGCACACCAGCACAAGTAGATAAATAAGTACTGCTGTGGCGGGAAGGTAAACAGTGTTTCTGTGTGCTCTGGTTTCCATCACAGTGTTCTGTTGCACCAGAAGCGGTTTAGTCATGCTTACCTCATGACCTGGAAAGCTTCCTGTGGACAAACGCCGGCTCCCTCGGCCTGAAAGTGAGATGAGAGCCACAACCCCATAGTTGCCTTTGACTGGACTTAAATGTCCAGGGGTCCTTTACCTTTACAGCATAGATTTCTATAACGGCCTTGTGCAACTGCAATTTTTATTTTCAGATCCTTTCCAAATAATCCCTAGCATAGAAATTGCCTTTTTCACAGCTGGGTTAACATCTTCATGGAGCTATCTACCATGATTTCAAGGTCTCGTTCCTGGTCAGTCACTGCCAGTTCAGACCACATGAGCATATATGAGTCAGAATGGGTTTGAGAGTGATCAATACTAAAACAACATCTATAGTGTGCATGCTCTCTTTCTCTTTCCCCATTCAGTCTCATGGCAGCTCCAGAGAGTTGCTGCCAATCAGAGTAGACAATATTGGGTTAGATAGATCAGTGGTCTGTCTCAGAACCAAAGCAGCTCCCCATATGTTATGTAAACCATAAAACAGAAAGCAAACAAAACAAAACTTTAAACCAGCTGCCATTTACAACCAGCAGCAATAAAATATCCATTTAAAGCTCAACTCAGCCACCTAGCAACACACTAAAAACAGCAAGAAGAAAAATGCTTCTTGCTGAATAAAAGGCACTTTGATGTCAGAAGAAAGGAATACAAGGACGGAATCTGGGGTATCTTTCAGGGTAGTGACTGAGTGCCACACAGGATAGGGGCCCTCTTCCCTGTCCGCATCATTAGAGAGGCTGCCTCACTTTGAAAATCAGGGTTGTAGCAGAAACAGATATAAAACAGAACGAGGGAGAAAAGCTAGTAAAACTAGATCGGAGATGCCCAAGACACACACAGATTTTTGCAATAAAGGTTCTTTGTGGGACAGCTTTATCTCCAAGTGAAGGTTGATTCATAAGACTGGTAAAAAGGGTTCCTTCTGCTATACAGGAGGGCATAATTGCTATAATAATCATAAATTTATTGTTTCCACCTGCAGCTTTAACTAGAGCCTGCTTGCTACCTTTACAGCCGTAGACTTCCAAAGGCGTCGTCTGGAAACCTTTTATGTCATGATTATCTGCTATTAGCCCCCTATTTTATAGCTTTATTATTGCGCCATTTATCTCTCTTTCATCATTCCCCGTTCCCTTTGAACTGGGGTTTTAATCTTCTTATAATGCAGTCTACCTCATTCATTTGTATGATGAACTGGGTAGAGTTGCATTTGCCTTTTATTAAGTGGCATGGTTTTATTAACGGCACAATCCTAGCAATGTCTACTCAAAACTAAGCCCCATTGAGTTTAATGGATCTCACTCCCAGGGAAGTCAACTGCGGTCTAAATATCACTATTGCCCAGCCAGGCCAAAAGACATTGAACTTGAAGATGTGGTATTTCTTCAAATGCAGTGTAAAAGAGTTTCAGTATTTAGGGGACATTGCCTTCTACTCCAACTTCCTCAAAGGGAGGCTGGGTTGCTCTGTTAATGTTGTGATAGTGTTGTTACGGGTTGAGAGGGTAAGCCTGTATGTCAAGACCTTTCTGATTCCTGGATCCAGCAAGTGTTAAAATTTAAGCAGGGATTCAAATTCCTGGAATTGCCTGGTGAGGTGACAGCCTATAGTATTGAATCACTATCAAACTTTATTTCGGTCACGGACCAGCATCAGATAAAACATAAGGATAAACTGAACACACGAGCCTTAAAGCAGGTAAAGGATGAAAGAGGAGGTCTTTAATAAAGAACAGAGAAAGTTTATGATTTATTTGAAAAACTATTGTAAACAATGACATACATTGGCAAGATTGACAGAAGACTTGTAGTAAAAATTTGAACTATGGAATGACTTATAAGAATAGAGTTATGAACGAGATGCAGAGGGGGAAATCATTGTATTAAGATCCACAATGGAGGGGAGGGGAGTCAAAGGGGATTATATGTTTATGTTTTTAATTTGTTTGTTTATGTAAAATAGAAAATGTATATATATATAAATATGAGGATTCTATCCTACATAACAAAAAGATAGAAACAAGGACAAATGGTTAAAAGCAACTGTAAGGGTGGGAGTGTGAAGGAGCACAGGCCTTGCATTTGGGGCCTAGTTTGTGGCACAAGGGACGCGGGTGGGGCTGTGGTCTAAACCACAGAGCCTAGGGCTTGCCGATCAGAAGGTCAGCAGTTCGAATCCCCGTGACGGGGTGAGCTCCCGTTGCTCGGTCCCAGCTCCTGCCCACCTAGCAGTTTGAAAGCATGTCAAAGTGCAAGTAGATAAATAAGTACCGCTCCGGCGGGAAGGTAAATGGCATTTCCATGCGCTGTTCTGGTTCGCCAGAAGTGGCTTAGTCATGCTGGCAACATGCTGGCTGTACGCCGGCTCCCTCGGCCAGTAAAGCGAGATGAGCGCCGCAACCCCAGAGTCGCCCGCGACTGGATCTAATGGTCAGGGGTAGCAAGTTTAGGAAATGAGAAGAGTAGCTCTCTACTAGATTGCAAGTGGGTGGGCCCCTTCATTCAATGCACTGGTGGTTGAAAAGACAGAGGAGGTTCTAGAAACTAAAAGCAAGGCAGCAGGCTGGAAAGGCAGAGGGACTGAATTCTGCTGGCATCCAAGGCTATGGAAGAAGCAAGGACCTCTTTGGGTGATAATGGTGTGAACCCCTCCACCGTAGGCTCAGGTTGTATATATGTGTAAATCAACCATATACCATAAAGACACCATAGTCTCAACTGGAAACACTAACACTGCAAAGGTGCCTGGGATTCCTGGAATCTCACCCCACTCAGAGATTGGGGTGGTGTGCTACATTATGCACAGTTAGTTGGCCATAACCCATTTTGACCTGAGTGCAGAATATTTCTGAGTAGACATAAATAACAGAGCTGGGCTGTTAACAAAATGTCCAGAATGGGCTGCCTCCAGATCAAAACTGCCCTTGATCTGAACTGAAATAGATTGAGATAACCTTCTCTTGTCCAGAAATATGTAGAAGACTCCACACATGCAAAAAGCTTGCCGAAGGATGGAATATCTGCAAGTGATAAAGTTGAAAATTCTTCATTGTGGTGGGACCAAGGAATGCCCCTCACCCCAGCCCTACCAATGGTCCAAGTAATGTTTCCTTTTAGTCTTGCCGGAGCTAATTCTTCACACACGGCAGTGTTAAACATTCCCATCACCCAATCAACCTTTGGCAATCTGTAAAAGCCAAGAAAGGCAAGAATCAAGAAAACAAATGGTTGTTCTTATTTCTCCAAGGTCTCTCTGCATATCCTCAGGCTGCACAAATTACAAAGTATCTCAGAAAACTATATAAGGAAGTTTCGAAGGACTCGCTTGCAACATTAGATACAGGCCTTTCCCTTGCTGAAGATGAAACATTAGTATTGCATCTGCTCTACAACCAAAGCTAATCTTTTCCTCTCCCACTCTTATTTCAAAGCTATTTTTGTCTTTGTATCAGAAAGGCACCCGGCCCATTTGGTTGCCAATAAATATTGCTGCAGACATGTCTGAGATCATGGTTTTTCCAATGAGTGGCTCCTGTCCAAGTTTGTTAATTGTCCTACTTTAAATATTGTGAGGATCCTATGCCCTTTCAAATTGTGTTTTTTTGGGGGTGGGGGTTATTGGGTTGTTGTTTTTATTTTGTTTATGTATTTTGTGGCTTTACATTTTGATTTTATTCTGTGAACCGACCTGAGACCTCCTGGTATAGGGCGGTATATAATTTTAATAATAATAATAATAATAATAATAATAATAATAATAATAATAATAATAAAAAATAAGCACCATCATCATCATTTATTAGACCTGCCTTAATTGCATTGTGCAAGTCAGAATAGATGTGAACAACTTCACCTGCAAATTGCCTAGCAAACTGGTCACAAAAGGCTACCAAGAGCTCCCCCTTCTCCTACTTGGGGCCCAGCATATAATGGTCAACTGGATACTTGTAAAGCCTCCATTAGACAACTCTGAGGACACAAAGGTGACAGAAAAGGAAGATTTCTTTCCCGTGATCACTACCACACAGTACACACTAAAAGGTGAGCTCTGGCCCACGTTGGATCAGATTTAACACAAGTCTTCTGCCTTCATCACTGTAGTGATCAACCCTGTTGCTTCATTAGAACCAGTTTTGCTTTGCTAATGGAAGGAGGATGTCCAAGAGCATCATGTTAACTGCTGGGGTCATTACCCCATTCCAGAGGTCCATCAGGGCTTTAGCAGGACTACCTCCAAAAATGATGGGATAATTCCCAAGAGCCACAAGAAAGCCACTTGGATCTGTTTGTCTCTTGGGAAAGGCCATCACAATAGGCCCTCCACCCCTGTAGAGATTAGTGGGTTCAGCAAGTCTAGAACCGATCACCCACACCTGCCAAAACCTCCTCTTCTGTACAACAGTTGATGGATAGAATTTGCCTGTTTGACAATGTACTATATAAACAAGGTTAATGTGGTTTGTCTTACTTTTTCTGATTAGGAGGAAAGGGTACAATATTGTACTTGGAGCCAGTCCCAATATTTGAGGCACAGTTGGGAGACTGAAGCTATTTATAACTTGTATTAGATACAATTATGCTAGACCTTTCCCTGAAGCCTGTCTGTGCCATCGTTATCTGAGAGAGTTATAGATACCTACATTTCAGTTATCTATAATAGAGCTATAATTTGATCATAATGGGAAGAGACCACACATCATCTGTCAAGTCAAGTTCCACAATGTTCAGGGTTTGCTTCTTCCATGGTACCCCAACCATTCAAAGTGAATTCTCCTGAACACTGTTCTGTGCCTCAGCAAACTCTCTGATGGAAACTGAGGAGGAGAATCCATCTGTGAAATAAAGACTGAGCAATGGCATCTGCACCCCCCCATTAATAGGAAGTACCTCCTTTCAGTTTCCACTGTGTGATAGCAATTATTGACCCAGATTCCCTTCCTTATGTTCACCTCGTATTTCCCCCACTGTACTTTTGTGTCACACTCATCTTTCTTCATTTCTGTCACTTGATGGTTGTGAGACTCCAAGTCTAGGGTCTAAAGCAAGAATGCATTCCTCGAGATGTTGTTGGACTACAATTCCCATTAGCTGTGGCAAGAACCACCAATGATCAGGAAGGATGGGAGGTGTAGTCCAACAACATCTGAAGGGCCACAAGTTCCCTATCCTTGATCTATGGCAGGGTTTCCCAAACTTGGGTCTCCAACTGTTTTTTTCAGACTACAATTCCCATCATCCCTGACTCCCGGTCTTGCTAGCTAGGGATGATGGGAGTTGTAGTCCCAAAAAATGGCAGGATCTAGAGTTTTCATCCTAGGAATCTGCACCAGTACTTGGGGCAGAAATACAGTAGACCCTCGACTTATGAATGTAATCCGTTCCGACAGGAGCGTCGGAACTCGAAAAAATCATAAGTCGAGTCCCCATAGGAATGCGTTGGAGAACGCATTCGTACCTCGAAAAAAGCTTCGGAACTCAAAAAACCCTATCTAAAGCTGCTGTGGCTTCCGATCGGAAGTCGAAAAAATTCGGAAGCGGCGGCCGCTTTGATCGCTCGTAAGTCGAAAAATACGGAAGTATCTGCTGGGAGCCACTCAGTCAGAGGGGCAGCATGCAAATAAAAATAAAATATTATTATGGTACAGTGGAGCAGTGATACGAAGCCACTCTCTCGACACAGGCATCATTGCCACTTAAAAGGATAGTTCAGAGGCTGGGCAGGGCAGAGGTGATGTTTGACATGCACTGATACACAGATGACCCCCCCCCGACCTTATCATTGCTCTGCCAGGCACCCACATCATCCAGATTAGTGGCAGTGTTGACAAAGTTGGGAGGGCAGTTCTGCAGTGTTGCTGCATGACACCAGCCACTCCTCCTGAGTAGGAGACAATTCAAAGGCGGGGCCGATCAGTTTTATGGCTGGCTTGAGAAATTTGCTTATTTGGTTGCTATTAGCTGAGCTCCCATGTCTTATCAGGCTCTAGCCCTGAGCCAGGCTCCATCATCTCACTAACCTGGTGCTACCCATTACCCCCATCATGGGCCACTAATCTCCATCCCGACTCTTCCGGGCTTCCTCCCTCAGTAAGTACCATCCCTTAGCTCTTGAGTTTCTCCTCCTGAGTTCCAGAAATCCTCTAAGAAATCAAAATGGGAGTGTAAGAAACAAGTGTGGTATATTGAGGGAAGAGTGTGCATTGAGGGAAGTGGGTGCAAACCAAAAGTAAACTTGAGAGGGTGGGTAATGTTCTAAATGGACATTAATTGATGCTGTAGCCAGAGAGGTTGCTTAGCTCAAAAAGGCATTAACAGACAAGTGTCTCAGATAAAGGTTAGGAGCATAGATGAACCACAGATGCCTTGTTGATGGGAGGGAGGCAGTCCTAGGCAAGATTACAGTATAGTATTTCAAGAGAGGAGCTTGATGAGTATGATGGATTGCTATTTAAGAGACAGAAATACATTGTGCCAGCTATTATAAGAAATGAAATGCTGCAAATTCCTTACCTGAGCCCATTGGGAATATGAATTGGCGGGGGGGGGGGAGAAACCCACACCGTAGAAACACTCACAGGCAGGGAAGAAGACACATTAGTCTTTGGTCTGAATTGTCAGCTCATAGAATGAGTCTTTGCTGAAAATGCTCACTAGGCTGGCAACACCGAAACATGAATCAAAAGGAGCTTTCAATTAGTCATGAGCTGCCTGATAGAGCTCGGAGGTTAGTAGCAATGGATTTGTCTCAGTCTCGGCAAAGAGCTACCCTTTTGATCATAACAGATTGCTCTTCAAGGCATTGTCTAACTTCTGCTGAAAACAATGGTTTTCGTTGAGCGAGAGGCAATCCACTGATGTACGTAGGTATACTCACATGGATCGAGACCCACCATATGCTCCAGAGTTTTGCAGCCCTGATACGAGGCTCTGATCTTCCACAGAAATAGAGCTCTGTGTGCAAATGAAGGCAACCAGATCAGGGTCTTATGAATCGACTGCACTCGGTTTACTCTTAAAATGTGCACAATATTGTAAACAGGCAGCGACTGTTTTAGTCACATCTGATATGTGTGCAGCTGCACACACTTGCATCATGCCAAACCCAGAAGTGACCTGAAAACATCACAAAAAATGTAACAAAAAGGGGTGGGGCAGGGCAGAACGGGGAGTTTGCAGGCTTTTCCGCGGTGTTTCAGATATAAGTGATTTCAATTAAATGTGTGGTGCCTTGAAATGCAACCATCATGAATGGTTACAGAAGCCAATAGAGTATGCAGAAATGGTGAATCTTACCGGAAGAATAAGAAATCAAGTTAACTAACTTTTTGGAAAGGAATGGAAATGGTCTATTTAGCATTTGCAAATAAACTGTAAACAGGTCAAGACATGGGCAGGATTACTGTAAAAACCTGCAGTTTCAAAACTCTATATGAGATGTATATGAAAATAGATGAATAAAAGAATAAGTGAAGATAATTTGGAGTATGCAGGAAAGGACAGAAATTAATGTAAAGAACCACAGAAAGAGGGGAAAGGGAGTCAAAGTTGGAAATGTTAAAATTATGGTTGAATAACTGTTGCAATGTATATAAATTAAAAATATATCATATATGTGTGTGAGAGGGGTGTGTGTGTGCGTGCACGCACTTGAAATGTAACCATCATGCAAATTGGGAGTTGTCTGTCTTGGACAACTTGACTAGCCATGATGCTGTGCCTCCATAGCTCAGTTGGTTAGAGCATGGTGCCGATAATGCCAAGGTTGCAGGTTCAATCCCCATATGGGACAGCTGCCTATTCCTGCATTGCAGGGGGTTGAACTAGATACTCAGCTTCCCTTCCAACTTCCAACTTAAAAGGTATTGTATATGCTTCACAATACCAGTTGCAGGAAACCCCAAAGAGACAGGAGAATGCTCTTGTGCTCAAGTCCTGCTTGCAGGTTTCCACAGGTATTTGGTTGGCCACTGTGAGAACACGATGCTGGACCTGGACTACGGACTTGATCCAGCAGGCTCTTATTATAATCCTGGCAGGGGGGGGGGGGAGGAGTTACCATCTCTCTGTGAATCCCCCATTTTTCTGTGAATCACAGTATATGGGTGTACATAGGGACACAGTGTACACAGCAATGAATGGGATAAAGGAAGTATCTGTGACACCACTGAAATGCCCTCTTCCACTGAAATGGAATAGTCTCAACAGATAAACTCTAGGGCTCATTCCAAAGTGAAAGGGGTTGACCTATTGCACAACGTTCTGAGCTACTGAGAGTTGTTTCCTTTTCAAAAACACAAGCTGGGCTAATGCATATTGTTTCAGGCTCATTGTTCCCCTACACAGTACTACCATGCAGATCCAATTAAGCAGTGCACAACACATGTCTAATTACTTAGCTGAGCAAAAATGTCATGACTGCCCCCATCAATCCATTGATGCAACTCAACCCTGATGGTGGCTTAGCATGATCATCATCACTGATATGTTTCTTGTGTGGGGGTATGGAAAATGATGGATATCTAAAGCATCATGATGTTGCTGTGTTTTTTAAACAAAAACTCTGGTAGATTATATTTTGCCTGTTTCTCCCCCCCCCCCCAAGCTCAATAACTACATTTTACATAAAAGGTAGATAGCCGTGTTGGTCTGTCATAGTCAAAACAAAATAAAATAAAAAAAATTCCTTCCAGTAGCACCTTAGAGACCAACTAAGTTTGTTCTTGGTATGAGCTTTCGTGTGCATGCACACTTCTTCAGATACCTGAAGAAGTGTGCATGCACACGAAAGCTCATACCAAGAACAAACTTAGTTGGTCTCTAAGGTGCTACTGGAAGGAATTTTTTTTATTTTATTTTGTTTTTACATTTTACATGTTTTTCTTCCTGGATGTTTGATAAATTTCTATTAGACAAGCAATGGAAGACTCCAGTTCCACTGACCCTTAGATCCAATGCACCTGATTGCTTGGTATTGTGGTTGCCACAGCAAAAATGGTCCACAAGGACTAACCTCTTCACTGCTGTGGTTCCAGAAGTCTATCTGTAACGCAAATATACAGTAGCTTGATTTGCATGGCTACTAACATTACTAGCATTCCATCCTTCATCAGCTCATCATTCTACAAAGTGATATTTAGGATGTCATTGTCATCTGATTCTTGATTTTTCTTTGCAACACAAGACATCATGGTGGGGTAGGCTTGCCATACGCCAGGAAAATTACTAGCATGTCCTGCTTTTCAGGTGTAAACATGGTGTCAGGGTGGAATTTTGCCGAATTGGCAAAACGTCCGAAAAAACCAGTATGTAGGGCATCGCGATGGAAAAAGCAAAGGAAACAACTTCCAAAGCTTCCACTATTTTTGGGGGGGTGGGATGGGGAGGTTTGCATTTCTTCCTCCCAGATCAACAATTTGTGTTTGTTCTTTAAGAAAGCTGAAGTCTTCCTAAAAAGAAAAAGCTCAACAGCTTTGCTCAAGACCTTGCTGTGGTGGATCAGATTGACACCCATCAGTCCTGAATTCAACAGCAGCCAGCTAGATGCTTCTGAAAGCAAAGAAGCGGGCTATGAAGTTGTTCATCTGTTGTTTGTCCTCAGCATTTGGTAATTGGAAATATACTTTCTCCTCATCATAGGCACTGGCTCCTAGGGCCCCTTGTTGTTGGCTTACTTTGGGGGGGGGAGGCTCCCCATTGTTCAGGGTAAACACAGAGCCAGGTGTAGAGTGATGTCAGGATGTTGTGCAAGGACAACACATCAGACTCCCTCAATGTTTTTAGAAGATGGTGCCTCTGCTCCTCATATGGAAGGCTCTGTTGGGGCTGTGTTGTTCACCTGTCCTGGCAGCATTGCTAAAGCATACTGGGACAGAGATGGGGAAGGGTGCAAAGGCAGTGAGGTCAGAGGGGTGTGGATACACTGATCATCCCATCTGGCAGGTTGAAATGCTTGCGCAGACAAAATGTTCCTCCCGGTGCAATGTTGAATTCTGCCCATCATGCCATGCAGTGGATTCTGACCATTTAAAAATGCTTCTGTAAACAGGGACAAGCCATCCCCACCCCATTTGTGGATAGATCAATGGGCGATAGCATTTTGGTGATTTTTCAGGACGACGACGTTGCTGGCTTCCTGTTAGGGGCAGATGTAAAGAGAGCTCTTCCTGTCGGCTGCTCTTCTCCTTCCCTTGAATACGGAGGCGACTTCCCACCAGGAAAGACTCTCTAAGACTGGGAGCAGCAGCACCAAAAAGGGGGAGGGAGAGCAATTTCACTTCACTTCACTCCGCCACCCCCAATGTGCAGTTCTGAACTAAAAGTTTTCATCTGAGAACTTTCAGTTTAGCACTAGTAGAGCTTCATGACCTTAATATTGGCTTAAAATGCCCCTAAATCTGCCCTGGTAATATAGGAAATATATAGGAATTTGTTTTCCATCATATAGGAAAACAAAGCAGCATGATTTAGATGTCCCTCTAATACATAAAATAGTTTTCCCCCCCTCTCCCCTATCTGTAATACCTCAAACATTACAAGCTGCCAGGAGATTTCCCATGCAAGCACTTACTGGGTCGAATAGAGGTGATTTGCAGAGTATCAATACAAGGCATTAATATTTTAAGTCCTGCCAGACTGCAGGTTATAAACTCAAGGCCATAACAATCATAATTTGGCAAGTGCCAAAGTAACTATGCCTCTTTTAAGTCATGTTACAAAAACAGCAGGTTGGGCAGAAAATAGAACATTAAAAGAGAAATGTCATATGGCTTTATAGTTCCTTCTTGGTGCTGATCAGGAATCCCATTATTAAACAATATTTTAATAAAGATGCATAGGTGGACAGAATGCATGTGAAATAATCTGTGCTCATATAATGAACTTCTATGACACTGTTCTGCAATTTATTCTCTTTATGCCTGCAGTACTTTAGACTTATATTACAGCAAAATTTGTGTGTGTGTGTATGTGCGGGTATTTCATTTCTTCCCAGGGTTTCTTTTTTTACTACTTTCATGCTGTATAAGCTATCTGTTTCTCTTTCCTGCTATTTTTATTGAGTAGTATTTCCTCTTTTATTACAATAATAAAGTAGATTCGCTGTATATACAAAAGCCATTAGTGCTATATATTAAGGTGACGTTCACTTTTATTATTATTAAAATACCTTAATGGTTACTGCTATATTAGTGAGATATATAGATTAACCCTCTAATGGTTATTCTGATATTAATAAGATCTACAAGGCAATTGTGTAATCCTTATTGCTAGTTTAGTAAGATTTACAGGATACTTTTATAAGACATAAGAGTATTCAGTACTTAACTTACTCACAGGAGCAGCTGTTACCACACATGTTGGCAAAAAGCTGCAGAATAATTTAAACGATATCAAGCAGATCTTTTATGAAAGCAACGATGCTGTGGGTGCTTAAATTGGGCACATTGTACCAATATGGAAGGCTTCCTGAAAGGGTAGCAGCTTTGAAATAGATGACATATTGAACCCTTCCATTCAGCCCAGTTTCATGGGGACCAGACCATCTGCTGACTGTGCAAGAAAGAAAAATCATTTAATAGGTGGGGAAATTGTCACCTGAACTGCTTGTTTACCCTTCACAGACATTGAGAGATACCGTACAATGAAAAAGGAAAATATGGCATGGTATTTAAACATTTTGCAGCATGTGTATGACATCCCGATCATGCAGATGATTTTTTGAGGTAGTCACTGCTGTAAAATGCAAGGTCCAACTTTCATTCGTGAAATGGTCGCAGCAGATTTTACATTAGCCACAATGATTCTGCTAAAACATATCAATAAAATATTCCTGTCAGGACCAGATCTAGATGAGACCTCCTTCTCAGGAGCTCCAGAATTGGCAGGGACCAAGAGAGACCATGATTCCTGTGAAGCATATTGAGACTACCAACCTGGAAAACACCTTACCAAGTCAGTCCACAGAACCGGAGAGGTGATTCAATGGGATTGTTCACACATCTTAGCTCTGGACCCTCCATGATAAAGCTGGGGAACCCACAAGCAGAGATGGTGATGGAGTTTGCCTCTGTTCAGAAGGTGTATTAGAAATCTAAGAGTATAAGGCCTGCTGTCTCTGAATACTTCGGAGAAAAACAAATCATGAACTGAGGTGCAGTCTAGAATCAGATCCTCATGATGTTCCAGGAAGCGTTGGGGAAGAGACCAACTATAAAACCCTTCCCTTGATGTCTGACTGTTGCTAGTGAAGCATTTCATTCTGTCAAATGGCTAGACTTGGATGCAAGTCCTGACATCTTGGCTGCCCTCTTGCATCATTAACAACACCAAAGCTCCTTGCCCTGCTCAACATTTTCCCAACCTTATGAGTAAGACAGACAACCCGAGCCCTACAACAAGCTCTTCCCAGGTCAGTTGAAGCCATTGTGTTTTCAGTCTCTATACCCCAGTCCACATCTCCATCTCTCAATAATAGACTTGTAGAATTGGAAGGGACACCAAGGGTCATCTAGTCCAACTCCCTGCAATGCAGGAATCTCAGCTAAAGCATCCATGACAGATGGCCATCCAACCTCTGCTTTAAAACCTCCAAGTAAGGAGAGTGCATAACCTCCCGGGGGAGGCTGTTCCACTGTCAAACAGCTCATACCATAAGAAAGATTTTTTCCTGATGTTCAGTCAGAATCTCCATTCTTGTAACTTGAAGCCATCGGTTTGAGTCATACGCTCCAGAGAAGCTTGCTCCATCTTCCATTTGATAGCCCCTGAGAAATCCTGATCAAGTTTGCAGATGGCACCAAATTGGGAGGGGTGGCTAATACCCCAGAGGACAGGATCACACTTCAAAATGACCTTAACAGATTAGAGAATTATGCCAAAGCAAACAAGATGAATTTTAACAGGGAGAAATGTAAAGTACTGCACTTGGGCAAAAAAAATGAAAGGCACAAATACAGGATGGGTGACACCTGGCTTGAGAGCAGTACATGTGAAAAGGATCTAGGAGTCTTGGTAGACCACAAACTTGACATGAGTCAACAGTGTGATGCAGCAGCTAAAAAAGCCAATGCAATTCTGGGCTGCATCAATAGAAGTATAGCATCTAGATCAAGGGAAGTAATAGTACCACTGTATTCCGCTCTGGTCAGACCTCACCTGGAATACTGTGTCCAGTTCTGGGCACCACAGTTCAAGAAGGATACTGACAAGCTGGAACGTGTCCAGAGGAGGGCAACCAAAATGGTCAAAGGCCTGGAAACGATGCCTTATGAGGAACGGCTTAGGGAGCTGGGTATGTTTAGCCTGGAGAAGAGAAGGTTAAGGGGTGATATGATAGCCATGTTCAAATATATAAAAGGATGTCATATAGAGGAGGGAGAAAAGTTGTTTTCTGCTGCTCCTGAGAAGAGGACACGGAGCAATGGATTCAAACTACAAGAAAGAAGATTCCACCTAAACATTAGAAAGAACTTCCTGAGAGTAAGAGCTGTTCGACAGTGGAATTTGCTGCCAAGGAGTGTGGTGGTGTCTCCTTCTTTGGAGGTCTTTAAGCAGAGGCTTGACAGCCACCTGTCAGGAATGCTCTGATGGTGTTTCCTGCTTGGCAGGGGGTTGGACTGGATGGCCCTTGTGGTCTCTTCCAACTCTATGATTCTAAATTTGAATATGGCTATCATATCTCCTCTTAATCTTCTCTTTTCCAGGCTGAACATACACAGCTCCTTCAACCGTTCCTTATAAGGCTTGGTTTCCACACCCTTGATAATCTTGGTGGCCCTCCTCTGCACACGTTCCAGCTTGTCAACATCTTTCCTAAATTATGGTGCCCAGAATTGGACAAAGTATTCCAGGTGTGGTCTGAGTGAGGCAGAATGGAGTGGTACTATTTCTTCCCTTGATCTGGATGCTATACTTCTGTTGATGCAGTCTAGAGTAGCATTAGCCCCCCCCCCGTAAAAATCATACAAAAAGAGATTCCTCAGTTGCAACAGGGAAGGCATTTTGGGCACCATCTCCACGGCAAGTGTCCCTATTTACTACGAGTATTTAGAACTGAGGAGCAAAGTACTACTTTTCTGCTGATTAAACCATCGCTTACATTTTTTGCAGTCAAGAGCGGCAAAAAGAAAAAAGAAAAAAAAAACCCAAACCAAAATAAAATCCCAATGGATGTCAGTATTCAGGAGCATATGTCAAGCAAATGCAACAAATGAAGGGAGGAAGTATGGAAGGAGGGGGAACCCAAATAAAATCAGCTATGCAATCAATATGAATCCCTTTACTGCAAGCTAACCAAGTGGCGCCGCAGTCGGCATTATGCTTTCAAACCAGACTTCTACAAGTCCCAGAAGCCTCTGACACTTTATGTAATTGGTCACAGAGTGGCTGTTTATTGAAGCGGCATCTTTTTCTCTCTTTTTTACAATGTGTCGGCTGCTGAGCGTTCTAGCAGTTCTGGGATAACTACATGCCTAGCGCAAATACACAGTGCACTAATCTTGTTAAGTTAACTGGATGTTCGGAGAGGAACAGAGGCACTAGCCTTGACCTGCTGGGCACCTCTTTCTCTCCCTCATTCTCTCCCTCCCTCCCTCGCTCTTTAACCTCCGGCCAGTTTTCCTATCTGGCTACAGCAGGGTCAACCGAAATGGTACAAAAGAGTTCAGCTGACAGCTAACAGTAGAATGCTAGCTTCAAATCAAGGGATGGCCATTGGTAGCGCCATGAACTCAGGTGCACTCAGGGTCAAGGCCCAACTGTGTGTGTGTGTGTGTGTGTGTGTGTGTGTGTGTATGAAACAATGTGCAGTTTCCTTGTGTTAGGCTAACGACTCATAACTACTGCAGCAACCTCTGATAGTTGTAACAACACTGTAGGCACCTGATCTCTTATGAAACAGAGAAATGTAAAATCCGTGGTAATTGAAACAAATCATTTGTGCAAGCAAAATAAAATAAAATGCATATAGTCTGATGAACTATTAGAAAATAAGTACAGTGGTACCTTTAGTTATGAACTTAATTCGTTCTGGAGGTCCATTCTTAACCTGAAACCGTTCTTAACTAGAGGCGTGCTTTCGCTAATGGGGCCTCTTGCTGCCGCTGCTCCGCCAGCACACAATTTCCATTCCCATCCTGGGGCAAAGTTCTCAACTTGAAGCAACTCTTCCAGGTTAGCGGAGTTTGTAACCTGAAGCCTTTGTAACCTGAGGTGTTTGTAACTCGAGGTACCACTGTATTTGAATATATCAGTAGTGGTGAGGACAGAGTCTTTTACCTATGCTTGTAGTCATAATATCCTTTCCTTTGTTTTATTCAATAAGGCATAAGTTAAACACATAAAGTTGTAATTTTTAATTTCCTGACTAATATCACCCGGCACCCTATGTTATTAACTTTTGAACTGGTTCTGAAAGGAGTGTGCACTCTACAATACATGATTGGTAATGGTGAATCAAAAACAGAGGTAGTAAAATATGTATTTGCCTTCCACAAAATGCTGACCTCTTCTTTGCTGTTTCCCATTTCAGAAAAGGAGCAAAACTGTTTGTGAAGGGGGGAGAAGGGTTAGGGAAAAGGAATATGTCCCTTTCATATACAGACGAAAAGCGCCAATTCTCCCTTACTCCAGATGCTATCCATGCACACTTTCCATAACATAGGGTCGTGGGTGGTGCTGTGGTCTAAACCACTGAGCCTCTTGGGCTTGCTGATCAGAAGGTCAGCAGTTAGAATCCCTGCTATGGGGTGAGCTCCTGTTGCCCTGTCCCAGCTCCTAGTTGTGGAGGAAGGGGGTGCGGTCCGCCCTGGGTGTCCTCCCTGAGGGGGGGTGACATCACCGCCACACACCCCTGGGATGCTCACCGCGGGTGGCGCCCCCCCCCCGGGACGCTCCCCCCAGGTGCACAGCATGTGTGCCACTCCGGGGGGGGGCAGAGCAGCTAGCTCTGCCTCTGCCAGCTCCTGCCAACCTAGCAGTTTGAAAGCACACCAGTGGAAGTAGATAAACAGGTACCGATGTGGCAGGAAAGTAAACGGCGTTTCCATGCACTCTGGTTTCTGTCACGGTGTCCCATTGCACCGCAAGCGGTTTAGTCATGCTGGCCACATTACCAGGAAAGCTGTCTATGGACAAATGCCAGCTTCCTCAGCCTGAAAGCGAGATGAGTGCTGCAACCCCATAGTCACCTTTGACTGGACTTAACCATCCAGGGGTCTTTTACCTTTTTCCCCTTCACTTTTTTACCATTACATGCACATTGGGGAAGGAGGGGTTCATGGGACACCCATGTGGAGGGGACAATGACATTCATGGACCATTTGCCCTCTCGTGTAACTGAGTAGCTTGGTTCAGTTGAAATGATGACATGCCCCAAGGCTATGCATGCGTTTTGGCTTTACTCTGAGCAGTGGCGTTGTGGTAAGCCAGAGAAAGCTTTTCTGCACAGATCCCACTATGTGCCAGCATCAGTCAGAAGGCTGCCTAGCTGGATCCGCTTGAGTCATCCTCCAGAAATCAATACCATACCTAATGCAAATGATACCTATAGCTTGACAATTAATCATCCCTTCGGAGTGAATGGATGCTCGCCAGCCAGCATATCCTGCCTTGATTAAACCAAGTTCCCCTTTTGCATTTCCTGACGCATTTCAAGCTTTCCCACTTATCAGCATCACCTTATTTTTTAAAAATAATGATGATGATGATTTGACTGGTGGAGATACCTTGAGGGGTGGTCTTTGGTCTTTCAGATTTGAGCAGAGCCCTGAGTGAGGCCAAAATTCAGCATCCCATCCCTTTCCTCTCACCTTCTGTTTAGTACAAATCACTACGTTATAGTTGTAACACGCCGTGGTGCCCCTAGTCTTGGTGTCCGGTGTGGTGGAACTGGTTGCTCTGCCCAAAAACTTCCTCTGATGCCTTCAACACTTTCCCAGCATTCTGCAGAGGAAAAGGATACTAGCAAAATTCACGTATCTAGGTCAAGCATTTTTAAGTGTGAATCTTCCCACCATCACTTTGAATTTGGTTGCAATGAATGCTTCACATTCCTACTTCTCTAAACTGAGTTCACACTTATGATCAGTCAAGGAGTACATAGTTGCTATTCATGCTGCCCCTAACAATAAGTTTTAATTGTTATTTAATCGTCTCCACCTCCATTGTTCAGCTTGGAAACTGAGATCCAGCTCCGAGGGCCTTCTGGCAGTTCCCTCCTTGCGAGAAGTGAGGTTATAGGGAACCAGGCAGAGGTCCTTCTCAGTAGTGATGCCCTCCCTGTGAAACGCCCTCCTATCAAATGTCAAGGAAATAAACAACTATTTGACTTTTAGAAGACATCTGTTTAGGGAAGTTTTTAGTGTTTGATGCTTTATTGTGTTTTTAATATTCTGTTGGGAGCTGCCCAGAGTGGCTGGGGAAAATCAGCCAGATGGGTGGGGTATAAATTAATAATAATAATAATAATAATAATAACAACAACAACAACAATAATATACCGCCCCATACCCGGGGGTCTCAGGGCGGTTAAAACTCTGCATATCCTTTATGCCTTTACCCTCTAGCGAAGATGCAGAAATGCACAGAAACCAAGCTCAGGAAGACAGGAACAAATACATAAAGAGAGAAACAGAACATTCTTGGCCGCAGTACAAAGTCTAAACGTTACTAGTACAGCAAAGCATTCAAGCTCAACATGAATGCTGGCAAATCATTGGAATTTATAACAACAACATATATATTTGGATTAATTCATTTCTACACTCCCAACTCGCTCTCTCTCTCTCGCTCTCAATATATTACAGTCATACCTTGGGTTGCATTCGCTGCAGGTTGCGTTCGCTATGGGATACGAACGTGCCGAACCCAGAAGTACCAGAACGGGTTACTTCTTGGTTCGGCGCTTTGTGCATGCACAGAAGCGGTGAATCGCAACCCGCGCATGTGTGCAGACGCGGCGTTGCAGGTTACAGACGCTGCGAGTTGTGAACGCGCCTCCCGCACGGATCATGTCCACTGTATTTGCATGTATATGGCGGCATGCACAAAGTAATGTATATGGGCACCTAGTTCTTATGGGCCAAATATGCCCCCCCCCCCAGGACAGAGGTTCCCCAGCCCTGAAGCGCAATGGTCAACCAAAGAGTCACTGTCTCTCAGCCTAAACTACCTTACAGGGTTTCTGGGAGGGAAAAATGGGGAGAGGGAAAGCCATGTATGCTACCTGGAGTTCTCTGGAAGTAAAGGTAGGCTCTTACTGTAATAATAGATAAAAGTGGCTGTATTGTAGAAAAAGCAAGAGGGGTCTCCTAGCACATGTTGCAGGCCAGATTATGCTTTTCTTCTACCCTTAAATAAATTCTATGCATGTTTACTCAGGAATTCCACTGCATCCAATGGAGCTAAGTATGCAGGCCATTGTGCAAAGGAGTAGCACCAGAGTGTGGGAATATTGAAAATAGTATTTACTCTCCCTGGGCAAGTTAAAGGGACTGCCTATTTACATATGATCACTTACCTGACTTTTAAACCAATGTCTTGTTGAGAGGATACATACCAAAGTTATGCACCCCACCCCCCACCGCCGCCAAAAAAAAAAGTAAAGAAAAGAAGAAACATAGTTTTATTTCCCTCCCACGGTAGAAAGATCATATGTAGGGAGCTTAATGGAATACTAAGGCCTGACACCAGCCGAGATTGTCACTAAGCTTCCGCAAATATAATATTAATGCTAGGTCTTCAGAAGTGCAAGATAGCTCAAACCAATCATTTGGGCACATACAACAAATTTCATCAAAAGGTGGAACCTGCTTTAATTCATTCCAGCTCAAGAAAGGATTAAGCATCAAACAAAGAGCACATTGCAAATGCATCTCTGTCTTGCTTAGTGCCGTTGATTCAGCTGGCACGGTTTAAAGGGTGTTTATCAAGGCCCATAATCTTTTCGAGTGCATTTTCCCCTTAATTTTTATGCTGAAACAGCATGGCATCGGAAAGATTATGGAGTGAAGGGAAAGCAGGAACTTAAACCCAGTAGCTGTACAGAAAAGGAATGCAAAACCCCCTCACATCCTTTGAAGTGTTTCGTTCCACCCCTTAGTCATCCCCCCCAATGAAAAAAAAGTACATCAATAGGGTGATCCTAAGCAAGTTTGCATGGAATTAAGCTGCAATGACAACAATGTGTTTTGTGGCATCCTAACAGATTTGTGGCAGCATAAGCTTTTTTCTCTTTCACCCCACAATGAATCTTTTGAGGTTTTTTAAGGCAGTGTTTTTCAACCTTTTTTGGGCAAAGGCACACTTGTTTCATGAAAAAAATCACGAGGCACACCACCATTAGAAAATGTTAAAAAATTTAACTCTGTGCCTATATTGACTTTATATAAAGTAATTCTCTTGAATAGGAATCAAATAAACACAAAGAAAGTATTTTATAATTACTTTATTATGAAATAGTAAGTAAACAGAAATATGAAAAATTATAAAATACTTTATTCAGTATTTTTCAATTTTTCCCACGGCACACCAGGCAACATCTCGCGGCACACTAGTGTGCCGCGGAACAGTGGTTGAAAAACACTGTTTTAAGGTACCAACAGACTTCCTGCGTTGCGGGTGATTTTAAGCATTTCTGCATGTGAAGATAAGAGCTGAGCCAAAATTTATCAGATAACATTTTTCTAGGAGGGAAACCCCTTTTGATACTTTCATTTTACTCGCTTCCACCTTCCTACTCCCACTGCTCCCATAAGATCACATTGCAGAATTCTCTCTGCATATTCTCCATCATTTTCTGCTCTCTCTCTCTCTCTCTCTCTCTCTTGAACTCATCTGCACAGAGGCAAATTGAATGTTTTAAATGTGTTGCAAAGTGCAATAAACAAACGTGACACTAGATGGCGACAGTGAGCTATGCAAAATTCAATGTATTTTTCAAAACGTTTTTTTAAATAAAGCATTTTCACAGCGGTTTTTTTTTTAATATGCTTGTAGATTCCACCTCTCTCTATCTCACGCACACACCCATGAAATGATGCTCGATCAAGGGCATTGTGGAAGATGAAAAATAGTAGCAAGGCTGCCAACACAGTTACAGCTGGTGGTGCCACTTACAGCAGCAGCAAACGAGAGAAGAAGAAGAAGAAGAAGAAGAAGAAGAAGAAGAAGAAGAAGAAGAAGAAGAGGAGGAGGAGGAGGAGGAGGAGGAGGAGGAGGAAGAAGATTGGAAAAAATTTCAACCACTTGGACAAAATCACTGAACTCCATTCCATGTCTCTCTGGCCACCATAGGTGCCAACTCCTGCCTGAGCACCCACAAAATTCCCCATGAAGGAGCCAGGCACCCAAATTTTTAGTGCCATGCATGCTGCATGGCACCCACGACCCCAGGCACCCTTCGTCATGGGGGCAAGTTGGCACTCATGCTGGCCACAAATGAGATATGGGATTCTGAGAGGCCATTTCCACACAAGAAACTGAGGTCTTTTCATACGTCTGCAAAACTCACGAGCAGCCAACTGAAACCAGTATTTCAGTCCTACAGAGGCTTGCATTGCCTATCTAGGATTTAAAAAAATATTCAGCATTGTTAACCAACTGCAGGTCACAATCTCTAGCTGGTGAGCTGCATCTGGCTTGGCGGGTCAGAACTTCTATGTGTACAGGCTCAAATGTAGCCCCAAACAGCTGTTTCATTCATAGACATAGAGCGTTTGAGACTTTGCTTCACATCAGAATACAGACGTTCTATCAAACAAGCTAGAACTATGTTTCAGTACGAAACAAACATCCCTTAGCCACATTCAGACTACAGAATTTGTATGACGCACAGCTGAAAGTAGAGCGTGTCTAGTGGAGCCATAACTCATTATGGAGTTATGGCTCCACTAGAACAACATGAAAAAAAATGCTTTTGTCTCTCCATTAAGACACAGTCTAATACAAAATCAGCTAAATGACCTCCTTTGGCTATTGTGCTTGGAGAAATATGTATATAAAATCCTCAGCGTAGCTAAACCTAAAGGGTTACAAATAAAACTGTTTCAATCTGTTTCCGCTGGATCTAAATTCAGATTTTGATTTTGGTTTTATACGAATGGATTCTACTGTTTTTACCGTGTACATAGTTTTACATAGTTTTTATTTAAATATTTAAATTTTATTTCTATTGTATAATTTTTTCTTGTTGTTTGTTTTATTTTGAATTTTTATCTGCATTTGCTTTGTCTCGTTTCTCTGGATGTAATACAATGTATATCTATGGGCCAATGGCCGTAATAAACATTACCTACCTATATAAAATCCTTTAAAAAATATAATTCACCAGTTGAAGACATTCATTTTCCTGGGGTTATTCATCCTGCTTGGTATTAGAAGCCACTCATTGTATTCTGCCCTCCCCCCCCCTTTTTGGCACATCGGAGAACTTGAACGTTTTGCCATTATAATATATGGTTCAAAAAGTAGGGAGAGCCTGATTTATGGGAAAAAATATTGATTCAAAATGATGAAATATGAAATAGAAAACAGTGGGGAGAAGCTGATTTATGGGGAAATATCGATTAAGAATGATGAAATAGGGGAAAGTAGGCAATTGGAGGGGGGGGGGAGTACCTTGCTTATCAGCCTGGATTCAGAAAATGCGGCTTTTATTCAGCCAGTCCTTCAAATCACTTTTTACATGCTCATCCCAATGCTGAGCCCACTTTGCATTACTGTTTATGCATGCTTCCACCAGTAACTTCACTGAAGTGAATTAGAAAGTCCTTGCAAGGAGGGAAGAGCTTTGTGTGCATGGGAAAAGGAGATGGGAGATCTGGGCAGCTCTCCATAATCGTTAGCTTGTAATATTAGCAAAACCATATGATTGTCAACAAACCAACAAAAACATTGCAGACAAAAATACACCTCTCTCTCTCTCTCTCTCTCTCTCTCTCTCTCTCCCCCACCCCCCAAAAAAATCATCTGAATTGCTTTTGCGATGGGAACAGCTGTTGCTCTATTCCTCAAAGACTAATAAACAATGACAGTCTAGAATCATTGCACACCGAAGCACTTGACTTTGGTGGCCTTTAGGCATTCCAGCAGCAGCATGGGAGACAATTAGCTCTGGGTAAATCCCAGGAGGCAGCCATGAAGTTTATAGCCCCAGCGCTTCAAGGTAGAGGGGTGTTCCCAAATACTTGTCACCTCTGATCCTGGCAAAGTGATAATTATGTCGGATGTTTCTGAACCCTTGTTGTCATTATTTAAATGTATGTGCTGCTTTCCAACATGCATCAGTCTGAAAAACGTAGGAGCTAAAACAATATGCAGAATCATAGAATCATAGTTTATATAGGTAAAAGGTAAAGGTAAAGGACCCCTGGATGGTTAAGTCCAGTCAAAGGCGACTATGGGGTTGCAGCGCTCATCTTGCTTTCAGGCTGAGGGAGATAGCGTTTGTCCACAGACAGCTTTCCGGGTCATGTGGCCATGATAACAGGGTGCATCAGGGATGAATAACAGCAACAACCAGGGGAAAGAAAGACATATCATCTTACAAGGACAGGAAGAAACACCACGGACAGAATAATTGCCACACACAGGAAGAACAAGGATATAGTTTGAGTTCCTCACTTGCAGTTTTATAATTCATGTAATGTGTCAACACAAATAGAAGTTACTAATATTGCAGTTGTTGTATAAGGGGTAATTATTATGACCGGAATGTAATGGAAACTAATAAGATTTTGGAATGCAGAAATAAAGCAAATAATCAAGCCATCAATTCTAGCACGTGGAGGGCCACCTTATCTAAATTATATAATTCGATACTTCAACTATTGCTATTAATAATTGTATTCTAAATTGGTATTTTTATAATGAGGCTATTATTGGATTGTAATTGAACGCTAATAACAATTATTATCATAATAACAAGGTGCAACATTCTGTAGATTTCCAGAGGCTTTTTTTTTTTAAAAAAAAGATAACAACAACAACATATATTGAAATATTGGAGAATGAGGGCTGTCACTTATCTTAACCATATACGGTGTCAGAAGGTATTTTGCTTCCCATACCGTATGGCTTGGTAGCAGTGGTCTATGTTCACTCCTGACAGCTCCCTCCTGGGTCCAGCTATGATGCTCCTGGGAATGAGTGACTCATGTTGAATACCACTGATCAGTAGAAAAGATTCTACAAATGGAAAACAGAGACATTGCATGAACTTTTGCAATTCGAGAAAATCTTGAATAAAAACTGTTATGTACTGAGCTGAATCCTAGAACAATAGGACCCAAAATGCAGCAGTCTGATTGGTCCTAGAACAATAGGATCCAGAATGCAGAAGTCTGACTGGTCCGCAGGAGCCACCCAGGTGGAAGTGAATCAGCGACCTGATTGGCCTGCAAGAGCAGCCAATCAGGCTCCTGGATGAAGTGAATATGCAACCTGATTGGCCTACAGGAGTAGCCCGGAATTAGCCAATCACGTGGGGCCCGTTGTGTAAATAATGTATATATAGCAGATGTTCTGGGGAAAGATTCATTCCTTGCTACTATGAGCTGAATAAAGAGCATGAAATTCACACTGGACTCCGAGTATATTTCAAAAACCATTTTCTAAAAGGGTACTTTGCTTTCTTTTGTAAATGTTAAAATCAAGGGGTCTGTGCCCCACACAGGTGTTAAAAATTTATGGCTAGGACCTTGCATCACTGTGGGCAGTGCGAGACACATGCTTTTAAAGTTAAAAAATCCATCACCAGCTCATATCGATAGGATAAGAGGCAGTCCCACCCCTCAAAGACTTTGGGCTATTTCTCTAACTGCCCCGACCAATTTGGGAAATTTTGAACCACCACCAACTGCCCCATAAACAGCCAGAACAGAGATACCCAAAATGTTTCTGACATGCTTCGATTAACTTCTGCAATGTTATACGATACAAAGATTATGATGAAGTTATGATAAGTTAAATGATATATAAATATGCAGTCAACAAGGAAACGTAGGACCCATGCTGAGGATGACGGAAGTCCTAACATATGGAAAACCTTTATTTTATAAGTTACATATTCTTTGTATTTGATGTGACTTGTTTTTTTCTTTTGTTCTGTTTGTGGTGAAGGGATTTAATATGCAAAACAATAAAGATTAAAATGCAATAATAATAATAATATCAAAATAAAATAAAATAAGATACAGCCAGGAATTTTCTTTGCAAATGTTACTAAGACCTTCATTCCCTGGAAAACCACTTAAATATAATTTGTGAAGTGTTGTGGCGCCAGAAATTTCTCTGCCCCCAATCTGCCTCTCTTTGCCACTGAAAGAATCATCAAATTGTCATTCACAAGCACAGCATATGGCTGCATCGTTTTACACAGATACTGCTGAACTGTTAAGTTCATAGGTCCAGTCCCAGGGAGCTATTTGCTTTCAACCTTGTCATAATCTAAAAAGCTGATTATTTGATGGGCTCGCTGTTTCTCTCTAGAACCATAAAAACCTACCATAGCTCCATCTGACAATGTGCAGCCTCTGCCGGCTTGCGGCTGACACCCAGTACCCAGGAGAACATAACTAATGAATAACTCAATTAGTACATTTGACAAAGGCAGAATTTAGAAACTCAGTCTATGAATCAGTCACAGACAGGTTGCATGTCCAGCAGTATTCAGTAAATACACAGTTAACCTGGCTTATCAGCCCCAAAGTTGTGTTTGTGTGTATACCTTCTTCCTAAAGTATCTTAATCTTTTTTAAGAAGCCTAGTAAAGATTAACTTCTCTCTCTCTCTCTCTCTCTCTCTCTCTCTCTCTCCCTCCCTCTCCCTCTCCCTCTCTACCTCTCTCCATATATATATCTGTGTATAAAGGCTTATAAATTATCTACATGCGCATCATCGCAGTAGCAGCAGCTTCAGCAATGCAGTTTCTTATTCCTTTTGCAAAAACCAATGAATATTTAAAACATAATTTGGTGAACAGTAGCTTAAACGCTAGTCTTTGTACAATCTAAGCAGGATTTAAGTAAGTCTCATGTGCAAAGTGAACGTCCTATGTGCAAATTGTGTGTATCTGTGCACAGATTTTACTTTCTGATGGCAGCCCCTCCTCTGGCTGGTCCTCTGACCTGCAGAAAAGCAGCTTTTTGTCAAAGGGAAAGAAGTCTACATTTTTAAAGCTGTGGTGTGCATGAAGCCCTTTGTACATAAGCTGAAGGTAGCACCAGAGACTGGCATCTCTTCTTCTTCTATCGGTTCTACGCTCAGCAAACCCTTAAATCTTTCAAGATAATGTTTTTAAAAGTAATTTGTGGATTTATTTGCTTATGTATTCATAAAATCATTGAATCATAGAATTGTCAAATTGTTGAGGGACCCTGAGGGTGATCAAGTCCAACCCCCTATAATGCAGGAATCTCAGCTAAAGCATCCATGACACATGGCCATCCAGCCTCTGCTTAAAAACCTCAAAGGAAGGAGAGTCCACCACCTCTCATGGGAGACTGTTCCACTGTCAAACAGCTCTTAGTGTCAGAAAGATTTCCCATATGTCTGGTCAGAATCTCCTTTCTTGTAATTTAAAGCCATCCATTCTAGTCCTACTCTCCAGAGCAGGAGGGAAAAAAGTTTGCTCCATCATCATCCATGTGACAGCCCTTGAGATATTTGAAGATGGCTATCATATCTCCTCTAGAGCCTGGTTCTCCTATCTATTAAGTTAATTTTGAATTCTGATTCTGTCCTCTGCGGCATTAGCTACCCCTCCTAGTTTGGTGCCATCTGCAAATTTGATGAGCACATATTTCACTGCACATATTTATATACTGCTCAACATATAAAAAACAAATGAAAGCATGAAAAATAATAATAATAATATATAATTCAGGACAACATCATACCGTATTACCATATCGGCCAGGGGGACATACATCTGGGACCTGCCTAGCATTAATACAAAGTGAATTCCATGAGGCAGGTGTTTTAGCCCTGAATTCTGTGCTCCCTGTGACCTTGGAGCGGACATTCAGAGAATGTCAGGCTTCAGGGAATTGGCTACCTTCCCCACTTTGGCAGTAGATAAGCAGAACAAAACGGAAGGAGTCTCTTACCAGTTAAAAATTTTGATGTTCACAGCGAGAGAACAAAGAATCCATTCCTCAGAATGAAGGTGCTCCCAATTAAGGGTTCCACCCACTTCCTCCCTAGTCACCCACTTCACTTCTGCGTCTTGCAGCCTGATCCCACGACCACTGTGCATTCTGAGCCGCCACCTTATCTGCTCTCCTTTACCTTGGGCTGAGCGGCTAGACGCTTTCCAGTGACAGTGAGTCTGTTAACTCTCTCTCTCTCTCCAAGTTCTTCTCCTCCTAGCTGTTCTCCACTCAGTACTTCCCAGCTTCTGCCTTCTGAACTATGTCCCTCTGCAAACCACTGTTCCGAATCTATACTACTTTCCTGCTCCTGGGAAGATTCAGGATCCTGATCAGGAGTAGGGGGAGGGGCAAGCTTCCACTATTCCTCCTCAGTGTAGACCTCTTCAGCACAGTCCCTGACAGAAAACCACAAAGTGCTGCTCCTGATTCCCACAAGAAGAGTTTAAGAGCACCTGAAAGTACAGGAAAAACCACTGGTGTGCATTGTACCAGTTGGGATTGGAGTCAAATCTTCCAAATTCAACCTGTGCTATTCACACGTGGAAGAAGAGTTTCCACGTGCAGATTTCTGCTTCTGAAAATATAAGATAGTCAAGAGAAAAAACACCGCACCCAACAGCTTGAGGAGTGTGGCAAGGGAAGGTGAACAGGCATTAATTGTGCCACCAATTAACTGTCAATGTGGATGAGGGGAGAGTCGATATTAATCTCAAACTACAACTCCCATCACTCCCAGCTGAGCTGGGAATCAGCTGGTTTTGCCAGAAATTCACGAATTGAGCCAAGTTTTAGAAGGAGGGTTTAAATCATGTACATGCTTTGTGGTAGTAGTGGTCTGTGGTAGTGATGCCCCCACTGCAACAGAACAAACTGTCAAGGTGATTTTGAAGACAGTTTTAAGGAGCGGATGAGGAAAAAAATGTATTAAAAATTACCTAGCTCAGTGGTAATTCCATAGGTTAGGTAACAAGATTATATATCCATCTGCATACATAATCTCTTTGCACAGAACATTCAGTTTCATATGAATTTACTTTCTCTGCTGCAAAGGTCACAACATTCATTTTTGAAAGACCAGTAGGGAACGGGATTTTACATATGCCTGTAGGCAACACACACAGCATGTGAGAATGTTTCTAAAAAGAGCTGCTGAAAGGTTTACCATTCCCTTTTCTTTTCTGTTCTTTTCTTTTTTCTTTTGGACACCATATGCTATGCCTTGGTAAAAAGGTAAAGATAAAGGACCCCTGACAGTTAAGTCCAGTCACAGACGACTCTGGGGTTGCGGCGCTCATCTCACTTTTCAGGCCGAGGGAGCTGGCGTTTGTCCACAGACAGTTTTTCCGGATCATGTGGCCAGCATGACTAAGCCGCTTCTGGCGAAACCAGAGCAGCACACAGAAGCGCCGTTTACCTTCCCACCAGAGCGGTACCTATTTATCTACTTGCACTTCTGGGCATGCTTTCAAACTGCTAGGTTAGCAGGAGCTGGGACCAAGCAACGGGAGCTCACCCCAGCGTGAGGATTCGAACCGCCGACCTTCTGATCGGCAAACCCAGGCGCAGTGGTTTAGACCACAGTGCCACCCGTGTCTTGGTGTGGAAGCTTAAATGTGGCAGAAAAGAATGTGAGAATGAGGTCCAGTCAAGTCCCCCCCTTCACAACTGATAGAACAATTCATAACGACTACAGCACATCCTTTCAGATTCAAGTATGGGAATATTGTATATTGCTCTCTTTATTTTTTTGCATATTTTCACTTTCATATGCATCTCTGTTGCCGTCGTTTTTCTCCGTCTTGTTTCTCCTTCTCCCCCCCCCATATCACTTTATTTCTTTTAATTGATATTTAATATATTTAATAAAATATAAATATTTAAAATAAATAAAGAATGACATGAGTCACAAGGTTCCCATGAGAGATGTGCAAGCGTTGCTTAGCAGTTATGCCAATAAACAAAGAGCTCCCTGAAAGGGGGAAAAACCCACACACTTTACAATCCACAAATCCATCCAGCACTGCTGTCGGGCAACCATTTGTCTCAAAGATGCTTGTACAGTTTGCACCTGAAAAAGATCAATGACAGTGATCCAACTACAAACCGCTTGTCTTGGAGTAGCTCTACTGATTTCAGCCTGAATACTCCAAGGCCATTTGATGACTATGGCATCTGATGCTGAAATACTTTTAGAGACGTAAATGTTAATGCTGTAAAGATAATTTAGTTTTCAAGGGCTGCACCTTTCTTGCCCTTATGTTCTATAGTTGCGCATTAAAAGTCCTTGTTCTCGATGGCTTGATATTATCGAAGGTTGATGCATGATGCCATAATAATCTGTTAAATGCCAGCGGTTTTGTTTTCAACCCAAGGAGCTGGGTTAATTAAAAGAGGGGATCCATTTTGAATCTATGTTTTTCAACACTATCCAAATGTTCCTGTCTCGTTTAGAGTTCAAAACTGGAGAAAGATAGATCTTAGACTGATAACAGGTTGTAAATCAACCTCTTGTAATGCGAATGTTTTATAGCAGGCATTTGCAAACTTAAAAAGGCTGACATTTATACAGTAATACTTGCATAGTCTCTTTCTCTTATATGTCACATCCTTGAGATAAAAGTAATTTTGAAATACAAGGTCAGAAAGAGAAGGGGGAGGGGATATATATATATATATGAATGGCATTTCTCTAGACAGAAATATGTAATTTGATGGCCATGCTTAAAAGTATAAGAAACTCTTTTTTTGCCATCAGACATGTATCAAACCAAGGTACATAAATTTGTTCATCTATATATTGATCGCTGCACGCCCATTCCCTGACTAAACATTTGCTCCTCTTATTGTGAGACGGCAACATCTTCTCTATCAGATAAATGCTATGACCAGAACCACCCCAGTCTCAACAGGAAAGACACTGAACAAATTGTCGGTGCAATTTGCATACAAGTTGTCATCAGCATCTGGGTTGCCGCACAGAAGAATGATGGGTAACAGATGTTCTGGGAAATGTTTCCATCTGCCCTCGTTGAAGACACATCCCGGGGAAATGATATGTTTGAATGGCTACAACAGAGATAACTCTCCTGTGAAGACCACAACTCTCTCCCAGTTTCCAGTATTACTTCACTACATAAATCTCTTCAAAGCAAGATGGAAGTGCAGGGTGTGTGAATTACTAAGGCTGATTTAGATTTAATATTGACTCATCTCACCAGACATTTGTAGCAATGGAGCCCTTACTCTGTGGTTTCTTTCTTCCCGTGCTTTGTTGGTAGGATCAGGAATGGGGAATATGTCGCCCTCTAGATATTGTTACATTGTGTTGTGTAACGGTTTTGCAATGTGTGTTACAAGAATAGTTGTTTTACCCCAAACCATCATGGGTTAAATCAGTCTCAAGCCTGGAATGACTGAACATTCCATGAGGGGGGGCGGCTGACTGTTGGAGGAGAGTGAGCAGCCGTTGAGTCAGTTGAGAAGGGGCTTGGAAAAGGGAGTGTGGGGTGGTGTAGGAGAAGAAGCTGTGAGAGTAGGTTTAGGTTAGGGAGAAGTAGGGTTATTGGTTATATGTATAAAAACAAAGATATTTACTCTGAAGATTACGTCTGTACACGCTAAGCCTGACTGCAACCATTACGCTTTCAAACAATAAAGAAATCGCATCTTTAAAGTGCCAAACATGAAAGTCGCCTGAATTACTATCCAGTCAAAGTACATGAAAGGCCCAGGTGGGGAATAACCTTTTAAAAGACTATACTTTCCCTCAAAAAGGAACGGAAAGGTAGTGAGTACGAAGGTCGCTGAGGGGGCTAAAAAGGGAGAAACGACCCAGGTTGTCACTAAGTTACCTCAGGGAAGAGGCAGGCTTGTCAGTAGGGGTTCTATAGAGGTTAGACCCCTGTTACTGGACACAAGGGGGAGTTTCTCATATAGCTCAGGAATAATAGCGTACCTAGTCACGTTTGAGGCTGGAAAGGACCTCTCTTTTATTTGGTAAAAAACCTTCAAAGGCTAGAGGGTTTACCGAAAAGGCTAAAGGGATAAGTGGGAGGTTAGATTTACCTCATCAATCCCTGTTAGTTCTTTTAATAAATTGAGAGGGCGTAGTGAGAAGACGAAAGCAAGGGTCTTTTCGTTACATGTTGCATCTCCCATCAGCTGCTGCCGGTATGGCCATTGGTCAGGGATTATGAGAGTTGTGGTCCAATAACACGTGAAGTGCAAACAGGCTCTCCATCCCTGATCTGGATGTGGCATCTACATAGGAGAGCCCAGCATTTCCCAAACTTGGTTCTCCAGCTGTTATCGGACTACAGTTCCCATCATCCCTGACCACTAGGGATGATGGGAGTTGTAGTCCAAAAACAGCTGGAGACCCAAGTTTGGGAAACGCTGGGCTAGAGCATTTAGGCGGTTCCTTCCCATAACTTGTCCTCTCAGTAGGGCAACACTATTGTATCAAAGAACATTGCTGATGCCACCTTAAAAATTTCTACATGCAGATTGGACCAACACAAACTGACTCCGTAAGCCAAATTCAGTCCAGCAACCATCATTTATTGTGGTCTGTTGGGCAATCAATAAACTATCCCCTGCTTACAAGAAGCAGACCTTATTTACATTTTCTTGTTACTGTATCCATTTCTCCCCATTTTGTCTTTGTAGTGAATTTGTTTCAACTTGCTACTACGAATCACCAGTGTTGCCATTCTTTAGGTTTCAGCCGCCTCCCTCGAATGCGCAACCGTGAAATTGGACTGGGAGCCGAAGGTGCATCTTGAGTCCAGTGCTCTTGTGTGTAAATGCAGGCACATGGATTTGGGATGAAATGGAATTACATTTGGACCACATTTTTAAGCCAACGGATCTAATTCACAACACAAACACATGGATTAGAACGTCATGTCTCAAATTTTGCAATACATTTCTCAGCTCAAAAACCTCCAGAGAATAATATGTTTTAAAAGGAAAACATTTTAGGACAGAATATGTGGATAGCTCAGTTGGTTTGAACATGCACCTGAAAAAGATCAATGGAAGTGATCCAACTACAAACCGCTTGTCTTGGAGTAGCTCTACTGATTTCAGCCTGAATACTCCAAGGCCATTTGATGACCTTGCTGCATTGTTTCAAGAAGCTTGATTTGACTGGATCTTTGCACACGACCCAAAACTTATGTGTTTATTTTGCCTTCACTCTGAGCTACCACAAGTATAGTGGTAGTGCAAGCAATTGAGGCAAGCCCAATTTCATTTATTCATGGGAAACCCCAGCAGTATCTGCCAATGATCCTCCCCAGGGTGGCTGCTATAGTGGGGTGGTAACCAATAATTAGGCACCTCTCTAATTAATCATCTGGAACCACGGCCATATCTAATGCAGGTTAGGGCTCTAATTCAGTCATTTATTATCCTTTGCAAGTAATGGATTTCTTCCTGCAAGCATATTCCACTCTAATTATAGTAAACATCCTTGACTGTATTTCCTGAGATGATTCAAGCTCAATACTTACAGTGGACACAACTATGCATGATCCGATTGACTAAATATACCCTTTATGAAACCGCTGAATGATCAATGGGTGCTCACTACCTGTCTTTTGACATGGAGTGTCTGCTTCAAAGCCAGCCCACTGATAAGGTGGGGTGAAGCAGCTGCCTCAGGCAGTGGAAACACAAGAACTGGTGCCCTGCCCACTGCTTCCACCTCTGCCAAGTAGGCTAGAGAAGTTCCAGTGTGCCACACGGCTGCTTCTCTTCCCCACCACTGGCTGGAGAAGAAAAGTGGGAACGCCTTGCAAAATGCTCCCCACTCTCTCCAAGTTGGTGAGAGGGGAGGCGTTCTGCCACCCAGTTTTGTGGCTCGGTAGAAAGGGAGATTTGGTAATGGCTTCTCCTCAAGTTCAGTCTGGACACTGAGGTCCAGCTCCGAGGGCCTTTTGGTGGACCGCTCACTGCGAGGTTACAGGGAAGCAGGCAGAGGGCCTTCTTGGTAGTTGTGCCTGCACTGTGGAATGCCCTCCCATCAGATGTCAAGGAAATCAACAACTATCTGACTTTTAGAAGACATCTGAAGGCAACCCTGTTTAGGGAAATTTTTAATGTTTGATGTTTTACTGTGTTTTTAATATTCTGTTGGGAGCTGCCCAGAGTGGCTGGGGAAACCCAGCCAGATGAGTGGGGTATAAATAAATTATTATTATTATTATTATTATTATTATTATTATTATTATTATTATTATTATACACTTCTTGAAGTTCCCCTCTCTCTGGGCTGGCGAAGCTTTCTGAGAGCTTCTCTTTCCACCAGGCTCGGAGGCAGGCAAAAGTCTCTACAAGGGCTTTTCCTCAAGGAAAAGAAAATGGACTCCGTGATGGGCTCTGTTGCAGAGGGCTGTGTAAGGTAGACGGGGTGGTTGGGGGGGCTTTTCCTTGAGGAAAAGCCCTTCCGAAGTTTGCCTGCCCCTTCCCCCTCATGATTGCAGCAGGGGGATGTTTCACGTCAGGTGCTGAAACATCCCAGACGACCCCTGGTCTGCCTTACCCAGCCTGCTGGGACATTGCCCATCAAGAAGTCTGTTTTCTATTACTGGAGAAACCACATTACCCAAATTGCCTAGAAAGGGAAGGGTTTAGCTGGGGGGGGGTTGTTGTTGGGAGGAAAGTTTGAGAATGATTCCCAATGTCATTTTGTTTTTCCTGATTTCTATGTCTTCATTTTGTGTGTGTGTGTGTGTGTGTGTGTGTGTGTGGCATATACATGGCTTTGAAAAGGAAATTTTCAAACAATGTGTTGTTCAGTAAAGCTGGAAAGTGGGGGTTTAAAATCAGATGAAAGAGCTGAAGACAAGTTTTACTGTTTTGGAAAATGGCCTGTTGTGCTTCAACCTTTTTTTTTGGGGGGGGGGCAGCTGTAAAGTACTGTAGCACATAAATACTAGTTTACTTAACCCTGTGTATGTTTACCCAGAAGTAAATCCCTCTGCACTCAATGGTGCTTGCTCCCAAGTAAGTGTGCATCAAATTGTAACCCAAGACGGAACAATTGCTCCCATTGCTGTTGTGTACAAAACACTAAAATCTATCTGCATGTAGCCAAAAACATGACACGTATCTGCTTTATAGTGTGTTGTGCAAAATAACAATATGGGAGCAAGTGCTCTGTCTCATCCTAGGGCTTTTGCCTAGTGAGTTACTGCGCATATGCAAGGAAGGTAGACTTGGGAGTGAGGATTTCAGGCATGCCTATCATGAATGTTCGCAAGGGCTTGATGTGTATGGAACAGGAATGTCTGCTTGGTATTTTTCAGACCCCATTTACTGAATGAAGGGATTTTCCCAAGCTGGAGAATATACTCTCCAAAGTCCAGTTATGGTCACAGATCTGTCTGAGCCACAATCTCCTCTGGCAGATATTATAGTTCGAATCCTGGAGGGTACTTGGGTTGAGGAAAGTTGACAGATACAGCCTTTAGCCTAGGTTAGTACTTCCCCAGTCTAAAGATTTGAACTATAATTTCTGCCAGCCCCAACCAGCTTGACTAATGGTCAGGGGCAATAGCAGTTGCAGCCCTAAATATCTGGAGGGCACCAATTTGGGGAGGGTGACAGATACAGTCTCTCCTGTAAGCAGTGAACAGCCCCAGATATCCTTAGCTTCAGAAATGGAAGCATAGAGAGGTAGGTGTCTCTCAAAAAACTGGTCAAATGAGGATGGGTCAATCTAGCAATTTCAGTTTTTCTTTCTTTATCATTTTTCCCAACCTTAATTTCAGTTCTTCCCATTTTCATATCAGGTTTTTTTTTAAAGGGTCATTAAAAAAGCACAACACATTAAGCATTATAGTGCAAATTTCTCCTAATATACAGATCTCTGTATGCAATTTTACGCAATAGACACATTTTTGAAAGCAATTTCCCTTCATATAAATGCATCTTGGTGCCTTATTCTCACTAATATGTGCATTGCTATGGACAGTTTCCTTTGTTATATGCTCTTCTGGAGAAGTGCAAATTTCAAAGAATGGCTGCGTTTTGGCTTGCATATTGTTTAGGAAAGTGCAAATCAGGTTAGGTCCCTTGGTGTGAACTGAATCCCGTATCCCACTTCTCAAAGTACTTCAACAGCACAACGGAATGGGGAAAAGATGAATAACTCACATTTTGACCTGAGTAATACATCAGGCCACCTCACAGTTAAAAATCTCAGGAGGCTCGGATGCCGTACATGAAGGTGAAGATCACTGGCATGAAGATCAAAGGATATGTCACATGTAGAAGAAAGGTAGTTGCCTGTGATTGGTGTTGACTGATAAACAGACAGATCTTCATTTTTAAACATATGATTCAAAGATGCTGCAGATGCTCTGAAAGTCACAAGAAGGTTTGATCTCATATGCCAAGCTCCGCTTCAAAGATGATTTCCTCTCCTCCTGGCAAGCGAAGCAGGAGTTTTCAGAATGATCCATCTGCCTCAGCAGAATGTATGAATTGGGCTAATTACCCCTTTTTCACCTCCTCGAGGGACAGTTTCTTGTCTTTCTTTCTCATTTCAGATTTAAATGGGGGAGGGGGAGAGATTTCCACTAGGGAAACCAGAAACACAATGGCCCTCTTCAGACATCAATGTTCCCAAGGGGGTAGGGAACATGCTTGTCAAGTGGCTTCACCCCTTTGCCTTCACACAAAGAACACAACCATGAGTATCAATGGATCCTTTGCCTGTACAGTTGCAACTTACAGTTGCATGCACAAAGACTTCCCCATGGCCCTGATCCCTTTGCAATCAGAGTTCCTGGTCCCATGGACAAACTGGTTTACGTGTGAAGACTCCAACAGACAGTCATGGTGCTCACATGAAGGCTAACGGACAGGGCAATTTGGCATGTCTACACATTTCCAGTATACTTCAGGTATACTGGGCCGAGGCCATTTAGGGCTTTAAAGGTCGGCACCAACACTTTGAATTGTGCTTGGAAACACACTGGTAGCTAATGTAGGTCTTTCAGGACCGGTGTTATATGGTCTTGGCATCCTGTATATCTGAGTCCTTTTGCGTGAGGGAGAGGAAACCAATTATAAGCCAGAGGGAAAGGAGGTTGATTAAAAATAAATAAAAATGTAGTAGCCAAAGAGGATAAAATTTGCAAATAAAATTTGTTTATAAAATATGCACACAACTCTACTGATTTGAATGATCCTTGTGTTTATCCCTGCTTGGTAAATCAGGGCCTGGCAAAGGAAGAAAACAAAACTCAGTGAAATAGAACTCAAGGGAAAAAATACAGCTCACAAAATGATAGTCCCCATATGTTGGATGTGATATTTAAGTAATAACTAATCAGTGGAAATGGGAAAGCACCTGCCAGTCTGATTCCAGTATGCCAGTGGGTTCCTCTGTGGTTGATAATACAGGGCTGGCTTTCAGCCAAATAGAAAGGGGTCACGAGAAGTCACCCTGGAAAGGAAAAAGAAAAGGAAAGGGAAAGGGAAGCTTTAAGTATCTATTGATACTCAATGTGTAAAACAGATAACACGGCGAGCCCAATTCATTTGAATATCAAAGAGGTTAATTGCTGCAGGTCGACATATCTGATGGGACTAGACCAGACAAAAACATTAGCTGGCACAAAGCCTACATCCATGGCTCAAAAAGTGACTGGATATTTTGAATCAATGACCCAGCAAACCATGGAACAAGTAGCAAGCTATGCCCCCCTTTTGCCCCTCCTCTTGAACTGAGAACTGCAAGCTGCAAGCATTGACTCCGTGTGCCGCATGAAGGATCACTCATGGCTTATTTCTCTCCAAAGAAACTCTCACGGTTTTCTCTCGGCTTACTGATAGTAGTTTGTAGGGTGGAACTCGCAGGTCATTGAAAGGAAGAGCACAATGGGAGCAATTTAGCAGTGTGCATCAGTTCATGGTTTGTTTGTGTTGATCCATGGTTTGTGACTCACTGTGACATGCAGAACCAGGCAGAAGGCCTTCTTAGTAGTGGCACCCACTCTGTGGAATGCCCTCCCATCAGATATCAAGGAGATAAGTAACTATACAGCTTTTAGAAGTCATCTAAATAGGGAGGTTTTCAATGTTTGATGTTTTATTAGGTTTCTGTTTTTGCTGGAAGCTGCCCAGAGTGGTTGGTGCAACCCAGCCCCAGTCAGATGTGTGGGGTACAAACAATCTTCTTCTTCTTCTTCTTCTTCTTCTTCTTCTTCTTCTTCTTCTTCTTCTTCTTCCCTTCCCTTCTATTTTATTTTATTATTTTGTCAAAGTAATAATAATAAATAAAAATAAATAAAAATGTGCATCCCACCAACGAAACCATTTCATTGTAACTATCCAACCACCCAAAATTCCAACACCTCTTGTTGTAGCCTTATCAGGAAATTCAGGGGTTTGCGTTGCTCCCAGGTAGGGAAAGAAGGAGCCAAAAAGACATCGAGGTTTGGTTCAAAAGAGAAAGGCTTTATTCTGCCCCCCCCGGAGAGGCAGAAGGTTCCGTTTGATCGTCCAAAACAGGAACAAGAATAATCAGTTTAAACAAGACTTATATACCTTCAGAGAGCACTCTCTCCCCCTCCCAAAAGGTCTATGACCATATTAGGTACATCCTTCCTGCTTCCATGCATCACGAGATCCTGTAACCCATATAAGGACATTACATCCTGTGAACTTTGCCTAGGCCCTTTGTACGTCATGGTGATAAGGACATTAATCGTACGCAAGTCAGGTCCTTGGACTGTACTAATGAAGAGATCATCCCGTGCTCTTGTGCTGTCAGAATGTTTACAATCTTACACAGTCTCTGTCTGGGGCTTGCCCCTTATCTGTTCCTCTGTTCCGAACAGAACAAGGCCCTGTGACGTCTGTGTTCCACTTGCCTCTTTGCTACTGAGGTAAAAGGTTACCAGGCTTTTGAGCAAGTAAAAAGCTCCTTTTTTTTTTTGCAACTAACGGTTAGGTGTTGGCCTTTAGGTAGCTCCAGGTAACCCAGATTTGGGTTACCTCCCCCTACAATCCCCCCTTTGTTTTGGACCGGCAGACAAATGGTGTCTGCCGCGTCCCAAGGAACTGGGTGAAAATTGCGTAGCCGGATATACATAAGCAGAAAAGAAGCAAGATTAAGAAGGGCCCAACATCGCTACCTCAAAACCACCCTAAGGTCAGGAGCCTATCGTCTAATGAAAACATATCCCATCCATCCCATGTTTGAACTGACACATAATTGCCTTTCCTTCTAAAATGGAAGAGACACCTCCCTTCCTCCAAACCTAGGGGGTTTGGTTTCTGAACACCAGGGGCAAGCACATGATGACAAACACCACCCTCCTTTCCCTTGGGTGCCCCCACATCCGAAGTCTCCACAAATGACAGAAGCATAACTTAATGACAGCATAACAAATGACAGAAGCATAACAAAAATACAATGTCCAATAGCAGGATGAAAAGTCCCACACCCAACTGCAACAGGTTGTGCCACCCTTCCAGAAGAGAAGGATGACCCCCCAGAAAGAAGAGAGAGAAATCCAAGAGTTCCCATTGCCGTCCACACCCCTGCTGACGTTGTTGTCCAGCCATATATAGAGGTGCTGGCCACCTGGGTGAGTCAGAGAAGAGGCCCGGTGTAGATCAGGCATCCCAGTCCAATCCAATGTCGCCACACGCATGGTGGATATCCATCTAGGACCCAAGGATGATGCAAAACAATGTAGGGTCCTTTCGATGAACGTGGTCTCAGCAGGCAGGGCCTGAACCCAATTTCCTATCCCCACCTGGGGGAAAGGGATGCAATGCAAAGGGCAACGAATAAAAAGCTTTTCCAGGGCCACTCGTCCAGGAGGGTCCTCCCTGAGCGGCCGAAACAGTTCCACGCGGTTCCAGGTTCGTACTCTCAGCAAAAGTCGCTCCTTGAAATCCGGCTTTCACTGCACAAATGTCTTACAGAACGGCTGCTGGCACTGATGACTGGGATGTCACAAGTCATGTCTGCTACTTCCACGTAGTATCACGCTAGTAGCACATGAATCAACAATGACAGTCCTGGTAAACTGCCATGGCATGACATCAACTTTCGCTGGTGCTGAGGGATACCCAGGTGCTGAGGGATACCCAGAAGAAGGGGCTCAACCTAACCCTCCCGCTGAAGTCCCCGCTGAAGGTTGAGGTTGAGGGTGACAAGAAGAAGAAACTTCGAGGTCTTTTTGAAGAAAAGCAAGCTGGAAGACCGGTTCCTTCGCTCCCTGCGATGTGGATGGCGATGGAACTGCCCATCCTCCCGTTGGTCACCCTGTAGGCCTAAGGTGGACTGCAGCATACTTCAGAAAGGGTCAGTGGATGGAAAAGACCCTTCCGTTGAGCTCAAAGGATGATGACTGTGTGGACAGCAGGAAAACAACTTAAAACTTGCTGATGCCAAGACTGAAAATACTGGCACAGGAGAAGCAGGTGGTGCTGCCATCGGGGGTGCAGCCCCAGCAGGGGTGGGTGGTCACCTAGATGATGAGTCACAGAAGCTGGTGCAAATCAGTTGACACAGTTCAATTGCACATATGGCGGACCCGAAGAATAAGGCTGATGACTCAAAAACTGCAGCCGTGGATAGCCAAATGATATCGTAACTCAGGGATATGAGTTGCTGCTGTGCAAGCTTCTCGTACAAACGTAGTCCAGAAGGAAAAAAGCAAGAGTCCTTATTGGAAAATGAAGAAGGGCTAGTTGGGGATCGATGAATCAATGATGGGGTGATCAATATTCTGATGGCGAGGGGTAAAGCTCCCCCTCTCCCTCTCGTGCTGCTTGCCCACTCTGCCAGGCGGTTGTCCCTAGCCGAATCAGATGCCATCTGGTGGTAAGGCTCCCATACAGCATACAAGTCAGAATGTGTCGAATTGAGGATGTCTTCTTCCAAACACAGGATCATAAACACATAAACACATCTAGCACATCCTATGTCTCTCAACCCAGAATCCACACACAAAACCATAACATAACATAAACACAGTGGGCGCTCTGCACACCTCTCATGCCTTTCCCAGGGCATTCAATGGGGCCTGGAATGCATAGACTCGACCTATGCACAGGGGTTCAAGCATGGGTCCACCTGTTCAAGGAAGGAAGAACCTTGGGAGAGCAACTGCAAATAATTTCCAACATCCAAATCATCACTAATCATGGAGATGGGATATCATGTTTACATAAAGTACAGGTGGTTTGAGGTGAGAGTCTACAATACACCTTCAAGCAGTCTAATTATTCTGGCCGGATCCCCTTCAGAAAGAAGGATTCTGGTTTTCTATGGGTTGTACCCTGAAGGTGCTTGCAGCAGCAGCCCAACAAACCAGAGGTTGGGTTGCTCTGGGGGTTGCTCTTAACAAAGCAGGACCATCATCAAGGGATACAGTCCCCACGCTCCTCCTAAAGCCTTTCTTTGAACTATATACCAATCCTCATTCTTGCAGACCTCCTTTTTCCTTTTCTGCAACTTTCTTTTTCCTTTTCTGCAACTTGTCCACTTTAAATTCCCATCTAAGTTCCTTCTGAATGCTCCAATTCAATCAATCCTCCCCACTATCCTATCCTTCTGCCTCTGCGGCAGTAACAACAAATGCTGGCTGATGTTCCTCCCTTTCTGTCCCTTCCTCATCTTCACCTAACTCTGCCCAAACTCACCCATCACTAATTCCTCATCTCTTCCTTCCTTCTTTATTACGTTCACTTTCCTTTCCCCCTCTCTACAACTGAGACTACCTCTCGCCTTACCTTCATCCACTTTCTTTTTCCCTCTACTTACAATCCTCTCTGTGCAGGGGTTAAGCCACACTCTTTCTTCCAGCAGCCTGATGTCAAACCTAGTTGCTATTAATCAATTCTGCAAACACATTCCTTGTGGGTTCACCTTTCTTCTCCCTGCACATCGCCAACAACACATACTTTTCCTGTCAATCTCTATAGCTCTTTACACTCTCTATACAATCTCTATAACCCCTTCACACCAACTCCAAAACACTTTTTTTTTCCTTCCTCCCGCCTTTTCCTAGTGCTGAGGAGGTGGTGAGGCTCTCACAACATCTCAAAGCCCCAAGCCTGCCTGCAGTTGCTCTTCTTCACCACTATTCCGCTAACACTACTCCTATCTGTAAGCCCTGATCTCCCGTTCTTCCAATCACAGGATCAGAAACCCATCTACCACATCTGCCTCTGTGGGGGTGAACAAATGCTGGCTCCCTTCCCTTATTCTTTCTTTTCTCCCTCTCCCCCTGTCTGTCTGTCCCCCTTTTTTTTTCCTATCACAACTTCGACTTCTGTCCTCCCTCGGCACCTTGCTTAGCCAATTAAGACAGACTTAAAGCACGTATCAAACCAAAATACACACTGAGAAAGGAAAATTCCTTTTAAAAAAACCAAGACTTCCAACATATCATGAAACTTATAAGGTCAGGGACAGCTCCTAATTATTCTTACAGCTATTAACTCAGCACATCCATCTTAAAATGCTATAAGGATAAAGTAATACATACATAAACACATATCTCAGATATTTGAAGCAACATGAGAAGATACAACCCAAAAAAGGGGGGTTTACAGTAAAACAGCACAGGCGCAAACCCATAAATCCCAATTAACAATCTTTTAATGAAGGCCAATCAGTTTTGCTGGAAAGAGACTTAACAGCTCACAGCTGCTCTCTTTCCTTTCAAGGTAGAGAAATTATCTTTGCCGTTAAAAAAATGAGGCCTCTCTCTCACTACTCCCCCCCCCCAAAGGCTGCGGAAAGGGTTTTAACGAACACGCACACAGACCAAGTTAAAAGGATTTTGGGAATTCAGGAAGAAACAATTGGGGAGAACTGTAGAAGCTTGCAAAAATACCCACTCTCAGAGGGAAATGAAAAAATAAGAGGAGGAGTTGAACCACCTTTTGGGCCCCACAAATCAAAAATACCAACAAGCTGGAACATACTGCAGAGGAGGGCAACATTAAATCTGTTATTCTAGCCAAACTTTAACAATAACAAACAAGTAATTGGAACACATTAAAATAGCTTTTTCTTCTTAGAATGGTGAATTGCAAATATTTTCAGCCACAATTTCTTACTTCTTTCCTTATTACCAAATACAATCAAATAGTTTCCAAATCATACTTTTAAAAGACATACTTTGAATTAAACATTCCTCCAGAAAACTTAAAAACACAATACTGACCTTTCAGGACACAAGAGACTTTCCATAGGTGTCTTTAGCTTGGAAAGCTAACACACTTCTTGACACAACACACACACAACAAAACAAACAAACAAGCAAACAAACAAACAAACAAACAAGACACCCTCTCACTTTTGCTGGAGTTTCACTACAGACTCCAATCCTTTTCTTCACACACATGCACTTAAAAAAAACCAACAACCTCCCAGCCTAATCTAATTTCCCAAGAGAACATGCTCTCTCTCTCACTGTGAGAGAGCAGCCTCTCTGCGGTATGACACCGTGCGCCATCACTGCCGTGCCATGCCTACTATTTTCCTACCCCCCCTAATTCACCATCATCATATCATCAACCTTCAGGAATGTCACCTCCTAACACTCCTCCTTGCTGTGCGGTACAGGGCAGAGGTAATTCTGCTTGCCTCTGCTCTGCGCCCAATTTCTTCTTCTCAACCATAAGGGGTTTTTGGTTTTGTCAGGTTGGAAGTCTTTCTGCCTTTTAGTTTAAAATCCCAATCATCCCCTTTGTTGGCATCCAATTGTCCAGAAAGCACTGCAAGGAGGGGTTGATTTGCTCCCCCCCCCATATATATTTGGAACACTCTCACTCCTAGTAATTTTCCCACACACTCCCACACACACTCTTCGTTTTGCCAATGCCTCTAAGCCTCAGCATCTCATGCACACACCATCCACTAGAGTGTTCCCAAACCCCCGGTTTCCCTTCTTCCTTCCAACTTGCTAGCGGCACTCTACTGCTCACGGCTAGCTTCAATCTGGCGGCACTCTACTGCTCACGGCCAGTGGGGTTTGATCAGACCCCTAGCTCCCATTAAACCTCTGGAGCTTACCTTTCCTCGAGGCTTCCCCTGTGGTACCTTCCCTGGTTCCCCTGCAGCTGCTGCACCTTTCTCTCGTCCTCTGCAGCGTCCACTCAGCGCAGGGTGGTCAGTTCCTCCTACAAAACTGGTAGGTGTGCGCACTTAGAACTGCCAACCCCAAGCCAAGCTATTCGCCTTTGCAGTGGGCGCCTCGACCTTCTTCCCTCAGCCTTTGGGGAACGCAAATCCCGGAGAGCCCCCAGGAAATGTAGCCTTATCAGGAAATTCAGGGGTTTGCGTTGCTCCCAGGTAGGGAAAGAAGGAGCCAAAAAGACATCGAGGTTTGGTTCAAAAGAGAAAGGCTTTATTCTGCCCCCCCCCGGAGAGGCAGAAGGTTCCGTTTGATCGTCCAAAACAGGAACAAGAATAATCAGTTTAAACAAGACTTATATACCTTCAGAGAGCACTCTCTCCCCCTCCCAAAAGGTCTATGACCATATTAGGTACATCCTTCCTGCTTCCATGCATCACGAGATCCTGTAACCCATATAAGGACATTACATCCTGTGAACTTTGCCTAGGCCCTTTGTACGTCATGGTGATAAGGACATTAATCGTACGCAAGTCAGGTCCTTGGACTGTACTAATGAAGAGATCATCCCGTGCTCTTGTGCTGTCAGAATGTTTACAATCTTACACAGTCTCTGTCTGGGGCTTGCCCCTTATCTGTTCCTCTGTTCCGAACAGAACAAGGCCCTGTGACGTCTGTGTTCCACTTGCCTCTTTGCTACTGAGGTAAAAGGTTACCAGGCTTTTGAGCAAGTAAAAAGCTCCTTTTTTTTTTTGCAACTAACGGTTAGGTGTTGGCCTTTAGGTAGCTCCAGGTAACCCAGATTTGGGTTACCTCCCCCTACATTGTGATGGTTTGACCCCTTTCCGTATTAACAGGACAAATTCTGCAAATACCTTCCATGTCACCTCAAAATCATTTCTCCTGCACATTCCCCATCTTACCTTAATAGTACATGCTAATTTATCATTAATAGCTATATCCCACACCTCTTTATATCATTCTTCCATTTTATATTCTGCTTGCCCCTTCCACTTCCTAGCTATAATAATTCGTGCAGCTGCCAATAAATTTGTAAGCAAGTCCTTCATAGCCTGCGAACCTTCTACCCCATCGTGAGTTGATAATAATGCTACCTCTGGACTTGGGGTCAGCTTTAACCCAGTGGTTTCTGTTATCTCCTTAAACACCCTTTGCCCAAAAAAATGTACATATTTACACCCCCATCACATGTGAACGTAAGTCCCGGTTTCCTGGCATTATTCTTATTCTCATTCTTATTACAGTACTATATTGGCCTGAATATAAGCCTCACTCCCCCCCCCAAAAAAAAATTCTGACCGTGAAAAGTTAAAGTTCAGCTTAAATTCGCGACCTTACAAAAATTGGCTTCTGCTGAAACAGACATACGGTAAAACGGAATGGGTTTGAGTGCCTGGGGAATGTTAAGGGAAAGTCTTATATTCGGGTAGTGTGTTGTTTTTTTTCTCCCCCCCCCCTTGAATTTTAAAGCTGTGGCTTATATTCAGGTGCAGCTTATATTCAGGCTAATATGGTATATTGTTATTATTATTATTATTATTATTATTAATCTGCCAGTGCATCCTTGCAAGCACCCTGTCCATATCATCCGTTTCAGCCACATAAGCTGAAATGAATCCTACAAATTCAGACAAGATTCAGCATTTGATACCTCCATGGGAACCATAACGGTAGTTTCTAAATTGCCACACAAAAAAACCTCCTTTATTCTCACCAAGCATCCTGGATTCTCTGCCAGTGGGTGAAATAAAAACCGCAACATTCAGTTTTTTAAAGAATCAAATCTATGCTTATAAATGCTAAAGACTGAATGAGATGGTTTACATTTCTTGCTTGCACTCTGAATATCAAAGCACCCCAGCGGATGAACCAGGCTCTGCTGCGATAAAACGTAACAGCAGTCATAATATGTAGTTTTTAACTTGTCACGAAAATGCCTGACGTAGCCGTGTGGTGCAAACTGCATGCTCTCTGCAGCCAATGAAGGTTTTAAATTAGTCATTTCCAAGCCAGTTTTATGCCAGGTTTTGAGTTCTTTACGGCTGAAATCTATCACCAGAAGTACTCCCCGCTCATTCCAATACCCACTTCAGAATGCATTGTGGTCCAGGAAAAATTGAATGTTGCAGAAACCCCGTAAGAGCAACAACACAAGTTGCAAGTGCCTTGGTTTTGTGTGGCTCCCCCCCACCAAATACCGTGTTTCCCCTATTTTAAGACACCGTCTTATATATTTTTTCCCTCAAGAAAACGCACTATGGCTTATTTTGAGGGGATGTCTTATTTTTATTATGTAAGCCCAGCCCCACCTTTTCCTTGGCGCCCTCCAGAACTGCGCCTATCACTATGGCTTATTTTCGGGGTACGGCTTATATTTCGCAAATGCGAAAAAATCCTGCTATGGCTTATTTTATGACTACGTCTTAAAATAGGGGAAACAGGGTAATAATAATAATAATAATAATAAATCACAAGAAACTATATTAGCTGCTCCATTAGCTTTATAAAGCTGATCAGCAGCTAGTGTTTGCTGGAGGACTCATTTTTAAAAGTGGGAAGGAAGGGGTGAATAGCCAGGACGTCATCTTCCATCCCCTAAAATGGGCTATCAACATTTTCATCGCAATGAAATGGAAGTAATCAACACGGTACCCTATAGATGCTGCTGAAGTACCACTTTGATAACCCCCCTGACTATTGGCAATTGTGGCTGGAGCACCTTGTTGGCTACCGCTGCCACAAAAAGTGCTTTATCCACATTTTTACTGCCTCTCTGTTTGGGGAAGGATGATATTGTTCAGGTTCTAGGTGGCTACAACTGTCAAGCTCTTCCCCCCACCAGGGAGAGGCATTATTTAAGATTTTACAACAAAGTCTGTCTCTCTAAAGTATTCCTAGGTGGAATTGACACACATATTAAAAAAGCACTGTGAAAATGCTTTCTTAAAAAAAAAACATTTTGAAAAATACATTGAATTTGCCATAGCTCGCCATCCCCATCTAATGTCACATTTGCACATTGCACTTTACAACACAAATTGTTTTATTGGCAGCTGTATAGCTGAGTCCCTAGTCAATTGAATAACAGCTGCCGGTTAATTTATCAATTTAAACAGTTTGATACAGCAAGAATCTCAACAGTGACAGATAGAAAATCAAAATGACCACCTATGAATCTAGACGGACTCTGTTTTTAAAGTGAAATCAATTAGCCAGTAATTGAGCTAACACCACCGACTGATGTTTTTCACATGATTGTTAGACCCTTTGTTTACTTTGCCTCCTAATCTATTCCTTAAAAAAAAAAAAAAAAAAAAAAAAAAAACCTCAGTTCAATCAACGTGGAATAAATGAGATAAAAGTGAATGCAAATATCTCACTGGAGCTATGCATATATTTTAAATGAAATTATCCAGTCCATTATTCCATCAGTTTTAGTGACCTAATCCATATAACAAAGTCGGCAATAAAACAAAAGTCAAACCCTGAGGGCTATACATATACAAGCAAGATTCATAAAAAGCCTTCAAAATGTAAAGTACATACACAGTGAAATACTGGAAGTTTAAACACAAGTTCGGTGGTGTACTTGAAACGAAGACAAGAAGATTCATTTACATTTCAATCTGCACAGGCTGGCAGGGAAGAAAACAAGATAAAAAAATACATCTTTCAAGCACGACATTACTGCTCGTGACAGTATTTACCAATTGGATAAACACGGCATTCATATAAGTGAAAAAAGGCAAGATAAGTGGCAAAATGGAACAGGGTTGAAAATTTACTGACCCCAAAGCAGCTCTTAAAAATGTTTTACAATGAGTCTTATCAAAGGGATTTTTTACTGGCTAACAAAAATATCAATTTTGCAACAGAGAATAAAGATGTTTGAAAGGCAGGCTGTACCTCATGGAGAACGCAAGTCATGCAGAATATATAGCCCTGCTATTTTAGGAAGATAGGTACTGCCTTGCTGAATCAGGCCTAGGTTCATAAAGTCCATGGCTATTTCTCTGTCTGAAGCCAGTCACCTGTCCCAGGAAGCTCTTAAGCCAGACATGAAGGTGACTGGTCAGCCCATATTATTGTCCCGAGCATTTGCTCAACTGCCCGAATCACTGCAAGATGGGATAATCATGCAGTGCATGAATCTGTATGATCAACAATGGTGCCCAGGGACAGCAAATTATGCACAAATATATTGTTCATTTCTTATAATTGTTAGCTCCCCTCCCCTCCCCCCAAACGAAACTGACATAAATGAACATTGCAAACAAGGATGAAACAAACAGAAATACACTAGCATGAGTGATGGTCAGGGGTGCCACGGGCAACACTGGCCTCTGTCCCCCTTTCCTTCCCTCCCTCTTCTGATGCCCTCTCGTGTCTCTGCCTCCCAAAGGCTGGCACAGCTGTTTGCTGCAGCAGCCCTGGCTGCAATGTGCTCCGCAGGCGAATGGTGCCTCTGGGGCTGGTCAGGGGGTGATTCCCAGGCCCCTGTGGGGCAGTGTGAGGAGGCACCTCTCTTTTGGGCAGGGGGCGTGCTGTCCAGAGAACTCCCCAGGAGAGGGGAGAGGAGAGGATGCTGAGGGGAAACTTCACAAGGGAGGGTGTTCGAAAAAGGATGAGGGGCTGCTGGCTCTGCAAGCAAGCGGCAGCATAACTGGGATCCTGAGCCCCACAGGGGTGCCACAGAAAGAATGTAGTTGGTCAAGGGAGCCGTGGACTGAAAAAGGTTGACAACCTTTGCACTAGTTATTTTTGTGTGTTTGTATGTGTTTGTATATGCAGACACACCAGATCCAACTCCACCCTAAGGTAAAAGTAAAGGGACCCCTGACCATTAGGTCCAGTCGGGGATGACTCTGGGGTTGCGGCGCTCATCTCACTTTATTGGCCAAGGGAGCCGGCGTACAGCTTCTGGGTCATGTGGCCAGCCTGACTAAGCCGCTTCTGGTGAACCAGAGCAGCGCACGGAAACGCTGTTTACCTTCCCGCCCGAGTGGTACCTATTTATCTACTTGCACTTTGACGTGCTTTAGAACTGCTAGGTGGGCAGGAGCTGGGACCGAGCAACAGGAGCTCACCCTGTTGCAGGGATTTGAACCGCCGACCTTCTGATCGGCAAGCCCTAGGCTCTGTGGTTTAACCCACAGCGCCACCCGTGTCCCTACTGTGCTATAAAATGAAAATAAAGATGCAAAAGCCTGAGTGAATAAGTAAGATTGATTTTTGCCTTGCACCTACAAACAGTTAGTGATGGCACCAGGCATGCCTCCCTGGGGAGAGCACAAGGAGCCACCACTGAGAAGGCCTGATCTGGTTGCATGCCTCTCTTAGAGGGGCTGTCAGAAGAAGAACCAAGGGCATAGGTTCGTTCATGTGGAAAGATGCAGTACAATGCAATACAAGGAATACAGGGAACAATTAAAAAAAATTAAAGTTCAATGTAAATATTTAATGTGACAGACAGTGCCATCTCCCATCTTCAAGCACAAATCCACAGGCCACCTGTCTGCACAGAAGACCCCAAAATACTCTTCTGTGAGGTTCTGTTAATTAGGACTGTGTGATTCGTATCAGTTCAGCTTTGGAATTGCTTCATTTCTTCTTTTTATAAAGCTTACATTTGGTTCATCACATTTTCACATTGATTTGTTTGGGAATCCCTATACTAGGTCCAAGTGGGTTGGGGAATCATACAGTCATGGAAAGCTTCCTGATCTGCTTATGGTCCTCCTAGACATCATATGTCCTTTTAAAATGTGGGGTTTCTTTTTTTTTTTTTAGGGGGGGTGTTATTGGGTTGTTGTTTTTATTTTGATTATATATTTTGTGGTTTTATATTTTGTTTTTGTTCTGTGAACTGCCCTGAGACCTCTGGGTATAGGGACACAGGTGGCACCGTGGTCTAAACCACTGAGCCTCTTGGGTTTGCCGATCGGAATGTTGAGGTACTGGCGGACGAAGGGGGCGGCTCACCCCGGGTGCCAACCGGGGGAGTGGACAGTCGGCACTCGCCGTACATACCCAGGATGCTCGCCACTTGCCGCGCATCTCCCGACGCATGTCGTGCCCCCCATGGGTGGTGTGCCACACCCCCTGGAACGCCTGCCAGCCACATCCCCAGATGTACGCCGCTCCCAGTGCCAGAGCAGGTAGCTTCGCCACTGCGTTGCAGTTTGAATCTGCGGGACAGGGTGAGCGCCTGCTGCTCTGTCCCAGTTCCTGCCAACCTAGCAGTTCGAAAGCAAACCAATGCAAGTAGATAAATAGATACCACTGCAGTGGGCAGGTAAACAGCGTTTCTGTGTGGTCTGGTTTCCATCACGGTGTTCTGTTGTGCCAGAAGCGGTTTAGTCATGCTGGCCAAATGACTCAGAAAGCTGTCTGTGGACAAACGGCAGCTCCCTCAACCTGAAAGCGAGATGAGCGCCACAACCCCATGGCCCCTTTGACTGGACTTAACCGTCCAGTGGACCTTTACCGTTACCTTTTATAGGGTGGTATATAAATATAAATATAAATATAAATATAAATATAAATATAAATATAATAATAATAATAATAATAATAATAATAATAATAATAATAATAAGTGGTCCTTAATGTATTGTGGTCCTGAGCCAAAGGCTTTATAGGTCAAAACTGGCACTCTGATTCAGGCCTTCAAACTAATTGGTAGCTAGTGAAGTCAGGCTAGGATTATGTTCAGACTGCCCTGCACTCGTGAGCAACACAGTCACTGAATTCTGAACCAGCTGCAGTGTCCAACCTGTGTTCTAAGGCAGCCCCATGCATAACACAATGCATACCAGCTCCTCAATGGAGCTTGGAATGGTGGTAATTTGCACACGCTTCATTTAAAATGTCATAAATTTCCTACACTTAGGATCACTCTGTAATTAAGTAAACAAAGAATTATTAGGATCTTTCTTCAAATACCATTACCTAGGTGTGGCAAAATCTATGCACACAATTTTAGTGGAAAGAGTTGCTGATCCAAATCAGGCGCAAAAGATCAATAGGGATAATTTCACTTATGTACCAACAGCAAGCAGTCTTGCTCTCACACTGCCTCAAATGCCTAACTCAGGACTCATTCTTGCATGCAACCGAATGCATTTATGCTCACCTGGTTTTAACAGAGCTTTTTCTTTTTATGGAGGTAATGGTTATCAGCTGGAGTAAGATTTAATAAATCAGACATTTGTGGTGTGCTGATGGTCCCTTTTGATGCATCGTAACAGGCATACCAGTGCTGAAATAATCTGAATTCCTTGCTAAACTATTAAATGACGAAAAGCATGGCAAATGAAGATACATTCCAGTTCAACACACACACAAACACAAATGGAAAGTGTGCAACCAGGTGAAACAGAGGATGCATGATCCACAGCGCCGGAGATCTTAATCCTACAATGTTCTTTGAAACTGCTGGAGTTATTCTCTCAGACTGAATCACAATCCCCACCCCCCGTTTTCTTTGGCCAAAATCCAGCACAGAGTAAACACATTTAAGACCATCAATTTCAGTGGGCTTAGGCATGCTGAATTCTATGTTGGAATGCAGTTTTGCACTCAGAGACACTACCGAAACCTTAATACATATTTTGTGGATGGAGACTCTTCAGAACAAGTAACAGAGACTTGGAGAGGCCCAGGGAGGGCTGTAGCCCTGGGCACATGGTTTAAGGAGGCACGAGCCAGTTGCCCCCAGGCAGGGATCCTCACCCTGCTCGCTGCTGGGGTATATTGGACCCCAGAGTCAGGCCTTGCCGTCGTGTTCCTGGCCCCCTCACCAAGAGCCACGTTGGCTGGCCTGGCTCCCCTGCACAGGCAGGTGGCCCAGTCCGTCCCTCTGAATCCTCTGTGCTCTGCCCCAGCCCAGCAGTGGTGGTGGTGAGGGTTGGGCTGGCATGGCAGGTTTTGCTCACCCTCTGTGCCCAGTTCCTGGTCCCGCTTGGTATGCACACACCCTGGGCATCAATAAAGAATGCAACGCCACTGTACAGCCAGACGTAAGGTTGCAAGAGAAAGTTACTGGGCACAATACTCTGAAAGGTCTGCTGCCTAGGCTCCTGCATTCAGAAGGAGTTTCTCCTTAGAAGAATTCTGCCCACCCCTTCCTTTGCTTATCTCCACTTTCCATTTAGTTTCTTCGTGCAATACTAGCATGTCATAGAAACCCAGGTACCACATTTTATATGTATGAATGATGCTGGGTTTTGCTTTTTTCTCCTCCCCCCCCCTCCATAGCTACCATAGGTCATCACTGAAAAACTCTATGGGAGGCTGAGCATAATTTTGCCATGCTAAACCTTGGCTCAGTGCAATTATGGAACAGGACTGCGTTAACCAATAAAGCTTTCACCAAAACAAGATACTGGGCCATTACAGTGGTACCTTGGTTGTTGAACTTAATCCATTCTGGGAGTCTGTTCTACTCCTGGAACCATTCGAAAACCAAGGCGCAGCTTCCAATTTGCTGCAGGAGCTTCCCACACTCAGTTGAAGGCCACAGAAGCCGCATCAGACTTTTGAAAAACGTTCGCAAACCAGAACACTCACTTCCGGGTTTGCGGTGTTCAGGAGCCGATTTGTTCAGGAGGCAAGCCGTTGGAGAACCAAGGTACCACTGTATAAGGAGGGAAAGCACACACAAACACATCAGGATAAAGTCTATCCATTACCAGCCGATAACAAGTGCAGATAAAAGAGAGCACACATGTAATTCCTTTCAATGAGATGCCACTACAGTGAGATTGCTCCTCCTCCTTCTACCTTTTCGTCGCCGTTTCAAAGCAGCTGTGAGATGGACAGCAACACTGGAATTATCTACGAACAACACCGTTTGCGGAAAATGTACTTGTCTGACTCGTCACTTTCATTATGAGGTTCCTGTTCTGTAGCAACTTGCATACACAGCGATGAAACAGATCCTCTACATACTTCATAGCTGCAATTGTACTGGAGTTCATCAAAAGTTCATTTTGCCTCTGTTGAACTGAATAGGAATCAGGGTGTGCAGACTGTTAGCCCCCTGGCCCAGTCACCCTGAATATAAACCAAGAAGAGAGATCCACCCAGGCATAGGAGCCATCTCCGAGGGGCCAAGGTCCCTTAGCTGCCTCCCATAAAATATTTGAAGGGGTCAGGCCCCCTAAAGTTGATGGGCATTGCCATTCAAAAGGTATGTGTGCACCGCATCTTGTGACCTACTATGTGGGGGCAGGGCTTACCTAGCCCCCCCCCAATATTTTATTCAGGTTGGTACCCCTGAACCCAGGAGTTTGCAGCTTCCCTAGCCGCTGTCCACTCATGCCTCTGTAAGGAAACCTTTCTCATCAAACATTTCCTGGTCCACAAGTTATTGCATCTCATTCCAAGACAAGCTATGCACAAATTGCTTCTTGAAATTCTCCACCCTATCTGTGAACAAAGGAAATGGGGGAGGTGGGGATAATTTCCCAAAGAATAAGAAATTCTCTGTTTCCTAAGGTGGAGCTCACTCCTAGCAGCAAGATTGTTGGCAGCTTGACCACCATCCTGCAGTTTTCACCATGCCTTGGACCGAGCATCATCCCATTGCAACATTGTGGTGGACGGGGAGGGATTAAATGAAATATTTTTTCTTAGGGAAAAAAATGTATTTGAGAAATTTCAGCTCAAGTCCAGTAACAAGCACTTTAAAGTATAGGGCTTTATTTCTTAAAATAAATAAAATATAATATAATATTTCTGATAATCGTCACTGGAATAGTTCTCAACGGTTTAAAGGTACTTGATGCTGTGACCCAATTCAATCCTACAATATATACAGTAACCATTTTATATGCCATGTTGACTGAAATACCCATTTTTGCAAACAATTTCCCCATATATATCCAAACCAAACCGAATATGTCCCCCAACAGCTGTGTACAGCCTTCCTTTACTCACTACTTGATCGTCAGCTAAATATGAGAAGTGGCTATCAAAAAGTACCAAGTTTCAAATGACACCAGATAGCAATTCTGTCTGTGATGACTCATTCACACATGTAATTCACCACCGGGGAATGAGTGACAGGGATGGGCCGAAGGAGAATGGGAGAAGGAGATGCCCTTCAAGTATAGAATTTTAATTATTTCTAAGTGTTTCTATATAACACCTTTCTATTCAAGAAGGCTTAGAAGTTTTAAGAACATAGTTATCAAATTCCAAGTAATAGAAGCAAACTGATTACAAGCAAAAGTCAAAGGACATCAAAACACATTTCAAACCAGCATTAAGATACAGTTTGCCGTGCCTCAAGGAGTCAGCATCGTCTGCCCCATAGTTTTCAAAGGCCTGTCTGAATAAGAAGGTGGAAAGAAAACAAGGTCTATTGCCAGGTAGGGTGAAGAACACACAAAAACAACTTTATAGGTCAATATATGGATTGTGATGAACGTGTATGTTTGAACCAGTTCTGGAAGTACTGAAAAACATCAAATCCACTTTCACCTTTAGCCACAGTCATCAACTGTAGTGAACCAAGATCCATTCCCAAGATACAGAAGCACTCTGAGATCTACAGATGGAGGATGCTATACTAATCATCATCACCACCATCGAAGACTGGAGAATGTTCTGGTGCAAACATTCCTTTGAAGCCATGGTCAAAGCTATTACAGTAATTTTAGGTTGTCACAAGCCATTTGCAATATCAACACTTTATAAACCATTTCCTCATTTGCATGCATAATCTTTTGACAACCTAAGCTAAGCTAAAATGAAAATTAGTCTCCGAAAAGGTGCTCTTTAAATATGCTGTGATAACAAAAGCTCGTAACATATTTGAAAATAAAATTATATTTTATAGGGATAAGCACGTTGAGACCTTCGGTTTTACATGAACACATTGGCAGTTGGGTTATCTGGGGCATGTCTGCTGAGTCTCTGCTAATGTTTTCTTTATGATTTAAAATGATACATTTAGCACTAAGAGATATTTAAAGCAAACTATAAAGCCACAGGGAAAATTAGTAGCATCCTCTAAAAGTAAACAATTTAGGGAAGATTTCTAGTCAATTTCTGACCCTTTCCTAATCATTCCAGTCTATTTCATCGTTCACGGTATATATTATAATGACAAACTATGACATGAAAATGGCTTTTACAGATTAAATGTGCTTCACAGATGAAAACAAACATACTTTAGACACAATTCAACACCATTAAGTGTACTCAAATCCATAGAAATCAATGTTCTTCAGCATGCATTGCTCTTCTTTGTGCATTGAGGGAGAAGAGGGGCAGAAGTCGAGATGTGCAAGTGTTAGAAATTCCTCTCTCACAATTGTTCAGCCAGATAACATCCACTGCTGTTGTTTTTTTTAAATAATAAACTCTACACTGATTAGGATGAAAAAGAGGTCAAAGACATCTGCCTCTCTGCCTCTTTTTTTAAAAAAATAAGGTATTACAGCCGTTTAAATGAGTGGCTAGCTAGTGCTTAAGACCTCCTCCATGAACATTGAAAACTATATAGCAATGCCTTCTGAGATTGATGGAATTTAATGATGTCCCCTCATTCTCAGTATGATTGTTTTCTGTACTAATCCGTCTGAGAGTGACAGGACATCATCAAGTCTCACCAGTCCCAGAAGGCAGTGCTGTATTGTTTTCTACATATACAGGAGTGGCGGGAGCCCTTTGCACTAGCTTTTCGGCCTGATAGGTGTCTGTAATACTTTTAAGAAACAGCAGCAAACCAACAAAACACAGGCAAGCAGTCCTTGGACCACCATGCAACAGAAATCCTTAAGTAATATTGGAATCTGGAAATTTCAAAATGGGCTTCGGTCCAATCCACATGTTGATTTGGATGGATCAGAAGTCCAAGATGGAAATGCAGTACGCTGAATTCCACTCCCATCCCTGCCTCTCATAGCAACAGAAAAGCACATACAAGCTCGGGAACGGGTGGTGCTGTGGTTTGAACCACTGAGCCTCTTGGGCTTGCCGATCGGAAGGTCGGTGGTTCGAACCGATGGAGTGAGCTCCCGTTGCTCTGTTCCAGCTACTGCCAACCTAGCAGTTCGAAAGCACACCAGTGCAAGCAGATACGTAGGTACCGCTGCAGCAGAAAGGTAAACAGCATTTCCGTGTGCTCTGCTTTCCGTCATGGTGTTTTGTTGTGCCAGAAACGGTTTAGTCATGCTGGCCACATGACCTGCAAAGCTGTCTGTGGACAAACGCCGGTTCTCTTGGCCTGAAAGCGAGATGATTGCCACAACTCCATAGTCGCCTTTGATTGGACTTAACACTTTACTTTACATACAAGCTAATCAAAACACTCAAAATACAGGATCAAGACTTTAGCGAGTCCAGATATATAAACTTAATTATGATGAACCAAAAGGAATGTAATGCATTTGTTCATGTGTGTGTAGGTCTCCTCCCCCAGCTCCTAAAAATGGCTAAGACCTGAATGCAATTTAAAGGGCCATTTAGTAATGATTAGGCCTTGCTCAATAGTTATTAGCAAACTTTTGAAGGAGGGAAGGAACATTCTCTGCAGGGTTTCTCTCTCCCTCCCTGAATAATTTGACAATATTTATGGCTTTGATTAAAATAGTGACTGCACCCAAAACACAGTGGAAGCATTACTAGATGTTTGCCTAATAGCCTAAAGCTAAGTTATTGATTGAAATACTAAAATCTACAGATGTTAGCCAATCTGTTATTTTCCTTCAGGGAATATTTAAGCCTGCAAAGGAACATTTGAGGATTCTAGCCTCAGTGTGTCATTCTTCTGTTCCCTCCCTCCCTCCCTCCCTCCCTCAACCCCACTCATTGTCCTCCATTCTGTTCCTGTAATGCAATTAATATTTACTTGCCAGAAAATTAAAATCACCTCTGCTATTTGGTCGATGAGCCTTCCTAGAACTCTTTATCACAGGCTGAAAGAAACATGTTCTGTACCTATTAACTAACTCTACGGCTATGTGATAAGAATCTGTTTGCAACTGTGTTGCCCCTAGAGTAGCAGCAGGGAAACAGGAAAACCAGGATTTTAATCTTAGCTTTGCTGTGAACTCCCTAGGAACTCCCTAAGTAAACCAATCTGTCCAAGCCTCAATCTCTGTTACTAATTCACTTCTTCTCCCTAATCATATCCATGGTATATATTTAAAAAGAATTGTTCAGCAGCACCTTAGAGACCAACAAAGTTTGTTCTTGGTATAAGCTTAGTGTGCATGCACACGAAATCTTATACCAAGAACAAACTTAGTTGGACTCTAAGGTGCTACTGAACATTTTATTTATTTATTTTATGTATATATATTTCAACTGCATCAGACCAACACGGTTAGTTCAAATGCAAAGAATTCATTGAGATTTTCAGCTGTCTCCTTTTCCTCATTTAGCTCACTTCTGATCATCCAAAGGTCCAACTGCTTCCCAAACTGATTTCCTGCTACTAATGTATCAAAATATATTTTTGTTGCTGGCCTTTTAGCAATGCGTTTCTTGAAATCTCTTTTTTGCATCCCTTATTGCCTGCTTGTCATATCTTTTGCCAAAGTTTGTTTTCCTTTAGTTCTCCTTTGGACAAGACTTCAGTTTTCTGAAGGAAGCCTTTTTGCCTCTTCCTTACTTCTGCTTGTTAACCACATTAGCACCCTCCAAGTTTATGCAAGAATGTACAGATTGTTTTTTCTGGATCAAACTATAAGTACATCTAGACCAGAATGCAATTTCCAATGCTGAGCAGTCAGTATGTTTCTAGAAATTCGCATGCAGGGCATCTCAGTGATAGCCATCCTTGCTACCAGCATCCAACAATTAAAGGTGTACTGTTTCTGAGCAAAATGATCCAGTTTCTTATCTTGGTACTGAAACCCCCCCAAAACCCCACTTCTTTATCGTTTTCTTATGGGGTAAAAGCACCCTCACCTGGTCAGATTTATAACACACAATTTCCCACATCTTTCAGCAGGAAGTGATCAGATACATAGCTGCTCAAGTGGGAAAACACTAGAGATATTTTTTTTAAGTGAATAAAAGAGTAAATATGCAATGCAATCACTTTCTCCCTGTAATAAGAACTGAATTCTGCTACATGTTTAAATAAACGTTGCTTCGTTATGTGACATGCTGGGGGTGGCAAAAGGTGACATTGCAAGAACATGATGTGTATTTGTGTTGATGCTCAAGAAGCAAAGGAGAAGTGAAAAATCCAAAGGATCCAGATTCTAAGTACGATTACTTGGCAATAGGTTTAGCTGAAATCTATGTTTTTGCTCTGGCAGTGACTTTCATTCCTAAAATGTGTTCCCTCCTTGTATTCCCATCAATCCCTCCCTCCCTCCAGCACCAGCCTCTCATGTCCCACCCCATAATATTCTGGAAGGTCTCCTAATCCTCAATACTGGATTTTTAGAGGGTGCAGAAGGCTGCAAGAGGGGATGGGATAGGGGGGACGGACCCTGTTGTGAGAATGAAGTTCCACTATTTGGTTTTACAAATGTAAAATTATAATCGTACCACATCACATCCACAGTTAAGAGATTCCTCTGAATCTCTGGACCTTCTCTTCCATGGGTTCTGTTGTTACTCCTTTTCTGCTGCATCTTTTTCTCATAAACCAAGGTTTTTTTATAACTACATTATATCCATAGTTTTCATTACATTGCAAGTGTTATTTCAGTCCTGCTAGTGTTTTCCGCTGCTTACAGTGGTTTTCTAGGGAAATTATAATTTTTTCTCATTCCTTATTAAAGTTTTGGTCTTCCTGGTTTCTGAGCTTCCCGTTCAATTTTGCCATTTTGGCATAGTCCAACAACTTTATCTTCTTTCCATCTCTGGGCTAACACCATCAATGTTGTTTGTTTCTAAAGCAATGTTTAGGATCAGGCTGTCAGGCAAAAGACATCATGTAGCAGGATACCAGACGCCATCAATGCATATTTCAACTGCAGAGATAGGCACATATTTTTAATTGTACCTTTTATGATAGGTGCAACCTGTTTTCTTTTTTTCTTTTAATTTCTCTTGAGAGGAGAAAATAACACAGGAAATCAAAGCAAGGTATCTCAAATTTCAGCAGATATACGTGCCAGAAGTATTCAAGTACTCAAAGCCCTTCTCTGCATCACTTACCAGAAGACATTTTTAAGTTTTACTGCCCTCAGCAAATGGATAATGCCTGGCGTGTAACTGATTTATCAGATACTGCCTTTCTTTGATCGATACCGTCTAGCCAGGTCTTTAACAAAATTATGAAAATGAAAATAGTCTCTTAAATCAGGTGAAGAATGAATCCTCTCACAATTTCCGGTAACCTCTTTGTAACAGTGGTCACATGCTGCACCTTCTCTTCAAGACTGGACTTCAGTTTAAAGCATGCAGGATAATTATGGGATATCAGGTGCATATCCCCCCTTTTTTTTACTTCTGTCCAGAGCAGCAGAAGTGAAAGAATTCTCTCTTTACAAAATGTACTTAAGCCCTTGTTTGGTTTGGGGAGGTCGATTATGGCATGATGCCAAAGTATTCATGTGGAAAATGACACTTGACAGAAGGAAAGAAAGGAACCGTGCTAGGGGAATGTGCCACAAGTATTGTTTCTTTGAGATGTTTTAGATCAGCCTTCAACAAAAAAATCCCCAGAGCGGTTGATGTAAGAAAATATAAAGAGGCCGAGCAAATCATAAACATAGCAAGAACTAAAGGGCTGCAGGAACTTAAAAGCCAGATAAAATTAGTCAACAGAACTGAAATTATGTCTAAAAGGCTTGGGGAAAATAGATGGGTCTTTCCTGGCCGACAAAGATGGCACTAGGCAGATCTCTGTGGGGAAAGCATTCCATAAGCAGGCCACCACCAATGAGAAAGCCCTCCTCTCCTAGCCTTGCCTCTAACAGTGGGTGTCATGCCCAGAAGGTGGTCTACTGGAAATCAGGACACATGGATAGGAAAAAACAACTGAACAGGAATCACAACTGAACAGGTATCTACCCTTACCAATTGTCAGTATGCTACTGGTAAGCTTAAAGAGCAATTGTTGTTGTTGTTGCTGTTGTTGTTGTTGCTTATTTATACCCCACCCATCTGACTGGGTTTCCCCAGCCACTCTGGACAGCTCCCAACAGACTAATAATAACAATAACAATAACAATAACAATAAAGCATCAAAACATCAAACATTAAAAACTTTCCGAAACAGGGATGCCATCAGATGTCTTCTAAATTCAGATAGTTGTTTATTTCTTTGACATTTGATGGGAGGGCGTCCCACAGGGCGGGCACCACTACCAAGAAGGCCCTCTGCCTGGTTCCCTGCAAACTCACTTCTCGCAGTTAGGGAACTGCCAGAAGGCCCTCGGCGCTTGGCCTCAGTGTCCAGGCTGAACGATGGGGTTGGAGATGCTCCTTCAGGTATACTGGGTTGAGGTTGTTTAGGGCTTTAAAGGTCAGCACCAACACTTTGAATTGTGCTTGGAAAACCATCCTATGCTGACATAAGTCCCAACTAGGTATAAGGAATCCAAATTCCAGAAGAATGCAGAGCAATAGTGGACGCAACATCCCTTCCTATTTTTGTGTTCCTATTTCTCTCTCTCCATGAATGGTGAGGTGGATTTCCTGTCACTTTTCCAGGGAGAGGTGAATTTGACATTTTTCGGGAGGAAGTGAGGGCTTACCTATATGGGGATTACAAATGATTTGCTGAGGCCTGAAGCGGCAGAGAAACTCCATGTGTTAGCTTGTCGCCTCTTTCTAATCAATGGAATCTGAATAGGAATGGCCACTACCCCATGAGACAGCATTGTTCCCATAGGAAATGTCAGTTCTCCTGCGCCTACCACCCCTCAAATGACCAAAATAATAATAAATGAATGATTCGTCCCATCTCTAATAGGGTGAATGATTTGTTCCATCTCTAAAACACAGGAGTGCAGCTCTCTGTAATTCCTCTGACCACGTTCAGACATGTGTGGTCCCCTGAATAGGAGTAATATCACACTCATTGAATTCCCTCCCTTTAACCCCAGAATAGATAGATATTTTGCTGCTGGGGAGTTACTTTACTACTGCCAGGAATCTCTTACTTCTTTGTTTCTTTAACCCACTTGAAGCATGATTTCTCAGATGTAGTCAGATGGGAGCAAAGTGGAAGCGGAACAAAGAGCTAGGAAGAAACAAGGCAATGTCAGCAGCGAAGGCTGACTCAACTGGAGTGAGAAACGGGTGGGGAGCTACATTGGGCCGCTGTATTTGCCAAGACCTTGTCTTGTACTCATAATGTCAGAGGAAGGGCGCCAGCCCTTTTTCTGTTGGAACTCATTGGCTTTTTTTGGCTTCTCAAGGCAGCCATTTTCTGCCAGCACCCATGACATTTATATAATTTATATGACATTTATATCAAGATATGATGATGGTGGTGCTGTGGTCTAAACCACAGAGCCTAGGGCTTGCCGATCGGAAGGTCAGTGGTTCGAATCCCTGCGATGGGGTGAGCTCCCGTTGCTCGGTCCCTGCTCCTGCCATCCTAGCAGTTTGAAAGCATGCCAAACGTGCAAGTAGATTAATAGGTACTGCTCCAGTGGGAAGGTAAATGGTGTTTCCATGCGCTGCTCTGGTTCGCCAGAAGCAGCTTAGTCATGCTGGCCACATGACCTGTATGAGCTGTATGCCGGCTCCCTCGGCCAGTAAAGCGAGATGAGCGCCGCAACCCCAGAGTCGTCAGCGACTGGACCTAACGGTCAGGGGTCCCTTTACTTTTACCTTTATGAGTATTGACACCTCATTGTTTTTAAAAACAAACAAGAAAAAGGCACTGAGAGACACACCTTCAGTTACAAGCTCTTCCTTTCACCCTCCGTAAAAGTAAATGGTACAAGAGGATTCTCAACCAGGAGAACCATCAAGAGGATGTTAGGAGAATCACAGCTTGTCCCCAAGACCGTGCTCAAGTTTACTTGAAAGTAAATCCCACTCGGCTCAGAGGGATTTAATCCTATGTAAGTGTGCCTAGGTGACCAATCTAAAATAAGCAGTCCAGAAACACAATGGAGATTACTTCTGAACAGTGCTCTTTTCTGGGGGGATGCAGGGGTACACATACCCCTAAACATTTTGTGGTTCTAAATTTGGCTTCATTGAGGGGCACTATTACAATATGAGTAGGAAAATGAGAGTGCCCCTAAACATTTATATATATATATATATATATATATATATATATATATATATAATCACTGCGTATGAATAAACATGCATAAAACCAGATTATAAACATTTGAAATGATTCATCTGAAAAGCATGGCATTTGAAATGCTGAGAGGTGATAAAATATTTTTTAAAAAAATAGAAGTTATCACTATGCTGTCTGATTCTTGGTGGATCATTCTGCATATTCAAGGCAGTCCTTTATGTTCCAACCATTGAAAGCTGGCCACAGATCTGTGGATCGGTTTCCACTTATCTGCATGCTTCTCTTTATAGAACAAATGTTTTGTGGCTTTCAATCCTTAGAAATGAAAATTAAAAAGTTTCTTCGATCTAGGGTGAAATGACTTCCGGACATCATATGCATCCCCACCAACTTGGACTAAAGAAGCAATTTGCTGTTTTGTGCCATTACGTTTATTTATACTTCTCTTAAACATTTTTTTTTACAGTTATTTTAAACCACAGCATATACTTTCTACGATCTACACTAGGAAACAAATCCCAATATTGCGAGCCTTTCTGGCATTTCCCTTCCACCTAAAGACCAAGTTTTGACAGAGCATAAGATGGAATGCTAAGCATTAGACGACGGCATGCTATTCCGTCAATTCATAATGGTAGCTTTTTATCCAATGACCCAAGGTCAATTGCATTGTCTTTGGTGAAATATATAGAATTTTCTCCCAAGCCACATTTTACTGGGCAGCAACTTGAGATCCATTTCCTCTGATAAATGTCAATACCTTTTTGGGCTTCGACATATATCTTTTTTAAAAATAAAAAAATAAAAAAGGGAATGTAGTTGAAATTGCTTTTAAAGAAAAAGCCACTTAAGACATCCCTACAAATCATCCACCTGTATTACAAGTCTTCTAGCAAGAGGGAAAAATGTCATGCAAATTACTATAGGGGAGATAATGTCCTGTGTTCATGATTCCCACCTAACCCAGTGAATTAAGGGCAGGGCAAAATCATCAGGAATTTACAATTATTATTATTATTATTATTATTATTATTTAATGGTGTTTCCCATTCATACAACCATGCCTCTCAAAATGTATGCATGATGAAACAGGGAGTGGGGCAGGGATGGGACAGAATGAAAGGAAACAATATATACAGAAACCTTTTTTTTTTAATGGCATTTTTCTTTCATTTCTATTATATGGATGTAATCACAGGCATATGACTTTTTTTCAGAAATGTTTGATTCTGGATTGGTTTATTGATGTTTTAATATGCTGTAAACCGCTTTGAGATTTTTCTTAAAAATATGAAGTGGTATAGAAATGAAAATAATGATAATAATAATAATACTAAATGAAGCCAGTGCCAGTTTGGATCATCTCTTAGAGCACTTACTATGGTTGCAAAGAGGCACATGAGGTATCAAATGAAAGTGACAACTAAATTTTCAGTGGTTTAGTCAATTTGCCCCCGTCCCAAGTCAAATAAATTCACCAAAGTAAGGCACACAAAAGTTACTTTTGCATACCTGTTAGAATCTTTGAAACTTTCATTGCTATTGCTTGTAGGAGCTCATACTCCAGAATACTGAAATGTAATTCCCCTAGCGCTTAGTTCAACAAATGAGGTTTGATGAGCATGCTTATGAATATTCCAGCTGTTAAAAAAGTTCACTCACCTTTTCCGGTGGGCAGTGTTGTGGCCAAGCATCTGAGCCCTTGCAGCGATCCGGCAGGGAGCAGAGATTGATATCCCCTTCGTGCTGACCCGGCCACATCACTGGTGGGTGTGTTGGGAGATCTGGTGAAGAGCGAGAGAGGAAGCCCCCCCCCCCAGCCACACTATGGTTTACATATCCCGTGGTCATGCCCCCTAATGGCACTGATTAGACAGGGGGTCACCCCTGGGCATGGCCCCACCCAGCACTGGTGATGTGGCTGGATCACTGCAGGGTCCAAGTTGCTTGGCCACAATGCCACCCACTGGAAAAGGTGAGCAGACTTAAGTGCCAAGGCCCTGTTACCTGCAGTTCCCTAGTGGATAATAAACACACGGACACAAGTATTTAGGTTTATGGGTTCAAATAAGCCACAACTTTATTGGTTACAGATGTGAACAGTTTCGCTTAGGCATTGGGGTGAAGCCAGGCTATATCTTGACTCCTGCCCATCTTCAGGGAGTCCATCAAAAGGTTAAACCACCAATGGGGGGAGCCCTGTGACTTAAATCAAATAGGGGCATCCTGAGGGGTCCCTGTTGGGGTCGTGGCATGGCCCTAGCCCACATCTGGGCATTGGACAGGATCCACACACCCGTGATCCCACAGGATACCTTTAATGAGGAAGGGCAAGCGGAGGCTACAACCTCCCTCTCCATTCAAACAAGAAATAGGAAACCTAATAACACATTAGCATTAGGAACAAAATGGAGCAGTTGGTTGCAAAGCATACAGACAACGAAGGGAGCAGCACTGTCACAATAGCAACCAACTGTGTTAAATCTGTGTGTGGAAAAGGGGGAGGGAGCCAGAGGCAGTGTGTAAATGGTTTGTAAGTGTGAATTGAGTTGTTTTTGAAAGTTCATACCGTGAAACAGACTCAGAAGGTAATATAAACACACACAAATGCATGTGTGAATTTTGTCAGCGCTTGCTCTGTCAGTATGTAGCACGATGCTTTCTTGTAATGAAAAAGATTGCTTAAGGGAAGACCAAGTTGTGATGGAAATGCCAAATAATTTGATATGCCATTGTCAAGGATCTCATTGAGTTCCCTTAGTATTATCAAAACCAGATGGATCTCATTGAGTTCCCTTAGTATTATCAAAACCAGGAACTAAAGGAATATATTTTACCCTAGGTAGTTGTTCTTCCTATTGCTATAGACAGGGAGGTAAATGGCGTTTCCGTGTGCTCTGGTTTCCGTCACGGTGTCCCATTGCACCATGCTGACACAGTGTCCCATCCAGTCCATCACTGCCTCCAAACACCTGCCCAATATTCACACACACAAGTCATCACTTGATGCTGCAGTTGTTGCTAGAGATAGATACACAACCCATAATTTTGTGGAGTGAGTGGATCTGGATTTTAGATTTTTATTGCAAATTTGAGTTCGATTTGCAATTTTACCCGCAATATTCCCTTTAGATGTTCAGAAGTATGGCAACAAAAATACCCATACAATTTTCATTGAGACTGTCAGTTGCTGATCTCCCCCCCCCCTTCTCCTCTCCTCTGATAATTTGTCTAAAGCATCTTGCAGTCTATGATATTCTTCTTTGATGTTACCTCAAGTGAGGAAAAGATTAAAGCCAAGCTAGAATTTATTACAGGTGACACTTCCGTGACTCTGGGCCATCCATCCTTTATGAAGACTCGATGTCAGAACAAAGTCATCACAAATTATATAATGCCATTCCACCCAAAGAAGGAATGCCAAATGAGGTGATGAAATGTACTGCTGTACAGTCTATATCCTTCTATATAGGGTAAGGTAAGAGGAACTGGTGATTTAAACTAGGAGGTAGATCCGATTAAGAAAGCGCAAACCTATTTGTTGTCTAACCATTTATCCACACTATAGGGGATATGTGATAAGGAAGTGTTCAGATTCCATAACTCTACCAGATCTTTATGGACCATTTGGTTCAGTTTAATCATAGAATCATGGAGTTGGAAGGAACCCAGAGGGTCATCGAGCCCAACCCTCTGCAATGTAGAAATCTCAACACATGGTTCCCCATCCAGTTTGAAACCACACCAGACCCTGCTTAGCTTTGCAAATATGCTATCAGTTCATTGCTGTGAACTATCAAGCTGTAGCTTGCAGCAGAGAGACACCAGGAGTGGTCCAACCATGAACAAAGGAACTTTGCTCTCAAACAGACATCTGTTGAGAGACCAGGTGCTGGGTATTTTAACATGAATATCCAACAGAGCTAATATAAGCTGATGAGATTCAAAGGAAAGGAAAGCAATATGTTCGGCACCAGCTTGGTTGCAGGCATTGCTAGAAGGAGATGTAGCAGATGCCATCCAACCATCTTAGGTTTCCCACTCTGGATTTGTGTAGGGTTTACTCCTTAGTCTTTTCTTCTCTTGAAGATATCCCTCAAGGCAGCGGAGGTTTAGGATCAGAGTTTTCCTAGATGAGCTACCTTCCCAGGCTGGTGAGACCCATCTGCCACTCACTTTCCTCTACAGCACATGCAGAAACCACCTCCTTGACCAGTGAACCTATTATTGGTCTTGTCTGCTTAATCTGCTGAATCCTGTCTTCACATGCAAGGGAAGTCCCTAACTCCCTGAGGGTACCTTCACCTGGTTTAGCCAACCAGTTGATGCCATTCCCTGGGAATGGCTACTGTCACATGCTGACAACTTCTAGAAGCCACAGGTAAGAGCTGAGCACAGGGTGGGGACCAAAGGTAGACAAACTACAACAGAAGGAGCACAGCATGTCCCCCGCCAGAGGTACTGACTCTCCCTAAGCACCTGCTTTGTTTGCATTTTAGTTATACGGATTCAACAAATGCCACATTATTTTAACGGCAAGTATAAAAGTGGACAGCTGATTTAAAACTGGTGAATTGATAAAGAAAACAGGATATGGGTCCTACCTTACAGAGAACAGTCCTCTGCCTGAAGTGTTGTCTGGTCCAAGTCCAGCTTGATGCCAAAAACCCATAAAAAGGGAGATCAGAAGGGACTTTGAAGTTGTCCATCAACAGTTTGACTGGTCACATGCTGACAGACGTTCCCCTGGGGTGAGATTGTATTGTATTTACAGTTAAATTATAGCAAGGATTTCTAAATTTGCATCTCTACATCTAGGTTACCATATGCAAACGTTATACAAATCTCCATCCTGAGATACCTGCCCCAAATGCCTGCTTTGTGGTAGTCACAAAACAATCTGCAAGGTTCATTGCTGTTAGGCACAAATGCAAATAATTAGGGTGCTTACAGACGGTTGTTTTATTGAGCGATCAGGACTTTTCATGCATAGAAGGGTGGTTTTCCCCCCTGTGACCAGACAACATTGTTGGGATCATAGTGTCATCTTGCATCCCCCCCATTTAATTCAGACATACCCTTTCCAGAGAAAACCCAATAAGCTTTTGAAAAAATAATAATTAAAAATTTAAAAACACCCCTTGCCCATGACCTATCTGTGATATCTCAACCACCCATTTAAAACATCAATTCCCATCTAGAAGCTCCTGAAGAGAATCAAAGACCTTTAGTCCTCGCGATGAATCAAACAAGGCTGATGTAAAGAGGTGCTGGGAGTATGGTGAATGGGAAGAGTCCAGGAAGCCTGAAACAGAAATATTTAGGAGCACTTCACGTTCTTCCTGCCACATGAAGAATAGAGCAGGCATTAGAAGGAAGCAGCAACATAAAATAAAGATTCTTAGCTACAGCTTGCTTGACTGCTATGAATCCTCTCTTAACAGGAAGACACCCACAGCCATAACTCCAGACCTAGAGGAGAAACATACAGTGAAAACTATGAAAGTCTGCCCATAAATAAATCCGACTGAGTTCAATGAGGCTCACCCTCAGGCAAGCATGCATAGGATTACAGCCTTAGGCTGCAGTTCCAAACTTACATACTTAGGAACAAACCACATTGATTAAAGGGGGAATTATTTCTAGGAGGCAAGGGATGATTAGGCCCGGTTTTAGCACCAGCGGAGAATTGAGGAACAACAACCAAAAAGAGTACAGCTGCAGCGCAACAGATATTATAAAATTCTCTTCTATGTGTGCGTTGTGGGGACATAAATACTTTTGTAATTCAGCTCTCAGGAACTCTCATCTAAAACCAGAAAGATCCTCTAAAATAGGGTTGCCGTATTTCAAAAAGAAAAACCAGGACACCAGTTGTTGAGCTTTTTTTTAGGAAGATCCCAAAATTTAGGAAGAGCTTGAAGCAACCCTGATGACTTCTGGGGACTCAGATGAACTGACAACAAACTGAAATATTGTTTCCTTCTCAAACTAGAGCCCAACCACCCCCACTCCCAGGCCTGAAAGTAACTCAGGTGAGCTCCCTCTTCCTTGCTTTCTGAGTGTCCTGCAAGTATGCAGGTTTGGGCTTCTAATTCTCTGGATGACTATAGGGGAGCCTGGAAACATGGCAAGCCTGACAAGGAGGATTCTGTGAGTCATTATTCATTTCCTTCCTGTGAAACCAACTACCTATCAAAGCTGCCACAGAAAAGAAAAACCTTCCAGGGACAGAGGGAGAAATTCTATTTCAAAATGAGCAATCAAATTATCAGAGTCTCTCCACTGGAAATCTGCAGCGGATGACTAACGGCTGCCTGCTGCTCATTACTTCTATCAAAAGATGAATGGAGGCTCTTTGTGTTCTGCGATAACTGTTGAAGTTTCCATTTTGCCTCTTTCTATTTTTAAGAAGTAGTTACAGATCAAGAGAAAATGTTCTACATTAATAGAGCCGCATCAGGATATATCCTCCCTCAGCTGCCTTTCGGAAGCAAATGAAAAAGCCACGTATTCCCATTCCAAGTTCCTCATTATTCTGAATTGCATTACATTCCGTCAATGCTGAGCTGAGCATGAAGCACGCAACCCCCCTAAACAATTTGCTGCAGAAATAAGATAATGCGGCTTGATGGTGTGCATCCATTAGTTAATACCTGAATAATAATAATAATAATAATAATAATAATAATAATAATAATAATAAGCCTTATAAACATATTTCACTTTGGCAACTACTTAATGATTCAGATGTTGTGGCTCCAATTGGATCCAGCCAAGTAGAAGAGAGAAGGAAACTTTATTATTTTGATTATTAGAGCAAATATGATGGGAACAGAGAAATTTATCAAACAAGGAGCTGTGCGGGTACAGGCATTCAGTGATATTCTGCCTTGCTACCCACAGCAATCCTTCATGGATCACTGCCCTTCATGGATCACTGCCTTGTCCTTCATGGATCACTGCCTTGTCGTGGCGAAGGGGCTTGAATTACTCAGGGAAGCTATGGACAGGTCAAGATGGACAGGTCGTAGTGGAGAGTTTGGACCAAATGTGATCCACCTGGAGAAGGAACTGGCAAGCCACTCCAGTATCCCTGCCAAGAAAACCTCATGGACAAAGACAACAGGCATATAAAAGATATGACGCTGGAAGATGAGCCCCTCAGGTCGGAAGGCGTCCAACATGCTACTGGGGAAGAGCGGAGGACAAGTACAAGTAGATTCAGAGCTGATGAAGCGGCTGGGCCAAACCCGAAAGGACGCTCAGTTGCGGATATGCCTGGAAGCGAAAGGAAAGTCCAATGCTGTAAAGAAAAGTATTGCATAGGAACCTGGAATGTAAGAACCATGAACCTTGGTAAGCTGGATGTGGTAAAAAATGAGATGGCAAGAATAAACATTGACATCCTGGGCATCAGTGAACTAAAATGGACGGGAATGGGCGAATTCAGTTCGGATGACTATCATATCTACTACTGTGGGCAGGAATCCCGTAAAAGAAATGGAGTGGCCCTCATAGTCAACAAAAGAGTGGCGAAAGCTGTACTGGGATGCAATCTCAAAAATGATAGAATGATCTCGATACGCATCCAAGGCAGACCTTTTAACATCACAGTAATCCAAGTTTATGCACCAACTACCAGTGCTGAAGAAACTGAAGTTGACCAATTCTATGAAGACTTACAACACCTTATAGAAATGACACCAAGGAAGGATGTTCTTCTCATTATAGGGGATTGGAATGCTAAAGTAGGGAGTCAAGAGATAAAAGGAACAACTGGCAAGTTTGGCCTTGGAGTTCAAAATGAAGCAGGGCAAAGGCTAATAGAGTTCTGTCAAGAGAACAAGCTGGTCATCACAAACACTCTTTTCCAACAACACAAGAGACGACTCTACACATGGACATCACCAGATGGGCAACACCGAAATCAGATTGATTATATTCTGTGCAGCCAAAGATGGAGGAGCTCTATACACTCAGCAAAAACAAGACCTGGAGCTGACTGTGGCTCAGATCATCAGCTTCTTATAGCAAAATTCCAGCTTAAACTGAAGAAAGTAGGAAAAACCACTGGGCCAGTAAGATACAATCTAAATCAAATTCCTTATGAATACACAGTTGAAGTGAAGAACAGGTTTAAGGATTTAGATTTGGTGGATAGAGTGCCTGAAGAACTGTGGATGGAGGCTCGTAACATTATACAGGAGGCAGCAACGAAAACCATCCCAATGAAAAAGAAATGCAAGAAAGCAAAGTGGCTGTCAAATGAGGCCTTACAAATAGCGGGGGAGAGAAGGCAAGCAAAATGCGAGGGAAATAGTGAAAGATACAGGAAATTGAATGCAGACTTCCAAAAAATAGCAAGGAGAGACAAGAGGGCCTTTTTAAACGAGCAATGCAAAGAAATAGAGGAAAACAACAGAATGGGAAAAACCAGAGATCTGTTCAAGAAAATTGGAGATATGAAAGGAACATTTCGTACAAAGATTACCACAATTAAGAACAAAAGTGGAAAGGACCTAACAGAAGCAGAAGACATCAAGAAGAGGTGGCAAGAATACACAGAGGAATTATACCAGAAAGATATGGAGGTCTCATACACCCCAGGTAGTGTGGTTGCTGACCTTGAGCCAGACATCCTAGAGAGTGAAGTCAAATGGGCCTTAGAAAGCCTTGCTAACAACAAGGCCAGTGGAAGTGATGATATTCCAGCTGAACTATTTAAAATTTTAAAAGATGATGCTGTTAAGGTGCTACACTCAATATGCCAGCAAGTTTGGAAAACTCAGCAGTGGCCAGAGGATTGGAGAAGATCAGTCTATATCCCAATCCCAAAGAAGGGCAGTGCCAAAGAATGCTCCAACTACCGCACAATTGCACTCATTTCACACGCTAGCAAGGTTCTGCTAAAAATTCTACAAGGCAGGCTTAAGCAGTATGTGGACCGAGAACTCCCAGAAGTGCAAGCTGGATTTCGAAGGGGCAGAGGAACCAGAGACCAAATTGCAAACATGCGCTGGATTATGGAGAAAGCTAGAGAGTTCCAGAAAAACATTTACTTCTGCTTCATTGACTACGCAAAAGCTTTTGACTGTGTTGACCACAGCAAACTATGGCAAGTTCTTAAAGAAATGGGAGTGCCTGATCACCTCATCCATCTCCTGAGAAACCTCTATGTGGGACAAGAAGCTACAGTTAGAACTGGATATGGAATAACTGATTGGTTCAAAATTGGGAAAGGAGTACGACAAGGCTGTATATTGTCTCCCTGCTTATTTAACTTATATGCAGAATTCATCATGCGAAAGGCTGGACTGGATGAAGCCCAAACCGGAATTAAGATTGCCGGAAGAAATATCAACAACCTCAGATATGCTGATGATACAACCTTGATGGCAGAAAGTGAGGAGGAATTAAAGAACCTTTTAATGAGGGTGAAAGAGGAGAGCGCAAAATATGGTCTGAAGCTCAACATCAAAAAAACTAAGATCTTGGCCACTGGTCCCATCACCTCCTGGCAAATAGAAGGGGAAGAAATGGAGGCAGTGAGAGATTTCACTTTCTTGGGTTCCATGATCACTGCAGATGGTGACAGCAGTCACGAAATTAAAAGACGCCTGCTTCTTGGGAGAAAAGCAATGACAAACCTAGACAGCATCTTAAAAAGCAAAGACATCACCTTGCCAACAAAGGTCCGTATAGTTAAAGCTATGGTTTTCCCAGTAGTAATGTACGGAAGTGAGAGCTGGACCATAAAGAAGGCTGATCGCCGAAGAATTGATGCTTTTGAATTATGGTGCTGGAGGAGACTCTTGAGAGTCCCATGGACTGCAAGAAGATCAAACCTATCCATTCTTAAAGAAATCAGCCCTGAGTGCTCACTAGAAGGACAGATCCTGAAGTTGAGGCTCCAGTACTTTGGCCACCTCATGAGAAGAGAAGACTCCCTAGAAAAGACCCTGATGCTGGGAAAGATTGAGGGCACAAGGAGAAGGGGACGACAGAAGATGAGATGGTTGGACAGTGTTCTCGAAGCTACTAACATGAGTTTGGCCAAACTGCGAGAGGCAGTGAAGGATAGGCGTGCCTGGCGTGCTCTGGTCCATGGGGTCACGAAGAGTCGGACACGACTGAACGACTGAACAACAACAACAACCCACAGCAAAGCTTCAACGTGAGTTCACTTTGGATAACAGAATGTATTACTTATAATTTTGGTAGACACTAATCGGTTACGGCAGCTTTAAGCTTTTTCTCTTTGGGGCCGAGAAGAGCATTCACGCCCAAAGTCTACTGGGCATTTAAAATTGGCATTGCACCATTGCTAAGACCAAATTGTTTAGTCAAAGCACTGATAAGACAAACTATCCAGCCCAGTGCCAGTACAGTTCACATGGATTACATTTTCTTTGCTTCATTTAAACTATCTTTATGCTACGGTTGATCCATCTACAACAGAAGCCTCATATACTGCATATAAAATTTAAAGATTCCAACCTCTGATGAACCAGGGTATCGTGTTTTTGATGGCAGGATTCCAGAAAACCTTGCTTGCAGGTTTGTCTGTTCCAGGTATTTTACAGGCAGGGCAAACCCTTTGTCCTCTCAGCTGATGCTTCATTAAAGTGTCAAGTAAAAGGAGAGATGTTCTGCTCTGCCCTGCCTGGCCTGCAAGAAAGCAGGGAGATTAAAACACTTCGGTCCACTTTTCCAGGTAAAAGATTCAAGCCTCTGGGTTATATCCAAGGCTAATCATACTTGGAGTAAGCCCATTGATATTAATGGGCATGATTAACTTAGGTTCGTTAGTTTTCAGCGTACAGAACTGAAAGGACCATGCAGATGATAGGAAGGAAAAATCTCCAATCTCCTTACTGCTATGTGACAATTTCAGTGTTACTTTCAGGTTTTGAATGAAATGAACAGAATGCATTGGTCACTGGAAGCTGCCCACAGAGTGATTGGGGAAACCCAGCCAGATAATGATTTTAAGTAAGTAAACCAAGGACAAGCAAATTATTTTATGGTATCTTTAAAAGAGTGCTCATATAAACTTGCATGTTGTGTAAAATCTAAATTCTTAGCCATTATTTAACTTTCTTAAAAGATGAGCTTTTGCGAAAAAGCGAAACTTGGCTATCCTTGGAAGTCATGCCTCAAAAATGTGTTCTGGACCATCAAGAACTCATCAGCTCAGTGCCCGCAAATCTGTGCTATGTACCAATTGGACAAGTACTCCAAATGGTTGGAAAGCTAAACAGGTGCTTAAATCTCTGGCACTGAAAAGCAAAATGACTTGAAGGCACTTAACATTGGCTGGATCACGTGCAGAGTTGGCATCAGTCTGGAAAGAAAAATACACTACCAGGCAAAACTGGTGCCCAATATTGTTGCCATGAATTAACACTTGTAATAATAATAAATAAATAAATTTTAATTTAGATCCCGCCCATCTGGCTGGGTTTCCCCAGACACTCTGGGCGGCTTGCAACATATACAGTGGTACCTCAGTTTTCAAACGTCTTCATTGATGAACATTTCGGTTTTCAAATGCTTCAAACCTGGAAGTAAATGCTTCGGTTTTTGAACGCACCTGGGAAGTCGAACAGGAAACGCGGCTTCCATATTGATTTTTCCATATCGAGACTTCCGTATTGAGTTTTCAGTTTTTGAACGTTTCGGAACTCCAACTGTCTTCTGGAACAGATTACGTTCGAAAACCGAGGTACCACTGTGTAAAAAAACCCAACATCAAACATTAAAAACAAAAGATCCTATACAAGCAACAAACCAATAGATCAATAGAAACCAATAACAACAGCAATAATAACAGTAACAACAACAATAACAACAACAACCAGTTTGCAGTTATACCCAAATTAAAGTAACCGCCAACCCCAACTAAACATTTAACCAACACCAACCTGACAAAAAGGAAACAAAGGAATCCAAATTAGAACCATTTAAAGCATTTTAAAACATTTGTAACATAATTGTAACTTAAAAGCAGAAAAAGAGCTTGCTGGATTAAGCCATTGTGTATTCCAGCATATTTACTATATTTAATAGAACTCAGCTACTGAACCACAGTTTATGACTACAGTTTATGCATTCAGTGCTTGATATGTGTGATTCAACCCATCTTCAACTCCCACAATATACAATTATATCTAGAAGCCCTAGGGGAAGTGCTGATTAATTAAGAGCCTAAACCTGCATATTGCTGAGAGTTATTTCCAATGTCCTATGAATCCTTAATGCCCAACAAAAATCAATGAAGATTTCACCCACATACTCTTCATGGGTGGAACTCAGCATGACAAAGCATCTTTCCAATACAGCTGCCCACCGAGCCACACCACCAGGTAGACAATCCAAAAGAGATTAACATACTAATTTCAAGCCACTTCTGGACATTTTATTTTGTGGAGGAGCAATTGGCAATTTGGAGAACATGGAACGAGATATTTTTAAATCTCCCTCCTTTGAAATGGCTTTAATTAAGTGACGCCAACACTGTGCAGATTTCTACATATTGCACACCCATAAACGCTTGTACTACCATACATTCTGGAAAGCAAATGGGTGAATCGATTAGAATACAAGCAGAATGCAAAAACTGAACCACACTGGCTATTTACAGTTTGACAATGCTGTTAATGAGGGGGGAAATTCGCTGCCAAAATTGTGGGGCTGAGGAAAAATTGGCAGGTTCTGTGATTGGGCACAGAGACAATCAACTGGCTCTGTTATGTTTTTAGCTTGCAGATATTGAGTACATTTCTTCTCTAGGTCAACTTGTGCACCAAAGGATATTGAAATAGAGTATGTAGCTATCATCATTGCTAAGGTCCTAGCATGAACATCTGTACAGTCTTTAAACTCACTCATTGGGATTGACCTGTACATGAAGCTGTCTGATTCTGAATGCATCTGGATCTAGGATACATACTCTGACTGGCAACAGTTCTTCATTGCCTCAGGTAGTTGACTCTCTCAGCCTTATTATGCACTGAAGGAGCCAAGAAATGAGCCTGCAATTTTCTTCATGCAAAACCTGGCATCTACCACTCTGCCACAGCCCTTCCTAAAGATGACAGGATTAGAATAAAAACCCCTCTCTGGGACAAAGCATCCTACTTTTTTCACAAAACCACATTTTCCTTGCTTCGATGTACATATTAAGTGAGGGGAAAAAATAGATAAGTGAGCTTAGAATGGGATTCCTGCTGCCCTTAAATCAGACAGGGATAAGTGCCATACAGTGCAATCCTGGACACGAGTACTCAGAAATAAATCTCATTGAGTTCAATTGGGCTTACTCTGAAGTATATGATTGCAGGCTCAAAGGCTGAATCTGAGGCACCACTTCTCAGCTGCAACCCTCCTTCCAAGAAAATTATGATGAATTGAGCAGATAGAAAAGTAGGAAAGGGTTCTGAACACCCCAGTAATTCAGTAATTAAAACTGAATACAATCTAACTTTCCTCCAATCTTTCTCCTTTTTTTTCTGAGCTTCACTTTTCAGTTCAATTTTTTTCTCCTTCTCAGCCACAAAACTGTTATTATCACCTCTCCATGCTAATCCTTTCTCTAGCTGACTAAGATTATCACTTCTTTCTTCAAGGTTTGGCTTTTCACCCTTGGATTCTCTAATTGGCTTTCCAGCCCTCTGATCCTACATTATTTCTTCTCCATAAAATCTCACCCTGTTAATGAATATCTTGGCCGTACATCTCCCTTTTCAATAAAAGCTTCGTTTTGCCAGGCCATTTTCACGTTTTTTAGAAGTTCTCAGATTTCACTTTGGTGAGTAATACCTTGAATTTATAGCTCACAAAGTAATTTTAAAATTCTATCCTCTCCCGAAATATAGATGAACGTAGTGGCTAGATCACAGTTGGCTAACAATGTCAACTTTTCATCCAGACCTCAGGATGCCCATGGCATTAGTTAATTCCACTATTTACAAGAGGCCATGACATTTCCGATTGGAAGCTGAACAGAGTTACAAAAATCAAATGAAATTACATGATTTGTCAGGAAAGGATCTGGTTGTGGCAGAGCAAATGCACATTTCTGCATCCAATCTTTGGCGTTTCCTATTAAAATGATCTCTGGTAGGAAGGCTAGAGCTGATCTCTGCTGACAGTCAGTACAGCTTGCAATGGACTAGATGAACCAATGTTCCAACTCATACAATGTCCCAACTCATGTTCATACAGAGCTGTGTTCAGGCATTTACCCTATGGAAACAGAAGGTGTGAGCGAGAATGCGCACTCATTAGTTCCTCCTCCCTATATGTCAGAGACCAGGCTGAGAAGAACTACTCTGATGAGGAATAGTGGGGGCCTCCCCCTTCTCCTGCTCCTGACCAGGATCCTGAAGCTGCCCAGGAGAAGAGGAGCTGTATAGATTTGGAGCAGTGGTTTGCTGGGGGACATAGTTCGGAAGACAACAGTTGGGCAGAACTGAGTAGGGAACAGCTAGGAGAAGAACAGGGAGAGAGAGAATTAACAGACTTCCTTTTGCTGGAAAGTGTCCAAGCGCTCAGTCCAAGATTAAGGAGACCAGATAAGGCAGCTACACAGAAGGCCAAATGGTTGAGAGAGCAGATTGTCAGATGAGGAAGTGACGGGGGTGGCTCGGGAGGGAAGTGGGTGAAAACCTTAATCGGGAGCACCTTTCCTCCGAGAATTGCTTCTTTGTTCTTTCGCTGTGAATATTAAATTCTCTTTAACTGGTAAGAGACTATTTTTACTTTGTTCTGCTTATCCATGGCCAAAGGAAGTGAGGAAGCTGCTTCCCCGAAGCCTTACACTACGTCACATTCCCATTGATCATCTCCTCAGGTCACCTTCCATATCTTGGAGGAGAAATATCTACAGCAGGCAGCCTGCTCATGGAGACTCCCCACACAATTCAGAAGCCCACACAATCTATACCATGGAGTAAACGTACGCAAGTGGAACAACCTACCTGCAGAAGATGTTACCCTTCTGACACCCGACAGAGGTGATTGAGCCAAATGACAGGAATGTGATGGACGGGTCAAGGCCAATGATCATATACCACTTTCACCTTCATACAACTCTAACCACGTGAAAGGTGACCACCTGAACAGACTCAGAACCTGATTATTTGTGAACTGCTTGCTGTGTTACATTTGCGTACCAAAGCCCCATGACCCGTGGTCTCCTAGTGGATAAATATAACACACGAACAAGCAGATTTTGTTTATGGGTTCAAATAGGCCACAGCGTTACTGGTTACAGATGTGAGCAGTTTGAGAAGGCTATATCTCAACTCCCGCCCGTCTGCTGGGAGTCCAACTAGGGGTAAACCACCAATAGGGGAGCCCTAAGATCCTTACATCAAATAGGGGCACCCTGAGGGTCCCCATTGAGGTTGTGGCATGGCCCTAGCCCAAGTCCGGGCATCAGACAGGATCCACTTACCCGGATCCCTTTAACATGATCTTTTTAATGAGGAGGGGCAGGCGGAGGCTACAAACTCCCTCCATCCAAACAGAGGCTTACACAATGCCTAACTTCACAAAGTTGTAGTGATTGCTACGAGGTAGGTGAAAACTAAATGGCAGAGCCAATTTGCCAAGTGGAAAAAATTCCTGCCCAGTCCCGGTACACTATGACTATGAAACTAAGAAACTGGAGCTGATGAAAAATAAACGAAACAGGGCCTTGTCCTGGAGTTAAAAATCATTGCAACTGGAATTTGTGTCATACTTGAAACAACAAAAATAGAGGAAATTATTGTTTATTGTCGTCCTGGCCTGAGTCCTTGCAACCTTGCTATTTGATTTCCAGTCCCAACAATATGGCGACCGGCGATTAGTCCATAGCAAGGTCGTAACGCATCAAAGCAGAAAAAAGGGCAAGGAGGGTGGGAGATCCGGTGAACAGTGCAAGAGGATGGTCTCCCAGCCACACTGGAGTTTAAATTCCCTGCAGACACCCCCCCCCCCGCCGGCGCTGATTGGTTGGTGAGGGCCCCGCCCAGCACCGACAGCATGGGGAGGTGACAGTGGGGAGCACGCCAGTCTCCAAACCTCGGCTGGGTTACACAGGGCCTGGGGCCCAGCTGCAATGCCACCCACCAAATAATGTAAGAAGACTTAACACATCAGTAGAGACAGAACTTAGCTTCCAGATTATAGGTCATTGGTTTCTCTCACACTTGTTTTTGTGAACACGAACAACCACTTGACATACACAAACCATGAAAATGTATGAAAAGGACAGGTGTGGATTTCATTTGCTACTCACCTTTTCATAGGTTCAGCGCCACCAACTTTAGTTTGCTGTATAACCATTACAATGGAGGAATGAGAAAGACAGGACAATGGGCAGAAAGAGGCAGAGTACGTGACGACTGCCTCGAGTTGCTGTGCAAATGCTTCTGCCTCTTTAATGGGGCATGCAAACATTTGCATGACAGGACTAGGAAGTGGAGCACAAACAGTGAAAGATCACAGAATATGGTCTTGCGGGCTACGTTACCACTTAGTGTAATTTTCTGTAGTAGATCCTGTGAAAACCGCCAAGGTAACAGTCTACTTTATTTCTTCTCAAGCTAACACCTGTTTTGGCACCACATTCAAGAAGATTCTTATATTAAACTGCATTCCACAACTGCCTATTACAAGTTGCCAGTGAAATTTTGCAGACTTTACAGGTTCTTCATCAGGTGGAACATCTGAGTAATTTCAAGGGAGACTAGAAGAGTTTTGATCAAGCTTTATTGTTATGGCTAGTCATAGATCTGCAAAAAGGGGGATTTAAAACACACACACAGCCCAAAAATACCACCCCAAAAACTTGTGGTCCAAAATGTGCAACTCTGTTACTATAGTTCACAAATCCTTCTAATATTTCTTCACGAAATCAATTGACGTTATGTTAACATTCACCATTAAATTAATTCTTCAGTCCTTCAAGGATGGTAAACAATTACATATTGATCTCTGGATGTCTTGTGTTTTCATGACTTATACATTTGAAGGATGCCCCTGGTATTAAGCGAAATAAGTTAGAGGCATTTCTTAATGTCAAGCTGCCTACCTCAATCTAAGCTATTTAAATGGCTTTTGTTCATTTTGTAAAATCAATGAGCACTTACTTTCCCAGTCATGTTGCACCATTGAAGTGAAGGAGAAGTTGCCTTTGTATTGTTGATTTGAGGCCTGCTTTTCAAACATATTTCCTTACATTATACAAAGCCAAATCTTATATTGGAAATGTTGACTGTAATGTCTGTGTACACAGGGCTCAGATGAAGGTATAACAGGGGCCAAAAAGAAAGGAAGTAAATCAGTAGTAAATGCAACTTTGATGCCAAGTGAAATTAACATGGAAGGGGCAGTTTCAATCTCCAACATCCACAAGTCCTGTCTTCAGCATCCTGTTGCCTGACTGTGGGCTGGTGCAGCAAACACACACAAACAAAGCCTAGGAGTGTAGGAATTTAAGTATTGAGTTAAAAGATAAAATAGGTAAAGGTAAAGGGACCCCTGACCATTAGGTCCAGTCGTGTCCAACTCTGGGGTTGCGGTGCTCATCTCGCTTTATTGGCCAAGAGCCGGTGTACAGCTTCCAGGTCATGTGGCCAGCATGACAAAGCCGCTTCTGGCAAACCAGAGCAGCGCACGGAAATGCCGTTTACCTTCCCGCCAGAGCGGTTCCTATTTATCTACTTGTACTTTGACGTGCTTTCGAACTGCTAGGTGGGCAGGAGCTGGGACCAAGCAACGGGAGCTCACCCCGTCGCAGGGATTCGAACCGCCGACCTTCTGATCAGCAAGCCCTAGGCTCTGTGGTTTAACCCACAGAGACCTTTTAGGGACCTGGGTCCCTAAAAGATAAAATAGATATGGTAAAATAAAAGGAGAATTCCCTGGATGCCTAGATCCAGTTTTGGGGGCAAGTACTCTTTGGTCAGGGAACCCCAACAGAGATTCAAAATTGCAAAATATACAATTTTAAAAGTCTTCCAAAGTTCCCCAGTCCCCTATAAATAGTTGCCTGTTTGGTAAGTTAAAATTGTTTACTTACAACCTCTTCAGAGGTCAGATTCATGTCTTTTTAGATTCATGTCCTTTTCCATACAGCAAGAAAAGATAGGCACTATAACTTAGGTTCCAAAACACATTTCTGGATTATTTGCATGGAAGCACAAATATGGCTTGCTTAAACCATATGGAGCATCCAGCTTAGACCTCCTCACTGGTAGAATTCACATGGTGGAAGGGAGAAGACAATATGCTTGGTAACCCTTCTTCCCAAGCTGAGGAGAAGTGATCTAGCTAAGCCTTGGCAGGATAGCTTGCTCTATGGTCTTAACTCCTCCATGTATGAATTAGAGTGAATTATGTTGGTTATACGAGGCTGATTTATCCCACAAGGAATGCACAGGTGGAGAACCTGATGTGGGATGTAATCCATTGGAGCAGTCAAATACAACATTCCATGTTTCCCTAGAGTGGGCACAGGCAGGGGGATGTTACTCCAGTCAGTATAGCTTCCTGTTCCACTGGTCTGGAGCATCCTCCCCCTGCATGTGACCAGGGGGATGGGTGTGACCCCGGCTGACTCCATAAAAGAGCCGAGTCACGCAGCGATCTTTCTCTCTTGATGCCATGCTGCTCTCCTGCAGCCATTTTGTTATCTTGATGCTGTTCTCTTAATGTATTTTGCTTTCGGCTGGCTCTCAGCCAGCAGCACATGGGCTCAATCCCCATAAGGGATGAACTTACACTACGTTCTGTAACTACAAGCTAAAGTCTGCCTTCAGGGGTCATACTGTGAACTGAATGTGAGTAAACCTCTTGTTACTTTTAAGGAAAGACTCTTGTGTCTTTATTCTTTTAAGAGGGATCAAAGGGGACACCAGGAATAATCCAGTCTGATCAAGCCAGACTGGATTGCTTAACTAAAGAGATTCAACGGAATCTGCAAACTAGCTTCCTGCTGTATTGAGGGGAATCTGCTCTGCTACATGACTCACTAGAGTGAATGAAGGAAGGATAATATTTATTTAATCAATCCTCTCCTACTATCCTTAACATTCCCACACCTGAGTCCCTCTAGATGTTGCTGGGCTCCATCATCCACCATCCATGACCATTTCCCTAACTAGCTGGAACTGATTGAAGTTGACATTCAACACCAATCTAGAGGGCCATATCTTCCTCATCCCTGTAGGAGTGGATGCATGGTTGCAGACACCAGCTCCCAGGTTGTCTGGGATTTGGTAGCAGTCATGATGCTGGTGGGTACCGTAGGGTCATGTCAGCACAGTGCACAAGTGAAAGTCAAAGCTCATGTCCTAAGTTGGTGAACAGCACAGAAAAAAACACATATTAATAAAAACATGAAGTGAGGAATTATATCTTGTTTTCACTCTTTCTAAACCACTAAAGCAATGCCGAGATATTTGCCTTTCTCCCTTAATATTTTCCAAAATTGTTCCTGACATGACAAGAATTGAGAATCTGCCAAGCTTGATTTATTGGTATATAATTAGAAGGGTAAGACACATTATTCAACTCCCCAAACAAAATTCAAATATCTAATTCAAAGAACCATCACCTGAGCAGCTAGAAGCTCCGTCTGCATAATGAAATCCCTCGCTGCCTTTTAAGTATCCAGGAAATGTAATGAGGACATCTTAGAATTAATAAGAAAGCCATTTCACTATTAGTTGTAATATCTACTGTAATGCCTTTAGCAAAAACAGTTCTTCTTTGCAAAGCAGAACACATTTTAAAAACAAAAACAACAAAAAACCCGAAACATGAGAGCAAACACTAATTTTGGCATTAGCTGGAAGGAAATCAAAATAAGACGGATTTCAAAAGAAATTGCATCAAACAGTGTTAAGCTGCATTCAAAGATCTTCTCTATTACGCATGAGAAGCGGGGCTTGATGAGACACACATGTCCCTCAGGCCGGACCAAAACAGGTCCACCACTCTCCACCTGTAGAGGGATGCCAACATCACACCTCCTGTGAAGAACTCTCTATTTCAGCCACAAACACAATTCTCACTGGTAGTACCCCACAGAATTTTCCCAAATGGGGTGTTCCACAGGCAAGGGAGGTGTTGAACCAACCAGAGACCCACCAGATCCCAAGCTGGCATCACTGCCATTACTTGATGGCACCTGACTCAATCCAGGCCTACTTGCTACACCAACTCCCGGCAGTTTTCATTGTCCCCACAGGTTTATGCCCCATCTGGCTTGAGCATCAGGTCTACACTGCTCCAGTAAGCCCCACTGCTAACTAGCCAGAGTGAGGATTGCTGTGTCCAGTAAGAACTCTGTCCCATAGTATGGTTTGGAAAATATGTTGAGCAGCAGTATTAGATAAGAAACAATACAAAAATAGGTATAGACAAGGCTTCCTCAACCTCGGCCCTCCTGATGTTTTGAGACTACAATTCCCATCATCCCTGACCACTGGTCCTGCTAGCTAGGGATCATGGGAGTTGTAGGCCGAGGTTGAGGAAACCTGGTATAGACAAAGTTTGTGGCTGAAGGATTGAAAGGACTTGTTTTATGTCCAATCCTGATATATACCGTAACTTGTTGTGAGTTCCAACAGATGCAATCCTTGCTCAAACGTAGAAGGGTCTATAAACAACAAAATGCAGTGAAATGTTATCCAAGGAAGAATAGAAATATTGATGCAAATAAATATCAAAAATAAATGTTGACGCTATTGGGGTGACAGATAAAAGCGCATTCTTATTTCATTTAAAAAAGTTCAGAAAGCAGTAAATCAAAGAAACATTTGAATATTTAAAATCCGCTCAGATAGACGTCACTGCATAATCCAGGAGGAAGGGAAATCCTGTTTTCTGTCATAGGTGTATTTCTATCATTCCTTAGATGACTTGGTGCACCATCCATCCTAAACTTAATGCTCATCATTGACAGGCATGAGCAATGCTAAGCTGAACTCAAAACCTGGGCCTAATTCATGTGTAAAAGAGAGTTAACAAAGTCATGACAGAAAAGGCTATCAATGGCTCCCATCCATGATGGTTAGGCTTATAATGCTTCTGAAGACCAGCAGCTGAAAATTACAAAAGGGAGAAAATGATATTGTGCTCAGATTCTGCTTTCAAGTTTCCCGCAGACATTTGGTTGGCCACTGTGAAAAGTGGATCCTCATTTGGATGGGCCAATGGTATGATCCAGCAGGCTCTACTTATGTTTTTGACTGTCCTTAGTGTTGGACAATGAGGTATCAAAATGAAATTTAGTACAGGAGACTTAGGGAAGTTGATTGAATTCAATGCCCCTTTCTTCCAAGTGGAACATGTAGGGAAGATCCACTTGCCTGAACCAATTTTATCGGGAAGGAGTCTGAGGAACTGAGGCAAATAGTGATGACAAGAGACAAGAGACCCAAGTTCTAGGCCTGATTGGCAATTTAAAGTGAACAAGTCACTGGTTCTGGGTGGCATGCACTCAAGAGTTCTTAAAAAACTCAAATGTGAAAGTGATTATCTGCTAACAAAAATATATAAGTTAAAACATGTCCCTAAGGACATCCTCCATATCTGGGGAATGAAAAGTGGTCAATGTAACAAAAGGGAGATATGGGAAATTGCATGTCGGTTAACTTAATATCTGTTGCAGTAAAACTGCCGGAGTCTGAAAAGCATGGTTAAAGACAGAAGCACAAAACATATAGAAGAATCTGTATTGCTTAAGTCTTCTTCCCCTGTTTAAACAGGTTTATAGATATAAGACACCAGCCACAAGGAGTCTGACCTGGGCGCGCAGCTCTGGCCTCAATGAGGGAGCCTGTCACGGGGGTGCCTGGCTGCACCCCATCAGAAATTTGTGCCTGGGGCACAACCTCCATGGTTCCTCCCCCCTCCATGGTACACCACTGCTTACAGAAAACGCCACCTGAGGGTGTCAGGAAATGTGGGCACCTAGGAAGGCTGCAAAGCATTCAAAAGTTGATTTATTGTATGAATGCATGAAAGAAAAGACACTCACAAATACCCCTGGGTCACCTTGAATGGAAGCCAAGAGCAGTCTACACATGAGACTTTCTGCAACAATTTAATTTCCCCTTTGATAATTTTGAAATGCAGTTGCTGGGGAGCTGAATAGGGGAGAGTGCTGTTGCAGCCCTGTTTAGGGAAGTTTTTCATGTTTGATGTTTTATCGCTTTAATAATAATAATAATAGTAATAATCATAATAATCATATTCTGTTGGGAGCCACTCAGGGTGGCTGAGGAAACCCAGCCAGATGGGTGGGTATTAATAAATTATTATTATTATTATTATTATTATTATTATTATTATTATTATTATTATTATTATTAACTTGTGGGCTTCCCATGGCCATCTGGTTATCCACAGTAACAGAATGATTCTGACCCAAATGAAGTTTTTGTCTGCTGCAGCAAGGCCTTTCTTATGTTTCTACACACATTTAGGATAATAATTTTGTGAAAAGGGAAGGAACATGGAAAATGTACCGTATGTGGTATTTCTGTGAGGAGGGATATCAAGAATAAAATTGGAGATATCAAAATGAACACTGCTGCACATATTAAAGATAATACTCTATCATTTGTTTGTTAGATTTACATTTGACCTTTCTGCTGTTATGCTGAAGACAGCTTTCTCCCTTCCTCTTCATTTTTGTCCTTTCTAAATTGCATTGTAACCTACCGGTAATGACTATTACTAACAACCCAGTATAGTACTTTCCATCCCTGCTTCCCTCAGTTTTCCATGCTCAGTCCACATTAAATTTTCTTTGGTTCCTCCACCCTAGTCAGTTCTGAAAACTTTGGCTTATTTGTTTGTAATGTAACATCTCTTTTGAACACTGAGATATTCAGATGGAATCTGGTGTGCATGTCCTGCTTCTGGAAAAATATATGAGGGTTGCCATATTTCAAAAAGTGAAAATCTGGACACAAAAGCTGTTGAGCTTTTTTTCTTTTTCTTTCTTTTTCTTTTCATTTTGCAAAATTTCTAAGAGAAATGAAGTTTTTGAGCTTTTTTTTTGGGGGGGGGTTGCCAAAAAATCAACACTTCTGAGATTTTCGGGGATTCCACCAGGATGCTATTTTTGATGGATGAATCCCATTGTATGACAGTCATATAATATAGAGCAGGATGCAACAATTCCCTTTGGCTCTGAAACTTGGTCTATACTTTGGCTTTGGAACTTGGTCTATACATATTTAAGGCAGGGATGCTGAAGGAATTCAACATTGTGAATTCCTATGCAAAAGATGTGATGAACACCTTTTGCTCTAATGCTCAGATCAGAACTTGGTTATCCACCAGATTTCTCACTTCTCTGAAATGTTCCAACACAATTCTTAGCAGTTGCCATGTATCAAAATGTACACTTAAATAGTGTAAAGCAATCATTTAGACACATATTTTATGAGAGGGCTTTAAAAAAGAAGAATTTGATTATGGTGGAAATGAAATTTAGCTATGGGTGTTGTCACGAATGAGCCAGCTACCAGGGAAGGTTTGCAGCCAGCCCCTTCTGTAGAGTTGCAACCAGATCCCAGTGAAGGTTTGCAACAAGCTGAAGAAAGCTGCCAGGAACAGAGACGGTTAACTGCCAGGCAGGATGAGCATCAGCGAGTGCCCACTCCCCCACCCCTTGGAATGCCAGTGGATAAGAGAATGGCTGGGAGTGAGCCGGAACTCAGCCAATACTCTACTGGCACGAACAGAGAAGGAAACAGTTTGTCAGAATGGGAAGAGATTGGAACTGAGCCAATCCCTCCTTAGAATAGGCTACGGGGAGGGCTATTAGACCGGAAACAAGGCAAAAGGTGCAAAGTGAGAAAGTTCCGTATCTTCTGTAACCGGACATAGTCTTCAGAAGGGTCACCATGATTGATGAGACTGGGCTTGTTAGAGCCGTCCAGAGAACTCTGTTTGCTTTTGCAATAAATCTTCCTTTTTAATTAACTATGCTTGCTGTGTTATCAAGATGGGAACTGGGACTCCTGACAGGTGTGCGAGTGTACTTCCTTCAAGCTCTGCGCATGCGCGTTCACACATGCATGCGTATGCGCTTATTTGTTGCAGTCATTGCATTCAGTTTTAGTTTTAATAAGAATGCATGAACAATGGGTACAGTGCTCCGGGGATATTTCTTTTGCAAAGCCAACTGACATTGCACAATAATGTTTTGGGTCATTTGCACTGCATTGTCTTCTCAGCTGCAAAAATCACTGCTCAAATTGTGCCCCACTATGTGAACGTTTGAGCCTGTGACATGATTTTAAAGCTGCATCTGGGGGTATATTCTGACACTCAACAATGACAATCTGTACAACGCACTACAAATTTGGAGCCAATAGCAAATCAATCTGCCATGTGGCCTATTTATTTACAATGTTTTGAGTGCTCTCATACTATGAGATTTCTCATATCAAATGCTTCCATTTTCCCACTTCCAAGTAAGTTTGGATATATTCAATAAACAGCACAAGGAAATAAGTATTAAATGTAATCTTAAAACCACAGGCAGATATTTTATTATAAAAAAAGCAGCAGAGAATTTTATCAAATCTTCCACACAAATCTTTAGTAATGAAAAAACCAAACAATAAAGTACAGGGGACATAAAAAAGTAATATCTGTGTATGAACATAGCAAGGAGATAAAACAACATTGGAAATTTACAATATAAACCAGCTGAATGCTGCTTAGCTATATAAATCCACAACTTATTTCCTATAGGCTTTTCTTTTATTTCCTATCCCATCAGTGAGTTACGATGTACAGTATTAGAAGCTCAGTCTTCTTTTGAGGTTTTTTAAAATATATAAATAGATTCCACTTCAAGCCAGGAGGTGTGTCACACCTAGAAAGAGGATTCTGAGAGTGCTTAGTCTTAATTCTTAATTGAATTAAGGACAAAACGGCCCCATTATAGATCCCCTTTCCCATGATGGACTGCTCTGCTAGATACCATGTTCTTGTCTTGCACACATGTTCTTAAAGAGATAGGATATATGTGAGTGTGTGAGAGAGAGGGGGAGGGAGGGAGGGAGGGGGGAGGGAAATGAGACACACATAAAGAGACAGAGGGTGTATCTACACACAGGGGGGAAACGCTATAAATAAGTCATAAATTAAATCGTTATAACAAAAGAAAAATCTATGTAAAATCACTTTAAAATGTTGTTGTTTTTTTGCTCTACAGCGGCATCTGGTGTTGCATGTTTAAATGTTGTTTTTTGACTAATGTAGCTGAGTCCAGACTCGGAAATATATATATATTTCTGTCCTGTCCTTCTAATGCCTATGTATAAAACAGTACACCCTTCTACTCTTCTCTGAAATTAGTTATTTTCTATTTTTGATGGGTGAGGATCTCTCTTTTGTATCTACTTGGCCTCTTTGGAAGATGGCGAGTTTTAAATTTACCCATTCAGGTGTTACTCCAGGCATTTTGGCTACCATCCTTCTGGTCCTGGCTGATCATTTCGTTTTGGCCCATCATTTTGGGGCTTTATTGGTCTGGCTCTGTGCCTGGTAATAGATTCCCATCTGCCAAAAGAAATAGTTGTTGCTGTTTTCTTGTCTTCTTTTATTTACAATTGGTTTAGTGAAAATTGCATTTTTCCCTCTTAATGAATCTTGCTGCAACAAAGTTTGAGACCTCTCTGCTTAAAGTCAATTTCTCTTGGATCCGTTTGTGGCGATTGTTTCTGAGTTTCTGTGTAATATGATGAATTTCACTACTACTAGATGCACGGATCCCCTTTAGCTCTCGTTGTTTCTACCCAAGATCTCATTATCTCCTGGTTTCCAACCGCCTGGATTCATAGCATGCCTTTCATTGCTACATGTATTTTACACCTAAAAATTGAGCCTTTTTTTATTGCTCTGGGACTGATTTCAAGAGAGATGAAATTTGAATGTTTTGAAATATGTAATAAATTATCACCTGCACAAAGGGAACGTTGGGCATGAGGAGAGAAATGTAAAGCACACAAGAAGGCAAAATATTATTATTTATTATTAAGGAGTGCATGTTTGAAACCATCCATTATCAATTCAGAGTCACTGCTAATTGCTGCCACTGTGTGGAAATCTTAAAATGCTTGGCCGGATGTCATTAAAATAGCCGGAGGGCCAGTTGACACTAGTTGGCAGCTCATTTGCAAGCAGCTAGAATCACACAAGACTACCACCAAGTTTGCTCTTGGGCAGCACTGCTGCAGAGATGCTTCTCTGCATGAGCTTCTACCTTCCAGGTAAAGGCCACATGCGATTATCCCAGTGACATTACAATGAAGTGCATGACCATGGCTGCTTAAAACTGGGACCACATTGACCAAAGAAATCAAATGGTACCCCTGAGAACAGCTAAGCCATAAACCTAAAGGCAGATCCATGTGGTTCTAAGGCATTCACTTCAGCTTATGAATCTACCTTGTGTCAAATGAAAGGAGGAGGAGGAGGAGGAGGAGGAGGAGGAGGAGGAGGAGGAGGAGAGTTTGGACTAGATATCCCACCTTTCACTCCCCTTAAGGAGTCTCCTTTCCCTTCCTCCCTGACAACAAACACTCTGTGAGGTGAGTGAGGCTGAGAGACTTCAGAGAAGTGTGACTAGCCCAAGGTCACCCAGCAGCTGCATGTGGAGGAGTGAGGACACGAACCCGATTCACCAGATTATGAGTCCACCGCTCTTAACCACTACACCACGCTGGCCGAATCAATGAAATGAAATCAGGCAGATGGTTGTCCAAAGCCACAGACGGAGGTCTTCCTTAGCATACCCTTTGTCTTGACAAATGCAAGGTGGTTCTTTTAAAAAGAGATTCAGAAGTAATACAAAACACAAGTGAGTGAGAAGATTAAAGATGTTATTCTAAGCAGCAATACATACATACATACATACATACATACATACATACATACCAAGCAAGAACTTCAATCTGCCGTTTGGAAGCACTCAATAAGCAGCAAAGTGACTCCCCCAGGTAGCCTCAGTTTGCATGGCACCGCAGCCATTAGTCCGTGCATGAGATTCTCTCAATTCTGCCCCAAACCATCCAGTTTATAGATAACTAGCCTGTGTGGCTTATCCGACCAGCTACGTGCAGATCCTTCATTAGTGGCTACAGGCAGATTATTCATTAGCCACCTCCTCCCAATGCCTCACTTTCTCAAAATAATGTCCAGCATCAAAGAAGGTACTCATCACTATCACTTCCTCCTTACTGATTAGGACATTATAGGCTGTTCTCATGCCATCAAAGAACTTAGGTAAAAGACCCCTGAACGGTTAAGTCCAGTCAAAGGCAACTATGGGGTTGCGGCGCTAATTTCGCTTTCAGGCTGAGGGAGCTGGCGTTTGTCCACACAGTTTTCCGGGTCATGTGGCCAGCAAGATCAAACTGCTACTGGTGCACGGAGGACCGTGATGAATGCCAGAGTGCACAGAAATGCCATTTACCTTCCTGCCACAGTGGTACCTATTTATGTACTTGCACTGGTGTGCTTTCGAACTTCTAGGATGGCAGGAACTGGGACAGAGCAACGGGAGCTCACCCCGTCATGGGGATTTGAACTGCCGACCTTCCAATCAGCAAGCCCAAGAGGCTCAGTGGTTTAGACCACAGTGCCACCTGCGTGTCTATATCAAAGAACTTAAGAGACAAGGAGAGGGGGAAGGAACAGAGGCAGGAAGAGGGCAACCATGTCAGATCACTAACTCTTTGAAATACAATTTATCTTCTGGATAGATTGCCCATACACCCTTACAGATCCTCTCCAACAAAGATTCACGTACCAGAAACTCCCTGCATGCAAAGTGCATGCACAACTACTAAATCAGGGATAGCTTACCTGTAGCTCTCTAGGTATTGCTGGCCTATGAATCCCATCACCTCTGACCACTGGGCATGCTGGCAGGTAGGTAAGTCAGATATTTTTGAGCTTTTACTACGCCTTGCAAATGCTTTGAGTGTGGTGCACATGTGCATAGCCTTCAATCTATTTTGCATTGCTTTTTCAGCAGATATTTTGCATTGTATCCGATTTGGCTATATAATGTTCACTGCTTTTAGTGTCTTTGATAACACCTGGGGGGCACGTTTTTATTAATTGGTCCATGAGTTATCTACTTTTCTTTCCTCCCATTTATTTTTTCAGTACTGAACCAGATGGGGAAAATTCTCGTTCAGTATATGGTCTCTATACTTTTATAAGCACCTATAGGAGATATGGGAATAGGACTTTCATTCTGCACAGTTACACTGTGAGCCTCTGACTCACACACATTAAATAAATGTGACTGTTACAAAAAAGATGTCCCTGGTGAAGCAAATCATGATGCATGCCTGGATCGAGTTTTCTCCCTACTTAAGGTGAACATACAGCACAAGGAAGACTTATTATGCATAAACAGACACTGAGCTGTCAAAGGATGAGGAACCTCAAGTGCCAGACTAATATTTTCAGATGCTTGGGGAATCAGGCAGAGACTTCAGACATATTCTAAGGCTGTGATAAATAATTTTCTCTATCAATCGCTCTTCAGGTGCCTTCCGATTCTCCTTTGTAAATTACTATTTTATCCGGCAGGAAATGATGCCTTGAGATTTCTCTCTCTCTCTTTACAGCTGGGAGAAGAAAGACTCCTTGGAGAAGCCATGTGATCAGCAGGGGGATGCAACTAACAGCTGCAGCAATGCCGTTGGGATACTGGCAAAAACAAGCTACTTCTTCCAAAAGCTGATTGGCAGTTTTGTTCTAAATCCCAGCAGTTCAGGCATATTTGCCCAATCACTATGATGACTTTATTTCCCCCTACTCCAAGAAAAGTGGGAAACCTCAGGCCTAGAAATAAATACCCCAGGATCACTGAGTAGGAAGTTATAGCATTGCACTGCTAGTGACCAACCTAATCCTGTATATAATTAATGTGAAGTAAGTGCCACCATTCTTGATGGAGCTTACTTCGAGGAACATGGGAGCTGGTGGTGTTGTGGTCTAAACCACTGAGCCTCTTGGGCTTGCCGATCAGAAGGTCAGTGGTTTGAATCCCCATGACGGGGTGAGCTCCTGTTGCTCTGTCCCAGCTCCTGCCAACCTAACAATTTGAAAGCATACCAGTGCAAGTAGATATGTACCACTGCGTTGGGAAGGTAAACGGTGTTTCTGTGAGCTCTGGTTTCCATCACGGTGTTCTGTTGTGCCAGAAGAGGTTTAGTCATGCTAGCCACATGACGCGGAAAGCTGTCTGTGGACAAACACCAGCTCCCTCGGCCTGAAAATGGAGATGAGTGTCGCATCCCATAGTCAAATTTGACTGGACTTAACCATCCAGGGGTCCTTTACCTTACCACTGAATTTACTTCCACATAAGCATGTTTGAATTTGTTTAGTGAGTAAATATGTGCTACCCTCGAACAGATGAAAAAAGGGACATTTGTCATTCCCGACCCTCTTCAACCACCCACTTTATGTTCCCCGCACCACCAGCACTTCACTAATGAGACACAGCACATATGCCTTCCACTGTCCTGAGAAAAACCCTTAATCCTGATTTTATTTTATTATTTGGTAGATTTACAAAAAGAAGCACACACGCTGTCAGGGGCTGGCCAGAGGAGGAAGAGTTGTGGAGACTGCCTCCCCATCCTGACCCTTCCAAAGAGGAGGAAGAGGAAGACAGTATACATTTACAACAGGAGTTTGCAGAAGGTCACAGCTCAGAGACAGATGAGGGGAAAAGTTGGGAAACAATGGGAGAGGAGGAGCAGGCAGAACCGGAGCAGCAGCTGGCTGACACGTTGTCACTAGAAAGCATTCCAGACCCTCCATCTCCCATAACTTGACGGGTCTTAAAAGTAGGAGAGCAAAGAGCTCAAAGACTTCTTCTTTGTGGAACAGGAATTTAATAATATGAAGCACCCACCATTCCTGTGCTGGACCACAAAGCCATCTTCCTAGCCCCCTCACTTGTAAAGCTTAGATCCTCACCATACTCATCTAGATCTTATTCCTGGTTCCTTATCTTTTCCTTCTTGGTTATTTTTTCAAATACAGAGAAAAGGCTGCTATAGAGTGGATAAAGGAAATGTGGTTGTATGAATCAGTCCCAAAGTCACACAAAAAGTTGATTATTTGATGGGTACAGGGTTGTGAATGTATATCTATTGGCCTCAACTTGATGGATTACAAACTGGCAAACCAATTTTCCCTCAATAGTAAAAGTTAATATATCCCCAAATAAAACTATTCATCACCTATTATGGAGATTCAACTTGACAGGGCTGAGATGCAGTCTGACTGTTTTTGGCTTTACCAAAACTTAAAGCATATCCCCTTTGTGACATCACACATGACATCAGAATGGCATATTTGCATTCAACTTAGACTATCTCCATGCCAACAGCAATGGCCAGTAAACCTCTGCAACCAAGTGACCATCAGCCTGACTACCCAGTGGTTTCTATCTAGACTACTGGATGTTCATTTTTTTTGCTCTCATAATCAAAGCCTGAAGAAGAGCTGTGTATACTCTGAAAACCTGCTTCCACTGTTAAAGAAAACTAATTGTCAGGGACTGGGCAGAGGAGGAATGGTGGAGACCTCCTCCCCATCTTGACCCTTCCAGGGAGGAGGAAGAGGAAGATAGTATAGATTTACAACATGGGTTTGAGGGAGGTAGCAGCTCAGAGGCAGATGAGGGGGAATGGGAAATAATGAGAGAGTAGGAGCAGGCACAGCTGGAGCAGCAGCTGGCTGACACATCATCACTAGAAAGCATTCCAGACCCTCCATGTCCCAGAAACTGGTGAGCCTTAAAAGTAGGAGAACAAAGAGCTCAAAGACATTTAGCAGCACCCATAGAGGAGATAATAATGATGACGAATGGGAAGTGGGAGAGACGGGTGGTGGAGATTCACTTGGGACAATGCCATTATCCAAGAGGCTAGGTTCTAGCCCCTCTCTGTAAAGTTTGAAATAAAATAAGGACTGTAAGAAACTTCTCCTTGTCTTTATACTTTCCTGGGCAACCAGCCAGGAGCCGCTGACAGCATCCTGACACACACCAATAAATAAATTTGAGAAAGGGGCAAGATTCGACACAGATGTACAAAGTATATATATAGGCTCATTCTGCACCCCCTTTCTTTCCACCTCAGAGCAGGCGTGTAATGTGGGGCTGGACTTCAGTGGCGGCAGCCTCTCCCCTTGTCTACTCTTCAGCAGCCACTTCAAGATGCCCAAGGGAGGAGGTCGGCAGCAGCAGCCATGGAGAGGTAACAGGATGCTCCCTCACGAGACAAACACCAGTGCATCCTCCTCCCTGGGCTTGGCAGAGGCACTGGTGGGAGAAATAGGGACACTCCAGGATCAAATCAGAAGCCGGGATGAGTTTTGTAATTCCAGGACTGTCCCTGGAAAATAGGGACACTTGGAGGTTATGATACATTTAGATTACACTGTAGGTATCAGAGCCTTGAATCTAGCTCTCAGCATAATAGAATATCATTATCTTTGCCAACAGTTAGAAAGTGAACAGCAATGCTGATAGAATCCAAATTTTTAGCATGTCAGTCCAAAATCTCAGCTGGTCAGCTGCAAATTAAACAATGCTATATCACAGCTGCTCACCTTTTGTCGTTTCCCGCATCCCTCCTATCCCGGTTTTCAGTAACTGAATACATAATTTATTTGTGATGATACCCACTCAAAACTGCAGGCTGAAAATCAGCAAAGAGAAGATAATCAAATGAATCGTACATTGGCATTTCTAAGCCTCGGTCAGAGTTCAAATGCAACACTCATCCCCCAGCAGGTTTGAGCAAGTCGCCACCTCGCACTCAGCACCACGTCTGTGAAATGCGAATAACACTTATTTTACATCACGGGTAGGGTGGGCACATGCCAAAGAGGGCAAGGCTCTTGGACCTTTAATGACTGTGTAGAAGAGGGGAATTTGGCATGCGACACCTTCCCTGCCCTCTTTGCATTTGGCCATCCTCACCTCTGAGTTGTGCTAGCGCTAAATTAAAGATAAGTGCACAGGAGAACACTTTGCAGAATGGACAACCTCCACCTTCAGAATGCACAGCAGAGCTTTCCCAACTGTGTGTCGTGACACGTTAGTGTGTTGGCTGCAGTGTGCAGGTGTGTTGAACGGACACTCCCCGTGCTTCTCCCGGAGCTGGAATGGAGTTAGTTTAACCTATGGTTTACTAGTAAAACTGAATTATTGTGTGACAAAATGATGCATGTCTAAAAAGTGTGTCGCCAGCATGAAAAGTTTGGAAAGCTTTGCTTTCATTTCATTTTGAAATGAAATAAAAGCATTTCATACCACAAATCAGAATCTGTAAACTCTCTGAACATATACCAGGGAGAGCCACAGCAGTTCAGAAACCAGACAAACCCAGCTATGTAGTCCATTAGAACTAAGCTAACATTCCCCCCCCCCCAAAAGGGAGGAATTTTGCTTAATGCATATTTTCCAGCATTTTTGTGGGGGCAGGCACCACCCTACCCCACCTGAAATGCCCCAAAACAATGCTCAGATTGGAGTATGGGTAGAGAGAAAATGATGGCTATGCTGCCAATATCATTGCCATCACAACACCAAAGAGGAGGGGTTGAGAAAAAGCTTTTCAATGCCAGTTGAGCATCCTCCCTCCTAAGAAACTGCCAGAGAATTTCTCCTCCTCCCAGAGAATACTGAGCAAAGTGGTATCATCAATTTCACTGCCTGTAAATAGGGTGCCAATTTTGGGGAGACTGGTTTGCTCTTTGGAAGCAAATGTGGAGATTCTACCTGATGCTACAGATAGATGAAACTGTTTTGGTTTCTCACATTTTTTTTTTTTAATTTGCCAGTATTTTAGTGTGCATTTCTCCTAACGTAAATTTCATCATCAGTTGTCCCAAATACATCTTATATTATTCCTTCAGTGATATACCCCCTTTCTCCTGATATATACATCTCCATGTTTCTTTCTGTTGTTGGATAAACACAATTCACAAGAACTGTGAATTTCATAGAACAACCACATTTCAATTTTTGCATTATTTCAGGAACTAGGCATTCTAATCTCCCCCCCCCCCAAAAAGTATCTGAATCTGCCAAATAATTTTGGGAGATCTGAAATTACTTATCCAAAATAAGCTCAAGAACAATTCTCTGAGTGGTTTTCCCTTGTTACATTGATGGGTAGAATGATAACAGGTTCATATGGGCTAAATGAGTGTGATAGTGTCAGGGACTGGGCAAAGGAAGTATGGTGGAGACCACTTCTCCAACCTGACCCTTCCAGGGAAGAGGGAGAGGAAGACAGTATAGATTTACAACAGGGGTTTGCAAAAGGTCACAGCTCAGAGACAGGTGAGGGGGAAAGTTTGGAAATCATGGGAGAGCCAGAGCAGCTGGCTGGCATGTTGTCACTAGAGAGCAATCCAGACCCACCATCTCCCAGAACCCGGAGAGCCTTTAAAGTAGGAGAGCTAAGAACTCAAAGACTTCTTCTTTGTGGAACAGGAATTTAATAATATGAAGCACCCATCACTCCTATGCTGGATCATCTTCCTAGCCCCCTCACTTGTAAAGCTTAGATCCTCACCATATTAATCTAGATCTTATTCCTGGTTCCTTATCTTCTCCTTCTTGGTTATTTTTTCAAATACAGAGAAAAGGCTGCTATAGAGTGGATAAAGGAAATGTGGTTGTATGAATCAGTCCCAAAGTCACACAAAAAGTTGATTATTTGATGGGTACAGGGTTGTGAATGTATATCTATTGGCCTCAACTTGATGGATTACAAACTGGCAAACCAATCTAAAATTTTCCCTCAATAGTAAAAGTTACTATATCCCCCAAATAAAACTATTCATCACCTATTATGGAGATCCATCTTGACAGGGCTGAGATGCAGTCTTACTGTTAACTGTTTTTGGCTTTACCAAGACTTAAAGCATATCCCCTTTGTGACATCACACATGACATCAGAATGACATGTTTGCATTCAACCTAGACTATCTCCATGCCAACAGCAATGGCCAGTAAACCTCTGCAACCAAGTAACCATCAGCCTGACTACTTAGTTGTTTGTATCTAGACTATTGGAAGTTTATTTTTTGCTCTCATAATCAAAGCCTGAAGGAGAGCTGCATATAATCTGAAAACCTTCTTCCACTGTTAAAGAAAACTAATTGTCAGGGACTGGGCAGAGGAGGAATGGTGGAGACCTCCTCTCTATCCTGACCCTTCCAGGGAGGAGGAAAAGGAAGACACTATAGATTTACAACATGGGTTTGGGCAGCTCAGAAGCAGATGTGGAGGAAAGCTGGGAAATAATGGGGGAGCCAGAACAACACCCAGCTGACACGTTGTCATTAGAAAGCATTCCAGACCCACCATCTCCCAGAACCCGGCAAGCCTTAAAAGTAGGAGAGCAAAGATGGAAGAGCCAAGAACTACCAACAATAGATGCATGGCAAATGAAGATGCTGGACTTTATGGAGCTTGCCAAATTGACCTGGAGACTCCGCGATCAAGGAGAAGAGGCGATCAAAGAAGATCGAAAGTAATTTAAAATTTATTTGAATAAATATTGTCATATTTAATATTGCCTAAGGAAGTAGTTATAGGTTTTTGCTGTTATTTTTAGGAAATAGGTTAATTATAGATGTTTTAGAAGAAAATAATGGTTAAGATGTTATTTTATAAAAACTGCTAGAGAATAGTAAGGAAATGAAATTCAGATGGGAAGGGCAGAGGGAAGTCACTTAATAATGTAAAGAATAAGTTATGTGTATGTAAGAACAGTTTGATGTTCTTTTTTCTATTTTTCTATCTTTTTGTATGTAATGTAATGTCATTTGTTTTAAATCTTACAAAATGAATAAAAATTATTATATAAAAAAAGTAGGAGAGCAAAGACAGAGGGCACTTAGTGGCACCCGCAGAGGAGATGATAATGATGACGAATGAGGAAATGGGAGAGAGGGTGGGTGGAGATTCATTCAGGACAATGCCATTATCCAAGAGGCTGGGTTCTATATTCTCTCTCTGCAAAGATTGAAATAAAAAAGGACTGTGAGAAACTTTTCCATGTCTTTATACTTTCCTGGGCAACCAGCCAGGAGCCGCTGACAGCAACCTGACAGATAGGTTGTCTGATTGTCCATCGTGATGTGTTAACACTATCTATTGATGCAAAATGAGCACTGGCGGCCAATAATTGGATGAACCACTTTTGTTTCCTCTGGCAGCAGTGGGTACATCTGCAGCAACACAACCAGACACTTTCATTGACCCCGGGTGCAACAAAACATGTTCCTCTTCTATTGGTCTCTACAGCCAGAACAGGTTGGAACCCAAAAGGCTTAGTGGTTTAGACCAAGCGCCACCCACAAAGTTACATGGAACATCATCTGACCAAATGGGCTTACAACGCTTTTGGCACAATAAATCTGCTATCATTTTAGGTGCTCCAGGGCTCTCCTGAAACCCACAATGCTTGTGAATGCCTTTGTCTTTTCCTGGCCAACCAGGTTTATTCATTTGTAACAGCCAGTTTGCATTTTTCATGCCTACCTACCTGTCTCTAGCGCTGGATCTGCTTTAGGAATTTTGTACAGCGACTTGGCAGCTTTGTCAAAGCTCTATTCTTGTCTCTGCTTTCTACTTTCAAACGGAAGGAAGACCCTGTGCTTTACGCACTCTCGCTTAATTTGTTCCTTGGAGAATGTTCTTAGATGTAACACTGTCTTTTATGGTGGCCTGTGCAATATCTTACACACAGCACGAGCTTGCTCAGAGTCCCCAGGACCTGCGATAACCCAAAAATAAGTCAAGAGTGTAAGACAGAACTGAATGATGCCATTCTAAATTTAAAGACATTGTTGAAATTTGAATCAGTTATGGGGGGAAAAGAAGAGAGACCTCAATGACAATGTCCGAAAGGAACAATTTATCTTCACCACTGTAGAAATTGCCTTTCACTCTATTGCCCTTTGCCCAAATAATGCTATTCTGAGGAGAGATTTTAGAGGCTCCTATTTATAAACTCATACCTACCAACTTGGAGGGAAATTATGTACGTCCAGAAAATGTCAGGGCCAAGCTGGGGCAGCATCTTGAATCCAGATCTGAAGGGTGTGCTATTTAGATCAGGGCCAATACCAAGTATGGTGAACCTATGACCCTCCATATTTTGAGTGGAATTCAACTGGTGAATATTTCAACTGGGTGGAATATTTTGGGTGGCATAGCAGTTAGAGTGTTGGACTAGGAGCTGGGGGAGCAGGGTTTGAATCCCCACCCAGCTATGAAGCTCACTGCATGACCTTGGGCCAGTCACCACCTCTCAGCCTACCCCACCTCACTGTCAGCGACTGGGCAGAGGAGAAATGGTGGAGACCACCTCCCCAGCCTGACCCTTACAGAGAATAAGGTGGCAGTTCAGAATTACAACAGGGGTTGGAGGGAGATCACAGCTCAGAGGCAGACAAGGGGGGAAAGGGGGGAAATAATGGGAGAGGAGAAGGAAGAGGGGGGCAGCTAACAGACACAGTGTCTTTAGAAAGCATCCCAGACCCCCCTCCCAGAACCTGGCAAGCATTGAAAGTAGGAGAGCGGAGAGCTCAGGAGCAAAGGGCACATCTCAGCACCCATAGTGATTATGCATAATGGGAGAAAGGGATGGGTGGAGACTCACTCAGAGCAATGCCATTGCTCCAAGTGGCTGCACTTCTAAGCCTCTCTCCATGAATATTGAATAAAAAGCATTGTTAACAACTTTCCTGGTCTTATCCTTCCTGGCAACCTACCGTGGGGGGGTTGGATGCTCTGGCGCCTGACATTCACAGAGTTGTTGTGAGGACAAAATGGGGAGGAACAGAACCATGTACACTACCATGAGATCATTGGAAGAAAAAGGAGAAGAAAGAAAGAAAGAAAGAAAGAAAGAAAGAAAGAAAGAAAGTTGTTGCACAAGTGGAATGAGGTCTGCTCATGCAATGGGGCTTTTCTGCTCTTTGAGGGGAAACCATGAGCATGTTTAAGGGTGCAAGTGAGGAAGAGCCATTGAAATGAAAGCCATTCTTCATCCTCTCTCACCCTATTCATTATTTCCATACAGCACATGTAAACAGAGCAAGGAAGCAGGATCGTGTGTGTGTGTGTGTGTGTGTGTGTGTGTGTGTGTGTGTGAATAAAGCTTTGCTACTGTGTTCATGTCATAACACAGGATTCTATTCTAATCTCCAAATGCAGGAACTGTTTAATTTTACATTTTCTTGCCACTGGATATTAGTTATGGGCACCCATCCTATATTATAATCTTCAAGTGTCCCTGCGTCCACCTGCAATTTTCTGTGTGTCACGGAAGTGAGGTACTGCACATGGCAAAGACGGACGCAGGGATTGGAGGGGGCGGAGAGGGGGGCGGGACGACGCGGAGACACTTCCGGCCGGGCGAAACTACGCCGCCGCCATTGCCGGGGGGAAGCTGCCGCCGCCGCCGCCCGCCTATGGAGGCTCCCGCCGCCGCGCCGCTCCCGCCGCCTATGTCGGCCGCTGCGGCCGGCGCTTGCTCGGCCTGCGGGAGCCGCGCCTGCTGCAGGCTGCGCTCGGCCACCGAGGGAGAGGCCGTGGCGGGGGAAGCGGCGGAGCCTCCCGTTCCTGGAGGCTCCCGCCGCCGCCTACACACCCTCACCGAAGCGCGGGGGAAGCGGCGTGAAGCCGGCCGGGCCCCTGCAAAGCCGCTGGACGTCCATGGCGGGTGCCGGAAGCCTTCAAGGGCGGCTTCCTCCTCCTCCTCTCCCCGCAACTTCGCCCCCCCTCCCCCCCAGGCCCTGCTGGTGCAGCAGCAGCAGCGCTAGCCGGGAAAAGCGTCTCCCTTCAGGAGGCGACGCAGACGCGCAGCCTGGGACGTCGCGGGCCCAAGAAGCGCCCCCGCCCGCCCTCCCTCCTGCCCGGCTCTTCTCCTGCGCGGCCGGAGCCGCCGAGGGAGCTGGGGGCGCGCGGCGGTGCTGGCCTCCGAGGGGGCGTCCGGGGTTGGGGGGCTCCCCGGTTTCCCCGCGCTCAGCCTCCTCCCTCCGTGGCGGCAGGAGCACAGCCGCGGCTGTGCCCCCCGCCCCGCAAGGCACGCGCATGTGCTGCCGGGCTAGCGCTCGTTATCTCAACGGGCTTCAATTCACTAGTTCCTCATAAATATGATGACTTAGGTATCTGTGATTTCAACCATCTTTATCCTGATATCATATGCATCTACTGCATCTACTGTGGCTCCGAGCAAACATTTATCTCTCCCCCTGCTTGTCAAAGAAGCCAAGCATTCTACAATAAACAAGCAAACAACCAAGGATGTTTTCACATGTATTGGTCATTATAAATGTCTCGTTTGCCATCTGGTGCTTGGGATTTCCCTGCCAGTTGTTCCAATCTCCTGTGTCCTTTGGGGAGACCAGAAATTTGCCAAAGACTCACGTCACCAAGCAGATCTTACCCAACAAAGCCTGCGGAGCAGATGGAGCTCTGGTTCAAGTTTAAAGAGGACAGCTGGTGGGGGTGTTATCGTAAACTGCCAACAAGCCCTACCAGCAGTCGAAACACAATCTCTCCAAACTCAGTTATCAAGTTCTGCTAATCCAAGGTTCTCTTCTCTTTAGGTTCAATCTGCGGCTCTGACTCACACAACTGCAGTTGGCAGCTGTTTCCTTCACCCTCACTTTTCTTCCTTAAAGCAGATTTACTTCCCTTTGCAGTTCTTTCAGGAAGTACACTACTGAGTCTAGACAGGACAACAGTCTTACAATGGCATGCTAAATGCTTTGGGACACCAGGAACAATTTGTATACATCAGGCAACATCCCAAGCATGTTTCCCCAGCTTGCAGCTCTCTCCAGTCTATTTTCATTTTTATTTTGCCTTCAGATGCCTTCTATTTTTTAAAATAATCTTTATTAAGTTTTACATTTTACATTTCCAAATGAACATTTTACAAACTTTAAAATATCCAATGACTTCCCCTTCTTTTCTTTCCATGGTTCATTTTACATATCATACACCCCTGCATATTTTACTATAACCATTCAAATCAGTTTTCCACTTTTACATCCGTCAAAAATTATTTACTCTGTTGAATTTATCTTAGTGCTACCGGCGTTTTCAGCTGTATACAATGATTTCCCATGTATTCAGTAAATGTTTTCCACTCTTCTTTAAATGTATTTTCTTCTTGCTCTCTTATTCTATGTGTTAAATCTGCAAGTTGTGCATATTCTGTCAACTTAAGTTGCCAATCCTCTTTAGTTGGGACCTCGCTCACTTTCCATTTTGGGGCTAACAAAACATGGGCTGCAGTTGCTGCATACATAAATTACCTTTTCTGACACGTGGGAATTTTAGTCTGGGTTATCCCCAACAAAAAGGGACCCAGGTGGTGCTGTGGGTTAAACCACAGAGCCTAGGACTTGCTGATCAGAAGGTCGGTGGTTTGAATCCCCGTGACAGGGTGAGTTCCCGTTACTCGGTCCCAGCTCCTGCCCACCTAGCAGTTCGAAAGCACGTCAAAGTGCAAGTAGATAAATAGGAACCGCTTCGGCGGGAAGCTACACGGCGTTTCCGTGCGCTGTTCTGGTTCGCCAGAAGCGGCGTTGTCATGCTGGCCACATGACCTGGAAGCTGTACGCCGGCTCTCGGCCAATAAAGCGAGATGAGCGCCGCAACCCCAGAGTCAGACACGACTGGACCTAATGGTCAGGGGTCCCTTTACCTTTTATCCCCAACAAAAAGGACTCTGGTTTTTTGGGGGAAGTAGTTTTAAACAAGTCATCAATGCAGTCTCCAGTCACCTCCCATCTCTGCAAAATGTGACCGAGAACCAGGATGATCCTTGCAAACTCTGTCGCCTCTACAGCCGAGTATGTTATCGCCCAATTTGGAAATCAGAACTGGATTGTTAACTTTGAAATAAGAACCTTGTTGCTTGTGCCAAGGTGATCATGCCTGAGACACACACTTTCTTTGCAAGATAATTTAAGGATGAAGACAAATAGCAAGACAAGGGTGAAAAAAATTAAAGCTTTATTTCCTACCCAGTTTTAGGCAGCTATAGCATCCTCTTCCTAATGGAATGTTACCCTCGGAAATGGGGAATGGGACTTGGAGAGAAGACTCATCTTTCCAAAGCAGACTATGCATTGGGTGCATACCAGGGATGGGGTGATATTCATACTAAGGATGCTGGCCTTGTAACAAGCAAAAAATAGAATACAGGTGGTAAAACAAGTGGGAAGAAGGAAGGAATGGGGGAAGGCATGGAAAAAAAGCCAGAAAAATTGGGAAAAGAACAGGTTTTCCCCGGTTGTTGTTGTTTTCCAAAGCCCCTTTTTTTCCGAAATAGAGGGGAGGGGGAGTGTGTGGAATATTAAAACTATAGCAAACTGTTTTTTTCTTTCTGTTTTTTTCCAGGGGAAAATGGGGAAAAAATACCTGGTCTTTCCCATTTTTTTCCGGGGGTTTTCCAGGCCTTCCCATCTCTAGTCAGGCAGAAGAAGTGGAAAGGAAGAACGGGCTGGGGGGTTGTGGCACAAAGGAAATGAAAGACAGAGAAAGAACAAATAGGTGGGAGAGTGTACACCATTAGAGCTTATTATCAGAATTTGTTTCCTATGTAAGGATTTAATCTCGAACCATGAGAACAAATTATAAAGAACTGTGGCCCAGAGACTGTGCAAAATACATTTCTTTTACCCCTTCATAAGCTCCAGAGAAAGGATTTGCACTAAGGGATTTGCATTAACCTCCAATTCCTGGCAGAATACAGACCTGTTATTTGGGCACTGATTTCTGAGTGAATCGAGTACCTTGATGGCTAAAGTATATATCCATAAAAATTCAACACCCTTTATCACCAGTCTTAGAGCAAGACATTAAGCAACCTGAGGCAGAATACAAGGTGGCACCCTGCCGTCACAACAGGACCAGCACTTTTCAGCCTTGCCATGCTGTTCAGACATCGATTGTTGCCTTTATTTATCCCTTTAAATCCCATTAACTGAAGCATCCTACTTTAAAAACAGGGCTGACCCTGCTTTTCCCCTGCTATAGCCTCTGGATGCTAACCGATCAGAAGAAGCCGAAAAGTGCCAAACCCCAAGTTTTCCATTTTCAAATTCTCCCAGAGTAGACTGGCTCCACTTTTAAAACAGTAAGCATTTTATTGTGCTGACGGATTCCTAACAGTTTAAAATAGAGAGCACACATCAGCCCTGGCTATTCCTCCTGGGGATGATGGGAGTCCAACAAAATCTTGAAGGCCACAGGTTCCCCATTCTTGCTTTGAAAAGGCAGAGTAAAAACCCAAATTGAGTTTTTAAAGAAACCTCAACAACCAGACAGCATACCTGTCCAGGTTTATATATGCTCATGGTTCATTTTGGTTTGGGACAATCATTGTAATGCACACCATCATTATTTTACTTTATTTTATTTTATTTTTGAACACTTGAAACTTTTTTCCTTTTAAGGGTTCTGCTCCAGCTGAAGTTCAAGGGACTCTCAAATAATGGTTAGAGGGGAAGGGGGATACAAAAAGGTTCAGTTTAAGTTTAAGATCCCTGGAGAAGGAGGTGTTTTGTGAACTCGTCCTCTGGTGCCTGCAAGCTGCTTCTGGGTTCAACAAACTGAAGGTCAGCGTGCACACTTTTGAAGTTAGTGTTATTATTTTTCATAAGGCAAAGGGACTTCAAAAGCATGCCCCTGGAAGGAGACCTCAATAGAAAAGAGAACTGCAGAATGTACCCAGTGTGAAATGGCTGTTGCAGTCATTTTTGAAGAGTGCAGCAGAATTACAGTGACAAAAGCAGGAGAAAGTGCTAAAGCTGACAGTGGATTTCAATTTTTAATTGCTTAATTGATGAATCAGTTAAACGCACAACAGTTAATTGACTCAACAGTCTATATTTAGAAAACTCTGCATGTGCGATGGTGCGGGAGGGAGGGGGCCGTGCGTACATTCCACAACTTGTAAAAGATTTTCAATATCTACCGCTGCGTATGCTTATCCCATTAGTGTAAATGAAGTGCTATTAATTACTGGTGGTGGTGAGAAGTTTGGGGAAAAAATACATTCACTAAATTAATTAGTTTTGTTTGATTTCCTTGTCTCATATATCTACACAAATTCCAGGAGTTAAAATCAGCGCACTCACAATTTGAATTAGATAAAAGTAAAATGTGTGCATATTACTGCGCTGGATCCAGGAATGCTCAAGAAAAGGAACCTATAAGTTTATTAATGCCGTGCCCATATGCTTTTGTTTCAATGCCCTTCATAGTAAATGCTAGCACAATTTGCACTGTGCGTTCAAAGGTATATGTGCATGTTCTGTATGCGACAGCAGTATGGAAGCATAATGCTCCTATCAGGGGTCAGCAACCTTTTTCAGCCGTGGGCCGGTCCACCGTCCCTCAGACCATGTGGTGGGCCGAACTATATTTTGGAAAAAGAAATGAACAAATTCCTATGCCCCACAAATAACCCAGAGATGCATTTTAAATAAAAACACACATTCTACTCATGTAAAAACACGCTGATTCCTGGAACATCCGTGGGCTGGATTTAGAAGGCGGTTGGGCCGGATCCGGCCCCCGGGCCTTAGTTTACCTACCCATGAACTAAACCATTCCTACCGCTGCACTTCCATCAGATGTACTTCACCTGCTAAGAACGCTACCCAGGGGAAAGATGACTGTTCCCGTCTTTGGACCCACCTTGAGTGCATTGCATGTGTCGCAATCACGGCTATGTTGCCTGCATCTAGCTTCCAGAAAGACCCAGGGCCTTGGTGATATTATCTTGTGCCAATTGGCCTGTTTTGCAGGCGACATTGTGGCTGGTGTGGCAGCTTCCATCACCAGCTTCTGCTTGCCCCCTCCACTCGTCCTGAAAAGGGTAGTACAGTGGTACCTTGGTTCTCAAACGCCTTGGTTCCCAAACACCGAAAACCCGAAAGTAAGTGTTCCGGTTTTTGAAAGATTTTCAGGAGCCAAAAAGTTTCAATGTTTCAGTCATGCTAGCAACTATGTTATGCTGCTGTAGATTGCCACTAAAATGTTACTCAAAGTGGGATTTGGAGAAGAGGTGAGTTTTGAGCTTCCTTGGAGCCTTGGTACTCAAACGCCTTTGTTCTCCAACGTCGAAAACATGGAAGTAAGTGTTCCAGTTTTCGAATGATTCCCGGAAGCCAAATATCCAATGAGGCTGTCGGCTATTGTTTCCGGGGCGCCTGCACCAATCAGAAGCTGCGCCTTGGTTTTTGAACATTTCAGATGTCAAACGGACTTCCGGAATGGATTAAGTTTGACTCTTTTGTTTTTGCTATTTATTTTGTGTTTTTGTTTTTGAGGCTTTTTCGGGGCATTTGTTTTTGTGACTGTGTGGAACCCAGTTCAGCTACTGAATGACTGATTGTGTGACTGCGGAAATGGATAAAAGCCCACCCATCCAAACAATGCCTATCATCAGTGCAGGTAAGAAAAAAAAATATTTTTTAATTTTTATAATCTACAATACTGTCTTATTTATTTTGTAGTACAGTACATTGATTATTGCTTTCATTCTATGGGTCAATGGTCTCGTTAGATAGTAAAAATCAAGTTAATTTGCTGTGTTAGGGGTTGTTCTTAAGAGTCTGGAACAGATTAATCCGTTTTACATTACTTTCTATGGGCAAGCGCACCTCGGTTTTGGAACGCTTTGCTTTTGGAACAGACTTCTGGAACAGATTAAGTTTGAGAACCAAGGTACCACTGTACAATTTATTTAGATCATGCTTGGAACTCCTGCTTTCCTTAGCCAGTCCAACTTGACCTCATCCCAGTGTCCATCATTGATCCTGTGCCTATTGACTGCAGTGAAGCAAGGCAACTGCTATGGAAGAAGCTGGGGCCTATCCCAGGCTGTGGGAAAGGGCACTTTACATGCACATCTCCCTTCTTGCAGTCGGGTGTCAATGTGCAAATGGTAAGCCTATTTACTTGATAGCACTCCAATTTTTATAAGCTGTTTTATTTTCCCTCCAGATAGTTTGTTAAGAAGGAAGGATTTACGATTTAGCTGAGGCTGAAATTTCTCATTGTCCATCAGCCCACAGATTGTTAATAGCTAGCTTTCAAATTACACTGGATAGGGACACATTTTTTCCCCCTGTGATGCGCATCATATATCTGGGTTTTGTGTTCGCACTTGATAAAGCCGTGGCCAAAAATGAATGTATTCATGAGCTATCTTTCATATATATATATATATATATATATATATATATATATATATATATATAAAGCTTGGCCAAAAATATTTCATAAATTAATTCTATTGGCATGACTGATTGATCTCATGCTGATTTTTTAATATATATACATTTCAGAATAGTAAATGGGAAACCAAAAATAGTATTTGCTCCCACCCCCCTGTGTCTTAACACATACTTGCACAACCTACTGGCAGAAGATAATGGATTATGATCACTTCAACTCCGTAGTTGATATTAAATGTGAGATTATCGAAGTAGTGCTACATTTTCTAATCTCTCGTGTGGAAATGTTATGCAAATTATTTGTAAATGTGCGAGCCTCGGGAGCAAGACCAGCTCCTATGGCAAAGGTATGTGCAGTAATTTATGTCTCAAAAGTTTAACTGGGTAGAAGTTCTTTCTACATGGTGCTAGAAATGGAAAGAGCACCATCTTGTGGGCATAAGGATGTATTTCCATGTCTTGGGTGGTTTCAAAAGAAGAAGCCATACAAGAAATTTCTTACAGTGCACAGCACTGCAAAAGGCGCTATAAGGAACTGAATTGGAGTATAGAATATAATTGCAGCAGTTGATGACACTACAGCTTCTTCCATGTTCATGGAATCTTCTCAGAACCTTCAGCAGTATTTCAGTGATGCCAAAGTTCTCACACCAACTCTCTTTCCTGCACTACTCACAAAATGTCGGAATCACAAGGCATGTTTAACAATCAGGTGACACAGACACTATCAATGATGGTGTCTCACATCCCAGAAGCTGGGGCAACCCACCGTGAGAAGGAGTTCCATAGTGGATTCCATCCAAAAAACCCTGAGTGCAGTAACCAACTAATGTGTCCTTGTAGCACAATGATTTCTACTTGCACAGTGGGACTTTCTCCCTCTCTCCTTCCAGCCCATGCTTTCCACAAATCTGCTCCAGAAGGTTGGAAGAACCCATAGAACATATTTAGGAGGAAAGGGGTAGGTCCTAATGCACAAGCAGAAATCCTTGGGTTGAAGGAACTGTGATTTAGAGCGAATTTGGATTAAACCTAACATGCCAGAATCCACAGCTGGGCAGATTCTTCATTAGGGCCAACCAAAAATGTCCCCAAATAATGAGCAAGCACAATGACTGGGTTCTGTCTGAAAGCCCAGTTGGGGGTTGAAGTGCAATAGAACATCCCTGAATGGCAGGGATGCCGACTTGGACCCCAGGTTATGGGCGCCCAGCGTGTGCGCTGTGATGTCATGACATCAAGTTGCAACATGGTGTCATGATGTCACGCACCCTGCAGCCTCGGAAGCTGACTTCCGGTGCCACCAGAAGTCAGGTTCTGAGGTCTTGCAAGGCCTTGGACAGCATTTCCGAGGTCTCACGAGGCCTTGGACATGACTTCCAGTGCTTTGTGAAGGCACTGGAAGTTGCATCAGGGGCCATGAATTGTGGGTGCTGAGCACCCACAACATTTTTTGTGGGTGCTTTGGCCCCAGGGCTCCCTATAGTTAGCGCCCCTGCTGAATGGCATTCTGGTGGGATTCCACCATGAGATCTGAATCAATGGGGTCATTATTTTGTCAGAATCGACCCTGATGGAGATATCAGCCGGTAAGAGCGTTGACTGATCCAGGGTACAAACCCAATGCCTGTGCCCAAATCCATGTTACATTCGTAATTTTATTGCAGCCATTTGGACCACACTGTCATTTTCCTTGCCTCTGTGGCCACCAAATATTGTCAAATGCCAAACAAGTACCATTCCACATCAGCTTTCATATGCTGTCAGAGTCTAAATATTATGGCAAGTCAATTATCAAAAAAACTGTTAAGTGTCAAATATTGAAAACATAAATCAAAGTCAAATCTCAAATATTTAAATCAAATATCATTGGATGCCAGTATTCAGAGAATATCCAGTAAGCAGTTTTGCAAGCACCATATATATTTTATGCATTTCGTTCTATTTTTTCCAGTTCTGCTACTGACATCTAACTACATTATTATGAAAGACAAATCACAGCCAAAAGTAATTTGAACTTGCAGTCATAGCCTACCAAATGATCAATCTAGATTTTTAAAAAATAAAAAAATAAAAAAAATATTAATTTCTAGCCAGGTTTCTGTGTAAACATGAAGTTAAAGGTACATGTCTGATTTTTAAAGGCAGGTAGTAGAATCACAGATGATAGCATTTTGATGAAAAACTAATCAGTGTTTCACTTCAATAAATTGCTCTCTTTGATAAATATACAACTTTGCACCTTTTTTTACCCTGTGGCAGAATTTCAATTGACTTTGCTTTATTTGCTAATTCACAACTTGTAATTCATCATTGATACCACTTATTCATCGGGAAGATTCATGAAATGAATCAAATGTGAGCAATGCTTCAGATATGTTTTGGCTAACTATTTTCTTTCAGAGAAAACCCAAAAGAACACCATATATTCAGGGTTGATGCAAACATTCAAGAAATTGGATGTGCTCCGCCCCCCCCCCGCCCCCCCCGATCCCACAAGAAGTTGGATGCAATCCCCAAAAAAACAAAATAAATACAAACACAAACACAAACACACACACACAAACCCATGAGATTTTCCCACAGTAGTCAGTGGGAAGAAAAAAATCCCCATTTGTACATGAGAGATGTAGGAACTACGTTCCTCCCTATAAATGGCAAAGAGAAATCCCAGTGCTTATGGCCTTTGGAACTGCAGGCATAATTGTGAAGAAATTAAATATTGTACAATATTGTTACCTAACAAGTCTGAACTTAGATATCTGGGGCTCTCTATGCTGCCGTTGAGACCCTTCTTATGCAAGACCATATATTGGGCTACACCCACAACTAATCTCGAGCCACCCTTTCCACAAATGCTGTTGCCTACATGAAATACATCAGTGAAGTTTGATAAACAGCTCAGGACCACAATACCTCAAGGACTGCCTCTTTCCATATGAATCTACCCTGAGATCATCTTCTGAGGCACTCCTTTGTGTTCCTCCTCCTCGAGAGGTCCAGAGGGTGGCAACAAAAGAACAGGGCCTTCTTTGCAGTGGCCTCCCGTCTGTGGAATGCTCTCCCCGGGGAAGTTCACCTGGTGCCTTCATTATACACCTTTAGGCGCCAGGCAAAAATGTTCCTTTTTAACCAGGCCTTTGGTTGATCTGATTTATATCCTATGCCCTTTTAAAATGTGGTTTGTTATCTTAGGTTATCTTAGACAATCATTAAAGGACAATATGAATATGGTTTTAAATACAGGCGAGCTGCCAGAATCATGGAAGAAAGAGGATCCCCGTCATAAAAGGAATGCCAACTTTCCCTCTCTAATAGAGAAGGTGCATTTTTTACCTATGTAACAGAGTCGGAGCGTGACGATGAAATGATTGGGGTCAGAGGATTTGTCATTTGAATCTCTGCCAGTCAAAAGCTGGGTTGTTGTTGTTTTTTAAAAAATTAAAACAGGTATTCAAAGTGCTCACTGTAAAACAAAAGCATATTCTCAGAGAGGTTGATTTGTGCTGAGAAAGTGTTAGATCATTTATCACAGGCATGCCTGCTTTGTGCGATGAACCTAAGGACCACTCAGGAATATAACTTCAACCAAAAAGAGAGCAACTGCAACTTGCAAGTTGGGGAAAAACCAATAACAACATTTAACAGGCGGACAATTGCTTCTCAAAGACATTTAACGCTATAGCAAGAAGAGATCCAGAAATCTGTCTCAGCTTTGAAGCAGAAGACATTTTCCCTACTTTGTCAAAGCGCCATCATTTGCCTTTTTAAGCCTTCGAGATGATAGCGTCGCTCCTTGAAAGTCTATTTGCTATATTGAAAAAGTCCTAGTCTACATTCTTCCATACACAGAGTTCACTGGGTTACATAGCATTGCTTTTATTTGCAGGGTTGTTAAGACTGGAGGTTGCATTTGTAGATTTAGAGGACTGTGTGTGTGTGTGTGTGTGTGTGTGTGTGTGTGTGTGTGTACGTTTAAACAGCCCTGCTGGGACTTTAAAAAGCAGCAGTTGCACCTTTCACTTCCACTTCCAATGTAAACTGATAATTTTTTTAGGCCAAAATTAGAGCAGAAAACAACTACAGTGGATCTCAGGACAATTGAGCATCAGTAAAACCCACATCGGTATGCTATTTCTTTGTCTACTAAGCTCAGGTACCCTATAGGTTGTCTCAGTGTCATGACTAGCCTGGCCACAGGTCACCATGTGATTGCACCGATTTCTATTTCATCCTGTGCACATCACAAGCAGCACAGTTTCCATTCAGCTCCCTTTGCCTTCTCCTAAATCGTCAGTCATTTGTCCCATTATCTGCTATGGCTTAAGCTAAGGTAATGAATTGTGCAATTACCGTAATTACGTAATTAATGTTACACATTTCAGTGAAAGGGAAATGTATCTACAAATACATTTCAGGATTTTTGTAAAATCATTATTAGGAACTCAGGCTTACAGTTGCAATATTGTACATACTGAGAAAAGTCTTGTTGGTCTTAATTCTGAGTAGATGTGTATTTGTTGGGCTTTTGTTTCCATCAGCCAGAGCCAGCATGGTCAATAATCAGGCATGTAAGGTAAAGGTAAAGGACCCCTGGATGGTCATGTCCAGTCAAAGGCAACTATTGGGTTGTGGTGCTCATCTTGCTTTCAGGCCAAGGGGGCCGGTGTTTGTCCATAGACAGCTTTCCGGGTCATGCGGCCAGCATGACTAAACCACTTCTGGCACAACAGGTCACCGTGATGGAAGCCAGAGCGCACAGAAGCATCATTTACCTTCCCACCACAGTGGTACCTATTTATCTACTTGCACTGGTGTGCTTTCGAACTGCTAGGTTGGCAGGAGCTGGGGCAGAGCAAAGGGAGCTCAACCATCGCGGGGATTCGAACCGCTAACCTTCTGATTGGCAATCCCAAGAGGCTCAGTGGTTTAGACCACAGTGCCACCCGCGTGATTGGTCAATAATCAGACATGATGTTGATATTGCAACACAAGCTCACCGGATAGCTCAGTTGGTTAGAGTGTGGTGCTGATAATGCCAAGGTTGCAGGTTCAATCCCTGTATGGGACAGCTGCATATTCCTGCATTTGCAGGGGGGTGGAGATGATAATCAGGATCCTTTCCAAATCTACAGTTCTATGTTTAAGCTTGAAATATGTATTTAAATATGTATTTTTTAAGGATGATTCTATGATATTTTTTTTATCCCTGACCTATAATCTCAGGAGAGGTGTGCCTCCTTCTCTCATGACTAGGAAATGTTACTTCTAAGGTGGTACCTACACATTTTTCATTATCTAATAATAGTAATAATAATAATAATGGAAAATACCATTTCTTTCAGAATGAGGATGTGGTTCAGATGAACATTTTAGCAGATATAATTTGATTAATTAGTCAAATAACACTCCTTAGCTGGGAGACAGCCTTACTTATTGTACAGCGCTGCTCACTGCTTCTGTCTCATTTTTTTTAAGAGTCTGCCTGTATGTATGAATAGTGTTGATTAGAATTGATTTCCTGCCAAATGTGATGCCTTCCATGACGAAGAACTTGTGTATTCAAGAAATACCCTCCACTGGTTTTGCAAGTCTTGATGTGCAGGCAGATGAGCTTGGAATTTCAAAAGGTAAAAAAGAAGAAGTCATAAACCCCAAGAGACAAGCAGGCAATGGTGTACCATGCTGAGCACTCTCTTATTCCAGAAGAACTGTGACAACGATAGTAGTATATGTTGGGTGTACAGATGCAGAATAGGGCTGAAGTCCTTTACTCATCTCCTTAGTTCTATTAATTCAATGGAAGATGTGTGTAAGATTGCAGCTCAACTCCTTCATTTCAGGAAAGCCTTCCTTAGGAAATACATCTATGAGTCTCTTCATGTTTCAGACTCTGTTTGTACAACCAGTAGGTGTTCAAGATGAGGTTTTCCTGGTTCAGTCTGACCTATGCTCCACTCCCCTCAAATCCCAGTTCAACTAGTATAACCTTTGAAACTATATATATATATATATATATATATATATAGTCCAGTAGCACCTTAGAGACCAACTAAGTTTGTTCTTGGTAACTTTGTTTTTGGTAAAAACTTATTCAGTAATTGGAGCCCCTAAATTAAGTTTTTGTGTGCTCACTTTTTCCTATTTCCTCAGCCTTTATTTTTATTTTTAACATTGCCAATATGGACATGTGAATTAGATAATTCAGCCCAGTATACATAAAGGAGCATCTACACCCCCATCATTCAGCCCGGACACTGAGGTCCAGCTCCGAGGGCCTTCTGGTGGTTCCCTCACTGTGGGAAGTGAGGTTACAGGCAACCAGGCAGAGGGCCTTCTCAGTATATTTTATCATATGTGGTGGTATTGCAGCAAGGTTAAAGCTTACTGGGAATGATACATAATGAATTGAAAAATATGTTCAAAATAATATTTGTTTTAAAAAACCCAGAAGCTTTCCGTTTGGGAATTATAGGGACAGAATTACCCAAACTGTATAGAAATTTATTCATGTATGCGACTAAAGTGGCAAGAATTTTATTTGCCCAAAAATGGAAAGAAGAAGAAGTCCCAACGAAAGAAGAATGGATACAAAACCTTATGTGCCCAAGACATTGACTCTATAAAACATATTTTGCTGCACTGTGTGAAATTCGAGCAAGCCAGGGCAGAACTGATATTACCCTTGCTAGTACCTTTCCCAGGAAAGTCAGAGGCTTACTATGTCAGGTTCCTGCTGGAAGACCGGACAAATGACAGAAGAACATTAGCAGTGGCGAAGTTTCTATCGGTGGTTGCAAGAACCAATGATCCCTATTCCTAAGTCTGAACAAAATGCTTGTGTAACCTGAAGGTGGGCTGTCGAAATTGTGTACTGTTTTGTAATGAATTGTTGGGTCTCTGGACTGTAATAAAGATTTGATTGATTGACCTTAAGGAATATGCAGAAATGGCAAAACTTACTGGAAAAATAAGGAATCAGTATAACAAACTTTTAATAAAAGAATGGAAATGGTTTATTGAATATTTACAAACAAACTGTAAACAGATAAAAACATTGGCAGGATGATTGTAACAACCTGCAGTTTTATAAGAGTATATATTTAAAGTAGATGAATAAATGATTAAGTTAAGTTAATTTGGAATATGCAGAAAATTTAAAAGATAAATTCAAGGAAGCGCAGAAAGAGCGGGAAGGAAGTCGAGTTCTGTAATGTTAAAATGATTACAAAATTATTGAAATGTATAAAATCGAAAATCATTTAAAAATGAATGTATAAAATGTATAAAATTGAAAATCATTTATCTAAAATCATAAAATCAAAAATCTTTTTTTTAAAAAAAAAAAAAAAGACAGGAGATAAAAGATCCCTCTGCCTGCTCTTTAGCTGGATTTTATCACCACTCTGTCTTCTCCTTAGAGACCAGGAGATAAACCTTTGGAGGCTGACAGGCAAACCATTTTCTCTAGTTTGGTGAGCCAGATCTGACTCATAGCTTAGCTACCGCTACTGGTAGCTCATTCGAGAAAAAGGTAAGTTGGGGAAAAATGGGAGGAGGAACATACTTCCCTTATAAACCTACCTTAATGCCATCTGGCTTTGCACCAGTATTTAACAAAGTGCTTGTGTGTAAATATTCTGCAGCAAAGCAATGCTAAAAATATCCTGAGGCAAAGCAGTGCTACAACGAAACAACTATAATTCTGATGGAAAGCTATCCTAATTAAAGGCAAATGGAAAGGTCTTTCATGGCAGCTGGAAGACCATTGAGAAAGCAGCAGCGGAGCCTCTCTTAACATTGCATCGAGGCAACAAGTAAGTGATCCTGATACTTTCCGCATTTTGAGTGTAAGCTACTGTGCTCCAATTGTCATTTCAATTAACAAAATAATGAATCTGAAATGTGGAGAATGCAGCGAAGCAAGAACGCATTTAGCAAAATATACATGCGTACAGATCCTTGTTTCCTCTGAAAGGTTATTTGAGTGTAAATCTGACATTTCCAAATGTGAGACTTGTGAAAACTAAATCAATCTAAAGTCATTTATCACTTTGGTAATGAAATTTCATGTTTATCTTCTTTCTCATTATCATTTAAAGAGGTCTTTTCCCTATGATTATTAGCCTTGCATCTGACCTTTCTATGCAATTAACTTTCTCCCCCCCCCCCGCCGCCGCCACAGCCCACCCACCCACTTACACATGACCTAGATAAGGATCTGCTCTTTGGGAACCAAATTTGTGTAGTTATATAATTGCTCTCCCTTTTACAAAAAGGAACAAGAAATGTGATATGATAAACACAACACATTCCAGCGTAACTCATTCTAAATAGTCTGCTCATGATAATAATAATAATAATAATAATAATAATAATAATAATAATAATAATAATTTATTTATACCCCACCCATCTGACTGGGTTTCCCAAGCCACTCTGGGTGGCTTCCAACAGAACATTAAAATGCAATAATCAATTAAACATTAAAAGCCTCCCTAAACAGGGCTGCCTTCAGATGTCTTCTAAAGGTCTGGTAGTTGTTGTTCTCTTTGACATCTGAAGGGAGGGCGTTCCACAGGGCGGGCGCCACTACCGAGAAGGCCCTCTGCCTGGTTGCCTGTAACTTGGCTTCTCGTAGTGAGGGAACCGCCAGAAGGCCCTCGGCACTGGACCTCAGTGCCCAGGCAGAATTGACTGCCCCCTTTTTAATTTCAGAAACTCTTTATGTTACAAGTTCAGTGATATTAACTCTGGGTGGAACTAAATTCATGCAGGACATCCAAAGTCTACTCTGAGGTAGGGATGTAAGAAGGTATTGGGGGGGGGGTGTTCATTCTGCCCTGTATTCATCACACGCAACAATGCTTCCATCTCACTGCAATGCATCTTCCCCCAGTGATCCCAAATTCATTTCTCCCTCCGCTGTGACAGCATTACATAACTTACATAATATACACAAATTACCTTGCCATTATCTCATTCTACCCCATTCATTTCAATGAAAAGGAAATGGCATGCAAATGCAGAGAGGAGTAGGGACATAATCAATCATGTGTCATCTTTGTACTGAAAGCAACAGCAGCAAATACCAATTGTAGTCACTGGATTGATTTCTTTTCTGGACATGGGATGAGCAAGTGAACATTAGCCATCTGCTTCCATTTGAATTTCTGTTGGGATTCTCTGACACTCTTACTTAGAGGTAAATGCAGGGGGCGGGGGTTCAGCCAGAACTCAGTTCCGGCACCTCTCAGATGGGCACCATTGCCATTATAAGAGAACAAGGGAAGCATTCATGGTGAGATCTGGCACATCTTTTTCTAGAAAAATAGCACTGGGTAACTGATATAATACAGGTAATTAAAAGGTACTAGATCTGGGTGGTGCTGTGGTCTAAACCACTGAGCCTCTTGGGCTTGCCAAAGTCAGCGGTTCAAATCCCCATGATGGAGTGAGCTCCCGTTGCTCTGTCTCAGCTCCTGCAAACCTAGCAGTTAGAAAGCATGTCAGTGCAAGTAGATAAATAGGTACCACTGCGGTAAGAAGGTAAACGGCGTTTCCGTGTGCTCTGTCCAGTTGCACCAGAAGCAGTTTAGTCATGCTGGCCACATGACCCGGAAAGCTGTCTGTGGAAAAACGCCGGCTCCCATGGCCTGAAGCAAGATGAGTGCTGCAACCCCATAGTCACCCTTGACTGGACTTAACCGTTAAGGGGTCCTTTGCCTTTTTACTAGGCACACCTACATAAGAAACTGCCCTATACCAAGTCAGTTCACTGATCTATCTAGCTCAAAATTGTTGCCTGGTAATTTTTAATTACTGAGCATCCGTCCTAGGCAGCCCCATTTAGAGCTCATGACAACAAGCCAATCCCAGATGTGATCAGAAAATGGGTAATTTACTGTGGCTAGGTCGTGTTTCTTAAACAAGCGTACCAACTGGCATAGAATCAGACTCTTGTTAAAGGCATTGCATGCTACAAATGACACTTAACTGAATAATACCAAGGAGCCCTGCTGGCGCAAACCAAAGGTCCATCTCATCTAATATAAACCAAAATATTTGCGAAGCTGAAGCTGATTCAGGACCACCGCCCCCCATTTCCTGACCTGCTCCTGAATGGCCATTGGCTAGAAAACCAGTGTCATTTTTTCAGCAGAATTCTGCACCAGCTGAAGTTTCCAAACCACCTTCAAAGAAAGCTGCACATATAAAATGTTGTGGCAATCTAACCTAGATAGATACTATTGGTCTGTCCCTACATAGGATTATTATTATTTTTGTTGTTGTTGTTACAAAAATAGAAGGCAGAAAAAGAGAGAGGTACTCAAAATGATGCTTGAAGATGGTGGACTATGTCGAAATGGCCAAAAGAGCTGGGAAAATCAGAAACTAGGAAGAGAAGAATTTTAAGAGGGAATGGTGAAAATTCAGTACTTAAGGGTACATTGTAAGCAACTGAAAACTTTGGCAGGATTTGAGCAATGCTTGTAATGTAAAAAAAAAATGGGGAAATGGGCAATATTCTTTTAACAACTTAGAGGAAATAAGATAAGCAGATGGAAAATTGGATTGATAATAGAACCGGGGGGGGGGGAGTCAAGGGATTCAGAGAATCCTAAAGGAGGAGGTGATTGATGTGTTTGAATTTAAATTTATTATGTAAAACTTAATTTAAAAAAATATTATAAAAAACAAAAACAAAATGATGCTTGAAGTTAAAAACAAAATCAGCAGCACCTTCTTTCACAACATAGTATGCCCATTGCACTCCAGCATGCCACCTTTTTCAGGTACAAGAAGTTGAATTGAGGGAACAATCCTATGGTAAGATCTCCTGGAATGAACAATTTAGGAGGCAGCGGATTGCTGGCTCAGCTGGCTACTTCCTGGCTTAGTCAGGCTCAGCCCCAGCTCAGTTGAAGATATACTGTGATACCTTCCTCTTCTCAGATCAGCTGCACGAACCAAGGCCTATGCAAGTCCCCCCCAAAAAGTTATGGCAGTGGGACCAGAGAGGAAAGACTTTACATTCAGCTCAGTCACATGACCTGGGAACCCAGCATAGAATACAATTTTAAAGGTTTGCTCTCCCTCTAGCAGCAGCAGTTGTCCGCTGATAAACAGGGTGTAGATCTGGTGTCATTTTAGGAGGCCATAACCTACACTGGTTTGCTTTACACCAGCTTCTCTCCTATCTGCATGACAAGTTCCAGAGACAAAATACTGTAATTACTCAGCAAGTTAAGCACTGTGGTAAGCGGTGCAAATGGATCTGGAATCCTTCCTGGCGTGACCATAAATCAAAAGGGATTAATGAAGCAGCAGTCAAGTTTCTTGGACAGAGCTCGATATGTGGAGAAATTCCAGCAGTCTAAGAAGGCTACAATAAAAGATATTTGGCAACAACCCTAAGCCATGAATATGGGGTGTTTAAAACCTAGAGGTGACACCAATGAACGAAAAATCTCCCCGACCCAAAAACATTCCTATATGTTGAAGAATTGCAATGAAAAGGAATCGGGAGAGGAAATTGTTGATGTTTGCATATTTGTCCCATGCCTGGAACAGAAATCTCTCCATCAAATGCAATCAGGATGGATCTACATTGATCTATAAAACATTATTAAATGTAATGTTTTCCCATAGCGCCCTCTGCTGTCACATTTTAATAACACAATTTTAACATTCTAAATGGCCAGTGTTGACCACTTACTCTTTATTTATTTTTTCTTACAGTATTTGCATTGCATTTCCTTCGCACTGAAATGAAGGGGCGGGTGGAGTAACATAATGACAATGTAACTGACGTAAGTTCATGTAACTCTGCCACACTGGACAGTGAGAAACATGGTGTCATTTTGGGTGGAAGACAATCTGAAACAGTGGGGCAAAAATTCAGGGCAAGAGGGGGGAAGGGTGCATTTTAAAATCGCTATCCTACATACAGAAAACAATCATGACAAAAAAGAAGAAGGATGAGCTAGAATGCTTTCTCCTGGTTTTCTATGTGCAGGATTTTTAAATTTTTATTTTTTGCAAGGAAGCACGTTTTTGTTCACTTGAGCTGCTACACCTGCCGTATGAAGTGCCACAACCCAGACAACTAGATCAAGGAGGGAGGAACCAAAGAGCCACTTTTGAAACTGAGATTGTGCCGTGCTTCAAATCCCAGCAAGATGCAGATGGTTCAGAGAGGAAAAGAACTTTGATTAGAAAAGGACAAAGTGGAAATCTTGCTTAGATGAGAACTCACACACTCTGATAAGTCTTCAGTCCAGTTTCTAATTGATGCGGAACATACCTGGCAACTCTAGTGGGGATAGACTTTCCTCCTGAGTTCAAAGCCCATTCCCATGTCCTTAAAGACTTTAATGGAGCCAGTAAGTCGTAACCTCATTTGTACAGTTAATCCTCTATAGGAAGGCAACATGCTGTGGGTTGAATCATTTTTTTCCTTGAACACCTCTGTGGTGCTACTCTCATGGAGAACGAAGGAACATCTCTTCAAAACTCCACATATCCCCTCCCCAAAATCAATGGCTTTAATCCATTTTCCTTACTGCAGCTAAACAAAACCTACGCACATGGAACTTTTTTGTGTGCGTAATAATTTTTTATTAGTTTTCAATTGCAATAACCCAATAAAAGCCTCATTGTCACAATGCCAAATTATAATACAATTAATAATGCCAATTGTTCAGATGCCAAATTACAGTGATACCTCAGTTTACAAACTTAATCCATTCCTGAAGTCCGTTCTTAAACCAAATCCATTCTTAAACCGAGGCACGTTTTCCCTAATGAGGCCTCCTGCCACCGGTGCCCTTCCACCGTTCGTTCGGCTTCCGTTTGTAGACCGAGGTAAAGTTCGCAAACCGGGGCACTACTTCCGGTTTTGCGGAGTTCGTAAACCGAATAGTTCGTAAATGGGACTGTTCGTAAACTGAGGTACCATTGTTTATTGTTTTGTTGGCCCCCGCGTGCTAGAATTGATGATTTGATAATTTACTTTAAATCTGCATTCCAAAAACTTACGAATTCCAATTACACACCAGTCTGAATACTGCTATGATCATTCAAGTTTCTAACTGGTAAGAAGACTCCTTTTCCTTTGTTCTGCTTATCTACTTCCAAAGGGGGGAGGAAGCACATTTCCCTGAATCCTGACAAATGAGTGCAATGGGCCCCAACCAATGACACAGTGGGAAAAGGGAAAAACTGGAGCACTGGACTGATCTATTGGTATAAAATCATGTTTTAATTCCAAATACGGGTTGAAATAATTTAGGCTTGAAAAACACCCCCGTTTCCTTATTCCCCCTTTAATCACACAGAGCAGATACATCTTGCAAGGTAAATATTTAAATAGAATTAATGAGGGTCTCTATTACTCATCTTTAGCTCAAACCAGCGCCACTTGCAAATTCCACGAAAAGCGCACAGGACTGAATGTCGCAGCCACAGACAAGGTCAGCCGAATAAATTATTTCAGAGTAGTTTTATTCATTTTCCATCCTTTAATGCCCTCTACATACATACTTGTCTCAGTCTACTGATTACTTTCATTCCACACACACACACACACACACACACACACAATCCCTCTTAATTGTGTTATGGAATCATTCCAGGAGCCATAACTAGCAAGGGGGGAAATTACAGCAAAAAGTATTAGACAAAGTGCATTAATTTAATGTCTCATGAATAAACGTTAAAATTCAGTGAGGAGCGATATCGCTTTTAAATTAACACTAAAGACACAGTTACTCTTGGCCTTAGGAATTCAAATGCCTGTTGCTTGAGCTTTCCTGGGTCTGTTGATTAATTTATTATCAGTTTACTACAAGCTCTAAGCATAATTGGGATTTCCCTCGTGTCTCAACGGTGAATGCTAATAGTTTAGTGCATACCTCATATAACCCACAGAGACAAAACCTCTCATTTAGAAGTTTATTTAAATGTTAGGCGTATACTGCTCAGATTGTCAGAAAGGGATTAGGTTAATTAGATATTATGCTGTCACGTAGCGGCTTTTTCTTTTTTTAAAAAAAAAATCTTCTTTTTGTCTTTTTTACACACACATAGGATTTGTATCAGGATCAATCATGCATCGGTAGGAAATTCTGAATAAAGCACCAGAACGCAGCCATATCAAACAGATTGGCTAATGCTGGAGCGGCTATGGCTGAATACAATTTCTGGCAAATGAGTAAGACTTAAGATATTTCCCCACTAGGGAGCCATCACACCTATTTCCTTATTATATAATACTCATAAAATGCCCAGTCAGGATAACAGGTAGGGGAAAGAGGCAGAAGGATTGCCCATATATTTCAGGAATTCCCAGTTAGCAGGGGATCTGGGACAGGGAGTATATTTCAGTTCCACATTTGACTCAGATTGTCCCATTAAATGCAGTCATACATACAGGTATATAAAAGTGAAACTGCTCCTATGTCGTTCTGAATAGCCCGGCCCTTACTTTGGTCATTCTCTGGTACAGTCATACCTCGGGTTGCAAACACTGCAGGTTGCGCATTTTCGGGTTGCAGACCTCGCTGAACCCGGAAGTACCGGAATGGGTTACTTCCGGGTTGCGGCGCTCACGCATGCGCAGAAGCACAAAATGACATCACGCGCATGTGCAGAAGCACCAAATCACGTCACACGCATGCGCAGGCGCAGCACTTTGGGTTGCGAATGCTGTGGGTTGCGAACGTGCCTCCCGCATGGATCACGTTCGCAACCCGAGTTATGACTGTATTAGAATGACGGAGTCCAGGAGCTGCTTTTTGTACCTATATTATCACATTTGAAATTGATTAGCATGCCTCTTAATGTTAAAGCAAGCTTCTAAGCAGGTTTTATGCAAGCACACAGAGAGATGCACATATCTATAATGAAAATGCACAATAAAACTATCCCATTGAACTCAACTGAAAACAGAGACGTTATAGGTACTTTTGTTATCCAGAAAATCTTTCGATTAAAAAAACAAATAACCCCCCAAATGCCATCCCATTGAAAAAACACAGTAAGTTACAACTGGGAAGTTATTCTGAAGCAGAGCCCAATAGTGCCATCCCCTGCCACTCAGAACCTACAGTTAAAAACAAACTTGCTGTGCCAGTCAGGCACCATTTCTTTTTCCTTGTCTATCCTCTGCATCTGGGTCACTTGAAATATGCTTTGTGGTTCACCCTGGCGTGTGGCCGGGAGCTTATGATTTGCTCAGACTTCTGCAGCATGCAACCTCAGTGAAGTGACTGGCACTGTTTGCTCTGAGCATATAAAGAGTTTGTTCATCGATCATTGCTGGCATTTGAATAATGTCACTGGGTATTAAAGAGCCCTGTGTTTTGTGTGCTTGGTGCAAGTTTACAAGGTCAGACTAGTGAAGTGGGCTTCCGAGGCAAGGCTCCAAAGGGCTTTGTGCTCAAATCAAATTGGTGTGACAAAATATTTAGTGCTTTTGCAGCTCTGTACCAGCACACCGATGAAGGAGACTCGTGGCGTGAAATGTGGAGAAAGCAGGCTATATTTGACCCACATGTTAAGAACTTTTCCCAAAACACTTCTCCCTGTCCTGCCACCTTTGTGAGTTCTTTTACAGTGGTTACCTCGTGTTACGTACCGTCCCCCTTATGAATGCTGCGGGTTACGAGCTCCACTAACCCGGAAGTAGATGCCCCTTGTTGCGACCTTTGCCCCAGAATGCGAGTGGAAGTCGTGCTCCGGCGGCACAGCAGCAACAGGAGGCGCCATTAGAGAAAGCGTGCCTCATGTTACGAGCGGTTTCGGGTTACAAATGGAGCTCCGGAATGGATTAAGTACGTAACACAAGGTACCACTGTATTTCTTTATTTCTTTTGACAAAGTAATAATAAATAAAAAAAATATAAATGTGCAGCCCACCAACGAGATCATTCAATTGTAACTATCCAACTTCCCAAAATTTCAACACCTCTTGTGATGGTTTGATCCCTTTCCATTTTAACAATATAAATTCTACAAATTCTTCCCATATCTCCTCAAAATCATTTATCCTGCATATTCCCTGTCTTACCTTAATAGTGCATGTTAATTTAACATTATTAGCTATATCCCAAACCTCTTTATACCCTTCTTCCATTTTATATTCACCTTGCCCTTTGTGCTTCCAGGTTCTGACTAAAAAGCAGCCAGAGTTTTATCACCTGGTATACAGGATGATCTCCCTAGGTGTGATACGAGGTAAGGAGTTGGGTTTTTTGTTTTTGTTTTTAAGTTACCTACACTTTTAAATCATTTAAGTTTTTAATCACTGCTGTGTCTTGCTTTGTTTTATGGCTTTGTTGATTAAATCTGTTACAACTGCTTTTTATTCTTTAAAAATCATATTTTAATTATATAAACATATAAAAAACATATTGGTTTAGAATTTGGTATAGCTTGTAATGGTATATAGCTTTTAGCAAATGGCTAAAAGCAAACAGCAAGAAAAATACTTGCAATCTCTTGCAATATCATTCAATAGATAGATAAATATGAGTTACATTGTTACAGATGCTATACAGTTGTACCTCGGTTCTCGAATTTAATCCATTCCGGGAGTCCGTTCAACTCCCAGAACAGTTCGAGAAGCAAGGGGCAGCTTCCAATTGGCTGCAGGAGCTTCCTGCACGCAATCGGAAGCCGCGCCGGACATTCGGCTTCCGAAAATTGTTCGAAAACCGGAACACTCACTTCCGGTTTTCGATCATTCGCGAGCCGAAACTTACGAGTTTCAAGGCGTTCGGCTTCTGAGGTTCCACTGTACTTGGTTTTATGATGTCATTTCTTTAATCACATGCTATCTATTTTATTCATTTTGTAAGCTATCTTGAGAACGGAAGAGAATCGACACATTGAAAGTGAGAGTATATGCTATGGTATTAATTTAATTATATTATCTCTTTCTGGGATTGGAGGAAAATTAATTACCCAGAGGTTACACCCTTCAAATCTAGTGCGAGGAGCAAGAAAACGACAATTGTAATAACGAGGAAATATGCACCATGAAAGGCAAATCTAAAAAAATGTACCATACCTATGATTACTATTTTTAAAAGATTTTTTTTTTTTTTAGATGCATACTTAAGCATGCACGCTTAAGCCTGGACAACACTGAAATTTCCCTCCTGCTTCCGAAATACCTTGGAAATGTGAAATCCCTTCTGCTTTACATTTGACCATCGGTTTGGCTTTGCAGGAGATTTCCAGGAAGCTTATGCAGAGCATGCTGGCAGCTGTGTTTGTTGTGAACAGATTTTGGCTGCATCGCCTCCTGTCTCCTAATCCTCTCCTTTTCTCACTATGGTACAGCTTTAGGGGCACCAAAGCATCATGGGAAAAGAGGGCAACAGTTTTACAGTAAATTGGCACTTTCCACCATGTACAGAACTGGCACAGAACTGAAATATAATTAAGGATAAATTTCCCGTCTTAGGGAAAGATTATCCATAGGAATCTGCCATCAGAATAAGAAAACACCAAAGAAAATCGAAGCGCTGTGAGAAATCCAAAGAAGCAAAAATCCCAGCTTGCCGTAGGGACACCTGAAGGCGATGGAGAAGCGAAGCAGCTTCCAATATTATCCTCCATTAGCTTTTCCACTGCTCAGTATCATTTCCTTAACAGATCTCATCTCAAAACCTCTCTTTTTCATGAAACCCTTATTTCATCCCCCGGCCTTCATTCCTAGCTGGATAGAAAAAAAAAACTCTCTGCAGTGGAAACTGCATTTGCTCACACATCCATTCCTGGTTAGGCATGCTTCTCCTCAGATGACACAGATCCAAACCAATAAAAGCAAGCATGGTCAATGTCTGAGGCAGCAAGATGCAAAGCACCCTAAATGACAGTGTAATAATCAAAGTACGAAAAACCATAGCAGTAAACGGAATTATTGACAGCTGTCACTTTTTTCAAGATGACCAGAATTGTGTCCCCCTTTTGAATGTGTGTTTATCCTAAGGTTGCTGTACGTCCGGAGTTTCCCGGATATATCCGGAATACCGTAGTCGGCAGCAGTATCTGGGCAGAAATTGGGAAAACTGTCTGGGAAAATCTGAATGTGTCGGCATTGCCGTTTTTGCTATTTTCGCATTTTTGCTGTTTTTCCATTCTAGTTTTCTGTTTTGCCCCCAATAATGATAACAACAACAAACAAACAACAACAACTTTGCTCCCACTAATTATGATAATAATAATAATAAATTTGTTCCATAATAATAATAATAATGCTCAACAACTTTGGACAAAAGTAAGAAAAGCTCAACAACTTTGTCGTCTCACCCCCCAAAAATAATATAAATAAAAATAGAAAGTTCAACAACTTTGGCAGAAAAAGTAAGAAAAGCGCAACAATTTAACCCCCAATAATAATAATAATAATAGCTCAGCAACTTTGCCAAAAAAAACCCCTTAAATTTTCTGTCCAGATTTTCACTGTTTGAAATATGGCAACCCTCACTTTCACCCTATAAATCTTGCTTTGTGTGTCCGCACTATGGAAGCTTCAGTTGAGCTGCTGTTTCAAGCAGAGTTGTTTTACTTGGCACACACAAAACACACACTACGTGCAGGTTACACAAAGGCTTCTCTCCGTTTGGTCCCAGAGAGCTTTCTGTACTTCAAAATCTCTGGTGAGCAAAGTCTGCATGTAAATTTGGTTCCAATATGCAAAGAATGCTGAAAGAAGCTTAACGTTCTTTGAGTCCTGAGGTCTAGCGATTCTCCAGGACGTCTTCTCAGGCAGGTTCTTCTCAAAGGGTTCAGATAACTCCGCAGTTCCACAAGGAACCTTCCTGATAATGACCAACAACCCACAACCCATGCTGTAATCCAAGACCTTTATATAATAAAGACCTCAGCGTAACACTCAAAATGAAAGTGTGGAACTCAAAACAGAAGCGTAAAACTCAAAACGGAGTATGTTCAGCTTCCAAAAAAAGTTCGCAAACCGGAACACTTACTTCCAGGTTTGCAGTGTTTGGGTTCCAAGTTGCTTGAGTACCAAGGCATTTGAGAACCAAGGTACCACTGTAATGTCAACACCGACAGGCAACAACTGAGCTCGCAAACCCAACTCACTATTGTCTACACTGACTGGCAGCAGCTCTCTTGATCAACCTGTTTGTTGTATTGTCAACACTGGCTGGCAGCAGCACCGCTGATCAATCTACTCAGTCTTGTTCACACTGACCGGCAGCAGCCCGTCTGGGCTTCCAGCCCTGATCCCTTTCCCAGCCGCCAACGTGGAACCAATTGCAAGAAACAAAAGCAAAATACAAAAAACCTCAAGCAGAGACCAATCACACCTCCACACACAGCCACAAAAGGGGAAACAATTACACAATACTCATACAAAATACAGCAACCACCAGCAGGAGCCACCGGCACACTTAATACGACTCGCCTTGCATATAACCAAAGCTATAAATTGCAAATGATAACCCCCGCCAAGATAAGTAGCAGCAACAAATTAATTAGCTGCACCTCAAAACGCTCCCTCGGGTTCTGAATGAAAACTGGCACACTAAAGTAAAAGGAACGCACTGGCAGATTAATAAAAATGCACCCCAGCAATAATCACCGGCCCCTTTACCTCCCCCAGCAAATACCACCAAAGCAAGGCCTTACAACCACCCTGCCGATTTAAAACCACACAGGGCAAGAGTGGACCCCCAGCACCATTAATTCAATTCGAAAAGCGCAGTAAACAAGAGCCACCCAACCCCAGCAAAACTGCCCTCTCAGCTTCTGACCAGACGCAGCCAGGGAGGCACCCACATGGCGTACCTAGGAGAACCACAAACGCAATGCCAGCGGAAGTCACAAACAATTTATTGTTTATTTCATTTCATTTCATTTCTTCTGCTTTTGTACCAAGTGTCAGGGATTGTACTGAAGAGGAAGAAAATTGGTGGAGGGTCTTCCCCCTCCTTTTCTTCTGTAGCTTCCAGAGAGGAAGGAGGCAGACTCAAATTAACCCAGGGCTTTGAGGAAGATAACAGCTCAGAGACGGGCGAACAGCCTTCTCCCAAAACGCGGCGTTCCTTAAGGGTGCAAGAACAAAGAGCCCAGAGACAATTGTCCACGGACGGATGCCGTCAAAGCAGGTGTTGTTGCTAGAAGGGGAAGGAGGAGTAGCTCAGTGCGAGCAACGCAGATATGGAGGAAAGACCGGAATTCTTTGCCTTTTACTGTGATGACCGAATAAATCATACGTAAGAACTTACTTGCTTCCTCCCTGCCTCTTGGTGCCATTGGAGGGAGGGAGAGAATTCCTCAAGCCTGACACAAGCAAGCATTATTTTAAATATAACTGAGCTAGCAGGGTAGCAATATGTTCGGCTGTTTGCCCCAACCTAGCAGACATGCCTCCAAAGCAGCATGGGACTTAGCCTGCAGGAAGCAGATCTCACTTCTTAACCCGGCATTAGAAATTCACCACACACAAAAAACACCCTCCCACTCCAATTACAGTGATACCTTGGTTCTCAAACTTAATCCATTCCGGAAGTCCGTTCCAAGACCAAAGCGTTCCCAAACCAAGGCATGCTTTCCCACAGAAAGTATTGCAAAATGGATTAATCCGTTTCAGACTTTTAAAAACAACCCCTAAAACAGGAATCTAACATGAATTTTACTATCTAACGAGACCATTGACCCATAAAATGAAAGCAATAATCAATGTACTGTACTATAAAATAAATAAGACAGTATTGTAGATGATAAAAATTAAAATTTATTTATTTTTTCTTACCTGCATTGATGATAGCCATTGCTTGGATGGGGGGGTTTTATCCATTTCCGCAGTCACACAATCGATAATCAATTAGTAGCTGAACTGGGTTCCACACAGTCACAAAAACAAATCAACCGAAAAAGCCTCAAAAACAAAAACGCAAAATAAATAGCAAAAACAAAAGCGCCGAGCTTAATCCGTTCCAGAACTCCGTTTGACTTCCGAAATGTTGAAAAACCAAGGTGCAGCTTCTGATTGGTGCAGACGCCCTGGAAAAAATAGCTGACAGCCACATCAGATGTTCGGCTTCTGAAAAACGTTAGAAAACCGGAACACTTACTTCCAGGTTTTCAGCGTTTGGGAACCAAAACGTTTGAGAACCAAGGTAGCACTGTATTTATTACCCATTTAAAAATTGCAGCCAGGCATCTAAGCAGCAGAGAGCAGAGGCGACATGGAGGGAAGGCTTCCATTGGTTTCACCCCCTGGCCCAACCCGTGTCCAAGCCTGCATCCCCATTCGCCAAACCGGGATGCAGTTCAGGATCCGTTTCCTGATAGGTGGCATGAGCTTACGCCCACGCCACCCATCAGGAAGGGGTACCGAAGCTAGGATTCCCTCCTCGGGACCCCAGTGGAGCCTTTGCTATCCCGCAACGCTGCCGCACCAGAAGTGTGAGTGGACTAGTGTATTATTATAACTTGCAAATGTGGCAAAACAAAGCAGTTATGTTGGGCAGCTGGGCAGCATGCACCATTTATTACAAATTCTCTCATTTTGGAATGGTTAACATATGTTAAGACCCCCTCCGTTCCAGATAAGCACTACCAACATTTTACAAGAAGAGCAAACTGTATCCAGATACGGACGTTCATTTCTCCACCACGGCTTTTACATTAAATTATGGGTTAGTTAAATGGAATGAGGGAAATAATAAAGTAAATTACATTGCCTCCATTGAGCCCAGCGGGACGTTTGATTTAGCAGGCTGATGAAAGCTGAGGGAGAAATTAACTAAGATGGCAGCAGTGGATTATTAAAAGTGATTAAAGCTTATTATTGTGTTGCAGTAATAATGGCTCCTTTTCGAGAAATACTTATTTTCAACAACAACAGGAGTGCATCGGTAGGGTGTACTCAATTCCTCAGATTTCATATTTCAAGACTGAGGAGTGCTAAAAAGTTGTAACAGGACTTGGGAATTCAAAATATATTTGGGTCAAATTAATATAATTTAGTTTTAGTGTGTAAAATTGCATAGAAATCATTAAAATGATTGCCAAGCACTTGCAGTCATATTAAATACCGTAATTATAAATTATTTAGCATTACCTGACATTTGCAGAAGGTAAAATTTAATTTCTTTGGTTTTCCTCAAACAGTTTGTGCGCTTCTTCATCAAATGTAGACTGACCAAGCTAAATGTCGTCCAATCACAAAAAAATAGCAGATTTGAATTCCACACACCCAAAAACATATTTTTAAGACCCCTCACTGAAGAAATTTGCAAAAATTAAGTTTCACCCCTAAAATGACATACCCTGGCGCATCAGGAATGACTCTCAGGCCCTATACAGTATAGTTTATTTTTGAATAGTTTGTGGATCTTTCCCCAGATTGGGAACGTAAGCAGATGAGCCAAATTTGGCCCACAAGGAGATTTTCTCCAACACATCATATATGTCAGTGTAAGGCAGGTAGTGATGTAACTGTGTCAACTGTTTGTGCAACCAATCCCTGCAGAAAACAGGAGTGAAATCTCCAGTAATTTGGGAGCTCAATCCTGCTTTATTTAGCTGCACAAACTGATCCCTGAAGAAAGCCGGATTGAGTTCTCCACTCATTCGCTCATTTTAGATCCTATCTAGCAGCAACCCCGTTTCATGCTTCTAAATTATTCCATGATTCAACACCTGGTTATAATATGCTGACAATTCAGCCCTGGTTTTCCAAATCCCACCCCGAAAGTTGTTGGACTTTTTTAAGGAAGACCCCAGAACTGTTGAGCTTTTCTAAGGAAAACCCAAAAGTTGCTGAGCCTTTTTTAGACAAACCCCTAAATTGATTGGGGAGAAGTAAGAAGGAAGGATAGATGAACTTCACTGTTGGAGGGGGCATATTCCTGTGAAGGTCCCTCCCTATTGTGCTTTCAGCTATGCACAGTGTTCCTGCATGGGGAGCGGGTTAAAAACACAAAACACTGCTTCCTAACTCATCTGTGTGTCCAGGATTGTGATCCAGTACTGAAAATCTGAATTTTGTAGAGACTGCAGTTAGTCTACACGCCAGAAGATGTCACTCTAGAACAATTCTCCTCATCGTGCTTTCATATTTCTGTTTGTTTCCTTACATTACAAGCGGTAAAGTTATTTATTTTAATATAGGTTTTTGAAGAGTTTATTCATTGCTTCTTTCAAGAATGGAGTGCATTTTGTAACTTGGCTCATTCAATATTTGCATTAAGGGAGGCAGAGAGAACTTGAAAAATAACTCTGGATAAAAACTCTAAAAACATGTCCACATCGTCACCCTCAAGACAAGGTAGCAAAAGAAGGAACCATAAACCCTCGTGAAAGATGACCTGACATGAAGGGGAAATGTCTCACAATAAATTATGGGACCTATGTGCTTCCACATGAAATAAATTCCTAAGGGATTCTATTAATATCATTCTGGTCTCCCCACTTTCTACATTCATATTCTATGAATGTGAATGAAAGTATACATATAAATACTGCATCCATCACAGATTTCAAGAGGAAATAATCCTGAAAAATATATCAGAATTGATTCTTTTGACCAGTATTTCTGTTGCCTAGTGAGGTTTACACAACCCACACTATGAAAGAGTCTAAATACATTTTGAGTATTTTGGGGAACCAAAGTGCTTGTTTTCAAAGTGATTGAACTACCAACCTTACTGTATGCTTGTGAAATGTAGACCACTTATAAATGCCATCTCCAGCTCCTCAAAAGATTCCATCAATGGTGTCTCCAAAAAATAGTACACATCACTTGAGAAGACAAGTGAACTAAGGCCAGTGTGCTGGAAGAAGCAAAGATCACAGAATCATAGAATCATAGAATCATAGAATCATAGAGAGTTGGAAGAGACCACAAGGGCCATCCAGTCCAACCCCCTGCCAAGCAGGAAACACCATCAAAGCATTCCTGACAGGTGGCTGTCAAGCCTCTGCTTAAAGACCTCCAAAGAAGGAGACTCCACCACACTCCTTGGCAGCAAATTCCATTGTCGAACAGCTCTTACTGTCAAGAAATTCTTCCTAATGTTTAGGTGGAATCTTCTTTCTTGTAGTTTGAATCCATTGCTCCGTGTCCGCTTCTCTGGAGCAGCAGAAAACAACCTTTCTCCCTCCTCTATATGACATCCTTTTATATATTTGAACATGGCTATCATATCACCCCTTAACCTTCTTAACCTTCATGAGTGTCAAAGCTGTGTTATTCAACATCAACTTCATTGGACTGGTCATGTTGTTTGGATGCCTGATTATTGTCTGCCAAAGCAACTGCTCTATTCTGAACTTAAAAATGGAAAGCGTAATGCTGGTGGTCAACCAAATATTGACAATTGGGAAACACTGGTCTGCGAGCTCTGCAATTGGAGAACAGCCTTTACCAAAAGCGTCATGGTCTTTGAAGAGACTCGAACTCAGGATGAAAGGGAGAAACATGCTAAGAGGAAGGCATGCTTGGCAAACCCTTCCTCAAAAAGGGTGCCATACACCTGCACCCCCCCTACAATGTTTGGCAGTGCAAACCCCATGTTTCACGGTGGGTGAAAAAAATGCGCCCTCGCACCCTAACCCACGGGGTCACAGTTTTTGCAAAAACCTGATGTCTTCCGATTCACCCAAAAAGGGTGCCAAACACCTGCAAATGGTCCCCTGCAACCTTTGGCGGTGCAAACACCACATTTCACGGTAGGGCATAAAATGAGATCTCGGGGGTCACGGTATTCGACAAAAACCCAACATCTGATTCACACGAAAGCGTCACCAAACACCTGCCAATGGCCCCCCTGCAATGTTTTGCGGGCAAAATTCCACGTTTCACGGTAGGTGAAAAAATGAGTCCTTGGCGGCATAATCCACAGGGTCACGGTTTTCGCCAAAAACACAACAAGGTCCGATTCACTCAAAAATGGTGCCAAACAGCTGCAAAAGGAGCCCTGCCACGTTTGGTGGTGCAAACACCATGTTAGTGAATCAGAAGATGTTGGTATTTTGGCGAAAACCGTGACCCACGGGTAAGGACGCAAAGGGCTCATATTTTGGCCTACCAGGGGGCAATTTGCAGGTGACTGGCACCATTTTCAAGTGAATCGGGGAGTATATTGAGATGGGGACGGTTATTGAGATATGTCATAAAGGTCCCTCAAATGTCCACTTGATCCTTGTCCTTCATCTTGGCAGTACCATATTTCTGGGGAAATAGACTTTGCACTACAGCACTGGGAGGAGAAATGTCTGCTCATGTCAAAAGGGCGGATGCGAGATTTGTGACCCTGGCCAGCTCAAAGATGCACAATAAGGAAGATGAGTGGCTGCTCTTATGAAAGTGGAAATTCAAAACCAGCGTTTGGGGAAGGAGGATGTCAGACTCATCTTAATTCAACGTGGAAGTCTGAGACGAAAGAGAGCCCAGGTGCATGATTGCAAATTAAGAACATATTAAAATGACACAAAAGGGTATACAATCTGGCTGCATGGATTTACATCTAGTTAACGGCGGGAGCCAAGAAGAAAGGATAGAAATCTGCCTCGGGGAAGGTTGATCCTTTGCCTCTGAATCGTGTCATTGAGTCTGCAGCATTATATACTGGAAAGAGGACTCCTTGTCATTCCCTGCAGAATTCAGGAACCCAGGAATGTATAATGGGCTGGATCCTGGGATATGAGGGAATAGAATAGGCTGGTCCAAAAAAATCTATCCCGAAGGAGCAAGAAGAAACACAAAACTGGAGTCAGGCACGAGGTGCAAATGGAAAAAACGGAACATGCCAGAACACAGAAGTTTAAGCAACTGCCAGAAGTCTTGATGTATCTCCTTGGAAAGGTAATGTAAAGGTAAAGGAATTTGGACAGTTAAGTCCGGTCAAAGGCGACTATGGGGTTGCAGCGCTCATTTTGCTTTCAGGCCGAGGGAGCTGGTGTTTGTCCACAAACAGCTTTCTGGGTTATGTGGCTAGCATGACTAACCTGCTTCTGGTGCAATGGAACACCGTTATGGAAACCAGAGCCCACGGAAATGCCATTTACCTTCCCACCACAGTGGTACCTATTTATCTACTTGCACTGGCATGCTTTCAAACTGCTAGGTTGGCAGGAGCTGGAACAGAGCAATGGGAGCTCACCCCGTCGCGGGGATTCAAACCATCGACCTTCTGATCGGCAAGCCCCAGAGGCTCAGTGGTTTAGACCACAGCGCCACCCACGTCCCATTCCGAACACGAATAGTTTGTATCTGGTTTTGATTGTTACGCCACTCCCAGCACAGGTGAAAAAGGACAGGTCCAGATGGGGTGTCTTAATAGGCAAGAAAGGGACATCAGCGACTCAGGGACAATTTGGTAGACTTGGTTCACTCGAGGGATCTCAGCCCAAAGTTTTAAGGCTCTTTGCATCGACAAATAACCTTGCATAAATCCTCCCTCCAATGCAGAAAGAAGCTTGTTTTAAAAACAACAACCAAAAAACCACCACCCATATTTTCGAAATGCTACAGAACAGCAAGCATCCTTTTTCAGCTTGCATGCATTTTCATCTTCTTGAAGGAGGAGATTTAAGTCCATCCTGTGCATCCATTTACGGTAATGTAGTTTGAGATTCAGGTAATGCGGACCTTGGCTAACAATTTCTGTGAGAAAGCTGTAGGCAACTTATTTCAGATCCTGAAGGTCAAAAATCTCTTTCTCAGTTCCTGTTCTAGGGATGCTTGAGGATGTGAAACATAATTCAAACTTCTACAGGTAGAAGATGCTCCCAACTAAATCTGGATACTTTAGCCAACCTTTATTTAGTTGATACAAGTACATAAATATGCATGCATACACAGCTGCATGCATGCCTTTTAGATACAATAATATTGTCTCTGTCTATACCAGTCTTTCCTAACCTCGTGATTTCTGGATCGTAGCTTCCAACAGCCATAACCAGTGCAGCCAAAGGTCAGGTATAATGGGATCAGTAGTCCAAAACATCTGGAGAGAGCGCCAGGTTTGGAAAGGTTACACAAAAAAGGGACTTGTAACCTGTGACTTAGCAAGCAGGGCGAGTGAAGTCCGCATTGCAAAGAGACTCTCTGAAAGTTTCTTACTGCCAGAATGTTAACAGCATCCATTTCAGATTGTGGTTAGCGTTTCCCAGCGGTACTAAACAGAAAACTTGTTCCGTTATAAGAGTTTGCCCTCCGGGAAATGACATCTAGGAAGCAGACAATATTTTCCTTGAGATGAACTTGAAACAGGCTCCCAGGGGTTAGTTAGGAAACAGGACTGCTGGAAGGCGGAGGGCTGGATTTAGCCCAAAGGAAAGGAAATATTTCCTCCTGTGCGCTGTCCATACTTAAGAACCTAGAAGGTGCACTTAGATGACCAGTTTTTTAACTCACAGCACACCCTGGGAGAGCAAAGAATAAAAATGGTTCCTGGAGTGTTAAGGAGAGCACAGGGAACGCAGTGCGTATTATGCAGGAAACTTACAGACCACGGCGGCTGAAGGTGACTTCTGTGATAGGTAAGGTCCTAATAGCACCCTGGAGAGTCATTGGCTGTGAGAGGCAAAGCACAAAATATGGGGGGAACTTGACTACTGCCGAATGTGTCGTGGGACAGATAAACATCTTCCTAACCCTTGTGAAGAAATGAAAAATGCAAGAGTGTGTGTGGTTTATGCAACGGCTTGTAGAGGAAATGAGCACCGATACAATGTGAAGAAAAGAAGAAGCATGCATATGGTTTCCACCACATGTCTGTTAGTGAAAGACAGCTCTGGCTGACATTTAGGGTTGAGTCTCATGCGCATATTCATCACTCGATGACTGCAGCATCAAAACTTTCATGAACATTATGAATAGTGCGCAGTCAATGACACCAGGAACGCTGCTTTGGGGTGCAAACAGTTGATGGATGGGGTGTCAAAACGAAACTCATCCTTATGTTAAGTAGGGGAAGAAAGCATTTGTTCTAACTTTACCTGTCCAATCTTTATTTAAAATGTTAAATATGATTCGGCATGAGGTCTGCAGAACGAATATAACTTGTCATGTGAGCATAGAGGGATGAAAGATCAGCGGTTTGGATTTCCACAGACTAACGCTGCTAACCTCACACCCGGAATGAAGATTTGACAAATTGAGTATTTGGTCAAAGGTTATATTCATTGATCTAGCAGTGGTATTTGACTCCTAGTAAGCTAGCAAAAATGTATAGAACAAGTACAAATATCTGCTGGAAATGTAAAGAAAAAGAAGGTACCTTTTATCATATGTGGTGGTCATGTAGAGTAATAAAGGCTTTCTGGGAAATGATATATAAAGAACTGAAAGAAATGTTTAAAATAACTTTTGTTTTAAAGCAAAACCAGAAGCCTTCTTATTAGGAATAGTAGGCAAATCAAGTTGATGGACTATGCCGAAATGGTAAAATTAACTGGAAAGCTCAGGAATCAAGAGGACAATAATTTTAAAAAAAGAATGGGAAATGTTTATGATGTATACAGTGATACCTTGGTTCTCAAACATGATCCATTCCAGAAGTCCGTTCCAAAACCAAAGTGTTCCAAAACCAAGGCGCGCTTTCCCATAGAAAGTATTGCAAAATGGATCAATCCATTCCAGACTTTTAAAAATAACCCCTAAAACAGCAATTTAACATGAATTTCACTATCTAACAAAACCATAGATCCATAAAATGAAATCAAACAGGTTAAAACAATAACAGGATTTTAAATGCACTTGTAATGTAACAGAAATAGACCAGGGATGTCCAACAGGTCGATCACGGTCAATCGCTGGGTTCCTTTCCTTAGCGTAGGTAAAATAGAATCTGGCTCTGCCCCGTCACTCCGCCCTCCATTGTTGCCTGATCTGCAAAACGGAAGACGGAGTTTACTCAGTGAGGCTGTTTGTTTCCCCAGAGATGTGTTGGTGAGTGGCCGTTCCCCTTTCTTCCTCGAGGCTAGGCTTGAATTCTCAAAAATCGAATTCTCAAAAATCTTCTCCCTAAAAAAAGCTCAACAACTTTGACCTGAACCCCAAAAAACAGTGCTTTCCTTCCTAAAAAAAAGGGAGTAGATCGCAGTCTCTTGGGAGTTGGCCACCCTTGGTATAGACAACTTAGGAAGATGAAAAATTGGAGAAGTATGGATATGCAGTTGGAAATAGAATCAAAAGGACCCATGGATGCGATGGGGGGAATTCAAGAGATTCAGAGTAATCTCGATACAGTGGTACCTCTGGTTATGTACTTAATTCGTTCTGGAGGTCCGTTCTTAAACTGAAGCACCACTTTAGCTAATGGGGCCTCCCACTGCCACTGCGCCGCCGCTGCCCGATTTCTGTTCTCATCCTGAAGCAAAGTTCTTAACCCGAGGTAATATTTCTGGGTTAGCAGAGTCTGTAACCTGAAGCGTATGTAACCCGAGATACCACTGTATTTGGATTCTGTACTGTTTTTGTATTTTTTTGTATTTTATTTTGTTTTTGTTTTCTTTGAAAATCAAGTAAAAAAAATTTAAACACGACAATAGGACGTTATCCTTATTATCTTTTTTTATTAAATTTGCATACCACCCTATGCTTCTAGATCTCAAGGCGGTTCACAACATAAAATCACAACATACAAAACACAAAATACATAATAAAAACAAAAATGAGTACAACCCAATAATTCCCCCTTTTCCAGAGCACCTTTTAAAAGGGCATTGGATGTCCAAAGACCTGGTTAAAGATGAGCATTTTCACCTGGTGCCTAAATGTGTATAATCTGGCACCAGCCAGATCTCCCTGGGGAGGCTTTCCACAAACGGGGAGCCACTGCAGAAAAGGCCCTTTCTCATGTTGCCACCCTCTGGATCTCTCGAGGAGGCAGCACACGAAGGAGGGCCTCAGAGAATGATCTCAGGGTCTGGGTAGGTTCATGTGGGGAGAGAGAGCATTCCAAATAATTCCTACTATTCATTAGCATTGTGGGTTACAAGCAGACCTGTTTCATACCCTCCAACATTTCTCCGACATAAATAGGGACGTCCCCTTCCCTAATGATAATTTTACTATTTATACCCCACCCATCTGACTGGGTTGCCCCAGGCACTCTGGGCAGCTTCCAACACACACACAAAAAACATAATAAAACATTAAACAGAAACTTCCCTATACAGGATTGCCTGCAGACAGCTCGGGGGTCAGATAACTCAATACCCTCCAACAGACATAGGCAAACTCGGCCCACCAGATGTTTTGGGACTACAACTCCCACCATCCCTAGCTAACAGGACCAGTGGTCAGGGATGATGGGAGTTGTAGTCCCAAAACATCTGGAGGGCTGAGTTTGCCTATGCCTGCCCTCCAACATTTCTCCAATGAAAATAGGGACATCCTTAGGAAATGTGGGACATACTGGGATCAAATCAGAAACCAGGATGCCTTCTCTAAATCAGGGACGTTAAATTAGGGACACTTGGAGGGTCTGCTGCTTTCAATCAGAACTGGCACGTCAGCACGGGCGAAATGTTAAGTTTTAGATTCCCAGAAAGTTGCTTCCGACAGAACCGTACATGCAGCATTTAAACAAAGCTACAGAATTGTTCTTTTTTTGCTAGTAAATCTTACTTTTTACTCACAGAGCCTCTATTAGTGGGTAATCTGGTCTGTGTCCCTGAAAGTGCTGGATATGACTGTTCTCGTACTCCAATTTGGCTGGTTGAAATGTATCACTGAAACATTCAGCATAAACCTGAACTTTAACCATGTTTGTGTACCTGACTTTTTTCTCATCCAGGGGACTTTGGCTTCAATCAAGTATGGCTTACAACCCATTTGAGAAATAGCTTCCATAATCATCCAAGCTCACAATATAAGAGGAAATTATTATATATATATATTTGTCAAGAAGGGGGAGAACTGTCCTTTCCTAAAGAATATTGGTTTTCAGAGGTCATCACAAGTCTAATGATTAAATCAATACGGGCATTTAGAGACTTAATAGAACTGAAAGTGAAACATGCTCTACATTTTGAAAAGCGTTTCCAAATATCCTCACCTTTCATCCAACAAGCTGAATGTGTCTGCTTAAATCGCTGCGATTCACTACCAAGCTGAAAGGCTTCCTGAAAACAGCCACGGTTCTCGTAGCGAACAACGAGGGTTGCCATATTTCAAAAAGTAAAAACCGGGACACCCCAAAACTTACCAAAAAAGACCCTGCGATCTTTCGATTGACTTGCCTGAGATCCGGGACAAAGCGCCACATTTCGGAAATTCCTCCCGGACGTCAATTCCACCGTCAAAATCCTGGTTATGTCTGGGAAAATCCGGACGTATGGCAGTCCTATCTCTACGCTAGTGTGGTTTAGGTAACCTGAGGACTTCAAGTCCTCAGCTAATGCAGCAACGGCCTTCAGTAGACTCCCGTGACCTGTTTCTGACAGCTAAAAAGAACCAAACAAATGCTGCTCTCATGTTAAGAAGACCAGGTAAAAACTTGCATAAAATTAAAAAGCAAGCATGCTAGAGGGAAGGTTTAACCTAGCCTGCCCCCCCCGAAGTACCACTTCTATACTTGTAGGGAGTGTGCTTCTGTTTATTTTCATAGGGAACCATCCAAATATTTGGCCGCTTGTCATCTAAAGGGGTACATTCCAGCCACAGATAAATCACATAAGCTTGTAGAACCTTCAATTGTCCCTATTTTCTAGAGACATTCCCAGATTTACAGAAGATGTCCTTTGAAACAAAAGTCTCAGATGAAATCTGGAAAGAAATATATCGTCCACAGTAGGTTTATCATGGGTTTGTGTGTGCGTTTGTGTGTGTAATATTTTTTTGATTCTATCTCTGAAATATATACCCATAGATTAGGAGAATGTGTTGAACATTTGGTGACATGTGCGGAGATTAAGATTTTTTTTTAAAGAAGTTAATTAGGCATATGCAAGAAATAATTGGATATTGCATACCTTTAATGGTTGTGCTGGGAAATCTTACAGAATATGTCAGATCAGAACACTGAAATTTATATGGGTTTTGATAACTGCTTCCAAAATAGTGATAGCAGCCAAACGGCTTATCCCAACAGTTTGAACAGAACAAGAGTGGTTTAATAAAAATTGGTACTTTGCCAAAATGAGTAAATTACAGGCAGACAAAGAAATGAACAATTTAAGAGCTTTATGGTCCTCCTTTATTAAGGAGATGAAACAACAACATCTACTAGAATTATTTAAAGCTTTTTCACTGTTGTTATAATGAATAATTTACATCACAGGAACTTAAATAGGATCATATTTGAAAAATATATTTTTATGTTTAGTTAATTAAAGTTATGACTTTAGTGTATGATTATTTAAAAGTTATAAATTTGATGAACATTAAAACATAATATGTTGCCTGTGTTGTTTGTTTGCATTTATGCTTATAACAGTATATTTTTAAAAAGGTATATTTCTGACCCATGTCTCTTTTGCATGTGTTTATCCATAAGGCTTTTCGATTTGCACATTTACCTGTGAATTAAAAACAAGCAAACAAAAATTTGCAGGTAAATGCATACATAAAAGTGCATTTAAATGCATTATCTCTTGAAATATGCATTTCCCATATATTTTAAAATTTGTTTCGAGCCAAGGAGTATCAAGCAGTGTGAAAGCCAGTAGATCCCAAAGTTCAAATCTGCACATTAGTTCAAGTCAGCTCCATTCATATCAAAATCCGCAGAGATCAAATCCATGAAACATCTCCAGTTCTAGAATTTATTTTGGCTGCTGATGGCTGTCCTTTTGTGTGCTAGGACTATCCACTTTAGGAGGAAACAAAATCGTTCATACATTTTGAAATCCTGTTGTTTACCAGAATAAGCCTTGTAGAACAATTATTATTATTATAAGCTAAAAAGATTGCTTCATGTCCTGTCTTGATTTTTTTGAAACATTGTGCTCCCCTTTAAACCTTTCCCTCTTATTTTTTTTTTCTTCTTCCAATGGGTCTTTGGAGAAATATTGTAGTTAGGTCTCCATTTCTATTCATGTAGAATCAAAGGGCGAAATAGATTGGAGAGCTTCATTTGTTTTGCCTTTTCCTTCCTTCTATAGCAAATATGAAATGAGATTGAAAAGCTGGTCTGAGTGCCCTTGACATGGGGTGTGTGTGTCATTTTGATGCAGTGCTTGGAACAGACTTTCAAAATCTCTCAAAAGAAAGGAATGATATAAAATATCCCAACTTTAAAGAGAATAGTTGGGGAGAACAAAGCTGAAATAATTGTTATGAGTTTGTTGGGGAGGAAGCAGGCTAACTTCATGTGATCAGGAGATAGCCTGGGTGATGTGCCATTAAATGAAAGTGGCTCCGTGAGAGATGTCAAATGTATTTTTTTACTGTTTGATCCAAGATTCAGCAGTCTGAGTACAACTTTCCTAACTAAATGCAGTTTCCAAACACTACTCAGAGGTGGCTCCATGTAGAAAACATTATAATAATGTAACTAAAACGATGTAAATAACATTGGGAGTGCAGCAGCAGTTTTTAACTTAAGGGTTATTTCTGTTAATAGTAACCAAGAGAGGAATACAGGAAGTGTTGCTCGGGAACCAGAGTGGCCTGATCTTCAATGAGGTGGCACATGTTTAGATTGGCTGTGTAGTTCTGAAGGAGATTTTCTTCTGTATGTTTGGTTGAATGTCTTCCTGCTATGTACAAGGCCTGCGGTGAGACAGACCCAAGTTCTCTGTTTATTCATCCTCATTGTTGAATTTCCCCAATAAAGGGTTATGAAGACTTTTTTCTCACTATATCTGATATCTGGTATGATATTGTTGGCAACCATAGATGGGCCCTTGCGCATTACACCAGATAAAAGTTTCATTTAATGGCTCAGTGATTTAATGGGGGGGGGGTTGTTGTTACAGAAAGTCACTTATTGGTAGCATTTTGCTATTGTGTTACCTTCATAATGTGAGAGGCAATCAGGTATATTTATTCATTGTGACAAGGGTAACTCATGAGTCTTGTTTAAGACATGGCTAAACACAAATTGGGTTGCACTGGGATATATTAATAAGAAAACTTCACCATAGGAGAATTATGAGAAAGACTCACTCTTAGCTTAATAGCAGCACTTTTCATTACACATAACTTCAGGAATTCTAGCAGTGTCCTGATGAAGTGCTAAAAATGAACTGGAAATATATATAAAAAAATCATGGTAAAGTGCAATTTGCAAATGGAAGCTAAGTGCCTTGAAAATAGAAAGGCACTGAAGTGTTTTTACTCAGGCATTAAGCATTTGGGGCTGACATTCATATCCTGTGAGAACACACCATTTCTCATAAGACACAATGTGACGGTGTCATAATTTTTGCTGAAAGTAATGACAGCCAGTGGTCACCTTACCATCAGAATAATAGTTCATACTTAAGTAGAAAGAGAACATACAAGCAATATATTTGCCATTCAGGAGCATTTCTTGAATGTAAGCAAGAAACGTCTCTGATTCAGAGAAAGCTATGCACAAAACTAATTATGTGTGTCTCTGTTGTTGTTGGTTTTTTTTAAAAAAATCACACACATTGGTGCCAGATACAATACACAGATATTCATTCCCTTCCATATCAATCAACATTATGGCAGTCCAACTGGAAATCCATTTGACCACATGCTTCCACTACAGGTGGGGAAGAAATTCAATTAATAAACCAAATGCACAGCCATCCTCAGCACCAAAATGAGGAGCTGTACTTCACCCTACTTTATCTCAATTAATATATTAATTAATGTATTAATTGAGTAAAAGAGCAGTAAAGTTATGCGATGTATGGATAAGCCAATTTCCACTGTATATAAAAAGACTATATATATATATATATATATATATATATATATATATATATATATATATATATATATATATATATCAGAACACATTAAGTGCTTGGTAATTTGCAAATGATCCCATTTTTTTCCTTTTCTTGCAAAGTTAAGACACCTTGGTCTGGTTGCAAGCTGTTTGCAATTTGAGGTCAGTTTCTTGGGAGTTTTGCCCTGCAATGCAATCAAAACAGGTGATTTTTTTAGCAGTTTGTAAAGAAACAAATGGTACGTTTGTTTGTGCTACAAGAGTTGGTTGGTTCTGGTTGAAATGGGTTTCTTTCTGTTAACATGACTTAAAAAGACTCATAATGTGCACACTTGGAGTTTAAAAGCTTTTTAAAGGTTTTGGGTATGGTTTAGCAACCCTTGTTCCATTCCTTTCCGCTAAACTCTTGAAATAGATACCGTATTTTTCTGTGGATTAGACGAGGTATTTGACTCAAAAATCATGTCAAAAAACTGGGGTCGTCCTATACACGGATGGTGGCATGGGAGGGGGAAGCTCAACAACTTTGGGCCATCTCCCCTCATTTTCTTAAAAGTGAGTCCCCAAAAATAAGGGGGGTCTTATACATGGGGGCGTATTATAGATGGAAAAATATGTTACTTGATCCAAAATGTGTTGGATTGATTTAATAATAGACATTCATCCTTTGCAGCATCTTAGAGATACATTTCTCTGTTACGTTTACAATCCGAGTTCACCTGCAATGGTTCCTTTTGTCTCTACCCACTGGAAGGAAGAACTTGCAACTTTCTTCTTTTTTTCAGATATTTACAGTGCAGTCCTATTCAGGTCTAATCCGAAGCCTCATTGGGTTCCATATAAGCATGTTGATCCTTAAGTATCCATCCCAAAAAGGCCTGAAACAAAGTTGCAAAACCAATTGCGTGTTGAGGTTCCCAGACAGCTCCCCCCTAATAATTCACACTTCACACAGTCATTTAAGTTTAAGGTTTTTGGCATTAATTTGGCCACAACTTTATTTAAATACAACCATTGTGAGTGGTTAACCCTTCCGCAACCCGTGCTCTCCATGATTGGAGAACCCGCTTTCACAAAACTCTTTCTCCTCAAATTCCAGGTGTTTATCTCGGTTTATCACCAATTGTAGCTGAGGCTGTGTTTAAGAACTACATCCCAAATTCTTCTCCGCTGCAAAATCAGTCATCTATCCAGTTATGAGAGTTCATTATTTTGCAGTCCCCAACTGCCCTGCAAAACTCTCTCAGAATGGTGAACAAGGTCTGCCTGCACTAGAGATGATTCATGTACTGCATTCATAAACCCATCTTTCTGTGCTCAGTGATATTGCACCTCATTAATTTGCCTGCAACAAAATAAGTTTTCATTCTAAATGTCTCTGTTGATTCTAACATTTTTCTAACTGCTCTGGGCTAAAATGGATCTCCGCTGATGCCATTATATTATCAAGGCCCGAATTAGCCAATCATCCAGAAGGATCATAGCAACAAACAGTGTGATCCTATGCACGTTTACTCTGCAGTAAGGCCTACTGTGTTTAATGGGGCTTCCCTCCAGTATTGTGATCAAGGTTTGGGTTCATCAATTAAACACCACTAGGGTGGGGTCAGGATCGATTGTATACTGTGAAGCAGAATGCATGATTGACAAGTCACACTTGTCTTTGCCTCCAGAACAATTTTATGTCTCGTAAAAATACTCTGTTTAGCCAGTTGTCTTTAAACAACTCAAAAGCACCAAATTCAAAGTGATAGGTTTTTTAAAAATAAAAATAAAAAAGTAGTCACATCATGCATTATTTGGTGGTTTGCTATTTAAAACTATCTTCCTTTGCATGGCAATGTCCCTCCCCTCCCCTTGGAAATAATGACACAGACACGTTGTATAAGTTTAATGGTCGAGAAGGCTACAACTTTATTGGTTACGGCATTGGACCCTAAAAGACTATATCCGACCCCAACCCGTGTGTTGGAAGTCCGGGAAGGGTTAACCACCAGTAAGGAGCCCCAGTGATGTACATCGACTGGAACTCCCACTGTGATCACCGTTAGGGGCGTACCTCCCTAGGCTTTGGACATGGCCTTTCTCTGTATACTCCATCCATATTACAGGGATGGTGCTCATTCTATACTGTATTTAAAGGAATATCCACAACAACGATTTCCTGCACAGAGATTGCTAGAAGTGCAAACTGAGCTATTCATATGGAAAATCTATGGGATCTATTGAATCTGATATGTAAGAAAGAAAAGTGAATTTTATGCAGCTTCATAAATATTTGTGCTTCTTTGACTTTGCAGGCATTATTCATGATCAAGGGACAGTGTACGATTGCTGATACACATACAAATGACTTCCTGAAAGCCCAGGCGCAGGCATTTTCAGTAAATACACGACTCTAATACGAGATAAATTCAGCCGGGCATCAGCAAGAGAAATTATGTGGCATGCTGCTCTGAAAAGCTGGTTTAACCTTAACCTAAGTAGCAGATGTTTTAAAGAGGAGTGAAATCAATTGACATGAAAATGAGATTTCCTAAACTGACAGCCGGTATCAAATTTGCTCCTGAATTTCCTGCTGAAGTGAAATATCTATTGGGATTTTGAGGAAAGCTGCAGGAATCCTGATCAAAATAGTGATATTTCTCAAGGAGAAAGAGTGTACACACAGATTCCAGGCAAAGCAAACTTTGAAGTGAGTGTTGCTCAATCGCAAAAGCAAAAGTATATAGGAGTTGGTTTTTCTTGTAGGAATAAGGTTCACAAAATTTATCTGTGGACTTGTATAGAGCACACCTTCAACCAGAAAGGTTACTGCCACCCCATCAAAGCCTTGCTTACTGGGGGTGGTGCAGCTGTGGTTGCTGTTTCTGGGTTCTGGCTAGATATTAGTAGTAGTAGTAGTAGTAGTAGTAGTAGTATTACTATTACTATTATTGAATTTATATACCGCCCCATACCCAGGGGTCTCAGGGTGGTTCACAGAATAAAATCAAGATATAAAACCACATAATACATAATAAAGATAAAAATAACAACCCAATACCCCCCCCCCAAAAAAACCACATTTTCAAAGGGCATAGGATGCAAATTGGATCAACCAAAGGCCTGGTTAAAAAGGAACGTTTTTGCCTGGCACCTGAAGGTATATAATGAAGGCCAGGCGAACTTCCCTGGGGAGAGCATTCCACAGACGGGGAGCCACTGCAGAGGAGGCCCATTCTCGTGTTGCCACCCTCCGGACCTCTAAAGAAAAAAATAGTTTAATCCAGAAAACAACTTCAAACTAATGAGCTAAGGCAGCACTGAAATCCTTGCAAAATAAGCATACAGGAGAGAGATGGCTATATTTCGAATACATTTCCAATAAAGGGCAATGGCACAGATACAATGTGGTTGTGACCGTGATAATAGACCAGTTGTACAGATATCAGAAATGTGTTCTGTGATGGAAGGTGCGGACATAGGTGTGTTTGCCTTGGGTTCTGACATGCTTCCTGGGCCACAACATCCACCTGTGGGTCCCAGGTCATGACACCCATGTATCAGAAGGCGCATGAAGTGCAGAGGGTTTGAGGACTGGGACATTCGCAGGGAAACCAAAATGCTTGTTTACAAAGCTATTGCACTACCAACCTTACTGTATGCTTGTGAAACATGGACCACTTATAAATGCCATCTCCAACTCCTCGAAAAATTCAATCAACGGTGTCTCCAAAAATTTGTACACATCACCAGGGAAGACAGGCGAACTAAAGCCAGTGTACTGGAAGAAGCAAAGATCACCAGTGTCGAAGCAATGATTCTTCAACACCAACTTTGTTAGACTTGTCATGTTGTTCGCATGCCTGATTATCGTCTTCCAAAACAACTACTCTATTCCAAATTTAAACACCGACAACTGGGAAACACTGGCCTGCGAGCGCTCCAATTGGAGAACAACCTTTACCAAAGGTGTCATGGACTTTGAAGGTGATCGAACTCAGGAAGAAAAGGAGAAACGTGCTGAGAGGAAGGCACATTTGGCAAACCATCACCATGATCAACTCCCGCCCAGAAACCTATGTCCCCACTGTGGAAGGATGTGTGGATCCAGAATTTACTTCCACAGTCACTTGCAGACTCACTGTTAAGACCATGTTCATGGAAGACAATCTTACTCGGCTACAAGTGATCGCCAAAGAAGAAAGAAGTACTTTTTGACACCCAAGGGAGACAATCTCACAAATTCCCCTCTATGAATGCAGCAGCATAATAATAATATTTTAATTTAATACTTAACAATCTGCTGCCATTTCATGATACTGAAAACCAGTAAGTAGCCATCCACAGTAGAGTTAGCCTTTCAGGGTTCCCCTGCCCAGCCGCAACACACACAAAACCGAGGTCAACGAGTAACCTTGGACCCATGTTGCAATCATCTGGTTGGATCTAGACTTATTTAGTTGCATTTATTTCTCATTTAAATTAGTGGGATTTGAGCCCATCTCTAACTTGTCCCTATCATAGGGGCATACTCTAAATCCAAGCCACTAATGGTGAACATGCCTCAGTCAGCCAACCCCGAGAAATAAGAAGCTACAACATGAGAAAAGGGATACAATTAGCTTTTCAGAAAGAATAAATTTGGAGATGTGTACACAGGGGGAGGGGAATCCAATTTTAATTTCACAGTTAAAAGAGTTGCTATGGTTTTTGAAGTAGAATAACAAATATGCAATTTCATTAAAAAAAAAAAAAAAAAAAAACTTCAAAAAAGGCCTTCATGGTCCCTATGACAGTTCAAATCCATTAAGAAAATAATGGAAACTTGCCCTAGAAAGAGACACACAGCAGTGTGCATATTCCTTGTGAGGTTGAAACTGAGCACCACAGATAACAGTTGTGCCCAAGGCAATAAAATGAGGAAAAACATCCACAACACAGCCCCCAAAATGGTGTCCGTGTATTTATCGGAGCACTTACTAATTGCTAATGCAGAGCCCAAAGGATCATGTTAGTGTCTATACCTTGCTTGTGGCATGCACTGAACAAAGGGAATATTTATTTCATGGTAACTACCATTCCCAACCACCTTAATAATATCATAATGATCATAATTTTATACATCATTATGAAAGCACAGGGCAATGTAAGAAAACACAGCCGATTTCTGCCCCCCAAGAGCTTACCATTCAAATTACAGCGACAGGATGACACAAAGAGGAGAGGAAATTAACAGTAGCAAACAGTGGTGTGTGTTGATTTTTTAATTTTTTTATTATTTGTAGGGGAACGGTTAGGGCCAGAGGCACCAGCTTACAAGGGCAATTTCAGGGTGTGGGGGGCTGATGTTTCACCTCCTTCTCTAAGCTGGGTAGAAGCTTCCTAGATTTTGGTAAGGAGACACCAGGGGGACTAACATTTAGGGGACTAACCTAGTTCCCCCTAGTCCAATGACCGCACACCACTAATAGCAAACACAGAGACAAGAGAAGCATGGGGGAATGAGAGCTGCAAAGTATGAATGCCAGGAAATTTGGTGTGAATCGATATAGCCTTGTAAGCAGCTGGCCCACAGGATACCATGCCATTTCGTGAAGTGGTCAGCTGACCCAAAGGAGCCTCGTACACCCTTGTCACTTGACCTACAGAAGAACCACATGGGCTGGTTTGTGATGAGAAAGCCTTCTCCAAATGGTAAAAGGAAAACCTCCAACAGATGTTTCTTCCTGGTTCTGTGTCTCTCTTGCCTCCTCGCTAGGAGGGGAGGGAACCCTGTTGCAACAGAAAAAATAAAGTTCTGCCTTGCTTTCACTGCCTCCTGCCTCCATCCATTTATCTCTGACCGATCATGGACTTTGGGGGACTCAGTCCATTGGGGAGTTGGGCAGTAAAAGCCAACTGCCCTTATTTTTCTATATCAGGGGTGTATTTGAGTAGCTGGGGAGAGGGCAGGTCTGCTGCTGGAGTATCAGAACTAGAAAGTTTGCTGTGAAAGCTTTGGAGTCCCAAACCTGTTTATGTTAGCTGAAGCCATCAGGCAGGAGCCATTTAAAAAGTGTCATTTCCAAATATGCCATTTGCGGCACCCTTTATTGCCTTGGACAATTTCCCTTTTTTATTTTGTCTTCTCTTGTCTCCTAATTCCTCGTGCTGTATAATTTCTTCTGTATCCAACTGGTCATCTGCTGAACTTGTATTTTGGTACCCCTCCAAACATTGTATTTGGCCTTATGAACTCTGTTAATTGTGTTTGTATAGATAGATAGATAGATAGATAGATAGATAGATAGATAGATAGATAGATATAAATAGATAGAGAGAGAGAGAGAGCATTTATAGAGAAAAATACAAAACTTAATAAGATTAAAAGAGAAAATAGAAAAGATAAAGGTCAGAAATGAAATAACTTCCAATTCTTCATCTGTCCCCTATATAAAAAATGTATTCACTTCATCCACTCCAATTTAACACTCCTGACTCTGTTGTTAGCTTTCTGTGTACTCATGAGAATATTATTGGGGTGGTCTCTCTATTTCATTTTTCTTGTATTTCTATTGAAACATTAATTTACAAAAGGCATACAAACAAGAAGCTTAGTATATAAAAGAAGCACACCTGTATGGACTTAGGTCAAACACGGCCACCATGTTGTTTAACTTAGTTACTGCTATAGGTACCTTGCTGCATTGGTACATGGATATGTCTTCACAGTTATGGGTCCTATGTGTGTAGCACATAGCGTAGCATACACTTTGGCCATTTAAAATGTGCTGGTCATGTGAAGTCCCACATATTTTAGGCATCCACTTTAAAATCTGGCCTTCGGCTTGGCAGGAGCAGACATTGTAGTGACTCAACTCGGAAGCCAATGGATGAGGAAAGGAGATCCCGCGAAAGAATCCTATGCTGTCACATTTATTCCAGAATTGTTTCAGTTGAGAATCAGGATGTGGACCAGTGGTTGGTTACATATGAACACATCCTACAGCATCTGATTTTAACACGAGTGTTTCTCCAGCCAGAAACTCTCTTTAAATCAATCCATTGTGGAGCTGATCCATTGTCCAAACCAAGTCAAATATTGGAATAGGAGTCCGTCCAAGTGTCCCTATTTTCCAGGGACGTCCCTGATTTAGAGAAACCATCCCAGTTTCTGATTTGATCCCAGAATGTCCCACTTTTCCTTAGGATGTCCTTATTTTCATTGGATATATGTTGGAGGGTCTCAAGTTTTTTTGAATATTTTTTTTAATTCATTGTAAATTACCATATTTTTCCATCTATAAGACCCCCCCATGTATAAGATGCCCCCTATTTTGGGGGGCTCCGAATTAAGAAAATGGGGGGAGATCTATCAATGTATAAGACACCCCCAAATTTTGGACATTATTTTTTAGGAAAAAAACCTAGTCTTATACAAGGAAAAATACGGTACTTCCCAGAATTCCCTGATTACATTACGGGATCACCATGTGTGGAAAAAGGATCCCTCTACTTCATTGCATTTCCAACATTTGCCTTTTTCTTTTTTAAACATTTTTGCTAGTTTGACAGGTGTTAAGTACCATGTGTAAGTCATTTTCATCATATTTTCTTTTAGTGTGTAACAATACGCCATAAAATTCATATTTACTCTCCATAAATTCACCCATAGCTCATAATTAATATTATGACCCACATCTTGTGCCTACTTAATCATACTTGATTTCACAAATTCCTCTTTTGTTTCCCTAGCAGGTCTTGAGCAAATCCAGCAGAATTGGAGCTAATAGAAATGAACAGAGGAAGAAATTTGAAGATTAAAAATTTGGAATACGTGATTTAGTAGAAAAGTAAAGAAACCAGGAAAAGGGTGGGAGGGAAGTCACCAGGTATTTAGTTGTATGTAGAGATTGATAAGAAAGTTGTACAACTGGGGGGCATGGAGGGAAGGGGATGTGGGATATGTGTCTTTTGTTTCTGTAATAAAAATGCAATTTTTATTTTTTATTTTTTAAAAGGGTAAATGCTGGCAGGTACAGTAGGATGTCCCTATTTTCATCGGAGAAATGTTGGAGGGTATGGCGTTATCTGACCCCCCCCCCCACCGAGCCGTCTGAAGGCAACCCTTTACCGGGAAGTTTTTGAAAATGTTTAATGTTTTATTATGTTTTTATATATGTTGGAAGCTGCCCAGAGTGGCTGGGGCATTCATTTTGGAATGGGACACCCCTATTTTCATTGGAGAAATGTTGGAGGGTATGAAGGAGTTGCTCGCTTGAAACCTGAGGCACAGATGTCACAAACACCATTGACTTAATTACAGTTACAGATAGATCTGCATTCTGGCCTGCTGCTGGTGGTATAGTATCATTGGCAGGGACAAGATGAGATTTTTACAGGCACATGCAGCAAGCTACGCTGTTGTCTTCAGTATCCCGCAGTGCCATTCCACATGCAAAAAGCGTTCACGAAAGGCATGAATTGCAATTAGGTTTTATGCGCAGCAAACTTGGAAGGAATCTGTCCGGGGAGCTAAATGGTTTTGGAAGTATTCACACCGAACCATCTTTGCCACCCGCCGGCTGATGGACCTGGGGCTGCGTTGAAGTTTTCAAGAGTTAATCCAAATTTCATTAGATGATCTCTGGTGAATATCACTAATTAATGCACACTCCAAAGCAAATGCTCTATTGTGTAAATGGGCAAAAGTTCAAACAAAACATTATCTACAGCAATAAACGCATCTCTGTACTAGTTGGAATGTTTGGGAAGTAGAAGCCATTACAATACACACACACACACACACACACACACACACACACACACACACGTATGTATGTATGTATGTATTGATAAAAACTCAAAGAGAGGTTTATCTGAAATATGGAGCAGTATACAATTTACATAAAACTTGTTTTAGGTCCCACTGCATCCCAGTAGCATTATGAGATGCAAAGGAAAACAGAAAAAGAAATATAAGCAGGTGAAATTCCCTCTTGTACACAACTATTAGAGGTACAGTTTTGCCCTCTTTTTCATCTGGTCACCCTGCCTAAAGATGAACATATGAAGCTGCCTTATGCTGAGTCACACAATTGGCCCACTTAGTTCAGTGTTACTTGCTCTGACTGGGAGAAGTATTTCCTAGCCTTCCTGCCTCTTAACTAAAGTACTGTAGTTGGGAATTGAATCTGGCAATATGATTGCAAAGTCCATGCTCTACCAAAGAGCTATAGCCTACCCTACCAGAGTGGACTAGCAAACTAAACTATTGGACTATGCAGAGATGGCAAAAATGACTGGGGAATCAGAAACCAGGAGGATCAAAATTTCAAGGAAGAATGGGGGGAAATTATATTATATTTGAGGGACCACTGAAAACATTTGAACTCTTTAGCAGGTCTTAAATAACCCTTATAACGTTACATAGACATTGGACACAATGTAGAACTGACAAATCAGGAGGATTTATAGTATGTAGTTGAAAAGGTCAATTTAAGAACCCATGGAGCGGAGGAGGGAAGTCTAGAGATTTGGAAGAATCTTGTGTAATTTTTATTATTTGTGATTTTGAGTGTGAACGAATTTGTAAAACCAAATAAAAATCATTTAAAAAGAAGCAAGAGAGCTTTGGCCTACCCCCAAAGCTTATGAACCTATAAAAATGTGTTTTTGTACTGTGTCAAATCACTGGTCCATCTAACGCAAGAGTCGTGATGGATTAGGTCACAGGCCCATCAAGTCCTATGGGCATCCTGTTCTCACAGTGGTAAACCAGGTGCCCATGGGAATTCTGTAAAATTGAAAATAATGTAATAGGACTATCATTTTATTTGGACATATCATGGAATTACATGCAACCATGTGTTCAGCTGCAGCGTTTTCCCAGATCTGTGCCGATGCTACATCCAGGATGGAAGTAGGCATATGTCAACAGTCCACATATAATTATGATCATTATCTTATGTTTATATGGCACAGGGATGAGAGTCTTCATTAGTTCTCCCCAACTGCTACAGACAGCAGGAACACAAGAGAAACACACGTTTAAGCATGGTTGTGCTTATTTGGGATGCGTTAAACTGCAATCTTAGTTTCTCTGAGATGATTGGCCTTCAAGATGAGCCTTCAAGGTTGGAAATGTTTAAAGTTCAAGGTTCACAGAACAATGTGAAAATAGGTAGCCTACCATATTCATTGATGCAATGAAGGAAGCCCACAATATCAACAAAGTCAACCGATTCATCAAAATCAGGACAGTGATTGAAGATAAGACAGACAGGATGAATATTTCAAAATGATCTAATAGAGGGATGTCCAACAGATCGATTGTGAACTACTGTTAGATCCCCGGGAGGTTTTGGTAGATCACGGTCAATCACTGGGTACAATAGAATCTGGCCCCGCCCCCTCATCCTTCCCTCCATTGTTGCACGCTCTGCAGAATGGAAGCCAGAGTTTACTCAGTGATGCTGTTTAGTTCCCTAGCGATCTGATGGTGAGTTGGTTCCTCTCTCTCCCAAAACCCTTAAAAATGGGGCTTTCTTCCTCCCTAAAAAAAGCGCTCAACAACTTTGACCTGAACCCCTAAAAAATGGGGGTAGGTCACTGCGAGTTTTTATTCCTGTAAGTAGATAGCAGTCTCTTGGGAGTTAGAAAACCAAGAGCTAGTGCCTCTAAATGATGCTCTCAAGGGCCACAGTAAAGATGACCAATGGAAAACTGGTTTTGGACCTTCCTTTTGCTGCTGGCAAGTGATAATGTTGGCTGTGCCAACAGCAGAGATAGCAAACAGAGGGTTGCCCTTGGCGTCCCATGGCTACTAGCTGTTGATGGTACCCAATGGCCACAGGCTGTGAGAGTCATCCAGCAGCAAGTGGCTATTTCGTGTTTCTAATGTCGCAGTTGGCCTGGCAGGCAGCATTATGGTCACTGCGGCTGCCATCGGCTTAACAGCTGTGGTATCACAAACAGGGTGGAAAGCCTTGAGTTAGACAGACAAACATCAAGGGATCTTAGAAGACCCTAGACAACGATTTCTTAAAAAGATAAATTAAACTGTATCTTGACTGTATGCCTTGCTTGAGCAATTTCATAGTCTTTCAGGAGAAGACGAACTACATGTGTTACTTACAGTTTCTGTCTGCTGCCCCCGGCGTATCAATGACCCAAGGAGGTTCCAGTGACAAGAGCTACAAAATACAGTGTACAGCTTTCCCTCAGCCCCTCTGTTTATCTCCATCCTTTTCCCTGTCCCACCTTATCTATGGTCATTGGCCAATTCTTCATGTCTTTCATGCAAGACGGTGATATTTGCTATTTGTTTTCTATAGAAGTTCAGCCTGAATGGTGTTGACGTGGTGTTTAATAGTGCTGGGTTGAAATTCCTCACTCTTCTTTCAATGTTTTCTCTGCTTTGTTTTTTGTTTGTTTGTTTGTTTGTTTGTTTTAGTTTTTCCTTTTTAGCTTTTGTTTTGTTTTGCTGCCTCTCTTGCATATTTGAGCCCCATACAGTCGTGCCTTGGAAGTCGAATGGTATCTGTTCTGGAAGTCTGTTCGACTTCCAAAACATTCAGAAACCAAAGCACAGCTTCTGATTGGCTGCAGGAAGCTCAATCAGAAGCCGTGTTGGACGTTCGGCTTCCAAAAAACATTTGCAAACTGGAACACTTACTTCCGGGTTTGTGGCGTTCGGTAGCCAAAACGTCCAAGTACAAAATGTCTTCTCCAGAAAGCATTCGTTTCTCTCCTGAAGGTCCAGAAGGCAAGTGCCTCTTTTAAATAATAATTAAAAATGCATGGATCTAAGCACCAGATCAGATGCACCGAGTGTGAATGCTCCCTTGGGTGCCCTTATTATGCTTCTAACACATTTCTGAGGCAGGCAATGTTTCCTTCTGGGGGGAAAATAGCTGCTCACATCAGCCAAAGCAGTGGGGGGGGGGCTGCCCATGGAGTGTTGACAACCAAGGGAGAATTCCTGTTGCTTCCCCAGGCAGGCTGCACCATAGGAGACACCATCTTGAATTCTTTCAAATCTGATTGGGGTCTTTGCAGACTGAAATGGGGGAAGTGCAGGAAAGGCTGTTCTCCAACTGGAGCACTCACACCCAGTGTTTCCCAGTTGTCGGTGTTTATACTACATTTTTTAAGATTTGCCTTGAGATTTGCCTTTCGTTGACCACCAGCATTGTGCTTTCCATTTTTAAGTTTGGAATAGAGTAGTTGCTTTAGAAGACGATAATCAGGCATCCACACATGACCAGTCCAACGAAGTTGATGTTGAAGAATCATTGCTTCGATGCTGGTGATCTTTGCTTTTTCCAGTACACTGGCACTAGTTTGCCTGTCTTCCCTAGTGATGTGTACAAATTTTTGGAGACACCATTGATGGACTTTTTCATAGAGTTGGAGATGGTGTTTATAAGTGGTCCATGTTTCACAAGCATGCTTGTATGCCTCTGAATACTAGGCAACTGGTTAGCCATTGTGAGAACAGGATGTTGGACAAGATGAGCCATTGGTCTGATCCAGCAGGCTCTTTTTATGTTCTTGTACACTGTGAGCGGTGGGAGAGAGGAGAAACCACTTTCTTAAATGGAAGCTAAGGCTGCATTAACTGTTACTGATCTATAATTGGGAGACATTACCAGATACAATTTACACTCCAGAAAAGAGTCATTAGAGCCAGATCACTGAGAGGCTAATGGAAATAGTTCTTGTGCACAGACGGAGGCTCCTCATTTTGAGAGAGATCACGAAGACTGCAAGCACCGCAAAGAGGACCGAGAGTTACAGCAGGCATGTTCAATCCTGCCCTCTGGTATATAACAATGTCCTCAATTTTTATATGAAATAGTTTAAATTCTATGGCTCGTGTTTAGCGCCTAGTTTCAAAGCTACTGAAATGGAGCCAATTTCTGTATGTATGATATAAAATGAGGGTTTATGAAAGCAGAAGCTTCTCAAGCTAACAAAAAAGAAGGGGCCTTTACTAACTAGAACTTCTTCTCTTTTTTAATGTAGCCAAGCAATAAAGCAGAGATCAATTTGTCAACATTCAATTGCAACTGCAGTTCACCCAGAAAACTTTGTGTGTCACTCAGAGTGAACACAAAGGGAGATAGTTAAAGAAAAATTGCCCTCTGTTCTCAAGGTCATGGGGTTTTGCCAATACTTTTTGTCAGTGTCGTAAATAAAGTTTCACAGTGCTGTGAACCATTGCAAGGGACAAGGGAGGGGGTAAAGTACTAAATCAAGCTCTCTGTTTTTTATATGCACTGCAATATTTGAACTTTTATTGAGCCCCCTGCCTCAGTTTATAAACACAACATCACATTTCTCTTTCTTCCCTATCTTCCCACACTACCCAGAATAAATAATCTATTGTCCCAACTATTATGTGCTTCAAACTGTTTTGAGCTCTGTGAGCCACCTATAGAGAAGAGAGAGAGAAATGGAAAAGGAACTTGGGAAGGGGAGGAAGAATGGAGATGAGGATAGCATGGAGATATTCGAGAGGGAGGAGAAGAGCGATCCACTTCAGATGCTTTGACCCATCCATTCCAAACACAGACCAGCAGCTATGCAGAGATCTGTTGAGGGCTTAGCAATTCCCCCCCATTATCGCAGTCAGCAAAAGTAGGAGAATCATCAAGTCTTTTGTGGCCCATCATACATGGAGGGTGTGCAGCTTTCAACTCAATGGAGAACAAGTTCTGAAGGCCTCCCTGTTATTCTCATAACATCCTTCTGATGTAGCCTTAGCGGGGAGCAATGTTAGAAACTGAGATATGAAAGCTAGGAGCTAAATGGCACCTTAAACCTAGGTTATGGGCACAACAGAATGTCTGTGCACACTTTTTTATAACAAGAATACAAAGCTGAAAATGAACGAACTGCAGTTAAAATATTATGTTCATTTTTCACATAGTCTAGTCCTTCCCATGCCCATACCCCTAATATTCTTAAGAGGGTCTCTTCTTCAGTCTTCAGAGAGTAGCTGGAAGTGGGGAGGCAGAAAAATATCCCCCTTTCCTTCCACTCTGCAGTTTTAATCTGAAATCTTAGGCACAGGACTGCGCCCAGAGCTCAGAAATGGCTCACGCCAATGAAATTCCCTGTCGCAAAATGCACCTAGAACAATGGGAGTTTCAAACGCTGGCTCTCCCAGGCTGGCTTACGATCACCCGGTAAGCTTCATGAATGCACAGGGATTTGACCTTGGTGTCAGAAATCCATCTCCAGCACTCAAAACTACTACACCACCCTGTCTCTGAAGCCAACAAGAAGGCCAGCACAATTTTCCAGAGGGTTCTAATGCCCCTTCTTGGTACTCACAAAAACTGACGCAGGCAAAGTGTGCCATGGGTGTCATGTTGCCATGCTGCTGGTGTGGCAGATTAGTGCCTGCTGAGGTTTCCGGTACATTGGGGGTTAAAATATCTCTCCCAATGATAGGCAGGTGTTCTCTGGGAGGCAGAACTAGATTGTGTGGGAAGACAAAAAGGGGAGGAGGAGGCAGTTGAGAGGAGAGGACAGTTGGGAGTTAGGAGAGAGAGAGGAGGTTAGAGGTTAGGTTTAGAGGGATGGAATGCGTTATCAAGTCTGTGTCTTACAAAGAAAGTGAAGTGCTTTAAGATACCGGTGAAATCCATGTTCTCAGGTTAATAAATAAAGTTGAATGTGTTTACACACCAACTGGCTCCAGCAGTGTGTCAATTCCTCCAGATGTGTGGCTAAGAAGCGGGCAGGAATGGGAGATAGTTCAAAATACGTCTGACATACAAAGGGCGGGACAGTGAAGCGACGAAAACCACGAAGTTGCCTGAGTGAGAGGCTAACTTGAACAGTAGGGATCCATGAGAGGGAGACCCCCCCCCCACTGGTGGTAAGGTGGTGAGAGGCTTCAAATAAAGTGCCCTGAGGTAACCTAGAGCCAAGTCTTCTTTTGAGAAACTGGAGGTTTATGCCTGCCTTCTCTTTTTTGAAAGAGCGGAGTATTAGTGACTCAGTTTCCTCACAGCTGGCAGTCCAGGAATCACTATGTCTAGGGTCAGGTGTAGAGTGATCGGCCAGGATCCTTTGACATCTGCCAAGGACCTACGGATGCAGATGCTATCACCCTTGGCTCTTCTTTCTGGCATCCGGATGATCATTGGGCAGCCGCCATCTCAGGTGGCCACGATGCTCTTGAATGATGCTGCTTTTCTGCAGGGCATTATAAGCAGTTGCAATGGTGGCTGTCTGATGCTCATAAGATGAGCACCACTTCCACTACCAACATCACCTACCTTTTCCTTCCTTAGGACCAGTCTATCTGCCCCTCATGTCTGGTGAAAATAAAAAGGAGGAGAGGGGATGATGGCTGGGGCTGCCCACCGATATGGGGCTTCATCAGAGGGCTTCCTGATCAGGGCTCCCTCAGACCCAGAGTGAGACCTGCCTAGGGTGCTGGGTTAGGAAAGGTGCACAATTTTTCCAAAGAACACAGGGGGGTCACTTATGGGCATTGTTTTGCCACAAAACCATATAGATTTAAACCCACAGGTGATTCACAGAATAATGGAAACAAATGTAAGGTCTCAAACACTACCGAGAGGAAAGAAGTCTGAGACTGCTAGTTTATTTTCAAAAGTGCTAGACAGGGCAAAGAAACCAATACCTTGTGTACCCTGAGGTAGGTTTGTGCTAAATTAGATATGACTCCTGAGCATTACAAACTGTGCACAAGGGGGGAAATATTTCATAGGTAACTCATTTTTTTTAATGTGTAAAGCAATTCTCAAATAGCAGTAAATGTGACTTGACCATGAAAACTCCACACAACTATAAAACCAAGCAGCTCTTAGTCATCTTAAGCAATCCAAAAACTCATATACACATACATATTCCTAAGCATGACTAAATTATGAAGTTTAGTCATGCTTAGGGCTGCCATATGTACGGGTTTTCCCAGACACATCTGGGAATCTGGCTGCCAAAATGGTGTCCAGGCAGATTTTTGCTGAATTGGCAAAATAGTCCGGAAAAGCCGGACACATAGCAAGTAGGGTGATTTAAAAAAAAATGCTTAAAATGTAAAAAACAAAAAACAAAAAAAACCCCAACACCTTAACAACTTTGCTCCCCCACCCAAATAAAAATAAAAAATACCTCCACAACTTTGTCTGGATTTTCACTTTTGGGAATATGGCAACCCTAATCATGCTATTGGGTGGCGCTGTGACTTAAACCACAGAGCCTAGGGCTTGCTGATTGGAATCTTGGCGGTTCGAATCCCCACGACGGGGTGAGCTCCTGTTGCTAGGTCCCTGCTCCTGCCAACCTAGCAGTTCGAAAGCACATCAAAGTGCAAGTAGATAAATAGGTACCGCTCCGGCGGGAAGGTAAACGGCGTTTCTGTGCGCTGCTCTGGTTCGCCAGAAGCAGCTTAGTCATTTTGGCCACATGACCTGGAAGCTGTACGCTGGCTCCCTTGGCCAGTAAAGCGAGATGCAACCCCAGAGTCATCCGTGACTGGACCTAATGGTCGGGGTCCCTTTACCTTTACCTTTAATCATGCTATTGTAGCTCAAGTCCAGACCCTTAAAAAAAAGGAAATGTACAAAATACCACTTGCAAGAATAAATGCTCCGTACTCAGCCTATCACACCTAACTAGGGATGAGAAGATGCCCTGGAGAAGTTTTGCTTATCAAAACTCTTCATGTTTCCTTCCAAATTGCTCAGACTCCACCCCTCTAAATGCACCTTGGAAATTTGCTCTAGGTGAAATTCGGGGAGCTACATTAATTCCAAGTCCTATCAGTCTTGCTCATTGCATGTGAAGTTTCTTAACTAGCCACAGACAATCAGGCGGACACTCGGAGATAATAAAAGGGAGATCACACTCACAGAACGAATTGACAACATGCAGTAGAGACTTTCTGTAAACCTCAGATATGGACTTGCAGCACCCTTCCCTCACCTCAATATTTCTTTTGCTAGCCTAATAGAAACTCTTCTGACTTCATTCCCTGGATGTTTTACTCAAGCACTTTTTTTAAAAAGGTGAAATTCATGACAACTTTACATAAACTATATAGCTCTGTATGTGGCAAGAATTATTTTGCCTCATCCCCCCCCCCCCTTACTGCCTTCTTGGCAGCAGCTTCAAATCTCTCTGTGCCTCTGTGTGCATTTAATTCTCGCCAGATGACTTCGGTAGAGGCGTAAGTTTTTAAATAGAACTCTATGGCTACAATTGCTATTCGATGAAAAATTGTGCATTATTTCTGTTCATCTTAGGGTGCTTCCAGAAGATGTATTTACTGAGAATTCACCCCTATTTGTTTGCCAGGAGATTAGATGAAGTTGGCTATCTAAGGAACACTTATTCTAAGGGAGGTCAGATGAAGTTGCATCAAAGCAAGTGCTATCTCACACTCTCTATTGCATTTTTCTGTCACTTACCTTAGCACAAGAAGGTGATCTTTCGGGGAAGCAGGTTTGTTGTGCAAGGCTTCCCAGTCAACAACAATTGTGCAACCTGTATTTTCCGGGCTTTGATAGAAATTGTTCTGGGGGCAACATTTAAGCTGTTTTTCTTTACGGGAGAATTCAGAACTGTCCTTTGAGAAGCCTGTTCCATGGGACCTGATGATGTTAAGTTTTATGAACATCATCATAATTGTTGTTGCACTCGCAAACAAACACAAAATCACCAATATATTAAAAAGTCAAGTAACATCAGTAGAGACATGCAATGTAATTTACGGGCAGCTCCATTCTTTTCCTTCACAGAGCCCTTTTTCCTTTCCTCATTAAATGCTGGGATTTTTCTGCTGCTCTGGGGCTTTGAGGTAAGGCTTTCTCATGGAACAGGTTCAACATATCTGTCTCCTCCTAGGTGATGATCTGCTTCCAACACACTGGTCCTACTCCTATCTCTACCTATAGTTGGCACTTCCAGGAGTCCCATGTCTGTGACCCTGGCTCTCATTGGGTATCTGCAAGTCTTTGGCACCTCTTCCCACTTATGAGTCAGCACATACTGCAGCTTGACGGCATTCCATTGTGGATGTCATCTGTAAGCACCACAGGCAATATCTGAGTCAAGTTGCAGTTACAGGTAGATAGCCGTGTTGGTCTGTCATAGTCAAAACAAAATAAAATTTTTTCCCTTCCAGTAGCACCTTAGAGACCAACTAAGTTTGTTCTTGGTATGAGCTTTCGTGTGCATGCACGAAATCATGCACGGTATCTGAAGAAGTGTGCATGCACACGAAAGCTCATACCAAGAACAAACTTAGTTGGTCTCTAAGGTGCTACTGGAAGGGGGAAAAATTATTTTGTTTTGAGTCAAGTTGCTTCAACATCAGACCAGGGCTCAGGTATTAACTAGAAATGGGTGAATACCTTGAGTATAGCTGTCCTTATTTTCACTGATTCTGTTTTGTTTTGTTTTTTGTTTGTTTTTTTGCGGGGGGGGGATTCTCATGAAAATTCATTAAAATTTTAGTATGAATTTTCCTTAATATACCTTCTTTTTATGCAATTCTCCTAATATAAACATTTTTGCAATGCAATTTCCCCCAACAGAATGGATTTCTGCATGCTATTTTCACTAATATAGGCATCATTACACACAGTTTACCATAGCATATGCATGTTTGTAATAATAAAATAAAATAAAATAAAATAAAATAAAAATTTATTATTTATTCCCTGCCCATCTGGCTGGGTTTCCCCAGACACTCTGGGCAGTTCCCAACAGAATTTTAAAAACATGGTAAAACATCAAACATTAAAAACTTCCTTAAACAGGCCTGCCTTCAGATGTCTTCTAAATGTCAGGTAGTTGTTTATCTCTATGACATCTGATGGGAGGGCATTCCACAGGGCAGGCGCCATGACCGAGAAGGCCCTCTGCCTGGTTCCCTGAACGATGGGGGTGGAGACGCTTCTTCAGGTATACCGTACACATTATTTGCCTGAAAAATCACATTGCAAAATTTGCAGAAGTGCAATTTCCAAAGGATAGTTATGTTTCAGTTCACATATTGTTTCAGGAAAGAAAGAAAGGAAGGAAGGAAGGAAGGAAGGAAGGAAGGAAGGAAGGAAGGAAGGAAGAGCAAACTAGGTGAGTTCACCTTTAAATACAGTCATACCTCCTGTTACGTCTTCTTCACGTTGCGGATTTTCAGGTAACAAGCACAGCAAACCCGGAAGTGTTTACTTTCAGGTGTGCTGCGTGCGCACACGCAGAAGTGATCTGTGCATTTCGCGCATGCACAGAAGAGATCTGCACGCTTTGCACATGCGCAGAAGCACTCTATCGCGTTTTGCAAACGTGCAGTAGCGGTGCTCTACTTACGGACTTTTCGGGGTGCGAATGGCACCCCGAAATGGATCACGTTTGTAAGTAAAGGTACCACTGTATGAACAGAATCAAGTTTCTCCCACTTCCCTAGATACTGAGAAAGTACTCAATTCCAGTTCAATGGCTCTGGTGCGATTCAGTGGGGTCTGTATATTGCCACTAGAGCAGCTCTTCGCAACCGCATACACACAGATGCATTTTGTCCATTACTCAGAAGCAAAAAAAACCCAGTTTTCTCCGTCTGCTCTTCATATTTCAGTACAGGACAGGTTTTGTTTTCTCGTTTCTCCCTACAGTACTTTGTAGGATTTTGACAGTTTCTGCAAGATTCCATCAGCCTCCTGACACTTACATCTGATCTTGACAGGCCTTCATGCAGTTTACCTTATGAGGGGGGGAAAATGTTTTCATACTTCTCTCTCCACCCCCCCCCCAATTTAATCTCTAAATTAGAGGGGGGAATTTGAAAATGTGATGCTACTGTGTGCCAAAGGCTCGGAAACAGAAAGTGGTTTACTTTGTGTTGATTTATTCCAGTTGCTGGAGGCTTTGATCATTAATCTCCGAGTCTGTTCTCTAGACTCTGCCTGCAAAACAAAGAGGGCGATGAAACATGAAGCCTCACATCTGATCAGCTGAAACCAGTGTCAAGTCTCATTGTCAATAAGTTTGCACCAGGCATTAGCTTCAGCTCAGATAATTCAGGAAGAGGAACAAGCCAAACAGATGCACATGGTAGAGGCTATATTATTGGGAACGGTACAATAAAAGAGCTATACAAAATTGTAATCTGTATGGAATACCACAAAATATTAGCAAATTACTTAATAGAGGAGAGCAGGCATAGTATTTGCAGCTATATGTGAACTAATCGTTTGGCTAGATATTTTTTTTTTAACTTTCGTATTATAGGGGACATTTCCTTGCAACAAAGGTACTTTGAACCTTACAAAGTCAGATTAAATTGGGAAAAGAAACTTGCTGGACCATCAGGCTTGAGGGTTACCTACTTACAGAGTACATTAAAAATTCTTTTAAAAAGATAGTTAAAAAGGTTCTTCTTAAAAACCTAAAAACTCACTTAAAAGAATCAAGTCTTCAAATAAGTTATATGATCTAAGAAAGTCTTTAAAAGACTTGATTCTTTTAAGTGAGTTTTTAGGTTTTTAAGAAGAGCCTTTTTAACTATCTTTTAAAAGAATTGCTTTAATTTATTTTGACTACGGCAGACCAACACAGCTACCTACTTGAATCTACTTACAGAGGTTTAGTGGTCACTTACGTTGACACGGAGATAGATCCCAATGTCATGAATGATGTCACAGATAGGATAAGCTCCGAGGCTTGACAAACTGAAAGAGAGTAAGCAGTATGACTAGGCACTGTGAAGATGGATTTTCATAACAGGTGGTGATAAATAAGTTTATAGGCACTGTGAAAACTTTACACTTTCTGAACACCTTGTTAATCAAAGACTCAACCATATGTTTGAGTGTTTGGGATGATTCACAGAATCATGTTCTGTGACATTTTGGCTGGTCCTAATAAAAGTATGGCTTGACTGTGGATTTTGACATTTTTCTAATGGACCCATTTAACTTCATCTGCCTTACATTTTAGATCTAGGTCCAGCATAATGTAGCCTTTCCACTCTGGTATTCTGAAGGCAGCCTCATACTACTAAACCATTTTTCTGGTGTGTGCGTCTCTCCCCCCTCTCCTACAGAAAACAGTATAGAGAAATGTTACCATATTAGTATACTCCTCTCTGTTTTTAGCAATGTTATTTTGGCATGGTCTTCCATTGAGGAGAAACTTACCTGAAAGGATTGTGAAACGGAATAGGAACACAATCGGGATGAATCTTTTAACATGTGATGATAAATAGGTTTATTTGAGATGTTAGCTTTATTATTATTACTATTATTATTATTATTATTATTATTATTATTATTATTATTATAAAAAGGGTTACAAGGCCAAAAAACAAACATGAATTTGCTGGACAGTCAGGCTGAAAGCTACCTACTTTACAGTAGTTCACTGCGACCACAGTTGACATGGAGATAGCCTAGGATAAATGCAAACATGACATTCTGATGTCATCCATGATGTCACAAATAGGATACATTTGAAGTCTTCAAAAAGTGAGATGCAGTTAACAGTCAGGCAGATGCTGAACACATTCAGGATGGATCTTCATAACCGGTCATGGTAAATAGGTTTATTTGGGCATTATATTAACATTATCATCGGTAGAAATTTTAGAATGATATGCGGGTTGAGTTGCCAAGTCGTAAGCCACCAAGACATACGCCATTCAGTTCAATTTCTCAACATCTTGTCTTTAAATGGTCAACTGCAGACGTGCTGATTGGAGCTGGTTCACAAAACCATTTGCCAGACTCTGTTTTTGACATTTTCCTTATGGACCCATATGGGTTTTATACAGAATTATGTTGGCGATTATGCAAAAATTCAGTACCTTTATCTTCAGAATTTTCCATGTTGTCTGAACAATGCAAGGACAATGATGCATAGCTCTTTTCTTCCCCCATTTTATCCTTTCAACTCTGTGAGGTAGGTTAGGATGAGAGTGAGTATACCCGAAGGAGCGTCTCCACCCCCATTGCTCAACCCGGACACCGAGGTCCTCCTCCGAGGGTCTCCTGCTGGTTCCCTCACTGAGAGAAGTGAAGTTACAGGGAACCAGGCAGGAGGGTCTTCTCAGTAGTGGCACCCACCCCATGGATGTCAAGGAGATAAAGAACTACACAGTTTTTAGAAGGCATCTGAAGGTTAGCCCTGTATTGGGGAGTTTTTAATGTTTGATGTTTTATTATGTTTTTATATGCACTGGAAGCCACCCAAAGGAGCTGGGGAAACCCAGCCAATGGGTGGGGTATAAAGTGGTACCTCGGTTTTCAAGCAGCTTAGTTCCCAAACTACTTGGAACTCAAACACTGCAAACCCGGAAGTCAGTGTTCCGGTTTGCGAACTTTGCTTCAAAAGCAGAACATGCTCCTGAGCTTCCGTTTTCACTGTTGCACTGCTAATTTGCGTCACCCCATTGCAATCAAAGCCTTTTCCCTCCCGTTTTCAGTGTTGCGCTGCTAATTTGTGTCCCCCTCCCTCATTGTAATCAAAGCCTTACATTTCCGATTGCAGTGTACTGAGGTGATATTTGGATCCTATATTTGGTGCTTTTGTTTTTGCTTTTTGTTTGTGTGGCTTTTTCATTTTTGTCACTGTGGCTTGTTCTTCATTTTATGATTGACTGATTGATTGTGTGACTGTGGAAATGGATAAAAGCCCCCCATCCAAACAATGACTATCATCAGTGCAGGAAAGAAAAAAAATGATTTTAATTTTTATCAACTACAATACTGTCTTATTTATTTTGTAGTACAGTACATTGATTATTGCTTTCATTTTATGGATCAATGGTCTCATTAGATAGTAAAATTCATGTTAATTTGCTGTTTTAGGGGTTGTTTTTAGAAGTCTGGAACATAATCCATTTTGCATTACTTTCTATGGGAAAGCACGCCTTGGTTTTGGAACAGACGTCTGGAACGGATTAAGTTTGAGAACCAAGGTACTACTGTAAATAATAAAATTATTATTATTATTATTATTATTAGCCTGAGGTCAGCCCAGTGAGCTTCATGGCTGAGTGGGAATCTGAATACTGATCTCCTGGGGTTAAGGGGGTCGAAAATTGACTTTTTCTCTTGATGCAATTAATACAGAAATGGAAACTCAGCTTCAACTTCATTCTGCTAGATTTTCAGAAGTGGCTTTCATGTGTGAAAGGTCACATAAAATGTGAGCATGATCAGGCATAGAAACAATGGGAAAACTGAATAAAGTGCTGCCTGGATGTAACCTGAATCTGTCAGAGTGTTCTGACTTTGTGGAGCCTCTTCTATCCAACTTGATCCGATGACTAGTCAACTTTGCTCCCTTTCCTACGTCTTTCCCCTCCAGGCATCCCCACCTCTCTTCTCTCTTTGTTACTTTTGTACTTGGATTAATTAGGCCTCTGGAAGTAAAAAAAAAAAAGCAAAGCACACATGTCTCAGCTTCATCAGAAACGACTTTCCTCTGGTTGTTTGCTGACAACCAGAGGCACCCTTTTATCTAGGAGTCTGGCTGCCTGGCCCTCAAAAATTCATTTGAACTACTTAAGCATCCCTAGTGTCCTGGTGATGAAGTAAGCATCCTAATTTGCTACAATGGTTTCATGTTTTTAACTCACTCCTTACTTTGCATGCTTTGTAGACATAAAACAGCACTACTACATTTTAATAAATAACAGCAAACAAATCAGTGTGCCACTGAAATACACCCAGAGTCACTAAGGAGTATGGATCTTCGAATGAACGTTTCCTCTGTTTGTTCTCCTTTCACGCATGCAGGGTGGTTATAAAAACCTAACACATGAAGCTGTACAAGCATATTGACATTTACAGAGCCCCAAAGATCATTTACATGAAAATTATGGAAGCCAAGTGCTGTTACTTTTGTAGGAAAGAGAAAGCTGCATGGATCAACGGCAATATAGACCTGATTTAAGTTATTAATGAAAAGAATGTTCATGTAGTTAGTCTTGTTGTAAGCTAAGTCAATAACTATGGAATATATGCTCTGGGTACAAAGAGGTGTGAAGAATGTTACGTGCCTCTTCTATGAATTTTATTTTTAACAATAGCAACAACAAGAAGAAGAGTGGTGTTTCCTGCTTGGCAGGGGGTTGGACTGGATGGCCCTTGTGGTCTCTTCCAACTCTGTGATTCTATGATTCTATGGTTTCACGATCAATGCCTATGTGCTTTACAGAACAACAACAAAAATACAGGTCCCTGCCCACTTACCTGGGAGTACAGACCCTTGAACTCATTTCCCATGACTTATTTCCAAATACAGTTGTGCCTTGGTTCTCAAACGCCTTGAGTTTGAGAACCAAGGTACCACTGTATGCACACACAGGATTGGGCTGGCCATTAAGCATGCTATCCCACACGCCTCTGTGAATTCAAGCATTCCACACACACCCCTGGCAATAAATTCTTACTTATGGCAGGTCAGGTTTGCATGTTGACCAAATGATTCCACTTTTTTATACTAAGTTTTCGGATATGGTCAGCAGGTGCAGAACCAGGAAAGATCATGTCAGGGATGGAGCCAAGGCAGAATCTGGAGCTTATTGGCTTTTCAGCTCCCAATAATGATCAGGACAAATGACGGAACACAGTTTTATTGATCAGACCAGAAAGAATCTGGCTGGTTAGCAGCAGTGGGCAGTGTGTTGTTGTTGTTGTATATTTATTCATACCCCACCTTTACCCCTGACAGAGACTCAAGGCCACTTTGTCAATCACCTACCTCTGGTTGTGTTCCTGCTGTGTACTTGGATGGAGAGAGGGGTGAGGCGAAGAGGCAGCAAGGTCAGCATAGTGAACACACGCCAGCCAGGAGATTCAGATTGACATCCTAATGTGTTTACACCATGCTGACCTCACTCCTGCCTCACCCGTCCTGTACACAAGTTCTTAGTGTTTCCACCTGTTTCCACCTGCCTTGCCCCATCTAGCCTTTCCCAGACTATGACTTTGAGAACAGCAGCAGCAGCTGAGAAGAAAGGAGTTCAGGGATATTTTAAAAAAATAGTTTTATAAGTTGTGCTTCTTTGTTTCTCAATTTGACCCTTTTACATGGGTTTGTATGTTTTGTGGTATTTTATGCATTGTGATTTGCTGTTATTTTTTATTGATTATAGATTGGTAATTCTTTGTTGTGGTTGAACTGCTTAATTATTATTTGCTGAGGTTTAATTTTACTGTTTACTATTAGATTTTGATGGATTGTCAGATGTTGCTTTGTTGGATATACCGTAAGTTGTTTATTCTAAAGTTATTGTTACTTCTATATTGGATCAGATTGCTACTATTAATGTTTGATGCTTTTTTATGTTTTTCTGTCTTGGAAGTCGCCCAGATTTGCTTGGGCAACCCAGCCAGATGGGCGGGGTATAAATGAAATATAATAATAATAATAATAATAATAATAATAATAATAATAATTCAGCAGCAACACAACCAGAGGGAGAGCAGTAGAGCAGTCCAGCGCCACAATGTCACCCTCTGCTGCTGACTGACAATCCTAACCATCACATTCTGTATAAATGATATGACAAATGGGGAGATGCTCAGAGGTTTATGCTTAACGATCGCTTGTTATTTGCCATATGATAAAAAGGGACAGTGCAGCTGTGAGTTGTCAGTACCGCACCATTTGCTTCCCAGTTTGAGAATCTTTGGTTTGAGCATAACAAAGGATTTTTGGATTTACGAGCAATATTTGCAGCTTGGTGGAATATCCCCCATTCCTTTAGCAGCATGAAGAGAGTGGCAAAATCCTAATGAGGCAGCAAGTCAAATAGCTCTGGGAGCAGGCTCTGTATCAAACGAAGGGGTGTGGGGTTGGGGATCCCAAATAAAACATTTTCAGGCTTAACACCCCATCACAGCTCCTTCTTTTGTCCACATACCACCCGACACATTACAGCCTATGCATTCTTAACCGGATGCTCACCGGGAGCGATGGTGCTTTGCATGCCTCATACAAGATGCTAAGATGGCAGATTGCATCAGGTCGTTATGCCATGTCATTTCAGGATGTAATTGGCCCTATACGGCAATCTATTCATGTGCAGCCAAGAGAAATGTGTGCCAAAGCATGGCACCAGTTCTCTATAAAAAGGGCATGCCTAACTATTCTGCACCAGCTGCCTCTCCTAGCTGTTTTGTAGGTTTTCAAAAATAATAAAGCTGTTTATTAGGCAGGAGAAAAAAATTAAGTGAAGTTCTGGGTGATTTTAATGCGTCTTCTTTTGTACAAAGTTCACATCATTGCAAACAGATCTGGCCAGGCCTCCCTCCCTCCCTTACCCTCTTTATGATGTCTTTATTTATATTTGATTTGGGACATGCCAAAATCCTGCCTTCCCCCCAAAAAAAATGATTAACTTAATATGAGAAGCCAAATAAGTATCAAAAAATAAGGGTGACACAGCTCTCTTTTAACGAGCCTGGCAAGAGTTCTTAGAAAACATTATTGTTGGAGACAGGATTGAATAGTTTGACTTCCAGAAAACTCCAAACCAGATAGAGGGAATCAAATGTCACTATATTAGAAACTGCAAAGATGTTTTTCTTATAACCATCTGCACCATATGGTTGCCAGGGTTTGTTTTAGGTCTTACCCCTACCATGTGGTGTCATACGGTTTTAGCATCTGGTCAGTCTTTATTCTGCTTCATGAACAGATGAGACAATCTAAAATACACAGATTCATATTGATTCCAAAGACTACAGGTTAAACTGAAGCAGACACTATGGATTCATTCGGTATTATCTAGGATGTGGAAATAAACAGCAGCGCTGTCACGTCACGAGAGATTCAAAGGTCATTTACTAGTTGTTGGAACTGTTTGTGTTTTGGATGGGCTGGCTCATGCAGGCCAGTGCCAAGAAGAAATACAATTGCAGGAAGAGCCATCGCAGTTGCTCAAAATGTCGTTGACAAATTGCCTTACCAAAAATAACGAGGTTGGCCAAGAAAATAGGGACTATTGGCTTAAATCAGCAGTGGGCTGATTCAGGGAAGGGCCATATCTCAATGACAAACCATCTGCTTTGCATGCAGAAGGTCCTAGGTTCAATCCCCAACATTTCCAGGTAGAGACTTCTGCCTGAATCCCTGGAGAGCCACTGCCAGTCAGTGCAGACAAAACTGAGAAAGATGGGCCCATGTTCTGACTCAATGTAAGGCAGTTTACTATGTTTCTATGATTTTAATGTGGAACCTCCAGCCCATGGGCCTAATTTGGCCCGGCCAGGGTCCTCATTTGGCCTGAGAGACTGCTTTCTGAAATCAAATCAAACCAAACCTTGTCCATCGGTCCTCCACCTGAAGTCAAAGCATTGTATCTAATGCTCTTCTGACTCAAAGTAGACCCATTAAAATTAATGAACATGATTAACTTCAGTGAGTCTGCTCTGAGTAAAACTTTGTTGGATGCAACCCATACATTCCAACGGAGGCTCCTATGACACCTGCACAGCATTTGTTGATCTACATCTCCCATGATCCCCAACTGTCAAGGCTTCAGGGAATCCGATCCCTCCCACGTTGGCAGCCAAGAAGCTGAAAAACAAGAAGAGTTCTTACCAAGTAGTTTATTCAATATTCACAGAGAGAGACGAAGGAATGCGGTCTCTCTTAGATAATGGTGTTGCTCCAAGTCCCACCCCCTCAGTCCCTCCTATTCTACGCCACCCCTGCATCAGCTGATCTGTGCTTTCTGCCTCTGAGCTTTCTGTTCTACTATTCTCAAGGCATGCCTGGTTCTGGAAGGGGGGTCAGAAATGCTTTCAAGAGACACTGAGTCTGTTGGCTGTCTCTCCCTTGGTGCTTCTTTTTCCTGCTGCTCCCCCAATATTTCCCAGCTTCTCCCCTCTGCAGCCTCTGAGCTGTGACCTTCTATGAACCATTGTTCTAAGTCTATACTGTCCTCCTCTTCTCGGGAAGGTGCAGGGAGGGGAGGGGTGGTTCCCACCATTCCTCCTCAGTCCAGCCCCTGACACCAACATTCTTGAGCACACTGCACTGGAATCTGGGCAACCGGAGGCCTTAATGACAGGATCTGGTCCATTCCTATTCCTGCCCATTCTGGTGACACAGATTGAGGAGGTAGGTGGCAGTGACTCAGATTTCATCACAAGGTTGCAACAAGGCCTAAGTCATTTGAACTATTGGATGAAGCGTTTCTCATGTCCACAATATTCATTTCTGACATTTAGGTAAATATTCAAGCTGCTCAGATGGAGCACATTCATCCCTATTTTCCCTCCCTGTGACATACAATAATTTCTGCATCAAAGTTGCAGTAGTTATGGTTCCTGATCACTCAAATGTTGCATAGCCACTCCATGAATAGAAGTGCTTATTCTCATTGTCATGGATTAATTTTTCAAATGCTCCCATTTTCATCTGACAGATGATGAAAGCTGCATATGTGTCCTCTGGCTGCAAGCCATGACTATGAAAAAATCATGTAAATCTATAACACTTTCAATATTCAAATAATTACTGGAGCTCAAGGTGGGCGAGAGTGTGAAATAACAGGATTCTTTACAATATGCAAGAGGAGGAAAAATGGAGGGGGGGGGGGAATCTGCCTGTAGCTGACCTGCATGATGTTGGATGCAAACCTGAACTAATCTCTGGTGCACTTTGAGCCTCATAGCTGGAATAATTCTGTTGTTATTCTCTTATTTAGATACAAACTTCCCAAAGCTTCTCAGGTGGCGGATTGTTTTCTCGGAGAGTTCAGAGTGGTGCGATACACGCTAGGGATGCAATTAACATCTATGGTTTACAATTCCCAGAATGAAAATTATATATTCACTGCTAGAAATAATAACCCTCAATAAAGTAAGGGGGCACAAACAGAAGCTTCCTTGCCAATGCAAATAGCAATTGTGGTTTTGGGCATCACAGTGGGCATGGGGGTCGGCAGGAATATTTCCAGGGGTGAGACAAAGAGAATACAAACAATAGTTAGAATCAGAGAACGGCTCTATTTCCGGTATAGCTGATGGTTGAATGATGGGAAGACCTGACCTCTCAGAAACTTGCATTCTGGGTTTACCCTTCCATTGTTTCTCAGAGCCAGTGTGGTGTAGTGGTTAAGAGCGGTAAGACTCGTAATCTGGTGAACTGGGTTCGGATCTCCGCTCCTCCACATGCAGCTGCTGGGTGACCTTGGGCTAGTCACACTTCTTTGAAGTCTCTCAGCCCCACTCACCTCACAGAGTGTTTGTTGTGGGGGAGGAAGGGAAAGGAGAATGCTAGCCGCTTTGAGACTCCTTCGGGTAGTGATAAATGGGGATATCAAATACAAACTCCTCCTCCTCAATGTGTAGACCTGGCATCCATATGATGTATTTCTACCCACAACTGACACTCTCATTTCCCCCCGTCCCCTGGTTCCTATCACTTGAACTGCACTTCTGATAAAATCAATCTCTCAGTCACCCAACAAAACTCCAAATTCCCAATATGCACGGATAACAACTCTAGAAGACATTTCAGGGTTATTATATACTTAAAGTGTGTTTCTGATTCTTCTGTTGAAGTTGATTCTCCTGTCATCTTAAAGTGGGCTTTGAAGGGAGATTGACAGATGGGTCGCCCCACCCACTTGTCAAAATTGGTCCAGCCAGACCCAATTCCCCACCTGTATAATAGGTAAGAGAAGGTGCTCTGCCTGACACCACTGCATACTGGAATAAGCAGTATTGGTCTGGCTGGACAAAGCATATAGCAACTTCCCATATTTCCAAAATCGCTGCACCACCTTCAGTATAATCCATACAAATACAGAATAGGTGTTCCCCTAACAAGATATTAATTTTGTGACTTCATGCATAACAACAGCACTTGCAGATATCTCTGGTCCAATGAAGCTGTGGGTCAGAAAAAGAAGACCAACAGTTTATCGAAGCTATCACAGACAATTGACAGTAGACAAATGGTTGTACAGTGGTACCTCGGGTTAAGAACTTAATTCGTTCTGGAGGTCCGTTCCCTGAAACTGCTCTTAACCTGAGGTACCACTTTAGCTAATGGGGCCTCCCACTGCCGCTGCACCGCCGCACAATTTCTGTTCTCATCCTGAAGCAAAGTTCTTAATCCGAGGTACTATTTCTGGGTTAGCGGAGTCTGTAACCTGAACCGTCTGTAACCTGAAGCGTCTGTAACCTGAGGTACCACTGTAGCTTGTTTTCCCCAAAGAAGTTGTTGGCTAAACTAAAGTAATGGTCAATGATAGACAAGACAGATCCAGAACAGTAAGGGCGGCACTATATATGTATGTATGTATGTATGTATATATATGTATGTATATGTATGTATGTATGTATATATGTATGTATGTATGTATATATGTATATATATATATATATATATGTATGTATGTATATGTATATATATATATATATATATATATAATCTCACACCCATACCCATGTTAACATGACCTCTAAATGCTTCAAAATAACATATATTGGATTCCATTTTGCACCATTGCATAATATGTTTTAAGCCAGTGGGACAGCAATTAAAATATGCCAACTTCATAATAGCTGGAAATATTGGGGATCTATAGTCCCTCCTATTTCCAACACCTCTAACTTTAACTTGTCTGCTATTTTTGCCCTTTTTCCCATTCCAGAACCAGATCCATTCGTGCAATTCTTGTAGCTGTTCCTTAGGGTACAGAATTGGTACATTTTGTAACAAAACGTTTGCTTTTGTCAGTGCACTCATTTTAGAAACATGCACCCTTCCTGTAAGGGGAAGCTTCATAGCAGATCATCTAAGGAGAGGCTGTGGCGCCCCATCTCAAGGCTGGGATTACTAACAACCTCAGACCTTCTGGGTGGGAATTTTGGCCCTCACATAGATGATGCTAGGATACAGTTTTGGCTGCTTACCTCTTTAGCCATCTGCTAAACAGGCCCTGAGCACAAACAAAAGGCAGCTTGCCAGTTTCCCTATGTTTTGTCTGACAAGCACGAATTAACTTTAGATGGAGCGAGCTATACCAGGTACTAAAATATTTGTTTGCAGCAGCAGAAGGCATTGCTCATTTCAGCTTATATTCCAAAAGAACACAAAACTGACCGGAGTCAGCAATTTAAAGTTAAAAACCCACTTTTTGAAGTGATCAAGTGAATAGCTGCACGCGGAAATGTTATACAGAAACTAGCAGTGGCGGTGATTACTGTGAATAGTAGGCTCCTGCATGCTGATGTTTGTCATAGTCCGGTGCTGCTTAGCCACAGCATAGCTCAGTGGCAGGAGAGGCCAGCCAACCAGTCAAGTCTCGGGGGGGGGGGGACTTGTCTGGAGGCAGAGTCCATATGCAAGGTTAAGTCCAATCCTAAGGTCAGGAGTATCTCAGTTCACATAGTCAGACAATCCAGGGGTCAATAAAGTCAAGGGTCCAAGGTCACGAGACGCAAGAAGCAGCAAGGTCTGGTCAGGAACAACAAATGTTGTTTCCAGCAACTAACTGACTGAGGCTGAAAACCCTGATGAAGAAAGCTGGAACCAGGTGGTTCTCATCAGGAGCAAGAAGGCTGATCAGCAGCAGGTGGAGTCACTTTGCCTTCTGCTCCTTCAGGCTGCTGCTCAGCAGGTGAAGCCGACTCCTGCCCCATAACAAAGTTGATGGATTTGGCCACGGAAAGGTCATTTAAATTTAAATTGGCAAATTCAGGAGCCCAGAATTCATACCACATCAGACTATTTGCCCACTGAATCTACGATTGTTGTCAGGAACTGGCTGGATGATGAGGAGTGGTGGGTGGCACCAACCCCCTAGGAATGCCTCAGAAGAGGAAGGCTCAAAACTCAGGAAGTGGTGGGGGGACACCAAGCACAGGTCACAGGGTGAAGAAGGGAGGAACAGCTCGATGCTGAAGAAGCAAGAAGCTTGATCAAGCAAGAAGAGCCCGGCGCAGAAAGCAGTGCAGACTCCACGGATGAAGCAGAGGTGGGCGCAGTGGCAGGGCAAAGTGGCACTTCCCACTTTGCCTCAGGTGACGAAACAGGATGCGCCACCCCTGGGGACTACTATTCTGATCTCTGGCCATATTATTTTTGGCTAGACTGAGCAGTGCACAGCACAAGGAGTGAAGGTTAACCAGCTCCCAGCTCCAAATTATACCTTCAGGGCTCAGCCACAAAACATTGGGGGGGGGGGAATGCACAGCCTGTAGTCAAGCAAGCGAAGGGCAAGGGCAAGATATATGTCAGGGATATGGTACCTTTTTCAGCCTGACAGATGTCAGGGACTGTGTGGACACTGAGGAGTGGTGGCTGGATACTGATACTGGATACTGGCACTGGGAGAAGGCGAGCTGGAGACTGACAGGGAAGAAGGGCTCAGTGATCTGGGGGAGCTCGAAACAGCCATGAGACGAGAGGCAGGAGAAGCTGCAGAATTGGAGAATGACGAACAGGAGCAGCAAGAGGGGAAGGTAGGTGAGGCTGGTGTTGAATCAGGGGCTTCCACACCTCCTCCTCCTCCTCTCCTGCTCCACTGTTTCCCAGAACCAGGCAAGGATTGAAGAGGGAGGAGCAGAAGCAGGTTACATGCAGGCATAGTCTTCGCCTGCTTGCACGCTGCTCAGGTGGGGGAGATACATGAGTTGAGATCAGGGGCGACACTTCTCTGTTACTGCAATTACCTCATTTGGCCACATACCCAGGAGTAGCTAAGAGACATAGGACTGAGGGACATGCCTTTTCCTAACTTGTAAGTTGGTTTTAACAATAAAGATTTAATTCTCCCCTCTAGACATTCCTTGCCTGACAGCGCCATGACAACAGACATATCTTCCCATGGACAAGCTTGTGGAGGCCACATGTCAGGAGTGGGTGGGCCAGAGGCAAAAGTGACATTGCACTGGATATAACTTACTTGTAGAGTAGGATGCCCTGCAGCCACACAAACATCTGAGGCTTACACACACTCCAGGCAGATGAAAGTCATCTTAACACAATTCAAAGGGACCTTGGATTGTACCCAACTAAGTTCTGCTCAAAGCAGATCCTTTGAAATCAAGGGATGCAATTTAGTCTTGTCCATCAATTTCAATGGGTTCACTCTGAGTAAAACTAACATTGTGTACAACCCATTCCAGCCAGGAAATAGTACAGAAGGAGGGCATGGAACAAGGCAAGTGAGGGTGGGGGGAATGTGAGAGCTCTTTGGGCCTGAGTTTCTGTACCCCCGATTTATACCATACCCATTTATATATATGTATATTGACGACAACAACAACAACAACAAGCTATGTGCAGAGCCATGTAATCGTATCACATACAAGGCCTTGATGATGACCATGTTGTAAAACACTCAAAGATCATAGTTTGGAAAGATAAGGCTTGCCTGTAGTGTTTTGTTAATCTGGTCTTAAACCTCCTTCTGTTATCAAAATAATTTGATGGACGGCAAGGCTATTCTACAGCCTGGGAAACATTTGGAAACACACACACACACACACCCATGTCACTGAATATGCAGACACATGAACAGTTGACTCCATGAAGTTATTAAAACAGAGTCCATCTCCGATTGTTATCAGGAATAGACCCAGCAATTCATAAATTCCAGGCAAACTCATTTTATAACTTGTCACCTTTTGTAAATCACTAGTCTTTCACGGAGGAAATGGCCAGTTTGCTTGAAGCATAAAAAGCAAAACCAACACTATATTTTTTCTCATGCTTGAATAAAAATGCATTTTCCCCATTAGAAAAGATAAAAGGAATAAGCTACGAGAAATACGGCTTGATTTTTATTTTATTTTTACCAGAAAACAGTCACATCTTTATCGCTAAATAAATGATTGCCATTTTTGCTGGCATTAAACATGGGCTAATAACGCAGGTCATATTTCAGACACAAATCTGGGTGTTTTTTGTTTCGTTTCCTAAGATGCAGAGGAACATAGACTTCTCTTGGGAATTTTACCAACGCTATCGTTTCATAATACTGCCCTACTCCTTAAAGACATTATTTTCAATGAAAATCTCACACATCTCCATGTTTACCCATTCAAATGCAGGTTGTTGTCCTGATCTAGCAAGGTGGCATTTTTGGATGAAAAAGCACGTATATAAATGGGTAGTTCTTCCTTAGCCTGTAGCCTTATTTGGTTACATTCATGCTCCCATGCTTGTCAATGCAGCAGCAGGGAGCATGGACACAGAATACATGACCCAGACTGTGTAGCGTTTGGCTCTATCGCTACAGATGGGCTTCACCACTACAGATTTAAACTCTAATTGAACATATGATTGGAGGGGGAAGGGGAGAGGATGCTCCTGCCATCAACCACATGGCAAAGAACAGGAGCATTTGATCCTGCTGGTAGGTCCTGCTTTGCCAGCACGTTCTGTGCAGACAACATACAGACAAAGCAGACCCCTGCAGGCAGCAGATTCAAACTCTGCTTGCCAGCTGGTGAGTGGTGAGTGCATTCATGCTGGGTGCTGCTTTAAAAGCACCTTCCCCACTGGGCTCTTTCTTAGCATGTTGGCGCTGCCGTTTCTCGTATGCAGAGCTAGGCATACAGGCACTACGTTCATGGCTGTGCAGAGGAAGCGTGCTGAACAGGACCACAATAACGTGGTTACGAGCAAGAATCTTCGTAGGCTGAGGTTCTCCCACTAGCAAGGGATAGGGCAAGCCTCCACCATGCTTCTTCCAAGTAGCTTTCAGAGGCTATGAACAGTCCCTTTCCACACAAAGTTCTGACAGTACTGCACCCAATGATCTATTGCAGCGTAGAGCATTGTGTATGGTTGAGTGATCAAAAATAACTTTGAAAAATAGAGCATGTTATGTTTGCAGGACTTCAGTACAACTTAGGAGATGCAGTTACAGGTAGATAGCCGTGTTGGTCTGTCATAGTCAAAACAAAATAAAAAAAATCCTTCCAGTAGCACCTTAGAGACCAACTAAGTTTGTTCTTGGTATGAGCTTTCGTGTGCATGCACACTTCTTCAGATACACACTTCTTCAGATATTAGGAGATGCAGGTGCATCTGGAGTCTGGTGTAAAATACCACCACACTCACATACATGGCACTGGGGAGGACCATAATGTTACGATCTTCCTCGAGGAACTGTGAAAGAAGGTGGTTGTATCAGGGGAGAATTTTCAGCCTTTGCAACAAGCTCCTGCATGGGTTGAGGAGTTCCTTTCCAAGAGGAGGTATAGATGTGAGACCACAGGGAAGATTGTTCAAAAGGGCATGCAAAATGGGTCTTCCTTGCTTTCTTCCCCAGCAACAGTAATACATTGCTTTAGGTTGGGCATCTCCAGTTCCTTACGCTCAAACACACTTTGAACATTACCAACCAGACCCCTGGAACGAATTTAATTCGTATCCGGAGGGTCCACTGTACTGAGGTGTGGCAGGCGAAGGCTACAACCTCTGGTGCCATCTCAACCAACTTGGTCAAAACCTGGAACCCCTCCAAATTGGCTCAATTGTGTTTAGACACCTGCTGTATCTGCTGCACAGCCCTTGTTTGCTTTCCCATCCCCATGTTGATGACCACTGGCGTATTAATACCTGAATAGGGCATGTGCGCATAGTCCCCAGGCTATGCTTTGCAGTGATGTTAGACCAAGTCTTCTCTGATACCTCCTGCCCTTTGGGAATTGATTTGTAGCACTGCCTCTTATATTACCTGGCCTGCATACAATGCGTGGCAACTCTGGCATGATGCTGGAACAGGGCTGTTGTAGTACCCACAAGCAAACAAATGTTCCCCTCTCTTTATCGGGGAAAGCATTTGTGGTGTTCCGCATAAGCACATGGGCTGTGCTTTTAATTGTCTCATGTATGTAATTATGCAAATAGCCCTTTCCATTCTGGGTAGCTTCCACTGCAATGTATAATTCCACAGATGATGCCAAGCAGGGAGGGGGACGTGAAGCCAGTGTGCATGTCACAAAGAACAAATTTGCAGGTGACAGCTGAGTCTTCAAAAGATTAAACATCCAATTAGAAAAGCATCAAAGTGTAATGCATTTATCTGATGATTATCCAAACTCTCAGTCTCCTGGGAAACGCAGTAATGGGACCAAAAGTTTCAGAGGCTTTCAAAAAAAACCAACAACACATGTCTAGGGATCCCAACTTTCTGTTCGTATTGGGAGTTTCCTAGTTTCGAAAGGAATCAGAGTGCCTTCCTCTACTTTGATGAAGATAAGAAAGTATCCAAGAGACTGGAAACCATTATATAAAACTGAGAAACTTCAATGTAAAAGCCATGAGGTATGCCATTTTATTTTATTATTTTTTAAATAATTTTTATTAAAGATTTCTTAGTTTACAAAAATGCGTGCATTGTCTCTTTTTTCAAGTTGTGTTTTCTACAGATCAGTTTCATTTGTTGTGAGACATTAGTGTTGCATGCAGTATTAGGCTGGGGGGAAGAGAGGGATGAGGAATGGTGAGTGGGTTGGATTGGGTTGGCAATGCTTCTATTTTTCTACTTTGTGTATGTGTGGGGTTTTGTGTCAGGGTCACTTGTGTGGCTTCTCTTTCTACTTGCTTGCTATATTTCCTTGCTGGTGAAAGAGGTTGGGGTGGTCTAGAGTGTGGTTGGTTGACTTTGGTTGGCTGTAGTGAGATTTGTTTATGTGTGTGAGTGTGTGAGTGGGTTTTAGGGTCAGGTTAGCCATATTGATTTGTATGCTCTCAGCGGATTCTTGTTGTTGTCTTGTTGGGCTGTGTATGTGATAAAGGGGAACCATACGGGGTGAAGGTGTCTTTTATTTGTCCCCGTGTCAGTTTCAGTTTATTGGTTTTTCTAATAAGGCTATTTCTCATACTATTTGATAACATTGGTGTATGTTTATTCCTGGCAGGTCTCTCCAGTGTCTGGCTATGATACTTCTGGCTGCTGAGAGTAGGTGGGTTATGAACTCTTTATAATGTGAGTGGGCATTATTATCTGGGAAGATGTTCAGTAGGGCCGGTTCTTGGGAGACTTCTAATACTTGTTTAGTTATTTTGCTTATTTCTTGTATGACTGATGTCCAGAAGAGTTGGATTTGGGGGCATTCCCACCACATGTGGAGGTATGTGCCTGTGGAGGTGCATCCTCTCCAGCATTTTGGTGAGGTTCATGGGTGTATCAGCACTAATTTCCATGGTGTTAGGTACCATCTGTAAGTGAGTTCCAGGGTGAGTTCTTTCTTTTAGCTGAGATGGATTGTGGTTTAAGACCACATTCTAATCCATTGGGTTGGGTTAATTTCATAGATGTGTGCCATTTTAGAAAGACAGTGTGTTGATATTTTAATCCAGCATCTCAGAAGGATCACATGCCTTTCTCTTTAAAAGCTCTGGAGTAATATCAAGTGAGAGTGGAAACAAGTTCTCTTTACTCATTATTTATCACATGGAAAGCAATTGTGATTGCCAGAGAGAGTAGGCAGTGTCACCAGCCCCACTTCTGACCACACACGCGCCAGATGGCCATAGCCTCAGTGTTTGCATATTGAGTTTGGTTGTCTGAAGAGTGACAAGTTTATACTAGTGCTAGACTCAAGCTGCTCGTTCAGAGCTATTCACCCCTTTGTGAATTGGGGTGCTGTTTATGGAATGTTTCATAGATGCAGTAGACATTTATCATAAACTTTTTGAGGGGAAGGTGTCTATGCCGACCCATGAAATAGCCTGGATAGGGTCTTTATTTCTCCTGGCAGATACCACTGCTCTAGTAGCTTCCTTTTTAGCCACAATTTTACCTGAAAGGGTTCCCAACAAACCATCCCTTCAGGAAATAGACTTGGCATAGCACAATATCTAAGTGCACACAGCCAGTGTGACCCTATAACCCTTGACAAATTCACCCTTGTCCTTTTAATTATCCCAGTGATTTGAAACATTTTTATATTGTGATGCCAATAAAGGTATTTGATTTGATTTGAAGATAGAGTCTTTATTTTTCTTTAAGCATTGTGCAACTAAAAGTGCTGTGCTTGGTAGTACCAAGCTCTCATGTCAGCTTCCAACTTGGCAGCCTTTCCAGGATGCCCACCAAACTAAACAGTGTTGGGCGGATGGATGTTGTATTCAAAAAACAAAACCCCCCAAAAAATCTGAAAGGCACTAGGCTGCTCCCTCCAACAGCTGATTGGTGAGATTCCAGCTTCTTTTACTGGGCAATGCACATTCAGCCCTAATCATTGGATCAAGTTGGGGAACCACATGGAAGACTGCTTCCACCCATGTATAGCCCCCAGCTGAATTGTGCTGATTTTATCTATTTTACAGTGACTTCAGGGAGACTGAACAGTCTACACACGTTTTGATTAATGTCTGTGACTGTGGATCATTCAAAGGTGTGCCAATGTACTGTATTATGTCTTGACTTCATCTCATTTGAGATCATTTACAGCCCAATTCACAGCACTCTCAAACCCAGCTTTTGATTTAAGGACACTGACACCATAGGAGCCAACTATTAACTCCAGTGTAAATGAACTGCGGTTTAAGGTGAATGTTGTCAATAATTTCTAAACAATTTAGAGCAGAGGCCAAAATCCATCCTTCTGGTAAGGTGTGCTGCAAAGTGTGATAGGAGCAGCAAATGTAATCTCAGCTCCTTCAGTGCTACAGCTGCCAACTGGGGGTTATGGAAACCAGAGATGGGGGAGGTTATTTTTCAGTTCCAGTTCCTATTTCTAGGGAGGATTTGGTTGGCTTCAAAACACTACATGTTTTGTTAAAACTTCAGTATTTTCTGTTTTAATCTTAAGAGATGGTTTGGTGACCATGCATGGAACTAAAGAGAGACAAGACACAAAGACTGGGTGAACTGGGCCTTATTTTCATATTTCTTCCCCATGGTCACTTTTGTGCTATGACATGAGGTGTAGCATCAATCCCATGCTTCTTTACTTGCTCATTATTTTAAGTGCTGTCCCTTAGTGAACCTTTTAAAAATGCCTTTTAATACAGGCATTTGTTCTCCGTTCTGCACATCCAACCAGAAAATGGTCATGAATTTCAATCATTTTTGCCCCGATGAGATCAACATCCACATTACATTTTTATTCTGCACCCATTTGCTAGAAATGGATTCCAAGAAGAAATGTGACACTTAATTATAGAAATGGAAAAGATTCATTGCCACATTTTGTTTCTCTTGAGACTTTCTGGTTTGGCATAATCACTAGCTTTATGGAGAAGTTCCCACCCCAAATAATTAATCCTTCAGGTTACATTTAGAAGTTTCACATAGATAGGACTCTCTGCTCATCTATTCGTCGGACAATGACGGACACCCTGCCACAGGATTAGGATCCCTTTCAGGGCCAGCACCAGATTTCAGGAGGCTCACGGTGTAGTACCACTGATAGCTTTCCCAGTGCACACACATGAGTGAAATCCCAGAACAGCATGTTAGTGGTGGGTGAGTGGTGCTGCTACTTTTGAATGTGAGCTATGTTCAGTCACCATTCACACAACTGCCCACCATCTTAATTTCCCACAAATGCAATGCTCCTGTGGCCCAGCAGGGAGAGCAGTGAGTTGTGGCAAAGCCAGGTTGGGTTGCTGGTCACCTGGGATCTTTGGCCAGTGTCCAACCTGGCTGACCACTGACACTAGGCCTGATGTCCCTCTCCCAACCAGGGTAGTCAGTTGGCTGCCATCAAAACTGGGGAGAAGGCATTTGCCCCTTTGCTCTCTGTATGGCACTGCCTCTGTTGCACTGAATATGGAGTGGCTTTGGATGGCACTCAAGACCCCTTCCATAGCACAGGAATGGGGAACCTGTGGTGGTTTGGATATTCTTTGCCTCCAACTCCAAACAGCCCTAGTCAGCGTGGTCAATTATCATGGGCTAATGGAAGTTTTAGTCTAACAAACTCTAAAGAGCAACGGGTTCCTCATTCCCACATTAGCAGCTATGCTTTTCACATTGTGTTCCTCATGCTGATGGGAGAGTGGTGAATCACATGGTGCAAACTATCTCCTCCATCCCCGAGTAATGGTGGCATCCACAAGCAGAACTGCCCTTGTTGCAGAGGCAAAAGAGCACAAGTGATCCAGGCCTCTTTATAAGCTTCTCCTCATCTGCTTCAGTGGCAATCTTGGCACTTATACAAAGCTACTGTAACTGAGAACAAGAATGTGTGACAGCCAGCTTCAGTCTGGAGCAAGCGCGTCCTTACCTCCCTGTCACAGTACTGAGGGACACATTCAGTAGGGGGAGGGGGGGTGTCCCAAGATTTGCCTTGTATCTACCGGTATTTCTCTGCCTAGTTTAAAATTCCAATCATTTTCCAAGTTCCTCTGTGCTCTCACCACTTTGATCTGTGTTTCAGGTTCTGAGTAACACTATAAAATGAAGCTCTATGTTCACCACTCGCCATAATGGAATGTAAAATTGCTTTAACTTTTCCCCTTTTGGCCAAAGTGGATGAAATTTACAGGCACATAAACCCTTCAAAGAGTGTTTAAAGTCTACCAAATTGCAGTCAAATAGGTCTAGAAGCTTTTTGTGGTGGAAATAAAAGATCCACATTTCTATTTTATCCCTTGTGAGTGGGGAAGAGCAGGGGTTTGTGTCTTTCTTGCTTAAAATAACTAAAAGATGGCTGGGTGGTTCTTATTCTGCCTTTTTTATGTTTAAAAACTTTGCAGCTTCACAGTGGCCTTTCCTTCTGGTGGTTATGTGAGTCCTCTGATAGGCTTCACAAGCCTTCCAAAAGACCTTTACAAGTTCATTAAGGCCATGCAACATGAGGCTGTCTAGAACACTGCCTGCAGAGTTTTGAAGAGCACTGGGGGTTTGTTTTGTTTTTGTTAATGCAGAACAACACAGGGTTTTTTTGTTTTTAAAAAAAAACAAAAACAAAACCCTTACATGACATTTTTAGACTAAAAATAAAATTGTCTGTTGCTTTGCTTTAAAAACAAACAAACCAGAGCTCACTTATTGAAAAGCCCATTTACCCAAAGAAACATACAGATTATCTAGGTAACAAAGCACAGAAAAGTTCAGAAGCAGAATTACACAAGGCTTTGTGGGAGCCCCAGTCCAACTCAGGAGGTTACTGACATCCAACTTTGGAGGATTTGTGGAGACCCTTAAATTGCCCCAATTTGTGTCATTATTCAGACCACACACTGAGCCGTTGCTGGCTACAAAAAGGTAAGACAACTCACACCTGGTTCTTTCTCAGATACAATGACTAAGTTGTCAGAATGGGTTGTGCTGCTGCCCATCTTACCCAGAGATTACGTTGGCAGGGCCAAAAATGACTGCTGAGGGAAAGACCTTGTGATGGTATCTCTGATATAACACACCAGACTTGCTCACTTTAACACTATTGCGATGTTGAAGGCCTGCTTTAATGGGGTGGGGGGGGGATGAAATGCAGAGGGCCAGCAGCGATTTCCAAAATGGACTGTGATTAAGTCCCAATCCAATTCATTCAAAAGCTCTCTTTTCTCCTGGATTGGCAACTGGGCGTACTACCCAGGGAGCTGGATTTGTCTCTGGCATCATACAGTAGCTCCAGGGTAGCCAACATGTTGCTTTCCAGATGTTGTGAACTGAAAATTCCATCACTCCTGACGATTGGCAATGTTTGATAGGGCTGATGGGAACTGCAGTCCAAAACATCTGGGGGGTATCATGTGGACCACCCCTGTAGTATGTAATCATGGTCATATATTATATGCCTAAATCTAGCAGAGGGAGCTGGCATGGCAATGTATGAATCTGTCTACTTCTGCTTCAGTTTTCAGCCCCATGGCTGTCTAAGGGAAACCTACAGTATAATGTAAACACAAGCCTTTGCACAATCTCTCATCTCTTACTACTTTTTATCGTTTTGAAGCCTATGGATTGCAAAACAATCATTCCATCAAGATCGAATGCATTTTAGAGGCAAGGTCTATTCTCCTTGAGTTTTTATTATGAGAGAGGCCTTCTAGAAAGATAAAGATCTTTGATTAATGTTGTTAGAATGTTGCATTTTATTCCTGCGACATCTAAAAATGCTTTGCAGCCCTGCAGAATCCTACCCTCCTCCCTTCTTGAAGGCTGAATGTCCGAAACTGTTTTGAGAAGTAGATATGTGAACAATATCTCAAGAGTTCAAATTTTCTGCTGAAGACAAAAGTAAAATATTGGTCACTGAACCTTCCACAAATCAGCTTTTACGTCCTATTTAAAATGTAGCTAAGCACACTTGAAAAGCAACCCTATATAGGGGAAATTTTAATGCCTGATGTTTTACAATTTTTTAATATGTGCTGTAAGGCACACAGAATGGCTGGGGGAACCCAGACAGGTGAATAGGGTAGAAAATTATTATTATTATTATTATTATTATTATTATTATTATTATTGCTTTAATGAATTACAGTGCAATCTCATTTATGCATACTGAAAAGTCAGCCTTAGGCACTGTGTATAATGGGTCTCACTCCCAAGTAGGTCTGTTAAAAACTGGGTAGACGAAATTTCTGTTACTCTGCGGCAGCAGTGGGGAAAATAATTTCATCAGTGGAACAGATATTTATCACCCCTTTGCCTTCTGGGTAGCCCTGCTCATCTGTCAATCACCTATCATCACAATGTCAGGTGACGTGGCACTTCGAAATATCCACCGTCATGGGGAATTCAAAGCATCACACGGGGCTTGCAAAGCATGGCGCTTTAGAGTGATGCTGATTGGCTTGTTGTCAGAACTTCAAACCATGGAACAAGGCTCTTTGCAAGCCCCTTTGTAGGGCAGCCGATCCCACACATAGGTACAGTATGCTAAGCACTGCCTTCAAGCCCCACTTTCTGCTAGGATCAGCTGTGCTATGGAGCTTTCAGCAGCAAGGACGATCCCAACAGGCTTACCCTCACTGCCAGTCACCTGATTGACACCAAGCCTCCCTTGCCAACACACAAAATCAGGACCATGTTAAGGCTTCCAAAATTGCATCTCCACCTGCCCCTCACCTGATACCAGATGTGACATCAGATGTGACACAGGTGAGCATGGTTTTGAGGGGAAATGCCCCATAGGCGAAACTAGAACCATTGTAGAACTAATTTAGGCTCACCAGCCAAACGCTGACCAACTCCCTGATCCAGACAGTCCGCAGAATACTATTTCCATGGAACAATGTGATAAACCTTCCCTTTACTTCAATAACCAGGATTCAACACTGATGAAACATGTTGGCAACACCAATCTAGGTTCTGTGTTTGGAACTGATGGCTTTTAAACCTGAGTCTTCGGAGCCCCACAGCTGCATCTCATTCAGGTTGCCTGAGGTATTTGATCTACTCAGAGGAGTAGCTTGTTCCTGAGTATCCCTTTACTACTGAGATCTTGCTCCACTTGCACTCCCTAGGACTCAATAGTCGCTCGACCTCTGATTCCTGTGTCCTGAGACAAGAGTTGTGTTGCCATAACCCTGGAAGGCCCTAAATCATCTTGCTCTGCTTTGGGGAGCTCCAGGTCCTCCTTCGAAGAGGATTCCTCCAGTGGGGGCATAACAGAATATGTAGGAAAAGGCACACCTTCAGGCATATGAGGTGATGTCATTTAGGGATTTAGATGTCATAGGCAGCACCTTGAAATGAGCCCGACAAAAGCTATTTCACATAAACGAGGCAGGTGTATTATGCGCCTTTCGGCCTGCTCTAGCTGAGTGATGACCGGCATAACTCTGCACCAAGTGCAGCTTCCAAAACATCATAAAGGGTAGCTCGGTGTAACAGCACATTGCAGAAAACCAAATGGGTGGCATTCATTGCATTTGTGCACCAGATTAAATTTGCTCATGGGCGCTGTATATTTTGGAGATTCATTTTGTATTGCATATAAAAGTGCCTGCAGATGAAAGCCTATTTTGGAGCTGCTTTTAAGTTTGCCATGTGAATTAAACTGCTTTGTACTGTAACCCACCACCACAATCTCCCAGGGGTTCCAGGGGCACCAGGCTTGCTTACCCAGCGTTTGTTTTCTTTTGGACAATTATGTGCAAGTAGTGTCTTTATGATATTTGTTTTATTTACCCTTATATACAGCCTGGGCATACTGTGGGAAGACTCCTGTCTTTCCTGTGCTGCTCAGATGACTGGAGAACAGCTGGGAGTAGGGAAAGGGAGGCTGGGCAGTAAAAGAAAGAAAGAAAGAAAAAGTTCTTGAAGCAGAGAGTCTTTCTCAGTCCTACCTGGAGACGGCAGGGATCGAATCTGGGAGCATCTGCCTGCCCTTCACCCCTTGCTTGCTTGGATATGTTGCACCAGCACTGGAGGAAGGGGAAAAACTTAAACACGATGCAGCAGAGTTCCCAAAAATAGACCAGGGCAATTGTATTTCATCCAGCAGAGCTTTACTTGCTACTGAGGGCAAATGAGCATAATGGTCACAAATCCGGTACATTAAGGATTGGCGCAGTCCATATAAACAGTTGCAGCCCCTACAAAAACTTATAAACTTATAACCAGACTAAACCTTAACACTAAGCATACTACAGGTATGTACAGAACACCACACCAGAAGGAAGAGAGAGAGAAAGAGAAAGAAAGTAAAACCCAGGCTCCTTCTGGCCTATATTTATAGTCAGCATCACCTTAAGGGGAAGAGATAAGAGAACCAGTTCAAACCAACTGTACTCAGCTTCCAGAAGGTATAACCCAAACATTCATGAAGCTTCTTTCATACAAAGAAGCTTCCAGTAGCTTCCAGAACCCTCTTGAATTAATCAGAAAAGGAAAGATCTCTCCACATCAGATCAATACTTTTTGCATTAAGAAATGCAAACTGACAGGGTGATGGATAGGACCATGGCTGCATGTAGAAGTCTGGTTTTTACTGTTCCAAAGTGAAGTCTACCCACGTTTGTTTCGGCCCTATGCACCAGTGCCATGTGGCCCTTGAAAGGTTGCCGTGGAAGGTACATGTCCCTTGAGCTGATAAAGTTTTCCCACACTGAGCTAGAGGCAGATACTTCACTACTCTTCTCTTCTCTTCCTCTCCCCCTGGAAGTCCCCCCCCCCATTATCCATAATTGAGCTTCCTTTCCTCTTGAGTGGGCACGTCTATTTGTTGTTATTCCAATGTGAAAATGCCCCCACACATTCTTTTAATATCAGAGTAAATGTTAGTAAAGATCAGTGAGTCTCAGCGCTGAAGTCTGCCTAAATTATCACCTCTCAAATCGGAATTGTCCTAGGGAATCTACGAGACCCCCTGTGAGATTTTAAATACCATGTAATGGACATTATTACTCCCCTTGTCTCAAGTGCCTGTTTATTAGGGATGGGATACAACTGAGACAGTTAGCATCATTAAAGAAATGACCCGGTGTCATTTCTTTCAAAAGCAGATATTAACTGTCCATGAAATAAATGGATGGAGATGGAATTAGCAATGTTGATTGAATAATGGCACGGCTGTTAGCCTGATTTTAATTCAAATCAAAGCATAATCACAACATTTCCTTTTCTCCTGATCAAATGGCTTTACGAGTAGAAAATAAGGGGAGTCCGGGCAACATAGTTTTGACATTACATCTAGTCCATCTTCAATTAAATAACGAACTGAGCCCAAGAATTTGAAACTTTTACAGTTACATTTCAGCTTCAAAACATTTGCGTTTTCCAAGTAACATCCTGCACTGGCTTGGCAGCTAAACAGAACATCTTGTTTAAATTGATTATTCATATTATCCACAATATCCATAAAACTTCATAACTATGTGAGCTAGAACAAAACAAAACAAAAAATAAAAAAATTCCTTCCAGTAGCACCTTAGAGACCAACTAAGTTTGTTCTTGGTGTGAGCTTTCGTGTGCATACACACTTCTCATTGCTCTTAGAACCGAGTTAAAGTTCCTCACATTGTTTGTAGAAATGTTGGTCAGTGCTGAAAAATGCCGCCCCTTCCTAGCACTTTGTCTGAAAAGCGTTTGCTTTTCCATTTAGGTTGCTTCTGTTTGTCCTTATTTACAGTTCTCATTGCCCTGAGGGATGACATTACCTAGCCTTGAGATGAAAATTTTCCCTTTGCCAAGGACTACGTTCCTTCAGGGAAATGACATCCCAGTAGTCGGCAGATCCAGGTCAAAAGTTGGCAGGACCACTCCCCACCCCCACCCCTCTCTATCACACACACACACACACACACACCAAAGTTGCTGCTCTTCTCTGCTGGCTAGGAAGGAGGTGGGGAGGGGGAAAAGTGGGTCTGAGGAGAAGAGGTCCTGTAGGCCAGATGGGAACCTTCTGAGGACCAGATCCAACCCCTGGTTGGAGGTTCTTCATATCTGATATGGCAAAATATGTTTGGCTGGGTTGTTCCACATCACCTTGAATGTTTGGTGGCATCAGCATATCAAATGTAGTATTAAGACATTCATTGCACGATCTCTGATTTGGGGATATCATCAATTTGACTAATTCAGGAACAAGTAGCAGCCAGGGAAACGACACCATAAAATATGTAAAAAAAGAAAAGGTTGATAATAGTACAAATTGTGTGGGTGGGTGGGTGGGTGTGGGTGTGTTTGCGGGCAGGAGTCGTATTCCATCAAATTGCCCGTTTTTACATGAAAATCAGAACTAGAAAAGCTGGTGATTAATTATGTCTGAAAACTAATAGCTTTCCTTATGCTACTTAATGGAAGCTGGAATATGAGCCCAGAACCAAAGGCCAATGATTTATTCTGATTTTCATGGGTCGTTTCCCAGAACTGCAAATTTAGCATTTTATTATATAATATTTGTATTAATTTTCACAAAAAAAGAAAAACAAAATCATTGCATGAAGGGGAAAAAAACATAAACTAAAACATTTAAAACAACTATATAAAGAATCAAACTTAATCCACATTCTGGGATTACTTCCCTTCACTCCCTCCCCTGGTTCCTTTGTATTATCTTCATTTATGCATGTCAATAAAATCTTTATCTCTAATTACCTCCAAATTTACACATTATATATACCATTACAAGTGTTGTTGGGTTTTTTAAATCCTGCTACTGTATTAACTTGCATGCATTGCTTTTGTAAATATAGCATATTATTATGTTGACCTCTGTGTTGGCAAAATGTTACAGACTGTGTTCACACAATCAATATCCATGATTCTCAACTGAAGTAATTTCTGTGTAGATAAGCCTACTCTCCCTCTCCCCTCTTTCTTATAATCCTTTTTTATTATATCCCTACCCTGGGCTAAGTTATGTTCAGTCTGAGTGTGACTTGGCCAATTGCCACCCTATGCATTTTGATAAAAAAAAGAAAGCTGTGAAAGAATAATTAAATTATGATTACGGTTACAAGCCTATACACTGTTTCCTGAGATGGGAATAAATTCCATTGAACTCAATGGATCTTAATTAGGAGTAGACATGACCCATTGGGTTGCATGACAGATTGTAATTCTCTGAAGAAGATGCTTACAACTTCATGGAAGAAAATGTATAGGGACTTTTAAAAAAAGGAATTCTGGTTTGAATTTCACTTCACTTAGAAGCGTTTCTTCACAAGTTATTTAAGTGAAAATGGAAAACAGTGCGACACAGCAGGAAAACCATCCAGCTAGAGAAAGAGGTCTGTGGGAACTCAAAAGCTCACATACTGTGCTGTGAAAATTCATTGGCTATAAAAAGGTATTTTACTGAATTTAGCTGGAAATAATAAGCACAGAACTACACAATGGGGTAACTGTGCGCCTGAAGGACCAAGTGCGCAGCCTGGGAGTCATTTTGGACTCATAGCTGTCCATGAAGGTGCAGGTCCATTCTGTGTCCAGGGCAGCTGTCTACCAGCTCCATCTGGCATGCAGGCTGAGACTTTACCTGCCTGCAGACTGTCTTGCCAGAGTGGTGCATGCTCTAGTTATCTCTCGCTTGGACTACTGCAATGCACTCTACATGGGGCTACCTTTGAAGATGACCCGGAAACTACAATTAATCCAGAATGTGGCAGCTACTGGTGACTGGGAGTGGCTGCCGAGACCATATAACCCTGGTTCTGAAAGACATACATTGGCTCCCAGTATGTTTCTGAGCACAATTCAAAGTGTTGGTGCTGACCTTTAAAGCCCTAAACGGCCTCGGCCCAGTATACCTGAAGGAGCGTGTCCACCCCCATCATTCAGCCTGGACACTGAGGTCCAGCTCCGAGGGCCTTCTGGCAGTTCCTTCACTGCAAGAAGTGAGGTTACAGGGAACCAGGCAGAGGTCCTTCTCGGTAGTGGCACCTGCCCTGTGGAACACCCTCCCAACAGATATCAAAGAAATAAACTATCTGACTTTTAGAAGATATCTGAAGGCAGCCCTGTTTAGGGAAATGTTTAGGTAACTTTTTAATGTTTGATGTTTTATCACTTAAAAAAAAAAAATCTGTTGGAAGCCGCCCAGAGTGGCTGGGAAAACCCAGCCAGATGGGCGAGGTATAAATAATAAATTATTATTGTTATTGTAATTATTCCTTCTTAGCAGCCATTGCAGGGTACCTCTCTCTACGACACAACTCAACATTCCTAGTGAGCAGAGAGCCCTGAAAGGAAGCAGTGGGAGGGGAATTTCATGAACCAGTTCAAACTGGTGCTACGCCAGAAATCCCTCAGGATCCTCAACTTGTTTGCCGTCCTTGGTAGCTAAGCTTAGGCTTGCCATACATCAGGAAAATTCCTGACAAGCAGTGTGTGTGTGTGTGTGTGTGTGTGTGTGTGTGTGTGTGTTTAGGGGTACTCTCATTTTCCTACTCACACTGCCCTTCAATGAGGCCAAACAGATTCACAAAACGTTTAGGCGTACCCTCAGAAAAAAGTACTGCTGACAAGTCCTGGTTTTCGGGTGTAAATAGCAGTGGAAACAGCTCAAGAAGCTTAAAATCACTAGTTTTTTGTGGTTTCCTTAAAAAAAAGGTTCAGCATTTTTTGGGTCTTCCTAAAAAGAGCTTTTCGGTTGTCATGAATTTTACTTTTTGAAATATGGAAGCCCTATCTAAGCTTGAGGATAGCTGCTAACTGACTCATACCCCCTCTGCTGGCTTTCTTATACAACAACATTTTGAGTTGGATGTTTGCTTTTTTCTTAAGAAGAAAGAAGCGTTGTTTGTAATTATAATATATCACCTAAAATATAAAGGAAATCAGATTTTGGTGTGCATACATGAATCAGGGGAAAGTAACCCTGTCATGTTTCTTGGTCTTCCCAAGATCTTGCATATATGCATCAATGTATTATTATTATTATTATTATTATTATTATTATTATTATTATTATTATTATACTGCCCTATACCTGGGGATCTCAGGGCGGTAGATGTGATGCAGTTGATTAGACTCATTGAAGCATACTTCTGTGAGTTAAGATGGTCTCTCTGATGTCAGGATCTGTTAGTGTTTTTTCTTTCTTGGATGTGTGTGAAAGGCCTTGCTTGCAGGTATAGTTAGCAGATTACTAACAATAGCACATAAATCCATTATACACCTCCTTGTCTTTTCCATTCCTTTTCATCCTCTGTTGTTTCCCATTTCATCGACATTCTGGATTGTAAGCACCTTTGAGCAGAGGTCCCTTTTTTATGACGCTCTGAAAAAGGTATGCACATTGTTAGAACTAAGTTAACAAATAGCACAATCCTAAACCTCTTCTTGATATCCCACTTACAGGCAACATGAAGATTTCTGGAAATTATATATATTTCTGTTTTACACTTTAGAATGTTCATTTAAAAAAACCTTAAAATATCAATGACTTCCCTTCTCTTTCTATGATTCATTTTGCATAACGTAAATCCCTGCATATTTTACACAAACACTAAACCATTCACTATTCCATTATTATATCCATCAAAACTTTTTTCCACTGTTGAATTTATCTTAATTCTGCCAACGTTTTCAAGTGTACACAATCTCTCCTCATATATTCAATAAACATTTTCCAATCTTCTTTAAATGTATGTTCTTCTTGTCTTCTTATTCTTTGTGTTAGGTCCTTGGGCAAGGTGTTAGAAACCATACTGAATGTTGGCAGATTATGACTTAACAACGCAATCTGCAAATCTTTTACCTTTGATAATGCTGATACAGCTCCCAAATAAACCTATTTATACTCACCAGTTGTGAAGATCCATCCTGACTTTGTTCAGACTCTGTCTGACTGTTAATGGTTCTTCACTTTTTGATGATTTGAGCTTATCTTGTTTGTGACATCATGGATGACATCAGAATGCCATGTTTGCTTTCAACCTAGGCTACTGCCTCCATGCCAACTGCAGGGACCAGTCAACATAGGTAACTCAGTCTGACTGTACAGCAATGTTTCTTTTTGCTCTTGCAACTTTCCCCCAATAGTAAAGTTAGCATACTTCCCAAATAAATCTATTTATCATCACCTGTTACAAAGATTCATCCTGATTGTCTTCATATTCAACTTTGCACCCCATTCATGTGACTTTCTCCTCATGTCAAAACAGCATTGCCCAAAAGAGGGTGAAAAATACCAAAACGGTCACATTTCAAGTTACTATTTTCTGGCGGCAGCAGGGAATACAGACAGTATAAAATGGCACTGTAATACAAGGCTGCCATCACAGTACAAAAAGTGGATGAGTTGCACTATGATGAGTTGCACCTAAATCTAAAACATAGCTCTCTGCAAAAGGAAGATGCAAAAGGAAGTTAAATGAAAAGTACAAGTACAAGTGAAAAGGATCTAGGAGTCTTGGTAGACCACAAACTCGACATGAATCAACAGTGTGATGCAGCAGCTAAAAAAGCCAATGCAATTCTGGGCTGCATCAATAGGAGTATAGCATCTAGATCAAGGGAAGTAATAGTACCACTGTATTCCGCTCTGGTCAGACCTCACCTGGAATACTGTGTCCAGTTCTGGGCACCACAGTTCAAGAAGGATACTGAAAAGCTGGAGAGTGTCCAGAGGAGGGCAACCAAAATGGTCAAAGGCCTGGAAACGATGCCTTATGAGGAACGGCTTAGGGAGCTGGGTATGTTTAGCCTGGAGAAGAGAAGGTTAAGGGGGGATATGATAGCCATGTTCAAATATATAAAAGGATGTCATATAGAGGAGGGAGAAAGGTTGTTTTCTGCTGCTCCAGAGAAGCGGAATGGAGCAATGGATTCAAACTACAAGAAAGAAGATTCCACCTAAACATTAGGAAGAATTTCTTGACAGTAAGAGCTGTTCGACAGTGGAATTTGCTGCCAAGGAGTGTGGTGGAGTCTCCTTCTTTGGAGGTCTTTAAGCAGAGGCTTGACAGCCATCTGTCAAGAATGCTTAGATGGTGTTCCTGCTTGGCAGGGGGTTGGACTGGATGGCCCTTGTGGTCTCTTCCAACTCTATGATTCTATGATTCTATGAGTCCATTGGACAAATATCAAAATCCACAGTCAAACAATACTTTCATTAGGAACAAGCAACATGTCACAGAAAGCAATATTGTGAATCAGCCCAAAACAGCACACATAAGTCTAACTCTTTGATTAACAAGGCATTCAGAAAGCATAAAGTTTCCAAGCTGCTATAAAACTATTTATCATCACCTGCTATGAAAATCCATTTTCATAGGGCTCGGTCATAATGTTCGCTCTCTCACATTGCAAAGGCTTGGAGCTCATCCTCCTTGTGACAACATAATGTCATGTTTGCATTGATGTGAAGGCATCTCCATGCCAACTACAGCAGCCAATAAACCTCTCTAAGTAGTTAATGCTCAGCCCAACACTCCGGTAAGTTCATTTTTAAAATCTCCCTCATATCCAGAAGCTGAAGGAGAGTTCTGTATACCTGGAATCCTGATTCCCCTTTCAAAACAATGACAACCAGTTGATCCAGTGAAAATTTTCGTTTCACCTGCTGTTTGTCTTAATGCTGAATTGTTAGTGCATGTCAACATTTTAACTGAGCTCTCCATCAGCACCCCAAGACTGTGTTTCCAGTCAGTCATCATCAGCTTAGACCCCACTAGTATATATGTGAAATCATATATACTATGATATATGACACGGATATATGGGGACACGGGTGGCGTTGTGGTCTAAACCAGTGAGCCTCTTGGGCTTGCCAATTGGAAGGTCCGTGGTTTGAATCCCTGTGACAGAGTGAGCTCCCGTTGATCTGTCCCAGCTCCTGCCAACCCAGCAGTTCAAAAGCACGCCAGTGAAATAAATAGGTACTGCTGTGGCAGGAAGTTACCGTAAGTGGCATTTCCATGCACTCTGGTTTCCTGTTGGAGGCGGCTTTCTTCTGGTAGCAGAGTACAGAATGACGAGACGAGACCGGTGTAAAACAAACTCAAACAAAGGCTTTATTACATCTATACAAAACAACAAGCTTAAAGCAAGTAGGTGTTCTTTCTCTGCAGGTGAGTTCAAACTGCAACTTCTCCTTTTGTATTCAACAGCTGCATCCAATCAGCCCAGAACTCACACCCAGAACTTACAGAAACAGTTCTTAAAGTTACACTTATCTTTTCTGTTTCCTTGCAGAATGATTCCTAACATTTCCATCACAGTGTTCCATTTTGCCAGAAGCAATTTAGACATGCTGGCCAAAAGACCTGGAAAGTTGTCTGTGGACAAATGCTGGCTCCCTTGGCCTGAGAGCGAGAAGAACGCCGCAACCTTTGACTGGACTTAAACATCCAGGGGTTCTTTACCTTTGCCTTTTTATATGTGAAATCAGGGCTGTTTTCCCCGCACACATCTCTTTACACTTGCATTGAACCATGTTTGCTATTTATCGCTCACCACAAGTCTGGAGAGATCATTTTGGAGCTTCACACAAGCGCTTTTTCGTTTCAAGCACCCTAAACCTAAATAACTTGGTGCCATCCACATACATGGGCAGCTTTCTCCCCAGACCCTATTCCCACAGATCAAGTTTTAGGAACAAGTTTAAAACTGTCATTTCACAGAATGGGCAATAGATACAGGACATAATATAGATTTGAATCTCTGGGGAGAACTATGGAAGAGCGATTTGAAGTTCACAGCATGTTATTCCTTGAAAAAGAACTACCTGAAAATGATTTACAGGTGATATTTAACTCTGAGTAGACTTGCTAAGATGTATAAGGCTGAATCAGTTAAGTGCTGGAGATGCAATGAGGCTGAGGGTACGTTCTTTCATAAGTGGTAGACCTGTAAAAGGGTAAAAGAATATTGGGAAATAATGTATAATGAATTGAAAAAAAATGTTTAAAAGTACTTTTCCCCCAAAAAAGAATCCTTTTTGTTAGGGATAATTCAGACTGAAATTCCCAGCTGTCAAAAATAGGTTATTTGTGTATATGTTTAATGAAAATTAGAAAATGTTTACTGAATATATACGTGAAAATTGTGTGCATTTGAATACTTTGGAAGCATTAAGATAAATTCAACAGTGTAAATAGGTTTTGATGAATGTAAAAATGGAATACTGAATGGTTTAGTTTACGTAAAATATGCAGGGATCTATGGCATGCAAACTGAACCATGGAAGAAGAAGGGGATTTAATTGAGCAGTTACCCAATTCACTCAAAAATGGTGCCAAAGTGTTGTAAATTCTCCCCTGCGGAAAAACATTTTTTGAAAAAAAAAAAACCTAAGCCGCGGCGTCACAATTTCACCAAAAATCTGAATTCTCCAATTCTCTCAAAAATGGTGCCAAACTGTTGCAAATTCTCCCCTGAAAGGTTTGGCGATGGAAACAGAAGGGTTTTTATTGGGCGGGGGGAATCAGACCACGGCGACTTAACTGCAGAAAAACATTTTTTTGGGGAAAAAAACCTGACGTTCTCCAATTCACTCAAAAATGTTGCCAAGCTGTTGCAAATTCTCCACTGTAAGGTTTGGCGGTGGAAACAGGAGGGTTTTTATCATAGGGAGGAAAATCAGACCTCAGCGACTTAACATGTGGGGAAAAAAATTTTTACACCAAAAATCTGATGTTTTCCAATTCATTCAAAAATGGTGCCAAACTGTTGCAAATACTCCCCAGAAAGGTTTGGCAGTGGAAACAGAAGCGTTTTCATCATATTCCAAAAAATCAAGACTCGACGACCTAACCTGGGGAGAAAGTTTTTTTTTGAAAAAATCCATAACTCGGCTGTTCACAATTTCACCAGAAATCTGATGTTTTGCAATTCAATCAAATATGGTGCCAAATTGTTGCAAATCCTCCCCAGAAAGGTTTGGCGGTGGAAACAGAAGCGTTTTTATCATAGTCCAAAAAATCAGCACTCGGCAACTTAACCTGCGGAAAAACTCTTTTGAAAAAATACCTAACCCTGCGGGTCACATTTTCACCATAAATCTGACATTCTCCAATTCACTCAAAAATGTTGCCAAACTGTTGCAACTTCTCCACTGAAAGGTTTGGCGGTGATAACAGAAGGGTTTTTATCATGGGGGGGGGGATCGGACCTTGGAGACATAACCCGTGGAAAAACATTTTTTTTGAAAAAAACCCTAAGCCGCTGGTTCACAATTTCACTAAAAATCTGACGTTCTCCAATTCATTAAAAAATGGAACCAAACTGTTGCAAATTCTCCCCTGAAAGTTTTGGCAGTGTAAACAGAAAGGTTTTTATCATAGGGAAAAAAATCAGACCTCGGCGACTTGACCCGGGGAAAAACATGTTGCAAATTCTCCCTTGAAAGGTTTGGCGGTGGAAACAGAAGGGTTTGTATTATAGGGGTGGAAATCAGACCTTGGAGACATAACCCGTGGAAAAACATTTTTTTGAAAAAATCCCTAAGCCGCTGGTTCACAATTTCACTAAAAATCTGACGGTCTCCAATTCATTAAAAAAATGGAGCCAAACTGTTGCAAATTCTGGCGGTGGAAACAGAAGGGTTTGTATTATAGGGGTGGAAATCGGACCTTGGAGACATAACCCGTGGAAAAACATTTTTTTGAAAAAATCCCTAAACCAGCGGGTCACATTGTCACCAAAAATCTGACGTTTAGCAATTCACTCAAAAATGGTGCCAAACTGTTGCAAATCCTCCCCAGAAAGGTTTGGCAGTGGAAACAGAAGCGTTTTTATCATAGTCCAAAAAATGAGGCCTCGACGACTTAACCTGTGGAAAAAAACATTTTTTTAAACAAAATCCCTAACAATTTCACCAGAAATCTGACGTTTTGCAATTCAATCAAAAATGGTGCCAAACTATTGCAAATCCTCCCCAGAAAAGTTTGGCGGTGGAAACAGAAGTGTTTTTATCATAGTCCAAAAAATCAAGTCTCGACGATTTAAACTGCGGAAAAACTTTTTTGAAAAAATCCCTAACCCGGCGGGTCACAATTTCACCAAAAATCTGTAGTTTTTTAATGCACTCAAAAATGGTGCCAAACTGTTGCAAATTCTCCTCTGAATGGTTTGGCGGTGGAAACAGAAGCGTTTTCACCATAGTCCCAAAAATCAGTCGTCGACGATTCTCCAATTCATTAAAAAAATGGAGCCAAACTGTTGCAAATTCTGGCGGTGTAAACAGAAGGGTTTTTATCATAGGGGGGGAAATCAGACCTCGGCGACTTGACCCGGGGAAAAACATGTTGCAAATTCTCCCTTGAAAGGTTTGGCGGTGGAAACAGAAGGGTTTGTATTATAGGGGTGGAAATCAGGCCTCGGCGACTTAACCCGCAGAAAAACATTTTTTTGAAAAAAAACCTAAGGCGTGGGTTCTAAATTTCACCAAAAATCTGACATTCTCCAATTCACTCAAAAATGGTGCCAAACTGTTGCAAATTCTCCCCTGAAATGTTTGACGGTGGAAACAGAAGTGTTTTTATCATAGGAGGTGAAATCAGGCCTTGTCGACTTAACCCGCTTTGTTGTATGTCAATCAGATCAATCTAAGGCCTGGTTAAAAAGGAACATTTTTGCCTGGCGCCTAAAGGTGTATAATGAAGGCACCAGGCTATCTTCCCTTGGTGTTGTCTGGACCTCTTGAGGAGGAGGCATACGAAGGAGGGCCTGAGAAGGTGATCTCTGGGTCTGCGTAGATCCATATGGAAAGAGGTGGTCCTTGAGGCATTGCGGTCGTGAGCCATTTAAGGCTTTCTAGGTCAATACCAGCATTTTGAATTGGGTCTGTAAACTGATTGGTAGCCAGTGCAGTTGGACCAGGATCAGTGTAATATGCTCAAATCATCTTGAGGAACCTGGCCGCTGAATTCTGCAGCAGCTGAAGTTTCCGAGCTGTCTTCAGAGGCAGCCCTATGTATAATGCATTGCAGTAATCCAACCCTGAAGTTACCAGAGCATTGACAACAGTAGTTAGGCTATCCCTGTCCAGATAGGGGCATAGTTGGGTCACCAGCCAAAGATGATGGAAGGCACTCTGGGACACTGAGTCTGCCAGCTGTCACCCCCCTGGTGCTTCTTCTTCTTCCTCCTGCAAACCACTGTTGTCAATCTTCCTGTTCTCTGGAAGGGTCAGGCTGGGGAGGCAGTCTCTACCATTCCTCCTCTGCCCAGTCCCTGACTATTAGGCTGAACATAAAGTGATATTCATAACTGATTTGAACTTGCCCCTGCATATGAAAAACCGATGCTGGGAACTCTACTCTGGCTCGAACCTGTCTGAATATACATAGGAACATCCTGGGCTGCAGCAAGCTGGAATTCCTCTTTGTTTTTCCGTTGGGTATGGAAGGAAAACCAGCAGATAAACAAATGCAGCTCCTCCTTCAAAACAGCTGATTGGAGGGATTCTAATTATGACTACTGGGCCATGACTCCATGATCATTTTGTCCTTGTGATTTGCTATCCAGTTAGTGATATGTGCATAGGTGTCTTTGTCCTTCGTCCATTCATTATGTGCAATCGTTTCTTTGAACATTCCTTTTCCCCCCAGCAAAAGTGAATGTTTTCACTAATGTACAGGGAAAAGGGAAGAGAGCAAAATACCACGGACTGCAGCATTCCTTTAAATAAGCACCTCTTAATTACTTTTCCTGATTAGTATGCAGGGCACACATTAAATAAGCTTTCATTTAATCCTTTTCATGCTATTGTTGGCTTTGACCCGCAGAGTCGTATTGATAATTCAGTTAATCTCCTTATTTGGAGAGATTATCTAATTAATTGACAGCTTGCTGCTGAAAACAAATACCAAAATGCTTTGTGACCACAAAGTCAGCTAACCCCACCCCTCACAAAACTCATATCTACATTTTGACCACGCTGAAGAAAATGCAAATGTGTCGATTCTGCCTGTAGTTGGTCTTAATCAAATCTGAATAATTTCGCTAAAGTCAGATCAAGCACACAAACCTTCTCAAGTGTGATTTGGGGGTGGGGAATGTGGAAGATTAGCAAATGTTTTTAAATTGGGGCAGGCAGGCAGACAGGCAGGCTGTTATGTTGGAGAATCTGTTTGCTGCCCAAAGACATAGTGCATGAGAAGATAGAATCAGAAAGTCTCAGCAAATTTACCACTTTTGTAACCAAGGTCAGTGTGGTATTTCCCCCCAAAAGGAATGAATTTCAGCCATTTGCTTACACTGGGAAAATTACTAAAGGAGGGGTGAACTATATTCCATGTCTTGGTAATCTCTTAGGTTTTTTTCTACGCTCAATTGTGAATATATATATTTAGTTATCCATGTTAATTTGCAAAGAACAAGATAAAGGTGATCCTGAAAATTCAACAGCATTTTAGTTAGAAATTCTCCTAATATGTAGCTTTGTATGCAACTTTGTCCAATACAGTCGCACCTTGGTTTTTGAACAGCTTAGGTCTCAAATGTTTTGGTTCCCGAAGGCCACAAACCTGGAAGTGAGTGCTCTGGTTTGTGAGCTATTTTTAGAAGCTGAATGTCCAACGCGGCATCTGCGCTTCCAACTGAGTGCAGGAAGCTCCTGCAGCCAATTGGTAGCCATGCCTTGGTTTTCAGAAGTGAAATGGACTTCCAGAATGGATTCCATTTGAGAACCAAGGTATAGCACATTTTTGCAAAGCGTGTTCTGCTGACATAATGCATCTGGGTATGTTATTTTTGCTGATATATACATTTTTTTATGCACACTGGACAAATGCATTGCAAAATTCAGAGAAATGTGAATGTCAAAGAATGACTGTTTCCATTTCCATATTCTTTCAGAAATAGTAAATTAGGTGGGTTTGCCTTGAGATGCAAACTGGATCAAATGTCTCCCCCATTCCTGGTTGAAATGCATAGATAAGTTTTGTAAAACTCCTTTTAAGTTTATTGGCAAATGCGTCCTTCTCATTTTTAGTATAAATAAAATTTCCTCCCGTGTTATGTCTCTGGTTCGTTTGCATTGATAACTCCATATGTGAAAAGTTAGGGTCTATCACATTCAGTAAGTATAAGCTGTACTTGAAATTTAACATTCAAACTTCTCTTCATAAACCTCAAAACCTTGCCACTACTGGTTGAAATCACAGCCTTTATTGTCATTCATATATTTATGTTCATGGACCAATGAAAAGATATACTCATCATTTACAGTACACAGTCATTTCAGTGCTTTACTTATTATATAATGGACTCCCATTTCACATTGCTGTTTTTGGTTTATGTATTTGCCACTCTGCCACAAGGTGATAGCCAGAATGAATGGTAGGCTATCTGTAGAGACATGGATTCTGTATTTTTATTTCAGATCACAATTCTTTGAAGCACAGAGCAGCATTTTTTTTTAAAAAAAAAAAAATAATAGCAGAATGGAGGGCTTTTTCTCTGTTTTCTGGCAATGTATAATCAAATGCTGTGAACAGATCAATGCTACCTGCGTAGTACATCACTAAGCAGAAAATGGAAAATCCAGGGTGGAACTTGATGCTACAGAAAGCAAGGAGGTACCACTAAAAATGGCATCATTCCTCTCCTCCTCTTCCTCCTGTTCTGTAATGTATAGCAAAACTTGCCTTTTGGTAATGTATTTTTCCACTTCCTGCCAGTGGTAGACAATAGGATGGATGAATCTGTCAATTTTGGCTTCTCTCCTTTCCTATTTTTCCCCGTTCTTAAGTTCTGTTTACCTGATTTCCACATCAGTTTGTAAAAAAAAAAAGTCCAGGGAACTATTCAAGCGCACCCACATGTGCATTTCTCACAATGTACCTCATTTTGTATGTAATTTTGTGTACACATTTTTTGCAAGCAATTCTCCTTAATATAATACATCTCTGAATTTTAATTTCCACTCGTAGGTGCATGGCTGTACACATTTTCCTTCTCTGTGCTGCTTTGTATGCTTTTTCGGTTGGAGGACTGCATTGGGAAATGTGAATTTGGAAGGACAGCTGTGTTTTGACTCATGCACTGGTGTAGCATGCATTGGCCAGTGTGTTGTAGTGGTTAAGAGTGGTAGACTCGTAATCTGGTGAACCGGGTTCACGTCTCCGCTCCTCCACATGCAGCTGCTGGGTGACCTTGGGCTAGTCACACTTCTCTGAAGTCTCTCAGCCCCACTCACCTCACAGAGTGTTTGTTGTGGGGGAGGAAGGAAAAGGAGAATGTTAGCCACTTTGAGACTCCTTCGGGTAGTAATAAAGCGGGATATCAAATCCAAACTCTTCTTCTTCTTCTTCTTCTTCTTCTTCTTCTTCTTCTTCTTCTTCTTCTTCTAATGCAAACCAGATTTCCACCCCCAATCTCTAATCTCTAGCAGAAACTGATGTAAAGCAGGGGGATGTTGGGGGAAATGGTGAGATGTCAGGAGGACATGGGCCAATGTGATATCATAGTATAGATCAACAACTGGTTGTTATTTTGGATAGTGGATCCTTGTTTTCTACAGGTTGCATTTGCAGAGTTAAATATTGGGTTAATAAGCCAGGACCTATTTGCAAATAATTATTATTACTACGAAGACATAACAGCTATGACTTAGAATTTGCCCAAATTTCCTTGCCTCTCAGACTGTTGCATGAAGGTGTACATATAATTTTGAGATTTCAAATATTGTGTATCTAATTTCTTTGCTAATAGATAATGTTGGAAAGTGCCAGTGTGTTTCATTTTCACAGCTGAACACTGTTGCGCTTTTTAATATATAAAATATACCGGCATAATAACATGTTCATTATTTCCTAGCTAATTATGTCTGCAGCCAGCCACATCTTTTGACAAAGCTGTTAAATCTCAATAAGTATGTTTTAATAATCATTTGATGTTTAATTAATAAACAGTACCCAATGCATTAAATCCAAATTAAATGCTCTTGTGAGACACTCAGATGGAAGTTGTTGTAATGAAATAATAAAGGCATATTTAAGAAGGAAATTGTGCAGAATCTCAGTTAACCTAAATGAACTTCTGTGAATGCACATGCAAATGGCATTCATTAGGATGTGGGCACAAACAGTTTCTATAGTTTACATTATAAGTTGGAACTTCAGAAATACAGCAGTGGGATTTTCTCTTCCAGCCAATCTGTCTTGCTGCCTCTTGACCAATTCTACCTACATGCAAATTCTACCCTATTCTGAGTTTTTATTAACATCAACCAGATCTTATTAGCGCTCTCTCCTTTTTAGCTCAAACGCCTTGGTTCTCAAACGCCTTGGTTCTCAAACGCCGAAAACCTGGAAGTAAGTGTTCCGATTTTCGAACGATTATCAGAAGCCGAATGTCTGATGTGCCTCTTGGCTATTGTTTTTGGGGCACCTGCACCAATCAGAAGCTGTGCCTTGGTTTTCGAACATTTCGGATGTCAAACGGACTTCTGGAATGGATTAAGTTTGGCGCTTTTGTTTTTGCTATTTATTTGGTGTTTTTGTTTTTGAGGCTTTTTCGGTTAATTTGTTTTTGTGACTGTGTGGAACCCAGTTCAGCTACTGATTGATTGATTGTGTGACTGCAGAAATGGATAAAAGCTCCCCATCCAAACAATGGCTATCATCAGTGCAGGTTAGAAAAAATAGATAAATTTTAATTTTTATCATCTACAATACAGTCTTATTTATTTTATAGCACAGTACTTTGATTATTGCTTTCATTTTATGGATCAATGGTCTTATTAGATAGTAAAATTCATGTTAAATTGCTGTTTTAGGGTGTTTTTTTTAAAAAAAGTTGGGAATGGATTAATCCATTTTGCATTACTTTCAATGGGAAAGTGCGCCTTGGTTTTGGAACGGACTTCCGGAATGGATTAAGTTTGAGAACCAAGGTACCATTGTACCCTGCAACACCCCCCCCCCCCCAATTTCTTGAACTTAATTAAAATCAACTTCCCGTGTAAAGCCTATTACTGGTTTCGAAATATCATTGGGATTTAATGCTGGGGTAAGTAGTCAAAATAGGATGGGATATGAAATTATAGCAATGCTCAATGGTATATAATTAAGAATGGTCCCATTATCTACAGAATAGCACTAAGCAATTAAATATACCGGATGTGCTCTTTCCCTGGGTCAATTAATATGCATTCAGATGTAGTGTAAGATATATAGATTGAGAAGTGGCTTCCCTAAAGAGTTTCAGCTTTTATAAAAATTCAACAAACAGATGGCCACAGATGGAACTAAGCTGTGAGACATTGTCATTACTGGACTGAGTCACAGGTTCATAGCAATCAAAAAGAAATTCCCTAGGGGGGAATGTAAGACCTTATAACTTTTACTCTCCTTAAAAGAAATGCAATCTGTGGACACTGAACATCTGTGCATTTTATGTCCTTGGACTGCATCAGCTTGAGCCTCGAAGGGTAAGGATTGCTTTCTGCTGCGATTTGAAAAAGTTACTTGATATATTTGAAAATAAGCAAGGAAAAGGATTAAGGCCACAGTTGTCCAGCCCATGGGTAATCCCAAGCTCTTCTCTTGTTCCTTTTCTGTTCCTTTTCTTTTATCACATCTACACACACACACACACACACACACACACACACTGCTGCTGATTACTGTGACCAAATAATAGGCCGCAAAAATTCCACCTAAAGGAAAGTGAGTTTGGTAAAGACTCTTTATGTATGCGACAACAGCAGCATGGATGCTACTAGTCCAGAGATGGAGAGAAGAAAGGGAATGGCAAACTAAGCTGTTTATGCTGAAATGGCAAAAATGACTGGGAAACTCAGAGACCAAGACGACAAGAAATTCAGAAAAGAATGGGGAAAGCTTATAATTTATTTAGGAGACCACTGTAAGCAGATGAGAACATTAGCAGGGTTTTAATATCACTTGTAATGTAACAAATACTATGGACAGATACAAAACAATAGACATAGACTATGAAATAATATGCAGTTGGAAATGTTGACAATAGGATCCATGGAGGGGATGGGGGGAATTCTTGAGATTCAGAGAAATCTCATTTTATGGTTATGTATTTGGTATTGTAACTAATTTACATATTTTAAATCAAATAAAATTAGTAAATTAGCTAAAATGTATAAGACCAGTTCAAATCTATGTTGGAAATGTAAAAAGAAAAGAAAAGAAAAGAAAAGAAAAGGGCACCTTTTATCATATGTGGTGGACTTGTAAGGCAATAAAAACATATTGGGAGATGATATATAATGAGCTTTAAAAAATGTTCAAAATAACATTTGTAAAGAAACCAGAAGCCTTTTTTATTAAGAATTATAGGTTCTGAGATACCAAGGGAGTACAAAAGACTATTCATGTACACGACGGTGGCGGCGAGGTTGCTCTTAGCCCAAAGATGGAAAGACGACACAATACTTACAAGAGAAAATTGATGGACTATGCTGAGATGGCCAAAATGACTGGAAAAATCAGGAATCAGGATGACAAAAACTTCAACAACGGCTGGTGAAAAAATTGTAGTATATTTGACGGAACAATGTAAACTGTTAAAAACATTAGCAGGATTGAAATAATGCTCACAATGTGAAAGGAATCAAAGGAGAAAATAGAGATTTATGGATATATGGAAGATAATATGGTATGTAGTGAAAATGATTATTCGTGGACCCCATGAAAGGGAGGTTGGAAGTTGGAGAATTTGGAGAATTCTATACTTTTGGATTGTATTTTTCTTTTTGTAAATGGAAAACTAAATTGTAAAACCAATAAAAATTATTATTAAAAAAAAGATTTCAAAAGAAAGAAGAAAAAAGAAAGAAAGTGAGTTTGGGGTCTTGGTGAAGGAGCTGAGAAATTCCAAGGGAAATGAAATGAGTTCTGCTTATAAACCTAACTCTGTATTTATTCACAAGGAGGTATCCACAAATACTGGAAGTTGCCTACAGCACAGCGAATTTCTCTCATTTCACTTGAAGTCAAACATTTGAAGACACTGGAGACCCCTAAGTAATTTGCTGGTATCAAAACTCTTAAACATTCCTTAGACATCCGGCCTGAAAATGAAGTTTCAAATTCAAGCTTTGTATTCTGCCTTAGGAGAAATGTCAGTGACTGACAGATCAAGGATTTTCAGCACATGTCAGGGGCAATCCTATGGAAAAAATAGGCTGGAATGAACAACCTCCAATGCAGTGGCTCTCTAGTTCAGGTGGCCAATCCTTGGGCTCAACTGGTGTTAAGTCCCCAACCTTGCCTTGGGGAAAAATCCACCAGTGTTAGGGACTGTGCTGAGGAGGGCTGCACTGAGGAAGAATGGCGGGAGCCACCCACTCCCCCGATCCTGATCCTGAATTTTCCCAGGAGCAGGAGGACAGTATAGATTTGGATCAGTGGTTTGCAGAGGGGCATAGTTCATAAGGCAGAAGCTGGGAAATGCTGGATGGGGAACAGCTAGGAGAAGAAACACTGGAAGAGAGTTCCAACAGAATTCCACTGAATTAACAAGTAGAATTTTCAGAATTGCACTGAATTAACAAGTAGAATAAGGAAAATTAAAATTAAAAATACGTTCAAAATGCATAATTAACACACACCTTTGTAGTAAATGATATACAAGAGAAGACTATGTAAATGGCTTAAAGCAGGGGTATAGCTACAAGAATAAATAGGTGAGTGCAATTCTGTTACAACAGATTTTGACAGCTCAGTGATTGCATTTGTAATTGTTCGATATAAAATCTATTTTGGAAAGAGAAGAAATGAGCACTGAACCACTGATATATTACAAGTGAACTGCGTTTGCTGTTGTTTAAGATAAAACCTGTTTGGGAAAGAAACTACTTTTGCCATTTTTATGGACGTTATTGCTTTCAACTACAGATAGTTGCCTTGGTGATATTATCTTGTGTCAATTGCAGTAGTCATTGTGTCACCACCCTGTTCATTGTTTTATTGTTACTCTTTTAGGTTTAGGTAGAACAGCAGCAGCAGCTCCTTCTTGTTCAGTGGTTGTTTCCCTAATTGTGTATATTGTATTAAACAGGCACAGGGTTTACTTTAAGCAGATCTTGTTTACCAAGACGTTATATACCGGTATCATATCCACTGATTGTCTTGAAGTCTAGACTAAATTCCATTAATTATAGTAGGAAGCTTTGCTTCCACTCCACTGAAAAAATCTCAGCACAGCTTTGACTAGGGAAATCACTGCTGAAGCTTCCATAATGCCCATTTAAAAAGCAAGAGATTAGCTAGCTAATACTGACCAGGTATGTCAGTATGAGGAAGGATTATAAACTAATTAAGCATTTGCCATTGGAAGGTCCCTTTGATTTAATCAGACCTCTAAAAAATTTAGTGATTTATATTACAGCTGACAAAATTAATGAGTCTGGAGTTTTCTAGTCCTCTTTGATTTCATCGTGAAAACTTATGTCGCCTACGTTAATCATAAAAACAGAATCTCACAAACATAAATTATGTCCACTGGCTTTACACTTTTTCTTTTTGCTTGACATATAAATCTTTGGTGCAGAGCTACATATGTATTTGTGCATGAAATTATCTGCACCTACACTCAGAATTTCCATTCAGCAGTCTCCTCCCATTATGAGATTAAAATGAAGTTTGTGATGAGAGGGGAGTTGATATCAACATTTGAAAGTCACCCACTCAGATTTCAAAGGGATTTCTAAAACCCAAGTGAGTCACAGGTCTTAGGGCACAGCTACCCTGCAAACTCCAGAGGGGAATCTGTTCTATTCTGTTGCAGCAAAAACAACAAAAAGTGCTCTAGCATCTTAAAGACTAACAAATGCTTTTATTAAGGCTCTAGCTGCAAGTGCCTGGTGTTGCCTAGGAATTCTCAAAAACAAAAAATGCTGTGATTTGTAAATACAGTTGTTAATTTCCAGGGCTGTGCACAGCCAACCATCATTCCAGTTTGTTTGCTGCTGCATTGTGGGAAATGGCTGCCTGAGTGAGACTCAGCTCATTCACCAGCACTCCAAACAAACTCCTGTTTAAGCTGACACAATAGCCAATGGTAAGTTCAAAAATCATGGCCCTGGTTCAGTACTAGGTCAGTAGCCTGTTCTCCTCTTCTCCATCCTGCCAGTCCCAAGTTTAGGTGCTCTCTTTCCTCCTTAGGACCTCTGTGGTCTTGGTCACACCATATTCAATTGTTCTTGGGTCTGCTCTCCCAGCAAGTTTCCTGCAGGTAAGACACTGGCAATGAAGACTCCTACAGCCAGCAGGATTGCAACTGAGAGTTCAGTAGTGCCAATTTTGACTGGGACCTGGCATGCACAGCCAAAACACAGTGGGGAGCTGTTTGAAATCCCTCTTGCAAGCAACTTATTGCTGTTCTTTGCGGAAGCTACCTTTCTCAACTTCTGCACATTCAATACCCCACCACCTGACAGTCTCAGATTGCCCAAGGTGGCTCAACCTTATTCAGTCAAAGCCCAGATCCACCAGACGTTTTTCAGGCTTTGACCTAATCCCATACCCAGCCCTATTGCTTTTCTGCAAAGGATGGTTAAAATTGGTTCCGTTTCAAATGGTTAGGTCCACCATCCTGATTCAAAGTGGTACAGTGGTACCTTGGTTCTCAAATGAAATCTGTTCCAGAAGCCCGTTTGGCTTCCAAAATGTTCAAAAACTGAGGCATGGCTTCCCATTGGTTGCAAGAGCTTCTTGCACTCAGTGGAAGCCACGTCACATGTTCAGGTTCCGGAAAATGTTCGAAAATGGAAGCATTTACTTCTGGGCTTTTGGCCTTTGAGAACCGAAATGTATGACAATGGAGGCATTTGGGAACTGAGGTTCCACTGTATCAGTTGGCATCCACATGTAGACCAAAACTTGCTTGTTGCTTTTGGGAATTATGACAAAAAATGGGCACCATATTCAGAGGAACGTTAGACTGAACAAGGTATCTTCAGAGGTGTCCAAATCAGTGCCGTTTGGGATCGATGGATCCACCATCTTTTTAAAATGGTGTCCAAATGTAGACCAAAACCAATTTCTCCATCGTCCCAAATCTGGCAATGATGCCTTCAGAGGGATCCAAATCAGAACAGTTTTCCCCAAACTAATCTAGGAAGGCTGGACAAAGGGAACATGAGAGCACTAATTTGGTCCAAGGCTGTTTAGAAACCTATGGGACTTATTCTATGGGTTATGTGGCTAGACTCCCCCATTGGGCACACCTTTAACATGTCATGAGCAAGGAAAAGTCAAGAGGTGAGGGTTTAGCTTTGGGCTAGGATGGCACCAAAGAGATGTTAATTTCCTAAAATCTCACCTATAATGTGATGAACCTGTACTACAGTGGGGCAGAAGGCAGTTAAGTGGGGAATTGTGTCATAGATCAGTTTTTATTAAACATGTGGTTTTAGTTTAACCCATATCTGTGTCTCATGCCCTTATTCTTGAATGGAGGGATAAGGCAACTACATATTATGGAAAGAAAGGGCAGCACAGAGCTCTAATTTGTGATGACTGATTTTAAGGGTGGAAGCATAATAGTCCCATAATGTCAATAGAGGCCTTTTCCACTTTAAGTAGTTTGAGGTTTGAAGCCTAAAAAACCTTTACAGAAGCAGCAGTTGAATCTGTGTGTTTTAGAAAGAAGACAAAGAAGAATGTGGCACTTGCTGAGCACTGCTAGCATAGAGATAATATGTTATCAGAAGAGTTTTATGACTGGGGAGTTCTGAATGTTAAGCTGCAGCTAAGCTTTGTAGCTGTTGATGTGACAAAGTGAAAACAATACCCCATAACACCATTTAGTATTTTAAGCTGGGATGTATATTTATCTGATGCTTGTATTTAATAGCTGAATCTCTGCCACACGAAGCAATTTTTGTATTACAAGGTGAAAGATCCTGTCAAGCTCTGTCTTGGTGGTAATTCCACAAAATGATAACAGGACAAACCAACTTGACTAGACATCCATATATTATATTTTTCACCGCCTAGATAACCTGCGGAGTCTCCAAAAGGATATCCTGAGACAAGATTTACAAAAATCTTTTTACATTCATAAGGGATCAGGAGCTAATCCCGTCCTTTAGCTGCATCGACTGAAATGCAGTGACAAATATATTAAAAAATGTACTTACAATGTAACGGTACGTCTTTCACATTTGCACAAATTTAGCCTTACGCAGTTTGTTACTTATCGTGTGGCTTCTAAGCACTGCAGCATCTCCTGATAATGAGGTTCTACGGAAACATGTTAAAATGTAAATACGGCTCATTAAAAAGGAAAAAAAAGGAAAACACAGAGAACCAATTTGATTTGACAGAGAGCAATGAATGTCACCGACTCTCCCATCCCTTTCACAATTAAAAGTTATGTGACTTTGAAACTCACAGTTTCGTGGGTAGTCATAGCAAACACATACTTGTAAAGTGAGAAAACCAGTTTTTTTTTAAAGGGCATGGTCAACATGGAAAAATAACATATGAGAGTGATTCCTCTCAAAGTCCACCATTATTATTATTTTTTTTGGGGGGGGGTAGTTCTGTTTAATCGTTTGGGTAATCACATTACTATAATTTAAAACTGTTTTCATCACGGTTCATTTAGCTTTTTAGGCTCCAATCTTAACCCTTCTTACTTGGGTGTAAGCCCAACTCAATGCAATAGGCCTTATTCCTAAGCAGACATCAGCACAACTGCTATGTTGCTCACTGATGCTGAAAAGACCATCTGATTTTGTGAGAATATGATGATTCTGACAAATATATACACAGGTGTAATATGTAATATGTAAATACTTTGGCTTTTAGGTATAAGCCAAGCAAAAAGAGGGAGAGGGGAAAAAATAAATAACCAAATACTCCCAAAGGGGTACATAGGTCAGGGTTCTGCACAATGCACAAAAAGTGACAATTAGGTTGCACTGTTCAAAAAGACACACACACACACACAGAGAGAGAGAGAGAGAGAGAGAGAGAGAGAGAGAGAGAGAGGAGAGAGAGAGAGACTAGAGAATCAGGGAGGAAACGCTTTCCTGGCCAATCCAAATCAGAATTTTCTGGAGTCTCAGGGGCTGCTGGTTTTCTCCCCCATGACCAGAAGCTAAACAAGTAACAGGATGAAGTCACTGCTGCTGACTTCACCACTACGAAAAGAAGTTACACCTGCTCCCACCAGCCCCACAGAGACATCTTTTCACCAAAGCCTTGAGAAATCTTATGAGTCTTCAAGGTTGTATGAGCTTTCCTCACAATTTGTCCTGTTGCTTTGCTTGAGCTATATTCATCTGAGGCAAAACTCAATAGAACTGTGCATGCATTGAGATTCAGCATCTCTGTGCAGAAGAGATGGTATGGATAATATAACCCAGGGTGCACAGAGTTCTGCCATTTCCCATAGCACAACCAACCAGGATTGGCTGGCTTGGGGGGGGGGAGCAGAGCTGTGGGACCACTCTTCTGACACTGGCATAACTGCAACTTATCCGGACCGGCCTGGAGTGGGGCAGGGTGGCGAGTGCAAAGAAAGGCCCTGATGCACCCCGCCATTTCTCGAAGCCCGTCCATCATATACCTTCTGCAAGTCTCTTCAAATGCATAAAGGGTACTTAAGATACTATTTGGGAGATATGACTGGCCTGGCCAACTAGCTCTGGCATCTTATCATTATTATTTTTGTTTCTAGAAACAAATACTTATTGGTACATACAATTTTGCTCTAGGGGAAGGGGAGAGCATTATTATTCCCAACCCTGCTGCTGAAATGTACAAAGGCATTGCCTTCTTCTGATGAAACCCGAAGTAATAATGATTTCAACCCCCGAAAGATTAAATTAATCTACTACTCATAAACACACTCACTTTCTCCTCCGTGCCTGCCTTGAGTAATTAAATTTTACAGCTTTTTACTCAGCAGCATCTGTTTCATATTTTTGCACTGTAGTTAAGCTATCCGTTTTTTGGCACTATAATAACACCGTCGAGTCAATAGCTCCTGTTTTGCTGTGGCGCTATTGACTCGGCAGTCACTTCCTTGTTTGTTTGTTTGTTTTATAACGCATATGTTTCGTGTGCACGCTTCTCTCTGGCTGACATGACGTATTAATAAAAGGCTGCCTGCCGCATGCATCTTGTGAGAGTCAAAGCTCCTTCTGTGCAGCTGTGGCAAATGGTTTTACAAATGGCTTCGGAAGTGATGCGAGGGTTCTTTTCAAACGCCGCTTCCTTTAAAAACAAAGCAAGTTTAGAGAATGCCTAGCATCTCTGAATGGAAGCTCTCTTTCTGTTCACTGACGAGACTGAGATTCAGGGGTCAGCAACCTTTTTCAGCCATGGGCCGGTCCACCGTCCCTCAGACCATGTGGTGGGCTGGACTATATTTGGGGGGGGGGAATTGAACGAATTCCTATGCCCCACAAATAACCCAGAGATGCATTTTAAATAAAAGGACACATTCTACACATGTAAAAACACCAGGCAGTCCCCACAAATAACCTAGAGATGCATTTTAAATAAAAGGACACATTCTACTCATGTAAAAACACACTGATTCCCGGACCGTCCGTGGGCCGGACTGAGAAGGCGATTGGGCAGCATCCGGCCCACGGGCCTTAGGTTGCCTACCCCTGTATGAGTAGAGGATCCCTTCGGTGGAAGGGGCCGAGGTCAATTTCCCCTTCCTCCTATAGCAGGGGCTGCCAACATGGTGCTCACAGGCATCAGTGGGACTGCCAGGGCCTCTTATAGGGATTCCTCTTATAGGGAGCGGGTAGCACTGTGGCCTCTTGGGCTTGCCAATTGGAAGGTCGGTGGTTCGAATCTGCACGATGGAGTGTGCTCCCGTTGCTCCGTCCCTGCTTCTGCCAACCTAGCAGTTCAAAAGCATGTCAGTGCAAGTAGATAAATAGGTACCGCTGGGGCGGAAAGGTAAATGGCGTTTCCGTGTGCTTTGCTTTTCGTCATGGTGTTCCGTTGCGCCAGAAGCAGTTTAGTCATGCTGGCCACATGACCCAGAAAGCTGTCTGGGGACAAACGTCGGCTCCCTTGGCCTGAAAGTGAGATAAGCGCCGCACACCATAGTCAAATTTGACTGGACCTAACCGTCCAGGGGTCCTTTACCTTTTACCTTTACCTTACCTCCTCTACAAGGTCTCACCTCAAAAACCCACAATGCATGAGAGATTATTTGGCTCAGATTCTCCTCTCCTGAACCCATATCCTTAAATATGTCCACATTTCATTGCATGCCACTGCGGGATGCCAACCTACTCTTCCATTCTGGACAGGGGAGAAGCACGAAGAGTTTCTCTCTGTGAAGGAGTGTAGAAGTATGGTGTTGGGTGACACCCCCTTTAATGGGAGGTTGAAGTGTGGGCATGCCTGCACCCAGTGCTTTTTTTCTGGGGGGACGCATGCCCCTAAACATTTTGTGAATCTTTGTACTTTTGTCCATTTACTGTATTCATTTTTCCCAATTTGAACTATAAAATTATGATTTTATTGAGTTAAAATAGGAGTACCCCTAAACATTTTAGGGGGAAAAAACCCCACTGCCTGCGCCATTTTGGAGTCATGCCTTTTTCCTGCCTTTTTTTTTATTTTTTTAAGATCTGAAAGCCATTTGGTATTATGCCACACAAACCGAAGCAACCACTTTTTGTTGAAGTGTCACTTCCCTCTGGGAAAGTCTGGTGAAATTCCTCCTGCCCCCAATTTCTTTTCCCCCACAATGATGATGGAGAACCGCAAGAATCCATTCGCACACAGCACGAATACATACAAATTCTCAGGTGAATATCTCACAGCTTAACGTTAAAGTGAACTCAAATAGCAGGGCTGGCAAAGACTTCTGCTTAAAATATTGGAGAGCCATTGCCCATCAGAGTAGAAAAGAATGGGACTGTATGAGCAAATTATCTGACTTGGTTTGCAGTATGTTTCCCTTCTTGAAACTTTGAGATCTGAGAAGGAAACTGCAGCTGAACACACGTCCTGGTGAGCCGGTATTAGTTCCACAAAAAGCAATATTGTTAGTGATTAAATACCGTATTATCTTTGGCTTATCTAGCAGTAATCCAGGTCACTCCTAGTCACTTCTCTTGAATGAATGGCATGCTAGAAAATGCCAGGTTTATAACTCTAGTCTTCAAATACACTTATTATGAAAGTGTATTAGAGCTGCTGGTTTAAATGAGATGTTGGAAAGACTCATCACAGGAGAGTTCCCTACGCCCTCCTATTTTCCTGACACCGAGACCCACTGCTAACTGCTCTGGCCAACGACAGCTGCCATTTGACCCAGTCTGAATATCAGAAATAGAGGGAATAAGGCTTTGAGTGAGATTCATGTTCAGCTTGTGATCCTGCTTCAAAAGCAACAGGGGAAAAACACTGTACTGGTAGCAGTGTATAATCTTGCACTCTTTCTCGTCTTCATATTTTGCTTTAAGATAGGGTTGCCATATTTCGAAAAGTAAAAACCAAGACACTTCGAAAGTTATTGAGATTTTTTTTTAATGAAGACCCCAAAATGGTTGAGCTTTCTTTTTCGATTAAGTTGCCTAAGATCCAGGACAAAGGAGTGCCACCTTTCAGAAATTACCCCAGACGTCAATCCCGGTAATGTCCGGGAAAATCCGGATGTCTGGCAGCCCTATTGATTAGGCTTTGAAACAAAGAGCTCAGATTCTAGAAGGCAAATGTCAACTCTATGATGAACTTATGCTCCTAAGGAGAAATCGTCTGTATTGAGTGTGGGGACCCTTTGATATGTTTCTGAACTGTAACCCCCATCATCCCAGGCCTTCCATTATGCTTGCTGGGACTAATGGAAGCTGCAATACAACAAAAGTTTCCTACACCTGCTTTGTGCACATGATTCGCTTTTAAATAATACAGTCAGTGATAATTAGAACTTAATTGTAGGTTAAATAGGCACACTTTTAACCTTTTCCCATAGCAAAGTGGTGATAATTTATTCAGCATTGCCAAGATTAGTGCATTAATACCTGTGGTGGGGCAGAGAACAATTTGCAAGGAGCCGTCATCAATTGCATAAATATCATGGCATTGATAAGCTAATTAACCCCTGTAATGTGCTTCAAAATCCTTTGTCTTGATTCAGCTACGGAGCAGGTCACCCGAATTGTAGTTCAGGGGTAGCATTTAAGTTTTAGTCAGTGTGCATCTGTTAAAATTAATGGACCTAAGCCGTATCCATTAATTTCTATGTGCCTACTCTGAGTAAAACTTAGCTAATACCACCCCAGCTGTTTCTCATTCTATTCTCCCTCTGAAATAGAATCAGAGCGATGTTTGTTTTACAAGGGATGAGTTATTCTAAGAATTATATGGCAGGGGAATCCAAAGCTGGATCAGGCAACCATGGGGCATGACGGAGTGGCATGGACCCTGCAATATTCGCAGCCCCATGGCCCATGCTTGCCAGGGCAGAAGATACTACGCAAACACAAGAAACGTAACCAGCTGTGTTATAACACAAATAAAGTCTGTTATTCACTGTGTCATATTAGCATTTCAGCAAAGATGAGATATACAGTTCAACTGAAGGACCAGAAGACCAAGTGGATAAGTTGTCTCTCCAATCAGCTCTTAAGAGAAAGTTCAAACATATGTTAAAGTCTTTTCACATGTGTTTGTTCGTGTAGTCCAATAGTAGTTCCACAAGACAGAAGTGTGACAAGGATTTCTGGAATATCTTATCCTTTTTTCGCCATCCTTGGCTTCATCAGTGCTATGCATTCAAATAAGACGTAACATGGCAGTGGATCTACAGCATAATGGTGGCCATTAAAATAATAATAATTTAAGGAATCGCAGAATGAGGGAGATGGAAGTTGAGTTTTAAATTTTTTAAATGATTGTAAAATTATTGAAATGTATAAAATTGAAAATCATTTTTAAAAAGTTAAAAAGGAAAAGAAAGAGAAGAAGCAGGGCCAGCATCTTGTCTGTCTCCTCCCACTCAGCCGCCCTACAGCTGAGGGGGAGGCGGCGGGCTGACCGTTTGGGCAGCATGGAGCCTGCACCCGCCCAAGCCACCGCGTCTCTCCCAGGAGAGACGTGTAGCTCGAGCATGCTGCAGGCCCTGCGGTGAGTGCCACCCGGCATTTTGTCACCCCCCTCAGTGGTGACACCCGGAGCAGCCCGCACCCACCACACACCCCTTCCTCCGCCCCTGTACCAAAGGCATCATGGAGTTTGAAGAAGCACGAACTCAGGATGAAAGGGAGAAACGTGCTAAGAGGAAGGCACGCTTGGCAAACCCTCACCATGATCAACTCCCACCTGGAAACCTATGTCCCCACTGTGGAAGGACGTGTGGATCCAGAATTGACCCTCCACAGTCGCTCACGGACTCACTATTAAAACCGTGTTCATGGAAGACAATCTTACTCGGCTACGAGTGATCGCCAAAGAAATTGTCTGTCAATGTAGACACTATTGAACAACTTCCTATGTTGCTGTACAACAGAAGAGCAAGAATCCAACACAAATTCAGTCTTACACAGGTGGTTAAACGCAAGCATCTTCTGAAGGTATTTCTCTTGACTATTTTTAAAACGCTAATAATTGTTTTCTCCCCAGACAGCACGGAACAAGAAAAGCCGAATGCACAAGTTGACAAATGAACTATTAAGGTCCTTATTAAACACATTGCTATTTCTCATTCCATTCACCGTAGCCTGAAGTTTGTTAATAGTGCATTCAGTACAGTTTTTGATGCTGAATAATTTTGTTTTAATGCCAGAAACGTGAACCTCTTTTTAATGCTAGCGTATATTTAATGAGAAGCATAGATTCTGTCAAAACCTGAAATTGATGGATCACACACCCAAAAATATGCATAGATGTGAGGAGAAGGAAAATTCCAGAGCCAGCTCTCCTATAATTAAGAATGCTTTTCTTAGCAAAAGAGAAAGATTTGCATAACATTTGTCATGTCTGCTTACCTTGGAATTAATCAGTTATGGCGAGCAAAGCAGGTGACTCCGTTGTTCTTATACATGGATCTAGGAAATGTAGAAATTTGTCATGGACCCAGGTTTTTTTTTTTTATAAAAAAGAATCAGACCATAAACCCTAGCTCATCAGCAGAATTTTATGAAAGTGATTAATATTAATAGATTCCACAGAAATACATACAAAATAGAAGGTTAACACGTTGCATTTGAGCCACCAGAAATGAAACTAGAGATGATAGTATTTAGGTATAAATGGTGTCCAACAAAGTCCTACTCAGAGTAGACCCATCAAAGTCAATTTCAATGAGTCTCCTCTGACAGTGATTTGGCTAGATATCACAGACAGCCCAACAACCAAGCTTAAAATAAGAATGCAAACATTAACAGGCAAATAAATATCCTAAGAAAACAGAGTGCATTATACAGTATAAAAGCCTCTAATAATTTCTACTGGTAGAATAAAAACTAGAAATGGGCATGAACTTTTTATTTCATGGTCCCTACTTTTAACCGCCCCCCCAAAAAAAAAAATCCATACTGCATAATGACTTTTACAGCTTCTCCATATACTAACTTTATGGGCTAAATCAGATGGCAAAATCTTGGCTTGACAAACCATGGTTTTAGATTCAGGTAGGTAGCCGTGTTGGTCTGACGCAATTGAAATAAATAAATATTTTTTTTTAAAAAAATTGTCCAGTAGCACCTTAGAGACCAACTAAGTTTGTTCTGGGTATATGCATGCACACGAAAGCTTATACCCAGAACAAACCTAGTTGGTCTCTAAGGTGCTACTGGACATTTTTTTTTAAGTTAATTAATTAATTAATTAATTAATTTCAAACCATGGTTTGGTAGGCTGAGAGAGGTCAAGTCATGCTCGTGGGCTCAGTTCTTGCCTCTTCCCTCCTCCTCTTCCAGCTCTGGCAATTCTGTTATGGTTTGTTTAAATCCATTTCCCATTCCATCTGAACCAGGAAACTCTTATTTATTCTCTGTCTGCAAGCCACAATATGTTTTTCAAACCAGGATCATTCTTCCTTGGTGTTCCTCATTATCCCAAATAAAGAATCCTCACTAAAGTGGTGGGAAAGGATTCATTAGAAATATTTAAGTGGCTATGTTTTCTTGGGCATTGACAGAATGATCAATGATATCATTTAATAAATCTCCCAGAGAGTTCTGGTAAGATCCACGAGTCCTTGTAAGGGAACTATCACAGTTAATCCTGTGCCCTTGGGGAGGTTATGAGTTACAAATGATCTGAGTTTTTACACGATAGTTCCAGACCATGACCAAGAAACTATAGTAACCTTGCGCCATTCACATAGCCAACATGTATCCAGATCTGTGCAGAGCAACAACTTCCTTGTGTGGTTATTACAATGGACATGATATTCTAAGACAGGGGTGGGAGATATTTTTCAACCCAAAGCCCACATCCCCTCATGGACAACCTTCTGAGTGTCATATGCCAGAGCTAAAGTGGATGGAGCGTGGCCCTTTCCCTTGCACAGTGAAAGTCATTTTTCTCCAATCTCTATTTGAATAATAATAATAATAATAATTTATTATTTTTACCCCGCCCATCTGGCTGAGTTTCCTCAGCCACTCTGGGCGGCTTCCAGGCAAATGTTAAAACAATACAGCATTAAATATTAAAAACTTCCCTAAACAGGGCTGCCTTCAGATGTCTTTTAAAAATAGGATAGCTGCTTATTTCCTTGACATCCGCTGGAAGGGCGTTCCACAGGGAGGGTGCCACTACCGAGAAGGCCCTCTGTCTGGTTCCCTGTAACCTTACTTCTCGAAATGAGGGAACCGCCAGAAGGCCCTTGGCGCTGGATCTCAGTGTCCGGGCTAAGCGATGGGGGTGGAGACGCTCCTTCAGGTATACAGGACCGAGGCCGTTTAGGGCTTTAAAGGTCAGCACCAACACTTTGAATTGTGCTCAGAAACGTACTGGGAGCCAATGTTGTTCTCTCAGGACCGGTGTTATGTGGTCCCAGCGGCCACTCCCAGTCACCAGTCTAGCAGCCGCATTCTGGATTAATTGCAGTTTCCGGGTCACCTTCAAAGGTAGCCCCACGTAGAGCGCATTGCAGTAGTCCAAGCGGGAGATAACTAGAGCATGCACCACTCTTGCGAGACAGTCCGCGGGCAGGTAGGGTCTCAGCCTGCGTACCAGATGGAGCTGGTAGACAGCCGTCCTGGACACAGAATTGATCTGTGCCTCCATGGACAGCTGTGAGTCCAAAATGACTCCCAGGCTGCGCACCTGGTCCTTCAGGGGCACAGTAACCCCATTCAGGACCAGGGAGTCCCCCACACCCGCCCGCCCCCTGTCCCCCAAAAACAGTACTTCTGTCTTGTCAGGATTCAACCTCAATCTGTTAGCCGCCATCCATCCATATTGTCATCCATCCATATTGTCTTGTCAGGATTCAACCTCAATCTGTTAGCCGCCATCCATCCATCCATATTTGAAAAGGAGCAGAGCAGTTTACAAGTCACTGGAAGCAAGATTATCCCAACCATCGATAGGGCTGCTTCTCATTTCTCCCTCTGCTCTTCTGCAACCTAACTGAATAGTTGCTGCTGGGTCACAGTTGAAGGGGACAAAGAGTTTCTGTTCGGATATCGAAAAATTCGTAGGCGTGCGGCCACTTTTTTCATTCGTAAGTCGAAAAATTCGGATGTCGAGTATTTCGTAAGTCGAGGGACCACTGTAAGGGATAAAAAGTAGTAGTTAAAAGATGATTAAAGATAAAGGTAAAGGGACCCCTGACCATTAGGTCCAGTCGTGACCAACTCTGGGGTTGCGGTGCTCATCTCACATTATTGGCCGAGGGAGCCAGCGTACAGCTTCCGGGTCATGTGGCCAGCATGACTAAGCCAGAAGTTATCTATTTGCACTTTGACGTGCTTTTGAACTGCTAGGCAGGAGCAGGGACTGAGCAATGGGAGCTCACCCCGTTGCGGGGATTTGAACCGCCGACCTTCTGATCGGCAAGTCCTAGGCTCTGTGGTTTAACCCACAGCGCCACCCGCGTCCCAAAAGGTGATTACATCATACATAACTTTAAAAAGTAGAAATAAGGACAAACGGTTAAAAGCAATTATAAGGGAAGGAGCATGAAGGAGCACAACTCTTGTATTTGGGGCCTAGTTCGTGGCGCTAACCATCCTTCAACAAATATCCATCATGGCAGCACAAAATCTAGCAACTGAGTATGTAACATCTGGGTTTTCATCTGGAAGTAGCAGGGAGGTATAAAGTTGTTCTGAGCAACCTGGAAATTTTTGTAGTATAGGCCAGAGGAACCTAGCTCGTATATCTGTATAGTACTGGCAGTGAAAAAAGGCACGGCCAATACTACGCAGATATACGAGCTTGGAATATGGGAATAGGGGGTCGCAATATGGGTGCCCTCCTGAAAGTCTCTAGGCTGCTGCACAACAACTGTGAAGCACAAAATCTCCTCCTTTCTCTTTGCCTTTCCCCTAAGCCTTCCCTCTTCCTTCCTCGTGCTTTGACAAACTTTGCAGCAGCGGTGGGTGATGCATTCCTTGGAGGGCTGGATCTACTCGGGCAACCACTTCACTTTGCCTCATGGGTCAGTTGGCCCCGATTCATATGCTACTTCCCTCTAGCATGAAAGTTTCTAACCAATCAGTGCTTACGAGGTGGTGCAATATCTATAGGACGCTTCTGCGGCTCTGCATTGCAGCCTGGCCCAAGATGCTACGGCCAGTAATAACAAAATATTGCACGGCTCAAATACTGAGGAGATGCAAATATTTGACCTGAAAATTCAATAATATTGAATTCTAACTGCAGCTGTAGCCAAGGTTAACATTTACTTGGTTATATTAATAGGATAATTGTTCTCCTCTTAGCATACCCTTAGAGCTTTTTTCTCTAGATGTTGCTTGTCTGCATCAAACATGCCTTTAATCCTTTTCTGTGCTGCTGAAACTCTTTTCTGCTCCATCTAACCTGCTGCTATTCTGCATCCCTATAACATGCCATGTGGAGAACACAGAAAGAGAAAAGGCAAGTCGTCTTGTTGACAACTTGATTCAAAACATCTGGGCTGTAATTCACAATCCTGGTTCTTCTCCAGAAAAAAATAAATAAAAATAAAGCCCTTAATCTCACTTTAAGGTTTATTGTGTCAGTCCAAACATCAGAGCACCTATTATACTCCATCCAAAGACTATTGTATACACTGATCTAAAATCTAATCCCTCCTCACAGTATCTCTGCAATTTCTAAAATGACATCAAATTTGAATCCATTTCCTTCGCTGCGAGTAAAGTCGTTTGATACCTATTATTTTACAAACCGCACATTCCCTTTAATATTCAATCTGCTGCCACAATACTTTAGTGTATGTCAATCATTCAAAGATAAAACAAAAACTGAACCCTTTGATCATTTTATTCAATGCAAAACAGGGTGCGTGATTGCACCCTTACCCCCACGGGAACAATCAGCATTCCCTTTTTGTTAATATAATCACTTAGCGATTAGTATGTCGTAATATAAATGTTGATGACTCTGCGTATGGAACCTTGTGATGAGCGTTCAATAATGAAGGAATTTGTGTGCATCATCCCATATGTAATTTATTTCCCATAACATGGCTTGCCATAAAGAAATTATAAATCAATTATGTAAAAGTGTCACCATCATTCTGCTCCAGAGACATACTGCATTATTGTAAGTGATGGAAAAAATATTGTTGGGGAGAGGGATAAACAAGTTGGATCACCTGTCTGCCCCTCATTGTGCCCCTTTTCTGTGACAGTGCTCTCGCCGAATTAAATATGGTTCATTGTAGATGGAGAACTGCAGTCAGGGCTTGTCCTGTCTGTGTGCTGTGGGTTTATGTGGTAAGCTACTGAACTGAAGCTGGCAGCTTCTCAGCTTCTACAGACCCCAAATCAACTTCATCCACTTATTGGATTCTCCTACGCTGGATCTAGACACATTTTAAAAAAAATGTTTCAGGAAAACGCATTGTAAATCTCATAATGAGAAATCATGTTGCTGAAAGGTGGAAGTCCATAGCACCATCTGGTTTCACAGTGTTGTAATGCATTTAAAACACTTTTTCTTTACTAATTTAGTTAAGTCCCTGGTCAAGAAGAAGATACAGATGGACTATTAAAACTGCTTGTGCACTTGTAATTTCGTGGATTTTCTTGCAAGTCTGCTTAAGACTAGAAGATGTTAAGTATAACTGATTTAATTAACTGTGTTAGTTAAAATTCACACAGAAATGAAAATGTATGTGTATTAATGAAGTTTTAAAATGGTACATGGCTGCATGTGTATTGCTAACAATGGGGTTTTCCTCCATTGTTTTCTAAAGGACTCTGGGCTCTTCAATAGGTTAATGCAGTGTTTCTCAACCAGTGTGCCTCCAGATGTTTTGGGACTACAACTCCCATCATCCCTCGCTAGCAATACCAGTGGTCAGGGATGATGGGAATTGTAGTCCCAAAACATCTGGAGGCACACTGGTTGAGAAACACTGGGTTAATGAATAAATGCTGATTGCTTTCTGTTACTCTAAACCAGGCTTCCTCAAACTTGGCCCTCCAGATGTTTTTGGCCTACAACTCCCATGATCCCTAGCTAGCAGGACCAGTGATCAGGGATGATGGAAACTGTAGTCTCAAAACATCTGGAGGGCCAAGTCTGAGGAAGCCTGCTAAACTGTTGTAACCTTAGATCAGGTGACAAAGGTATTGAGTTGCAAATTCACCATCTTGAAAGGGTGGTAGCTGAGTGTCTTTCTCTGAACGGGACACAGAACAGAAGGATGTAAATAAAGCTCTCAAGAAAAACAGTTCCAAGGAAATGGATGCTATTAAAGAGAATGATGTCTGCTTAAAGGTCTAAACAAAATATTTTTTTCCCTTCCAGTAGCACCTTAGAGACCAACTAAGTTTGTTATTGGTATGAGCTTTTGTGTGCTTAAAGGTCTGTTTGTATTATTTCATATTTTCTAAGCTGAGCCTGTGCTGGACAGCACAATACACTGTATGGATATTTTTGATGTATCTTTGATGCTTATGTTCTGTTTTTGAAGAGTTCTACCAGTTAAACTTCGAATGATATTTTTATGGTCCTGAACAATTATTTCTTCCTAAAGGAGTCAGTTCTTATGCTTCCAGTTGCTTGAAACTACACAATATTAATATCTGCAACAGAAGATGCACTGTAATGTCATTTACTTCCTACCCATAAACTTAGGTTTATTTTATTGGTCAAAATTATCCTAATATTTTTCCATGGTAATGATGATGAATGAGCACCATCACCAGCAAACTCTGATCTCAGTGTCAATAACCTGCCCATGTAAAGCAGCATAAATCACCATATTTGCCGAGACTTATAAACAACAAATGGGTGCCTGTAGCATATCTGTTTGATTGAGACCAGCGATGTTCTCCATTTTTGTGCTGTCATGTCCTAACAAACGTCACTTCTGATGCCAGTGTCTGATAAAAATCATTAACTGCTAATCCTATCCAGACGAGCTGACAGATTTCATTTTGTCTGATGCAGGTATCACCGATTCTATTTAATCTGTTGAATGACACCCGGTAAAACTCGAGTTAGAAATGCATTTTAATGAAACGAAAGAAGGCAAACAGCGGTTGGGCAGGGAGGAGCACAGACTTCCATCCATGCTGTGAGATAAAATAATGACTAACACCTTTCATCTGATGAAGAAAATAAGCTTCCCCAGGCAAAATGACTACATCTGTTTTAAATACTAGGGCGGGCGGAGTCATGGAGACTGCTGCTAAATCCAAAGTAAAAAATTAAACCTAGTAAGAGATGGAATATCTGCTAGAGGGAAGTGCTTCTGCATGAAACTTTTCTCTGCTCCATGATGCTGATGGGAAATACAGTGCAGTCTGATGAACTTCTTACGCCATTGCAATCCCTTTGGCAGGACTGGGGAACCTGTGGCCGCCCAGATGTTGTTGGACTACAACTCCTAGCATCCCCAGACAGAATAAACAATGGCTGGTGGTGTCATTGTTGGCTAGAGTTGTAGTCCAGCAACATCTGGAGGGTCACAGGTGGTCAAATTTGGTGATCAGTGGCAGAAGATGACCAACTTATGCAAGATGTACCGTATATACTCGAGTATAAGCCGACCCGAATAGAAGCCGAGGCACCCAATTTTACCACAAAAAACCTGGGAAAGCTTCATAGGAGCCACTGCCTGCCTCACTCGAGTATAAGCCAAGGGCAGCTTTTTCAGCACAAAAAATGTGCTGAAAAACTAGGCTTATACTCGAGTATATAGGGTATATTTAACCGCAGAATACATCTTCTCACCATGCTACAGTAACATGTGCTTTTGAAGGTCCCTGCTTTGAATTTCCTATAGAGGCTCTTCCCTGTGTAGAAGCCACCATATTACACCTGGTCTCCGTGTAGCAAGATCATGGTCAAATGATGCTGACTCTGTGATGTGTCACCTTTGGTTTTTACTATTATCATCTCGTAGCCCAGTTGTTAGGCTCCTGCAGTTTCAGCATCCAGCCAGACCTTTACAATGTTCGATAGCTCCAGAGCTCACAGAGAGGGAGGGAAATATTATGAAAAGGAAATGAGAACTGAAGTATATAGGAAAGGGCTCGAAGGGCTGTAACTTGCTTAAATTTATAAACTGCTTTCTCCTCGTTTGTGGTAAAAGAATATGCCATCTCGAATTACCAGGAGAAAATATGACGCGAGGAACCCAAATTGAAACCTAATTTGAACTGCAAGCAAATTGTCTCTCCAGAATATACAGTAGTTCACAGTGCACTAGTAAAACCTTCACAACTACTAAATAAGGATGCCTAGAGAGATCACAATAAATAATAACGAAAAAGCCCAAGGTCACCTCTGTATTGCGGCATGCTTTTATGCTTTCAGTTGAAGCACTTGCAGGGTGTGAAGTACCTCATCTAAAGGCAAAGTTGTCTTCTGCAAATGGCACATTTTGACAGACCAGTCCTACTAAGGCACAACCTTGAGCAGACCCTCTGAAATCACACTTGCTGTATAGGCATGTACATAGTTTGTTTTATGATCTGCTTCCTGCTTGGGCTGGTTTGTAAAACTTTGGTGGTGCCTATCAGTATTGGGAGATCCATGCATACAGGGTACCTAGGAGTTGACTAGTTTGGCCCCCCAAAGGGCCCAGGCCCAGGGAGGTGCAAAAAATGTACCTCTGCACTTTGGCTCGGAGTAACTCGGAGCCCAACCATCCAGCTGTGCACCTTCATATTCATTGGTAGCCATCACAACTCACAGCTATGGATAGATCTATCCAAGAGCAACGGGAGCTCACCCCATCACAGGGATTCAAACTGCCAGCCTTCTGATTGGCAAGTCCCAGAGGCTCCGCGGTTTAGAGCACAGCACCACCAGCTCTGTCCCAGCTCTTGCCAGCCTAGCAGTTCAAAAGCACACCAGCACAAGTAGATAAATAGGTACCACTGTGGTGGGAAGGTAAACAGCGTTTTCATGCGCTCTGGTTTCCGTCACAGCATCCTGTTGTGCCGGAAGTGGTTTAGTCATGCTGGCCACATGATCTGTAAAAGCTGTCTGTGGACAAATGCTGGCTCCCACAGCCTGAAAGCGAGATGAGCGTTGCAACCCCATAGTCACCTTTGACTGGACTTAACCATCCACCTAGATCTATCCCCCAAAGGCCCATTCTTTTTGGAAAGGCATCTAAGTGAGCTGTTATCACTGTGTGATACACTAACTATTACTACACCAACGTGAAGAAATGCCAACTTTTATCTCTCCCAGACCTACTGCAAATCAATTTATTTTAGTGACTTACACCCCAGTATTATGAAAGAGGAAGAAAGTTCTCTCTCTTTCACATCAGTGTACTGTGTCCTTCTGTTCACTGTGCATTTCCCCCTCATGTTGTGAGCAGGTGGCAGCTGTCAGCGAGAAGCATTTTCAGGCCCAGCACTGTCTCCATCCATAAAGACGATCACTGGATCCTTCAAGGAAGGAATAAAATAATAAAGGACTTTGTGTTCCATAGGATCCTTGCTTGAGCAATACAGTCTTCCTAAGTTCTGGCTCATCTTTGCACCAGTCTTACGACCCAGCTATACAGCTGCAAATAAAGCATTTTAAGTGTGTTGTAAAGTGCAATATACAAATATGACACTTAGGTGGCAATGGTGAGCTATGGCAAATTCAATACATTTTTCAAAACGTTTTTTTAAGAAGCATTTTCACAGCATTTTTTTATATGTATGTAGGTTACACCCCATGCTCTCCTTTATCTCTCTCTTACCAAACACCTTTATCTAGATCAGGCATCCCCAACCTCGACCCTCCAGATGTTTGGGAACTACAACTCCCATCATCCCTAGCTAACAGGACCAGTGGTCAGGGATGATGGGAACTGAAGTCCCAAAACATCTGGAGGGCCGAGTTTGGGGACGCCTGATCTAGATTGTGCCTCTACCACCAATAAAATTGTACTCAAGCCATCTGACCAGGAAATATGAATATTAGAAATAATGAGGTTTTGAAAACCTCATTATTTCTAATATTCTCATTTATTTATTTAAAAAATCCCGTCAATCTTGCAATTATGAATTTATGAAAATAGAGAGAATTATAATGCGCTCTCAATCAAAAACAAGTTAAACTAAGGAGATGCTAAACCTGAAATGCCAAATTAATTTCAAACGAAGAGAGAGACCTGTAATAAATGAGAATGAGGATTACATGCCACCAGAAGTCACACCAATGTTGCTATTCAGTGAATTTAAGTGGCACATAAGAGGCTATTAAGAGGGAAATGAACAATTGTATTTCCTGGGGGGAACATGTTTGTGCTGAATGGCTGCATAACCATAGTAACAGGGAATGTGGTGGCCAGTTCTGTCTTAATAAATTAAGCAAGTCTGAACAATAGCCACAAATGTTAAGTGGAGCAGACATGATTTGGGAACAGCAGGGAACTATATGAAGTATGCGTTGTTTAAAATGCAGAATGGACAGTTGGCAAGGTGCTTATATGTTACAGGTGCAAATGCATTGGTAAATTTGTGAAAATAGGTATTTCGTCCTGGATAAATGACTAAGGTCTGCTGCTACTCCCTCTGTGCATGACTGACAGGGTATGCAGGAGCTCCTTGTTGATCTCAGATATAACTCCCCCTTTCTCTGCAGCATGCATCCCACGCATTGAGCATGTTGGAAAAGGATCTAACCATTCGCTTCAAGTCTAAGCCCTCTCCAGTAGGGCCCAGAGAGAGGAAGGACCATAAATTAGTGACAGAGCACATGTTTTACATACAGAGGACCCCAAGTTCAACCCCTGGAATGTTCTTCTCCAACAGCAGAGCCACCAACCATTCATGGTCATCATTGAGAGGGGATCAGATGATACCTGAAGGAACGTCTCCACCCCCATCGTCCAACCCGGACACTGAGGTCCAGCACCGAGGGCCTTCTGGTGGTTCCCTCACTGTGAGAAGTGAAGTTACAGGCAACCAGGCAGAGGGCCTTCTCGGTAGTGGTGCCTGCCCTGTGGGACGCCCTCCCATCAGATGTCAAGGAAATAAACAACTATCTGACTTTTAGAAGACATCTGAAGGCAGGCCTGTTTAGGGAAGTTTTAATGACTGATGTTTTAATGTATTTTTAATCTTTTGTTGGAAGCCACCCAGAGTGGCTGGGGGAAACCCATCAGATGGGCGGGGTATAAATAATAATAATATATTATTATTATTATTATTATTATTATTATTATTACACTCTTGGTGAATTTAGTTACCCATTTTTCTTTTCCCTTTGAGACTTTGGGCTCATCCCGATAACTGTCAAAGTGAGCTGTGGTGGGAGATGATCCGAGAAAATGTGGACTGATGGCTGATACACATATTTAGAAAAGTGCGTGGTGCAGCCCTCTCACATCTGCTTCAGAAGGTTGCTTTTGGACATGCCTCCCATGTAAAATCTCACTGCAAGGATTAGCACATCAGGGAGAAATTGAGGTTTGTATTCTGCTTCCTGACCAGGATGCGTCACAAAGCTGTGGATCACCTCTTGCAGGACATACAGTGCATGATTGACTTGGGCATAATTGGTGCTAAGGGCAAGGGACAGCATGGGCAACACATCACCAAATTTCACATACAAATCTATTTTAAATAATTCTTCCTCTTGCCACGTAGGAGTTGTTTTTTAATCATCCCAGCCATTGATCACACACAAAATGTTGTGCAAACACAAGCGTTTAAATAACTGTGTGTTTTGCTGGTTGAGCACCCTCCAGCCACTGAAAACTTAATAAAGTTTTATGACTTCTGCTGCTTTAATAAGCTTCAATTAAGTCCTTGAGCTTAGTTAAATATGTGTTCTAAAGCAATGAGATAAGATATTTAAAAGTGACATCTCTGTCCCACTTTTCTATATCAAGCTCTGGGAATTCGAAGCCAGCCTAAGGTCGTCTTGTTTCATTGTTGTTTCAGTACTCATTTTAGATAGCAACCAAACACTTTGAAATGCATTACTTTGCTCACAAGAGGATTCCACAAGGAACATAGCAGCTGGAAAAACCAAAGAGATTTGCCCCTTGTTAATTAGGTAATAAGGATGCGGGTGGCGCTGTGGGTTAAACCACAGAGCCTAGGGCTTGCCGATCAGAAGGTTGGCGGTTCAAATCCCCACAACAGTGTGAGCTCCCATTGCTCTGTCCCTAGCGCCCCTGAGAGACTGGCACCTGGGTGCCTCGCACCCCTAGCACCTATGGGTAAGACAGCCCTGGTGTGGACACTGCCTGAAAGTCAAGGATAAAACTTAGTAGGAAGTAACCTTTTTGAGAGTAGATTCTATCTCTTTTGCTCCTTTTCTTTCTTTTTTGTCATACTCTGACTCTGCGCTTCAATCATATTGCCCACTGAGCTAACTGAAACTTAGTGTACCAGAGAAAACCCAGGAAACCACAGACTGAATCAATGCAGCAATTTCTGCTCCCTGGTTACAAACCCAAGTCGTCATCAACTGTTTTCACATTGCTTCAGTGATTAACTATAATTAGCTTTTCAAAATTCCTTTGATACCAGCATCTATATAAACAAAATATTTCCATCATAACTGCATGCTAAGTAAAAGAGAATGAGTGTTTATTTCATGCCTTATGAAAACAATAATCCTTTTTCCTTCATTGCTCACCTTAGTTCTACGTGCATTCTTATGTAAATAAAATAAGAGGATTTCAATTGCAAATGCTTCAAGCTTTGTTCAATTTGCAGCTGGCAAATGACTCCAGTGATACCCTGATTGTTATCCCTAGTGAGTCGTAATGATGTAGATGAGATTGGGAATATTTTTCTTTGGAGATCACTCATAGCCCAGTAAGATTGTCTTCCAAGTACGTGGTCCGTAAGTGAGTCCGTAAGTGACTGTGGAGGCCAATTTTGGATCCACAAGTCCTTCCACAGTGGGGACGTAGGTTTCCAGACAGGAGTTGATCACGGTGACGGTTTGCCAAATGTGCCTTCCTTTTAGCATGTTTCCCTCTTTCATCCTGAGTTTGAGCATCTTCAAAGCCAGGCATCCCCAAACTTTGGCCCTCCAGATGTTTTGGACTACAATTCCCATCATCCCTGACCACTGGTTCTGTTAGCTAGGGATCATGGGAGTTGTAGGCCAAAACATCTGGAGGGCCGCAGTTTGGGGATGCCTGTTCAAAGCCCTTGACATCTTTGGTAAAGGCTGTTCTCCAATTGGAGCGCTCACAGGCCAGTGTTTCCCAGTTGTTGGTATTCATACTACATTTTTAAAGATTTGCCTTGAGAGAGTATTTGTGTGGGAATGTTTGGGAATGTGGATGGAGATTTATAATTTAATATATCTCATCCTAACTTGTGCTAACAAGTTCAACTAGCAGAGTAACATTCCCTTTTAAAATACACACAGCGGAAGTTGCTTTGATTCGCTAGAATCAACTTAATCTAGTTTCCTGGTTTATAACTATATATTTCCCCTTTGTCCCTCTTAAATAAGACACAACACACGTCTTCTATAAAAAGATATAAAAGGTTTACTCACACATATCCAGCTCAAGACGGATCCCAAAGAAGGCAGGCTCATGCATAATAAAGATATTTACAATTGGAATCTCTCCATGTGGGAGAGAAGCCCATTAGGCCCCAGTTGGCTGGAAGCCAACTGAGCATCCTCCTCACAGTTCGAGTGAGAGAGAGCAGAGAGGCAGAAAACAGAATGGCTGCTGGCCAGTGGGTTTTTACTAATACCTTCCCAGGTGAAGCCACTCCCACTTCTAGCTTGCAAAAGGAAGCTGTTTCAGTCCAGGTGACCAGGAAGTTGTGGCTGGAGGACTGAAACCCCTTCTAGCATTGTTGTACTTGACTGCTCTAGTGTTTACATCCCACAATTTGAACCTCTTTTGTTGATCACCAGCATTACGCTTTTCATTTTTAAGTTTGGAATAGAGTAGTTACTTTGGAAGACGATAATCAGGCATCTGCACAACATGACCAGTCCAACAAAGTTGATGTTGAAGCACCATTGCTTTGATGCTGGTGATCTTTGCTTCTTCCAGTACACTGGCATTAGTTCGCCTGTCTTCCCAAGTGATGTGCAATTTTTTCGGAGACACCATTGATGGAATCTTTTGAGGAGTTGGAGATGACGTTTATAAGTGGTCCATGTTTCACAAGCATGCAGTAAGATTGGTAGTACAGTAGCTTTGTAAACAAGCATTTGGTAGTACAATAGCTTTGTAAACAAGCATTTTGGTTTCCCTGAAAATATTCTGAATGGAATGGTATAGTCACATGCTCTTTGGCATTGAAAGTTTTCCTATTCATTTATCCATAGGGCTGTTGAAAGCCAGCAAGCTGGTGCAACTGAGAGGATGGGATGATAAAGAAAAGTAAAAGCTCTTTTGGTGAGCACTTGATAGTGACTTGTAATTTCAGGATTAGGTCGCTTCCCAGTTAATTTACTGAGCAAGTAGGCTTAAGGAAGATGATAAGTCAGGAGAAGAGCTAGAAGCATGGCCCCACTCAGAGGGCACACTGCAATGTTCTACATGTGAGCAACACATAAACAGGGTTTGGGCCTACATCAGAATTACTTAGAGGGCAACTTCAATCTTGTGGTGGGACAAAAAAGCAAAACAAATTCCACAGGGTCATTTGGAACCCCATGAAACTGTAGAAGAGATTTATCTTCTTGAACTTTGTAATGTGGTATCATTCACATTAAAGCATGACTGGGGAAAGAGAAATGCAAATAGGGTGTTGATTGGTTTGGCTCCGTCATCCCTTGATGTGACAACGATTTATTTATTTTTGGTTTAAGAAAGGAAAAGGAAAAGATTATCAGAATCCACTGCTGCCTCCTCATCTGAAAATGTTTAGATTTTACCGTCTTCTAGAAAAAGATGACGTCCTTCAACAGCCAGTTCACTAAAGTCCTCACCACTGTGTGTTGGATGGAAACATCAGTCCAATGGTGGAATTGCTGTTCTCCAAAATTTTAAATGAGCTGAACTACTGAAAGCTTACAAGAAGCTTTGTATGCTTTAGATGAAACTGGAAATTTATGGTTATGTACCCAAAGCATTTGTGCAAAGGCTGTATATAGAACACAGCTGTTTTTAAATGTTGGAACATCTCCATTTACTAGTCTGCAATGTGCTGTTTGTGACGTGAGATACAGACAAAACAAGACTGCGACAAAAAAATACTTAGAAATCAACAAGCGAGACTTGCAGCCAAATGTTGTTCTCTGTGTGTGTGTTCCTGCTCAGAGTTCTATCCAGCCCGCAATCACTTTTCCCAGTATATTCAATTGTATTTCTCCTCCTGGTTTATAATCCAGCTCTCAGACAGTTAGCATGCTGTGACCACTTGATCCTGCTGAGTCCTCACTGGGTTAATTTTAGAGTCCACCCCTTCGGACCTAAGAGTTAAGATTTTTACCCAGATAACCTCAGCCAGTAGCCACTCACGTTCTGGTTTTATCTTTAATTACGTAGGAACAACAAATGGGATAGTTGTGTGACCAAGGAAAAAACCCAGTGCCACAAGTTACACGCTTTCTCTTATATATGTGTAACAGAGACTTGTTTGGATGAAGCAGATGGGCCTGTTCTTGCTGCTGCTTGTCCACCAGGTTTCTCTTATACACAACAACTCAGGTCATATGGGCAGGGAGGGGGAGGGGTTGCAGTGATTTTTAGGAAGTCATTAGCTTACACCAGACATCCTATTGGGAAGACCCAGTTTTCTGAGTGCATGTTCTAGAAGTTGGGCAATAGGGGCAGTACAGTCCTTTTGGTGTACCAACCTCCCCGATGCACCAAAGATTCCCTGCCTGAGCTCCTTCAGGTCATGGTCTATGTTCTCCTGGAGACACCTAGTTTGGTTGTCCTAGGGGATTTTAACATCCATGCCAACACAACCTTACAAGGGGCCTCTTGGGACTTTGTGGAAAGCATGGCCTCCATGGGGCTGTCCCTGAATAAGTTTGGCCCAACCCTGTTTAGGGAAGTTTTTAATGTTTGATGTTTTATCATCTTTTAAATATTCTGTTGGGAGCTGCCCAGAGTGGCTGGGGAAACCCAGCAGATGGGCGGGGTATAATTCATTCTCAAAGTTAATGAGATATGATTTCCAAGAGCACAACATTTCTTTAAAAAGTAGTTAAATGGACCTCAGAAATATTTTGCAAAGGATAGGGTGAGTTAAGGCCAGTGGCCTTCAATGTTTCAAACTTCAGGGAGTCACCTTTAGCCCAAATGTGCATTTGTTCCAGATATTTCTATGGTGGGTGTGTCGAACCACTTTAGGTCAACCTGTGACCCAGTAGTGGATCCCAACTTACCCACTTCAGTCCAGTTGTCTACACTGCAGGACCATAGGTGGCTGAAATAGTGGGTCCCTGTGACACTCCTAAACAAGAGGACTACATTCTTGGCTGCTTCTCCAGTGCCTTTACAGACAGTGGCAGAGCAAGCCAATCAGGCACCTGGGGCAGCATGTGGGGGCAGGGCCAGCTGCCCACAGGGGCGGGGCCAGTCACCAGCAGGGCCTCTGAGGAGTGTGCCTGCTTCCTCCCACTCAGTTGCCCTACAGCTGAGGGGGGCAGCAGGCGGACCATTTGGGGCAGCGTGGAGCCTGTGTGCGCCCAAGCCACCGTGTCACTCCCAGGAGAGACATGTGGCTCGAGCGTGCTGCAGGCCCCACGGTGAGTGCCACCCGGCATTTTGTCACCCCCCTCAGTGGTCACACCCGGGGCAGCCCACCCCTACCACACACCCCTTGCTCCATCCCTGTTTACAGTACTGTCTGATTCCCAGTTTAGTAAATCAGTGGCAAAATTAAGCCAAAGTAGAAAAAAACCCACCACAGCTTCCTATGTGCTGCAATGCCACATAACGTGAAAGTGTCATTTCTCAACTTTTGGACTTTACTTCTAACACATTAAAGGCTTCTAACACAACGGCCACCTAATTTGCCATCTCAGGAATTTCAAAGGAAAGAAAGTTTGGATATTGCTAGTAAAGCTCCCCACCCCCACCCCCATGCATCCATCACATTTCCAGCTTCAACTGTTCTTGGAAGTTCTTCTATGGTTTCAAACTTTTCCCTGTCATCAAAGGAATGCTTTCTTGCAAGACTTATTGCCGGGGGTTCAAAGATGGGACAGTGCAGTGCTTGAGTTAAACTTGCCATCTTTTTCACAGCTCTAATTTCCCCCTCAATTGGTTACAAATGACTTGGGCTTTCAGATGTGCTTACTCCCCCAGACGTTTTTAAGGAAAGCTGCGATTAGCATCCTTAAAGTTCTCAGTTTTCTGCAATTATCTCTCTATTATCCCCCTCATCATTTTAATGGTTATTAAAATCGCCTCTGTGAAAGGTTAACCCCCAGAATGAGAGACATCTGAGTTGCACAACTATGGAGCTTATTAGTCACTTCAATCAAATTAGCTTAAGAGAGTCATGGGCTAAAAAAGAAAAGAAAAAGGCATTCAGATTCCTGTTTAAGAGTGGCATAGAACTTGGATTGTTAATTTTATCCTTGGCCTCCAGAAGGATAAACGACTTCAGCAAATTTTACTCACATACTCAAGTCTAGCACAAGTGGCTGAGCTGCCTTACATTGTTTTCTCTTTCTCTCCCCTGCTTGTGTTATTGTACATTGAGCATCATAACAGCAGCACACAGCACTGTTTTCTCATTCTCATTGTGATCTGTACCTTTTTTTACTTCCTCCTGTTTGTAACATTACAATATCCACATCATGGACATCCACTTGAGAATGTACGTACCATCTTTAGTTGAGTTGAAGGCATAGGACAACAACAGGGGGAAGAATATGCTAAAGACTGTTGCATACCCTTCAACATTTATCTGATGAACATAGGGATGTCCCATTCCATAATGATAATTTTACTATTTGTACCCCGCCCATCTGACTGGGTTGCCCCAGCTACTCTGGGCAGCTTCCAACATATATAAAAACATAATAAAGCATCAAACATTTTTTTTTAAAAAACTTCCCTATACAGGATTGCCTTCAGATGTCTTGGGGATTGGATAACTACATACCCTCCAACATTTCTCCAATGAAAATAGGGACATCCTAAGGAGAAGTGGGACATACTGGGATCAAATTAGAAACAGGGATGGCTTCTCCAAATCAGAGAAAATAGGGACACTTGGAGGGTCTGCAGTTGGGGCAAGAACACAGCCCTGTTTCACACACCTTTTATAGGGAAGGTGTCCAAGGATGAATTGCCATACTGGATGGTGCCATGCATGTTCTTGTGGAAGGACACAATCACCTCGTGGAGCTTAGGTGGGCATCCTATCTTGTGAAGAGTCCTTTTTGGCAGTAGTATCTGTTGGTGCAATGTCTTATGTCTTGAGTCGGCACATTCCCCACATCTGGATGTTCAGAGATAAGAGAGCAGGTGCACTGGGTTACCATAGCAACACCAGCAAGGTTGAGTATATGCTTCTCATGAGTCATTCACCCTCTCATAGTTTCAGAAATGTAGAGATGGGTATAATAGTCTGTAGGGCTTTGCTTTCATTACATGATGGTCACATCCTGTCCTATTTGTTGTCAGGGTCTGACTCTGAATCTATGAGAGTCAGGGGAAGAGGCTGTGGGTTTTACACAGCAGTGTTAGCTAGCGTGGCGATAGTGTCAGTGGATCTCTCTGTATGTATGTATCTTTACTTCAAAGACCAGAAGATGGTAGATTTAGTATTTCGCTTTGTCTCATGTCTGAAGACAATAAACACTTTGTTACTTTGAACTGTGTAGGAGAGGAGTTTTCCCCTTAACCAGGGATTCTGGAAGAAGCTGTCTGCTGGGAGCAGGAGATCTTTGAAGACTTGGCTGGGACGCCACAAACTCTGCTGATACACCACACTGGTTGAGGTGTGGTGAATGATCCACTCACTTCCACAAGTTACCAATAGTATCCTCTCCGGGAAAAAAGCAAAGATCAGGGTACTCAAACCTCCGTATCTTTGGAGTTCCAACTGCCTTCATCCTTGATCATGGATCTGTACACCAAAGCATTGGAAGGGAACCAACCTGGAGAAAGATGAACACAGAATGAAGAAGGCCCTTCTGGCATTTTGCCTTCTTAGTTTGGCCCACTGTGCCTCGATGGTTCCACTTGCTTCAGATGTGATTAGGAATTTTTCACCTGTCCTCAGACTGGCCTTGTTGGCTTGGCTTTTTCTGCCTTCTCCATACTTGATGCTGTTGGGCCATAAGGGTTTAGGGGCCATTGTGGTTAAATAGGTTTATTGGTCACAAATGGGAGGAAGGTGTGTAAATGGGAAGGAAAAGAACAGGTGAGCACCTTTGGGCACCATTAAAGGTAGTGAAGGTTCTGGAGACCAGCCCCTCAGGGTTCCATGGCCTTTGGCCTGGATATGAAGCACACTTGAAGCTAACTTGCATCACCTGGAGTTGTGGAGCCTTGGGGATAGTGTGGAGTCAGGACAAGCCTCTCTACAATGTGTCCCAGGTAAAGGAATTATGGCTTCTCATGCCCCTTGTCCTGGCTAGGGTTGCCTCACCCAAGCAGTTAACTTAGACAGGCTTCCCACACTGTTCATTGCAAACAAATTACTTGAAATACGGGGGGGGGGGGTTCCATTGGGGGCTGTGTATTTTGTACCTGCCTATGCATCCTCAAATTTTCTAATAAACCAAAAATTAGCTCTGAAGCCTAAGGCAAATTTTCCGATGCAAACAATGAAAAGAAAATCTCATTAATCCACAACACTGTTCTACTCTATATACTTGTCATTTTATTTGCTTAAGAACCATTACCGAACCTTCAAAATCCTTTCTTCTTTATACTATAATTGGGAGCTAATAATGTGTTTGTTTGTAATTTGAGGATAATAACCAGAACATCACAAACATATCAATAGCTCTTAGGAGAAAATCCAATTAGAAAAAAAAAAAGATCTTCTCTGACATGTTTATTATGATGGAAAGAAAAAAATATATATCAAAGAATGTTTAAATATCATTGAGATATTCTCCAGGTTTTTTTTTAAAAGCCTCTGCATACAGTTTTATGGGGGAAATGCTATTCGAATTGACAGTAGCTCTTCAGATGACAGAGAGTGAATACTTCATTGATTAAAAAGTGGGGACACATTCTAGCCTGCGTAAAGTCATGTCAGTGCGCATCTCTATCAGCAACACAATCCACACACTTCTTGAGCATCTTTTGATTCACTGTAGTAAAAGCCACTTGTGTATAGCCTTCCTACCTTCATTGTTTTATTGACTGTTATACAGTTCAAAAAGTGTTGGATTTGCAAGAATGGGTTCAAATACCAGGGCACCCATGTACTTACTGAGTAAAGGAACTCTACAGAGTTACTGCCCTGAGAAAGTTGCAGACGCCAACCAGATGGGTAGCCATGTCAGTGAGGGATGGATGAATCATTATACTCTGTGGCACTTTCACATATCTTGACCCGTAGATCTATTCCACCCAGTTTGTTTACCAATCTGCATTTTTAAAATATATTATTCAAAGTTTTTCTCTCAAAATATTTATTTTCAAACCTGTTGGGAAAGCCTTTTTGAGCCGAGAAGTGTGTCAGAACATCCAGAAAGCACAATGACCACTCACCAGTCTCATCCGTGGGCGTATCTTGCGACCCGGCGCGGGCTACCAGCCTCCAGAGTCACGCAATAGCTGCCTGGCCATTGCTCCATCCCCTGGGTTGGCCGCCAAGGCTGCAGGGCTCCTGCCTGGCCCTGGTCCAAACCAGCCAATCGACAGCGGCCTGGGGGGTGGAGCAAAGGCCAGATAAGGAGGCTCCCATCAACACAGGCCATTCTGTTGACTTGGAGCATCACTCACCCAACCCTCCCCCTAATTGTAAGGTTGTTGCAGGCTAACCTTTTCCTTTTCAGGTTTGTGGGAGTTGCTACGGTTGCACAATGGTTGCTGTTTTCCAGAGCCTGCTAATGTTTTCATCTGCTTACAGTGGTCTCCTAAATGAATTATGAACTTTCCCCTTTCTTTCTTGAATTTCTTGTCTTCTTGGTCCCTGAGCTTTCCAGTCAGTTCTGCCATTTCGGCATAGTCTAACAGCTTGGCTTGCCATTCCTCTCTGTTAGGGATTCTTTCTTTCTTCTTTCCATCTCTGCACTAGTAGCATCCGTGCTGCTGTTGTCACATACATAAAGAGTCTTTTCTGTTCCTTTGGAATGTTGGTACCTATAATTCCTAATAGAAAGCCTTCTGGGTTGTTTTTACAAAAGTTATTTTAAACATTTTTTTTCAATTCATTATATTTCATTTCCCAGAAAGTTCCTCAAAATGTTTCACCTATATGCACATCTCCCCCAAACCGCAGGCTGTAAACATTCTTATACCTTTCATCCCTATTTTGTAACAGTCTTTTTGAAGCCAAGCAGTGATGCTGCTAGGTTTGAGAGCGCCCTGGGCACCTGTCCCCCCAAAAACATTACAACAATATTCTTCCCTGCCTTCATGCCCTAATTGCTGTCACACACCCCAAAACATTTCTTACCAAGGTGCAAGTTAGTGAATGAACTCTAGAAGGTGTGGGTGTCAAGTTTTCTTCCTTTTTCTTCCCCCTTTTACTGAATTATTTTTTATAAAGGTTGGGGTGGGGTTGTTTCCAGTTAAATGGTACACTGCACCCCCAGACCATCCCAAAAACCGACACCATTCAATTTTGTAAATATCCCCATAAAAACCCACCACAGTTTGTTCAAGGCTGCATAGTATTCACCTTCCTTTGTGCAGCAAAACCTTCAAACCTTCACATAAAATCAGCCCTATGTCGGATCGACACCATTTCAACTTCATTTTACTCAGGGAACAAATGGCTCCTGAAGGGGGGACTTGGGAAATGAGTAAAGAGAGCCATAATCCCTGAAACCTGGGGTCACTACTCAGCAACCTCTTGCCCAAGAGATAATCACTGGCATCCTGGCAAGTGGGCGTCAGACAGGTAGTCATCCCATGGACAATAGCAAACCATCCAGGAATGGATTAGGTTCTCGGTCAGGACGTGGGTGGCGCTGTGGGTTAAACCACAGAGCCTAGGGCATACTGATCAGAAGGCCAGCGGTTCAAATCCCCGCGACGGGGTGAGCTCCCTTTGCTTGGTCCCTGCTCCTGCCAACCTAGCAGTTCGAAAGCATGTCAAAGTGCAAGTAGATAAATAGATACTGCTGCAGTGGAAAGGTAAACGGCGTTTCCATGTGCTGCTCTGGTTCGCCAGAAGCGGCTTTGTCATGCTGGCCACATGACCTGGAAGCTGTACGCCGGCTCCCTTGGCCAATAATGCGAGATGAGCGCCGCAACCCCAGAGTTGGTCATGACTGGACCTAATGGTCAGGGGTCCCTTTACCTTTACCTTTACCAGGACAAAGAAGTGTGATTACCTGACCAGGAAACCCAGGAACTTGTAGATATTTCCTTTGTATCACTTGATGAGTATGAGATGGAGGGCAAGCAAGGGATAGGGACAAACCTGATGAACCGGTTTCTTCCAAGAAAACCCCTCCCTGTTTGTGACATATGTATGATGTATCTATGATGTATGCATGATGCTTCGCCAAAGGTGTTTATGGAAAAAAGGAAAACTTATAAAAGAGGGAGCATCCCTTTGTTTGGGACTTCTTCCAGCTTCTCCTATGTAGTGGGTGGAAGTTCTGTTGTAACAGTCTTTTGAATAAAGACCAGGCCTGCAGGTTGCTGTTTTGCTCATATATTCCTGGCTGGTGTCTTTGTTTGACAATCCAAGTGAGCCCAAGGATTTTCCTATAACACCCCCAAGAAAGAACGAAAGACTCACCCATGCTTCTTGCCAGGCTACGAGAAAGGTACCGTTTTATTTTAAACACCTTATGGAAATGGTTGGGTGCGCTGCCTTCAGAACATCCCACACATCTTATAAGATGATCTGAATAAAGGTTAGAAAAAGTGACATTTCCCTCCAGCAGCACAGCAATGTCTCCCCTGTGAAATGTTAAGATAAAACAATACATTTGGGGGGACAGGTTCCTCAGGGCTCCAGGCACTTAGAAGTGGGCCAAGCAGCCTGGCCATAGCTGCACTAATGGGGACAAGAGATTATATTAGCCCATGTCATTTGACATTTCAAAATACTCATTTTTCAAAAACATTTTGTCCTGCAGTATGGGAGACGGCTGTTCATCAAACAAAAGTTCAGAGCTGCCATGGATACATGTAAGTAGTTCCACACTTTTTTTTAATGTATGCTGATTAATTTATGGATTAAATAAAATAAATGTTGCAGCCCTGTAAATTATAAATAACATACCAAACAACAAAAATCACCAGTCTGTAGACCTCGGAATGGTAAGGGCAGCAAATGTTAAAAGTCATCTCTCTGCAAATTTCTGTAAGATGACGAGGCGGTGTATCTAATCAAGTCAGCCCTGCCAAAAGCCAGAGATTGGCATGAAATAATATCCTTCTAAACTATAATAGCCAACTGTTTTTAATTTGACACACATCCCTGCTGAAACAAAATCCCAGAGCATGTAATAGCTGTCTAACTGCATTTTTAGACCTGCAATTCTATAGGTTGCATTTTTCTTTCTCTCTTTCTTTGATCTTAAATCCTTCCTGCTAAAAAAAAAAAAAAAGAAAAAGAAAAAATCCCCCCTCCTCTGTAGGGGATTTTAATGGTATTGAAAAATGTACTTCGCTCCCAAGAAACTTCCAACTACAACAGTTACTACAATTAGAAAAAAGAAAAATCAAGTGTGAAATTACAGACTTGTTTTGAATTGACTTGTATTGGGAGTAGTATCTCAGAGGTGAGGGACCTTTTTCAGCTCAGGGACCATGTTTCTAAATGGAGAACCATGGTGGTTGTGGCCAGACACACCCTATTGCCTATCCAGGTAAGTAAGAGGTGTTATCATAGTTTGAGGACATATTTCAGACTGGTGAAATGAAAACAGGGTGTGGTCTGGAGGGCACAACCTGGGTAGAGTCCCGACGGCTTGATAGAGAGGCCAAATGTTCCTTCCCCCTATTGCAGGCACATCCAACTCCCAAGAGACTGTGATCTACTTACATTATAAAAATACTGGCTGTGATCTACCCATTGTTATTGACAGGCAAAGTTGTTGTTGAGCTTTTTTTAGGGGAGCCAGAGTTCTTGAGCTTTTTTTAGGGGTGACAATTTTTTGGGGGGGGGAATCACTGAGCATCACGCGATCTACTGCGATCTACAATAGACACCCAGTGATCTACCAGTAGATCGTGATCTACCTGTTGGACATGCCTGCCCTATTGTATCCTCTTCATTGGCTCCCAGTATGTTTCCGAGGACAATTCAAAGTGTTGGTGCTGACCTTTAAAGCCCTAAACAGCTTCGGCCCAGTATACCTGAAGGAGCATCTCCACCCCCATCGTTCAGTCTGGACACTGAGGTCCAGCTCTGAGGGCCTTCTGGCAGTTCCCTCACTGCGAGAAGTGAGGTCACAGGGAAGCAGGTAGAGGGCCTTTTCGACAGTGGCGCCCTCCCTGTGGAACGCCCTCCCATCAGATGTCAAAGAAATAAACAACTATCTGACCTTTAGAAGACACCTGAAGGCAGCCCTGTTTAGGGAAGTTTTTAATGTTTGATGTCTTATCATGCTTTTAATATTCTATTGAGAGCCACCCAGAGTGCCTGGGGAAATCCAGCCAGATGGGTGGGGTACAAATAATAAGCAATTATTATTATTTCTCCCACCAACTTCTTTGCAAATAACCCAGCTTCACTAGAACCACACATACTCAAATGGATGCTCCATCTTTAGTTATTATTGAATTACACCTCTTCAGACAGAGGCTTCCCCAGATTCTAGAACCTGGCATGATCAAGGTTCCAAGAACTGTGGAAGAATTCATGACCTCACAAAGGTGCCACTGCCTCAAACAGCCATGGTGGCTCAGGGACAGGGGTGTAGAATCCAAAGTGTGGAAGGATCATGGTTCAGAAGTCAAGTACCTGCTTGGCATGCAGAAGGTGCCCGGCTAGGGATATCACCTGTCTGAAAATCCATAGAGCCACTATTAGTCAATGTAAAGGTAAAGGAACCCTGGACAGCTAAGTCCAGTCAAAGGCATCTATGGGGTTGTGGCACTCATCTTGCTTTCAGGCCGAGGGAGCCAGCGTTTGTCCACAGACAGCTTTCCAGGTCATGTGGCCAGCATGATTAAACCGCTTCTGGTGTAATCTCTGACATGCTTTGATTAACTTCTGCAATGTTACATGCTACAAAGATTATGATGAATTTATGATGAATTTATCGTAAATTCATCATAATCTATCTATCTATCTATCTATCTATCTATCTATCTATCTATCTATCTATCCAGTCAACAAGGAAACGTAGGACCCATACTGCAGATGACAGAAGTCTTAACATATGGGGGGGGGGGGACATTTTATAAATTACATTTTCTTTGTATTTGATGCAATCTGTTTTTTTCTTTTGTTCTGTTTGTGGTGAAGGGACTTAATATGTAAAATAATAAAGATTAAAATGCAAAAAATAAAAAAATAAAAAAAATTAAAAAAAATGTAAGGTCAGTTTTGCTAAGGATCTGACCCATGGAGCCAAAACGATTCTTCACCCTTGCTTCAGTTGAACCACCAGAAGTCCCTGCTGCTGTTGTTCTCTGTATGTGTGTGTTTTGACAAGGAGGGAACCATGACAGGCTGCAAATTGGGCAGGTTAAGGACTCTGTGAGATTGCCCCTTTCATTTCTGACAAGGAATGCAGGGCAGAAATTTGCCTTCTAAACCTTAGCATGGCAAGCTGCCATCCTCAGCCAGTGCTACCCCTGCTCCTGATTAGTTTAAATTCCTTGAAAATATGTTTGCAACCAAATCGCTGGTGCAATTTTAACAGTAGCTGGATGAACGGCAAGCCGTCTAATATAGAAATGAGGACGATCAGCATCTATCTCGATAAAGCAGAAAACATAAGCGGAATGCATAGATCTTCGCTTGTGGCTCCTCGGGGGATATCTTAACTGCTGGGCACTGCCAAAGTGGGTCATTTTTCTTGAGATTTACCTTGCATTAAAAAGACTGGAGTCACTTCCTGCGTTTTCAGCCCATATTACTCAATTTCTACTCACAGCACATAATGTTCGCTTGTCAAGAAAAATCATCACCAAGCAGTTCCAAGTATGTTTATAAGATTCTTTTATGGGCTGCCACTAATGGATGGATGTCATCAAGACAAACCATTTTGGCATAAATTCCCTCCCCCCAAACCCCTCTGTATTTGTGCTGTGCAATGATTTTTGTGGGAGGTTTACATGAGACGTTTCCATTTTATGAGACGTAAAGAAATTTACATATATAGTGGGCTTTTTTCTCTCCTCACCCCGCCCTCCAAAAGTGCCACATCATTAAGGGAAATTGCAACAGTCTATGCCCATTAGTTTAAAATGGGGTGTTTGTCCTTAACAAAAGCTTGTTCTGCACAATATTGCATTATATTGAGGTTTATGGGCTGATTATTTCAGAGAGAGAAGGGATTTTTCTTGTTGTTTTGGTAAACTCTTGATTTTCTTTTTTCTTTTTGTCCTGCTTTTTCACTGAGCTTAATGGGCAAGTGAGTATTGCTTTAGAAGAAAACCATACATATTTTTTTAAACAGAGTTATATTTTCGGGGCATGCAACATGCTGATTTGACCTAATACATATATGATTTTGAGCCCTGCCATTATATTATTTGAGTAGCCAATGCCCTGAATTTTAAAAGCTGACCTCAGTCTGACTTTGAAATTTGACCTCCTGCCTTCTGGTGTTTCATCTTCACTATATGGATCCTAAAGGACATTGGTACTGAAGACATACTTCCTGACAGGTAAACTTGCTCTGTAAGCCTGAAATAAGCCTCATAAAATGCAATCTGCTAAATCAGAGGAGCTCTTTCCACAGTTCATATGCTTGGCAAATCAGTGACAATAAGCATTGCTAAACCCAGTGCTTCCCCCCCCAAAAAAATGTTTAGGGGTACTCCCATTTTGACTCAAGAAAATCACCATTTTATAGTTCAAATTGGGAAAAATAAATACAGTAAATGGACAAAAGTACAAAGATTCACAAAATGTTTAGGGGTATGCGTCCCCCTGCATCCCTCCAGAAAAAAAGCACTGGCTAAACATGAGCTGAAGACAGACTCTTGCTCAACCTGAATATTCCCAACCCGTACCTCACTCCTAAGAGACAACACCATTCCTTCTTATAGATGATTTGCATTGTAAGAATGCTTCTGCTGCTTGAAAACCTTGAAGCCAGTAACCTATTGCAGAAGAGGTTGCATCTGTTAAAAAAGAGAAAAAAAGTTTAGTTCATTGTAGTCACAGTTGACAGTTCATGTGATGAGAGGTGCAATAAGTTCCTGTTTGAAAACTGTGGCACTGTATAAAACCTAAGTTTGTGCAATATTCTTTCCTTTCCCTCTCAAACATTTATCTCTGGTCTTTTCTTGTTTCAGACCATTTCATCTTTCATTTCTCCTTTCCTTTGAAATACTGCTTTTGGAATGGGTTTTTTAGGGGGGTGGGCATGGGGATGAGGCATTATTAGAATCCTAGAATCCTAGAATTGTTGAGTTGGAAGGGACCCTCAGTATCATCTAGTCCAACCCCCTGCAATGCAGGAATATGGGATCAAACCTATAACCTATAACCTTGGCATTATCAGCACCACACTGAGTGTGGTCAGCACCAACCAACTGAGCTATGTGTTGCTGGTTTTCTCTCTCTCTCTCTCTCTGGTATCTTTATTCTAGGTCTTGTGATTTATGCAGAAATTGTTCCGTTTGGTTGTGTACTTTTTAAATGTTTCATTTATTATTTCTGACTACAGTTGTACCTTGGTTTGCATATGTTTTGGATTACAAACATATCAAACCCGGAAGTGCATGTCCCGGTTCGCAACCTTTTTTTGGATTACAACCCGTTGTTGTTTTTTATTGCGAACAAGTTATTTTGGGAGGCCCCATTGGCGAAAGCGCGCCTTGGGTTACAACCTGTTTTGGTTTACAAACGGACCTCCGGAATGGATTATGGTTGTAAACCAAGGTACCACTGTACTTTTGTTATATTGTAGTTATCCCCCCGCCCCAATTGCAAGCCACCTTGAGCATGGTTTGAACTGTAGAAAGGCGGGCTACAAATACGCTTCTGTATGTATTTGTGTATGAGAGCCAGTGTGGTGTAGTGGTTAAGAGAGGTAGACTCGTAATTTGGTGAACTGGGTTCGCGTCTCCGCTCCTCCACATGCAGCTGCTGGGTGACCTTGGGCTAGTCACACTTCTTTGAAGTCTCTCAGCCCCACTCACCTCACAGAGTGTTTGTTGTGGGGGAGGAAGGGAAAGGAGAATGTTAGCCGCTTTGAGACTCCTTTGGGTAGTGATAAAGTGGGATATCAAATCCAAACTCTTCTATGTATGCTTTCTCAGGTCCCTGACTGGTCTGTTCCTCCTTAGTTCAGTCCTTCTGCCTCTCTGGACTGTTTCTAGAACTCGGATGGGGAACCTGTGGTTATTGAGATGTTGTTGCCCCCCCCCAGCTTTCATCAGCTCCCCACAGCTTGGCCAATGATCTGAGATGAGGGCCACAGGCAATGGCAAACAAAGGGCAATGGCTCAGTTAAATGAAATGTTGTTATAGCTAGGTTCCTATGCGATCTGTGACAAACAGGCACCTGAGAGAGAAGCAATTCCTAATTGCATCCACAGTATAGGTTCTGTATGTGTCAAAGGGTAACAATGGAATCACAGAATAGCAGAGTTGGAAGGGACCACAAGTGTCATCTAGTCCAACCCCCTGCAAGGTAAGAATCTTTCACCCAATGTGGGGCAAAAACCCATGGCCCTGAGATTAAGGGGTCTCGTGCTGTACCAGCTGAGCTATCTGTATGATTCTGATTGATATTCCAGGTTGATTGTAATACCGTATTGGCCTGAATATAAGCCTCACTTTTTTCCTCAAATGCCAACCATGAAAAGTTAAAGTGCAGTTTATATTTGTGACCTTACGGTATGCAGCCAGGAGCGCAGGGCCAACAGCGCCAGGAGTGCGGCAAAGCAGAGCCCGCCCCATGCATAGCCCCCCATCCTCTCCCCCAAGGCTGGGAAGGGAGAGAGAGAGGAAGGTGAAAGGTTGCCGGGGACGGCTTATATTCGGTGTTGCTTATATTCGGGCCAATACGGTAATGTGAGAATACTGTCCAAATGAGCAAGCTCCAAATCTCCTTTAAAAAGGTAATAAAAAAATCCAAAGGTTCCAACAATAGAATTCATCTCAGAAAAGATGCTCCATTGTCGTGCCTCTAATGCACTCCGAGATATTGGAGATTCTATAAGATAACAGAAGCGTGCAGTAGTATGGGAAAAGTCAAGGTCACAATCTCTCGCGGAATCACGATATACCAAATATGGGTGTTTGGCATTTTGCTTTCTCATTTGCAAACTTTCACCTTATACTCAGGTCAGGCTGTTCAAGTGTGGCGCTTTTCTCTCAGATTCAATAAACACATTCCAATTCATGACCCCATGGACCCTGTCCTCCAAAGGTACGCCAAATAAGTGTCGCCATGAGCTCTTTTTCACAGACTGCTATGGAAATCACATCCTTTGTAGAATTACATAGGCAGCTCTCATCATTCTGATAAACAGCAATTGGTCTTGGGAATTCAAGCAGGACGGTTCCCTTTGAAGTTTGGACTCTTAAGCAGAACCAATAGATACATTTCAAAGCAAAACTGTGCTTCTTTCCATAAACAGATTCCCTTTTTTATGGATTGCTATGGCTGCTTTAGTCCCGTTTGAAAGACTCTTCAGAAAAAACTTTATTTTCACCTTCCTAATCCCAGTGAAACTGGGGGGTTTTTTTGGTTGTTTTTTTTTTTTTTTAAATCTAATGTTATGAAACAACGGATTGATTAATACCATTCTTACGTTTCTATTTAAATTAAATTCTTGGGACAAAGTACTCATTTTGAGTGTTCAGCTTGAACTTTCTAAGTTTCTGACTGTTCTCATAAGCACTACAAGCCAGGGTTTGCTTATTTATTTATTTTAAAAAACCAATTCATTTATCACTTAATTGCAATAATCTACAAGCGGTTTACAAGCATACAATATAAAAAGTAAAAATCTGTTAAAACTATACAACTGTGGTCCATGGACCACAAGTCATACAGTGCATCAGTTTCATTCAGGTGGTCCGCTGGTATGTCTATGTGTTTAGGGTTGAAGACAGGAAAGGCATTAAATAGTGATATCGATTTTTAAATGCATTGTTATTGTTTCTTTTTATATTGTATTTTACTGTATTACAATAAAAAATGCAATATATGCAAAATAAAAGAAGAAATAAAAATGCAAATGTCAATATTACAGCATCTAGCACAGCACAGTGCAATTATTACAGCAGACAGAAAAATTTAAGTGGTCTGCTAAGATCTTCAACCATTTGGGGTGTGTGTGTGTGTGTGTGTGTGTGTGTGTGTGTGTGTGTGTGTGTTTCAGAACCATGGACCTAAATTAAGCATATTTTAAGTATCAAACTTGAATAGGTGAATGCCTCTATTTTTTCCATAGCTGCCCATATTTTCTTTCTAGTCTAAGGGTGAGTTTATGCATGCATCAAAGTGATGTACAAGTATGAGAGTTGTATTTTAGAGCTACATACACATGACCTTTTAAAAATATCCATCCTATTTGTAGTTCAAGGCATTGGTGTGAAGAGAAATAGAATTATCCAGGAAGAAGAGAAATTTCCTGACAGTTTCTTGGAAGTGGGATTCACAGTTAGCAGAGGCGGTACAATAGATTCTCTCCCCACTGCAAGGTGTTCTGGTTTATGTTCCTGCCTTTGGAAGTGGTAACTGCAACAACTGTGTTTCCCTGCCTCGCCACCATTTTGCATTGTCCAAAATGTCCTAGATCTAGGAAAGGTCTGCCATAAGACACATAAGAACAAAACAGAACAGAAAGGGGTGGTGCTGTGGTCTAAACCACGGAGCCTCTTGGGCTTGCCGATCAGAAGGTCGGTGGTTCGAATCTCCGTGACAGAGTGAGCTCCTCGTTGCTCTGTCCCAGCTCCTGCCAACCTAGCAGTTTGAAAGCACACCAGCACAAGTAGATAAATAGGTAGCACTGTGGCAGGAAGGAAAACGGTGTTTCCGTGTGCTCTGGCTTCCATCATGGTGTCCTGTTGCACCAGAAGTGGTTTAGTCATGCTGGCCACATGACCCGGAAAGCTGTCTGCAGACAAATGCCGGCTCCCTTGGCCTGAAGTGAGATGAGCGCCACACCCCTTAGTCTAATTCAATTACACTTAACCGTCCAGGGGTCTTTTAACTTTACCTTTTACCTAGACCTAGCTTCATTGTGAGGAATAGGGGATGGGGTACATGTTGAGAATGGCAGCTGCTACATAAAAACAAAACAAACAAAAAACCATATTTGGAGCAAATTATGCAATGTGGCCTTATTTTTTAATGGTGCATGAAAGAAAAAGAATAATTTCTGACATTTTCTCAGAAAAATGCCACCTGGGAAACTTCAGATATTAGGTGCTGAGCTTTCTTTTGCTCTGATGGGTTTTTTCTTTCTTTCTTTCAAAGGAGGCAAGTTTACACAGGTCATTGAAAGATATGCACATACTGATGAATTGGGCCTGTGTAGATCTGCATACACAAAAGACCAATGTAAGTGTCCTTCTCGACCAGAGGTGGGGAGGTCAAGCAAGATTTCATATGATAAATTTGGAATGTGTCCAATTAAATAAATGCAATAGACTCTATTTTGTCCTTAGCCTTAATCCTATCTGATCCTTGAGGCTGACACACCAGCTTTTTGTAGAGAGAGGAGATGGGCTGCTTTGGCTTAAAGCTGAGTTACAGTATATTTATGAAGCACAACAGGCAGTCAATTCAATTACATTACCTAGTGAATGAACAATCACAGTACCAAGCTTTCCAGTTAAGTGTCCTATTCTATGTGGGTATGATGGCACAAATCTACTGATTCCTTTCTTTCTCCTGTTGTGAAACTGAACATTTCATTTGTATGGCCAAATATAAATTCTTCTATCATGGGTCAAAGTGTTTGTCTCAAATCCACAAAGACATAGGAAAGTTTATTAGATTTGAAGCTTCTTCTTCTTCTTCTTCTTCTTCTTCTTCTTCTTCTTCTTCACAAGGTTTGCTCATTTCTTCCTGAGTCTTATATGATGTCTCTCAAGTACACATCTCATACAGTTGTGAATTTATTTACTTATTAACAGCAATAAGAAAGAATTAAGTTCTCTACGTAGTATGCGGAAGAAGAAATATTCCAATCATAAAGTATGAATGCAAACACAAAATCAGAACAATTGAAATAGCATCAAAATAAGAACCGCATATGGTTCCTGAAAGGTTTGAGTAGCAATTTCTAATCAATATTGTCAAATGGATTAATTAAGTGAACACCCGCTGAATGTCTGAAGTTTCTTTGTTGGTTTTCAATGGCTCAATTACAAACCAGTGAGCCTTCTAGGCAATACCGCATTCACAATAACATCGACAGATTGACAGAAATAGCGCCACTGATGGTTCCCTGTATCACACAAAGCACAGTTGTGTGTGACTGGCAACAAGTAGAATAGCCGGGGTTTTTTGTGGTGAGACTAATGCAATCCACAGGGGACACTTCTAGTCGTCATGTTATCTTTCAAAGGAAATATATGTGGAAGCGAGTCTTTATTTCTCCTCCTTGTGACAGCTTGGATGGATAGGGGAATTGCAGTCAGAATGTCTGCTATATCACTCAGCAAAATAATGTTATACACATGCTCGGAGGATAACAAGAAATCACACGGCAGTTCTAAGCAAATGCAGCATTTGAAATCTCTTGTCAGCTGAGATCTCCTTAGCTCTACAAGGCTGATAATGGAGCAAGTAGTGTTCATGTTTCTGGGAAAGGAGGGCTAAAACTCACTACTGCTCCCCATGCCATGCTTATCAATTTTGAGACAGAGAGACAGCATATGGTTAAAAGCTTGAGCAATTGCCCTGAATCATGGACATTAAGTGGTGGGCTCCACAGTGCTTGCGATCTTCCCACGGATTATTGAAGGAGCACATATTGAAGTAAAGTGTGGAAGACATGCTCTGGTAGAGGACTATGCCATTATATTTCTTCCTCACTTGGCTGGAAAATGTATTGGACCGGAACAAAAAGACCTTGACGTATGATCAAGAAAAGTAAGAGTCACTGACCATTAACAATTGCTGCTCCAAGGGTGTTTTCTACCTTTTAGCAACAACAATAAAACTGACCTTAGAACAATGAATGTAAGAGCTGAACTTAGAGAATGCCAGGACTACGGATGCCATTATAAAGGATTGCACACATTTCTCTACATCTCACCCTTTCAGCTTCAGATATGCCATTTCTTTAATTTAGAGAATCTGCTTTTAACGCTTTCCCCTGTATCAAATAGATCTCCCTCCTTGGCAGTTTTACAGGAAAGCAGGATTGCTTCCTCTGTCTACAAAGAAGAAATTATCACAGGGAGCTGTATCTGTAGCAATATTTCACAATATATTGTTGCAGAATACTTGAATAAAAGTGCTGTTTAACTCTCTGTGGGAAGGGTTGCTTTAGTTTTGCAAAGGGATATGGAATATCCACAACTGAGATCCCAGTCAAGGGCAGAAGGTCAGGCTCCTGATTTTTTTTATGCTAGGTCTAGCCAATCTAGAAGCTTTATATTTACTGCTACCCATAGAACATAATGGGACACGGGTCGCGCTGTGGTCTAAACCACTGAGCCTCTTTGGGCTTGCTAACCGGAAGGTTGGCAGTTTGAATCCCTGTGATGGAGTGAGCTCCTGTTGCTCTGTCCCAGCTTCTGCCAACCTAGCAGTTCGTAAGCATGCCAGTGCAAGTAGATAAATAGGTACCACTGCAGCGAGAAGGTAAATGGCATTTCTGTGCACTCTGTTTTCCGTCATGGTGTTCCATTGAGCCAGACGTGGTTTAATCATGCTGGCCACATGACCCGGAAAGCTGTCTATGGACAAACGCCGGCTCCCTCGGCCTAAAAGTGAGATGAGCGCCTCAACCCCATAGTCACCTTTGACTGGACTTAATTGTCCAGGGGTCCTTTACCTTTACCTTTTTACCTAAGAACTAATACTAAGCACTCTTACTCACTTCTGCATCTGAAGATGTTCAGGAGCTATTGTGTCAATAGTGACTGCTGGCACCACCAACAGTTCATCCTCCTCCCTGAGCTCGGCAGCAGCGACACCGGCAGAGGAAATAGGGATTTCCCGGAATCAAATCAGAAGCTGGGATGATTTCATAATTCCAGGGTTGTCCCTGGAAAATAGGGGCACTTGCATGGTATGTGATTAACCTCTGCTTCATTTGAACACGTCTCTGCAGTTTATGTCAAATGGGATTTCTCCTCCAGGAGAAGGCGCCAGACGGTTGACGTTTCCTCTGTTTGACAATCTGAGGCATTCTTGGCACTCCCTCTTCTCCATCTGGATTTGAGCCTGAAAGACCAAGGAAAAATGTGGGTGCATGAAGGGCAAGTGGCAAGCAAGCACATTTTGTGACACTGCACAACATCCCTGCTGATCATTGGGTATGTCCACTAAGACATCAGCCTTTAGGGTTGCCATACATCTGGAATTTCCCAGACAAAGTCAGGAGTTGGTCATTGGAAATAGTCTCCAGATGGAAATTGCTGAAATGTATGGGGGGGGGGAATCTGGACATACGGCAACCCATGTCGAAAGTGTAGATTTTGGCGAATTTCATTAAAAATAGGTCAAAAACTTCAATTTAAAAAAAAAAAATTGGGAGAATTTGCAGAAGCTCAATAGCTATGCCAAAAAAAAATTCAACAACTTTTGTGTCCAGCTTTTCACTTTTTGAAAAATGGGAACCCTATCAACCTGACTTTCCAGTTTCCTTGGTTTGTAGAAATTAAACCTCCAGTTGTTGTGGTTTTTCTTTTAAAACACTGAACACACAAATGCACACACCACAGAAAGCAGTGGTATTTAAAACTTGTCTTATTTATTCATTTATTGAATTCATATACTGCCCTATACCTGCATGTCTCAGGGAGGTTCACATAATAAAATCAAAATATAAAAGCACAAAATACATAATCAAAATTAAAACAACAACCCAATAACCCCACCCCACCCCAAAATAAAAACAACAACAACCACCCAATAACCCTCCCTAAAAACAACAACACCCACATATAATTTGTGTGCTTGGCATAGTCTGGCCAAGAGACCATCTTATTTAGCTGCTCAACATTAACATTTGAAAAAAAGAAAAAATTCACCCCCAAAACGTGGTTGGTTTCAGTTGTGGATCAAGCCTGCTATGCAAGGTTTCTGCCCTCCTGTCCTCATTTTCTCCTTTTATCTTTATCTTGGTTCATTAGCCATGGAAGTGCAACATCCTGAAATTCATTACCAGCAAATAGATGTCTATCTGTGAGTTTGCTGGAAATGATATCTCAGGGAAAAGATCAGCACAGCTTCGCCAGCATATGCAATTACACTTGATAATTAGCTGTAGGCATTTGCATTCCACGTGAAACTTGTTAGCTCTTTTGTTCAAAGGTTAACACTCTAAATGACGTGTCCCAAACACACTTAACAATGCATTTAATTTAGATTAAACAGATTAATATGCGCTAAATAAATGTTAGCTTTTCTTTTTTTTTGTAGGGAGCGGGTGGCATTGTGATCTAAACTACTGAGCCTCTTGGGTTTCTCAGTTGGAAGATCAACAGTTTGAATCCCCACGACAGAGTGAGCTCCCATTGCTCTGTCCCAGCTCCTGCCAACCTAGCAGTTCGAAAGCACTCCAGTGCAAGTAGATAAATAGGTACAGCTGTGACGGGAAGGCAAATGCCATTTTCATGCGCTCTGGCACTTATCACAGGCCTCCGTGCGCCAGAAGCAGTTTAGTCATGCTGGCCACATGACCCGGAAAGCTGTCTGTGGACAAACACTGGCTCCCTCGGCCTCAAGTGAAATGAATGCTGCACCCCATAGTCGCCTTTGACTGGATTTAACCATCCAGGGGTCCTTTACCTTTTTAAAGCTTATTTTAAAGAACATAGTCATTAAGTCTTAAGTATGATGTCATACTCTGAAAGGAAACAGTGCAGCCAGTGGGATGAATGCTTTCAATTCCCGCTTTAAAGCATGGACTTGTGTCTGGAAAGAACCATGCAATAGGCAGGTGTGTAGAAGCCCTCAGCCATGAATCTTGTGGTAGAGAGGCAGACATAGCTCTCATGCAGAGGGATTCCATATCCCAGAGGTTTTCAACATTTTGGGGTCTATGGCTTCCTTGACCAACTACATTCTTTTTGGGGCACCCCTGTAGGGCTCAGGAGCCCAGTTATGTCCCCCCTTGCTTGCAGAGCTGGCAGCCTCTGACCCCTTTTCAAATACTCTGCCTTGTGGAGCGTTCCCTCAGCCTCCTCTCCTCTCCCTTCTCCTTGGGAGTCCTCTGGGCAGCCGCTGCTGTCGCCCCGGTTTCTGAGCTGCCCCACTGCCCCACAGGGGCCTAGAACTTGTCCATCCATTCCCAACTGCAAGGGCTGGCAAACTGGCTGGCTAGGCTCCCTTGCCCGCTTGCTTGCTTACTCTGAGGCTGCCTCAGCTCCTGGCAACCCCTACCCCATGACCATCCCCAGAGGCACCATTTGCCTGCAGAGCTTGTAGGCAGGGCTGCTGAAACAAACAGCTGTGCAAGCCAATGGGAGGCAGAAATGAGAGAGGGCATCAGAGGAGGGAGGGAAGGAAAGAGGCACAGAGGCCAGTGTTTCCTGCGGCACCCGACTACCATTCAAGGCACCCCAGGGTGCCACGGCACAGTGGTTGAAAACCATTGCCATATATTGTACTGCCTTACCTTGAATTCACATTGAATTCAGCTGGCTTAATGTCCAGGATTGCACTATATTTTAAAGGTGGGGGCAAAAAAATGTCAAAAATCCTTTCAAATAAACAAATCTTTATCTTTTTTCTAAAAAAAGATAGTGGCAATTGTAAGTTCCATACAATCGTAAATGCATCCCAGCAATGAACACCAGCTCATTACATTCTTTTTGTTCTACACTATTAGTTTATATGCTATTTGAAATGCATGGCCAAATTAAATGCCACTGCAATTTTATGTAACGGGGAATCTTTTATGAATAATGGCATAAAGAGTATTATCACTCAATCTGGAATTTTAGATTCCCATTTCCCATTTTAAAGCTGAAAAACTGCAACTGCGATAAAAAAAACAAAACTTTTTAGTACACACAAGAGCTCAAATGCTTGCTGGATTGCAGCAGCGAACGGATACAACGGTCTAGAAGCATTCCATTTGATGGGTCTCAAATGCCGTACAAATAAGGAGCATCCTCTGTTAACATGAAAAGTATTCCATTACTGGGCCCAATGACTTGTTGAAAAGATTTCAGAAGCCCCAGGAATGGCTGTAACAAACAGATCGTTTTTAGGTCTGGCTTCGTAATTGAAGAGAGTTTTGCTGAGAAATAAAGCAGGCTTGCAACAAGGTCAAAACATAGCAAAGCAGGGCATACACATCCTCCCTCTAGGACAGTGGTGTCCAAACTTTTTTCAAAGAGGGCAAGATTTGATGAAGTGAAGGGCCGTGAGTTGTTGACCATTTTTTAGGATTGAAATTGTTGAGCTTTTTTTAGGGTTAAAGTTGTTGATCCCTTTTTTAGGATTGAAGCTGTTGAAGGTTTTTTAGGATCTTACCCCAGGAAATTAACTGCCACAGGGGCTGGATTACACCAACCGGTGGGCTGGACACAGACACGTGCTGTGCACCCTCCTGCGCGCCAGGCACCATGCCCCTGTGGGCGGGTCACCATGCCCTTGCAGGTGGCGTACCATGCCCCTGGGATGTGCGTCACACCCCCGCAGGCGGCGTGCCATGCCCCTGGATGCACACCATGCCCCCTGGGGAGCGCGTCATGCCCCCAGGGGTGCCAGCCATGCCCCCGCCTGCTCTCCACCCCTGGTAGCGGAGCATGCTGCTTCGCCACTGCCAGGGAAATGTGTTGGGAAGCTGCAAACTAGGGACAGCTGCACATCCCTGTAATGTTTTAGAGAGATTAAGTTTGGTCTCAAGAGGAACATTGAGAATTACTGATATACAGACCCAAAGAGACTGGAGCAGTTGCTATGAAATAAAAGAGAAGCCGAGCAATCTAGACTATGGGATACCCCTGTAGAAACTGAGAAAAATAGTTTAAAGTAAAGACAACTACGGGCATCAATACTTACATCGATCCCAGCTGATGGCCTGGAACAACCAAGGTGAAATGAAATTCAGTTACAGCATTAAATAATTGTACTAATCTCATTTCTTGCAACCCCAATAAATCCACTTAACCCCCCTTTTACGGTCTGAGCCTGCAATCCATCTCCTTTTGCAAGGAAACCTTTCCAAGAGCTGTCAAAATGGCCAAGTCTTTGTATTCAAATCCAGACTCTCAAACGGAAAAAAAGACAGCAAGCCTTCACAGGAGGCAAATGTATGCAGAGGAAATAGCAAAATCATTTTGGATCTCGCTGAGGTACATAGGTTTTGATGTAAATTTGACAAGTAAATCACTTTGTATCTATATAAGGGAAATTGAAGTGTCAAATACATAGACATTGTGCTATGTCTGAAACGATGAGAACAATCACATAGTCCCTAAACAGTTTAGAAATATACTCGTAGCAGAGAGTAACTTAGATTCTATTCAAATGAGAACAAGCCTAGATAATATTTGGCTGTTGATGGATGGCAACAATAAAAAGACAAGCATGAATGTCTGGTTGATTTTGGTCAATTTGGGGCCCCAAAAGACTTTGCAGGCAATATAAGGTAATTGTGATATATCTGGAAATGGAAAAAAACACATGTGCTTGCACATACACAAACTTTTATAGAAATATATTTATTTCTATTTCCCTCAAAAACCCGGAATGTACAGCTTAAACTGTAGTGGATGAAAGAGCAAAAATTGCAATTTCAGGCGTCACTTACTTTTCTTTTGGAGCAAATGTAAAAGAATACAGCAGAAGAGCATGCATTATGTAAATCAAGTACACTCTTTATACAAAAGCTCATTACCACAAAGTGATATTAAGGATATTTGGAGGAAAGAAGTATAAATGTGTCTATCATCAGGGTAACTTTTGACGGGTTTAAGGAATGGGTAGAGTGCTAGAAAACAGTGTTCCATGCAAATTTTAAAATTAAAATGTCACAAAATGTTGATTGTGGAATTCAATTTCACTGAGTTATACAGAACTTATATTGGTGTTAAATTGCTGTCTGTGTGACTCGTGGGAAATGTTGTCAATTTGTCAGTTCACCTGGCTTCTTTAAAAAGGGGGCAATATACCTGACCTTAGAATTCTTATTTGACAGCAGTTATCGTCTAGCACATTGAGTTATTAAATGTGGCAGTGATGAAAATGGATGACATGTTTTGCCAGGGATTCTAAACCCAGAGATCAATGCAGGCAAAACACACACACACAAACAAACAAACAAACCCTGGGGCTCAGTCTGAGCTACAGGATGCCAACAAAATTTCCTGGATTTAGGACAATGGATAGGGATTAAACCCTTCTCTCCACCCGTAATATATTGGCAAGAATTGCTACTTATAGCTGTTGTTGGCATCCATCTGTCTCAAGAGACAATTGCCTGTGCCTCTGGGAAAGACGTCAAACCATTGGTGAATCACAGCACTGTCGTAGTCCTGTGCTCCCAGCAATGGCAGAGCTCAGTGGCGGGAGAGGCCAGCCAACCAGCCAAGTCTCAGGGGGGAACCTGCTTGGAGGCAGAGTCCATATGCAAGGTTCAGTCTAGTCCTAAGGTCAGGAGTATCTCAGTTCACGCAGTCAGACGATCCAGGAGTCAAGAAAGTCGAGGGGCCAAAGTCACGAGAAGCAAGAAACAGGAACGTCTGGTCAGGAATGATGAATGTTGTTTCCAGCAACTGACGGAGGCTGGAAACTCTGCTTAAGAAAGCTGAAGTCATCTGGTTCTCATCAGGAGCAAGAAGGCTGATCAGCAGTAGGTGGGGGCACTTTGCCTTCTGCTCCTTCAGACTGCTGCTGAGCAGGTGAAGCCAACTCCTGGCCCATGACAAGTGCTTGGTGTTGCTGCAGAGACTGTAACTCACAACTCTTGCACTGTTTTTGCTACATTAGCAGCACCGAAGTGACCTCCCCGGGGCGCAAGCCTCGGCAGCATAAATGGAAGTCCTAGGTTGCCTAGATGACAAGACCTCACTGATGTGGTTCAAAGGAAAACAGAGTGATATGTTTGCTTCCAGCTTGTCTGCAGGAGTTGCAGGGAGGTGTACAGGACACCATCCAACCACCTTAGATATCTTAGACTCCTCTCTTTCTCTCTCACACAAGCTTCTCCTTTCCCATCCCATCCTATCCAGGCTGCTACTGCTCATACATGCAAGTCCCCCATCCACACATGCCATTCAGCAACTATAGATCAATGGAATCTATGCCACCCCCTGGAGAGTATGAAAATGCCATATATACAGAGCAAACAACTCAAGTAAAATAGTCAAGCCACCCATGATGTGCCTTATATCATCAATATATCACTCCATTGGCTCCGCCATGACAGGTTGGCTCTGTGAGGTCTCCTCTCCCCTCAACTCTAATTTGGGGGCAGCCATTACATCAGACAGCCTCAACAGAGCTTACCAATGGCTCTATTGTGACAGGGACTTCTTGGCAAGTTCATAGCCCCATCCAAGTATCTGAAATTTTGATATGAAAAGTTGGGCATTCTAGGCTCTCTTTTTTTGTTTTGTTTTTACATTACAAAAATAAGCTGACTTCCTCCATCGGGTTCTTGCAACCTGCCTGTGTTGCTCTCATTTGCCAATTCCCAAGGCACTGTGTATATTAAAATAAAATCGTCGGTCTTGTACAAACATAATTCTAAAAGAAACAGAGCTTCCTCTTAGCGTATCCTCGATACTTATCAACCAGGTCTACATTTGAGAAACAAAGAAGATTAAAAGAAGAACTGCTTCTGGCTTCCATCTGTGGCAGTCTCCCTTTTGATTACACCATCAATCCTGCTCAGTCAAACGGCTGGCAAAAAGTAACATGAAACCCATTCCAAAAGAAGTTAGAGAGAGAGGCATAGCTACATGATAGCAGTTATTAAAAAAAATCATATTTGTTGCTTAGAGCCATCTCTCCTTCTGTAGTCTCTCCAAATGTTTTATAAAATTAGATCATGTAAAAAGTAAATGCATTTATTGAGACTCTGGATGTGGCAGAATTAATATCCATATTTATCTTAAGTAAGCCTTGCCTTTTTTATTACAAGTTCTCAAGCTGCCTTCAAATTGTTAGTTCCACCCAAGAACAACTAAACGTGAAAACTGGCGCATTACATTAAGAGGATAAAATCAATTTCAGATTATTTCCCATAGAGTGATGAAACTGCCCCATGTCTTTGTTGCATAAATATTACATCCCATAAATATTTATGGAAAATAATGAGTGTTTTCACATCTTCTGACTTCTATGCTTCTACTCAATTTGCACAAATGAATCAGATTTTTCTAGGGAAATCTTAGTGGAAGGATACCAGATGCAATCTTTTGGCTGAATTATTATTGTCATTATCAATGCGACAATTTCTTCTTCATGTTTCATTTCACCCATTTGTTTTATATGCAGAGAATACATGCCATTGAATACAAGAAAGTACCCTAGTCCTTAAGTATGAGTAAAATGTCTTAACCCAGAGCCTTTGATCTTGGAAGATTAATGACAACTATATGATCACTGACCAGAGGCCCAAAATATCTTGGAAGGTTGTACCTATAACTCCTTCCAGCAAAAAGACCAGCCTACTCCAGCTAGGCGAACCACCAGATACAATGTGCTTGCTTTGCCTTCTCTCATAGGGAGATAAGGGGGTCAGCCACTCTGTGGGAGCAGGAGAAATATGGAAGACAAACGTGGTCCCAGGCACTGACCAGAGGGCCAACAACTTCTGGAAGATTAAAACCCCATACCAACAGGAAAGCTGTCAAGGGGCAATTCGTCATCATCAAACCTTTTATTGGCATCACACACAAACATCCAAAACAAATCAATACAGAATTACCACTTCCCCAGTGGCACAAAACATTTGCTAAAAGAAAGGAGGCAGAGCAGTCTATCGTCACATCTCTAGGTCTCCAGGGCAATCAGACATCTACAGTGCATTTCGATGACAAAAAACCAGATAGAGATATTTAGCCACTAACTTGGTGAGCTCCTGATCATTACCCAGTAATAGATAATGTATAACCTCCAACTCTGGTTTCCATTTGGGGATGCAGAGTTGGTCTAGAAATTGCTGACGGAGATCAGCATATAGTTTACAATTAAGAACCATATGTGTAAGGGTTTCTACCAGGTGGTCTTCACATGGGCAAGTTCTTTCTCCTTCCACCCTGCCTGAGAACCTTCCCCAAAGGACGTTTGATGGATTTGAATTAAACCTGGCCAGCGAAAATGCCCTTCTTTTTTGAGGGTTAAGCAAAAAGGGGCAATTCAGGTGACCCCAAACTGGATTTAAGTATCTTTAGAAAAACTAATTCAAACCTTTACTGGAGATGTAAAGAATCTGAGGGAACAATGTACCACATGTGGTGGAAATGTAAAAAGATCAAGAACTTTTGGGAAATGATTTATAATGAGCTAAAAAAATGTTTAAATTAACTTTCATCAAAAAACCAGAAGCCTTCCTTTTAGGTATTATGACTGCAGACATTCCGAAGGAATTGAGGGGGGATTTTATGTATGCAACCATGCCGCGAGAATGCTGATAGCCAAATGGTGGAAAGGAGATAAAATACCAACTAAATTGGAATGGCAGGAGAAACTATTTGATTATGTGGAATTGGCAAAGATGACAGGAAAAATTAGGAACCAGACAGACCAAAAGTTCAAGAAAGAATGGGATATATATAGATTATATTTAAAAGAACATTGTTCCCATATGAAATCTTTGACACGCTTTGATTAACTTCTGCAATACCATATGCTATAAAGAAAAAGAAATTGGATGTGTTTCCTTTTTTCTTTTTGTGGTGAATGGATGCAATATTTAAAACCAATAAAGATTAAATGTAGAAGAAGAAAAAGAAAAATGCACCTCTTGACTCTGGCATTCTCAAACAGATTTCCCTCCTTTATCTTTCCACTCCTTTGAGTGTCAGGTGAGTGCCCTGTGTCTGGGTTGAGCAAAGGCTCCAAATTTATGCTGGTACCTAATTTTCTATCTGATCTATTTGCCAACACAAGCATGCCCCTAATCTGTGACTGATGATCAGCCCTGGGGTGAAGAAAAGTCTCCTTTCTAATTAGCACTGCCTCCAATAGTAACCTGACCACAGATACCGGTATCAGTGGAAAAATGATTAAGTGCCAACAAAATTAGAGCCCAAACAAGGCTGCCCAGAAACAAAAGAGGGAGATATCAACCTGTTTAAGTGAACCCGGAAGCATGCAGAAGCACAAAACGTTAGACAGAAGAGCCCAAGTATCCCAGTTATGGGCTACTTTATAAATCCTGTCAGAACAAATTTCAGGGGGGAATCATTACAGAAAAAAATCACATTCTCCCTGCCAATGTGAAAATATCCACATTTGCTTTAAACACACACATTGTAGTCCAAAAACACCAGGAGGGCATATATCTGGTCACACTATTAAGGAGTAATGTGACTCCTTCTGGCAGTTTATTTGAGCTGCCATGAAAAGGTAGCAAGTTGCTATTTTAAAATTATTTTATTTTATTTTTACTACCTGGGAGCGAGAGAATTGCTTGGGCAATTTTTCTGCCAAATGTGCCAACATAATTTAATCAGCCCTAAGGACAATGCACTTTGACTTTGAGGTGGTGGTGGTGGTACCATTTGATAGTCCACTTCTGGCAAGGAATCGTCTTGAGATGGCCATGGGTGGGCCACAAGTTCTCCATTTCTGTCTCCACCTCCATCGTTCAGCTCCGAGCGCCTTCTGGTGGTTCCCTCACTGTGAGAAGCGAAGTTACAGGGAACCAGGCAGAGGGCCTTCTCAGTTGTGGTGCTCGCCCTGTGGAATACCCTCCCATCAGATGTCAAGGAAATAAACAACTATCTGACTTTTAGAAGACGCTTGAAGGCGCTCTTTAGAGAAGTTTTTAATATCTGATGTTTTATTGTATTTTAATATTTTGTTGGAAGCCACCCAGAGTGGCTGGGGAAACCCAGCCAGATGGGCGGGGTATAAATAATAATAATAATAATAATAATAATAATAATAATAATAATTATTATTATTATTATTATTATTATTATTATTATTATTATTATCCTCACAACTGATCTATAAATCTCTCATTCTTTCTATGCTTGCCTTTTCCATTTCAAGTAGAATGCAGCTTCTCATTTCTGTTTTTCAGAAAGTGACAAGCAACTGTTGGTTCTGAAAGTAGGTTAAATATGTGTCCATTGGTAAAGTGCAAAATATCTCATTTTTAAAAACTGGTCATTAGCAATTTTGATACAGGAATTCCACTACAGGGTAGGGGAAAGGCGATGTTATAAGATCTGTAGATAGAGATCCCAGTGCTCCGAATTCTCACCCTCTTAGTCTGGAATAAATTTTTTCATCTTGCTCAGCTGGTCTTCAAGTATCTAAACAGTGGTTGATCAAGGGAGTAGAATGGATTTTGGTTACTATGGAAATAGAGTTTCACAAATTCGCCTTTGATTAAACCAAACTCATTAAAAACACAATTAATATGGTCAGAACCATCTACCATTTGAAGTATTTTAATTGATTAATCAATGTTTTTTTAAAAAAAATAAAAAAAGCAGATTAAATCAATTAAATCAAATTAAGTACAAATTTGCATCGTGGCACATTTAACAAATAAGATACCGCTCATTGTTAGAAAGACTGTATAATCAACTAAACTTTAGTTAATTAAGGCTCATGGGTGGTCTGCAGGCAGCTTTCCGAGTCATGTGGCCAGCATGACTAAAACGCTTCTGATGCAACGGAACACCGTGACGGAAACCAGAGCACACGGAAACACCATTTACCTTCCCGCAGCAGCGGTACCTAGGGTATTTATCTACTTGCACTGACATGCTTTTGAACTGCTAGGTTGGCAGAAGCTGGCACAGAGCAATGGGAGCTCACCCCATTGAGGGGATTTGAACCACCGACCTTCTGATCAGCAACCCCAAGAGGCTCAGTGGTTTAGACCACAGAGCCACACTCTCTTGGCCTAAAAGCAAGATGAGTGCCACAACCCCATAGTTGCTTTTGACTGCACTTAACCATTCAGGGATCCTTTACCTCACCATTTTTTTTACCATGGGTGGTGCCATGGGGGAGCATCGGGCAACCACCCCCACAGTGTCCTGAGTGCACCCACCCCAAGGAGGATAAACAGCCTGTAGTTTAATTCTTTATTGACAAAGAAGGCGGCAGATGGAATTCTACTGGTCTGCCCCTCTCAGGAACCATTTCTTCCTCTAGCCGTAGCTCATGTCCCACATTCTGCATCTCCTCCCTGTGTCAGGACTATACTTCTTTTCTCTAAGAAATCTAAACCAACACAGTTATCCTCTGGACTCTGGAACTTTCCACCAACTGAACTTTAGAACCTGTGTCTTTAAGAAGATTGAGAAATCTTTCCCCCCCTCCCCCTTGAAGTACATATAAGACAATAAGCTTACCTCCCAACTGAAAACGCATAGAAAAAAACACAGATACCTGCTGATCTCTCCATTCTCAGGTGAGGAAACATATAACTATATGGTGCTCTACATTAATAATTAATAACTTTGATTCAAAACATGTAATTATTGTTAATACTTATTATTTCCAGACACTATACGTGAAAAACATAGAGTTACATGATACATCCATACGTACTCTACAAATTAACATGAACTCAAAAATTAGGTAAGGAACCAAATGTCATATAATGCTGTAAAACTTAAACTTATAATTTAGAATTTTGATGTAATTTGATGCACTGTTTGATATTACCAGCTGACGAAGACATCCATATCGAAACAGGGCCCTGTCCTGGTTGCTTTTCCTGAATCGACTCTTCACTCCGGCTTTACTTATAAAACGATCCTTTTGAATACTTTTGAATACGAACTGATAACATTTATTGCTACTTGTATTTTAATGATTGTTGTATTTTAATGTTCTGTTGAAAGCCACCCAGAGTGGCTGGGGAAACCCAGCCAGATGGGCGGGGTATAAATAATAAATTATTATTATTATTATTATATTATTATTATTATTACTTGAAATTTCTCATGTTCTTATACTGTAACGAATTATTATTTACACATACTACTGTGAATTTGAAGTTGTATTTTTCATTTGCAGCCACACATATTATTGTGAACTTGAAACTGTTTGACATTCTCTGCCTAAGATTGTAAGTCTTACCAGAATACATACTTTTATTTAACTGTAACTCACGAGTAGGAATTATTCCTAGTATTGAAATTTCTGGCCAGAGCTCTTGGTGTGTATTTCCTTCCATGTCCCACATTCTGCATCTCCTCCCTGTGTCTTGCATGATCAATGGCTGGAAGAGATTTGGGGTTGCTCCAGTCTCTCCAGAGACTCCAGAGATTTGGGGTTGCTCCAGACTCCAGAGACTCCTCAGCCCCCAAAGGAGTAAGTAGTTTATTTCGTTATTGATAAAGCACACACTTACAAGCTGGACTGTTGGTGCAACCGCATGACCATGCCTCCACTGAAACTGAAGTACTCCTGCCAGATGGGGCATTCACAAACAAGCTGCAACTTCTACGCAGAAGTCGCCTCTGTTTCTGCCCCTTCAAGCTCTTCCTGGTCCTGAAAGACAGCAGGGGAAGGGATGGAGGGGATTCTACCACCCCAGCGCTCTCAGTTGGCTTGTCTTCCTCTGCTCCTAGCGCGTCCTGCACCTTCTCCCCCATCTCCGACTGCTTTGACCTTCCCCTTCCTCCAGCCGTGGCTTCTGTCTTGCAAGAGGCACAAAACCCAATAAATCACTGATCCCTTCCCTTGAGTCAGCCTCGGCCTTGCTCCCCACCTCTGCCACACACTCATCAGAGCCCTGTCAGTCCCTCACATCAAACAAGGAACTCACATGCTGGATTCCTATCTGATATATGTTATTTTTCTTTCAGCAATCTTAACATGTGTAACACCTAGAAATATATGCTGCCCCTTTTATGCACTCCCAGATTTTATTTCCTGATGCAGCCACCACTAACGATGGAATCCTAAACCCACTTACCTAAGATACATTGAATTCAGTTGGACTATATACGGTTAGGATTGCACTGCAATTCACAAAACCATTAAATTGTATAATTTTTAAAAGCAGTAACAGTTAAAGGAAATAAACACAGGTGTAATGAAATTTCAAATTTAACATATTCAAGGATATTGAACATCCTTATGGTGGATTCTATAGTTTTATTGATACAACATTTCATTTTCCCAGGACTTTAGAAGACAATGAAGTATTCCCTTTTATTCCATCTGCATGTAGATAAGGATTGCTCAGCATTTACCTCTAAACATATTTTTACAACACAATTTAATTGCCCTATTACTAACTGTACTAATAACATTTCTTGAAGCTAAAATTTATCATCCTTTTTTATTTCTTTCCAATATCAATGTTTCTTGCTTGATTACATAAAATTTATGTTACCATTTCCAGAAAGAAGTTTAATATGTAATCGTGCTTGCTTTCCATCCTGAATTTAACAGGAGAGAACATAGCAGTGAACAGTATAAGATGCAGCTCCAGAAATCCCGAGATCAAGTCTCACAACAACCACAGATTCACTAAGGGAGCAATCCTATACATAAGAAGCCAGCATAAAGCAAGCTGGCATAAAGTGGTGTAAACTTACACCAGATACAAACTTCGGATAAATTCAAGTCGAGTTTAAAATAAAGAATGATAAGAAAAAAGTTGCCCATTGATTTTTAGATCAACCTAGAACAGGCATACATGTCACCTGGTCACAGTCTTTCCCACTGGGGTGACATATATTGAATTTCTGTTTCAATTATGGTAGTTATTTCTAAATGTGCATCCATATATAAAATGGCAAATTTTGTGTGAATGCGCTTACTCTCTTTGGGTGAAGAGTAAATGGCCACAAAGAAACACAGGCAACAAAAAACAGTGACAAATGGGAAACTTCTGCTTACTGTGAAAGCATCATTCAGCACCTTCCTTCAGGGCTGTTCTGTTCTGTAAGGGTGGGGAATGCTGCAACATCTGTATCTTTCAAGCCACTTGGCTCCCTACCCTCCCTCTAGTTCTTGCTGGCTCCATCATCATCTACTTCCCAACTTTCTGTTCTCCATTAGGAAGCTAGCAGAATGAGTTTAAATCCTCCACTGTCTTCCCTTGCATGCCCTTATATTAGGGACTGGGCAGGGAATGAGGAATGGTGGAGACCGCCTCCCCACCCTTATCCTTCCAAGGAGGAGGAAAAGGAGGACAGTATAGATTTACAACAGGGGTTTGCGGAAGGTTACAGCTCAGAGACCGATGAGGCAGAAAGTTGGGAAACAATGGGAGAGAAGGAGCAGGCAGAACCGGAGCAGCAGCTGGCTGACACGTTGTCACTAGAAAGCATTCGAGACCCTCCATCTTCTAGAATCCAGTGAGCCTTAAAAGTAGGAGAGCAAAGAGCTTCTTCTTTGTGGAACAGGAACTTTGTGGACTTCTTCTTTGTGGAACAGGAATTCAATAATATGAAGCACCCATTATTCCTATGCTGGACCACAAAGCTATCTTCCTAGCCCCCTCACTGGTAAAGCTTAGATCCTCACCATACTCACCCAAATCTCATTCCTGGTTCCTTATCTTCTCCTTTGTTATTTCTTTTTCAAATACGGAGAAAAAGCTGCTATAGAATTGAGAAAGGAAATGTGGTTGTATGAATCAGTCCCAAAGTCACACATAAAGTTGATTATTTGATAGGTACAGGGTTGTGAATGTATATCTATTGGCCTCAACGATGGGTTACAAACTGGCAAACCAATCTAAAACTTTTCACCAATAGTAAAAGTTACTATATCCCCCAAATAAAACTATCCATTACCTATTATGGAGATCCATCTTGACAGGGCTGAGATGCAGTCTGATTGTTAACTGTTTTTGGCTTTACCAAGACTTAAAGCATATCCTCTTTGTGACATCACACATGACATCAGAATGGCATATTTGCATTCAATCTAGACTATCTCCATGCCAACAGCAATGGCCAGTAAACTTCTGCAACCAAGTAACCATCAGCCTGACTACACAGTGGTTTTTGCTCTTATAATCAAAGCCTGAAGAAGAGCTGTGTATAATCTGAAAACCTGCTTCCACTGTTATAAAGGTAAAGGACCCCTGACCATTAGATCCAGTCGTGTCCGACTCTGGGGTTGCAGCGCTCATCTCGCGTTACTGGCTGAGGGAGTCGGCATACAGCTTCCGGGTCATGTGGCCAGCATGACCAAGCCGCTTCTGGCGAACCAGAGCAGCACACAGAAACGCTGCTTACCTTCCTGCCAGAATGGTACCTATTTATCTACTTGCACTTTGATGTGCTTTCGAACTGCTAGGTGGGCAGGAGCAGGGACCAAGCAACGGGAGCTCACCCCATCGTGGGGATTCGAACCGCCGACCTCCTGATCGGCAAGCCCTAGGCTCTGTGGTTTAACCCACAGTGCCACCCGCATCCCTTTCCACTGTTATAGAAAACTAATTTTCAGGGCTGGGCAGAGGAGGAATGGTGGAGACTTCCTCCCCATCCTTACCCTTCCAGGGAGGAGGAAGAGGAAGACAGTATAGATTACAACAGGGAAGTGAGGGAGGTAGCAGCTCAGACGCAGATGAGGGGAAAAGTTCAGAAATCATTGGAGAGTCAGAACAACACCTCGCTGACATGTTGTCATTAGAAAGCATTCCAGACCCTCCATGTCCCCAAACCCAGCGGGCCTTAAAAGTAGGAGAACAGATCCCGGAACAGATTAAGTTCAAGAAACAATGTATCACTGTGAAGCTATTTGGAAGTGCCATCACAACTTTCCAAATCGTTGTGTAATTTCTGTGCTCGTCTCTGATCTCTTATGTATAGAAATGGCAATCTTCGATAAACAATATTATGTCAGTAAGATTAAACAACCTATTAAATTGTCCCTGGATTTTATTTTATTGGAAACTTTTTAAAGGGGGGGGGAGAAAACATCTTTGTGTGTTTATTTTCAGCGAGATAAGCACGTTTGGCACAATAAATTAGAATGCAATGGATGGACAAAAATCACATCATCTTTTTTCCGATATCACTGTGCAGCCAGCGGTCCGTTTCAGAGCACCTTAATGGCTGACAAGTTCAGTGAGCAAAAATTCCTTTTAGAAGAATGTACTTCTAAATGTGTCGACATTTAGTGTCTTCCATGACTGAATATTAATCATAGCTAATCTCTCAAAATTACATACTTTATTCTTTCCTGATTTACAGTCTCTCTTCAAACCCCAAGATTAAAAGCATTTACTCTCATGGTTCTGTAGTGTAATGACATCATTATAAAGCAGAAGGGAAATGTTTTTATTGCGGAGTTATCATTAAATTGTGCTGATGAAGGATAATACATGGATTGCATAGGAATTTGTCATTAGAAGTGTGTTTAACTAGTATTGGGGGCTGCACAGTTTCTTATTTTTGTCTGTGGAAAATGCAGCAGTCTAAAAAAGTGAATGCTGAAGATGGAACTCATCAAAACTGCTACATTACATGATGCTCATTTCCGCTGAAGCAACACAAACCCAGTTCTGCTTTTAATCTGGGATGCAGACATTGTACCTTTGGTAGCTGAATGAATGGGCAAACCACACCACAGCATGCTCACAACATATAATGCAGGCCTTCCATTCTTGATTCTCCTGCCTGACCATCCTTGCCAACCTTTGTGGGCCCTCCCCAAAAAACCCTTCCCATCCCCTCTCCAACTCCTGAAACACACCTTCTCATTCCTCTCCCATCAGCTGGAACAGCAATGCATGAGCAGATAACTGAAAGGAGATTTTGCAATTGCAGGAGCCCTTAGGAAAAAAATCTCTTAGGATCCCTTGAGCTTAGTGAATCCTGATGCTACTTCAAAAAATAAATAAATCAGGGAGACACAGAAGGAAGGAGAGAAAAGGAAAACCTCCCTTCAGCTATCTCCTGACATAGGAATGGGGGAGAAACACAATTCCATTCCTAATTTGCTTTTTCTGAAACAATATGGCCATTCTTCAAAATTCACACTTTTTTGAATTTTGCAACATAATTCTCCAACCAGGTAAGTGCATACATAACTGTATCTATTATTCTAAAGCAGGGTTTCCCAAACTTGTGTCTCCAGATGTTGTAGGGCTACAGCTCCCATTATCCCTTGTTACCGTACCAGTGGTCAGGGATGATGGGAATCATAGTCCTACAGTAGTTTAGGAAACCCTGTTCTAAAGTGTACATAAAAATAGATATATTGGTGGGGGGGGACACAAATACACATATTTTAGGGGGATTTCTTTTGCAAAAATGTGCATATTAAGCAACATGACATGTTACGTGCGTTCACACTAAAGCGGTGATGAATTTTCACAAGGATTTTGAAACAAATTGCAAAATGATGTGATAATGTGGAGAACTGAGCTCATGACTAGTGAAATGTGAAACAAATGAAGTGAATAGGGATTGAGGAAATGGGGAACCATGAGAACTGATTGAGATGTGAGGCATTTTTATGACCCCTCAGATTGGCTTGGTTTGATCTGAGGCCTGTTTTTTGTTTTGTTTTTAAGAATTGGGGGGGGGGGAGGAATCTCAGATTATTTCCATATTGATATGAGGTGAATTTGGGTGTGTTCACTTATCGCTAAACTAGTAAGGCAAAGGACCCTTGGACGGTTAAGTCCATTCAAAGGTGACTATGGGGTTGCGGTGCTCATCTCTACTTTCAGGCCAAGAGATCTGGTGTTTGTCTGCAGACAGCTCTCTGGTTCATGTGGCCAGCATGACTAACCCACTTCTGGTGCAACAGAACACTGTGATGGAAGTCAGAGCACACGCAAATGCCGTTTCCCTTTCTGCCACAGCGGTACCTATTTATCTACTTGCACTGGCGTGCTTTCAAACTGCTAGGTTCACAGAAGCTGGGACAGAGCAACAGGAGCTTGCCACATTGTGTGATTCGAACTGCCGACCTTCTGATCAGCAAGCCCAAGAGGCTCAGTGGTTTAAACCACAGTGCCACCCATGTCCCACTAAACTAGTATGGACAGAGGGCTGAATGAAGCATTTCTCCCTCCTATTTTAGAGAAAGGTATTGTGTGCACTGGGCCTTTGTGAATATGGACATGTCACACTGAATATGACATGCACCCATACTTCATTGCACAATTCATTGTGGGTAAACATGGGTATGTATTTGAATCTGTCCATAGTATTATAAAGACCAAAACTTTCTATAGTAATAAAAAATGGGCCACTCCCTCTAGGTTTTTGTACAGCTTGATAGCTGCTGGTTACTTCAAGTTACTGGATTTGTGTCACACACCCTATTTGCCTTGAAGTAGCTACCAGCTATCCACTATATGCAAAATCCATGCAGAGACAGAAATTTGAGCTGTGCATCTGGCTGGAAAAAGCATCCTTGGGGAGCTAAATGGTGCATTGTTGACTTGGAAGACAGAGGTTGTTTTCAAACTTCCTTCTCCTCCCTGCTCAACATGTATATTTGTTTCTCTGAAACAATATGCAAACTGAAACACAGCCATCATATGAAACTCAAACACCTCTGAATTTTGCAATACAATTCTCCAGTCAACTAATGTGTATAGAAATGCACACATACACTAAGGTAAAGTGTGCAGATAAGTGCATCTATTAGTGAAAATAACATACATTACCCATATATTAGGGGAGATTGATGTACAAATACATGTATATTATACAAAATTGCAAAGAAAAAAAGGAATTTGATAGGATAAATTAACACTAAAATTCTGGTGAAATTTCATGACATTTTTATTTTGCAAATTGCTGCATAAATGTGGAGAACTGTATTTAAAATTGGAAAAATGAGAAATGCAGAGAGCCAAAACAGACAGACAGAGCCACCCATCCCTAATATTTGCTAACGAAAAGTTTATGACAAAGGGCAAAAGAAGACTTCTGTGCTTTCTTCACACCCTCTCATTTTTCAGAAAAGTGGGAAACATGAAAGAATAGAGTAACTGGAACTTTATGCCATTATTCAAGTCAATCCAAGAAATATTCTGATGTTTTTTGTTCTTCACAAACTAAATTCAATGGTGATAGAAGCTGGCTTTTAGACTCCCATTAGGATGCAAATGAATAGTTACACAATCCTATAACAAATTCTTATTAAATGAAAATGCCTGACCTCTATCAACTGAATATTAATTTACCGTCATTGTATACAACCCTCTTTCCTCAAGGGGTAGATTTGATAGCCTAATGTGGTAGAAGAGGAAACATGCATTCCCCACCCCCATGGAATAATGGTTACACACAAACACACTCACACACTGAATTTACCAAACTGCTGTTAACTTTTTTGAAAATATTAATTGCTCATTATTATTTGCAGCTTTGAACATTTGGATTTCTCATCGAATTCCTCGAAGTGCATTGACATGCTTTAAAGGTTTGCAGTCTTACTGTTACCCAAATATAGCAAGGGATAAACATACCCAATTGTGCAGGCAAACTCCAAGGGCCACATACCAGTGCTGAGCAGTGCGGGAGGCAAAATGTAATGTAAATGACATGTGTAAGTCACCTTTGTACATTGCAACTTTCAAACTTTCTCTTCAGCCCTTACCTTCGCAATTATTTCCAGCTATCAGGCTAAAAAAATATAAAAATCTAGATAAAAAATCACCCGCTCATTCTGCATGATGGGAAGAACAGGATGCTAAAGTATAGGTAATAGCCATTTGGAGTTAAACAACACTCGAATAATCTGTTGTCACCCAGAGATTCTGTTTCAGTCTGCAATGCAAATTAACCTTGCAACTCTATCATTCTCCTTAAACACCACATGCATCTCCAATTCTTTCCTAATATTTATGAGGATTCATAAACTTGTCAGAGCCTGGAATTAAATCCCAGTTTTATGAGACAATGATAAAAAAATAAATTATTCGCTTATGGTACAAACATGCATTTCTGCAGGGAAGGTAAAAATGGATTTTTCAGTCCTCCGATTTATCCAGAAGGTAATTTAGATACATCACTGTTGAAGCAGAATGAAAGCACCAATTTGCCAAAAATAAAAAAAAATCAATTTGCAAATTATGCCTGAATCGCAACAAGTTTTTTTTTTTCCTATTGGAGTTTGACAAAAATAATTTGCAGAAGGGATTTAGATATTCCGTATGTAAACTTCATAACCATCATTTCTTAGATAAAAATGAGAAAGATATATGTGCAGATAAGACTAATCAGTTGCTTTTGCAACTAAAAGAGAAGGGGGGAAAGGAAATAAATGTCTGGTCTCTCCCTCTCCCTCTACACTAGATGGCACACCTTCTCAATTAGTGAAGGAGTTCTATTTCTTGCTTCTCTTTTAATACTGTTGGTAGATAAAACAAAAAGAAGGGTACTTTGTATGGATGACTGTGAAAGTTAAAATTATTTATTATGGCTGCATAAAGAGAATTTTAAGGGACCCAAGGTGGCGCTGTGGGTTAAACCACAGAGCCTAGGGCTTGCTGATCAGAAGGTCGGCGGTTCGAATCCCTGCGACGGGGTGAGCTCCTGTTGCTCGGTCCCTGCTCCTGCCAACCTAGCAGTTCGAAAGCACGCCAAAAGTGCAAGTAGATAAATAGGTACCTCTCCGGCAGGAAGGTAAACAGCGTTTCTGTGCGCTGCTCTGGTTCGCCAGAAGCGGCTTTGTCATGCTGGCCACATGACCTGGAAGCTGTACGCCAGCTACCTCGGCCAGGGTCCCTCTAAGGGTGAAGCAGCACCTAAGTGACCTCCACCAGGTGCAAGCTTGGTCAGCGTGTTTGGAGGTCTTGGTCTGCCCAAATAACAAGACCTGACTCTCTGTCTGGCTGAAGTGGTCCAAAGGAAAGCAGAGCAATACGTCTGGCACTAGCTTGGCTGCATAATTTGTCGGAAGGAGGCTTACAAGGCCATTTTAGGGACTCCACTCTGGATTTATGTCAGGTTTGCTCCTTAGCTTTTTATTCTCCTGAAGATGTTCCAGAAGGCAGCAGAGGTTTAGGATCAGAGTTTTCCTTCTCCTACGTGGGCTACCTTCCCAGGTTGACAAGCCCCATCTGCCCCCCACTTCCCTCTACAGCACAGGAGGTGGGTTGCTCACTTCCTGTTTTAAGGGAGATCTTCAAAAGCTTGGGCTTTGCTTCTGAGCCAGGTTCAGGCAAGCTCCTGCAACATCACTAATTGGGTTTGGGAACCAAAACTGACAATGGTTGCCGCCACATTTGCTATTCTGGGACAGATCCTGTTTCTTTCCTGGCTTTCTAAAGGGAAAACTTCGACTCTTGATTCTCTCATACTTTCGTGGTTCCTGTTATGTCTCATGTATTATTTTGCGTGTGTGATTTTTGAAAAGAGCTTTGCTTTCTTCAAGGATTGCTAACTTGAATTTGTGTAGTTTTAAAGCTATCTCATTTAAATCTATCATTAATTTCTTCGTACAAGAATCAACACAAAACTAAAATGTAATAATAATATAGTGTAGCATTCTGTTTCCTCTCTGCAGAATGTCCCCCTTGAATATTTTTGTGGATTACAGTGGAGGATGGGGGCCACCTTCTTGCAGTCAGCTGTGTCCAGAAGAACTGCCTGGAAGGAATCCGAGGTAAAGGATGTCTACAGCTAAGCACATCACAAAAGACGTAGCGATATGTGCTTGCACAGCTAATCCAAATAACTACTAGCCTTCGGGGGGGAAAGATAGGACAACATGACACACAGGCTGTATCTTGCTTAAAAATAAATGTTCTCAAGTCATTATGGCATGAATAAGAGCTTTAGCAATAATGCACGGTTGTCATGTCTCTGGGATTAGCAGGTTTACTTGAACATTTTAGCTTAATGTATAGGATTCATGTTAAATATCCTCAAGGCTCAAGTTCTCTCCCGCACCCCACTCCTCAAATTCTTAATGCTGGCAAGAGTCAGTTTAATTTTGCTTAAGATAAAAAGCCAGTGCATCCCATGCAAATGGTGGCGATGATTATAACTCTTGAATTAATGTGTCTACACAGTCAATGCAAGATTATGGTGATGTATACAAACCGGGTATATTTATGAACTTGCCTCCATAACCTGTGTAACCACAGCAAGGTTTAAGATTAGCTGGGTATGCTTTCACTGCCAGAACTGGGAGGGTGAGGAGAGAGGTTGCAGTGCGTCTCAACTCTGGAGTTCTTTTATCAAAGAGGCTCAAAGTGGATTTGTAACCTCTTGGGTGCAACATCTTCATCTGCTGAGTGGTCTGCAGGCATTCATGGAGGAAGCATGTGTTTTCTTTGAATGTGAGTGCCATCCTCCTGACAGATCTCCCTGTCTGCTGCCACAGCAGAACTTAAATCACAGCCAATTACCCCACCTTTGCCTGCAGTTTTGTGCACACTTACTTGGTTGCAAGTCCCACAGAACTTAATAGAACTTACTTCTGAGTAGACAGGCGCTGGGAGTTCAATGGGTCTAGAATTGAAGCCCAATTCTCCCCCAGGCAGTTGTACCACCACAAGTCCGCTCACCTTTTCTGGCGGGAGGTGTTGCAGCCAGGCATCCGGGCCCCAGCAGTGAGCTGGTGGGGAGCGGAGATTGAAGCACCCCTCGTGCTGTCCTGGCCACATCACTGGCACTTGGTGGGGCCCCATCCAGGGGTGGCCCTGCTGTCGAATCAGAACTGGTTGGGGGTGTGTCCATAGGAATTTAAACCATGACATGGCTGGAGAGTGGTCCTCTCTTGCCCGTGGGTGGATCTGGTTACGACTGCTTTTGTTTCCCTTAGTTTTCCTTTTGTTGGATTACTATTTGATGAAAACTAGCTAATTGCCTGTTAACTAATTAATAGTTAATTAACTAGTTAATTTAAAAGAACGATACTAGAACTTTCCTTTAAACCCAAATTTCACTGCCTATGGCTAATTTTAGGTGATCTGTGGATCCAGTTGTATTATTGTTCGATATTTTTTTCATTTTAATGAAAAACAAAACAACAGACTTCACTTCTCCTTACAGTCCTCCTTTCTGAGCCCATTACTACCTTGATTTTTCCAGTATGAACTAAAAATGTGGTTTCATTTAGTATTAACTGAAAAACATTTCTCAGAATTTCTTGAGAATACTTTCCCCTCCCCTCAATTATTGAAATCTTCTCCCTGAGAGAATATGTGTCAAAACGCCACTCCAGTTTTGCCACTACAGTCTTTTTATAAAATTGTTTTTATTTAATATTTCCCTAATACACACACTTTTAAAAAGTGGTTTTTAGTTGGAGAACTGCATCATAAAATGAGGATCTGTGTGAATGTTGTGTGTTCACATTGCACTGTGAACTGCACAGATTTCTCCTCTGTCCTTACCCACATAGAGGACAGAGACTTTTAGGAGGCTGTGTTTCTTGCTCATTCAAAAATAAATACATAATTACCCTTCTGCCATAACCATATTCATGTGTGAAGTTTGAGAGAATTTGGAAAGGAAACTAGAAACTCCAGCCAATCAGAACTTCAAAGCAAATGTGCATGCTCTAGTGTCAACAGAAAGCTGAACTGTATCTTTTAAAATTAGATTTAATAACGCTTACCAGCATCTGCCTTTGCCTTAAAATTAATAAAAGCTTAATTGGGAACACAAAGAGCAGCCAATTATTATTATTATTAAAAAATACAAGATCAACTGTAGGAATGTGTTCGCTATGACAGATTTTTCTAGAGCGGAAGTTCAGAAAGGAAAGATATTCCCATTTAAGCTGTTATTTTTTTTTGCAACGGTATTGGGTTTTGGTCTCCTGTCTCCTGCTTTCAGTAAGGGAAATGAATATGTATGACTGTACTCCTTTGCCTGCTAACAGGTAAAGAAGCCCCATTAAATAAAATGAAACTTACTATAAACTTGCGTAGAATTGTGCTGCACTTTTTCACAGCTACACACTGCTGCCTAATTTTATTTTATTTTTTAAAAAACTTATTCCAATGCATAAATTGTACAGGTCCAGAATTGCATTGCACATATGTTCTAACAAGGACAGAAGAGTCAGGGAACCCTACCTTTCATTGAAAAATGAGCCAGTGTGGTGTAGTGGTTAAGAGTGGTAGACTCGTAATCTGGGGAACCGGGTTCGCGTCTCCGCTCCTCCACATGCAGCTGCTGGGTAACCTTGGGCTAGTCATACTTCTTTGAAGTCTCTCAGCCCCACTCACCTCACAGAGTGTTTTTTGTGGGGGAGGAAGGGAAAGGAGAATGCTAGCCGCTTTGAGACTCCTTCGGGTAGTGATAAAGCGGGATATCAAATACAAACTCCTTCTTCTTCTTCTTCTTCTTCTTCTTCTTCTTCTTCTTCTTCTTCTTCTTCTTCTTCCTAGTTTCTCAACTTGCAAAGACAGGTTTGAATCTATTGTGTTTTATATTTCTATTATTTTATTATTTTTTGGGTGGTAGCCCCCCAGAGTGGCTGGGGCAACCCAGGCAGATAGATGGTGTACAAACAAACAAACAAACAAACATAATTTGGAGGGGGTAACAACAACAACAACAATTTGGAGAGGGACAAGGATGATAGGAAGCACTGGACATCATTATAAAACTGGAGTAGGGTTTCATGGTTAACAGAATCAGAAGGAATTATTCAAAATAATTACGTATGTATAATTTGCGTAATGTATAAATACAAACAAATTCCAGTTATTTCAGTGCAGAATGCAGAAAAACCCTGCTCATATATATTCAATTTCCACTTTTTTGTGAGGTTGAGGGGGAGACAGGGAGAAAACAGCAGCGATTCCTTGGTTGTTTCATAAACACTGGATTTGACAGGACAACATGCATACAAAGAAATGCTGCTCTTTGATGGCATCAAATGCCAGTGAAAGGGTTGTGATTCTTCCTACCGCATTTGACTCAGAATATATGCCGAATGTTTTCTGGTATCATTTTCAACATAACAAAATGATGAGTAAGATCTGCTTTCATTAACCTATAAGGATTCTAACCAGTGCTATTTTTCTAGAAAAAGAGGTGCCAGAACTTACCATGAACGCCTCCCTTGTTCTCTTATAATGGCAATGGCGACCACCTGGGAGGTGCCGGAATTAAGTTCCGATAAGTTCCAGCTGGGAAAAAAAGCCCTGATTCTAACCCTCTTTTGTCACCCAACCCACTGTAGCTTGGGCTGGCCAGCAATTCATGGCTGCAATTCCTACCACAGCCGACCATTCTCCATGCTGGTTGGGGCTGATGGGAGAGTCTAACAATATCTAGAAGGCAACAGACTCATGCTATATTGAAATTCCCCCACTTTTTTGAGCTGTGAAAAAGCAACAAAGAAATGGAGCTTACCCAGGTTTGGTCTCTCTCCCCTGGTCCCAACAGATCACCAGCAGCTTATTGGGGTTTTTGAGTTTATTTACAAATTTACAGGTTGAACATAGGTGGAGACACAACATAAACACTTCAATGGCTAGCCAAATCCACTGTCTCACCAGTGATTTGGAGAGTGGCAGCTATTTGCCACCATGCACCCAGAGCTTACTTTCAGCTGTCTTGATTTCTTAGTCAGTCTCTCACCCAAAATCTGCAGGCTTGCTTTCACCAAGATTACATCATCTTGAGCTTGGTAGATGCAGAAAGGCACGCTCCCTTTGAAGTATTTCCAACCTATTTTGAAGTCTGGAGAAATATATGGTATTGAGAGCAATCAGCCCATCTCCCCATGAAGGGATGGACACTTTGTCAGGACTATTAAGGAAGTGTCCATAATAGGATCAGATAGGTTATGAGTTGGAGGAGGAGAGGAGGGATTGCTGCTGTCTGGGAGAGGTTTTCTTAAAGTGTCCTCATCTTTCTTTGTTTTGTTGTTACAGCAGGGGATAGAAATATATTTAAGTTCAACGCTAGGCATGTCTGCTCTGAAGTAAGCGGCAATGAATTCATTGGGTCTTTCTCCCAGGTAGGATTGCAGTCTCAATACCTTAAACTTTGGGTCTATTAACTGTGACTTTTAATCCATTTAGCCCCATATCCAACATGTAAGTAAAAAGCTTATCTTAGCTTAGTATAAGGCACTTCAGTGGCTTCATAGCAATACACACACAAACACACCAGCCCTCCTCCAATCTGATGCCCTCCAGAAGTTTCGGATTGCAACTGCTATCAGTCCCAGCCAGCTCAACCCACCTGTTTGGGAGGGGACCAGGGGTAGCAATAATAGAACCAACTAGTCCAACTTCTTGCATCGCAGGAATCTCAACTAAAGCATCCATGACAGAAGGCCATCCAACCTCAGCTAAAAAATCTCCAAGGGAGTCCATTCCACTATTGAACAACTGTCTTACTGTCAGGAAAATATTCCTGATTAGTGGACGTTCAGCCCGTTAAATTAACGGGCGCTAGAACATATGTGGTGAAACATTTTTTAAAACAGCACTTATTTCCCTCAGGTAAGTGGGTTTATGACAGCAGCCTTCAGGTAAGGCAGCCGGGCCTCATCCTGCGGCGCGTCAGGAAAATATTCCTGATGTTTAGTGGGAATTGCCTTTCTTTTAACTTAAAGCCAATTGGTTTGGGTCCTACCTCCAGAGCAGGAGAAAACAAGCTTGCTCCATCTTCCATGTGACAGCCCCTTAGATATTTGAAGATGGCTATTATATCTCCTCTCAGTCTCTTCTCCTCCAGGCTAAACATACCCAACTCCCTCAACCGTTCCTCATAAGGCTTGGTTTCAACACCCATGATCATCTTGTTTACCCTCCTCTGCACATGTTCCAGCTTGTCAATATCCTTCTTAGATTGAAGTGCCCAGAACTAGACTCGGTGCTGCAGTGACCCATCAAGTCAAACACAGTTTTCCCATGTGTTGTGCCCTACCAGGTGCTTAACAACCTTGTTTTGGGAGCCCCAGGCCTTGTCCACCCATACATTGTGACTTTTCTGGCATCCAGCTTTTGTCATCTGACTTGGGTAGGCTGTGATCACCACAGACTCTGCTAGAGAAGTTCATCTTCTGTAGGGATATTGTCTCAATTAAGTCCAGCTTTGTGTACTCACTTGAGTTGGCGCTCCTAGCAAGAAATGAAAAAACCCACTTTGCAGAGTCTTTATTGGGCGAGTCTTTTGCAACTGGGTCATGCAACTGATTTAATTCTATAGACTTCATGATTTCAGAAGGATAGGCACTAACACAGCTCCAGCTTGCAAATTGTTCCTTGACTTTCCCACAGTGGATCTCATTATGCACTCCCTCACCCCAGCCTCCTTTCTAAGATGCAAGAGGACTAAGGAAAGTTTCCCAAGTTCCACAATAATTGTTGTGCTTCGATACCTTTTTTGAGATGGAGGAATAGCATGAGAAGACAATTAAACAGGTATTTATTCTGGAACAGTACAGAGCAAGGGAACAAATTCTTCCTGACTGAAAAAAATCAGCTTCCTGAGAATGTAAACTACTTAAAAAAAAACAAAAAACATCAACAGGTTTCTCACCCCTATGGCTATGATGGACCAACTCCCCTTGACTCCAATTGCAATGAGATCAAAATACGCTTAATTATTTTAACACAAACACACACATTTGAGATTCATCCTGTTCCACATTGGGTCCCATCACATTCTTGCTGGTGTCATTGATGATGCCTAGAGCAGGGGTATCTGAAGGTCTGGCTTCTTGCATCTGAGCCTGCCTGCTTATTATCAAGACCATATGAGTCCCTGCTGCAGGTGTTCCCATCTTTGACAGTAATGAGGATGGTAGTTTCCCAGACTATCCAGAGAGACTTGATAACTATCCTTTATCTAGTCTGGTGCCGTATTACCAAGGATGAATTTGGAAAAAAGTTTTTAATGGCAGGTACCTTGAGAGTCCTTCTGCTACAGTTTATATCCGCCGTTGTTTGCAGCTGTTTGTTGGGATTTGGTTATTTTAAAATATTTTAGTGTTATTATTATTATTATTATTATTATTATTATTATTATTATTATTATTCTATCATCATTCAGGATGTGGTCCATGCATCCTCGCAGGAGGGAATGGTTCTAACTGGCTTTAAAGAAGTGGCGATTCTTTAAAAGTCCCACCTGAGATCCATTGATTTGTGGCAATTGCCTCCTGGTCACAAATAACACCATTCTGGGAAAAGTGATTGAGAGGGTCGTGCTGCAACAGTAGCAAGTACTCTGGGATGAAACCAATTATCCTGACAAATTCCAATTGGGGTTCAGGCCTGTTGATGGGACTCGATTGGCCTTGGTCGCCCAGATCGATTGCCTTTATCAAGAGAAGGACAGTGAAGCATGACTGTTATTCTTACTTGATCTCTCAGTGGCTTTTGATACCATTGGCCATCCTCCTTAACCAACTCTTTAATGCTGGCATTGGAGACACTGTTTTCCAATGGTTCCGATGCTGTCTCCTGGGTCAGTTTCAGAGAATAGCGTTGGGTGATTGTCTTTCAGCCACCTGGCAGTTATGCTATGGGGTGCCAGTGCCACTGCAACAACCTTTCCCCAACCTGGTGCTCTCCAGATGTTTTAGAGCAGTGGTTCCCAACCTTTATTTGGCCATGCCCCACCCAAGCATCTCTAAAATCCTGATGCCCCCCCATGACATATAATATTATTCAAAAAGTGAACTCCTATTCACATGGAGGAAGCCTAGAAGGCCATCAACGGTTCTTGAATTGCCCCCCTTAAAAATCAAGTCCCCCCCGGTGGGGTGTGTGCCCCACGTTGGGAACCACAGCTTTAGACTATAGGTTACATCATCTCGTTCCATTGGCTATGCTGACTGGGGCTGATGGGAGTTGTAGTTTAAAGCATCTGAAGGATACCTGGCTGGGGGAGGCTGATTATATGCAGCACACACACAAGCTAGAAGTGATTTCAATTTGCAGTACCAGTGCAAGTCTCTTAATCTTTCAAGTGCTCCCAGTTTTCAGTTTTGCTTGTATCTCCAGCACAAACCCAAACCAGTGTGCTTTGGAATAAGAAAACGAGTCCTTTGTTTCCCCTCACATTTAGATTGATTCTTTTACAGGATGCAATCTAAACAAATATATTCTGGAAATACGTGTGTGCTTGTGTGTGTATTGGCTTTTTTTTCCAGCCGGAACTCATCGGAACTCAGTTCTTGCCTCTCTCAGTGCCATTGCCATTAAAAGAGAACAACAGAGGCGCTTAGGGTGAGTTCCGGCATCTCTTTTTCTAGAAAAATAGCACACACACGCACAAGCGTCAATATACAAATAAACAGAGTTACTCAACCAATGGGGATTCTCAAAGTGTATCTGCAGAGCTTGCAAAAACTGCTCAGCAATGATTTCCTCCCAGGTAGAGTGATATTCGCGTGGCTGCAAGTCCTAATTAGCTGCTATGAAAGTGACTTTGGCCTAGTTTGCACAATAATAGAAGTGGTAGGTCTGCTTCTACACAGTTCAGCCTTCAGGCATTATGTGGCGATATGGGAGGGGGAAAGAAGAGGGCTTCACGATGCAAATAGAGTTAGCATTTCAGGAAAAAAGTCCAAGCTATATATCTTTCCTATATCTAGTTGCTTATGTATGAGATTTGTTGTTTTCTTTTTAACAGTGCTGGATTCAGCCCAGCCAAATTTCAAAGGATGAATGAAAACATTATCTTAACAATAATCTTTTTATTTTTATTTTTACCCAAGATCATCCCGGGAGCAACATGACATCATGATACAGTGCCACTCCCAGCAGAGCCATTGCTTCAAGCATCAACACAGCTTTTATTTTTCATTTCATTTTCATTTTTCAAAAAAATATTAAAAGACAGGCAACAAACAATATTGAAATTTGCCTCCTTCCAAGTCATTGCATCTCACCTCCCCAGCATCCGCCACTTTCACAGGGGATTCGTGTCCCTGCAAAACTGATTTTTTGAAAGCCCACTATGAGTATTTCATATAGAGAAACAGTCACTCCTGCAACCTCCCACCCTAATTATGAAGTGGCAGAGTTCTGGAACAGTTCTACCCCTTATTTGCATAATCCAATCAGTTGCCATAGGCCATTTTGACCATAGTATTAAATATGTAAATATGGTAAATGACAATGCTGCAGAACTCATAGATCTCTTATAAGAGAAAGTCGCAGGGGAAAGAATCACAGCAGTAAAACAAAAGCAGCAAGAAACAATGGCGGGGCTTTTCCTGGTCTTATATGTGGATATGAACCAGCACAGCATCGGAACACCCGCCATACCCATGGCAAGACCACTCACGTCCAAGAATAAAGGCACTAGCAATGGTGGGGGAGAAATTTAATTCAGTTTGTATGTGAAGGTGAACCTACCAAATTCACACTTTCTGAAATAATACACGAAAACAGAGCCATCCTCCAAAATTTGAACTTCTCTGAATTTCACAATACCATTATTCAGCCAAGTAACGTGCTACAAAAACGCATAAGCTTGGGTAAAGTGTAAATACAAATCCCCACTCATTCAGCACAGCCCCTCCACCATCTTCTGGCCAATGGGATACGTTGCAACCTCTCCCGTTGGCCAAGGGAATTCAAGTTGGCCTGCCTACAAAATTAGCCAATCACAGGTGCAGCTTCTGGGGTGGAGCTTACTGGGACTCCTGAGGGAGGCTTCACTCAGGTCCTCTCCTCAGCCATATAAGCTGGCCTGCCCCCTCACCTGGCACCACAGTCACTTTTCGGATCTCCCTCCCTCTCTCATCTCAAGGTTGCATCTTTTCATTTGTCTCTGCTTCTCATCCCCAGCTTCCTCAACAGGTTTGATCACTGGTAAATGTCCAGCATGTGGATAGCATACTCTCCAACATTTCTTTGATGAAAATAGGGACGTCCCATTCCATAATGATTATTTTACTATTTATACTCCACCCATCTGACTAGGTTGCCCCAGGCACTCTAGGCAGCTTCCGACATATAAAAACACAATAAAACATTTAAAAAACTTCCCTATACAGGATTGCCTTCAGACGGCTCTGGGGTTAGATAACTCCATACCCTCCAACATTTCTCCAGAGAAAATAGGGAGATCCTAAGAAAAAGTGGGACATTCTGAGATCAAATCAGAAACTGGGACAGCTTATCTAAATCTGGGACTGTCCCTGGAAAATAGGGACACTTGGAGGGTCTGGGTTAGTATGGGTGATACCCAATGCCAAGCCAAATCTCACATCTGTTATCAATAAAGTTGTGGCCTATTTAAAATCCAATAATTCTTGTCTGTGGTCTTTCATTATTTGTTTGCTTGTGTTATGACGGCAGCACATCACATTACCTGGGCACGCAAACGCATGTATTAGTGAAAATAACTTACAAAAGTGCATTAAATTATATAAATTGCTTTTCAAAAATGTGCATGTTAGGCACAATTGTATACAGAAGTGTGTGTCCTGTGCACTAAAATGCTGCTGACGACATTTTCTTGTGGGGGCAAAAATCACAAACTGAAGTAGAAATGTGGAAGGTAAGTTTGGGAGGCAAAAAAGAGAAACCGAAATTATCAGATTCCTTCATCCTACCAGTTACACTGGGCCTTGTTTTTCCGTTACTTCAATGGTACCTTAGAGATTAAATTTAGGGCTGTAACTTGAGCATTATCATCTTCCGTATCATTACTCTTCATACCCAGAAAGATGGAATATGACATACAGATATCTGCTCTCAGATATTTCCTTTAATATCAGTAAGTGGAATGATGACACAATACACTCTATACATGAAGTGCTCCCTAGCCATTTGCTCCATAATCAATCACTTCACAGTTCTCTTTAAGGCTATGAGAAATTATGTAGCTGTTTCACACCAAGTCAGACTATTTGTCCATCAAGCCAAGGGATGAACTCTCATGCTCTCCAGAAGTTGCTGAACTCCAACTCCCAACACTCTCAGTCTTTCTAGCCAATGTTCAGGGATAATGGGAATTGTAGTCAACAACATGGGCTCTCCATTCCTGATATAGTCCAGGATTGTTTTCTTTTTCTGATTGGCAGTTACACTTTAGAATCTCAGGCAGCAGGCTTTCTCAAAACTTGCATCTTTTAACTGGAGATACCAGGGAATGTTTGTGGAACTTCTCCATGAAAAGCATGTTATAACGATCTCTGGCATGCAAGCAGCCTAATAAGCAGCAAGGACTCTCTGTCAGTTTTATGTAAGTTTATTTACAAGAAAAACACACCCAGCGCCTAGTGTTCAGCCTGCTCTCATTAAGCTTAGTTGTTCAGTCTGACTTATCGTCCCTCCCCAAACAGGAAGGGCGCCAAAATCCTGCCTTTCTTCTCCGTCCCTTCCGTTGCTCTCTGAGCTTCTCTAACCTCCTCGTCCTGGGACTGCACAGCTGGCCTGTCTCTTTCCTAGAAGACCCATCCTCCGATTCTGGCTTATCTGCTGGTTGCCTGGCAATGCTTTGGCCATCTTCCAACTCTTCCTCTCCTTGAGAGCTAACAGTGTCTTGCCTGGGGAGGAGGGGGGCCAGGCTGTCGTCTCTAAATTCAGACAGACAGCTCTCAGTGCCAGTCAGCTCCTTGCTCACTTAGCTCAATTTCAGAGGCTGACTCTTCCGCTGTGCTCTGGGGGGCCATATTCCTGACTCATTTGCCCTGAGCTATGTTCCATCTCCAGAGGGGCCTCTCCCAAAAACGCAGCTGGACAAGCTGGACCAAAGAGCACCACTAACAGAAAGCAGGTTATCGGATGATGTATGTGACTATGAATGGGCAGCGTGAGGTTTTATTGGGGTGGGATCATAGATTAAAGTAATGTTAGCCTTATTTTCTTAGGTTGTCAGTGTTGTATTATGGACTTTGGTGAATGCATCTGTGGGACTGTAATTGTTGAGAGGATGGAAGGTTTGTGTGTGTGTGAAGTCAGAGATGGGGAACTGGACCCAGCTGGCAGGCTAGATCATTATCCCCTCCATTTCCAGCAAACCAAGTTTGACAGCAACACCCACTTGTCAATCATTTGATATCACAATGACATCAGGTGACCCGTTTTTACCAGCACAGTTTTACATCAAAGTGCTTGAAATTTTGCAATGCAATTCTCCAGCCAAGTAAAGGGGGGGGGGGGCACCTTTTGATGAAGCAAGGGAGAAATGAATGATAAAGAAACAGGTCAGTAGATTTTCTGAGTCCCTGGTGGGTGGGGAGTCATTTGACCTTACAGATCACCCACTGTGTAGGAAATAAAGATTTAAAGATCTGTTGTTTAATGGTAGGTCAAAAATATGGACTTGTATGCTTAGTGTTTAGTAAGGTGATTTTTAAAAATAAAAAACAACAAAAATAAAACAAGTCAAAGCCTATTTTCAGAAGTACCTGCTTTTAGATGGTCAACACAATTCATCCAGAAGTGTTATCTGAGGAGGAAAATAATTCACAATAGTAGCTGCATAGGCAATTTTTCAGGTAGACGTAGGTTAATGAGGCTAGATCTGGAAAGTGATGGGCAGAGTGTCTGTGCTAAAATTTTATACTACTCTTGTGACTGAGACACACATCTATGGGATGGCATTAATGGCCTTGACCGTCTAATTTATGTAAGAGAGTTTCAAAAGATCTCCATGCTTCAAAGGAAGTCCTCAAGGCACATATAAGATACATTGATGCCATGAAATAGAGTGGGTTTCAGACTGAGCTTGTCCTCTTCTAATTTTTCACACTTGGCTCATATTCAGATCAGTAATTTGAACACATTTAGGACGATATGGCTCATAGAAAACTGTAGTTAACAAAAATGGCGCTCTTTCATTTAAACTGAGAGAAAGCATTTAAGCAAGAGACTGTCTAACTGTGCAGTCCTATGCATGCTTAATTAGAAGTATGTTCCATTGTGTTCAATGGTGCTTACTCCCCGGTAATTTTATTTAGGATAGCAATCTTAATGGCCTTTTTTTTGGTCCAAGGGTGATAATCTCCCCACCTTGTATGTAGACAGCCAGTAGCCATGTCCTTCACACCAGTGCAAGGCATTCAAGGGATCAGTGGCATCGCAATGGGAGGTGGGGGGCGGTGCACCCCTGGTGCACTATCTGTGGGGGGTGACAAGATGGCACCCTGCGGGGGCTCGCGGCGGCGCTAGTAGCCATTGTGCCGCCACAGCCGCATGTGGAGGATCCTCCATTCGCGGCTGCAGCCACAAGCAGAGAATCCCGGCGCCAGCAGCAAACCGCTATGTACAGTGCATGTGCGGCTTCACACACATGTGCTGTACATAGCAACACTGCACATGCACTGTACATAGCGGTTTGCCACCGGTGCCACCCCAGCACCGTACAGATGGTGCTGGGATCCCTCCGTCGCCACTACAGCTGTGAACGGAGGATCCTCCATTCACGGCTGCAGCCGTGAACAGAGGATCCCGGCATCATCTGTATGGCGCTCGAGTGATGCCGCCGGCAAAGTGCTATGTAGAGTGCATGTGTGGCGTCACTACGTACGGCGCATGTGTCGTATGTAGTGCCGCCGCACATGTGTCCTACGTTGCGACACCCTGCCCCGGGCGTCACAATGCCTTCGTTCACCCCTGCATGGGATCAGCAGATCGGAACAAGTTCTTATAGCATGACCATTTCCGTGTTTATTCAGAAGTGTGCCCCATTGTTTTAAGTGAGTACACTGAATGCAGAACCTCCACTCTTTTCTTTCCAATTCAGTCATTGCATCTCAGCCATGATGCTATTTTTGCCTTTATAATAGAAAGGACAAGGCACATCTAAAGAATTCCTTTGCAATACGTAACAGGATATTTTCCTCCCATCTGACAAAAATCCAAGAGCTTTCCACATTTACCATTCTTCCTTATTCACAGGAATGACAAATGCTGACACACTCATTGTGTCTATATCTACACAAACACACAGTTATAGAATTTTGAGTGCATTTCTGTCCCCCTTTGTCAGTCATCAACCGACCCAGACCCTGAACACAATGTATAATGGGGTGGTTTTAGTATGTTATTTGTCTCAACTTGCCACATAGATTGCTTCACAGTGCCTTCAGCATCCCTAAGTGGTCTTGTGTAAGGATTTTGTTCTTTTTGTATATAAGTACTTAACACACTTTAGAAAAAAACAGTAACCATGGAAAGCTAGTTAGAAAGTGACCTTTTTATGCAATCAGTTATCCCTCACTCATTTACTTTGTAGCATTTAACAAATATCTTGAATTAGGAATCTGAAGCTGATTGTGTGAATGAACCAACTAAACCATGATCACTCTGTTTAAAGCTATGTACTTTCTAGGAGCAGAACTGCCTCAGGTCTCGCCTTTTCTCCTCTAAGATTCAGAAAGTCAATCTCCATACATTCAAACTAAAGGTGGTGGTAGTACAAAGAGCCTTCTCTAACCTGTTTGACCTCACCAGAAAGGTGGATAAGTTACTTACAGTTATGGCAGAGGCATCCATTGAAAATGGACCACCGAGAATATTTCTTTCCATCTACCCATTTGACCCCCATCATGGCACATGCTTGCTAGGAATGCTTTTTCCCTTAGTTCTCTACAATGAAAGGATGTAGCAGGATGCAGTGGGTGAGGACCATGAAATTGCTGAAGTTAGTTGGTATCTCATCGAGGAAGTTCATCTTGCAACAGTTCCAGAAGCTGTTAGATTAAAATATAAATAAATACTAGAGTAATGGCAGTGCAAACAAACATAGGAAACTGCAGCTACTCCCAGGGCTTCAGACAGTAGTCTCTACCCACCCTGTTAGTGCATGAGCACCAACTCTTGAGGTTCCTCTACTCTGTCTTAGAGTTACTCAGAATTTTTTTCTGCGTCTTCACAGCATCAGCAGTCCAGTCCTCTCTCAGTGAATTCCCGTGACAAGAATAACCACTTCATCCACCCAGTTCTTCTCTAAAATCTTTATTATTTACATTACAAGCTGCATAATACTACTGGTCTACATATCAAATAAGAGTTTGGTTTTGATATCCCGCTTTATCACTACCTGGAGTCTCAAAGCGGCTAACATTCTCCTTTCCCTTCCTCCCCCACAACAAACATTCTGTGAGGTGAGTGGGGCTGAGAGACTTCAAAGAAGTGTGACTAGCCCAAGGTCACCCAGCAGCTGCATGTGGAGGAGCGGGGATGTGAACCCGGTTCACCAGATTACGAGTCTACCACTCTTAACCACTACACCACACTGGCTCTGTGAAGCAGAACTAGATACAGAATCTTTATTTGCATCAGCCACTAGCCATAGTGATAAAATATAACAATCTGTACTGAAGATAGAGGTAAAAACTTAACTATACCAACTATAACTATACATTCTGGAGGTTTACATCAATAATCAAATAATAGATCTTATTCTAATTGCCCCTGCTAATTTTTTTTTTTTTTGCAGTTTTTGCTGTCACCTGATTATCTTGATCTGCTAGAAGGACACAGTAGCAATGGTTGAGGTACCTGGTATGTAGTAGAGGGGTAAGAACCTCACTCCTCAAATCTTTATAAAGAGTGCAAGCCAGAAGCACATGAGCCACTGATTCAAAACTGCCACCTCCACATGGACATAACTGTTTTTCCAGTGGATTTTTTTTTAAATTGACCCTCACGTACATCTGAAGGCAATATATTTAATCTTGCATAAGTGAAAGTGCGTCTAAATACAGATCTCTGCTCCTGTCAGGATTCGGGAAATCGGCTTCCTCCCCCATGGCAGTAGATCAGAGATAAAATGAAAGGAACGTCTTACCCATTAGAATCTTTAATGATCACAAAGAACACATCTCCTAGAAATGGCGGTGCTCCTAATTAAGGGTCATCCCCCCACTCTGTCCCTATTAATCTACGTCACTCCTACGTCTTGTAATTTGAGCTTGTACCCTCTAACACTTTCTGAGCTCTCTGTGACTTTGGAGAAGGGGGGGTGATGCTATCCAGAGACTGTGAATCTGTTAACCCTCTCTCTTCCAGTGTTTCTGCTGCTAGCTGTTCCCCATCCAGTATTTCCCAGCTTCTGCCTTCTGAACTATGCCCTTCTGCAAACCACTGTTCCAAATCTATACTGTTCTGTTCCTGGGAAGATTCAGGATCAGAATCAGAATCAGGGGGAGGGGGTGGCTCCCACCATTCTTCCTCAGTGCAGCCCTTCTCAGCACGGTCCCTGACAGCTCCCTGACAGCTAGAGAGACAGGATCTCAGACTTTCACATATTCCAGCAGCCACACTGAGCAACACTGACTGCCTCACACTCAACTGCATCTCACCAGACATCCCCTGATAAAGACACCTGTTGCTGGGGAGAATTCTCATTGTCTAGCAGATGTTTTAAGCATGCCTCAAGGATGTGCTTCAAGGCCGTGCTGGAAGGCTTGTTTCAAGTTTATTTTGGCAATACACCAACACTGCCCATATAGGCTAGGACAGCAAAGAGAGACCAGCGGAGATATATAGAGGTCTCACACTAACAAAGAGAACCAGCATCCATGCAGAGAAGCAGCTAGGAGGAAATGATACTGAATGGCTTGCAAAAGTGGAAACAGGTGTGTCATGTCAGGCACAGTAGGCAGAGCCAGTATTTTAGCAAGACTGGGGACTATAGTGCAGTGAAAAATGCTTTGCATATCGGTTCATTTCCCAGCATCTCCAGTTTAAAAGATGTCAGGGAGCAGGATTGGGAAAGACCTCTGTCTGAGACCCTGAAGAGATGTTGCTTGCCCCAAAAGTGAGCAATGAGCTACATGAACTGACTTCATATATTAGTCTCGCCAAGGAAGCAGCTGCATTTCTTGAGATGTCAAAACTGAAACATTAAGACTGACAGCTAATGATCTTTTATTTTCAGGAACCATTGTTCTGAAAATGCTTGCTGTAAGGCTTTGATCCACTTCAAAGGCACTGTTTACATCAGTTCTGCTTCAATAATTTTGTTGCTGCTATCATCGGTTTTTGGATGCCAGACATATTCCGAAGGAATAAAGATGTGGTATCTCTTGAATTCCTGCCATATGGAAAATATTGACAGATGTGTTACTTACTCCCGCTGGCAATACATACCTTCCAGATTCACTCAATAATCACATTTTAGCTCAAGCAGAATTTTAATATCATAACAAAAAGGAAAAACAAAAACAAAAACAAAAAGGAAAGGAAAGGAAAGTTCCCCCCAGCCATGAAACCAACTGAGGATTATAGGCGTGGGGCAAATATGAATATAAATCATTAGCTCAGACAAATGGCTTACCAGTAATCAAACTAATAGTACTCAGAATGATTAAGAACTGTAGCACCCCAAAGACCAACAACTTTATTATGTCATCAGTTTTCATGGACTAGGCGCCAGAATCTTTGTGAACACAAAATATTAGCCTCAGTTGACAGATACATATATATAGGTACAGAGGGGGAGAGTTTGGGGGGGGAATGGTTTAAAATAGCACAAACAAGTAAACAGTAAAATCTGTGACAATTCAATTAGAGCTTAGATTTTTGCAAAAAATAAATAAATTTATTTGCATTAGATTTTTAGCCCAGTCTTCCTACCAAATGAGCTCTGGGAAGCAAAGCTAGATAATTTCAAGCTTGTCAGGTACCATTTCTTTCAGCTATCAAATGTCTGTGCAGTATTAATACTAAGGGTACAGACACAGCTCTCCCAGAAATTAGAGAAAGATTTTCAGTTCATTTGGAGCATATGCCCTTTTCTAAACAGGTCAGATCTTCCTTTACTTATCCATGGGTCTGTAACTTGCAGGCTTAAATACTGCAACATGCTTCTTGTAGGGCAGCGGTTGAAGACAACTTGGGAATTACAGCTGGCACAGAATGCTGCTGCACATCTTCCAAATTTGTTCTGCCCTAGTTTCTTCTGCATCCAACTCAAGGTTCAACACACTCTCTCCATATGGCAGCAACATGAAACACCACCATGAAGAGCATGAAGCAATGAAGAGGACCACTCTATACTACAGTGTCTTATTGCAGTCGCAATTTTTTTAAAGATGCTTCTCACAGCCGTTTCGTTTATTGCATTTTGCTGGTGGTGTTTAAATTTCACTTGTATTTTTTCCATTTTTGACTTGCAAACTTGTTTGAGCAGTGAGAAAAAGTGACGTGTGACCAGTGCTTTTTTTCTGGGGGGATGCAGGGGTACGCACACCCCTAAACATTTTGTGAATCAAAGGTTGGCCTCATTGAGAGGCAGTATTTCAATATGAGTAGGAAAATGAGAGTATCCCTAAACATTTTTTTAGAAAAAAAGCACTGCGTGTGACTATATACATAAATAAATATAAAAGTGTAAGTGTTGTCAGGATGCTGTCAGCGGCTCTGGGCTGGTTGCCCAGGAAAGTATAAAGAAAAGAAAAAGTTTCTTACCATCCTTTTCATATTTCAAACTTTACAGAGAGAGGCTATAGAATCCAGCCTCTTGGATAATGGCGTTCTGGGAGATGGAGGGTCTGGAATTACTTTTCTTTAACAGTGGAAGCAGGTTTTCAGATTATACACAGCTCTTCTTCAGGCATTGATTATGAGAGCAAAAAATAAACATCCAATAGTCTAGATAGAAACAACTGGGTAGTCAGGATGATGGTTACTTGGTTGCAGAAGTTTACTGGCCATTGCTGTTGGCATGGAGATAGTCTAGGAGGTTGAATGCAAACATGCCATTCTGATGCCATGTGTGATGTCACAAAGAGGATATGCTTTAAGTCTTGGTAAAGCCAAAAACAGGTAACAGTCAGACTGCATCTCAGCCCTGTCAAGATGGATCTCCATAATAGGTGATGAATAGTTTTATTTGGGGGATATAGTAACTTTTACTATTGGTGAAAAGTTTTAGATTGGTTTGCCAGTTTTTACCCCATCAAGTTGAGGCCAGTAAATATACATTCACAACCCTGTACCCATCAAATAATCAACTTTATGACTTTGGGACTGATTCATACAACCACATTTCCTTTCTCCGCTCTATACCCCACACCTCTCCCACTTCCTCATTCATCAACCTCATCACCTCCTCTACAGGTGCCAATAAGTGCCCTGCTTCTTTAAGCTCTTTTCTCTCCTACTTTTAAGACCCGCCAGGTTCTGGGAGATGGTGGGTCTGGAATGCTTTCTAGTGACAACGTGTCAGCCAGCTGCTGCTCCGGCTCTGCCTGCTCCTTCTCTCCCATGATTTCCCAACTTTCCCCCTCATTTGCCTCTGAGCTGTGACCTTCCGCAAACCCCTGTTGTTAATCTATGCTGTCTTCTACTTCCTCCTCCCTGGAAGGGTCAGTCTGGGGAGGTGCTCTCCACCACTCCTCTTCCTCTGCCCAGCTCCTGTTTAGATTGAAGGTCACAGCCATTTAAAGGAATCCATTATAGTTGAAATGTTAAAACTAATATATTTTTCTAGAATTATAAATCTCAGGATGATAGTTGCAACTTTTAAGGAGAAAAAATGAATTATTAAGATCTTGATAAGAATATACAGTATCCTCAGAAAATGGTTCTTCTTTGAGAAGAATTGCATTTTCTCAAATTTGTCACAACTATTATTTTTTCTTTGCAAGTAGAAGGCAATGTTTCTTATATCAGAGATTGAACTGAAACTGATAAAGCTTCATGAAAGTTAATAACATATTATAGAAAGAAATCCATGAGAGTCACCTATGGCAGCATTCTTCAACCGGTGTGCCGCGGCACAGTAGTGTGCCGCAAGACACCGGCTGCTGTGCCGTGGGAAGACACCGGCTGCTGTGCCGCCCTGGGCCGCTTCCGCTTCCGGGTCGGTCCGGGCTGGCGTCGCCTCGGCTCCGCTTCCCGCTCGCCGACCGCCGCCTTCGCCGGGGCTGCCGGGCGCTTCGCCCGCTGCCTCTGCCGCCCCGGTCGCGGTCGGGGACGGGCGGGAGGTGCCGGTGCCACCGGGCTCGCTCGGGGCCGGGTGGAGGTGCTGCCGGGGGGCTGGGCGCGGGAGGCGGAGGGGGGGCGGGCGCCTGGCCCGCCGCGGTCGCCGATCTCCCACTCCGTTTTCACCCGCCTGGGTCCTTCCCCTCCCTCCCGCCAGGGTGCGCGGACACCCCGCCCCCTGGGGCGGGGGGGTCGGGGTGCATGTGGTGGTGGTGTGCCGCGAGATTTTTTCCATGGGGCAGGTGTGCCGTTGCCCCGAGGAGGTTGAGAAACACTGACCTATGGTATGGTATGATACATGGTCGGGGGGGGGATGAATTAAATTGGACAATTGCAACAATTAATATTAGGTTGAAATATTGCAACACAGATCAACTAACCAGAAAGCCCCATATCTGTGAAAGATTCATTTCCATATATCACCATTCCTCTTTGCAAATCCAAACTAGACTTTTGATGGAAGAGTTAAGTCTGACATCTAAAAAGCAGCTAGATGCAATGGGATTTGGAAGGAAGAAATGGCTGACAGAGAAGGGTTGTTGAATTCTTTTGTGCATCAATTGCTTCTTCAACGCAAGCACCAGACACCCCGGGTGCATTTTGCCCAGGTATGTTTGTCATGCTGAGCATATATTAATGTAAAACATGAGTTGGAACCAATTTGATACATTCACTTGTGAGTGTAAGTATCAAAGCTCCAAAGCATCATCAACATCCGTTGTGGAGAGAGAAGAAGGTAATTTATGAGGTGTCTAAGTGTTTGGCTTTTGGCTTCTGTTTGGACATATATTTTGGAGCTGTTTACTATATGCTCTGGTTTTCACCATTCAGAATAATTTGGAATCATCTGCAAACCTGGCTACTTCATTGGTCACCCCAACTCTAAATCAGTCATGATTCTGTTATGAGGTGCCCCTCATACATCTCCCCATTGCTACAACTGCCTGTTTACTCCAGTCCTGAGCTTCCCATTGTTTAATCGGTTACCAAACCATAAAGGGAACAACCTATCCTTTTGTCCCATGATAGCTAAGTTCAGGAAGGAGCTTTTGTTGAGCAACTTCTTCAAAACATTTTGAGGAAATCCAAGCATATAACAGTCCGTCCGAGTTTCCCAAGTTTCCAGGGACAGTCCCGGATTTACAGAATCCATCCCAGTTTCTGATTTGATCCTGAAATGTCCTGCTTTTCCTCAGGACATCCCTATTTCCATCGGATAAATGTTGGAGGGTATGGAGTTATCTGATTCACAAGCCATCTGATGGCAACCCTAAATAGGGAAGTTTTTAAATGTTTAATGTTTTATTATGTTTTTATATATGTTGGAAGCCGGACAGAGTGGTGGGGGCAACCCAGTGAGATGGGCTGAGTAAAAATATAATAATAATAATAATAATAATAATAATAATAATAATAATAATAATAATAATAGAATAAGACATCCCTATTTTCATCGGAGAAATGTTGAAGGGTATGATATAATGTTCACCATATTACATAGCCACCTGTTCTCCAAGAATGCCACAAACCTGTTGAGGCAAGACTTCTCTTTTCAGATGCAAGTTATGTCCTTCTAAATGCTAAATAATTCTGTCTTTCATCATGCTTTCTACAAATCTACCTAGAATATACTTTAAGGCAGGCAGCCCCAGACTGATTTCCTCCAGATCCTTTGTATAACTGTAATCATGCCTGGCCATTAGTTCTACTGGCTGGAGGGCACCAGTTTGAGGTAATGCTGCTTTAAACTAAAGCAGAGGTTGACAGACATTTTGGACCAGTGGGCACATTTTGAATTGTGAAAAAATGCCGTGAAATCTTTTTTGAGGTGAGGCAACCAGAACCGTACACAGTATTCCAATGTGGTGATGGCACAGATCTGTGTAATAAATTGTATTGTATCAGCAGTTTCAATTTCAATTACTTTCCTAATCCAGGTTCAGAAGGAGCTCCTTGCTTTAAGTCTGCAACATCTAAGAATGCTCAAGTCTTTGAAAGCATCTTGACATCAAATATTCCTTAGCATGAAAATATAACACATCAGAGAGAATACTTGGCCTCTGTATCTTTAGAGGGTTGCTTGAAATTTGGGCAATGACTGAAAAAATATCAGAAGCCATCTGGTTTCTTGAGCCTCCCTATGACAAGCTGCAGAATGCTAGAATATGCAAAATAAACAACTTTATGCAGCTCAGACTACAGGATTCAAGTTTCAGGATATAGAATTTGGCTTACTTCCTTGGCACATATGCCTTTTTTTTCTTGGTAAAGTACTAAGAGTCTCCAGCCTGATGACAACTATAATATTAATTTAATTCTGCTTCAATTGATTCTTGGGTACACTCAGAGTTGCCTTCTCTAAAGGCACATGGAAAGATTGGTGTGAGGGAACATATAAATAAGCTACACAATCAATAGGTAAAATATAATAGTTAAAAAGTATGTCATTGTGGAGTTTTAAATTAAATTCCACACTTTTACTTCTGCTTGTTCAGCCAAGGCACTCCTGTTTTTAATAGGAATTTATTCTGGGAAATATAATTTTCACCTGCACAGTTTATTACCTACAATTTCAGTCTGGCATGTAGGTAAAAAGTTGTCTTGGCTGCTCTGTGGCTGCTTGATTACTTCTCTGATTTTCTGGAATTTCAGCCTGTGAGGTTCTGTTTAATGAGAAACCTGCTTCTGTATGGAACACCTTTTATTATCTCCATGGTTTATAGAGTCATTTATTCCCCACCTTGCCCCAAAAGTCTGCATCTTTCAGCATCTTCAAAACCAAAGCCTGTAACGGATGAGGTTATAAATACAACTGCTGGAGTTAAAAAATGTCCTCAAATAACTTGCCTTGAGTTTAAATGATTTGATTGGGGAAAAGAAATAAAATAAAAACACACACACATGACAAAACAGGAGGATAGAAAATGTGCATCGGTGATATGAAACGTCCAGAAACAGAAATATATTTCAAGGTTCTGTGAAGCTTGCAGTAGAAAATAACCCTTCAAGTGAGGACAAGTGATTAAGGTTTCATGTCCATCCTTAAAATGCCCTTCCAATGAGGAAGCATGGGGCTGCCTGAAACTGCATCTGTCAAGGACTGGCTAGATGAGGTGCAGAAGTGGGGAACCACCTGGCCAAGAGGCTTCCAGAGAGAGTGCAGAAGAGCGTAGTCTGGACCCAGGTTCATGGTGGTGGGAAACAGGACACACCCTAGGGGAGGAAGAGAGCTGGGAAGCTGGCAGTCAGGAGTGAAGAACAGGGGGAAATAAGTAGAAGCCCCAGCCTTGAACAAGGACAGGAGTCAGGTTTAGTAGAGGCCATGCCAGTTGATACTGTGTCTGTGGACAGTCTGCCAGAACCAGCTCCCACCCCTAAAACAAGAAGATTACTCCACATAACGGAACAGAAACCAGGCAGAAAAAAAGAATGTCCATGGTGACTCACCGTAGGTAGAAGAAGGGCTCTGAAACATAAAAAAATAGGCTGTATGGGAGGGACCAAACATTCTGAGCAACTATCAAGATGATGGACTATGCCGAAATGGCAAAATTGACCAGGAGGATCAGAAACCAAGAAGATTGGAAGTTTGAAGAAAATTTGGATAACATTGTAAGATGCAGTAGAAAAAAGATTTACAATGGAACCCACGGAGGAGCGTAAGGAAGTCCAATATTTCAGGGAATCCTATATATGCATAAAATTGATTATATTTGAATGTAAATGATATTTGTAAAATTTAATTTAAAAAATTACCTGAGAAACATTCTGAGCAACAGCTCATGATGTGGGAGTATACTTCATGAATCTTTGTATGTTTCTGTGTTGACGCTAATGAAGAGCTACTAGCCGAAGTGACCTGCATGCCTTGTTTCCTTCTGCTCTTTGTCAAGCGTGTTTGCTGTCAGCTCCCCCATGAGAACATCTTAGGAAGATGTAACAAAAAGCAAATTCCTCTCTACAGCCAGGATCAGGAACCGGTGGCTCTCCAAATATTGCTGGGCTGTAACTCCCATAATCCATGATGGCTGGCCATGCTGGCTTGGTCCGCTTACCCCTTAAATGGATGTGGCGGCATTGCGGTTCAACTGCCAGGGCTTCACTGGCTGGGAGTGAGCCTTGGCTCCCTCCTTGGTTTGGGAAACGGCTCTGAGTCTTCCCGTGAAATTGGCCAATGATGGGCTGGCTCAGAGGGCAGTATCCGCCCCAGGAGCAGGCCTGACAGAACAGTTAGGCTTCCCTCAGGTCCACTCCCTGTGGATTAAGCTGGCCTGCACCAGCCCCGGCACTTGATTCTCCTCGCCGGGTCAACCCATCCACCTACTCCTTTAACAATGCATTTCTAGCAGCGTTTGGTTGTGCTATGGCAATGTTGGTCACTGTATTCAGGGCTAGGAATTTGCACTTTAGGCGAATTGACTCTGGCCTGGGGGGTTTGCCTACCTCATAGCAAATGTCACAACTTTGGTGGTTTAGGCATTGGGGGGCGGGGGGTTCTTCTTGGATGGAGGGGAGGTTGTAGCTTTTGCCTTCCCCTCCAGAAGTAGGGCATTCCATTAAAGGGATCTGGGAAGGAGTTGCATTTGTCCATATGCCCAGGTGGGGACTTGGGCCACAGCACTCTTTGAGATGATAATCCCTGCGGGGATCCCACTATTATTATTATTACTATTATTTTAAAAAAATATTTTTATTAAAGATTTCTTGGTTTACAAAAGTATGTGCAATGTCTCTTTGATGTAAATCATAGGGATGCCTGCTGTCGGGTTGACCCTTGTTGTCATTCCAAACACTCCAAATGTCCCTATTTTCCAGGGACAGTCCTGGATTTACAGAAGCTGTCCCAGTTTCAGATTTGATCTTGGAATGTCCTGCTTTTCCTTAGGATAGTCCCTATTTTCATCGGAGAAATATTGGAAGGTATGGTAGGATGTCCCTATTTTCATCGGAGAAATGTTGGAAGGTATGGAATAGGACATCCCTCCTTTCATTGGAGCAATGTTGGAGGGTAAGTGTTTCTGGCAGGTGGGCCAGAAGTAAATGGTTACCCATTGCCTATGCCAAACCTCTTCATCTGTAGTCAATAAAGTTGTGTCCTAATTTTATCCCATTCGTATTGTGCTGTGTCCTTTATTTCCATCCCAGTCAGCAAGGTATGCAGGGGCCGGGGCCTGGAAATGGGAGCTGGAGTTCAACAGCAGATGGTGTGCCTCCAGTGAAGATCTTTTCATTGTCCCAGGCCTCTTTGGCTATCCGTGTGTTTGGCTCACCTGTTTAGCTTGGTATGCTGCTTGCAGCGTTGTTTTGCTCTGTTCCTTTATTTATTGAGGCATTGATTTTATTCTTCACGGGTTTTAACTTTGTCTGCAAACCACTGTGAGAACCCTTTGAAGAACAGGGTATTAAATAATAAAAAATAAGCAGGGTAGAGGAGGAACAAAGGAACTCTAAAAGATCTGTATTCATAGGAAATCAGAGGTGAAGCAAGACATTGCTGGTGTTTGAGGCAGAAAGTCTAAAAGGTGTCCCCAGTGATGGTGAAAATATAACCATAAGTGAAAAATTGCATATCTGCTACCTTTCGCTAGTACATCAAAATCTGTCATCTGAAGCCTAATGGTAGCTGATGGAAATGCCTGCATTTAAAATATCCTATATCTACCACTTAAAATATATTGAGTTATTCAAGGAGCCAGAATTCAGTCTTCTCTTCATACTTTAGCATTATATGAAGTTACTGTTTCTTATAACTGTTTCAGTATTAATTGTATTTAACCTTTTAGATACAGCGTATTAGCCTTGATTTTTGTGGGTCTGCATTTTGTGACTCTTATGCCTCCCTCCTACGTTGCTTTCCATCTCTCCTTATCTGACCTCAGAGACGCACAAATGACATGGCCAACCAGGATGTTTTGCTGTGTCTGTTTTGAGTTAGAACCAGGGTGTTAATCCAGTATCTCTCCTCAAAGCTCTTTGACATGTTTTGGGAACAGGGAAATAAGATATGGGATTGGAATGTCAATAGCCCCCACTGAAGTCCTGGTTGTCAAGAGAACTGGGGTTCAAGTGTGATAGCTGAAACCAAATATTTTCGGGCATGCCAAATAAGTTGATACCAGTATGGAGACATGTATGCATACACCCCATGACCTGTAACCGTTCTTGATGTACGTAGAAGGATGTTTTGATGTTTTATGATTCTTTGTGTGCTGTGTAGAAGTAAAAGGTAACCACCCCTGGATGGTTAAGTCCAGTCAAACTTCACCATGGGGCTCAGTGCTCTTCTTGCTTCAGGTCTGCAGACAGCTTTCTGAGTCATGTGGCCAGCAAGACTAAACCGCTTTTGGTGCAATGGAACACGGTGACGGAAGCCAGAGTGCACGGAAATGCCATTTACCTTCCCGCCACAGTGGTACCTATTTATCTACTTGTGCTGGTGTGCTTTTGAACTGCTAGGTTGGCAGAAGCTGGGACAGAACAACGGGCGCTCACCCCGTTGTGGGGATTCAAACTGCCGACCTTCTGATCAGCAAGTCCAAGAGGTCAATGTTTTACGCCACAACTCCACCTGCGTGCCTATTCTGTTCTGTTCTGATGTGTCTCATGGCAGACCTTTCCTTGACTGGTTATTTGGCCACAGCAACCACATTAAGTTGGGCTCTGCCCTACTGCACATTAGTTTAATAAAGCTAGGTCCCTCCTGGATCTGCTGGACTTGATTTATTTCCTAGGTTCCATGTTTATTTAAAGGTATTCCCTCTCCTGGGCATGGACCAGAGATATAGGAGTAAATTCTTACTCCACTCAGAGGGGTCATAGGACTGCAGCTTTACTGGTATAGCAGTTGTACCCTCTTGTTTCTGTCTTTTCAAAATACCCCCATTGCTGAATCTCTAATATAATGTTCTGCACTTTAAGAAAAGAGAAAGTTTTTTTATGATTCTCGGAGGACCTACCTGAACTCTTCCAGGAAGAATATTTTATTTCTACTCTTTTATTATTTACTTTTATGAGTCTAATGACAAGTAACATAAAGTGATTTTTTGGGTAGGAAATGGCTAGTAAAAATCTCCATAAAATATCTTCCCATAAACATTGTCTCATCAGTCAGTCACTAAAGCAACAGCTCTCCCTCCTGTACATCTTTTTGACTGCAATCCTATACTCAGTTAGATGGAAGTAAGCCCTAGAAAATCTATGGTGTTGACTTCCAGGTAGTAGACAAGTATAATATGCCACTGTGAGATACTTTACCTGGAAATAAGTCCCACTGAAATAAATGAAATGTAGTTCTGAGCAAACAGGTTCAGGTTGTTGATGCTGTTAATTCTTTATTTACATACAGTCGTACCTTGGAAGTCGAATGGAATCAGTTCCAGAAGTCCGTTCGACTTCCAAAATTTGAAAACTAAATTGCAGCTTCTGATTGGCTGCAGGAAGCTCCTGCAGCTGATCAGAACCCATGGATGCCCTGTCAGACATTTGGGTTCCAAAAGAACATTTGCAAACCAGAACAATCACTTCCGGAGTTGCAGAGTTCGGGAGACAAAACATCCGAGTTCCAAGGCGTTCAGGATCCAAGGTACAACTGTACTGTTTTTATTACCAAAATGGTAAATGCAAGACATACCAGCAAAATCTGCAAATCACTTACAAGTAATACCATCTTTTCCTTAAAAGGGAAATTAATTCTAGTAATAAGTTAAACCATTTCAAAATGAAGGTTCTGACTTTTTTCTAAGCTTGATTATATACAAATCCATATGGCGGCATGTCCACTGAATTCAACGGGACCAAATCCTAGGATCGGTCACTATCCAGGATCATAGTCTTTATCTCGCAGAGCATGGCATATATGAATGTTACTGGAGAGGGGATTCCATAAAACCAGACTTCTCCAACAGGTGTAGATACCTAAAGAAAGCTTGGAGTCTGGTTTCCCTCCTGGCTTTGTACCCAACTTTGGCAGCCCTGGTTGTCCTCAATCACTTGCTAGACTATAACTTCCATTAGTTTCAGCCAGAATGGCCAGTCGTCAGGGATGTTTGAAGTCTTAGTCCAAACCATCTGAAGGTCACCAGGTTGTGGAAGCCTGAATGAAATCAAGACAGTTGTTGAAAGGGCCCAAATAGGATTGTGGAATAAGAGTTAAAGGACTACACATAAAAGCTTTCTGGGATATGATATATAATGAAATGGAAAAAAATTGCTAAAAATGACTTTTCTTAAGAAACCAGAAGCTTTTATATTAGGAATTACAGGTACGAACATCCCAAAGGAACAGAAAAGACTTTTCATGTATGGAACAACAGCTGCCCGGATGGTACTAGCCCAGAAATGGAAAGAAGACAAAGTCCCTACCAGAGAGGAGTGGCAAACCAAGCTGATGGACTATGCCAAGATGGCAAAACTGACTAGAAAACTCAGAAACCAAGAGGACAAAAACTTTATAAAATAATGGGAAAAAATCATAAGTTATTTAGGAGACCACTGTAAGCAGATGGAAACATTAGCAGGATTTTGATTTCACTTGTAGTGTAACAATTATCATGGATAATATGGATTGATATAAAAGTTGGAGTATCAAAGAATATGTAGTATTAAATGTTTAAACTGGGATCCCATGGAGGGGATGGGGGGAACTCCTGAGATTTGGAGGAATCTCTGTATATGGATATACATTTGGATTCTTTTTTATAACTTTGTATTTGTAAAACCAAATAAAAATGATTTCACACACAAAAAAGAGTTAAAGGACTGCACAGTACATGAGTTAATTTCAAAGCAACTGCTCCGGAAGAGAGAGATTTATACGTTTGAAAATATACAACTCCCAGAGTATAGCTGCTTCATAGTGAAAACCTATGCATATTCAGAAGTTAGTCTTGCTGAGTTCAATGGTCCTATTGAGTTGCAAACATCTGAAGGGCACTAGTTGGAATAGACTTATCAAAGGACACTGCAATATTATCAATTTTGAACATGATTAATGGTCAGTCTCTCTCTTTCCCTGGGAATTGTAGTTCTGTGTAGCTGTCTGTGAATTTCTAGCAGAGCACTCTCAGTGACCTCACTGGACAAACTGCAATTGCCAAGCTTCTTTGGGAGAAAGCCATGTCACTATGCATAAAAATGATATAAATTTGTAATGCACTTAAATTCATACCACTGGAGTGCACTAGCTCACTGTATAGATTTCCCCACCCCCTGCTGAATGAGAACAGATGTGCAACAATAAAAGAGCAAACGACAACCTTTTATTGGCCACTGCCCATGCTCAACTTTTCCAGCTTGCTTGTATTGATTTTGTTATCACCACCTGTGGTTTACATCTGTGCTTTTAAGGCCCAGAGCCTGATAAATCTTTAAAAGACATGGCAAGTCTTAGAGCACCTTTGAGATCAGAAGGTGCTTCCCAGGCTTAATAGATAAGGAATTCGAGTGGAATACTCAACACTTCAGAAAGCAAGATTATTCCCTCAGTGGAATATTTTGTTGTACTACCTGACCCTGCACTTTTGAAAGCAAAGACAATGAGGTTGTTCTTGGGAGGGGAAAAGAACAAGTCCCAAAGTACCGAACAGACGAAACTGCTAACTTGTCAGCATCTTTGCAGTATACACTGTGGAATTAGGGGTTCTATGCTGTCATGCTTTCAGAGAAGTTGCTTAATTCAAGCCCACACAACTTGTGACCCCACCAAACTGAATAGGGCCGGTTTCAGGTTCGAGACCACTCTGGACAAAGTGCCCTTTGGCAGTTTATTCTCTTCCTTCAGAAGGATTGATTCAGTTTCAGGCCAATAAAAGCAGCAGGAGCATTCTGACCAGTCTTTCTTCATTGGCGATCACTCATAGCCGAGTAAGATTGTCCTCCATAAACATGGTTTTAACAGTGAGTCCGTAAATGACTGTGGAGGGCAATTCTGGATCCACACGTCCTTCCACAATGGGGACATAGATTTTCGGGCGGGAGTTGATCACGGTGAGGGTTTCCCAAACATGCCTTCCTCTTAGCACATTTCTCCCTTTCGTCCTGAGTTCAAGTGTCTTCAAAGCCCATGACACCTTTGGTAAAGGCTGTTCTCCAATTAGAGCATTCGCAGGCCAGTGTTTCCCAGTTGTCGGTGTTTATACTGCATTTTTTTTAGATTTGCCTAGAGAAAGTCTTTGAACTTTTGTTGACCACCAGCAGTACCAGACAGCTGCCACCCTGGTCATTCTCCAACAGCCTGGCCTGGCATTCTCTTCCAGAACCCTGAATCTACTGGCCTCCAACTTCCTTGGACCCCCACCTTGGACCCTTCATTGCAGATATCACTGTGGATCACAACTCTTGCAAGCTTCCAGTATGGTCTGACCTGGAGACTCCAGGATTGCCTGGCTCTCCCCAGGTGGCAGATGGAGGGGTTGAATCTCCAGGTGGATGAAAGCACCTTTAAAAACATATGTGTGTGTGTGTGTGTGTGTGTGTGTGATATGTATGGTATAGGGCTTCAGAAGCGTGCATATCATGTGGACAGCTGAGAAATTAGAGTGGAGACTGGAGTGTCTGAACTGGAGGAGGTATTTATTTTCATTTGAAGTGAGGTAGAGACTAGATGAATTATTTCAGGAAGAAATGACCACAACACACCCTGCTTCCCCCTGTAATGATCCTCTCACATCAGCTGGATCTGGGAATGCCCTCTTCTGCTAATGCTATTATCCAACCAGTGACATATTTGCTCCTATGTTAAATTTCTGGTTTTTACCTGAATGATATGCTCTCAGTGATTGCAGCTAATGCTTAATTTGTCACTGTTAATGACATCATGGAGGCCTGCCCCATCACGTCAGTGCAATCCACATAAAGGTTCCAGGTTTGGGCCTTGAAATATCAAGGTCTGGGGTACTCCTGATCTGTGTTGTGGAACTCTCCACATTGAGGTTAGTAGTCTAGCAGAGACCATAACCAAGCAACAAGTAGTGAAGCAAAAAGGACTTCTTGCAAGAATGGTGTCTCAGAAAATAGACTCCGCATATAGCTTACACACATACTTTTACATGTATCATTGATTTTAACTGCCCCCACTTGTCCCACCTTCATGCGGTAGTTATAAGCAATCCAAACTACATATTCGGGAGATTTCCATTGCTCCTCTCTGCCCTCACCTAACCCTTCCCAACTTCCTTTATGCTTCTGACTTGCCATTAGTGCAATCTACGTAGTGCTCACACTTGCCTCACAAGCATTTACAAACTTAACACATGGCTTAACCACAAACCTCATCTGTTACCATGTGGTACGTGAGTGGTGCTGTGGTCTAAACCACTGAGCCTCTTGGGCTTGCTGATCGGAAGGTCGGCAGTTTGAATCCCTGCAATGGAGTGAGCTCCTGTTGCTTTGTCCCAGCTCCTGCGAACCTTGCAGTTCGAAAGCACACCAGTGCAAGTAGATAAATAGGTACCGCTGCAGTGGGAAGGTAGAGGGCATTTCTGTGCACTCTGGATTCTATCACAGTGTCCCATTGTGCCAGAAGCAGTATAGTCATGCTGGCCACATGACCTGGAATGCTGTCTGTGGACAAACGCTGGCTCTCTTGGCCTGAAATCGAGATAAGCGCCACAACCCCATAGACGCCTTTGACTGGACTTAACCATCATTGCCTGGAACTAGGAGATGCAACTGTTAAAAGCTTACAACAAGCAAGCATTGCATTTTCCAGAAATAGGTCCTAGATTTACACCACTTTGCTATTTTCTTTGCTTTTTTAAAGTTTTTTTAGCCAGAGTGCCTCCATTTTCTAACAAACCCAGCAACCCTAGCTTCCAGAGGTATCTGGTTGGTCAATGTGGACTTACAATTAGACCTAAATATTGTGGTCTTCTTGTAAAATATATTGACCTCATATCTGTCTTTCCCCAAAACTGTGCTGCCTGTGCTTAACTTAAAAGCAAGGGCAACTGTTTGTGGTGGTGTTTGTTGGAAATTTGCTTGGGACTTCAACAGTAAATAGGTATGAGTCAACCATGGCACAAGTGGCCCAATAAATAGGTCATAAAGACCTTGGAGGAAGCTCTTGCTATAAATTGAAGATTACTGATTATATCTATAACAGTATGTGAAAGCTAAGTTTATTTTGGTTTGGTGGAGAGTTCCAGAGAAATGATAAAATCCACTGCTAACCATAATGTTTGTCTCTGCCGCGATAAGTGATTTCGAAGGGAATATTTTCCCACAACAAAAGAAGAAAGTTTTGTTTGGAAAGATATGGAATTAAAAAAAGGTAAACACTTTCTGTTTATCCAGTAGTGGGAAATTAAAGAGATACAAGGTCTTAAAAAGTTAAATTAGGTTAAGTCTTACAAGCCATATGGGAGAAGAATTATGGGAGAAGAAATAGTCCTGGAAAAAAAATGTAATTAAACTGCAAACAGTATTTCTTCATAAGGAAATACAAGTTAGCAGAATCCCCCCAAGTATTGCATATGTGCATGATTTTGAAAAACAGTTTAACGAAATCTGGCAATAAAGTCACAATAAATAGTCCCAGTGTAGATTGCATTGGAGTGTGTGCCATTGCTTCTATGTACTGTTTTGCCAGATGCTATTTATTTGAAAGAAAGCTATTTCTTAAACAAAAGTGGGCCTGACCACGCTACAGAGGCCCACTATGTGGTTGGCCTTTTAAGGTGTTGCTGACCAGCCGGACAGGAGCAACACCCAATCACCAGCCATCCAGCAAGGCACCACCCTCGTAGTGCCGGTTTGAATGGTCCTATTGGCCAATTTGAATGGTTCTTTTTGACAGGAATCAGTCCAGTGGCTCCAAGGCAGCAGGGTGATTCCCCACAATGCCTATGAAGCATGTGAGGATTAGCAGTGTGGATCAAGGCCAGAGCAAATGTTGCCCCCCGGGAGTGCGGGGAGTGGCCATTCTTAACCAAAAGATTGCAACCCCAAAGAACCGCATGCCCATGAATTTAATCTACTTTATTGGAACTCCTATAACATCTCAATTGATTAGCATCTTAGGGCCAAAACAGAAGTAATATTCTCTTCCCCCACCCCCACCCCCACATTAGTAATTTAACCATTTGCCCCTGCTGGAGTCCTGATCTGGAGAGGGTGCCTTTGTCCCAATTCATACAGTAGTTGTTTATTTCTGCCATGGCAAGAGTAAAGGGTTAAGCCCCTTCTTCCTTCTCCATCTTCCCTGACATCACATTCTGAGCCACACCTCCTAGCACGGCTATTTACATTAAAAAAAAAATCTGCTTCAAACCCCCATGATAGGGTGAGCTCCCGTTGCTCTGTCCCAGCTCCTGCCAACCTAGCAGTTCGAAAGCACTCCAGTGCAAGTAGATAAATAGGTACCACTGTGGTGAGAAGGTAAACAGTGTTTCTGTGCACTCTGGTTTCCATCACGGTGTCCTGTTGCACCAGAAGCGGTTTAGTCATGCTGGCCACATGACCTGGAAAACTATCTGTGGACAAACGCCGGCTCCTTCGGGCAGAAAGCGAGATGAGCATTGCAACCCCATAGTCACCTTCGACTGGACTTAACCATCCAGGGGTCCTTTACCTTCTTTTTACCTTTATATTTGTATGGTTTTTTTGGGGGGGGGGTATTGTCACAAGCAGGTATGGACTAATTTGATTATTTTTGGTCTGTTTCAGTTTTGGATGTGTTCATTTCTAAATTTGTTCCATCCAAATTCTTTATTTTTGTTCATGACACACCCACACACAAAAAATCACATTTAAATAATACTATATTATGTGGTCATCCAAGGTATGACTCTTAATACAGTTCCCCAGTGTTCTTTTACAGGTAGTAGGAACAGTCATATTTATTCTGTGCAATAGTTCTGCATTGCAAAATTCAGATTAGTATGAACTCCAAAGAATAATTGTGTTTCCATCCACACATCAGTCCAAGAGCTGTAGATCAGGTCAGTTCACTGTGGAATATAAACAATCAAATTCCTCAAACATTCCTAGTAACAACAATCACTTAATGAGCTGATTAACAGATTTTACATGTTTCATAGCCTGCATATCATCATGAGTAGATAAATTGTTGACGTCTGCAGTGAAATGTTTTCCCCAAAATGTTAATGGGACTCTGCACAGCCCCCCAGCCCTCCACCACACCCCAGAATGTGCATTAGTTTTCAGAATATAGATAATGTAATTCAACTTTGGTTGCAGACATTTTTTTATTTTTTTTTGTTATTCTGTTAATTTTATTTCAGGGCAGAAAAGGTTATTATAAAAGTAGGTAAAATGGAAAGATGGAGATGGAAATGAAAAGTGTCGGAGAATATGTGGTTAAATTAGTGCATTTTATCACAGCTGGTTCATATTTTTAAAAAAATAAAAATAAAAATTGAAAGGTGTTTTTTTGCAAAATGTGGAAAGATTTTGGGACAGACTGTACACTATCGACCTCAGTTGATTTTGTGTGTGTGTGTGTGCATTTTTTTACATTTTTTAAATTGGGTTTTATAAACAAGAATAATGTTATACAAACAAGTATACCAAGTTTTCTCATGTCATTTGTATATCACAAAAATAGCATTAATAAATGTGGAAAAGTATCTACAACATGTTTCATTATTAGTGGTCCGTGTATAAGATCTTGGTTTATGAATTGGTTTTTGAAAAAGATAATAAAGATTTGCTTTGTAAGGCATTGTTATTGTCACCACTGGGCAAGCAATGGTAGTAAGGAGTGGGAAATGATGTGGACTTTTTTATTGACCAGATGGAATGGAAGTAGTTGGCAGATTTAAATATCAGAGAGAATAATGAGTCCTTTGAGATGTGAAAGGAGAAAATGGCACTGCTTTATACATAGAACACACTTTCCCCCATACTGACACAATCTGAAAGAATTTACTGGGTTACTGTAACTAATGGTCACTTGTCTTAATGTATCAGCTAAGATACTGGTCTTCAACTGGTACATTGGGAACTTAAGGTGTATAGGGGGATGGGGGTCACTACCACTGAACAAATATGTTGTGTAAATATAAAATGTGGGTCCCCGAGTGCATATCTGGGCTAAAGATATCTCCCAGGTCTGAAAAGGCTAAGGACTGCATGTGTTGTACCAATTTTGATGATTTTTCTTTCTTTCCATTTTACTACATCCCTGCTTTTCTCTGAAAATTTAACACAAAGCATTTTGTTTTTTAAAAATAATAATAGTAATAATAATAATAATAATAATAATAATAATAATAATAATAATAATTAAACACACTTAAAAGTGGTTCCCATGGGATTAAAGATGGATTCCAATTTTAACTTTTGGAACAGAACTCTACAAATGACGTGCTATTAATAGTGTCTGGATGTTGCACAGTGAACTTTCGCTACCCCCTGTTTCAAGGGCTCTGCATGGCTGCTGTCAGTTTCTGCTTCCAACCTCTAAAACCACTTCAGTTGACTTGCAACTACTTCTTATCTCTTTCCACCAGCCACAGGGTCCAAATAAAAGCTTCCCTCCTGCAGATTGCTTAAACCTGCAAGAAATGTGCCTTTCTTCATAAGAGCAAGGAGAGGAGAGAGTGGGGAAGGCAGGCAGGCAAAAATAGGATATGAGAGAGTGCTCTGCTGAATAAAGTGCAGAGATGCAACCGCAGAAGCAGTTTGCTTTTTCGCTGCTGTGTATTACCTTTGGGTCACATCAGGCAGTTACAGCCCCATTTTAAACAATTAATAAAGATGCTATTCTCTCTAAAGAGGCTGGGCTGAGGTTTCATTAGGAGGTAAAGAGAGAGAGTTATTTCTTCCCTTCATATATGCATACTGCTACTCTTTCAATAGGAATCCACTCCACATCATAAAGCATTGCAAAGAATTCCCCAGGTACATTTCTGGCACTATGATAATGACCAATGAAGCCATCGTTAAGTCAATGTGGGCCATATGTAAAAATTCAGAGACCCACAGTATTCAAAAGACTTTGGAAAATAATAGCAACGTACTTCCATGGTCTGCACGTGCGGTTTCAACTTTCAATATTTTTAAAACCTGAAAACTGCTTTGCAGTTGAAATAGCTGCACTTGTTTGTGGAAAGATGGTTGTCATTTTGGGCTTAGATTAATATCTTCTAAAATCAGCAGTAGTATGAAGACTAATAATAATAATAAGTGTGGGCAGGGGGATGGATTTTTAATATTGGTATGATCGCTAATTTAGTGAAAGGCAGGTCATATACTATATATTGCATCTATATATTGCATACAGTATATTTGTAGGGACGAGAGTGGCACTGTGGTCTAAACCCAACGAATCTTGGGCTTGCTGATTGGAAGGTCGGCGGTTTGAATCCCCCTGATGGAGTGAGCTCTCGTTGCTCTGTCCCAGCTCCTGTCAACCTTGTGGTTCAAAAGCATGCCAGTGCAAGTAGATAAATAGGTATCACTGTGGCAGGAAGGTAAACGGCATTTCCATGTGCTCTGGTTTCTATCACGGTGTTGTGTTGCACCAGAAGTGCTTTAGTCATGCAGGCCACAAGACCCGGAAAGCTGTCTGTGGACAAATGCCAGCTCCCTTTACCTGAAAGTGAGATGAGCGCTGCAACCCCATAGTCACCTTTGACTGGACTTAACCATCCAGGGATCCTTTACCTTACAGTATATTTGGAAATGTGTGCTAGAGAACATATCCTCCCTAGGCACTGCCTGGACTTAGACCTGTTCATCATCAGCCTCCAACAAGGAGGCTGTACTTTTATGCCTTGCTCTGAAATTGATAAATGAGGCTGATGAGGAAAGCAGAGACAATGAAGAATATACACTAGATATTTTCTCATACACACAGCACTAGAAATCAGAGTTCTCCAATAAAATTGATCAGGAGCAACAGAATTCTAACATGTCTACAACTTTCAAATGCATTCGCTAAAAAAACCTCTAAGTTTCCTAGAGGAATCAAACTTTCTGCCAGTGGAGACAGAGTGCTGGATTTGACAATCTTTCTATGTGAGTCAACAAACCAATTCATATGATCTTCCCATTTCTATTTCACAAATCCATCACCATTCTATGCTTTGACCTCTCTTCAAAAGGGGACTATATACTTTTCATGGATGTCTTCCAATGACTAATTTTCTAATGCTTCCACATGACTTTGCAACTCTGAGAGAACCTACATACAAGATGTGAAATTCAATATCCATCCTCTATGATCAGATGGGCTTGCTCCTTATTGTGAAAATGGTATGTTCTCAAATATTTCATTCTGGCTACATTCCAAAGAAGGAAACAATTTAATTATGTGCTAGTGCTGTGAGGGCCATTAGATTGCTTAAGGTTGAGCTTTCAGAAGAACTGGCACTCAAGTCTATTGAAGATTATGTGTATCTCCAACTGTCCATGAGTCAATTAATAATGTGAATTTTTTCAACTAGAGGAGGGCAGGATTAGTTCTTATGACAGTTTGTTAATTGATTCCTGTAGATGTAATGCAGGCCATGATGACACCAGAGTCTAATTCTATTGAGTGGGATGTGAAGAAGACTGGGTGAATATTTCTCATAAAGTTCATTTTATAATTCTAGGTTCTGCATTGTGATTTTCATTTAAAGTACACCCTCTTATTTTCTTATTCCAAATGCCTTAATTAAAATTGATCCAAGTGACAGAATGTTAATAACACATTCAGTTATAATAATTTAAATTGGTTGTTCATGAAGGACTCAGGCGACAGGGCAAAACATCAGATCCTATGAATGGTAGTGTTGTGGCTGTTCCCTAACACATTTTGTGCCAATCAATTATGATGCTGTACCAAATTTACTAACAATGCAATCCTATATGAGTCTACTTAGAAGTAAGTCCCACTGCTTTTAATCTCGCACCTGAGTTTTTAAGATGCATATTTATATTTTATTGGTTTTTCACTGTTCCTGCTTTTTTAAAAAATAAAATCTTGCTGTGAGACACCCTGAGAACTTGATTCTACTGGTAGCTGGTCCATAAACACTATAAAAAAACAACTAGATAAGTACATATCAGATTTATCGGCTCCTGCATTGCTTCCAGTTCTCCTTCAGTTTGGACTACAGGTAAATGATATATCATGCAGAACCAGAATTGAAATAAGGGCCATCACTATTATTGAGATATATACTAAACAATTTTGTTGCATCAAAAAACACAAAATGAGGTTCTTCCTTAAAATACTGTGTGCTTATGTAGATGAGGGACCTTACATAGGTTTATCAAGAATAGGAGCTATGAAAAATGGCAGATATAATTTTAAAGGGCACATAAATCCTTTCACTTCGTGATATGAGAGAACCTCCTAATGCAGGTTAAATAGACCCAGAGGGGAAGTTATCCTTGAACGGTTTTCAGTAGGATTTTATTCTTTGAAGTTGCTAGCACTGGATACTGTCAGAGATAGGATATTGGGCTAGATAAACGGCTGGTTTGATTTAGCGTGGCAATGCATCAGGACTCTGCTGAATCAGCTCTGCTGGTTTCAGGGACAAAGAGCAGTTCAAGTGGATCAGATATACTCGTCCTAGAAAGGAACAGGTCTGAATTTCCCTCCCTGGTTCTCTTTAAGTGACAAGAAGCATAACCTTGAGCAAGCTAATTGCTCTCACTGTGCATTGATTTCTTTATCCCAGCCTTCGTCAACCTGTTGCACTCCAGATACTTTAGACTACATCTCTCATCAGCCCAAGCCAGCATGACTGCCATGTGGCCTGGGGTTCATGAGAGAAAACATCTGGAGGGCACCAGATTGGCTGATTTAGTCCCAGACAAGCAGTGACATTCAATTTTTCATGGGTCTATTTGTTTCCTTAAAAAAAAAAAAAAATGTATGTCCTACTTTTGACCTGTCAAGAGAGGTCTACATGCAATAAAGCCAATAGGAAACAATTTGGAATGAGTCAACAAGTAATAAAAGAAACCAAAGCTACTAACTATCAACTATTTCCCATTTTATCTCAAAGTCTGGTTGTAAAAAGCCTCCTAAAAATGGTAAGCATGCTGGCCTGATGTGCCTCATTTGCTGAGAAATGCTACACAGAATGTGTTACTGTGGAAAGGTCTAAGTTTGACCTGATTTTGTTCAGTGAAGTCCAAGACCTTAACACACATGAGGAGAAAGCTTCCTTTGGAGAACCTCACTCCAGGCCATTTTGGATTCTGCAGGGAAGCACTTTCAGTATGAATTGGTCCTGCAAATATAACTGAAAGCCAGTGCAGTTCCATGCTCACCCACACTCTGGTACAGGATCATGGCCACCACATTATGTTGGTGCTGACCTTTAAAGCCTCCAATAGCCTTGGTCCTGTATACCTGAAGGAGCATCTCCATCTCCATCTTTCAGCCCTGACACCGAGGTCCAGCTCTGAGGGTCTTCTACCAGCTCCCTCAATGCGATAAGTGAAGTTACAGGGAACCAGGCAGAGGACCTTCTTGATAGCGGTGCCTGCCCTGTGGAACGCCCTCCCATCAGATGTCAAGGAGATAAAGAACTGCAAAACTTTTAGAAGACATCTGAAGGCAGCCCTGTATATGGAAGTTTTTAATGTTTGATGTCACGTTGTGTTTTTATGTTCTGTTGAAAGCTGCCCAGAATTGGCCGGGGCAACCCAATCAGATGGGTGGGCTACAAATAAAGCAACAACCTACTACTGGAATGTGTGTATACTTTTCAAAGGTAGCCCTATACTGATTGCATTACAGTGGTCCAAGATGGAAGCTAACAAGACATATATTATAATGGCCAGATGTCCACCCTCCAATATCAGGAGAACCTGTGTCCCTCCAGCATGGCCAATGGTCAGGGATGATTCGAGTTGTTATCTGAAGAGGAACAGATTCACCATCTCTGTCCTAGCAACAGACATAGTTGAAAAACTGGACAAAACCAGTAAGGCTTCTTTTTGCACCAGTGTTCCATACTGATGTTCAAGCAGCAATGTTGGGTCTAGGTGAATCTCTAGACCAAGGGTAGCTAACTATGGCCCTCCAGATGTTGTGAAACCCGATATCCCATCAGCCTTAGCCAGCAGGTCAGGGATGGTGTGGGTTACATACCCCTGACATATATTGTGGGACTATTCCTGAAGGAGGTTGTGATCCCATAAAGAACAGGTTGGTCCCTACTCCCCATATCAACAAGGGTCCCCAATACGGTATCAAGAACTCTGTCTTATCAGAATGGACCTTAAGCTTACTATCCCTTACTATCCAACTGCTGGCAAGAATTCACCACCTCCCATGACCTCTATTAGAGGAATTCTATTTGAATAACATCTATTTGAGATGTCTTTGTGAGTTCCACTATGAACTGACCTAATTCACACCACTCAGGCCAAAGTTTAATGGAACGATGCTGTTAAAACAAATGGAAGATCTATCTGGTTATGTAATTTGTCTAGATCCTGAAATCATATTTCTTGGTAGTATTAAAGCTCATGTGCAAATGTCAAAGGAGCCAAAATTTGGGACTATGCTTTTAACACAAAGATCTTGCTTCTAAATGGAAATGAGAGATCACCCTTTTGATAACAGAAGGGTGCAATGTGCAATGATGCACAGATTCATTAAATTAACAGCATATGTGCAAAGCAGATAAAACCCACAAGCAAAGCATTTTTAAAGTGTCCATTTGTCCCTTTAGAGTGTCTCTTTTAATGATAATTAGAGTAAAAAAACCTGGGTTGGTTAAGAACTTGAGCCAAATCCAAATGTATTTGTGGAAATTATCTGCTGTTAGTTATTAATGTGGGCAAATGATTTGTGTATGTTTTCCCTCTGTGCTTGCTATAAAGTGCTATGCATGACATTATTAATCTCCATCTAGGATTATTGTAAGTATGATTTGGGATTAGTTAAAATCAATTTCATACTTTTTCTTTTTTTAAGGATACATCTGGGTCAGGGGTCTATTCCCAGGTGGGGTGGTAGTTCATCTATCAGTTCATATGATGGAGAGGTAGAAAGTTATACTATTATTTAGACTTATCAGTTGCTTGTTACCTAAAAGATCTCCAAATAACTTACATTTTAAAACACAAACATAAACCCATTATAAATTTTAAATATAAACCATGAACATTCTCATTCAAACATCTGCAATCACAGACAAATAAAAACAACATTGCCCCCACAACGTGTGCTTTGGGAGCACACTAAAATCAGAAAAAAACTCAGCTAATCTGGGGGGTAGGAACAAGTCTTCACCTGGCATCAAAAGATGTCAGCAAATGTCCCTGGCAGACCACAATAGAGAGAGTATTCCAAAAATGGGGAGCCACAACTAGGAGAGACTTATCATATACAGCAGCAAAGAGGAAAATATTTGTGTCAAGGGGGTAATTTTGGGGGAGGGGAGATCCAGCAGTAAGTGGGGACTTCTCTCTCTCTTCCTCCCCACTCAGTGGGCTGCCAGGAAAAGGGAAATTCTGTCTTGTCAGGGGTCTGAACTGCTTGCTTTAAGAGGCCTCCTCTTCTCCTTCTCCTTCTCCTTCTCCTTCTCCTTCTCCTTCTCCTTCTCCTTCTCCTTCTCCTTCTCCTTCTCCTTCTATCCAGTGGAGTAGTGTGAGGGTGCTGCAGAGGCAAAATTGTTAGGGCATCCATAATTTCAACTCCCGGTGCTGCCTCAATACAGCTGCACGCTTCCGTCACTGGGCTCCATTGAAAACAGGAACCAGGAAGTGAGCTCTCCACACAATGGAATAACTCTTCTTTTATTATCTCTGTGGCTGCAATCTCCTGGGTGACGTGGATGCCCTTAGGCAAATGAATGTGCATGTATACTCCATCAGTTTCCCTTCTCTCCAACCTCCGTGTGGCCCCAGGCACTGGCAACCCACACTATGCCACTGCTTCAATCACTTTATTGCAGCTCTCTCCCCCATTCCCCCCTCTCTGCCCAACTTCCCTCACTCGGGGTCCTCCTCCTGTGTGAAATTATGCTGAGGCCTGCATGTGATCTGTGGCTTCCCCACCCCTTCCCCACCCTTGTGCTACTCTTGTTTTGTGAGATCTCACCAGAAGCCGCTGCAGCTGCCACTGCTTCTCTACCAGTGGTGGTGGGCTGGGGCTGGCGGGGCACCCATGGGAGCACAGCCTTTTGCGGTTCTTCCACCTGAAGCAGCTGCCTCAGCTGGCCTCACTGGGGGGTCAGCTCTGCTATATTGACCCTAAAGCAAAATAAAATTCTGTGCAGGTCATTGTCCTCTTCCCCACCTCTTCAAGGCTACTGGACTAATGACAAACTCTTGAGGGTCTCAGACTCTGACCGCCAGGTTGCTTTGTATGCTGCAGAGCTTTTGCCAACTGGACGCCCTCATGATGTTTTTGACTACAATTTCCTCAGACCCCAGCCAACATAGTCCTAGTCCATAACATGTCTGGGGAAGGCTGATTTATAACCTCTCTCACACATCTCTAGACGGATATCTCCTGCTAATGGTGACTACCCACCATCACCAGCATTTTAATGTGCCTAATTTGCCAATGAGAAATTCTATCTGTCTGCTAAAGATAGCTTGGATCAAATAATCAAAGAGATTTCTTTTCACATTCTCAGTGGCAGAGGAGTGATAAGGATGAGAAGGAACATTTTCTTTTTGAGGAATCTAATCGCTCCCGCAATAAAATACAAGCAGCCTTTGTAGCCATGCAGGGGAAGTCAATGTGAAACAATTTGTGACAAAAACATGCTTTCCAGTGCAAAACAACTGATAATGGAAACTCTTTGACCTGGATTCCATTTTTCTTCTTTTTGGAGTAACTAATATACTTCAGCAGGAAAGAACAGCTCTCAGATTGGTCCAAAAAAAAGACAATATACAATTTGTGCATTAGGTGACATGGTTTTCTATTATATATATCTATATAGGAGAACATCAGGAGATACTTGCTTTTTCCTCTCTATTACAAACTGATTTTTTTTAAAAAAAGGATATTGAAAGAAAATAGCCTTTGCTAAAACAACTTATGCTCAATATGCAATAAACTTCAACGAGTTCTCTTTCACAGAGGGTGGAATGACCACTTAACAGCCTGAGTTCTCCTGTGCCCTTCTACTACTGAGGCAGAAATCCAGAAGAAATTGCTCAGGGCCTACTGAAGTACAGTAATGACAGTGACAGAAAGTTTCCTCCACATGTCAAATGTCAATGTGGTGTATTGACTGGACTACATTTGGGATAGCCTACGTTCCAGGAATATGCAAAAACCGTGAAAATCTCTAGAATGAGTAATTATAATATATAGTTCAATATAAGGAAATAGATTAACGTTAAATCGCCTAACACAAATATATAGAGCCTTAATAAGGGTTTTCTTGAAGAAATATATATATATATAAAGGTGTGTAGAACCTAAATAAGGATTTTCTTGAAAAAAGAAACCTGATGGGTTGCTGGCTAATAAAATCCCGTTTCACCGAGACTATCAGTTTCCTCAAAGGAAATTAAACTTGAAAGAAGGTATAAGAACTTAAGTTATAGGAGCCCAAACATAAATGGTTGAAAACCTCTGTTGTAAAAATTTGAATATCGGTCAATGATTCTGACCCAGGCTGCACAGTGAAAAAAACTTTACAAAAGGCTCGAACCTTAAGTTATATTAATGCAAATGCTTCAAACGGAACTCTTTTTGGACTCCAAGGAGAGTTGGAATTTGATAAGTCTAAACTATAGACGCTCTTGAAGAAAAAGGAGACAAATTCAAACTTAAGCTGTGCAACTCAAAACGTAGGCTGTAAAAATTCTCATGGTATACAAAGATTCAAAACTTAGGTTGTAATACTTGTAACAACACACTATAAACTCAAGAGAGGTTTAAAAAAACCTAAGCTATAGAAACCCCAAAGGGGGCAAAGATCAAACTTAAGTTAAACTAGCTTTTGTTAAGAAAAACCCAAAACTTGGGCTATAAAGGTTCTCATGATGTAAATGCTTCTGAAGGTCAGCCAAGACTGCTAAAGGGTGTTCTTTATCTCAGGTTTAAATACTAAAAGGTTGTGAATTTTTTAAAGGGGCAGATCACTCTACCAAACCAATGGGTGGGGCAGGTAAAAGTAAAGAAAGAAAGAGTAAAATCAGATAGATTTTGCCCCCGTGACTGTCTGTTTTGTTGCTAGGTTCCAGGAGTAGCTTGGTATGCCATGATATATCTCTGTATGACCAGATCTTGTTTTTCAGACAGATGCTGATACTTTTTTTTTATTCCAATAGGTATTTTATTATTGCTTCCTACTGCGTTCATGCCATCTCCTCTGGTTTTAAAAATGCCCATATTTGTTTCATTTTTAATTAATAAATATTTTCTTTTATTGTGACTCTTGTTTTTGTTAGCACCAATAATTTAAATACATAAATAATGTGTGCCAAGCACCAGGAGTAGGATTTAGGTTTAGCATGCCCCCCCTAAATTGTCAATCATGGTTTTTTTAAAAAAAATCTGTCCAGTCTGAACTATGTTACAAAATATACAGTTCTGACTTCAAATATTCATTGCTTTCTATGCTAGGCTGTAAAGAACTTGGGGGAAGGGGGAGAGAGAGAACCCCCAAAGCTATAAATAACTCAATCCCTCTCTGTATGACCAGTTGTAGATGGTGATGTATTGATTGAAAGGAAGGTTCATGCTGTAGAGCCTTTTAATGAAGGCTTAGCAACGACCATGATTTAAGACCATGAAAATGTTCTGTAGAGGTTGCTAAGAAACATTTAACAGGCACGTATCAAATCCTTAAGCCTAAGGATGAATTGTTCACTTGCTACCCATAAATTATGGTCAGCCAATGTTTAAGGAGACAGTGATAGAAGTGTATTATTGGTTCACAACAAACATCATCAGTGCTAAACTGCAGCAATAAATGCCATGTCCCTGGTGAACATCTTGGCTTAATAGAGACTCAGAGTTTTCAAAGAACGCTCACCACATCCATCACAGGATGGAGCGAGGATTGTATCTTGGCAGCCTTTGCTACAGTATGGCTTCCTCCACACAATATCAAGGTGACACTCACATTTATGAGCATAGCTGAGTTTTAGGCTAATTTGCGGGTCATTGTATGCAGTGTGTGTTTGTGTGTGTGTGTGTGTGTGTGTGTGTGTGTGTGTGTACTTTAAAGCGAGTCACAGTTTTAGACTGTGTTCGCTGGCAAAGTTAAAAATGACATGGAAATCCTGCGAACCTGTGAATAAATTCATTGAACTCAGTGGGATTTGCTTCTGAGCAAATGCACGTGGGGCCACAATGTAAGTTTAGCAGTGTTTCTATTTGAGTCAAGAAGTGTAACATCATTTGGCACTAGAATAATGAACTCCTTCCTCACTCCATTAGAAATGAGCTCCTATATTATTATTTATTGGATTTATATACCACCCTATACCCGGGGATCTCAGGGTGGTTCACAGATTGAATCTGGGACCTTCTGCATGCAAAAGCAAGTACTTTTCCACTGAGCTACAGTACAGCCCTTGCCCAAGATAAGAGGAACACAAGGAGCTGCATAATACTCAACCAGACTATTGGTGTATCCAGTTCAGCATTGTTTACACCGACCAGCAACAGCTCACCAGGGTTTAGATATAGGATATAGGAAACTGCCTTACACCTTCCAAGTCAGACCACTAGTCTATCTCACTTAGTACAGTCTACACTGACCAAGGAGTCATTCCCAGCCTTACCTGGAGATGCCAAGGATGGAACCTGGGACCTTTTGCAAAGCAGATGCTCTAACACAGATCTATGGTCCTCCCCCATATCATCTGTTCCATGCCCACTGAGCATGCTCAGTCCTCACTGGATGGTTTTCGCCCCTCACCCTGTTTCCCCCTACTTCTGCCAGCGTTGGGATCCTATATGAGATCCTATCATAATCTCTAACCAGAATATATTGCATTGCAACTAGAAAAATCAAAGAGTATTCCTTTCAAAGAGGAGTGGGTGTGGTTCAGCTGGTGACAACTGGCTTTAAGTTGCACAAACATCTGTTGAGGATGCTTCTGGTACAGTGTCTTATTTATTTATTTCCCACCTTTCCTCCAAGGGGCTGAAGGTGGCAGACACAGTTCTTTCCATTGCCATTTTATCCTCAAAGGTAAGTAAGGTAAGGTAGGTAGGTAAGGCTGAGGGAGATTGACTGGCTCAAGGCCATCCCATGCACTTTATGGCTGAGTGAATATTTGAAACTTGTTCTCCCAGATCCTAATGCAGTGCTATAGCCACTACACGAATAAGGAGAGGATGTTTATTATGATGAGATTTGTGGCCCAATTGGGTTGTCCTAAGCTATTCAAGGACTTAATTAGCAGAGCTAACAAAACTTACCTGTTAATAGTTGTCTAGCTAGAGTGGTGATAGACAAATGAGTTGTTGAGTCCTATTCTGGTGAAATATTTGGAAGAAGAAGAAGAAGAAGAAGAGGAGGAGTTTGGATTTGATATCCCACTTTATCACTACCCGAAGGAGTCCCAAAGTGGCTAACATTCTCTTTTCCCTTCCTCCCCCACAACAAACACTCTGTGAGGTGAGTGGGGCTGAGAGACTTCAAAGAAGTGTGACTAGCCCAAGGTCACCCAGCAGCTGCATGTGGAGGAGCGGAGATGCAAACCCAGTTCCCCAGATTACGAGTCTACCACTCTTAACCACTATACCACACTGGCTCTCTTTCTGATTTTCAAGGATGTTACAATATTCTGAATATGAGTTGTGAAATTTCCTAAGTTCTGTATGTATGTTTGGACAGATAAAGACATGTAAGGAATATCTGGATAGCACTAGAGTTAGTACTGAAAACCCACAAATGAAATGATATAGTAATTTAAAACAAACAACTCTCTTGATGCCTTCAGCAGAGCCAGACATATTGGTGTAGCAAGTGCTGACCTGATTAATAGAAAGCTCCTTACAATATGGAGTTGGCTGCGATTCATTTTGCAAGGAGGACGAGTAATTGCTGTGAAACAATGAAAAGTTGGTCCATTTAGAAATCTTACTTGAGATTGCTTTGTAAGAAACAACATGAAATGAGCAAAGTCTATTGTTCAAAAATCCTTTTTCTGCTGACCCTGGAAAAACGATTAAAGGAAAACTTCTGCAGTTGTTAAGACTTCATTTTGTCTAAAATGAAATATAGAACCAGGACAGTTCTTCAGTATGTGTTCCTAGCAAAACTGTTTGATCCAAAACCCAAATGAATTTAAAGGGTCCTCTGATTTTAATCAGTCAAATTCAAAAGCGAGTAGCAGTTTCACTGATCTTGGGTTTGTACATGAACTGTCATTGAAATACTGCTACACCTGCATTAATACCGGTAGGAAATTGATGGCACAGGTATGTTTAAGGTGGAGATGGGCAATCTCTTTCCTTAAAGCCAGCCAACCACCAAGCCCCTTACCACTCATGAGCTGAGGAGTGGCAGCTGTAGTGGTGGCTGTCCTATAAGTACAAAAGGGGCAAGGAAGATCAGACCTCTCCCCTCTCTGGTACACTCATCACAAGCACATGAAGGAAAACTGGAAAATGTATATTGGAAAATTTGTCCTTGGAAAATGCATATTTTCCCTCAAAAGCCACCAGGAAATTAGTGGACTTCTCCCAAGAGCTACTAGGGCTTTTTCTCCTGGAACTCAGTAGCAGTGCTATTTTTCTAGAAACAAGAGGTACCAGAACTCACCAGGAACGCCTCCCTTGTTCTCTTATAATGGCAGTGGTGTCCACCTGAGAGGTGCTGAAAGTGAGTTCCGGTGAGTTCTGGCTGAAAACAAAAGCCTTCTGCTGCCCATTAAGGTCAGCTTTCTTTCAAGGGAATAAATGAGACATGGGCATGCTTCAAGGACTGTGTCCAATATAGGAGAGGCTGACCAATTGGATATTTTAGGAGGTATTTACTGAGAGATATTTACCTCGGGCACCATAAAAGGTACTAGTGGGCACACTGGCACCCATAGCCCCCACATTGGCACCCCCTGTGCTAAAGGAGCAAAATGTTGGCTCTTCTAGATGCAAAAGAGTGGCTCTTTTATAAGAGTACTTGATGGCTGTCTGCATCTAATTGCAACATAACTCAGGATGCCATAAGGTGAACACAAATGTAACGTTAATAAAAGCATCCAGGTGATAACAGGATGTCTAATGACTTGCATGAATCTGAAGGGAACGGAGTGGGAAGGAACATTTTCAACTCAGGAGGAATTGTAGCCAATATTTTCCAGAAACCAACAGTAGGTAATTGCCTTATTAGAGTCTCCTGCTGCCATTTCCCTAGAAACAACAGCAACAAAACCACAAAAAAGTAAATGAACAAGGGGCCTTTTCTGCAGAAGATCTGTGCAAAAATAACTGCAGGCCAAGTCAGTGTTGGATAGACTTGATTAAGATTTTTTTTAAAAAAATGTCCCCTCCTTCAGCACAGTGACCACAGTGAACTGACCCCTCCCTCGACACAGTGACCAGGTAACATCAACTGTCCCTTGCAAAGAAGCTAGGAAAGGAAAGGGACGAGGGCACCACTCTATGAACCTGCTCCTAGTAAGACTAAAAATTACTAGGAACAACAACAACAACAAAAATGGATTAATCTGCCATCGTGCTTTTAACAGCATGACAGCGAAATTTACTTTAACCTGTGTGATCTTCACATGCCGTCAATAGCTTTCATCTTTAAAAGTCCCATTGATTTCAATTTAAAAACTTAATATTTTTATTAATGCACTTCTAGTAAAATTTGTAGGGATTTGCATTGTCTAGTGGTGTCTGGATTGTGCCCTATTATTTTATTTTTATCTTCCTCAACAGTCGATGTAGCTAAGATGATTACTCAAGCACCCTCGCAAACTTACAGCGTGAACCATGAGCTATCCATCCAAAGTTATAACATCTCAATTCCTCCTCTTTTTAAATTTCCCAGTCTGGGCTAAGTGGACCTTGAATAACACCCACATCTGTTGAGCAGCTAAGGACTGGATGCATGTTTAAGTGAGCTCATTGATTAATGAAAATGATGGAGCCATTATAAGAGGATAAACAGCTTTGAAAGCAGTCACTATAATGGAGATTAAGATTTGGTAGGTAATGACCCAGCAAGTCAACACAATTTAGCTGGTGGAGACCTTTAAATGGATTACACAAAGGTTTACCTGCTCTTGATGTATTACAAATGACAGTGGGCAACTCTTCAAATGACAGACTTCTTTAAAGTGTGTTTGGTTTCTGTGTGCATTTTAAGCTAAATTGTGGAACCTGTTTATAGGGGAGTGAACAGCGTCAAAACTGGAGTAGAGTAATCATCAGGAGTGCCAACTTGGCCTCACGACTGTGGGTGCCTGGGGTTGTGGGTGCCATGCAACATGCATGGCCCTGGCACTGAAATTTGTGGGTGCCTGAACCCTTCATGGGGAATTTTGTGGGCACTCAGGCACCCAGGGCCCCAGGGAATTGGCACCTATGGTAATCATCAAACATTATTAATACATGCTGACAAAGATTGGCAACTCCCCCCCCAACAACAATACAAGAACAACAATACTAGTAGCAACAAGTAGCAGAGAAATAAGAGATCTGGCTGATAAAAAAAAAGGTTTAGGCAAATTCATTGAGGATATGACTATAAATGTCTAATTGAAGCCCCCCATATACCTTAACGGGGGACGCGGGTGGCACTGTGGGTTAAACCACAGAGCTGAGGGCTTGCTGATCAGAAGGTTGGCGGTTCGAATACCCATGACGAGGTGAGCTCCCGTTGCTTGGTCCCTGCTCCTGCCAACCTAGCAGTTCGAAAGCATATCAAAGTGCAAGTAGATAAATAGGTACCTCTGCAGCGGGAAGGTAAATGGCATTTCCGTGAGCTGCCCTGGTTTGCCAGAAGCGGCTTAGTCATGCTGCCCACATGACCTGGAAGCTGTACGGCCAATAATGCGAGATGAGTGCCGCAACCCCAGAGTCGGTCACGACTGGACCTAATGGTCAGGGGTCCCTTTACCTTTATATACGTTAACTCTTTATAGAGATGCTTGGGCTCTCTTCTACGTTGAATGAACACACATGCAGAGGGAGGTGATATCATGACAGCAGGCACTGCTTCTGCACAAGATAAGGAATTTTCCTTTCCAGGGCTACAGGTTGACCAGCAATGTTTCTATGCACCAAAGAATACACACTTGGCAGAGGCAAAGGCTGCCACCGCTACATATTCATGTTCTGTAGAAAAGTGGAGACACCTGAAGAGGGCTTTATGTCTAAAGGGATCCTCTTTTGACCCAAGACTTTTCTCCACAGACAAAGAGACTGTCTTTTGATTTAGGAGGGAATTACAGGGTGCTTGGGGGGGGGGATAGAGCTATCTATAAGTGGCAGGTGTCACAAGCAATGTTGTCCACTAACCAGTATTGTACTGATCTATTAATAACATTCTCTCACATAGTCAGTACTGGGAACTGAAATAGTTCTGGGCTGAACATTTCTCCAATCCCTCCCCCCTTCCCTGTCAATTAATGAGAAAAATGTTGGTTTTGGAAATTTTCAAAGGAGAGAGAAAATCAGTGAAATTCTCAGATGTGAGGTTTCACTTTTGAGATGGCTGAAGTTGGTTTGTAACTGTCCAGAGTGCTGAAAAATTATACTGGAAAGAAATTTTTTACACACACCACCCTCAGTCACCTCACGATAGGGATAATCAAATCTGTCCATTTCGTTTTTTTTCTAAGTTTTGCATTTTTTCAGTCTTAAAGTCCGTACTCCATATTTCCACATCAGTTTCTGGACATTTCTTTTGTTAAAGGGCTCACGAAAATGCATCAATGTATTTATCCGAATATACATCCCTAATATGAACATTTTTACAAAGTAATGTGTTTTATAATGCATTATTGTTGCATTAGCCGGAAAGGCATATCTTCTGAGCTTACGCCAATAAAACTCAGAGACTTTAGGAGCTAGGAGTCCATTATTGTTTATTGCAAAGCAATAGGTTACAGCGGAATCTTTCCCAAATCTGCAACCCCGCCTAAAGGTCCAGGCAGGGGTATTTATTACATTTCAGACAAAGGATTTCAAATTAACCAATAAAGTTCATCATTACCTCATATTAGTTTACGTATGTCCATTACCTAATTGGTCGCGCTGGTCGATGATCTCCGGCGGGCTAGGGACAAAGGTGAGACAAAGTATTTATCCTAATACGCAGGCGCAATAAGCATTGCTAAGTGTACATTGATGCTCAGAGATCTGTTACATTTTGTTAGTATGCGTGTTGGGAACCTGTGTTAGCTCTTTGTGCATGTATCAACTTATGTTCTAGCTTATGAAGGGCATCTTTGTGTGATTGACGTATTTGCTGTACTTTCCAGTAGGGAAGGCTTCTTTTGCCAAATCATCAGTTTCTTTAAAGCAACAGGTTATCATGACGTCTCTATAGAAGCATATTCAAGGATTTATAGGGGTTCACATTATCACATTAATTGGGGCCCTTTGGGCCACTGCTACATTATAACACAGTTTTGTATGTTATTTTCACCAATGTATGCATTTTAACGAATATTTTAGCCTTGTTTGTACACATTACTTGGTTAGTGAAGTGTGTTAGTATTTGTAATGTAATTTCATTGGAAATGTATTTCACAAGAATAAATGGTATTGGGGGAAGGAGGTGGCAGTCGGCAAATGGTAGTTGGCAGTTGGGAATTGGCAGTTGATTGGTTATTCTGTTAGTTCTATCTTGACTATGAAGGTGAGATGTTTGGAAACTTCATGCAGACGCTGTCAGGAGGAGTTTGAAAATAATATTTGTTGTTCAACTGTTACCAACCTGACAAGTAAAAAGATTTATCTTCAACTATTTGTGTAAGACATATATTTTTTTTAATCACAAATAGTTAGAAAAAGTACACTGTGAAATTTGGAGAAGAGCATGTCGTGCCTTCGGCACATGTAAAGATTTTTATAGATGTATTTAGATTGTATTGTGTTGGTCGGTGCAGCTCCACCTACTGGCCAGAAAGAATGTTGCAACGGATGGCAGTTGTTGGCAGTTGCTGGCAGAGGTGTATGAGGGGAGGGGAGTTCATTTGGTGAGAGAGCCTGAGGGATTTCTGTTACATGTTTTCCATCTGTGGAATCGCATCGTTGTTTTACTGCAATACTTGTCTTTTACCCGATCTTTGTCTTTATCCAAATCTTTGTTTTTATCTTGATCATGTCTATTAATAAAGCAAAATATACAGAGACAGTCTCTTTAATCAAAGACAAAAAGGTTTACCTGCATGTCAAGCTACGTACTCCACCAGGCAGCGTAATGAGGACAGAACAGTGCACATTTCAAAGTATGACTATATTTCAGTCCATGTACGGTTTTGGAAAGTGTGAATTAGGTGAGGTCGCTTTTAAATAAAAATTGATTCCAGTTTCTCTTCCATCCCTACTTAAAGTAAGTTCAAGATCCACACCCACTTAAATTCTAAAGAAATTCTAGTGTCCTGAGAATGAGGCACAAAAATTGAAGCTTTTTTCTCGGGGGTGAAAACCTCTGAGAAACTGGAGGACAGATTTTGGCACAGATCTGAAAAGCCAGTGAAACCTAAACCATCCCTGAGTCTACCCATAAACTGCTATGTTCACATCACATTTGGATCTCTCTCTCTCTCTCTCTCTCTCTCTCTCTCTCTCTCTCTCTCACACACACACACACACACACACACGGGGGGGGGGGAGAGCGCTTACCAAATTTAACTCTGGTTCTATCCCAGTCTGCCAAACTCCTTTAAAATCAGATTTACTAGGTTCTCTCTCACAGACTACGCTCTTTCTGTCCTGTCTCTCTTGAAAGAGTCATAGCTATTTGATAAGTGAACATTATAGTAATGTTTTGACAGGTCAGCATGTTCTCATACTATAGATTTTTAAACACAGAATTAATTAATTGATCTGCCTACAGTACCATGTTTCCTTCTAGTAATTAAGCAGAACTTTAATTTCGGTTAATAACATAATCATTGATTTCCCCCACCTGCCATATTAGGATTAATTTAATCTTTCCATGCTCATTGATTTACAAATTCATCAAGGTTTGTTCAATTGTAACTTTTATGGTTCAAATAACCCCCACCCCTGAAATGATTCTCAAATTAAGTGCCACTATATTTCTGAGTCATTCTTACACAGTCTGTATAAGAAAATGAAAGAAGTTATGTTGGGTATCCAAAGCAATGATAGGGAATTAAAATTTAAAGGGAAAGCATCAGCTTAGGATGTGGCATGTCTCTGGCTCAGCTAGCTGATTCCCAGGCTTACCTGGTGTTAAGTCCCTAACTCCAGCTCAGCTCCATGCTCAATGGGGGACCCTCTGAAGATGATCTGCCATTGGAGGCAGATGGATCCAATTCGTTTCCAGACAGCCCTCAGGGATTTTCTGGTGGATATGACAGGAGTACCTGTTGAAGCCTTGGCCAACTTATGGAATATCTTGATGGCTTGGGCCATTGACATGATTGCTCTTGAGCACCCTCTCTCAATTCATGGGAGGAAACAAGCTGGGAGATGTCTGAACACGAGTGGAGGAAGACTCTAATGAATGAAATCAAATCTGATGATGGCTCATCATCAAGCCTACCTAGTGGCAGTGGAGGCAGCAAAGAAGACATACTGTGCTGGTCCCGTGGGGTATCCAGGAAGCGAGGTCGAAGTCCGGTCCGAGGTCAGAGGTACGTGAAGGCAGTCCGAATAAACAGGAGCAGGGTCAGGGCAAGGAGTCCGGCAAGGTCAGGGACGGAAGGATAAACAGGAAACCAAGGCAGGTCAAGAGTTCAGGCAGAACAACCGGGCAGGGAGCAAGCAGAACTCTCCAGCAACGATGTTGCTCCTGCGACTTGGGACTGGGACTGGCCGGCTTTATCTGTCCCGAGGCGAAGGGCGGCTACGATCCCCAGGTGACTCGCCTCTCCTGGCTTGGAGGCGAGCACTCCTCCTGCGAGAACTTAGTTCCCTTCGCCTCTCTGCCCTGAGCCTTTGCAGCTCAGGAGAAGCTGGAGGGTTACCGGACCCAGAGGCAACCTCAGCTTCCCCTGACTGGGTGGGGAGTGGAGCACCTGTAGGCAGTAAGTCCTCCATCCCATTAGGAGCCAGATCAACCTCAGCCGAAGCCTGCACCTGAGGATCCAGCACAGGTGAGTCCCCTTGAGACCCAGGCCCCAGCCCTGGCTCTGCTGTTTCTGAGGGCAGTGAATCCTGTGCAGGCTGGGATCCCTCAGGTTCAGCGTCTGAGTCTGACTCCCAGGCCATCACACCATCCCCCCTCCCAGGCCCCCCCCTCAACCGAGGGGCCGGACCAGGCTTGCTGGGGTAAGACGCATGGAAATCACGGAGGCATGCAGGTGCGTGGACGTTCTCCGCTGGTTCCCACGAACGATCCTCGGGCCCATACCCCTTCCAGTCAATGAGGTATTGGAGCTTCCCCCTGCGGTATCGAGAGTCAAGAATGTGCTCCACCTCGTACTCGGGCTCCCCCTGAACCAAAACTGGCTGCGGTCGTGGATGGTCTGGGTGGAACTCGTCGGGCGGGGCGACCGGACTGAGGAGGGACCGGTGGAATACCGGGTGGACCTTCAGGGTCGAGGGTAACCGGAGACGGAATGCCACTGGCGAGACCTGGTCCACGATTGGAAATGGGCCGGTGAAGCGAGCATCCAGCTTCCGCGAAGGCCGAGAGGGGTGCAGGTGGCGAGTGGAGAGCCATACCAGGTCGCCGACACGGAGTTCTGGTCCCACCTGGCGGTGGCGGTCGGCCTGGGCCTTGTAAGCGTCCTTGGCCTGGCGCAGCTGCTCCATCAATAGTTGTTGCTGAGACTGGAGCTCCTGGAGCCAGTCGGTCACTGCGGGGACAGCGGATGCTGGCAGCACGTCCGGGAACAAACGTGGATGGTAACCGTAAGTGGCCTGGAACGGGGTCTGTTGGGTGGAGGCGTTCACCGCATTGTTGTACGCGAACTCCGCCAACGGCAAGTGGTCGACCCAGTCGTCCTGCTGGAAGCTGCAATAACACCGGAGGTACTGCTCCAGAACTGCATTTGCTCGTTCTGTCTGGCCGTCAGTCTGCGGGTGGTGGGCCGACGATAGACAGACCTCCGTCCCGAGGGCCTGGTGTAAGGCTCGCCAGAAGCGGGATGTGAACTGGACGCCCCGGTCGGATACCAGACGCTCGGGTAGGCCATGCAGGCGGAAGACATGCTGAAGGTACAGTTGAGCCGTTTCCTTAGCTGTGGGTACAGATGGGCAGGGGGCACAGTGCACCATCTTAGTGAAATGGTCTGTGAAAACCAGGAGGCAGGTACAGTTACGAGACGAGGGTAAGTCCACCACAAAGTCCAGCGAGACCGTGTGCCAGGGACGTGGTGGGACTGGCAACGGCTGGAGCAGGCCAGGGGGTCGCCCAGTAGGACCCTTGGCCCGCCGGCAGACGTCACAACCAGCAACGTAGCGTGCCACGTCAGCTTTCAGGCGGGGCCACCAAAACTCACGGCTTACCAGATGGGTGGTCCTGTACCGCCCGAAGTGACCCGCTGCCGGGGCATCATGGGACATCCGGAGAACCTCGGCTCGCAATGGTCCTGGCGGGATGTACAGACGACCCTGGTGCAACAGTAGGCCCTGGTGCAGGGCCAGCCCTGGATATCGAGGGCATGACCCATCGGACAGTTCCTGGAGCCGTTCTTGCACCCAAGCATCGACCCGTTGCTGTTCCCGCACCCGAGCCCGCAGTGGCTGAGCCTCCCGAGTGGCCAGGAATGCGGCTGGTGGTAAGATCGTCGTTGGTACTGCCTGCTGTACCGTGTCTGCGACGTCCTCGGGTTTCCGGGACAAGGCGTCCGCCTTCCGGTTCTGGGAGCTAGGGATGTAGCGGATCCGGAACTGGAACCGGGAAAAGAACAGCGCCCACCGGATCTGCCTTTGGTTCAACTTGCGGGTGGTCTGGAGGTACTCCAGATTCCGGTGGTCAGTTCTCACTTCCACTGGGTGTCGTGCCCCCTCAAGATGATGGCGCCAGACCTCAAAGGCCACCTTGATGGCCAGTAGTTCCCGCTCCCACACGGTATAGTTACGCTCCGCCGGAAGGAGCTGCCGGGAGTAGTAGGCGCAGGGTAACAGTGGCGCATCAGGTCCGTGTTGCTGGGACAAGATGGCACCGAGAGCCGTACTGGAGGCGTCAGTCTCCACCACGAAGGGACGAGAGGGATCAGGATGCTGCAAAATTGGCGCCTTCTGGAAACAGGCTTTCAATCCCTGGAATGCCACCTCAGCCTCCTCATCCCAGGCGAAGGGCGTCTTGGGGCGCAGCAGTCGGGTCAACGGGGTGGTGCGATGAGCATAGTCCGCAATGAATGTCCGGTAATAGTTGGCGAACCCCAAAAACCGCTGTAGGTCCTTGCGGTTCCGCGGCGCCGCCCACTCTTGAACCGCAGACACCTTCCCAGGGTCCATCTGCACGCCGTCCAGGGAGAGTCGGTGTCCAAGGAAGTCCACTGACCGCTGGTGGAACTCGCACTTGCTGAGTTTAGCATACAGGCGGTGCTCCCGCAAGCGCTGCAACACAGACCGGACATGACTCTCGTGGCGAGCCGGGTCACGGGAATAAATCAAAATGTCATCTAGGTACACCACCACGTACTTGTCTAACAAGTCCTGGAACACGTGGTTGATGTACCGTTGGAACACGGCGGGCGCGTTGCATAATCCGAATGGCATGACCAGGTATTCGAACTGCCCATAACGGGTCCCGAATGCTGTCTTCCACTCGTCCCCGGCACGGATTCGAATCAAGTTGTAGGCCCCCCGGAGGTCTAGTTTGGTGAACATCTGCGCCCCCTGCACCCGCTCCAGCAGCTCCGCAATAAGGGGCAAGGGATACCGGTCTGGGATGGTGATCTTATTCAGGGCTCGGTAATCATGGCAAAGGCGAAGCTCCCCACACTTCTTCTTAACGAAGAGTACTGGAGCGGCCGTGGGAGAGGTAGAGGGCCTAATGAACCCGCGCTCCAGGTTCTTGTGAAGGAAGTCCTGCAGGGCTTCACGCTCTGGCTCTGAAAGAGAGTATAGGCGACTCACAGGCAGGGGCGCCCCGGGCTGGAGGTCTATGCCGCAGTCGAAGGATCGATGAGGAGGCAGCCGGTCTGCTCCCTGTTCCTCGAACACGTCTACGTAGTCCCGGTACACGGCGGGGAGCGTTGACGCAGCCTCCCCCATGGAAGCGGCCGATAGCATCTCGGACTGAGCATTCGAACCCGAGTCTGGGAAGCGTACAGTTCGATTGACCCAATCGATCTGAACATTGTGAGACTCCAGCCAGTCCATCCCAAGCACCAGCGGAAACCGGGGCATGGTGGCAATGTCCAGGGTACGTACCTCCCGGTGCTGCTGGTGGCACAGGACCAAGGGCTGGGTCTCCCGAGTAACGGCGCCCGACCGCAGGAGCCGTCCGTCAATTGCCTCCACCTGTACCGGTTCTAGCTTGTTCTGGAGCGGCACCCGATGCTGAGCCGCGAAGGCAGAGTCCATATAGGAGCGGGTTGCCCCCGAATCCACTAGAGCGTGGGTGAGAATCCAGGGCCCGCCGGGGGGGTACAGACGCACCGGGATCATGAGGTGTTGCAATTCCACCGGTGAGGGTCCATCATGTGACGCTTGGGGCCCCAGGTAGCCTGGGCCATTGGCTACTGGGGTTGGCGTGGTTCCCTGCGGCTGGCATTTCTCGGGGCAGGTTCGGGCGTAGTGTCCACTCCCACCGCAGTAGAGACACAGGTTCCCCTCCCGACGCCGAGTCTTCTCCGAGGGGGAGAGGCAAGGTCGTGCTGCCCCGAGCTGCATCGGCTGCTCCGGTGACTCGGCCCTGGCCGTGGAACTGCTGGGAAGCACCGGAGCCGGGAGCCCAGAGTGCCGGCGGGCCCGGGCCTGGCGACGGTCCTCCAACCGATCATCTATCTGCAGACTCCGATGGACGAGGGCATCCAGCGTGGCGGGGCGATCCAACGTGGCCAGCTGGTCCAGTATCTCGTCCGAGAGCCCCTCGAGATACTGGTCCCGAAGTGCGGAGTCGTTCCAGGTCAAGTCCTGCGCCAACAGCCGAAATTCCGTGGCGTAGGCGGCCACTGTGGACTTGCCCTGTTTCAACCGCCGAATCGCCCGATTGGCTTGACTCCCCTTCTGGGGGTTGGCGAACGTGGTTTCCAAATGGTTGCAAAACCCCCTATAGTCTGTCAGCAAGGGGGAGTCTTGCTGGAGCAGCGGCAACGCCCACTTGGCCGCCTGGTCCTTCAGCAAGCTGATCAGGAAGTGCACCTTGGTGCGGTCGTCGGGGAAATCCCGGGCTCGCCCCTGAATATACAGCTTGGCCTGGGCGAGAAACATGGGAAAGCTGGTCGGGGACCCATCGAATTTCTCTGGCAGGGCCACTGGGTACTTGCCTGGAGCTGGGGCGTCGGCACCAGGAGCCAGTAAGGCATCCAAACGCTGCTGAAGCGCCGTAACCGCACTGCTTAGCTGCTGCACTGTGTGGGTCAAGACCTGGTTCTCCTGGGCCAATGCTACCAGCTCCGCCGCTTGGTCAGTCATGACGACAGGTTCCTCCCGAACGCACCCCAACGAAGGGGGAGTGCGGGTGTGGCAGGAGCAAACTGTGCTGGTCCCGTGGGGTATCCAGGAAGCGAGGTCGAAGTCCGGTCCGAGGTCAGAGGTACGTGAAGGCAGTCCGAATAAACAGGAGCAGGGTCAGGGCAAGGAGTCCGGCAAGGTCAGGGACGGAAGGATAAACAGGAAACCAAGGCAGGTCAAGAGTTCAGGCAGAACAACCGGGCAGGGAGCAAGCAGAACTCTCCAGCAACGATGTTGCTCCTGCGACTTGGGACTGGGACTGGCCGGCTTTATCTGTCCCGAGGCGAAGGGCGGCTACGATCCCCAGGTGACTCGCCTCTCCTGGCTTGGAGGCGAGCACTCCTCCTGCGAGAACTTAGTTCCCTTCGCCTCTCTGCCCTGAGCCTTTGCAGCTCAGGAGAAGCTGGAGGGTTACCGGACCCAGAGGCAACCTCAGCTTCCCCTGACTGGGTGGGGAGTGGAGCACCTGTAGGCAGTAAGTCCTCCATCCCATTAGGAGCCAGATCAACCTCAGCCGAAGCCTGCACCTGAGGATCCAGCACAGGTGAGTCCCCTTGAGACCCAGGCCCCAGCCCTGGCTCTGCTGTTTCTGAGGGCAGTGAATCCTGTGCAGGCTGGGATCCCTCAGGTTCAGCGTCTGAGTCTGACTCCCAGGCCATCACACATACTTTGCTGTGCCCATTGCATCCTTATTGCACCGTTCGACAGAACTTTTCCCTCACTGCGAGAAGTGAGGTTACAGGGAAACAGGCAGAGGGCCTTCTCGGTAGTGGTGCCCGCCTTGTGAAATGCCCTCCCATCAGATGTCAAGGAAATAAACAACTATCTGACTTTTAGAAAACATCTGAAGGCTGCCCTGTTCAGGGAAGTTTTTAATGTTTGATGCTTTGTCGTGTTTTTAATATTCTGTTGTGAGCGGCCCAGAGTGGCTGGGGAGGCCTGGCCAGATGGGTGGGGTATAAGTAATAAATTATTATTATTATTATTCCCTCTAACATTTCTCTGATGAAAATGGGGACATCCTAAGGAAAAGTGGGACATTCCAGGATCAAATCAGAAACCGGAATGGCTTCTATACATCCGGGATTATCCCTGGAAAATAGGGACACTTGGAGAGTCTGCTCTTCTTACAGTAGCCAACTAGATGCTCATGGGAAACCAGCAAGTAGGACCTTGAGTAGGACTCTGCTCACCTGAGATTACCAGCACCTAGCATTCAGTGGAATACTCCATCTGGCACCTTTCCGTGACACATAGAAAGTTTAGATAGACGACATCTCTATAAGCATAATTGCAACTGACTCACTTGTCTTCTTGGTTTGGCAAGAAGTATCCAGGCACCCAAACAAGCAACAATGGATTATTTCTGCTGTTACAAGAGGCCAAGCTGAGTACACAACCTTATCCACCAGGAACATATATTTATAAGTGTAAGATTCTACAGAACTGCAGCCAACTGCTGACATACGCTGTTTGAAGCGCATTCGGCTAAGCTTTGCCCTTACAAAAGCCCTGCTGAAACAAAGCGGGGAGGAGGCTGATTGCACCCTTTGTAACTCTTGAGTGTTTTTTAAACAGCTCCATTAGAATTAGCAGCCGACAAGTACAAAAGTGGATGCAAGGTTTTTGTCCAAGTGCATTTTACAATTACAGACAAACGATTAAGCTGCTTTGAGGGAACTAATCCTACACTTTGAGCCCTGTGATTCTAGCAAGCTTTTGTCCGATGACCACTTAAGCCATATTTCCCTTATCGTTAATGCAAGTGAGCTGCTGTAGCCAGAAAAAATCGATCTGTGGCATCGAAAGGAATACTTTTAATTGAAACAGCAGACATTTAAGATACTGACAAATAGGAAGGGAAGCTGGAGGGGGCGGGGAGAGAGAGAGAAACAGGGAGAGGTGTCTTCTTAACAGAATATTTGTTAGGGTTGAATAATAATAAGATCCTAGGCGGGGAACCCGGGTGACGACACTGATGTCCTTCAAATGGCAGCTCTCAGTCTCATTGCTTTCTCGATAAATTTGGCAACCTTCTCTGTTATCAAGCTATTCTGGTCGGCTAGGAGTGAGAACAGTTTGGCTTCGCAGGAGCGGCCCAGGATGGCAGATAGGAGCGGCGTTATGATCTCCTCCCTCAGATCTTTGTATAGGGAGCAAGACAAGAGAACGTGTGACGCAGTCTCTACGTAGCCAGCTCCACAGGGGCAGAGCCGGTTCTCGAATGAAATTTTTTGATATCTGCCTTCGAGGACAGCTGAGGGTAGCATATTTAGTCTGGCCAGTGTAAAGGCCCGTCTGAATTTTGGGATAGATAGGATCTTATTATTATTATTCGTATTATGTTTTATCATTACTATTTTATAACCTCTGCTAAGTTTTAATCTGTTCTCTTGATGTTATGGCCTATTGGCTACACAAATAAAGTTTATTTATATATTGTTAGGGTTGGGTAGTGGACAAAATACTTCTCGCGAATATTGGTCAGATCAAAATGGAGGCCTGCGCATTCACACAAACCCATCCACCTACCCAACAAAATTTCAATTAGGCTCCCCAATTTCCCGGAAGGTTAAGGGGTGAGGAAGAATGCCTATAAAACTCCATGTAACTTCATGTCTTGGCAAGATGCATCCCCTAAAACACTATACAGTGGATGAAAAAGGGGAGCTCTGTTATTCACCCGGTTGCCTGGTCAGGGTTGGCCTTCCTCCATCCTTACTCTAGAGCTCTAAATGGGCAGATTGAAACTTAGTTTTCACTGGGATGTCAAGATTCACCAACCAGAGACAGATGGAAAATGGCATCAGAGGAGATATTATGTATACAGTGGTACCACAGGTTACATACACTTCAGGTTACATATGCTTCAGGTTACATACGCTTCAGGTTAAGAACTCCGCTAACCCAGAAATAATGCTTCAGGTTAAGAACTTTGCTTCAGGATAAGAACAAAACTTGTGCTCTGGCGGCACAGTGGCAGCGGGAGGCCCCATTAGCTAAAGTGGTGCTTCAGGTTAAGAACAGTTTCAGGTTAAGAACGGACCTCCAGAACGAATTAAGTACTTAACCAGAGGTACCACTGTATCTCAGGGACCCAGGTGGCACTGTGGGTTAAACCACAGAGCCTAGCACTTGCTGATCAGAAGGTCGGCGGTTCGAATCCCTGCGATGGGGTGAGCTCCCATTGCTCGGTCCCAGCTCCTGCCAACCTAGCAGTTCGAAAGCACATCAAAGTACATGTAGATAAATAGGTACCGCTCCGGTGGGAAGGTAAACGGCGTTTCTGAGCGCTGCTCTGGTTCGCCAGAAGCGACTTAATCATGCTGGCCACATGACCCGGAAGCTGTACTCCAGCTCCCTCGGCCAGTAAAGCGAGATGGGCACCACAACCCCAGAGTTGTCCGCGACTGGACCGAACGGTCGGGATACCTTTACCTTTAAGACACTTTGAGCATGCTGTTAATGGAAAGGTAGCATACAAATGAAGTGATGCTGCTGCTGCTGGTGGTGCTGCTGCTGCTGATGGTAGGAACCACATGACCAGCTGCATAGGAACCACATGAACACTACTTTGAGTTACAAAATGCAAGAGAGACAGAACATAGGGCTGGCATAAATGCACAAAATGATGCAGTCTCTTGGATAGTTTCTAAAGGAGCCTGCTTGGAATTAATGCTGAAATCCCTCATTAAAACAATTGTTCTAGTTCTACAAGTGACTTGGCTACGCAAACACTACTGGAGAAACTTCTCTTTCCCACTTTTGATCAAGGCAAGTTGACGTAGCAGAGAAAGTGTTGAGCTTGTAGTAGTGGGTGCTTAGCTCCCTGCTCAACCATGAAGCTCCCTGGATGGATCTTAGAATCATTTTATCTGTATCTATGTCTTTTGTTTGCTGCTTTAAAATTCTTCAAGGAATGGGATACAGAGACGCTTTTCTGCTGGAGGTCATCTCTAGAAAACAGGTATTAACTGTATAGTAGAGCGGGAGCACTGTATGGGGAAAATGATGATGATGATGTTGTTGTTGTTGTTGTTGTTGTTGTTGTTGTTAAACTTTTTATCTCACTCTTCAGCCAAAAAACTAAAAAGGTTGTTCAGAGGTAAGACAGTCCCTGCCCTCAGTTTAAGATAATGTTACAATTAACCTGAGATAACCAGTGGAAATAGGTATTCATGAAAAAGCCCCAAAGTTTAATTCTCCGGTTGCTTTCCATTTGGAGAGGATTATTATGTTTGTTTGCTCTATGAAGACGGAATAATATTTACGATTAATTGGGCGTATAGGATGGAAATAATGCTTGAAAATGCAGTTTTGTTATTGATGGGTATATATCAATAATTTGATTTAAAATAATTACCTTTAAAAAAAATGATAGAGTTGGGGAATGCCTGTGTTTCAAGAAACTCCCAATCACACCTTCCCTGAGCAAAGAATATAGGAGCATTAATGAAAGAACAAACATAAATAAGGGTAGATTACAGAGGTTTTGAAGCAAGAAATTGATTCAGAATCAGGGGAAAGTTCTTTTAATGCATGTTTTGCTGATTTATTATCGCTGTACTCCAGGAGCTTACGAAAAATGCATTTCCATCCATCATCCTCTTTCAAAAGGTTGATGGAAATCAGCCTCTCTGCCAAAGAAAAGAAATACTTGGTAACAGCAGACTCCCCAGACAAAACAATGGGGTGTAAATCTAGTTAGTCGGATCACATGGTTTAAGTCCACTGAGGCTGGCTTTACATCATGGCAATCAATCGCAATCGCTCTCCGTTGGTGTTCAATGGTCATGTAACATTTCCCATTGTAGAGACTCATGATACAGTTAGCATTTATGCTCCAGCCAGCCTCACGTTCCTAGCAGGACTGCATGGTCTGTGGGAGGTAAACTGAGAGCAAGGATGGAGGAAAATAAAGTCAGTGTTGTCTATAAAAATAAACCTTAACACCTTCCAAACAGTAACCAACCATGTTTGGGAATATTGATTTGCATATTTGGAATATTTGCCATGTTCTATTCTTAATATCATTTTTTTTAAAAGCCAGAGCCAAGAACTACTTTTGAAACAAGAGTGCCCCCTTTAGTGAAAAATATTTATTATTATTATTATTATTATTATTATTATTATTATTATTCAGCCTTTTTGGTGCATCAATTACAGCACTTTTCCCATACAGCACTCAGTTTTTACTCTCTACCAACATCACAAAATAGCTTCCTTAGAGGATGTGTAAATGTATACTTTCTTATATTAGTGTGTAATATAATCACATGTGTCTACACAATGAGTAAGGTAACATACCATTAGGGATGTTGAAGAATTCAGACAAAAAATGGAAACAGGAGTGGCAGTTGATGATACTCACTTATTCATTCAATGTTTGGAATAGAAATCAACCCAGCAGATGCAGCTGGTATTCATTGTTGTTTTCAGTCTGCAAATGATATATAATTGATTACATTTCCTGGTCCATTTGCATTGTGTTTCCTATGCATTGAAATTAATGGAGCGGAATAAAGTGATGACAACATAACTCATGCTAGTTATGCAATTTTGCCACAGGAGACCACAAAATAAATAACAACTAAAGCATCCAAGACAGATGTCCATCAAAACCTCTGCTTGAAAACCTCCAATGATGGAGAGTCCACAAACTCCTGAGGGAGTCTGTTCCACTATTGAACAGCTCTCACTGTCAGAAAGTGTTTCCTGATGTTTAGTAGGAATCTTCTTTCTTGTAACTTGAAGCCATTGGTTCCAGTCCTACTTTCCAGAGCATGAGAAAACTAGCTTGCTCCATCTTCCATGTGACAGCCCTTAAGATATTTAAGATGGCTATCCTATCTCCTCTCAGTCGCCTCTTCTCCAGGCTAAACATACCCAGCTCCTTCAACCATTCCTCATAGGGCCTGGTAGACCTCAGACTTTTTGCTTGCTGAATTGGAGCAGCAAAAGGAGCTCATGGCATCCCAGCATCTAAAGTATTGGAGAGTGGTCAAATTACTTTGGCACCTGAGACAGAAAACTCCAAAAGGATGGTTGTTGGAGGCAAGCATCACCATCCTTTAAATATCTAACCATCTGCTGCCCTTTCATGACACACAAAATCGGCTCTGCCTTACGTGGCTGTCTCCCTCTGCCTCAAAGTTGCATAACGGCACACAACATCAGTGATAGCACATAAATCTCGCGGGTTGAGAAACAGCACACACCGTACTATGATTACATAATTACAGCATCTCACAATTACAGCAATGCCAAGAATGCTATCCCCAGAAGAGACAAGCGCGGATGAGAATTTTGGGCAGGCAAGTGAACAAATCTTACCAACCTCAGGCACGTCAATTTCTGGCAATGGTGAAGGCAAGTCTGAATGGGCATGGGGGTGTCAACAGCTTCTTGAATGCATTAGCATCCCTAATGAAAATGAATTTTGTTTAGGTACAGTGCTAATGGCTCTGACGGCCTAATTGCCATGCACTGACTGCCAGCTATTAATTAATTATTATTTTATCCTATAATTTATTTACCCTGGAAAAGTGCCGCATAAATGCAGCATCTGTTTCCCTCTAAGCTCTCGCTTCATTTTACAGCTGAGCAGCAGGAGGATCCATGAAGTTCAGTTGTCTTGTCCAAGGTCACGGAGATAGTAATTGGCTTTTATTAGAGCCATGGAGGACGGCTGGTTAGGACGTCGACTCTTGGCCTCAAATATCCTACTTGTTCTCAGCATCTAGCAAATGGCGTCACACAGAGACACAATGTAATTCTGCTTCAAATGTATCTGTTTGCTTCTCCTGGGGAAACTTAGAGAACTTGAGCAAACAGGTAGGGAAAACAATAGGAGGTTCCCCATTATAAGTCCACAGTAAGCTCTGTCCTCAAGGTCAGAAAATGATGCAAGACCAAAGACTTCGCTACCCTCTAAAACAGCAATGTTTCATTTCCTTATCCCCTATGGTTTCTATGGATCAGATTTTCCCCATTTTATTCTGTTACCAATCCTCTTGTACGCTCTGCACTAACATTTCATTTGAATAACAGTTTATCCAAACGATTTTCCAAAATTGATAATGGAAAATCAGTGTATAACAACAGCAACAACAACTGAAATGGAGAACACTCAGTTTCCCTCACCTTTTAACCCCTGCAGTTCCTTTGCATCTGTCGTACCTCCTCTACCATAAAAATGCATAGTTTCCGGGCCCAATTTAAAGTGCTGGTTTTGACCTATAAAACCTCAGGACCACAATACCTCAAGGACCACCTCTTTCCATATGAGCCTACCCAGACCCTGAGATCATCTTCTGAGGCCCTTCTTTGTGTGCCTCCTCCTCGAGAGGTCTGAAGGGTGGCAACACGGGAATGGGCCTTCTCTGTAGTGGCTCCCCGTCTGTGGAATGCTCTCCCCAGGGAAGTTCGCCTGGCGCCTTCATTATACACCTTTAGGTGCCAGGCAAAATGTTCCTTTTTAACCAGGCCTTTGGTTGATCCGAGTTACATCCTATGCCCTTTTAAAATGTGTTTTTTTGTGAGGGGGGTATTAGGTTGTTGTTTATATTTTTATTAGGTATTTTGTGGTTGTATATCTTGATTTGATTCTGTGAACCGCCCTGAGACACCCCCCCCCCCCCGGGTATAGGGTGGTATATAAATCCAATAAATAATAATAATATGTGTGAGTAATTCATGTGCACTGATAAGATCCCAATCAGAGTCAGCTAGAGAATGATGCCACAGGATGGGAGCTTCTGTGCACTTAGAATTAAAGGCCAGGGTACCTCATAGCACATGCTCAGGCTATGAAGTTGTTTCTAGCAATGGGACTCATCTCACAGTCCTTTCATTTGCTAATCCACTCCTGGCTCCCCCTGAAATGTTATTTACTTCCACAGCCTCTCTTAGGGGTGGGGGAGTCTTGTTATAGCCACAAGCACCCCCCACTGGCTGATGCATAACCATTCTCCTCCCTTCTTAGTCTCCTGGGACATCTATATTATTATTATTATTATTATTATTATTATTATTAAAAATAAAATAAGCAATCTTAGAGATCTAGGTGATTTGGATTATCAATCTGCCAACAGGGGGAAAAAACCTGAAAGAAGAACTCTGTAGAGCAATTTGCTCCAAGCTCTCCTCCGTTTTAATGTGACTCAATCTCATCAGCTCCCAGTATCGATGTCTGATCATAGAACCCCCTCCAAATGAGGTGACATAAGAAGGGCACAGCTGAATCAAAAGCTGTGCCACCAGTCACAGTTGGGTTCTGCTCGAGTTTCATTAAAATTTTAATTGGAACCAAACTAGGCCGTCACGGAGCTCATGAGTATTTCCTGTTCATTCTGCCTTAGAATCAGATGTTCAAGGACTGGCAAATTAGCAAAGAGCATGTTTACACTCTGCTCCCCTATTACAAGAAGTGATTATTTGATAAGCAATGAACAGTAGCCAGGAAGGAATGCCAACATTTGTTGACAGCTTCGGTGATGTGTCTCAGTGATTACACCTCATTCTTCTGGGTAAAAAAAGGGATCGGCAGCCTTGGGCAATTCTCCTTAAACTGATGTGTGTGACTCAGCAGCTGTCCTAAATGTCAAATAAGCCTCCATATTGAAAGGCAGCAAGAATTCCAGAAATCTGTGAATAATAATAATAATAACAATAACAATAATTTTATCATTTATATGCTGCCCATCTGAGTTGCCTCAGCCACTCTGAGCAGCTGCCAACAGAACATTAAAAACACAATAAAATGTGAGACATTAAAAATTTTCACTATACAGGGCTGCCTTCTGATGCCATATAGTCGTTCATTTCCTTGACATCTGATGTGAGGGCGTTCCAAAGGGTGGGCAGATGATTGTGACCACATGATTTACTAAGGGCTGGTTCACAAAAGCAGGTATATTACTTTACACTGGAACCTTGGTTCTCAAGTGGCTTAGTTGATGAACAAATTGGCCCCGAAAACCTGGAAGTAAGTGTCCTGGTTTTCGAATGTTTTTCGGAAGCCGAACATCCGACGCGGCTTATGCTTGAGATCAGGAAGCTCCAGCAGCCAACTAGAAGCCGCACCTTGGTTTTTGAAAGGTTTCGAGAGTCGAACAGACTTCCACAATGGATTAAGTTTGAGAACCAAGGTTCCACTGTATTTAGGAAGATGAACATAGGCAATGCCTTATAGTGAATCAGACCATTGGTCCATCCTTCTCAGTTTTGCCTACACTGAGTGGCAGCAGCGTTCTGGGATTTCAAATAGGAAACATCCTTGATGAGGACTGAACCTGGGATCTTCTGCATGCAAAGCAGATGCTGTATCACTGAGCTACAGCCCTATGCTGGGATACTGGTAGCCAAAGATGTGAAATGACTCCATTGTGATGCATCATTTTTTGAGTTTATATGGAAGTTCTATATATCCGATTCGATTCATGAGGGCTCCTTTGCACGTCCAATGAAATAAGATGCTTTGTATGGGAAGAGGCCCATTGACTCAAGGAATAGGTGGCACACATGGGAATACAGAGCCAGAGGAAGAATGTAAGTATAGAGCAAATGCAATGGGAAGGAAATAAAGAGAATCATGGCAATAGCTGGGATTAAACATACCAACACAACTTGATTAACGGAACATAAAACAATAGCTGTTACATGCCCTCCAGTTTTCCTCAGATGAAAATAGGGACATTTCTCACTGACCAACTGAGCCTCCTCTCACACACCCCACTTTTGGCCCTCCCACTGTGTAGAGCATTTCCTATCAGAAGATAGGCTACTGCCACCACCACAACAGGCACAGGACACAGAACATATGCCCCCCCCACCGTCCTGAGAAAACCCCTTAATCCTGATTTCATTTCATTCTTTGGTAGATTTACAAAAAGAAAAACACATACCAATAAATGAATTTTAGAAATGCACAAGTTTAGATACGGTGACACAAAGAATTTTGTAAATGATCAAGACCCCTTGCGCTCCACTCTATTCCCCCCGTCCTAGGGTTGCCGTATTTTGGGGGGAACAGACCCAGATTGCTGAGCTTTTTTTGGAACGCCTTTCACAAAAATAGTGATTTTAAGTGTTTGGAGCTGCTTCCGCTGCGTTGCCATACATCTGGGTTTCCCCTGACATTTTGCCAATTCCCCCCATGCCATTTTTACACCTGAAAACCAGGACATGTCAGGAATTTTCCTGATGCATGGCAAGCCTACCTTGTCCTCCCACCCAGGGCAGCCCAGCCCTCTGACTGCCCCTCAGAGCTTGTGCACCATGTGGGGCTGGGCCTTGGTGGTGACAGCCTCTCCTCCTCCTCTCCTCCTCTCCAGCAGCTGCTATGAGCTGCTCACAGAAGGCCATAGAGAGGCAATGGGATGCTCACTCACAGCTTCCACTGCCACAGTCTCCGCTCAAGACAAACTCTGGCTCACTCTCCCTCCTGAGCTCAACAGCAGCAGCAACACTGGCAGGATCAAATCAGATACTGGGATGACGTTCGTAATTTTGGAACTGTCCATTGGAAATTGGGGCACTTGATGCATATGCCGTTAACAGATGTGAGCAAGAGTTGGTTAGAACACTACTTGTGATTCAAAGGCTGGAAATAAGGCCCCCCTGAGATGTCCCCCAGGGGGGCGCCACCTGCGGCGAGCAGCGAGTGTCCCAGGGGGGCGTCACCTGTGGCAAGCGTCCCAGGCGGCAGGGCGGCGATGTCACCCCCCTCAGGATGACACCCGGGGCGGACCTCCACCACCGCACCCCCATCCTCCGCCAGTGCCCCTAGCACAGCTCATTCACCCAGGATCTGCACTTGATCCGTTCACTTTGCGAGGAGAGATGTTTTTGAGCAGGCTTCCTCAACCTCTGCCCTCCAGATGTTTTGAGACTACAATTCCCATCATCCCTGACCACTGGTCCTGCTAGCAAGGGATCATGGGAGTTGTAGGCCAAAAACATCTGGAGAGCCGAGGTTGAGGAAGCCTGCTTTTGAGGGAGGTTTGCCCACTAGAGCTGTCTGAAACACGGTTGGTTGTCATACCATATCTCTAGTGCCATAGACAGCAGTCTCTTCCACTGAGTGTCCTGCCATTCCCTATTTCAGCTGAGGTAATCCTCTGAGGCACCATCTCATGCTCCCCATACTGCTAATGTGGGGTTTTTTTCATCCTCCATCTGTTGCTTCATTTACAAAAGGCCATGACAAAAAATCAACACGAGTTCGCCAAGCAGCCACAGTCAACCGATTATCAAATCACATAAAAACTGCCCAGCAGATAGAGCACCCTAGGGAACGTGAAAAACATGCCAGCCCATCAGGGCTTCCATTAACAACAACAACAAAACCATTCCCATAATGAGCTCTAGCTTCCAACTCCAATTTGCCTCTCACTGTTTTTCTGTTAGACATGGCAGGAACAGGGCCTGCAGAGGTCCTTTCCTGCTTCCTGCCGCAAGTCTTGAAAGCCAGTATAAATCACGTAAGACTTTGGGTTGGGGGGAAATGCAAATAGCCAACGGGGCAATCTTATCTCTAGCCAGGAAACTGGCTGCAGAATGGAGCACCAGAACCACCACCATATCTGAAGCCCTGCAACTTGCAGTGACTAGAAAAGACGAACGAAATGGGCTTTCTCTGTTGTTGATCCAGCAGTTCAAGGCTGTTATAGCAAGGAGGCCTGGGTCAGCCCCTTATCTGGGGTTCTGCTTAAATTTCAATGAGAAACTACCCAGTTTGCACTTTTTGATCAAGTACATGAACCGAAACACAGCCATCCTTTGAAACGTGTACTTCCTCAAATTTTGCAATGCAGAACTCCAACCATACAATGTCTACAAAAATGCATATATGAGGGCAAAATGTGCAAAAAATGTATATATTCATGGAAATAACACACAAAAATGCATTATATTAAGGGAAATGGCTTGCAAAAATGTGTATGTTAGTCAAAACAACATATAAAATCCTGGGGAAATCCAGCCAGATGGACGGGTTGTTGTTGTTGTTGTTGTTGTTGTTGTTGTTGTTGTTGTTGTTATCTATTAGAAGACATTCATGCTAAAATGCTGATGAATTTTCCTGAGACAGCTTAGATAGATAGATAGATAGATAGATAGATAGATAGATAGATAGATAGAATTGCAAGTGGCTGTGGAAATGTGGAAAACTGAATTTAAGCCTGGAAAACGAGAAACTTAAATTTACAGATTCACCTATCCCTGCATATGATCCTGCAGATCTTTGGTAAGCCCTGTTTTGCCCTACCTCTGATGAAGGTTTGGCCTCATTGAGCGGCAGTATTTCAATATGAGTAGAAAAATTACTAAATTCATGGTTTTTGAAAGGACGACCTCTGGCGACAGACACCAACAGCAACCAGAGGAATCGGGAAGATGTTAGTGCACACAACCTCATGCCAATGGGGTAGTCACTGTGGGCTGTCAGCTGTGTAATATGAGGAACTGCATGTTCTTTGTACTTTTGCCCATTTACTATATTTATTTCCCCCGATTTGAACTATAAAATGGTGATTTTCTTGAGTCAAAATGAGAGTACCCCTAAACATTCATTTTACGAAAAAAAGCACTGTTAATATCATTTATGAATCACAACCTGTGAGGCATCCCAAAGTGATTTACAATACAATAAAAGTGTATATGAAACAATGGCATATATAAATACCGTTAAGAAAGTTCCTTATATAAAAACACTTAAAAAAAAAACTTAGTCACATATAAAACAATCAGCAACAACTATTATGTATATAAAATACATCTCAAATCCATAAAAGATACAACTGGCATAACAATATCTACTTAGAAGGTTTGTTGAAAAAGGAATGTTTTCAACAGTTCCTGAAAGGACAATAGAGATGGAGTATATTGGGTATATAAGAGGAGGTCATTCCAAGGGGTAGGTGCTACCACACTAAAGGCCCACTTTCTACATCGCATGGAATGGACTTCCTGATAAGATGAGATCTGCAGGATGCCTTCTCTTGAGGGGTACAGTGATCAGTTGGGTATCCAGGGGATGAGACAATCTTTTGGGAATCAAAGCAGTCCAGAAAAGAGTCACACTTCAGTGGCTCCTTCACTGTTAAAAGGGGACCCCTTAAATGGAAGTTTCAAATGTGATTCTTAAACAGCTTTCAGTGCAGCTCCAGGACCACCATTTGGGAAGAGTGGGGACAGTTGCCTTGCCTCCTGCATTTCAGATCAAATTTATTATTCTTCATTAGCCCCAGAGGCATAGTGTGGGGCAGCAGGGGGGCCACCCCGGCACACATCTTTTAGTAGATGCAACCAGGTGCCCCCACAACAGCCAGAGAGCCTGGCAGCTGATGTACAGCAGCAGTTGGGTTGGTCTAGTGGGCAGGTGGATGGAGGTGTCAGGGGCTAGGTAGAGGAGGAGGAGTGGTGGAGACCGCCTCTCCATCCTGACGCTTCCAGGGAGGAGGAGGAGGAAGACAGTATAGATTTACAACAGGGGTTTGCGGGAGGTCACAGCTCAGAGGCAGATGAGGGAAAATAATGAGAAATAATGGGAGAGGAGGAGCAGGCAGAGCCGGAGCATCAGCTGGCTGACACGTTGTCACTAGAAAGCATTCCAGACCCTCCATCTTCCAGAATCCGGTAAGCCTTAAAAGCAGGAGAGCAAAGAGCTCAAATACGTTTTCTTTGTGGAACAGGAATTCAATAATATGAAGCACCCATCATTCCTATGCTGAACCACAAAGCCATCTTCCTAGCCCCCTCACTTGTCAAGCTTAGATCCTCACCATACTCATCCAAATCTTATTCCTGGTTCCTTATCTTCTCCTTCTTCATCATTTTTTTTCAAATACAAAAAACCGCTATAGAGTTGAGAAAGGAAATGTGGTTGTATGAATCAGTCCCAAAGTCACACATAAAGTTGATTATTTGATGGGTACAGGGTTGTGAATGTATATCTATTGGCTTCAGCTTGATGGGTTACAAACTGGCAAACCAATCTAAAACTTTTCCCCAACAGTAAAAGTTAAAATATCCCCCAAATAAAACTATTCATTACCTATTATGGAGATCCATCTTGGCAGTGCTGAGATGCACTCTGACTGTTAACTGTTTTTGGCTTTACCAAGAATTAAAGCATATCCTCTTTGTGACATCACACATGACATCAGAATGGCATATTTGCATTCAACCTAGACTATCTCCATGCCAACAGCAATGGCCAGCAAACTTCTGCAACCAAGTAACCATCAGCCTGACTACCCAGTTGTTTCTGTCTAGACTATTGGATGTTCATTCTTTGCTCTTATAATCAAAGCCTGAAGAAGAGCTGTGTATAATCTGAAAACCTGCTTCCACTGTTAAAGAAAACTAATTGTCTGTCAGGGACTGGGCAGAGGAGGAGCAGAAGTGGTGGAGACTGCCTCCCCATCCTGACCATTCCAGGGAGGGGGAGGAGGAAGACAGTATAGATTTACAACAGGGATTTGTAGGAGGTCACAGCTCAGAGGCAGATGAGGGGGGAAACTGGGAAATGATGGGAGAGGAGGAGCAGGCAGAGCCAGAGCAGCAGCTGACTGACACATTGTCACTAGAAAGCATTCCAGACCCTCCATGTCCCAGAATCCAGCGAGCCTTAAAAGAAGGAGAGCAAAGAGCTTGAAGACAGGGGGCACTTAGTGGCACCCATATAATGATCCCTGGTGACTAGCCAGCTTCCCAGCAGTAAGCAGACTTCCATCAGTTCAAGATAGTTTTTATTACTCAAACAAACATCACGAGCAGAGCTTCACACTCCTCTAAGCAAAAACAGATGCTCTAATCTGAATCCGATTTCCGCTTCCAACAGGATCTATGCCAGAACCTCGTATGTCTGCCCCTCCCTTTCACTACTCTTCAAGGCGTTCCCAACGCCACTTTCGAGGACTGAGAGTCTGAATCGGCTCTTCTTCACTGTCAGTGGATAGAATCTCTCTCTTATCTGTTGGCAGCCTGTCCTCTCTCTCCTTGGCCATCTTCCAACCCTCCCTCTTCATCTGAGCTAGGAGTGTGAAGAGAGGACTGTGGGGTAACAGTTCTGGAAACCAGCCCTTCTCCCTCATCAGAATCATCAGCCTCTGAACTGCTAGCTCTGAAGTTTAACCCTTCTGCCTCCTCAGGAAAGCTAGCCTCTTGTTCACTTTCAGAGGCTAACCCTTCTGCTGGGTCCTGGGGGGCCATGTTCCTGACAACCCATAGAGGAGATGATGATAATGAGGAAGTGGGAGAGACGGTGGGGGTGGAGATTCACTTGGGACAACGCCATTATCCAAGAGGCTGGGTCCTATAGCCTCTATCTGTAAAGCCTGAAATAAAAAAAGGAGTGTAAGAAACTTTTCCTTGTCTTTATACTTTCCTGGACAACCAACCGGGAGCTGCTGACAGCATCCTGACAGGAGGCAGCTGGCAAGGAACCTATTGGAGGTAGGCTCCATTCACCCTCCATGTAGACTCCATGCATGTCCTCTGGTGTGTGCCCTCACCCCAGCTGTCCCTCACCACCAGAGGTCATAACACTTGCCCTGCCCCGGGCACCAGTAACCCATGCTATGCCACTGATCAGCCCTATTTGGATCGTCTCCTTGCATAATTTAAACATGTGAAGAAGGTGTAAACTGGACTTCAGCAGTGACCCCCTCCTCACCAACTTATCCATATTCAGCATGCCATCTGCAAAGGGGCCTCTAATCCACACACTACAAATGTACTTTCCACACAGTTAGATACACAGACATTTTTTCAAGGCAATCCTTGATGGCACATAGGTTTCAGAAACTTGGGCCAAGATATATGGCACACATGTTAATTTCTATATTAGCCCAGGTAATTCTATGAATGATATCTAATACTGATGAAAAGTCATGCACATTTCAGTTACTAAACTTTAATGTAATATAGTATTATTGAAAGAAGGGTGTGGGTGGGTGAGAGACTAAGGAAAAGGAAAAGAATTACAGTTCCAAAACAAAAAAAACCCTCCTGTCATTATATTTTATCCTAATAAATTTCTGGCTAAACTTTTTCTTTTTATCGTCTCCGTTAATTTGCTTCTTGCACTGTTGAGTTCTATCGCATGCCGAGTGCCGTTCCAAATATCTATTGCATTACCCTAATGTTTCCTAGGGATTATGACTCATCTTTAGTAAAAGCTGTTGCAGGCAAAAATGATGAAGAGATGAAATCAACAATTCTAATAATATATTTTTTAAAAATCCTAGCAGGAGCTTTTTTTCCCTGCAGGAAAGTAAATCTAAAATTTCTTTCTTTTTAACCCTTCATCATACATTTTTATGGAAGGGTTGTGTGGAAGCCTGAGAGACTGAAGTGGTCTCAAAATTCTTTTTCCTTCCTCAAACTTCCCGAGGAGAACTTTGTGCTGGTAAGAGATAGGCCATCCCACTGCCCAGTTAACAGCAGTCTATGCTAATGATTTTTATTACAGTTGTGAGTTGAGGCCCCGCCCCCCGCTTTATGATAAAGTAAGACACATGGACACAAGTATTTTAGGTCACTGGGCTAAAAAAGGCCACAACTTTATTGGTTACAGAATGTGAGTGGTATTGGCTTAGGCATTGGATCCGAACCGACTATACTTGACTCCTACCCACTCTGCAGGGAGTCACACAAGGGTTAACAACCTGTAGGGGGAGCTTGTTGATGTGTGTGCAGGAAACAAACAGGCTGAGCCACAGTCCCGTGCTTGTTTAAGAGCGGCAAACCACGCCCCCCCCAGCCAGCTGTATTGCCATTTTGACATATTCAAATATCTTAATTTGCCATTCCTCTCTCTCTCTCTCTTTAAAAAAATGTATTTTTATTAAAGATTTTCATGATTTACAAAGGTATGTGCAATGTCTTTCTCTCTCGTATTCCCCCCCTGTAACATTTTTTTTACAAATCGGTTTCTTTTGTTGAGACATTAGGAAGAAAAGGGGGAAAGAGGTGGAGGGGGTGGGAAGATGAGTGGGGGTGGGGTCGGGTGGCGATGTTTCTAATTTACTTAATATATGTGGGGTTTACCATTCCTCTTTTGTGGGGATTTTGTCTTCTTTCCACCTCTGGGACAGTAGCATCTGTTGTCTGTTGTCACATACATAAAAAGCCTTTTCTGCTCCTTTGGAATGTCAGTACCAATAATTCCTAATAGAAAAGCTTCTGGTTTTTTGGTGTTTTTTTTACAAAGGTTATTTTAAACATTTTTTTTCAGTTCATTATATATCATTTCCCAGAAAGCTTTCATTACCTTACATGACCACCACATATGATAGAAGGTACCTTCTTTCTCTCTACATTTCCAGCAGGTATTTGTACTTGTCTTACACATTTTTGCTAACTTACAGGGAGTCAAAGAGGATATTTACTATCTAAAATGGATTTCAAGGGCTGTTCTTTGCAGTTTTGCTATTTCTAGGCATATCTAGGGCTTTTTTTCCTACCTGGAACTCACCAGAACTCAGGTGGGCACCATTGCCGTTATAAGAGAACAAGGGAGGCGTTCGTGGTGAGTTCCGGCACCTCTTTTTTTCTAGAAAAATAGCATTGGGCAGAGCTAATGAAAACATAAAGCTTAACTAATTTCAGATACTTGGGAGGAGCTGGACTATTTACAGCAAATAATAGGCTCTCACTTTCAGCCCTAACTTTTTTTGAGGGGTGGGATAGAAGAAGAAAGGATAGTACTGATCAGCTTTCATTCTGCTGCCAGAATCCTCTTGGAACTGCCGATAAACCATTGCTCCTTGAAAAGCGCTGCATTTTTTATTACACTTTTGGTAACCAGGATTGTTTTTAATAGACCTGGGCAACCCCATTGAGAAAACCTGCTGCTTTGCAAGTAGATGTTTCTTGATGTGCCTTAGGATTCTAACCTAATTAAAACTCAAGAGGATTTGTAAAGTCAGAAAGATGCAAAACTCCCAATAAATTAATGTGAGAATATTTATGCACGAGAAAAACAAGAATAACGAAGGAAATAGGTCATTTTGAAAATGCATCCAGGGATAAGGAGAAAATGAGTCCTAGTTTATGATTGATGGATGGAGAGATGTCATCCATTATCATTTTGAAAACACAGTGGATACAGTTTACATCCTTATCTCTTGTTACAAATCAACTCATTATTTGGGGGTCTTTATAACTGAGCATAGTTTACTAAAGATCAAGAATTTCTCATTTCCCATTCTAGTAACATATCATTTTTCTTACCACTTTTAGAGATATGACTTGATCAATTATTTTCATTTCTGAAAACAAAAAGAACAAAGGAGGTCAGATAATTGGGCATTATTATTGTGCTATGTAAGTTTGTTTTGCTATTCTTTATGTAACTTTAAAGGTATTTATTTTAAAGAATCTCTCATTTTTGTTGAAGCCTCAGCAAAAATGGATATCGGACCATCAGTATTATTATTCTACAGTGCCCTTTGAGATCCTAAAACCCAGAGCTTCAAAATGCAATATTCCCTGCCTTAATAATGATGTCAGTTGATTGACAGGTCGGTGGCCCCATCCACCTGTCAGATCTGATCCTGCCCAACAGCCAGAAAAGGTTTCTCATTCCTGACCTAAAAGGGGTGGTGGGCTCTCCTTCATCGGTGATTTTCATGGACTGGGTAGCCATCTGTTTGGGATTTTGCAAGTATAGATTTGCTGCATTGAACTGGGTGTTGGACCCAGCCTTAAACGCTATGATTCTGTGATGATTGCACAATCTACTAGTAATGACTCTGGTGTCAAGGAGAGGAAACAACTTCCCTCCCATTCCAGCATTATCCCTGAGAGCAAGTGAGTTTCTGCCATGTAACTGAATGGCTGCCTGTTTTAAGGAAGAGATCTTAGCTATAAAGGTAATCCAAACACTATGAAAAGCTAATAGACGATAGAGAATCTATCTTCCCACATTAAGGGAAGATAAGAACATTCTTTGAAAGACTAGCAAAAAGTTCAGAAACCTCAATAAGAGGATGCTAAATATATTAGAAACAGAAAGCTTGCCAGATCATTACCAGAGCCATTGTACTTTCAAGGTGAAAGAGATGCAGTCAAGGAAGGAAGATACTGCGGAGAAGCTAAATGAATTATTTGCATCTGTCTTCATGAAGGGGGCAATTGGAAGAATAAAACTGTATCAACTTACAAGTGAGTGTTTCTTTTCTTTTCTGAAGTAGTTCTAAAAGAGGTTGCAAAGGAAAAAGGTAAACAAGAACCAATTTTCAGTCAGGCCTGAAACTGTCAAATTAATAAGAGCATCTCCAACTTTGCATAGTATAGAATAGAATAGAACATAGGAGCTTCTGCATGTCTGAACAGTCCCTGGAAATCAACTGTGTACACCCAAGGCAGTGATCTGGATCCTTGGGACTGCATGTTTATCAATATTTCTCTGGGGATCAACCGTGGGGCTTTGAAGGGAAGTGGGAGGCAGGTCTGATATGGTCCCTTGGGTGATACTTCTGACGTGAGGTGCATAATATGAAACAATGTCATCAGCAAATATTAACTTACAGTCAAATACAATATCTGAAGCCATTTGCAATTCAATCTGCAGATTATTTCCTCCATCATTCCTGGAAGCATTTTAAGTGCACAACCTCATTATTGCATTATCTGCATTTTATGTTTTAGCATTCTTAACAGTCATGAACTTTTGCCTTAATTCCATTCAGATTATTTTCTATTTTATGGAAGAACAAATAACAAAAAACAGTGCATTCTAGTGAAGTTGTTAGATTGATTTTCCTGTAAATATTTTTGTGGCCGTGCATCAATTTTCATCGATTGCTTTCCTTTGCATTCTAAATCTCTTCATGAAAAAAAACCAAACCAAACCCAAGAACATGACATTTTATAGCTTTCCAGCTAGTAGCCATACAGGGGCAGCTGAATTCAGAAACAAATAAAGTAAATACAAATATATTGTTATTGTTATTATTATTATTATTATTATTATTATTATTATTATTAGTGTCCACTGTCCAAACTCTCAGGTCTCTTCTAGTTTCTTCATTGGGGACTGAAATCGCAACCTGTCCCAAACTGATTTTTTTCAACCGCAAAGAATTCCCTACTAATGACAGAAGCTTCATCAGTCTCCTGTATCTCCTTATAGCAATGTGTTTTCCCTCTCTTAGTACTATGGCTGAGAAATATATCCCTCCTAGCAGTACTAGGGCTGAGAAATATATCCCTCCTAGCAGTACTAGGGCTGAGAATATATATCCCTCCTAGCAAGGATCTCAAATATACAATAAATATTGATAATTGCACAAGGTAAACACACATACATAAGTATATAACCACATGTCTAAAATAGTACAGGAGAACAATCCAAAAGCCATCTTGGCTCTCCTAAATATTTCCTCTGCCTCCTTAATCCCCCTTGCCTGAGAACACGTAGGCAAGATAGCAATCAGGAGAAGTTCCTGAAGGGATTCCTCTCCTATAACTATGAACCTCCTTTTGTATTAATTGTCATTGTTTGCCCAAATGCTCTGCATTGGGGAATGTTTGACAGGCATCCCGATTGTCTTATCAAATGCTAATGTTTTGCATAAACTGTGTCAGGAACTACATGAAACTTGCTAAATCCTCAGGAATATCACACCTTGGCCTGCCTGAGCCACAGTAATGTGTGATATAATTTCTGACTGTTTGTAGAGGGGATGTCATTCTTTTCCACACCAAAATGCAAACCCTTAAAAGAGATGTTTTTTTCTTGGTTCTGAGTCCTATAATGTTATCTATCTATCATTTGATTTGCATTCCACTCTTACTCCCAAAGGAGCCCTGGGTGCCAATCATCCACATTAAAACACACACCCTAAAGCAGTATAAAACAGTTACAGCCAAACCTCGGTTCCCGAACACCTCCGTCATCGTACATTTTGGCTCCCGAATGCCGAAAACCCGGAAGTAAATGCTGCGGTTTTCGAACGTTTTTTGGAACCCGAATGTCCGACATGGCTTCCACTTGAGTGCAAGAAGCTCTTGCAACCGATCAGAAGCCGCACCTCAGTTGTCGAACGTTTCGGAAGTCGAACGGGCTTCTGGAACAGATTACGTTCCACAACCAAGGTTTGACTGTACAATTAAAGGCACTCCCAAATGGATTTTGGATGAACCAGCAATACAAAATGGTTTCATACTCCAGACACAAACACACACACTGAGATATTTTGTTTGAAATATCCCAGTGTGCTTTTATGTGTCAAATCGGAGCAGAAACTTCGACTTCCCAAGCACTCTGTTCATTATGGCAGAGCTGACCTTTCTGAACTGGGATGATGAAGTTGTTTAAGGCTGACTAGGCCAGCAATCCTTCCTGCATGCTTTCACTCTAGTGATTAAAACGCTGCTGGCAATGGAATTAAACCCAGGATGGAATGCATGCAACAAATAGATGGAAAAAATAAAAGTGGATAATTTACCAGTAGCTATCATGTCATGATTGCAAGAATTGCCTGGCATTTTTTTTTTTTTCATTTTGATGCAAAAATTGTCAGGGGATTCCAAAAATTAATTTGGGTGTTTTGTTTTTTATGCTATGCATTTTTATATTGTCAACCACCCTGTGTTCCTCAGATGAAGGGTGGTGTAGACATTTAATAAATAAAAAATAAATAAATCATGCAAAGTTCTTAGAAGTCCAAGGTAGGACTTTTATCTGTTGATATATTAGCAGCACTCCATCCTTATGCAGATCCATGGATATTTATAGCGGAAGTGTAATGAAGTCTTTCAAGAAGTGCTAAAAAGCTAGATTTCTACAGTCTACCCTGAAGCAGTAGAAGGCTTCTCCCCTTGTCAAAACTCTGCTGAATTTAACACCTGGTGATTGGTACTGTGTTCTTGTTGTCAGTCACCAAATGGAGAAAGCTGTTAAGTGCTAATGGGGAAGGGAAGTCTAGAATACACAGTGCTGTATTCTAAAGAAAAAATAATTTAGTTTCCAGGCGTATCACTGTGAGCTGGGAATAAATGTCACCCTTAGAAGTGATAGCTCTACAAATATCCAACAATGATAATACCTTTTTTTGTGTGTGCTATTAGGGCTCTACTTGGAAAAAGATTACTTAAAAAAACCCGTAACATTCTGCACACCCCCAGCCAAAGAACTGCAGATTATTCCTCATTTAGAACATTTTATACACATAGATTAGAGAGATGTGAAAAGTTCCATGGCAACTTTTTGTTGCTATTTATTATCTTTATTTCTATCCTACTCATACTTTTTTAAAAAAGCAAACAAAGAGACTTACAATCATGAAAATGGTTACAGAAATGCTAGAATTATAGTTGATAAACTAAACACAACAGTGCCTTCATTTCCATGCCTGCTTTTAAAAGGGGGAAGAGGTAAGCGAACCTGAGCATGTAATTTCATTGTGTAGATTTGTTTTTTAAACTCTTGTTGATTTCTGTCTATATTCTGGTAATTTTATTATTTCTATTGTTTTTTTAAAGTCTGTGTCTATTGTTATTTTTAATGAATATTGCATGCTATTTTATGTCAACCACTTAGAGCAGGTGTGGGGAATCTTTGGCTCTTCAGATGTGCTGAACCACACCTTCATCCTGTTATGAAATTGAGCGGAGTAGCTGCGCCGCAGAAGACGTGCTGAGGAAACTACACATATTGAACATAATTAAGAGAATGCAAAATATGTCCTTTGCTTGGTTTTAATTATAGAAAAGAAAATAACAGAAGTTATACTAAGTTTACAAAACACCACCCACCCACCAGGGTACTGAGAGAGATACACAACGCTCCTTATATACTACATCTGATTGCTGGCACAGCTTAATTAACACAAACTTAACAACACCTGCTGTAGTGCCCCACAGCTGTAAAACTAGGTCATAACATTTACAGTGACTTTTAAAGAGGTACAAATCTTGTGGAACAATAATGAACCTTAATATTTGAACTATTCAACACTTCCATCCCCGGCCATTAGCCACACTGACTGGGGTTGATAAGAACATACCCTCCAACATTCCTCAGGTGAAAATAGTGACATTTTTCACTCCCCCCTAACTGACCCTCCTCAACCCTCCACTTATGACCTCCACCATTCTAAGAAAACACCTTATTCCCAGTTTTATTTGAATTTGGGGTAGATTTACAAAAAAGAAAAACATACACCAATAAATAAATTTTAGAAAGGGGCAAGATTAGACACAGGCACACAAAGCATTAAAAATAATAATCAAGATTTCTTGTGCTCCACTCTGCTCCCACTTTCTTCCCACCTAGGGTGGTATTACTCCTCAGGAGCACTTTTATCTCTGGTTAGCTTCCTAATTTTGCACACGGTGTGCCAAGTTACAAATTCCTCAGGCCAGGGGCAGGGACAGGGCCTATGTGTGGAGGGACTGTGGCCTAGTCCTAGCTTACCTGCTTTGCATGTACCCCCAGGATCAGGTGAAGGGGTAGATGATGTCAGCGATGAGGACAAGTCTGTGTTGGACCATACAAAGTACCAAACAGAGCTGGCCTGTGTTCTCCATCTACAAATCCCGCAGTCAGCAGCTAGAGTATGAAGCTGAGGATCCAGCTGAAGTGTAGTAGGCAGCAGTTTCTTCTCTGTTGGTTTGAAAAAGACAGAAACTCTTCTAGTATTTATTTCAACCCTGGCCAATCCGCAAACTCCATACTGCTTGCTAATCAACACAGCTGATGTGGCACAATTTCTTTTCTTTACCCAAATAGGACCCTGGGACCTGACCTATAATGATCCTTGGCAAGCAGTCAGCCTGATGAGCAGTGAGAGACTCCATTAGTTCCGAGTTAGTTTTTATTTACAAGAAAATACATCCAGAGCAGGGCTTCCCGCTTCCTCTCATTTACACAAGTTGCCCTAGTCTGAATCAGAATTCTGGTTCCAACAGGAATGACACCAGAACCCTTTCTTCCAACCCCTCCCTTTCTGCAAGGCTTGGAGTTTTTCCCATCTCCTACGACAGGGACTAAAAACTTGGTCTATCTCATTCCCAGAGCTTTCTGTCCCAGTCTTATCTGATAGTTGCCTAGCCACGCTTTAGCCAGCATCCAAATCCTCTTCTTCTTGGAAACTAAACAGTTCTTCTTCTTCACAGGAAAGGAGGGGCTGTGGGTTGCTTCACCTGAAAACTAACCCTTCTCCCTCATCTACAGATTCAGTCTCGTTCACTTCCCAAGACTGCTCTTTCTGCTACGTTCCTGACATGACCATCCTCACTAGGCTAGACCAGCTGCAGGATAAAGCAGACCCTTCAAGTATCCATATTTTCCACAGACAGTCTCAGATTTACAGAAGCCATTCCAGTCCCCCTTCAAAGCCAGCATGGCACATGGGGTCGGGCCTCGATGGCAGCAGCCTCTCTTCCTCCTTGCCTGCTCTCCAGTAGCCCCTACAAGCTGCCCACGGGAGGAGGTCAGCAGTGGCAGCCACAGAGAGGCCATGGAGAGGCAATGGGATGCTCTCTCTAGCAGCAGCAGCCATTCGGGAAAAGTGTCGGCTCATGCTCCTCTGAGCTCGGTGGCAGCAGCACTGTTGAGGAAAATAGAGGCATTCCAGGATCAAATCAGAAGCCAGGGTGGCTTTTGTAATTCCGCAGCTGTCCCTGGAAAATCATGACACCTAGGTTACGAATAAGAGTTGTAGTTCAGCAGCAGAGATTTAGGAAGCAATCCTATAGCAACATCTGCTGGGATGAGCAGGATAGCATTTAGTAGATATCCGGCTAGTGCAGGAGGTTCCTGGCATACTCGGGCTATACCAGCTTAGCTCCCTCATTCTTGGCTCAGCCAGAGATATCCCCAAACCATGAGCTGGCTTTTATGATTGTGAATAATATCAAAGGCTGCTAAGAGACCAGGACAATTAACAGTGTGGCAATATTTTCCTCCATTGACTGGTACAGGTCATCCATCAAAGCAACAAATTTTCAGTTTCAAAACCAGACTGAAAAGGCAGGAATAGTTGTTTTTTGATACAATTATCTGACAGTATCACACTGTTATAATTTAAATAGCAACTACAGTGGTACCTGGGTTCTCGAATTTAATTCGTTCCGGGAGTCCATTCGACTCCCGAAGCCATTCAAAAACCAAGGCATGGCTTCCAATTGGCTGCTTGAGCTTCCCCCACTCAAGTGGAAGCCACGTCGGACGTTTGGCTTCTGAAAAATGTTCGCAAACCAGAACACTCACTTCCGGGTTTGCGGCGTTCAGGAGCCGATTTGTTTGACAACTAAGCTGTTCGGGAACCAAGGTACCACTGTATTTTACTTTCAGAGGATGGAACCTGATGGGATATTGTGGCTCATGCAGTAGAGATGACTACCTACTGCACCATATGCTAGGATAACCTGCATATAATAGTATGAATCGACACCTGAGCTTCTAGAGACCAGGTACTTGAATACAGAATGGCTTAGCTGAACTGCACAAAGACCCAGCCAAAGGCAATCAACCATCCTGGCAAGCAAAAGTCCTTATCAGAGTTCAGGCCTCTCCCTATTTCGGCTATGGGCTTGTATTCTGTTGCAGACTACCTTAGTAAGGGGAGCTTTCATCTTGGAGAGTCAGAAATCATCTGGGCTGCGGGATTCTTCTGCAGAAGATACGGATGGGCCTTTCATCCAAGGTGCATTGCTGTGAGCATAGTATATTGTGGGCACCCAACAAAATTCGATGGATGGAGAAAAGAAAAGGGCCTTGATAATGACAGATGAGGAACTCTGCTCAGATAGAGCTGTGACCACAAAGATCTTGCCAGCAAGAATATCTGCTTTGGTTGAAAATGTCCATCTCAATCTGCTGATTTACCCTCGTTCTTTCAAAATAGAAAGTGCTGGATAAACCATTAATCCTTCCTAAGACGTAGAGGGCTTTTATTGGGTCTTTGCAATCAATTTGTATTGATGCACTGTAAGTGATCAAAGCCAATATGCTAATTGTCAAAATGTTACAGGGGCGTTTTGTATTCCCAAGTGATGAAGGCACAAATCCTGTATTACACCGGATGCTTACAGTCATGTAGATCATGTCATTGTAAGCCCAACTTACTTCAGAGGCCATCTGCAGTACTTCATAATTAGAGGGTAGACTTATTTATTGTGGGAAAAGCAAAAGACTAAGTCCAATCCATTTGCTAAATGTTGCATCGGCACATGAGTCATTGAAATGAATGGGAGATGCCACTTCACAGTGAAAGGCTCTAATCTCTTTAGAGAAAGACATGTCTAGTTCTGTGTTTGTTCAGCACTTATCATTAAGTGGCTCACATAATATAAAGGCAATAGACTGTTCCTGCCCTGAAAAGCTAAGTATGTAATTAAAATGCAAATTCTATTCTATGAGTCTGTATGCAACAGTTATATAGTGCAGGCTGGTGTGACCCACTAAGTCAAAAGTAGTTCACCAGTTATGTATGCAACCTGCCAAATAAATGGCAGTTGTCCCTCTATCCCAACACACTTTCGTAGTTCACTTTTGTAGGCTGCTAGGGTTGGGGGATATTGAGCAGAAAAAAATAATGAGTTTCTTCCTCTTGACCCCTACTTTCGGCTTTCCACAAACACATACTTTAGTCATGCTAAATCATGCATGCATACCCTCCAACATTTCTCGGATGAAACTAATGATGTCCTATTCCACGATGATGGTTTTATTTATACCCTGCCCATCTAACTTCGTTGCCCCAGCCACTCTGGGTGTCTTCCAACATATATAAAAACCAAAAAAAATGTTAAACATTAAAAATAATTCCCTATACAGGGCTGCCTACAGATGGCTCAGATAACTCCATACCCTCCAGCATTTCTCTGATGAGAATAAAGATGTCCTAAGGAAAAGTGGGACATTCCAGGATCAAATCAGAAACCAGGATGGCTTCTGTGAATCTGGGACTGACCCTGGAAAATATGGACACTTGGAGGTCCTGTGCATGTCATCAGAAAACATAGAAATCCAACATAAATGGATGATGACATATATTTGGTGGGCTCCAGATCCAGAATAAAGTGTTCTGCTTGCACATGGGAAATTTTAGGAACTGGGTAGGGCTCTTAATTTAGTTTTGCATAATGACAAGTACATGCTAACCAGGTATTAGATGTAAAAAACAACAACACCCCAAAATGAAACAGTAAGCTGTGGCATGTTGAAAGTCATAGGTAACACCGAAGTAGGTGTGAGTACAATTCAAGATCCTAAAATTTGCATTTCTGTATGCATTTTAACCTAAAAATACACATTTTTGTATAAAATTTGATACTGTTTTTTCAGCCATGAACTGTATCACAAAATTTGTAGAAATATGCAAATTGAAGGATCACAGCATACCAATCCACATATTAGTCCAGGAAATGTAAATCATATTGGTTTGCTTTAAAATGAGGGTAATAAAACCCCTGACCATTAAATGATATGGCTACCTGGAGCAGAAATTTCAACAGAAAGTTATAAACTCTCTTCTTTTCCAAGTATAGCTACATTCTGCAAAATGGAGTGAAACTCATCATTAAGGATAGGGCAGCGATTCTCCTCAGAGAAAACATAATCGAAGAGCCAGCAAAGAAAAGCCTCTTAGAAGGAACGAGAGCAATATTACTTTTCTCATCACTTTTATAGGAAATTTAGCAGAGTGGCAACGAAGAAAAAAGTGGGGATTCACCATTTGTTTTTATTCAGAGGAATTTCTTCCAGTTTTTAGTTCTCCCCCAACCAAGTGTTGTGGAAGACATAAAAAGGTAAAGGTAAAGGGACCCCTGACCATTAGGTCCAGTCGCGAACGACTCTGGGGTTGCGGCGCTCATCTCGCTTTACTGACTGAGGGAGCTGGCATAAAGCTTCTGGGTCATGTGGGCAGCATGACTAAGCCACTTCTGGCAAACCAGAGCAGCACACGGAAACGCCGTTTACCTTCCCGCCATAGTGGTACCTATTTATCTACTTGCACTTTGAAGTGCTTTCGAACTGCTAGGTTGGCAGGAGCAGGGACTGAGCAACGGGAGCTCACCCCGTCGTGGGGATTTGAACCTTCTGATCGGCAAGGCCTAGGCTCTGTGGTTTAGATCACAGCACCACCATACTTAGACCTAATTCTGTTTCTTGTAAGAAGAGTTTGTTCCTCTTCCAATCCCTATAATTTTGAGAGGGTATTAATTTGCCTTTGGTATAGAAGATATAAAATGCAATTTGGAAAACACTAATTGTTTTGAACCCAAAGCATTCTACAGCTGTTGATTTTTATTATTATTATTGTAAAAAAAAAATCCACATTTTCATGAGATTTGGTTGGTATACAGCTAAATGTAGGAGAGCTCCAAAGAATCATTGAATCTAATTATAATGATTTGATCTGGTTAAACACTATTATGCCTTTGGCAGGAGATCCATTTTAAGGCTTGGCAGAAATGCTTACATTTGGGCTAGATTTCATGTAGAATTCTTTAATGCTAAATTGAATTGAAGATGCACTGTGCTCAAAATAGCTACTAAAAAGGCAGAGAGGAACCTTGAGGGAAAGAAAATTGAACAAGGGCCATTGCCTCCGATGATGCATTGTTTGTGTCACTATTATTATTTTTTTTAAGTTATACACAGTTTTATTTATTTTTTAATGGATATAACTGAAATTTCATCATAGGGCCTAGTAAAATACTGCTTTCTTCCTCTTTCTTTCAGCGCATTCCTGTCATTAGTTGGAGCAGAAAGTTGGTGTGCTTCCTGTTCCTGATCCAGACTGGAGTGGCTCCAGAGGAAGAAAAAAAACAACCTGCTTTGGATGAGTGAAGTTATTAGGTCAAGAATTTAATCCATGCTATATGAGAACTTAATGTACTGTGGCTGAAATCTGAGTGAACAAATAGGACAGTGCCCTAGGCCAGGGGTCAGCAACATCCACCGTCCCTTAGATCATGTGATGGGCCAGACTATATTTTGGGAAAAAATAATAATGAATGAATTCCTATGCCCCACAAATAACCCAGAGTTGCATTTTAAATAAAAGTACACATTCTACTCATGTAAAAATACGCTGATTCCCGGACCGTCCGTGGGCTGGATTGAGAAGGCAAATGGGCCGCATCCGGCCCCAGGGCCTTAGGTTGCCTACTCATGCCCTATGCCAGGCATCCCCAAACTTCGGCCCTCCAGATGTTTTGGACTACAATTCCCATCATCCCTGACCACTGGACCTGTTAGCTAGGGATCATGGGAGTTGTAGGCCAAAACATCTGGAGGACTGCAGTTTGGGGATGCCTGCCCTAGGCTATAGTCCCTGAAGGATGCAGCATAAATACTAGGATCCCCACAGAGCCCCACATGTACCCAAGTTTGTAAACATGACTTGGTGACACTCTTACTCCTTTGCTAAGGAAGCCTGAAACTCTTCTCACATACACTCCAAGTGTCCCTATTTTCCAGTGACAGTCCTGATTTAGAGAAGCCATCCTGGTTTCTGATTTGATCCTGGAATGTCCCACTTTTCCTTAAAGGTAAAGGTAAAGGGACCCCTGACCATTAGGTCCAGTCGTGACTGACTCTGGGGTTGCGCGCTCATCTCGCATTATTGGCCGAGGGAGCCGGCGTACAGCTTCCGGGTCATGTGGCCAGCATGACTAAGCCGCTTCTGGCGAACCAGAGCAGCTCACAAAAACGCAGTTTACCTTCCCGCTGCAGCGGTACCTATTTATCTACTTGCACTTTGACGTGCTTTCGAACTGCTAGGTCGGCAGGAGCAGGGACCGAGCAATGGGAGCTCACGCTGTCGCAGGGATTCGAACCTGGAGGAGTGCCTGGAGGGCAGCGACTGAGGAGGGAGCACAAGGTGAGCTGAGCTTGTAGGTTTTGTGGGTTTGTCTTTTTGGGGCTGTGTGTGATTAAGTTTGTGTGCTTATTTGTTTCCTTATTTGTTTGTGTGTTTCCCAGGCTTGTGTGTGTGAGAGAGTTTGTTTCTGGCTTGTGTGTGTGTGTTTGTCTGGTGACTAGCTGTGGGCGGAGCTAATCAGTGCCTAGAGGGCAGCGACTGAGGAGGGAGCACAAGGTGAGCTGAGCTTGTAGGTTTTGTGGGTTTGTCTTTTTGGGGCTGTGTGTGATTAAGTTTGTGTGCTTATTTGTTTCCTTATTTGTTTGTGTGTTTCCCAGGCTTGTGTGTGTGAGAGAGTTTGTTTCTGGCTTGTGTGTGTGTGTTTGTCTGGTGACTAGCTGTGGGCGGAGCTAATCAGTGCCTAGAGGGCAGCGACTGAGGAAGTAGGCAAAAGGTGAACTGAGCTTGTAGGGCGGAGCTAATCAGTGCCTGGAGGGCAGCGACTGAGGAGGGAGCACAAGGTGAGCTGAGCTTGTAGGTTTTGTGGGTTTGTCTTTTTGGGGCTGTGTGTGATTAAGTTTGTGTGCTTATTTGTTTCCTTATTTGTTTGTGTGTTTCCCAGGCTTGTGTGTGTGAGAGAGTTTGTTTCTGGCTTGTGTGTGTGTGTTTGTCTGGTGACTAGCTGTGGGCGGAGCTAATCAGTGCCTGGAGGGCAGCGACTGAGGAGGGAGCACAAGGTGAGCTGAGCTTGTAGGTTTTGTGGGTTTGTCTTTTTGGGGCTGTGTGTGATTAAGTTTGTGTGCTTATTTGTTTCCTTATTTGTTTGTGTGTTTCCCAGGCTTGTGTGTGTGAGAGAGTTTGTTTCTGGCTTGTGTGTGTGTGTTTGTCTGGTGACTAGCTGTGGGCGGAGCTAATCAGTGCCTGGAGGGCAGCGACTGAGGAGGGAGCACAAGGTGAGCTGAGCTTGTAGGTTTTGTGGGTTTGTCTTTTTGGGGCTGTGTGTGATTAAGTTTGTGTGCTTATTTGTTTCCTTATTTGTTTGTGTGTTTCCCAGGCTTGTGTGTGTGAGAGAGTTTGTTTCTGGCTTGTGTGTGTGTGTTTGTCTGGTGACTAGCTGTGGGCGGAGCTAATCAGTGCCTAGAGGGCAGCGACTGAGGAGGGAGCACAAGGTGAGCTGAGCTTGTAGGTTTTGTGGGTTTGTCTTTTTGGGGCTGTGTGTGATTAAGTTTGTGTGCTTATTTGTTTCCTTATTTGTTTGTGTGTTTCCCAGGCTTGTGTGTGTGAGAGAGTTTGTTTCTGGCTTGTGTGTGTGTGTTTGTCTGGTGACTAGCTGTGGGCGGAGCTAATCAGTGCCTAGAGGGCAGCGACTGAGGAAGTAGGCAAAAGGTGAACTGAGCTTGTAGGGCGGAGCTAATCAGTGCCTGGAGGGCAGCGACTGAGGAGGGAGCACAAGGTGAGCTGAGCTTGTAGGTTTTGTGGGTTTGTCTTTTTGGGGCTGTGTGTGATTAAGTTTGTGTGCTTATTTGTTTCCTTATTTGTTTGTGTGTTTCCCAGGCTTGTGTGTGTGAGAGAGTTTGTTTCTGGCTTGTGTGTGTGTGTTTGTCTGGTGACTAGCTGTGGGCGGAGCTAATCAGTGCCTGGAGGGCAGCGACTGAGGAGGGAGCACAAGGTGAGCTGAGCTTGTAGGTTTTGTGGGTTTGTCTTTTTGGGGCTGTGTGTGATTAAGTTTGTGTGCTTATTTGTTTCCTTATTTGTTTGTGTGTTTCCCAGGCTTGTGTGTGTGAGAGAGTTTGTTTCTGGCTTGTGTGTGTGTGTTTGTCTGGTGACTAGCTGTGGGCGGAGCTAATCAGTGCCTAGAGGGCAGCGACTGAGGAAGTAGGCAAAAGGTGAACTGAGCTTGTAGGGCGGAGCTAATCAGTGCCTGGAGGGCAGCGACTGAGGAGGGAGCACAAGGTGAGCTGAGCTTGTAGGTTTTGTGGGTTTGTCTTTTTGGGGCTGTGTGTGATTAAGTTTGTGTGCTTATTTGTTTCCTTATTTGTTTGTGTGTTTCCCAGGCTTGTGTGTGTGAGAGAGTTTGTTTCTGGCTTGTGTGTGTGTGTTTGTCTGGTGACTAGCTGTGGGCGGAGCTAATCAGTGCCTGGAGGGCAGCGACTGAGGAGGGAGCACAAGGTGAGCTGAGCTTGTAGGTTTTGTGGGTTTGTCTTTTTGGGGCTGTGTGTGATTAAGTTTGTGTGCTTATTTGTTTCCTTATTTGTTTGTGTGTTTCCCAGGCTTGTGTGTGTGAGAGAGTTTGTTTCTGGCTTGTGTGTGTGTGTTTGTCTGGTGACTAGCTGTGGGCGGAGCTAATCAGTGCCTAGAGGGCAGCGACTGAGGAAGTAGGCAAAAGGTGAACTGAGCTTGTAGGGCGGAGCTAATCAGTGCCTGGAGGGCAGCGACTGAGGAGGGAGCACAAGGTGAGCTGAGCTTGTAGGTTTTGTGGGTTTGTCTTTTTGGGGCTGTGTGTGATTAAGTTTGTGTGCTTATTTGTTTCCTTATTTGTTTGTGTGTTTCCCAGGCTTGTGTGTGTGAGAGAGTTTGTTTCTGGCTTGTGTGTGTGTGTTTGTCTGGTGACTAGCTGTGGGCGGAGCTAATCAGTGCCTGGAGGGCAGCGACTGAGGAGGGAGCACAAGGTGAGCTGAGCTTGTAGGTTTTGTGGGTTTGTCTTTTTGGGGCTGTGTGTGATTAAGTTTGTGTGCTTATTTGTTTCCTTATTTGTTTGTGTGTTTCCCAGGCTTGTGTGTGTGAGAGAGTTTGTTTCTGGCTTGTGTGTGTGTGTTTGTCTGGTGACTAGCTGTGGGCGGAGCTAATCAGTGCCTAGAGGGCAGCGACTGAGGAAGTAGGCAAAAGGTGAACTGAGCTTGTAGGGCGGAGCTAATCAGTGCCTGGAGGGCAGCGACTGAGGAGGGAGCACAAGGTGAGCTGAGCTTGTAGGTTTTGTGGGTTTGTCTTTTTGGGGCTGTGTGTGATTAAGTTTGTGTGCTTATTTGTTTCCTTATTTGTTTGTGTGTTTCCCAGGCTTGTGTGTGTGAGAGAGTTTGTTTCTGGCTTGTGTGTGTGTGTTTGTCTGGTGACTAGCTGTGGGCGGAGCTAATCAGTGCCTGGAGGGCAGCGACTGAGGAGGGAGCACAAGGTGAGCTGAGCTTGTAGGTTTTGTGGGTTTGTCTTTTTGGGGCTGTGTGTGATTAAGTTTGTGTGCTTATTTGTTTCCTTATTTGTTTGTGTGTTTCCCAGGCTTGTGTGTGTGAGAGAGTTTGTTTCTGGCTTGTGTGTGTGTGTTTGTCTGGTGACTAGCTGTGGGCGGAGCTAATCAGTGCCTAGAGGGCAGCGACTGAGGAGGGAGCACAAGGTGAGCTGAGCTTGTAGGTTTTGTGGGTTTGTCTTTTTGGGGCTGTGTGTGATTAAGTTTGTGTGCTTATTTGTTTCCTTATTTGTTTGTGTGTTTCCCAGGCTTGTGTGTGTGAGAGAGTTTGTTTCTGGCTTGTGTGTGTGTGTTTGTCTGGTGACTAGCTGTGGGCGGAGCTAATCAGTGCCTAGAGGGCAGCGACTGAGGAAGTAGGCAAAAGGTGAACTGAGCTTGTAGGGCGGAGCTAATCAGTGCCTGGAGGGCAGCGACTGAGGAGGGAGCACAAGGTGAGCTGAGCTTGTAGGTTTTGTGGGTTTGTCTTTTTGGGGCTGTGTGTGATTAAGTTTGTGTGCTTATTTGTTTCCTTATTTGTTTGTGTGTTTCCCAGGCTTGTGTGTGTGAGAGAGTTTGTTTCTGGCTTGTGTGTGTGTGTTTGTCTGGTGACTAGCTGTGGGCGGAGCTAATCAGTGCCTGGAGGGCAGCGACTGAGGAGGGAGCACAAGGTGAGCTGAGCTTGTAGGTTTTGTGGGTTTGTCTTTTTGGGGCTGTGTGTGATTAAGTTTGTGTGCTTATTTGTTTCCTTATTTGTTTGTGTGTTTCCCAGGCTTGTGTGTGTGAGAGAGTTTGTTTCTGGCTTGTGTGTGTGTGTTTGTCTGGTGACTAGCTGTGGGCGGAGCTAATCAGTGCCTAGAGGGCAGCGACTGAGGAAGTAGGCAAAAGGTGAACTGAGCTTGTAGGGCGGAGCTAATCAGTGCCTGGAGGGCAGCGACTGAGGAGGGAGCACAAGGTGAGCTGAGCTTGTAGGTTTTGTGGGTTTGTCTTTTTGGGGCTGTGTGTGATTAAGTTTGTGTGCTTATTTGTTTCCTTATTTGTTTGTGTGTTTCCCAGGCTTGTGTGTGTGAGAGAGTTTGTTTCTGGCTTGTGTGTGTGTGTTTGTCTGGTGACTAGCTGTGGGCGGAGCTAATCAGTGCCTAGAGGGCAGCGACTGAGGAGGGAGCACAAGGTGAGCTGAGCTTGTAGGTTTTGTGGGTTTGTCTTTTTGGGGCTGTGTGTGATTAAGTTTGTGTGCTTATTTGTTTCCTTATTTGTTTGTGTGTTTCCCAGGCTTGTGTGTGTGAGAGAGTTTGTTTCTGGCTTGTGTGTGTGTGTTTGTCTGGTGACTAGCTGTGGGCGGAGCTAATCAGTGCCTAGAGGGCAGCGACTGAGGAAGTAGGCAAAAGGTGAACTGAGCTTGTAGGGCGGAGCTAATCAGTGCCTGGAGGGCAGCGACTGAGGAGGGAGCACAAGGTGAGCTGAGCTTGTAGGTTTTGTGGGTTTGTCTTTTTGGGGCTGTGTGTGATTAAGTTTGTGTGCTTATTTGTTTCCTTATTTGTTTGTGTGTTTCCCAGGCTTGTGTGTGAGAGAGAGTTTGTTTCTGGCTTGTGTGTGTGTGTTTGTCTGGTGACTAGCTGTGGGCGGAGCTAATCAGTGCCTAGAGGGCAGCGACTGAGGAAGTAGGCAAAAGGTGAACTGAGCTTGTAGGGCGGAGCTAATCAGTGCCTGGAGGGCAGCGACTGAGGAGGGAGCACAAGGTGAGCTGAGCTTGTAGGTTTTGTGGGTTTGTCTTTTTGGGGCTGTGTGTGATTAAGTTTGTGTGCTTATTTGTTTCCTTATTTGTTTGTGTGTTTCCCAGGCTTGTGTGTGTGAGAGAGTTTGTTTCTGGCTTGTGTGTGTGTGTTTGTCTGGTGACTAGCTGTGGGCGGAGCTAATCAGTGCCTGGAGGGCAGCGACTGAGGAGGGAGCACAAGGTGAGCTGAGCTTGTAGGTTTTGTGGGTTTGTCTTTTTGGGGCTGTGTGTGATTAAGTTTGTGTGCTTATTTGTTTCCTTATTTGTTTGTGTGTTTCCCAGGCTTGTGTGTGTGAGAGAGTTTGTTTCTGGCTTGTGTGTGTGTGTTTGTCTGGTGACTAGCTGTGGGCGGAGCTAATCAGTGCCTGGAGGGCAGCGACTGAGGAGGGAGCACAAGGTGAGCTGAGCTTGTAGGTTTTGTGGGTTTGTCTTTTTGGGGCTGTGTGTGATTAAGTTTGTGTGCTTATTTGTTTCCTTATTTGTTTGTGTGTTTCCCAGGCTTGTGTGTGTGAGAGAGTTTGTTTCTGGCTTGTGTGTGTGTGTTTGTCTGGTGACTAGCTGTGGGCGGAGCTAATCAGTGCCTGGAGGGCAGCGACTGAGGAGGGAGCACAAGGTGAGCTGAGCTTGTAGGTTTTGTGGGTTTGTCTTTTTGGGGCTGTGTGTGATTAAGTTTGTGTGCTTATTTGTTTCCTTATTTGTTTGTGTGTTTCCCAGGCTTGTGTGTGTGAGAGAGTTTGTTTCTGGCTTGTGTGTGTGTGTTTGTCTGGTGACTAGCTGTGGGCGGAGCTAATCAGTGCCTGGAGGGCAGCGACTGAGGAGGGAGCACAAGGTGAGCTGAGCTTGTAGGTTTTGTGGGTTTGTCTTTTTGGGGCTGTGTGTGATTAAGTTTGTGTGCTTATTTGTTTCCTTATTTGTTTGTGTGTTTCCCAGGCTTGTGTGTGAGAGAGAGTTTGTTTCTGGCTTGTGTGTGTGTGTTTGTCTGGTGACTAGCTGTGGGCGGAGCTAATCAGTGCCTAGAGGGCAGCGGCGCGCGCCTAACGGCGCGCGCAGTTTGACCTATCTTTTGATAGAGGAGAGCTATTCTCAAACGTTTACTTGGGGAGACCTAGGCTTCTTTTTTGAGTGTCCTGACTTCAAGCTTCAAGATGGAGGGTGAGGGAACAACTGTAGTCACCTGCAATTCCTGCGCAATGTTTGCCTTCTTGCCAAAGGATGTAGGCAGCTACACCTGCAGCAAGTGCAAGTTGGTTGCCCTACTAGAAGACAAGGTCCGGCAACTTCAGAAGGGGGAGGGAACAACTGTAGTCGCCTGTAATTCCTGCGCAATGTTTGTCTTCTTGCCAAAGGTTGTAGACAGCTACACCTGCAGCAACTGCAAGTTGGTTGCCCTACTCGAAGACAAGGTCCAGCAACTTCAGGCCCGTGTATCTACGCTCCAGAAAATTAAAGAGCTGGAGCTTTTCTTGGATGCAGCAGAGCACACTGTCTCCACCAAGCAGGAGACAGGGCACATCTCTGAGGAGGAGATCAGTTCCCCAACTCAGGAGCCAGATGTATGGAGGAACGTGACTCACAGAAGTAGAATGCCCAGGGATCGCTCTGAGTGTTTAGAACTACAAAATCGATTTGAAGTGCTCTCAAATCTGGAAGATGAAGAACAGACTCCATTGGAAGATCTCTCCCTCACCACAGTTGATGAGGTATATGAAGACGAGCAACATAGTCAGTCCTCTGGGAATGTGCAGGCGACCTTGGAAGGGACAGCACATGTAAGGATCCCGACCAAGCCTAAGAGGAGGCGTGTAGTAGTGATAGGGGATTCCCTACTGAGGGGTACGGAAGCAGTGATCTGTGGGCCTGACAAGATGTCGCGAGAGGTATGCTGTCTCCCCGGGGCCAAGATCCATGATGTTACAGAACGGCTGCAAGGGATAATTAAACCCACGGATAAAAACCCCTTCCTTTTAGTCCATGTGGGAACCAATGACACCGCAAGCCATAGCCTCCAGAAGATCAAAAGTGATTATGAGGCTCTGGGCAGGAAGCTGAAGCAATTAAATGCACAAATTGTCATCTCATCTGTCCTCCCAGTTGAACGCCGTGGCCCAGGAAGAGAGGGGAAAATAGGAGAAGTGAACAACTGGCTTCGCAAATGGTGCCGGCAGGAACGGTTTGGTTTCTTAGATCACGGTCTGCAGTTTCTTGAAGATGGACTTCTGGCAAGTGATGGGCTGCACCTCACAAGGGTTGGGAGGAATGTTTTTGCCAACAATCTCAAAAACCTCATCAGGAGGGCTTTAAACTGACTTATGTGGGGGAGGGAGACAGTGGTCCTGAAGGTAGGAGTCTATCAAATGCTGAAGATGATCATCCAAAAGTCAAGGACCAAATGGAGCAAACAGCACACAGACCTAGTGGTGGGAGGAAAAAATCCTTAAGTAGGAGACTAGGGGGAATGATCAATGGTTTTCAATGTCTGTATACAAATGCACAGAGCATGGGAAATAAACAAGATGAACTTGAGCTCTTGGTACAGCAAACTAAATACGACATAATAGGCATCACTGAAACCTGGTGGGATGAGTCTCATGATTGGAATGTAGTAATAGAGGGATACAATCTATTTAAGAGAAATAGACCAAACAGGAAAGGAGGAGGAGTGGCGTTATATGTCAGGGATGTGTATACCTGTGAAGAGATCCATGATTTAAAACTTCAAAGCCAAATTGAGAGTATCTGGGTCAAAATTAAGGGAGAGAAAAATAACAGTGATCTCATGGTGGGAGTTTACTATAGATCCCCAAGCCAAACTGAGGACATAGATGATGCCTTCCTGGAACAGATGACCAAGCATTCAAAAGGAAATGAGATAGTAGTAATGGGGGATTTCAACTATCCTGATATTTGTTGGATGTCAAACTCAGCCAAGAGCATAAGGTCGAACAGATTCCTCGCTGGCCTTGCAGACAATTTCATTGTCCAGAAAGTGGAAGAAGCAACAAGAGGATCAGCCATTTTAGATCTGGTCCTAACCAATAGTGATGACCTGGTTAGTGGGGTAGAAGTGGTAGGATCATTAGGTGGGAGTGATCATGCTCTTCTGGAGTTTATTATACATCAGAAAGGAGCAACCAAGCATACTAAGACTCAAATTCTAGACTTTAAGAAAGCCGACTTCAGAAAACTTAGGGAAATGCTGGGTGTGATCCCATGGTCAGTAATACTAAAAGGGAAGGGAGTTCATGATGGATGGGAGTTTGTTAAAAGGGAGATATTAAAAGCACAACTTCAAGCAGTACCAATGAGACGAAAACATGGAAGGTGCCTAAAGAAGCCAGGGTGGCTATCTAATGAACTTTTAACTGAGTTAAGATTTAAAAGGGATATGTACAAGAAATGGAAAAAGGGGGAAACCACCAGAGAGGAATTCAAACAAATAGCCAGCACATGTAGAGACAAAGTCAGAAAAGCTAAAGCACAGAATGAACTCAGGCTTGCTAGAGAGGTTAAAAGCAATAAAAAGAGTTTTTATGGGTATGTCCGTAGCAAAAGGAAGAACAAGGAAACAGTGGGGTCACTTAGAGGAGAAGAAGGTGAAATGCGAACAGGGGACGCAGAAAGGGCAGAACTCCTCAATACCTTCTTTGCCTCAGTCTTCTCCAAAAAAGAAAACAATGCCCGACCTGAAGAATATGGAGCAGATGATTCAGCAGGGGAAACTCAGCCCAGAATAAGTAAGGAGGTAGTACAAGCACACTTGGCTAGTTTAGATGTATTCAAGTCTCCAGGGCCAGATGAACTACATCCCAGAGTATTAAAAGAACTGGCAGAGGTGATTTCAGAACCACTGGCAGTAATCTTTGAGAATTCTTGGAAAACAGGTGAAGTCCCAGCAGACTGGAGGAGGGCAAATGTTGTCCCTATTTTCAAAAAGGGGGAAAGAGAGGACCCAAACAATTACCGCCCAGTCAGCCTGACATCAATACCAGGAAAGATTCTAGAGCAGATCATTAAGCAAACGGTCTGTGAGCACCTAGAAAGGAACGCTGTGATCACTAAAAGTCAGCATGGGTTTCTGAAAAATAAGTCATGTCAGACTAATCTGATCTCATTTTTTGACAGAATTACAAGCCTGGTAGACGAAGGGAACACTGTGGATGTAGCCTATCTTGATTTCAGCAAGGCCTTTGACAAGGTGCCCCATGATATTCTTGTAAAGAAGCTGGTAAAATGCGGGCTAGACAATGCTACCATTCATTGGATTTGTAACTGGCTGACTGACCGAACCCAAAGGGTGCTCATCAATGGCTCCTCTTCATCCTGGAGAGAAGTGACTAGTGGGGTGCCACAGGGTTCTGTCTTGGGCCCAGTCTTATTCAACATCTTTATCAATGACTTGGATGATGGGCTTGAGGGCATCCTGATCAAGTTTGCAGATGACACCAAATTGGGAGGGGTGGCTAATACCCCAGAGGACAGGATCACACTTCAAAATGACCTTAACAGATTAGAGAACTGGGCCAAGGCAAACAGGATGAATTTTAACAGGGAGAAATGTAAAGTACTACACTTGGGCAAAAAAAATGAAAGGCACAAATACAGGATGGGTGATACCTGGCTTGAGAGCAGTACAAGTGAAAAGGATCTAGGAGTCTTGGTAGACCACAAACTTGACATGAGTCAACAGTGTGATGCAGCAGCTAAAAAAGCCAATGCAATTCTGGGCTGCATCAATAGGAGTATAGCATCTAGATCAAGGGAAGTAATAGTACCACTGTATTCCGCTCTGGTCAGACCTCACCTGGAATACTGTGTCCAGTTCTGGGCACCACAGTTCAAGAAGGATATTGACAAGCTGGAACGTGTCCAGAGGAGGGCAACCAAAATGGTCAAAGGCCTGGAAACGATGCCTTATGAGGAACGGCTTAGGGAGCTGGGTATGTTTAGCCTGGAGAAGAGAAGGTTAAGGGGTGATATGATAGCCATGTTCAAATACATAAAAGGATGTCATATAGAGGAGGGAGAAAGGTTGTTTTCTGCTGCTCCAGAGAAGCGGACACGGAGCAATGGATTCAAACTACAAGAAAGAAGATTCCACCTAAACATTAGGAAGAATTTCTTGACAGTAAGAGCTGTTCGACAGTGGAATTTGCTGCCAAGGAGTGTGGTGGAGTCTCCTTTGGAGGTCTTTAAGCAGAGGCTTGACAGCCACCTGTCAGGAATGCTTTGATGGTGTTTCCTGCTTGGCAGGGGGTTGGACTGGATGACCCTTGTGGTCTCTTCCAACTCTATGATTCTATGATTCTATGATTCTATGAACCGCCGACCTTCTGATCGGCAAGCCCTAGGCTATGTGGTTTAACCCACAGCGATGTCTCTATTTTCATTGGAGAAATGTTGGAGGGTATGGAGTTATCTGACTCCCAAGACATCTGAAGGCAATCATGTTTGGGAAGTTTTTTTTCAAAAAAAGTTTAATGTTTTATTATGTTTTTACAAATGTTGGAAGCTGCCCAGAGTGGCTGGGGCAACCCAACAAGATGTGCGGGGTATAAATAGTAAAATTATCATTATTGAATGGGATGTCCCTATTTTCATCAGAGTATATTGGAGGGTATGTTCTCATCATACGTCAAATATCACTCTCAAAAATAGAAAGACACAGCTACATCTGCTTTGGGTTCTCCCTATGTCCTTATTCTTGGATGATATGGCTACCAGTGGCAACTAGCCATAACGGCTATGCTCAGCCTCCAGTGCTGGAGACCTCTCTTGCTGGAGAGGACAAGTTGGGAGAGTGTTGCTATGACCAGGTCCTGCTCATGGGCTGCCCATATGTTGTTGTTTGGATTTTGGTGAAAAGCAAAAGATATGAGATATATTAGTAGAATTCCTGGATGACAAAGATCCAGGTTTGATGAGAGAAACCTAGTAGAGATTTAAAATAAAAGTAAAGTAAAGTAAAGTAAAGTAAAGTGTGGAAATATAAGCTGTTAGACCTTGAAATATCCCCTTCTAATGCATGCCAAATAGAGTGATTTGTTATAGCTTGGTTGCTACAACTCTGAATTCAACAACGAATCATGCTGCAATTCTCACAAGCCTATAATCCTTTTTTGCGGGGAGGGGAGTCTGACCTAAAAACTTCTGAAATTTCCTTTTATCTGTCTTTTCTTACAGTATCTTCTTTTTAGGGGACCGGGGTCAGATATCTTAGCACATCAGATCTTTAAAGGAACCAATAGTTTCTGAACAAACCATCTTGCAATATCTCAAACATCTCCCCTCCCATCAGTACCAGTCTTCTTCCTTGAAACCATTATTTTTGAAAATGGATTTCCCCACTTATGGATGCCTGAACTTCTTGCTGTTATTGTAGAGACCATAGCCTAGTCTGTCATTAAAAGTGTAATTTAACACAGCATGGAAAAAAATATTCAATGTGGAGTTTATTGAGACTTGCCAGGAGGAAAAAAACCCAAGCACAACCAAACGCCACCTGCTCTCTCTTATTAATATTAGGATCTCTCAATGATAACCAGAGGTGTGACAAATCGCAAGGTGTTAGTACACCCACACAACCTCTCAACAGTTTGCTTTTTAGCCTAGTATCAAAGGGCAGGTTCACACATACATGTGTCTCATGGCTTGATTTCTGTACCTTTCTGGTTGGCAACTGAATGTGTGAAGTGCCTATACTGAAAAAGTATTGTGTCCGATGTGCGTACAGGTTTTTTTCATCGGTTTTGTATCTGCGAAGGACATTCACGCATGCCAGTGACCACCACTTGATGTTGCCTTCATCAAAAAATGTGTATGTGTAGCCCCTAATATTTAGGATTATTTACACCATTTCATACCCTATTGTTTTTAAATTAAGAAGATGAAAAGGAAGAACGAACACAAACAGGGTCAGATGCTGAAACCACCTTAATTTAACTACACCACTATCTGTCGGATGATGTAGAAATATGACCTTCATTAACCAAACTGCTGAACCTGCCCTTCTTGTTGAGTTAGCTGGTAGCTTGGCTAATGCCACTCCAACAACCTGAGCACAGTGTTTATGCAACAGGTCAGATACTGCTATTGTTACTTGGGTTTCCTGAGAAGGTGATCCTTCAGGTAACCTGGTCCTAAACTTTTAAATGCTAAGCCCTCATAACTCAAAGATGAACCTGAAGGGGCTGTGTTAACTTAGTGATCCATTGCTTCTCTGAAATAAACCAGAGTTATGGATCTATAATCATGATTTGAAAAGCTCCCCCATTTCTGTCTGAGATAAACACCTCAGTGTAAAACACTTTGACTCATAAGTTAGACTCATACATTTCAGTAGAACCTATGTCCCAGAAATCAGGCTTAGGATTCCAGTGTTAAGCTAAAGAGTTTTAACATTTTTCAGAAAAATCTATTTTTCTTGTTGATTGGAAACTCATGTGCCAAGGGCAGAATGTAAGATCTCTATGACAAGTAAATTTCCATCTGACAGGCTTTAATAATTTTTTTCCTCATTTTAAGAGGACAAAATGTGACAGTAAAGAAATGACAACTTCACACTGAAGGAATGTGTAATAGAAGAAAGAAAATATTTAAAGCCATTTGGTAAATTGCAAGGTTCATTTTTTGAATCTGTGGCTGTTGCAGAAAATAGACTGTGAAGTGATGCTTAGTCAACTATGCCCAATTTCCCAAGCATTTGCACTCATGAATCATTGTTTTATATTGTAAAATAAAATATAAATATGTCAGAAAAGGAAATGTGAATTGGAACATGGTAATTTAAGCCACCGCACTGTCAGCTCTGTAGGCTTTATTTGTGATCATTATTTTATGATCACGCAACACAAATTTTCATTTCTGTCAGCTCTGTATTATATCTAAAACTCTCTTTTTGTGGGGGGGGGGGTGCTACTGTTAAATAAAATCGCAGTTGATAAACACATGGTGGTATAAAACATGAAGAGATTACATAATGCACTGAGCTGTGTGACTTTATTTTCAACTACGTTTCAGGAAATGTTAGCCCTGTTTGTCTAAACTGAGCCAACACTGTCTTACCTTATTTAAAGAATGCTTTCTTAAGCTTGAGGGTGGAATCCTTAAAAAAAATGGGGGCATGAAAGGACGCAAATTAGTAAAGATATTCTGTGCTATGACTATAGAGAGCCCTTCCTTCGAACAAACAAACACTCTGGCACTTATCCCTGCTAACACAGACATACATATACAGTGGTACCTCGGTTTTTGAACAGCTTAGTTCCTGAACAACTCAGAACCCGAACGCTCCAAACCCGTGTTTGAAGTAGGTGTTCTGGTTTTCGAACTTTGCCTCAGAAGCCGAACGTGCTCCTGAGCTTCCGCTTTTACTGTTGCGCAGCAAATTTGAGCCCCCCACATAGTAATTAAGGCTTCCTTCCTTCCGTTTTACCCTTGCACAGCAAATTTAAGTCCTGCCCCCCATTGTAATTAAAGCCTTCCATTTCTGATTTCAGTGTTCTGATGTGATATTTGGTGCTTTTGTTTTTGCTATTTTTTGTGTTTTTGTTTTTGTGGCTTTTTCATTTTTGTGACTGTGGCTTGTTTTTTGTTTTATGATTGATTGATTGTGCGACTGTGGAAATGGATAAAAGCCCCCATCCAAACAATGACTATCATCAGTGCAGGTAAGAAAAAACAAATTAATTTTATTTTTTATCATCTACAATACTGTGTTATTTATTTTATAGTACAGAACATTGATTATTGCTTTCATTTTATGGATAAATGGTCTTGTTAGATAGTAAAATTCATGTTAAATTGCTGCTTTAGGGGTTGTTTTTAAAAGTCTGGAATAGATTAATCTGTTTTGCACTTTCTATGGGAAAGTGTGCCTTGGATTTGGAACGCTTTGGTTTTGGAAAGGACTACCGGAATGGATTAAGTTTGAGAACCAAGGTACCACTGTAGTACCGCTGATATGAACACATTTGGGGATGTGCAGTTATTCTTATTTGCAGAAGAAGAGGATAGAGCTGAAAGACCAAGGGAAAGCATAGGTGCACGGAGGCTAAATTGTAAGCGAGACTGCAGAATGATTTTCCTGATTGCATGCTATGGAAGTTAAGCCCAGGTGTCTTACAATTTTCATGCTTTGGAGCACACGAAGAAGCACTTAACTCTTCTTTTAAATGATGGGTTTTCCGATCTTAGAATCTTAATGTATTTAATGGGCGAAACCATCCGAGTGTAGCCCTGTGCAGACATTCATTTTCTATGCCACTGCTATGCCCACACCAACCAACCCGTAAACACATGTTCCAACCAACCAGCATGTGCACAGGGGTTGCTAAAGTCACCACCCGCCTCCCCTTCATAAGGAGAGAATTAAAATGAACTTCGGCATGAGAATTGTGCCACTGGTTCAGGGGCAGTGCAACCAATTCTGCTGCACTGGGCCCCGAGCCTAGTGGGTGCTGCAGGGCACCACAGTTATGATGCAGTGAATTGAGCAGAATGGAAGGCAAGAGGCCGGGGGTGGGGGCGGGCATCAAATGTTGGCCTTGCGCAGGGTGCCATTGAAATTTGAAGGACCAACATTTGCCCCTGTCAGGGATGAGGGACCTTTTTCATCCTGAGGGCTGCATTCCTCTCAGCAGCCTTCTGCTCACAGACAAAACTGGGTAGGCAAACTAATGCAAAATTTTACCTTTGTAAGTTTTACCTTTGTGCCATTGGCTAGTTTGTACGCAGAGCTCTCTCTAGCCTCTCTCCAGGCGAGCAAGAAGCAGCATCTGAGTTTAAGGACATATTCTAGCCAAACAAAACCATTCAGGGAGTGCATGAAGCTGGGTTTGGAAGGGAGTGTGACCCAGAGGAAAGTCATGTGGTCTACGTAGAAGCCTAATGAACTGAACCAAAGGTGAAATGTTCCGGAAGTCCTGCAATTGCCATCTTGGTAGTCAAGATAACCCCAAACCAGGGGTAGGCAACCTTCGGCTCCCAGATGTTTTGGGACTACAACTCCCATCATCCCTGACCACTGGTCCTGTTAGCTAGGGATCATGGGAGTTGTAGTCCCAAAACATCTGGGAGCCGAAGGTTGCCTACCCCTGCCCCAAACTAATTGGTAGTAGTTAGAACAATGAGCTCATATATATTCATAGTCACTTGCTTTGATAGACAGTGGAACCTCATGTTACGTATCGCCTTCCTTACGAATGCTTCGGGTTACGAGCTCCGCTAACCCGGAAGTAGATGCCCCTTGTTGCGAACTTTGCCCCGGGATGCGAGCGGAAGTCGCGCGCCGGTGGCAAGGCAGCAACGGGAGACGCCATTAGTGAAAGCACGCCTCATGTTAAGAACGGTTTCAGGTTACAAACGGACCTCTGGAACGAATTAAGTTTATAACTGGAGGTACCACTCTACAGTGGTACCTTGGTCTATGAACAGCCCTGTTAACAAATGCTTCGGACAAGGAACTCCGCAAAACTGGAAGTAGGTGTTCCGGCTAGCTAACTTTGCCCCGGAAGACGAATGGAAGCTGAACACCGGCGGCGGGAGGCCTCATTAGGGAAAGCATGAGCCTCAGTTTAAGAATGCTTTGGTTTAAGAACGGACCTCCAGAACAGATTAAGTTCATCTACTGAGGTACCACAGTATGCTTATCTGTGGGACTTTTCCTCCAAGGAGCTGATATGCCCAAATTCTCGGCACACTCCACTGCGCTTCATGGGCTCTGCTTTCATGCTTCTTTCAGGAGTGGTACTGTGTTTGGAAGACTAGGTGCCTCAGCAACCCCCAATAACAATCCCAGGCCCTCCAACTTGGAGATTTTGCCAGACACTTGATGCTGAGCGTATGAACCCCTTGAAAATGGAGATACTATCTCCAGTTTCCAAAAGAGAGCCTGAATCTTCCCAAGGAGCAGCACGGCACAAAGAGGCAGACGTCGAGCCATCTTATTGCTGGTCCTATGCAGCAGTGGCAAATACATCATTCTGCATATCACAGGAGATATATGAAGGACTAGGAGAACATCTGGTAGCAGGTCATCCCATTTGAATCCCCCCAGTGTTGCATGGGGAGATGGATGATTGTCAACCCAATCAGGCGAATGACCGTCACATTAACTTGTTCTCAAAATGTCTGTCAGGCTACTGATTAAACCCTACTCGCCGTGGCTGAAAGCCAAGACTAATTATTAAAGCAGGTAATGTCTTTGACCCTTGCTCCTGGAACATATGTTTTCCAGCTTGCTATTCGGGGAAAATTCACTGGAGACAAACTGTGCACTGAGCTGAGATTGAGGAAGTACTTCTGTGCTGTCCCCCCCTTCTTTTTTATTCCTCTCTCTTTCTCCGTATAATATTTAAAATATTTTTCCACCATTTATGTTGATTACACCAGATGTGTATGTGTGTTTTTGCTTATACGCTAAATACTATTTTCTTCCATTTATGTGTTCATATTTCAATAAATATATCAATTAAAAACATGTGGGTAAAAGTTCCTCCACGACTTGACAAGTTTTTGCAGACAACCATACTTTCATGTACAATGTGGTAAATTTCCACCTGCCCATGATAAATGGTCTTCTGCATCCCTCCCCACTAACTGTGAAGTATTTGTAGGAACTAGCAAAACTCTGATTGTATTCTGTTGCCACATTAAACTGCTTTCCTTTAGTTGTTTCTTCAATTCTTTCCTCATGGGGAGCTGTAAAGTATGGCTAATCTTAGTTACAATCTTATGTTTTCAATCAAGTTGGTGTGTGCGGTGGGGTCTGAGCAATTTTAATAATTGCCGTAGGTTTCTTGTGATTTTTGCATTCTTTATTAGGCCATATTCTGAAAGCTTTGAATTTATGAAGTAGTTGGGAGGTGGGGAAATCAGTTGAATAACCTCCATGCACAGTGTTTTATTTAATATAATTAGTTTGTCATTGAAGATTTATAAGGCATTGTATTATGTGGAAAAGTTTTTTTGTTGCCATAAGAGCCAGACTAGCTTGAAATGAAATATGCCAACAGAGAATTTCTTTCTTAAAACACTGTGAAATCTAGTTAAGGCATTTTTATTGCATAGGAACAATGAACGCTATTAAGTTGTGATTTATAGTTTTAACATAATTGCCCACTAAAATGAGTGGAATGCATTACTCAGGGTAAGTAATGGGAAGGTGTAGGGAGAAGAATGAGCAAAGCCGATATCTCAAACAGTTTCCCAGGAGATCCTCTCTACTTGATTATTTTTTTTAAGACATTTCTTCTGACTAGGACATGGTTATGCCAAACTAATCTGTCACCTTAACAATCTTGTCTGTGTGCCTAGAGGATTAGTGTGAATAAGCCAGGAGTGATATACAACATATAAAACTGAGAAATCACACAGCGAAACAAACAAACTAAAAGCGTTTTTAAAAATCAGAATGTCACTGCCTGTATCACAGCAGGTATTTTAGATTTACTTGTGAAGTCTGGACACAGATGCTTGCCAAGAAGTTAAAAAAAAAATATCATTCAAGTCTTTAAATTTTATTTCGGAAAGAACATCATATTAAGGCTTATATTTGAAATGTTATTTCTTGTGTTGACTTTTTCCACCCCACATCACTCCTGGAGACAGAACTATGTGTAACCTTGACCAGTAGAAAATAAATGTCTTGATGCTGCAAGAGGGACCCACAAATGGAAGGTTTTCACAAGAACAAGAGATGTGGCTGCAGAAATGCAGGTGTGCATCTTGGGCAAGGTGCCTTGGATAGTCACCTTTAAATTAGAAAAGGTAGGGCAGAGAAGCCGGAAATTCCTTCATGTCGCCTCTGACCTTCATAGATGTTCTTTGCAAAGTTAGTATGGTGTTGTTTTTGAGGCAGTGGGACATTTATTGGACTTGGGACCCAAGAGCATGGCTCACTTTACCACCCTCTGGAACTAGCTCATTTCTTGTTTAAAGGTAAAAAAGGTAAAGGACCCATGGATAGTTAAGCCCAGTCAAATGTGATTATGGGGTTGTGGCGCTCATCTTGCTTTCAGGCTGAGGGAATCCGACGTTTGTCTACAGACAGCTTTCTGGGTCATGTGGCCAGCATGACTAAACAACTTCAGGTGCATTGGAACACCATGATGGAAACCAGAGCGCATGGAAATGCCATTTACCTTCCCGCCACAGCGGTACCGATTTATCTACTTGCACTGATGTGCTTTCGAACTGCTAGGTTGGCAGGAGCTGGGACAGAGCAATGGGCGCTCAAACCGTCGTGGGGAATTGAACCGCCAACCTTCCGATCAGCAAGCCCAAGAGGCTCAGTGGTTTAGACCACAGCGCCACCCACTCCCTTTCTTGTTTATGAGTTGCTGTACATTGTTAAAGTTAGATATTCCCAGCCCATTGTTAACAATGGACATCTCCTTTTCTATACCATAGCTCAGTGATACAAAAGATCACAAACTCAATCCCTTGCATCTCAAATTAAAGGCTACAAATAGCATATGATAGACCTACTGTACCTCTCTGTCCTTGATCTAAATGCCCAGGTGGCCCACTGCATTTATAAGATACTTGTAAATGGTGGAAGATAAGCTATTTAGCACATATATATCCAATGTCTCAAGAGTATATGCTTGTGATGGAGAAACAAGGGCACCATGCAAGCCTTCTTGGGGAAAGCATGTTGTCTGGAGGAGAAAAAACATAAACACGTTGCAGCAGAGTTCTCAAAAATAGACCAGAGGCCATTGTACTTCATCCAGCAGAGCTTTACTGCTACTGAAGGCAAATGAGCATAATGGTCAAAAATCCAAGACATTCAGGATTGGCACAGTCCATAAGAAATCCAGGTGCATGCAGCAGACTTAACCTTAAACTTAACAATGACTCATAATAAGACTAAACCTTAACACTATAGCATACAGAACACCACACCAGAACAAAGAGATAGAAAGAGGATGTGAGTTAAACCCAGACTCCTCCTGGCCTGACTATTATTGTCAGCAGGACCTTGACAGAAAAGATAACAGAACCAGATTAAACCAGCTGTACTCAGCTTCCTGGAAGGAATAACCCAAACATCATAAAACTTCTGTCTGTTTCTTTCACATAGAAAGAAACCTTCTAGAACCCTCTTGAACTAATCAGAATAGGAAAGATCTCTACACATCAGATCAATACTTTCTGTACTAAGAGATGCAAATTGAGAGAGCATCCCACAAGTGGGGAGACACAGCAGAAAAGGCTCGTTCTTGTGTTGCCACCCGCCAGACCCCTTGTGGAGGAGGCACACAAAGGAAGGCCTCAGATGATGAACACAGAGTGTGGGTTGGTTCATGTGAAGAGAGGAGGTCCTTGAGGTATTGCAGTCCAGAGCCATTTAAGGCTTTCTAGGTCAAAACCAGCACCTTGAATTGGGCCCGGAAACTAATTGGTAGCCAGTGCAGTCTCAACAGGATTGGCATTATATGCTCAAACCATCCTGCCCCAGTGAGCAACCTGGCCTCTGAATTCCACACCAGCTGAAGTTTCCAAACCATCTTCAGAGGCAGCCCCACATATAATGCATTGCAATAATCTAACCTAGAGGTTACCAGAACACAGATGACAGATTTAGGCTACCCTGTTCAGATAGGAGCAGAGCTGGGCCAACCACTGAAGCTGATGGAAGACACTCCACACCACTGAGACTACCTGAGCCTCAAGTGACAGCAAAGGATCCAGAAGTACCCCCAAGCTTCAAACCCACTCCTTCTCAGAGGGTGTGTAACCGCATCAAGAGCAAGCCACCTCCCATTCAATTTCCCCACCTGCAGTCTCCAATGCTATACAACCTGGCCACAAGTAAGTCATATAGGGCTTTGTCTATATGTTTTAGCTCTGTATCACTGATCAAGATAGTTCTTTTTCATTTACCCTAGAGATTACAGCATAGAGCTGGAAAAAGGGGGGGAAAGGGAAAGATAATAATCATGCTTCAAAAATATGCTTCCAATCAAAAGGAGGGAGGGGGAATGCATTAGGTTATTTTAACAATAGAAGGTGTGAATTATACTAGTGGGTGGGATACTTTAATAGCTGCAGGTGGTGAAATGAAATTTGAGCATCGAAAAGCTCCATTTCATTATCCCCGATTTTTTCTCAGTTCTCCCATCCTGGCTAATTATATCCAGAGGAATCATATTGCTCTTTCATGTCGCTTCTGAGACATTCCTTTTATTGCTGCTTATCTCTGGATGTTTACAAGTTCAGGCTGCAAGCAAATCATAATCTGGCCATGCCAGTTTTGTGGATGTGCAGGGACCAACTGAAAGAAACGATCCGGCACCATTAAATGAATTATTTAAACCGTTCGGCTGGTTTGGCATAAATATTTACACGAACCACCGTGGCAGGCAAATTGTCATAGGGCTAAGTCCCACGGAGGTATTACGACTGACGACCGACGAGGAGGCACTAGATGTGACTAAAGAACAAAAGGAACAATAATTGGATTAAGCATGTGCCGAAATAGCGAGATGAAGTGATTTCCTGAGAATGTTGAACCGGGGCTTTATTTGAAGCCTGAATTAATCTGGAGAATGGAAGTCAGCAATGCTAATAATTGCCTTTTGAGGATGCAGTTGTGTATTCAGGCAACTTAAATAGTCAAACAAAATCATGCTCATTATTAGATATATTTTTTCCTGAAATTATTATTACAGAAATTGACAAGTGGAACTGGAGCAGGAGTCGGTAATGGAAGATAATAGATGATAATGATTTGTAATTTGTTTGGGGAAAGTGATTTGTAATTGTGAGACACTAGGTATTTAACTTCCCTTTTCATGTAATTTCCAGTAGTTTAATGATATGCTTGCAGAGTAATGCTGCTTTTCCTGGAGAGCTGAGATGGCCAGCTGGCTACCCCCGGGCCAGATGCAGCCCACACAACATATTTCATCTTGTTCTTGGTGGGTTTATCTCCCAAATTTTAATCCAGGTGTAGGGTGGAGGGCAGAAATTCCATTATTTGCCTTTCAATGGGAAGAAATTAGTGGTTGAAAATAGTGGGAGAGTACATCCATTTCACATTTTTATGCTAAGTTGCCATTTTTGCAGTCTACAGCAACCTTCTCCAAGTGGGTGCCCTCCACATGTTTTGGACTACAGCTCCCATCAACCTTTGCTTCTTCTGTTATAGAACCAAGCACATACCCACAAGGGGTTCAGGTTGGCAGGCTGTGTGGCAAAATAGTCCCAGGGAACCCTGCTCACTATCTGAGGAGAGAGGACTCTGTTCTCCGAAGAATAGCAAGGTGAAAAACAACATATTAGTCTTTATGTAAATAATGACTACCTGTACCTGAGAAATGCCCTGAGCATCTGTTTTCCATTTTTTGTCTCTGGCTTAGCCCACCAATGACATATTGCCCCAGGAAATTTGCTGAGAATGAGGCTGAAAATGACCCCCATTCATGCCAAGGACTATTATCTATGCACCCTGAATATAAGTTTCCAAATTGCTTTTTGGGGTTTGTGAGCTACACCTCAGTAGTGTAAGAAATCTTATTTGCTGCTGTTATATTCCACCCTTCCCCCAACAATACCAGGGTGGTGTAGACTATATGGGATATCGTCCCTCCAACCATTTTATCATCACAACTTCCCTGTTTGGTAGGTTAAGGGGGAAGAGGGATTGGTCTAAGGCCACTCAATAAACATCAAGGCTGGAGAGGAATTTGAACTCAGCTTTGCCTTGATCTAAACCAGGGGTCTCCAAGCTTTCCTTGCCTCAGGCCAGTGTCTCGAGCCAGAGGGCAGGGAAGTGCGTGCCCATACGTGTGTGCACACATTATTTCCAGTGCTCCTCTGACCCGGAAGTGGATCGCCGCACCACGCCACGCCGGGCGGTGACGGAGGGCGCCGCGAGCCGGATAAACGAGTCTTTCAGGCCTTATCCGGCCCCCGGGCCGTAGGTTGGTGACCCCTGGTCTAAACTTTAGGCACTATCCATTGAAACCCCTCCTGAAAGACTGCAAGTTGTCACTTAATTATGCCTAAAGTGGCATTCGAGACAAAATAAGATGATTCTGTTCCATGAAATGTCTTGCAGTTTTTAGGTGAGAGCGCACACACAGTATGCAAGAAATGTTCCACTCGGAAAAAACACACACATGGGAAATGAATAGTTGGGCTGCTTGCCATCGTTATAGCTACTTTTTCAAATGGTAGCCACGGGAATGTCAGACATTGTTGCACAAATCTAATATTTATTTATTTCAGGAAGACTAAGAGGTAAGCCATCTTATCAGAGCTGGTACTTCTAACTCACAAGCTTTTAACACTACATGCTTTAAGTGTCCTTCAGTAATGGAGTCACATGTGAAGATGAGACCTTCTTACAGCTGCCATTTTTGGAGCTATTTTTAGCCAAAGCAATACTAGGCTCTACTGTGGAATTTGTCTTGATAATGTATCCTTTGTCGCAAAGGTTGGAGGGAGCGGGAATATAGGGAAAACTTAGTTGATTTATAGTTTTCTTATAAAACTTTATTACAGTGGTACCTTGGGTTACATACACTTCAGGTTACAGACTTTGCTAACCCAGAAATATTACCTCGGGTTAAGAACTTTGCTTCAGGATGAGAACAGAAATCGGGCAGCGGCGGTACAGCGGCAGCGGGAGGCCCCATTAGCTAAAGTGGTGCTTCAGGTTAAGAATGTTTTCAGGTTAAGAACGGACCTCCGGAACGAATTAAGTACATAACCAGAGGTACCACTGTATATGTTACTCTTGCTTTCCCCTTCCCTCTGTTTCCATGCCGCTATCAAAATTTAGATTGTTAACTCTTAGGAGATTGTTGTTGGAGAGAGAGGCTTTGGAATGTTAACGTTTCGCAGACTTTGTGTTTGACCACTAAAAAATACTTTTGACAGGCTTTTGCAAGCATGTCACTTGCTGGACTGGAACTATAGTTGTAAGTCTGCAGAACATTTAATGCATTTTTAAAAAGCATGACAACTATATACACAACTAGGGTTTCTTTAAAAAGAAGAAGAGGGGAGAAAGCCAGTGTTGATTCAGTTGGAACACAGAATTAAGAGTGAATCAAACAAAGATAGGAAGTGATGGAGTTGAATAAATTAGCTATCCACAGGTGAGCAGTTGCAACCTTTCAGACATGTCTTCTGCTCCACAGTCCTGTGCTGGATTGGAGCTTCAGACCTCAGTCACTCTCTGGCTGTGGAGCTGCTGCTAGATGAACAGTGTGTGAATGGAGAAGGCTTCTCTTCTCTCGGTCAGGGTCTTCTCCAGATGATCATTTTTTAAGAGAAACCTTCTGTGTGGCATTTCCAGTGTCTTTCCACTCTCAGATCTCCCAGTTTCATCTCTAAGAATCTCTTCTCAGAATCTCCTGCATCAGCAATTTGGGACCAAAAAAGATCATGCTACAACGTACAGACTTACATTACATTAATGCAGCCAGCCTCTCCAACTGTGCCTGACAGAACTTAGTATATCCCTTCCTTTGTTTATTTGAGTTGGAAGATTAAATGGTCCATTATCTTGGCCTACAGAGATAATGAGAGAGTCTCAGTGGTGTGGAGTGTCTTCCATCAGCTTCAGTGGTTGGCCCAGCTCTGCTCCTATCTGAACAGGGTAGCCTTGAATGACCAAATACAGATTAGAAATCCCTATTCCCTAATTCAGCCTTCCCCAGTTTAGCCCTCTCCAGATGTTTTGGACTTCAGCTCCAATCATTCTTGGCCACTGAGGTTTTTCAACTTCTTTTTAATTAATGTGATTTATCTACTGCTTAATAATAAAAAAAGGCTCTAAGTGTTTTACATAAAATAAGATTAAATAGCCATAAGAAAAGAGCAATAATATCAACAGAGTTTAGAAACAGGTAGACATAAGTTATCAAAATACAGATAAAATCAATAAATTTTATAAATAAAATTGCATGACTGAGTCGGCTTGCCTAACCAGAAATTATTTTAGCAGGTGTTGAAAGCAGTAAAACAAAGCTGCTTGCCTCATGTTAATGGTCCATGGTGGCCAGGACTGATGGGAGTTGGAGAGCAAAACATCTGGAGGACACCAGATTGGGGGAGGTTTCTTAATAATTTCTCTTCTGGAGCCATGGAAGACAAAAGACTTGCTTTCCTGACTTAGAGTCAGGTCCATGAAGTCCAATGCTCTGTTTCTGACTGCAGAAATGAGCGCCACCCCCCAGAGGGGATTAAGCCTGGTCCTTATGTTAACTTTTCCTCCTACATCTGTTAATCCAATTCTATTAAATCACTGATAAAGCCATAGTCCAATTTCTTCGTTATTCCTAATTCTTCCGGTCAGTTTTGCCATTTCTTCATAGTCCATCAGTTTAATCTGCCATTCTTCTCTGATGGGGACTGCACCTTCTTTCTATCTCTGGGCTAATAGTGTCCGGGCAGCAGTAGTTGCATACATGAAAAAACTCTTCAAGTCACTTGAAATTTCAGCACCTACAATACCTAAAAGAAAAGCTTCTGTTTTGTTTTGTTTTAAAAAAGAAAAGGTTATTTTAAACATTTCCCCCCAATTCATTGTATATCCTCTCCCAAAATTCTTTTACTACTTCACAAGTCCATCACATATGATAGAAGGTGCCCTTTCCCCCCTTACATTTCCAGCATGAGTTTGATCTTGCTTTATACATTTTAGCTAATTTGCTAGGGGTTAAACGACACATCATTTTCATATAATTTTCTTTCAAAGTGTAGCATGCTACAAACTTTAAGTCCCAATTCCATAACCTCTCCCATGCTGCCATGGGAGCATGTTTGACAACTGAGTCAAAAGAACAACATGAGGCTTTCATAAGGATTGGTGGTTTTTTAATGTTTTCAGATATGTTTTGAGCTGCCCTGATGGGAAGGGTATAGATAATAAAGTTGTTGTTGTTGTTGTTGTTGTTGTTGTTGTTGTTGTTGTTGTTGTTTGGAAGGGACATGGCTCTGACTAGGGAGTGCCTTGTTAACTCAAAAAATATCCAAAGAAACTACAATTTGACTCGTGACTCTGACTTCATAAAGGAGTGGTGTACAGAGCTCATATCCTCTGACTACCGGTACATTGGAACAACAATCCTTAGCCAGGTCAGTGTGTGAAAATGTGCCCATTCCATGCACACAAATATATTCTGGAGTTATTACTTGGATACAACATTGACTGCATGAATCAAGCTCAGGAGAGGTGAATATCCTCTTCAGTAACATGTCTGTTGCAGCAATTAGTCCAACAAATATTTCTACAGATTTATCCATATGAATGCATACCCCATTATCATTATGTTGAATCAAGAGTCTTATTGCAGACAGATTGGGGAAACAGAAATGAAATTAAAATGTCAAAGCACAGTGGGAAACTGGAGGCACTTGAAAATTATGCAATTGAAAGGGAAATTGTTGCTTTTCTGTGTTTAGCCTGCCTTTTATTCGATGGCAAATGTTCATATTGTAATTAAAAGAAAAGAAAGGTTTAATGATAGACAACAGGAACAAAAGTCTAGATAGAGTGGCAGGTTTTTTTGTTTGCCAGAAATGGAGATGTGTGGTGGAGTTTTTTCTCAAATGTATTTGGGGTTTTTTTTATTCCTACAGAACAGTCGTGTTGAGGGGTGCCAGAATCCAGTTTGGAGAGAATGGGGTAGCATTATATTAAGGGAGAAGAGCACAGTATTCAGGACAAAAGGGCTGTGGTTCAATTAACAGCTGGACTATATATTTGTGGTTGCCATAGGGGTTAGCACATTCGTTTTGAGATTTTTCCACCTCAGCCTGTAGGTTTTCACAGTATTCAGGGCATAAATTGGGGTCATAGTGTCCTTTCCTACACCCACCAACTGTCCTAGGCATTTAAATCAAAATCATATTGCTTTTAACAGTCAGAGCTTCCTCTAAAGAATCCTGGGAACTGTAGTTTGTTAAGGCTGCTGAGTGTTGTTAGGGGTCACCAAATCCCCATACAGAGCTACAATTCCCAGAGTTCCATGTGGGATAGATTGCTAAACCTTGAAGGTTCTCCCCGTATCACTTAACTGTTTTGTTTTTGTTTGTTTTTAAAGAAATATTATCAAGCCCAAGGGGCAAAGTTGGAATTTTCAGCTTGAAGGACAATAGCCATGCAATCCAACATGATTATAACAAACAATACCAGATATACATGACCTGATTCCTCATTCACATGCTAATTCAGTATGTGTAACTTCAGTTTACCGTCTAGAAGGTGAAAAGATTGCCCAAAAAGTATTCATTTCCCTTCTTTCTACCTGTCTTCACTGAGTGATTTCACCATACTGGGCTAAACCAAGCCATTCCATGGGGGCTACAGTAGCAAATTCTTCAACTGCTCATATTTGCTGTGATAAAGTAGTTCATTTTGTGAGACATAATCTATGGATAATCGGGTCCATTAGGTAACATGGAAGCCATAACATGTTGTCAGGGTCTAGGGAGGGTTAGGGTTTAATTTTTGCTTCTACCTCATGGAGTCGGATTGTTCAATTCTACCCTGCAAAGAAAGGATCTGAAATCATATCACTGCATGCAGGATCAGTCAGCAGCAGCAAATCATATGGCATTATAGCAGTAGGCAGTCCAGTGATTGAAAAACTACACACTGGTAAAAATAGAATACAGACAGAAGATCAAAGAGGTGTGAATTCATACATACATTTCATCTGAAGCTGTGTTTCTGGCTGAATTGGTACAAAACTTACATTAATCCAAAACTATCTCATGGCATGTTTTCAATAGCTATGCGGTCAAAATGTGATTCAAGGTTCTTGGACAAATTTACAAAGATGTGAACAACTTAGGTCCAGGGTACTTCAGGGACCATCTGAACCCTTCTATCCCAGCTTGATCATTGGTATAATCCACAGGAGCATTATTGGTCATTCTCTGAGTTGGCGAGACTCATCTGACAAAGAGACAAAGAAAAGAAATAGAGCATTTAGTGACATTGGCTCAGTATTGTGGAACAATCTCACAACAGAGATTCAGGAGGTTTCTTCTGTTCCAACTTTAAAATGCGTGCTATTCCACACACCCCGTTCCATCAGACCTATGCAGACAATTTAGAATCTATCTTTTTACAATTGTTCACTAATGCCTGTTTTAAACTTTTTATAACATTTTATGTACTGTCCTTTGGCATTTTTAATGAATGCTGGAACACACACACAGAGCTCAGAGGTGCCAGAGCTCACCATGAATATCTCCCTTGTTCTCTTAAAATGGCAATGGCGCCCACCTGAGAGGCGCTGGAGCTAAGCTCCGATTAGCTCCTGCTGGAAAAAAAACTCTGTGTGTGTGTGTGTGTGTGTGTGTGTGTGTGTGTGAATACAGTTAAATGGAGTCCAAACGCCTCAGCAGCTTTGGATAAGCACTTTCAGGAGTGCAAAAAGATAATCTGATTTAGTAGTGCCCATGAACAGGGTGCTTCAGACAATCCTGGTTATTGGGAAGGACAAAATTACCCTCTGTTCCCCTCTGTTTTTCTGGAACCATTCACTCTCCACAAAACAAATGAAAAGACGCTGAATTACTTACCAGTATTTGGGGACTGGGCAGACACCAGACCCTCCAAGTGTCCCTATGTTCCAGGGATGTCCTTGATTTAGAGAAGCCATCCCAGTTTCTGACTTGACCCTGGTATATCCCACTTTTCCTTAGGATGTCCCTATTTTCATTGGGAAAATGTTGGAAGGTATGGAGTTATCTAACCCCCGAGCTATCTTAAAGCAGCCTATTATAGGGAAGTTTTTTTCCATGTTTAGTGTTTTATTATGTTTTTTATATAGGTTGGAAGCTGCCCAGAGTGGCTGGGGCAATTGGCTATTGGATAGCCAGTAAGATGTGTGGGGTATAAATAGTAAAATTATCATTATGGAATGGGACGTCCCTATTTTCATCTGAGAAACGTTGGAGGGCACGAGACCCATTCCTAATATGTTTTCAGGGTTTACCTTACTTTACAGGCAATTTTTAACACTTTGAAAGAAAGCTCACTAACATTTTTCGGTGGCTAAAGACCCTCTTCACTTCCACAGGCTCTGCCTTCCACCTGTATTTCTTTTCCTGTTCCAGATCGCTGCTACCGGTAGTGTTGTTTCCATCACAATATGGCACAAGATGAGAAACAACAAGTCTAGAAGAAACTCAAAGGTCATGCAGCTCTGTTTCTTTTTGGGGGGGGCAGAAAAAAGTTGTGAAGGATTTTTTTGGGGGGCGTGTTCTGCTGGCAAAAGAAGCCTTCCCCCCCTGCTGCTTCAGTCAGGTGCCAGGCAGGCTGACATGTTATCTCAAGATGCCTCAGTCAGAAGGGTAGCACACCATGAGGGAGGCATGGGGGCGGGGGAGAAAGGAGCTGGCCTTCATTTGTCTGTGAAGGTTGCCCCCCCACTCCACTCCAGCAAATCGTGTCCTCCCTAAGAGAGGGCACGTGTTGCGGTGAGACCTGGAGACTGACCTCCTGGTTGTGGGTGGGTCTATTGGATAGTCACAAAACCCGATTGGTAGGTCTCTCATTGCTGGGTTTAATCTGGCCAATGGGGTGCAGTCTAAATGGATCGATAAGCCAATGCATGTGTCCCAGAGCTTTCTCTTTCAGCTTGTGCATCAGAACACCCGCCCACCTCTCCCTAATTTTAGGGCATTTGCGATTGACCTTGCTATGCCGTCGTGTGTCGTCTGTCGTTGGGACAGGGGCACGGCAGGAATTTTCCCCACTTGGCTGATTGGCTGTTGCCATTTGGGTTTCGCCTGCTGCGTAGCAATTCGTCACAACTTGTAAGGTTGTGGATAGGCACTGGTTCATGTGATAGGGATGGGAGAACGGTCTCGCCATCCCTACGTGAAGGGTATTCCTTTAAAGGAATCCAGGGACTCAAATTGGTTTGGTCAACCCCCGAAAGGGGTTGTGCCCATGCCTGAGTCCAGGGGAGCATTGGGGGGGGGGTGAACAGAGTCTGTTCCCATGCTTTTCACCTATCTCAGGTGTTCACCCTTGGTTGACCTATGATAGAGCTCTGGGTCAGCACTGCCTGCAAGGGTGCAGGGAGCTAGTCGAACCAGAGCCTATGCAACCACTCACTTTTCTGTATTCAATAAAGTTGTGGCCTAAATTGTGCCAAAAACCAAAACTAAAATTTGAGTCAAATGGGCTGAACATGCAACAGTGTTTCTGCAATACAGTCAGACCTAAAATACCACCAGTCCCTGATATATGACATGAAGTTGTTCCAAATGAGTCATTCCAGCTTCCTAGCTTACGCAGCTGCTGACAATAGTAGCTCCATGCTGCTTGAAGCAGTGGGGAAACTTTATTTTAAGCAGGAAAGGGGACAGAAGGCTGTCACCTCTGCTTTTTTTTTAAACAATTTTCCATACCACACTGTATTATAAATATATAGATAGTTAGCCCCTTCACCCCATGAGTAGTATTTCAGGATCCAGATTACATTTCTTTAAATCACAATATATTGCACAAGTAGGATTAAGAATCTTCTTATTCAGTCTAGTACAATGGATAATGACTTTTCATTTGCAGCGTTCAGTGTTTTCTGTAACCTATAACCAAAGCAAATGACTCATAGAATCATAGAATCATAGAATCATAGAATCATAGAATCATAGAGTTGGAAGAGACCACAAGGGCCATCCAGTCCAACCCCCTGCCAAGCAGGAAACACCATCAAAGCATTCCTGACAGGTGGCTGTCAAGCCTCTGCTTAAAGACCTCCAAAGAAGGAGACTCCACCACACTCCTTGGCAGCAAATTCCACTGTCGAACAGCTCTTACTGTCAGGAAGTTCTTCCTAATGTTTAGGTGGAATCTTCTTTCTTGTAGTTTGAATCCATTGCTCCGTGTCCGCTTCTCTGGAGCAGCAGAAAACAACCTTTCTCCCTCCTCTATATGACATCCTTTTATATATTTGAACATGGCTATCATATCACCCCTTAACCTTCTCTTCTCCAGGCTAAACATACCCAGCTCCCTAAGCCGTTCCTCATAAGGCATCGTTTCCAGGCCTTTGACCATTTTGGTTGCCCTCCTCTGGACACGTTCCAGCTTGTCAATATCCTTCTTGAACTGTGGTGCCCAGAACTGGACACAGTATTCCAGGTGAGGTCTGACCAGAGCGGAATACAGTGGTACTATTACTTCCCTTGATCTAGATGCTATACTCCTATTGATGCAGCCCAGAATTGCATTGGCTTTTTTAGCTGCTGCATCACACTGTTGACTCATGTCAAGTTTGTGGTCTACCAAGACTCCTAGATCCTTTTCACTTGTACTGCTCTCAAGCCAGGTATCACCCATCCTGTATCTGTGCCTTTCATTTTTTTTGCCCAAGTGTAGTACTTTACATTTCTCCCTGTTAAAATTCATCCTGTTTGCCTTGGCCCAGTTCTCTAATCTGTTAAGGTCATTTTGAAGTGTGATCCTGTCCTCTAGGGTATTAGCCACCCCTCCCAATTTGGTGTCATCTGCAAACTTGATCAGGATGCCCTCAAGCCCATCATCCAAGTCATTGATAAAGATGTTGAATAAGACTGGGCCCAAGACAGAACCCTGTGGCACCCCACTAGTCACTTCTCTCCAGGATGAAGAGGAGCCATTGACTCCATTAGTTCCACCTCTGAAAGCCGCCTCTGCTTTCAGAAGTAAGCCCCCACACCCCCAAAAGTCACAATTTTCTTATTCTCTAAAATTGTCACAGGGCACATTCAGTCCTTAAGTGTGGACAACAGTGAATGTGATCGTTCAGAAAGAGAGAGAGAACTTTAGAATGTGTGCATATGTAGCTATAGTTAATGTCAATAAGGCTAATGGCTCATACTGTATAAAATGCCTTTGGCAAATACAATTATGAGAATGTAGCCATCTCACTAAGATAGGTAACTACCTCAGGAGAAACAAAAATTATGAGGTATCCCTTCTGCTAGAAATCTTTCCCCTTTCTTATCTCATCTCTCTTATGTCAGGGCACAGAATTCAAATTTCAGTGGTCAATGCAAATTTGCAGCAAGCAGACAGTCTCCCAGCCGTTCTCATTCAAGCTAATCAGATATTAGGTTGGTGCCTAGGGCCATTTCTTTGGGTGGGAACCACCTTGGGCTTTCTTGTTTCACATTTGTTGCTGTCAAATCACCTGGATTACAGAAAATAAAAACTTCAGCTGTCGCTTAGTTTCAAGCAAAATGTAGGGCATGCAACTCCTGAAGAATTTGTTGTTGTTGTTCAGTCGTTCAGTCGTGTCTGACTCTTCGTGACCCCATGGACCAGAGCACGCCAGGCACGCCTACCCTTCACTGCCTCTCGCAGTTTGGCCAAACTCATGTTAGTAGCTTCAAGAACACTGTCCAAGCATCTCATCCTCTGCCGTCCCCTTCTCCTTGTGCCCTCAATCTTTCCCAACATCAGGGTCTTTTCTAGGGAGTCTTCTCTTCTCATGAGGTGGCCAAAGTACTGGAGCCTTAACCTCAGGATCTGTCCTTCTAGTGAGCACTCGGGGCTGATTTCTTTAAGAATGGATAGGTTTGATCTTCTTGCAGTCCATGGGACTCTCAAGAGTCTCCTCCAGCACCATAATTCAAAAGCATCAATTCTTCGGCGATCAGCCTTCTTTATGGTCCAGCTCTCACTTCCGTAAATTACTACTGGGAAAACCATAGCTTTAACTATACGGACCTTTGTTGGCAAGGTGATGTCTTTGCTTTTTAAGATGCTGTCTAGGTTTGTCATTGCTTTTCTCCCAAGAAGCAGGCAAGAAGAATTAGAGAATGGAAAAGGACATGGGGCACCATGGACAATCATTTACTAAAAATATTTAGCTGGATCATATGCCAACTGATTCTATGAGTGCTTGGATTAAACCTCAGTGCGACTTTTAAGTTCTCCCCTCCCCATGCTTCCGTCAGAATTAAGCTGTAGGCTTATCTGAGAGCATCCAGGAGTTGGGACCTTGGTTCAGTGAGGTAGCCATTGTTGTTCAAGCAAATTCCTCCCCGCTCAGCCTGAAAGCTTTTAACGGCTGTTCTTGTACACTTAAAGCATATGACTTCCTGCATAAAAGCTTAGGAAACTGTAGTACATTATGGGTGCTGTGAATTGTAGCTCTCTCTGTGTGGTGTAAATTAAATCCAAAATTCTTTGTTGGGAGTTGTGCTTTAAATGTATAGTATGTGTGCAGCTTTGGAGGGCCAAGGCCAGCCTAGTACCGGTAGGAAAGAAGATAGCTCATTGTCTAAGAAGATATTCCAACTTGCAGTACTGATAGCTTGTCACATGGGGAGGCTGCACCCAGAGAAGAGGATTCCCTGTTTTTGCAGCAGTGGCTCCTGACAAGTTCACTTATCTGTTTTAAACATTTCTTAACCAACTTCCATCAAAAGATTCCATGAGGTGACTGACTCAGGCAGCAGGATCCACAGGGGCAACAGATCCTGTTGTAGATCTTTATCCCCCCTTGTTCCCGACAAAGATCTTCACTCACCCCTTCTTCCTGGGTGCCGAGGTGAGACACCATTTTGTGGTTTGCCTCAGGTGCCAAAATGTTTTCGGCCGGCTCTGCAGGGTGGTGTGGGGTTGAATAAAATTAATCCACACAACACATAAACACAATTTAAAACCAGCAGAAAAGAGCATAAAAAACAAGAAGACAAAACAATCTAAAACATCAACAATCTAAAATGCAAAATAATTGGAAGGCCTTCACCTGGTACAAACAAACAAAGAAATAAGAACTCTTATAAATTCAGTACCAGGTGAACCTTGTTAGAGAGGACATTTTAAAATTTGGAGACCACCACTGAAAAGGCCCTGTAATTTGTAGAAGTGTAGCCCTACTAAAGAGAATGCATGGAGCATGGCATCTCCAGAAGAACATAAGATAGGAGCATACAGTTTAGTAAGCTTCACAATCTGAAAAAAAGCAGCTATTGTGGGAGAAGCACCTTGGACACCTCACATTTCTTAATTATTTCTTTAAAATGTAGCTCCTTCTGACCATTTTATCCCCAAAGCAGGGACATAAAATGGATGGGAAGGGTGTCAGAATAAACTGCAAGTGATACCTGCTGTGAAGTTCCATTGGGAAGTATAATTGAGATGGAGATATTCTAATTGTTCATTGATTAGATCCCATTAGTTTGGAAAGGCTCAAAAGCAACAGTTAATGCCGTTGATGTACTTATTGTTCACTTGGTAAGTGTTAGTCATTAAGTAAATTGGAAACTGAATTGACTTTTGATGGCACATAATTGGTTTATCTAAATGACTGACAAAAAATGAAAGTAAAACGAATGGTAAATGTTTTGCAACAATCCTGGCACCATGATAAAAGATAATTAGTTTAGGGACCTGCTTTTCTGGAGGACTGTGTTTAAAACCAACTGCCTCTTCAATATCCCTCCTCCTTTTTTATTTTGTTTTTATTTTTTTAAGGGAGAGAGATTGCTGAAAATAATGAACTTGCTTAAAATAGAAAGGTTGCTGAAAACAGAAAAGCTATCAATCTCACAATGAGCCAACACTGAGTTCATGAGCTATGGTCAAATTCTAAAGATGTGATATGCATATTTGGAAGCAAGGCTACTTATCAGTCACAACTTGGAGAATACGCATTTACCATTCATGTCTCTGATAGTCTGGGTGCCAAAGGGGTCAATATAGAATATTGATGTGCCACACATGTTTTAATTCTTTTTATATTTCCTTTATGTACAGATGCCCAAACCAGATGAAGCCACACTATAAGCCTTGGGCAATTTGAGATATTTGTCGCTAACATTTCACCGAGAAAGCAAAAAAAACGCTCACACAGTAAAACACACATGGAATATGAAACGACTACAGTCTTTCTGGCGCCAGGTTATTTTTATTTGCCTGGGGGTTGTGTGGTCCCTGTTCTTCTGCAACAGTTTCATATTTGTGTTGCCTCTGAATCTTATTTTTGTTTGAAGAATACAATGTTGTTTTTCCTGTATTGTATTTTTACAATTGGACACAGCGCTGGAATCCACAGGATGGGGGGTGGTCTATAATGTTTCTAAGTGAATAATAATAATTCAAGCGTCTTAATTCATCAAAACCTGTACAAATGAATATTGAAATGAAAATTAATATTATGTAGAATAATACCCACTGTTGAGTAAGGTGGCTAATGTCATGGTGATATGGGCTCCCTTGTGACACGTCTTTCTGCTGGATGACTTCACTAGAGTTATTTGGTAAGAGCAGGTATTTGAGGGAAGAGAAGTGGAGTGAACCAAAAGAGAAGGGGTTATTGTGTTGCATACAGATATATAGCACTAGTTAGAGAATTGCTTTATTAGAGAGTGATAGCATCAGAGAAAGAAGGAAAGTGATACAGAAAATCATTACATCTTTTAAAAAGTAAGTTGGATTTCTTAGTCAATTCTGTATTCTGTTAAGATTCAGAATCACAGCGGATCGTCCCTCTCCAATTATGATTAGATTGTTTTCAAAACATTATCGTCACTATTTTTGTACTCATCCTGTAAGTGGGATTGGTAGGGGCTTTTTCCTTGAAGTTTTTTTTTTGGGGGGGGTGAGTATTTTAGTTTTTGTTTATTGCTGGTTTTGTATCTGGTTTTAAGGTCTTTGTTATTTCTGCTTTTATTGTGCTCCTTTGCGTTCTCTCCCTTATAGTTGCTTTTAACAGTTTCTCCTTGTTTTTAATCACCTTTTAATTAATAGCTTTTATCCCTTACCTTTTTTAAGTCTTATGTGTTCAGTTTATCCGCGTGTTTTATCTTACACTGGTCTGTGACTAAAATAAAGTTTGATAATGATTCTCTGCTTTTATTGTATAAGTTGTTTTGAGACATCCTGGTGCAAAAATATAAATTATAATGATGATGATCATCAGGACCAGTTTAAATCATTCAGTTGAAATGGCTTTTGTTTTCTTCTGTGGACATTTGGAAGGTCTTTTGATGAGATATTCACAGTGTGTCCAACTGCTTACTGCACTCTCCACAAGTTCTTCATGATAGCAAATTCATGTCAAACCTAGTGGTCAGATACCTCCAGTTCAGTGCAGCGTTATAGAGCATAAAGACACGACAACCCCAGTTTCTCATCGTTTCCCCACTCTGCCCTAGGTTGCAAAAGCTTTCAGAATCTCTTAGCAATGATGAGTCTGCCAAACCTTGGAGGATTTGTTTCTTTAAAACAATGACAACCAAACACAACCCTCCTCCCCACAGATGCATTTTGTCATGAAAAAACAAGGGTATTTGGTCTTAGGCTGTCTGGATTTTGACAACAAATCTGGATGCCATCAATCTCTGGTGTCCGGGAAGTGGCCATAGTTATCCAGTCATTAGAAAAAGTCACTCAGATTCTCAGAGGCAAATTTATTCATTATTTCTTCACATGGTCTGGGATTCAGTCCTGACATTCAAAACAGGTTTGGGGCTGATGACAATTACAGTTCTGAAGATTCCTCATTTCTTTGAATGCACAAAATTACCCAGGGCCTCTATGCAAGCTGCGGCCTGGATGTTTCTGTAGGAACAGTGAGTGTTTTGTCTCTTGAATGTTTACTGGGCTCAGGGTTGACATAGGTGTTGGTAACTAAGAGGCTTATTGTATATGGCAGGGTCCAGCATTCTTCAACCTGGTTGCCTACATATGTTTTGGACCGCACCTCTCATCAGCTCCAATCACCATGGCAAATGTTCAGATATGATGGGGGCTATTGGCCAAAACATCTGGATTTTGTAAGGCTGTCCTAGTTCAAAGGGAGAGGAGAGAAGAGGAGAATTTCAAGACAGCTAGTGGGTTCTCTACCCTCAGGTTGCCTGACTCCTGCCCTAGCCAGTGTGAAAGGTTGGGCTGTAATTGCTACATCTGTCATACCCCATAGCTGCCTGGCCACGGTTAGGATTGTTCTGTAACAGTACATTTCTCTAAATGTCTACTCAGAAGTAAGTTCCATGGAGTTCAGAGGCTTCTTCCCAGGTTAGTGGCTACAAGATTGAAGCTTGACTCATCTTTAAAAAAAACCTCCTTAGGCATCTGTCTTCTCCATCCATTTTATAGACCTCTTTCTGCTGATCATAGAAACACCATCGTGACAGTGTATTTGACTATCAGCAGTTACCCCTGTGGTTTCAGGGAAATGTTGGATGTTTATCGAACATCCAAAAGGTTCTTTCAATAAATTTATTTATTAGCAGAATTTTTACATTTTATAGGTTCAATATTTTTTTTATAGAGCTGACTTGGCTGATCTGTTTACTTGTCGCTCTCTCGTATGGCACAATCACATATAAAATGAAGCACATAAAGTACATTATGTAAATATAAACAAGAGCTTTAAGGGGAAATTTGAATATGTAGGACTTTAAAAAGTTTTCTTTTCATAAATCTTTGTACGGATGCATCTAAGTTGAAAATAGATTGATTTCAGTTATTTGTCAAGCACTTTTCTGGATGCAACCAAATTATTTCTTAGAGAGCACACAGGATTTTTTTTATCTTAAGACTATATTTTCCATTGAAAACCTCATGCTTACTAATTAACTTCAACTTCCCAGAGACTGGCTATTTTATCTATTTTGGTGTTCTTTGTATTGTAAGAATCTGTATTGTCACTATACTGACAAGCTAGGTATCTGAAGAAGTGTGCATGCACACGAAAGCTCATACCAAGAACAAACTTAGTTGGTCTCTAAGGTGCTACTGGAAAGAATTTTTTATTTTTTATTTTGTTTTGACTATGACAGACCAACACGGCTATCTACCTGTAACTGAAGCTAGGAATTAACAGTCTTAGCAGAAATGAGAGATACTCATGGCCTGGCAGGTTTGTTGAAGCCATCAGCTGATTTGTGGGGTGGGACAGAAGTCACCATTGCTAGGGAAGAGGGGCAAACTTCCTGCAAGATCTCTATGCTGTGAAGGAGCTCAAATGGACATATGGAAGGAAATCTGCTTGTATTCATCACTTCTCTCCCTTTTCTCCATTTCCTTTCATCTATTTATAGATTGGGAGACTTGGGAAAGGGACCTGCCAAACATGTGTTGTTGTTGTTTGTAAACTATCGTGTACCTAGAAGGTACCACAGAGAGGCAGGTGATAATTGCCAAAAGTAGCATACCGCTGAGTACGTACCCTCTTCAATTCTGGAGATAGCTTGGGGATCCCAGGTCATCTTCCAAGTGGACGTGCTTTGTAGGAAAATTCTGCAGGAATGCAGAAAAAGCAGTTTCTCGAGAATTTCAGCTTTCTTAAAATGGAAAAAAAAAAGTTTGTGGTCCTTATGAAGGTGAAGAGATCCTTGATGATGTATGGGTGATTTATGCAGAAATCTTAGAAGTCGGAGTTGATGGGTTTGGGGATGGGTATGCAATACTTTACATACACTCCTCATGACCAGAGGAAGCAGAAGAACAGAGCTATACAAAATGAGGCTGGTAGGACAGATAAGTGGAACCACTAAAGCCATCCAAAGCCCCTCTAACTCATGCCAACTAGGGTGGAAGGTGATGGAAGCACACCCACATTGTTTTTGCTTCATCAGCTCCAGGCTGCCTATTAATATAATAAATGTAATGTAATTGATTTATATACTGCCCTTCATCAAGAGATCTCAGGACAGTTCACAAGACAAAAATCTGAGGTGTCTAAGCTGGCTCCTTTCAGGGAGATAATAATAATAGTAATTATTATTATTATTTCTGCAAGGACACATATTGTACAAGCTAACGGCTCATAAAACACTCTCTTCCTAATAATAACAATAATAATAATTTATATCCCGCCTATCAGGTTGTTGTTTCCCCAGCCACTCTGGCCGGCTCCCGACAGAATATTAAAAACACGATAAAACACCAAACGTTAAAAACAAATGAAAAAGCTTAGGACTCATTAGATCCTTGGCTGGCCCAACATCTGCCCCATAGAATCATAGATCCGTAGTGTTGGAAGGGACCTCAAGGGTCATCTAGTCCAAACCCTTGCAAGGCAGGAATCCTGCCCCCACACAACCATCTCTGGGTGGGCTTGAACCAACAACCTTTTGGTTAACAGCTGGATGGCCTGATTCATTGTAATACCCTCTTTCAGAGCCCCAAACTGGCTACCACTGGGAGGAATTATGTGATGATGCCCTTTCAAGCAGCTGAACCCAGTAGAGGGGTGTCTCTGTCTAATCCTAATCTCCCATAGCGCCAATCAGGGAGTTAGGATTGTTCTCTGAATTTTGCAAAATCATTAAAATATCAAACTGTACAATCAACAGAGGGTATACAATATGACATGACTGGTAGATCAATCTGTCTATCTCTCTATCTCTCTATCTATCTGGCTGAGTTCACACAGACTTAATGCTACGTGGCTGGCTAGATAGATAGATAGATGTATTTGTGGCAATGTTGTAGTAGTCCTCAGCCAAATTCTATTTGGTTTCATGTTCCTGCCTTAAGTAAGGTTTTTTTGTTTTCCTTTTCTAGAGGAGTTAACCACTTTCCTGCAGAACAACAACATGGACTGTGCAATGCATTCACAAGCAGAAATTCAGTTACTGAGAGGGAGAGGAGAACTAAATTGTGTACAGTTGTAAATAAGAGGCCACTAGAAAAGGTGAACTCAGCAATATGTTTCCCTAGAAGATAAGGAGAATTAACTTGCAATAAATTCCAGTAAACTAGCCTTACAAAGCCTTGCATTTTTAAAAAAGCAACAACAAGACACCTACGTGTTTTAATGCAATTGTAACTTCAAAGCGGAATAATGCTGAAAGGAGGGGAAGAAAAATGCAGCCTCAGTAGAAGTAGAAGTCTCTTGACAGCATTAACCAACAAAAAGAAAAGAAAAAGGCAAGTAGTTCATACTGTCTCTGCAGGTAGGACCAAATATTTCATGAACACAAAAAAATCAGGTGTTCTGTGAGAGCCAGTACATACTGAAAATTCAATTAAAAATATTTTGGTTTGGGCTGCATTCTGAAATTCAGAGCTTTGAGATACAGGGAGTGGGGATCAGCACTTGGCAATTGAAAGCGCTGCACACTCAGAGATTTGGGGCTCAGGTCATGGCAGTGCAGGGTGCCCCTGTCAGCACTAAGTTTAAGCATGGCAGCAAAGAACAGCAGCATCTCAACAGTGCAGTTCAGATTCCGAACCAGGTTAAGCATGTCCAAAATGGAGGGGAGGTAGGAGATAAACCCACTCTGTAGATTGATCAGTGCAAATCTTTTAGGTTGTGGCCCTCATTTAATCCAACAACACATGACTTCCCTCTCATTATGGGTAAGGGGGCAAGTTAGGATGTGATTGCTGGCATGCAGTGGTTGACAGCATTCTATTGGACACGCAGGAGTCATGAAAGCGTTTGACGGATGAAATGCAACACCTGCCAGCGTGTGACAATGTGTGACAGTATTTTATCGGATAAATGCCTTGAAATAGATTTTAGAAACTTTTATATTTACTTCAGCCAACCAATCAAAGCAGCTGAACGTTTTGGCATTTCATTGTTTGATCCCTGTGCGAGAATGCTGCTGGGGATTTCAGTGGGGACCGCAAAACACTCGATGCCTTACTAGGACAATTCTGACTCCTGGCACAGAAGTGTTTGTTGACGACATTAGCATTAGCAGGGGTAGAAGACTCTGCTAGGCAGAGTTTGCTAGGGATGGGCTGTGGGATAATCATTATTATACCTCAGTTGGATAGCTCAGTTGGTAGAGCATGAGACTATTTATTTATTTATTTATTTATTTTATTCTATTAGCAATATACATATTACATATACAAAATGAAAAAAACCCACAATTATTACAAATAGAAAGAAAAAAGATCAAATAACGTTAACATAACCTACAATTGATCCAACATATACAAAAAGGAAAAGGAAAAAAGAAACCCCCCAAAAAAGAAACAAGAAAAAGAAAAATGGTTTCATATACACATCTTTTTAAGGAATACAAGCCATCCTTACTCCTGTTAGAAGCCCCCTCTGGAAGATCTCATTTCATCTTTTCCTTCTCTTCTATTTTACTAGTATCTCCTTTTACAACTTCAGCCTTGATTCCCTGATTTGTATCTTGACTCCCCTCTAACCCTATACAGCTCCTAATATCTCATCTCTCTGGTTGTCTGTAATCAGTTAGTAAATCTGTGGAGAAACCTTCTAGCATGAGACTCTTAATCTCAGGGTTGTGGGTTTGAATGATTCCTGCATTGCAGGGGGTTGGACTATGTGGCCCTTGTAGCTCCTTCGAACTCTACAATTCTATGATTCTAAGCTCTCTCATGAAGCTGCCTTATAAGTGAGTCAGATCATTGCCTCCATCTTGTGTTGGCAGTGACTCTTCAGGGTTTTTGACATGATTGAGCCTCTTGGGCTTGCCAATCAGAAGGTTAGTGGTTCAAATCCCCATGACAGGGTGAGCTCCTGTTGCTCTGTTCCAGCTCCTGCCAACCTAGAAGTTCAAAAGCACACCAGTGCTGGCAGGTAAATAGGTATCACTGTGGCACTGGAAGGTAAATGGTGTATCCGTGTGCTCTAGTTTCCATCACGGTGTTCCGTTGCACCAGAAGTGGTTTAGTCATGTTGGCCACATGACCCGGAAAGCTGTCTGTGGACAAACGCCGGCTCCCTCTATCTGAAAGCCAGATGAGCGCCGCAACCCCATAGTCACCTTTGACTGGACTTAACCATCCAGGGGTCCTTTACCTTTTATAGCCCAGGCATAAGAAAAACACATCTTATTTCAATTGTAATAGTTGTGTATATCCCTTTCTTTCATAAGGTTCTCTGCCCCCCTACCAGCCCTCAGTTCAGTGGCCATCAAAAATATGCAATTTAGATGCAGGCCTAATTCAAATATACCTTTTATCTGTCTCTTAGCTAAAAAGGTTGTATGTCTCTTCGGCTCAGTTGTGGTGTTTCCTTCTCAATGGTAAAGAATTAAAATGAGCAGCCTTCAGTATTTGCTGTTCCAGAAAGTGCTCTGGAAGTAATTTGTCTTCAGAGACTTATGCCTAACAACTTAAACATGACAACAAACACAAGTGCATATTTCTGTTTTACAGTTTTATAAGGAAACTAAATCTATTATTCTCCCTAACCAATGCAAGATGAAATTCACGGTTATGAGCCATGTGTAAAAGTGAAGCAGGGAGCAATAAACCTGGGTGAGAACCAGGGGAAACTGGAATTATGCATAAGGTCTGAGGCTTAAAACCTGCTCATCAGAATCCCATGTGAAACATTGAAAAGCTTACTTTTTAGTCATTTCTAAACTCTAGCATTATTCCTTTTTTAAAAAGTCACTGCTCTGTCCAGATCATGCGAAAATTCTTTATGATCCATTTGTAACAGCACCACTTAATAAGTGTCAGTGGTTCTCTCACCGTGTTTGAATGCACGTGAATGCACATAGGATTGCTCCTCAGGAGCACTTTTATCTCTGGTTTGCTTCCTGATTTTGCACACGGTCCAACAAGTTACAAGCTCCTCAGGCCAGGGGCAAGGCTATGTGGGGAGGGACTGTGGCCTAGTGCTAGCTTACCTGCTTTGCATGCATCCCTGGGATGAGGTGAAGGGGTAGATGATGTCAATAATGAGGACAAGTCTGTGATGGACCATGCAAAGTACCAAACAGAGCTGGCCTGTGTTCTCCATCTCCAAATCCCCGCAGTCAGAAGCTAGAGTATGAAGCTGAGGATCCAACTGAAGTATAGTAGGCAGGAGTTTCTTCTCTGTTGGTTTGAAAAAGACAGAAACTCTTCTAGTATTTATTTCAACCGTGGCCAATCCGCAACCCCCATACTGCTTGCTAATCATCACAGCTGATGTGGCACAATTTCTTTCCTGTGCCCAAATGGGGCCCTGGGACCTGACCATCCTCACTAGGCTAGACCAGCTGCAGGATAAAGCAGAACCTCCAAGTGTCCCTATTTTCCAGAGACAGTCCCAGATTTACAGAAACCATTCATCAGAGAAATGTCGGAGGGTATGGTATCCCTATTTGGACAGGGATAGCTGGACTACTGTTGTTTATGCTCTGGTAACTTCAAGATTAGATTACTGCAATGTGTTACACGTAGGGTTGCCTCTGAAAACGGTTCGGAAACTTCAGCTGGTGCAGAATTCAGCGGCCAGGTTGCTCACTGGAGCAAGATGGTCTGAGCATATTACACTGGTCCTGGTCTGACTGCACTGGCTACCAAGTAGTTTTCGGGCCCAATTCAAAGTGATGATTTTGACCAATAAAGCCTTAAATGGTTCATGAAGCTCACCGAATTTTACTGAGATACCCCTTCTGTTGAAATGTAACACCACCACCTCTGAAGCAGCTGTTTCGAATGGACACAATGGAAAGTTCAAGGTGAAGTTAGCCATTCAGGACAATATCCCTGACCATGGGTCATTAGAAGAAGATCTGAAGGGAGCTATTCAGAGCTCATCACGTCTTCACATATCTTCTCCAAGAATGGCAAAAGGAAGAAAAATGAAACAGAACAGAGTGTTCTATGAAAAGTACTCAGGCCATTGCTAATACTACCAAATCATTCTGGAGACAAGATAAGTTTGAACTAAACAGGGCGGAAAGAGAATTAATGTGTGATTGCGGGAACGTATGAATCTTCTGAAACACATCCAGACCTTCAAAGTTCACACTTGCATCTGAACTTTGTGTGTTGGACTTCTCTTGGCTTACATCAGCATTTGCAGTCTTTTTCTGTGTATAAGATTATGTCATTTGTTAAAAGAAATTAGTTAAAAACTGGGGGTCGTCTTACACATGTAATGCACAGGGGTTAAAAGGAGTGCTACAGTGAAGGAGATGCCAGAACTGTCAATCCACTTCCGTTAACCAGTGCACAGACTTCTTCCAACCATTACAGAGCAGCCGTCGCAGATGATTTAATGGACTGTAAGGGGGTGCAGGGTGGCACTATGGCAGTAGGGCAGCACGGGGGCTGCAGGGCGATCTCCCTCCAAAAAGCTAAACAACTTTGGATGATCTCAGGGTTGCTATGTCAAAGTTGTTCTGTTTGATGCTTAAAACATTGATTTGTTAATTTGGGTTCAAAAAACCAGCGTGCCTCTTATACATGGGCCGTCTTATACACGGGAAAATACAGTACAGTCATGGTTGCGCATTTTCGGGTTGCGCACCGCGCCGAACCCGGAAGTACTGGAACGGGTTACTTCTGGGTTTCGGCACATGCGCAGAAGCGCCAAGTCGCGACCCGCGCTTGCGCAGACGCGGCGCTGTGGGTTGCAAACACTCCATGTTGCGAACGTGCCTCCCGCACGGATCATGTTCGCAACCCAAGCGTCCACTGTACTTTAAAATCTTTAGCATTAGGTATTCTACATAAATGAAGCTTGCATCGTGGGCGATGATTTGGGTTTGGAGCCCAAATCAAGGAGAAATAAGATTTGCAGGCCTTAGCATTGAGAAGCAGAAAAAGGAAGGGAGAAAATGGTGGGCGTGTGGGGGAGGCGAAAGGACCTTGGTCCCTAGGAGTTGGAGCCTATGTTACCGCTCCCTGGAACCGGCTCATTTGTTGTTTATGACTTGTTGTACATTGTTAAAGTTAGATATCCCGAGCCCATTGTTAACAGCGGGCTTTTCTATGCTGTGGCTCAGTGGTGCATGTAGAAGATCCCAAATTCAGCCCCTTGCATCTCCAATTAAGAGCTTTCAGTCCAGCATGAGGGACAACACAAACACATACGGCAAATCTTAAGAATAATGCACCCAAAAGATTATAGCTTTAAGACATGTAAAAATACATATTGAATGTATTTTAGAAAGCGCAGTAAAAAAATACTCGCCATCTTGACCAGAAAAAGTTATTTCCTAATTTATTGTGTTACAGCAAATGTCACAATGCATAAAGAAGAAAAATACTTGCATACTCTTTCTTTCATAATATTATTTTATTGTGTTTGGTAGCTAATTCCCAAATTTACCTTTCATTACCAGCTATCTTTCAATTTGCATTTCCAGACCAAATTGCCAGATAATGTGGTCCTTTTGATTAGCTCATAAATATCATTATGTTTTTAAATATCAGTATACTATTTTTAGGTATATGCATGTGCATCATTATATATACATTAAAAAACTATACTGTTTCAAGTAATGATATACTATTATTTTTCCAAATTGCTTTTCCTACGACTAAGTTATTGCATTGGTAACTGTTGTAGAAACTGGAAGCACGTAATTGTGAGCTGGAACACTCAAGAGTTTCTGTTCTTTTGCATTGAAACTAAGCAAGTTCTTTAACAGTTCACTGTTCCGAATAAGTACAAACTGTGATCCAAAATGCATGTGATCACATACGGTGCCTGATGTCTTCTCTGTGAATTTTTTTGGTTCCAGGTGAAGAGCTTTTTATTCACACAGGCTTTTCAATCGTTTCAAATCCAGGCTGAAAACTTGTTTATCCTGTCTCTGTTGTAAGGAAGTGTCTTAATATGCACTCCCTGCAGCCTTCCGTGGGTGAGCAATCCTCACAGGGGCAGATGTGAGTAAGTAAGTTATCAAGGGTTCATAAAATATTGCCTTCTTTTGCCCATAAAAGAAAGATTGCTGGGCTAAACCTCGTTCATCTCCAGCTCTTGGTGAAGAATATCTGAAATAACTGCAGAGAGACACCACCAGAACCTGTTCACTGTCAGGCATTTCCACAAGAGGTGTTTAACTGTACCCATGGTGTTCAGACATAGAATCATGGAATTGTAGAGATGGAAGGGTCCCTTAGGATCATCTAGTCCAACCCCCTGCAATGAAGGAATCTCAACTAAAGCATACATGTCAGAGACATGGCCAGCAGAGAGGAATGTGCAGAGGGGGAGGAAGAGGCAGAGGAAAACAGGAACTTGATTCGTTCACACAACCAAAGTGAGATAAGCGCTTCTCGCTCTGGATTGCTGCCTGTAAGTTTTCGTAGCAGGACAGAGATGAAGGAGCAGGATTCAGGTGGTAGTAGGGGGTCGGATTCAACTCCAGAGGAGGAGGAATTGGCTGCAGCTGAGTCTCCAAGAAGTAGGAGGCAGAGCAAGTGATTAGAACAAAATAAGACCAGCAGGAAGCGGGGGCGGGCTTGGTGGGCGTATATCTGGCCTTGGAAGGGGCCGGAAGCCAGTTGAGTCAACTGACTCCGACAGTGAGGAATGAGTTGTGGGAAACTCGGATTGCTGTATGCCTGTTGTTGATAAATAAACCTCAACTAGTCAAACTGCCAGTGTGTCGTGTCTTGTGTGAGAGAAGTGCTAAACCTGACAATACATGGCAGATGACATCCAATGTCTGCTTAAAAACGTCCAATGTGTGGGATAAACAGCCTCATATAACCCACATGCTTAAATCAAATTAATGTGTGAAGGGGTTAATGTCATAGAGTAAGCTGTCCCACCAGGTTTAGCTAGGTCAGACACCCAATCTTGGGAGAGAATAGGTAATCAAGGGCTTTGTTCACCTTTAGTATTTCAGAAAACCTCAGTGTGTGAAGAGATTTTGAGCTGGTTGCTGCTGTTCAGACCTCATTGCTCTTATAAGCCATTTTTGTGTTCCTATAGCAATAATTTAGGAACTTTCATTGCTGTAACTAAGACAAGTTTTACTGCCCATGTTTTCTGGCTGATATATAGAAAAGCACATGAACTTGACCTTTGAAGAGTTTGTAAGTAAAATATTTTTTTAACTTACCAAATGTGCAGTCTTTTTCTATGCTAGGAGAAGAGGGTGGAAGGAACTTAGAAGGGCATATTTTAAAAATCTAACAACCTATATTTACACACTTTATGTTGCTGCATAATCTGTAATTTTAAAATTCCGCTGGGGTCCCAATTCAGGGAATTTTCATTTTATATCTTTTTTTTCCTTGCCACCAACACAATGGAGAGTCCGCCACCTCCCAACGGAGTCTGTTCCACTGTCAAACAGCACTTACCACCAGAGATTTCTTTCTGATTTTTAGTCAAAATCTCCTTTCTTGTAACTTGAAGCCATTGCTTCATCGCCTACCCTCCAGAGCAGGCGAAAACAAGTTTGTTCCATCTTTCATGCAACAGCTCTTCAGATATTTGAAGATGACTATCATATCTCCCCTCCGTCTCCTCTTATCCACATTAAATACACCCAACTCTTTATACAGGTCACCCTCCTCTGCACACGTTCCAAGTTGTCAATATCCTTCTCAAATTCTGGTGTCCAGAACAGGACACAGCACTCCAGATGTGGTACCACCAAGGCAAAATAGAGTGGTACTATTACTTCTCTTGATCTGGACACTATACTTCTGCGGATGACATCCCCTCCAGCATTATGGTGACAACTCCCTCTGTACACACATTTGCTTGACCCATGTCTGGATCTGAGAGGGTTCTTTCTTTGTTTGTTTGCCCTGCCAATTTCCCCAGGAAAACCCACTGTTTACCATTGAATTGGAACAAAGGTGACTTTCCTCAAAAGGCATGTGGTTTGGCTTGCTTTCTTGAGCGATCTAGGCACCAAACCCTCTTTCCAGGTAAATGGCCCAACATTTGTCTCATAGACCCAAGTCTTGCTGACACACTGTCAATTTCATATTTCATATTCATGAATGTTTTTGCCTTTCCTCCAAGGAGGTATAACCTGGTTCTTCCATAATATCTTCACAACATCTCTGTGAGGCAGGTTAGGAAGAGAGATAGTGATTGGTCCAGAGTCACCCAGTGAGTTGAGTAAATCATTAAAGCACATTGGCTCAGAAGACAAATAAAGTTCTGGGCACCTTTCCCAGGTAACTGAACAACTTAAGTAATAGTCATATTTTCTTCACTCGATCCTCTACATATTAATGTATTATCCAAGGTTAATATAAGGGTATATTTGACTCCCAGTTATTAATAAAGGGCAAACTCTTTGTGAAAGGCCCAAACATTACAGCAAGAATGGGAAATTGCTTTCAGCCTTCATAAAAAAAGAAGTTTTACAATGGCAATGAAAACCACTAAAATTAAGAGGGATGGTGAGCTTTATTTCCCCATCAGAGTGACATGTTTTGAATCAGAAATTTCCTGCATCTCCTTGGAAGACTGTAAGTACGACTTGGTTTGCTATCAGTTCAGTGACTTTAATAATAGTGTAGGGACTTTAATGTGACAGCACTGAACTGTATAGGCTTTAATAGCATCTTTTGGAAGCTGTGATGGGCTTGATGCTTGAGCATGAGCTGTCTGTCAGGGCTCTAAGTTCTCGTAAACAAGTTCAGCAGATGCCCAGGTAATCACTTCACTCTCGCTCCGGCTTGTGAAGGAAGCCAGAAGCGTGTTTATCTAGGGTTGCCATACGTCCAGATTTTCCCGGACAACACTGGGATTTCAAAGGTGGAATTGAGGTCGGGGGGTGGGATTTGCAAAAGATGGCACTTTGTCCTGAATCTTAGGCAAGTCAATCAAAAAATTGCGGTTTTGGGGTGATGAAAATGGCGGCCAACACAGTTTTTACACTGAGGTCCAGCTCCGAGGGCCTTCTGGTGGTTCCCTCCCTGCGAGAAGTGAGGTTACAGGGAACCAGGCAGAGGGCCTTCTCAGTAGTGGGGCCCGCCTTGTGGAACACCCTCCCATCAGATGTCAAAGAAATAATCAACTATCTGACTTTTAGAAGACATCTGAAGGCAGCCCTGTGTAGGGAACTTTTTAATGTTTAATCATGTTTTAAATATTCTGTTGGGAGCTTCCCAGAGTGTATGTATGTATGTATGTATGTATTTATGTATGTATGTATGTATTTCTGCAAAGCAAAACAATGAAGAAAGAAAGAAGTTGTGCTATTGCAATGATGAGTCCCACCCCTGAGAACCTGTTGTTGTTTTTTCATCCTTTGGAGAAATTCAGTGAAAGTCCCCCCCAAAATAAATAAATAAATAAATAAATAAATAAATCCGTGCCCACAATTTCAAGAGGTCATTTGCACAGTCTGCATAGAACACATTGAAATCCTCAACCATTTGGGGGGGGGGGAAATGTATAGATGTTCAGTCAGATACATAAGATTCCAGTCAGATCCTGACTGGGAGCAGTGGTCTGTGGGCAAGCAGTCTTTCAGAGAAGCATGTCTGGTGGTTCCCCAATTGTGGAGTGCAATTCCTAGTAAAGGTAAAAGGTAAAGTACCCCTGGATGGTTAAGTCCAGTCAAAGGCGACTATGGGGTTGCGGCGCTCATCGCGCTTTCAGGCCAAGGGAGTTGGCATTTGTCCATAGACATATTTCCAGGTCATGTGGCCAGCATGATTAAACGACTTCTGGCACAACGAAACACCATGACAGAAACCAGAGTGCACAGAAATGCTGTTTGCCTTCCCGCCACAGCAGTACCTATTTATCTACTTGCACTGGTGTGCTTTCGAACTGCTAAGTTGGCAGGAGCTGGGACAGAGAAATGGGAGCTCACTCCATCATGCGGATTCGAACCTCCAACCTTCTGATCAGCAAGCCCAAGAGGCTCAGTGGTTTAACCCAAAGCACCACCTGCGTCCTTGTGATGTGTGCCTGTCTCCATCATTATTAACTTTGAGAACCATTTCAAATACATTCCAGTTTACCCAGGCATTGGGTGGCTGAAGAACACTGTGCCTAGCAAACCCCTAGATCATTGGGGGGGGGGAGGTTTTTAACTGTAACTACTTTTAGTTGGTTTTAATTATAATTGCTTTTAGAATATTTCAACTGCTTTAGAATGTTCTTCATTTGTTCTTAAATTGTTTATATGTTTGCTGCCCTTGGCTCCTTGGGGAAGAAGGGCAGGATATAATTACATTATTATTAACAATGATGATAATAATAATTAATTCGCTGGTTTTCTGACTGGGGACCCTTTTACTAGCATCTAAGGAATCCAAGCATTTTCACCAGCAAAACAGAAAACATTGGATTCATTGCATTATAAAATGGCTTGCAAACCTCAGAGAACTGATTTGTCACATCTCTTAAATATTGCTAAGCATTATCTCAAAATGTGACCCAAGAAATATTTCTGACAAATGCTGCGTTTAAGGGGAGGGGAGGGAAAAAAATCCAAATTGCTCAAGTCATTTGCAGCAATGAAATTATTTCAGCTTCATTGCTTACCTTCATTCCCTGACCTTCATTTGCCCTGCAGTTTGAACAGCTCACGGGAATTAGATCCCACACAGATTAACTTACACTTTACCCGTCTACTGTTTTGCATCAGACTTTGGACCTCTCATCTAAACTTCTTCCAGCTAATATTTTCTGGACAGAGGTCTGAAAATAATGGACTCCATTAGAAGTATAAGAGAGAAAGGAAGGGAAAGGCATGGCAGGAAGTGCAATACCTGAGTGTCCTCACACAGGTGTAAAGAGAGGCAAATATGCTATCAAATGTACCTGTGCTGCAGACACTGACATAAAGGCAAAAATAACAGCTAAAAATATACATAGGGTTGACTCTGAAGACAGTTTGGAAACTTCAGCTGGTGCGGAATTCAGCGACCAGGTTGCTCACTGGAGCAAGACGGTCTGAGCATATTACACCGATTCTGGTCCAACTGCACTGGTTACCAATTAGTTTCTGGGCCCAATTCAAAGTGCTGGTTTTGATCTATAAAGCCTTAAACAGCTCAGGACCACAATATCTCAAGAACCGCCTCTTTCCATATGAACCTACTCAGACTCTGAGGTCATCTTCTGAGGCCCTTCTTTGTGTTCCTCCTCCTCGAGAGGTCTGGAGCGTGGCAACACGAGAACGAGCCTTCTCTGCAGTAGCTCCCCGTCTGTGGAATGCTCTCCCCAGGGAAGTTCACCTGGAGCCTTCATTATATACCTTTAGGTGCCAGGCAAAAATGTTCTTTTTAAACCAGGCCTTTGGTTAACCTGATCAACATCCCATACTCTTTTAAAATGTGGCTCTTTTTTTGGGGGGGGGGTGTATTATTGGGTTATTGCTTTTATTTTATATCTCGTGATCTTTTTATGTGAGCTGCCCTGAGACCTCTGGGTATAGGGCGGTATATAAATTCAACAACAACAACAACAAAGCCATTGGTCAGGAATCAAAAAGTACCTTGTGCTACACTACTTACAAAGGGGACTTTTCAAGATTCCCTTCAACAGTAGCTCTGGGCACCTCAGAGCTGCTATGGAAGGTCCCATAAACTTCGGGTCAGCATTTGATAGGCTTGAATGGTGTCTTGCCTCAGTAATGGACTGGATGAGAGCCAATAAACCGAAGCTCAACCCTGATAAGGCTGAAGCACTGTCAGTAGGCTGCTCCCTAGACTGGATGGATGGGAGGCTGCCTGTCCTTGATGGTCCTTCTGAATTCATTGCTGTCGCTTGAGGCTCAGGTGGCCTCAGTGGCATGGAGTGACTTCCATCAGCTTGGGCTGGTGGCCCAGCTGTGCCCCTATCTGGACAGGGATATTCTAACTTCCGTCATCAGTGCTCCATCAACCTCTAGGTTAGATAACACGTTATGTGGTGCTGCCTCTGAGGATGGTTTGGAAACTTCAGCTGGGCCCAATTCAGGGCCCACTTTTTAAAAAAACCTGTCAGAAAATTACTTGTGTAAATATGTATTTTAATTATGTATTTAAATGCATGCTTTTAAAGATATTTCCTCGCCATACAGACATTTAAAATGCATTTTTAATACCTTTTTGTGAGCTGCGAACTGTCAGAACCTTCCAAAGTGCAAAAGCCAGCAGATCACTAAATTCCAACCGGCACTTTAGTGTGGGAGCTGCATCTCAGAGTTTACAAAGATCGAAGTCATCAAACATCCTTAATTGTGCATGTCTCTTTAGATCTTGGACACCGTTTCCTTGGCTTTCCCAAAAGCTTTAATTCTCTCCTTCTTTGTCAAGCGTTACAAAGTAAAATGATTCACAAAGAGATACAAAGAGAAAATGGCTTTTACTTTTTATTTTGTTTGCTGTGCATTCAGGCTGTACTTTCCCAGAGTGGTCACATAATAAAAACGAATGAAGAGGAATAACCTTGGGGAAAGGTTTTTTCCCCCCTTCCAATGCCCTTTTGGCCTTAATTTTTTGCTACTTTGTCTCTGATTCTCTAACTTGAGCCATTCAACCCAAATGCTTCTTTTGTGATGCAATTCCCTCTTCCCCCATCTTCTGCCAATAACACTGATGTTTAATCATAATACAAGAAAGCACTTGTGATGGCTTCAGCAGTCTGCATGTTACCTCTTAAATGTTTCCTCTTCCCATTAAAGAAACGTGCAACCTTTGCATGACTTCAGGTTGACATCAGGAGCAACATGAATGTGGAGGAAATGAACATACGTGCTTTGCCTCCACCTGGAGCACAAGTATCGCCACTACAGGAACTTGTGCAGACATGTTAATCTTGGATATCTCAGTTGGTTAGAGTGTGGTGCTGATAACGCCAAGGTTGCAGGTTCAATCCCTGTATGGAACAGCTGCATATTCTTGAATTGTAGGGAGTTGGACTAGATGATCCTCAAAGTCCCTTCCAACTCTACAATTCTATGATTCAATCTGGTTGTTATAGAGAAGTAAAGGTAAAGGACCCTTGGATAGTTAAGTCCAGCCAAAGGCTATTATGGGGTTGCAGCGCTCATCTCGCTTTCAGGGTGAGGGAGCTGGTGTTTGTCCACAGACAGCTTTCCAGGTCATGTGGCCAGCATGACTAAACAGATTATGGCGCAACAGGATGCAGTGATGAGTGCCAGAGTGCATGGAAATGTCATTTCCCATCCCGCCACAGCGATACGTATTTATCTACTTGCACTAGCGTGCTTTCAAACTGCTAGGTTGGCAGAAGCTGGGAAAGAGTAATGGGAGCTCACCTCGTCGTGGGTATTTGAACTGCCGAGCTTCCGATTGGCAAGCCCAAGAGGCCCAGTGGTTTAGACCACAGCACCACCTGCATCCCACAGTGGGAAGGTAAATGGTGTTTCTGTGCACTCTGGTTTCTGTCACGGTGTTCCGTTGCGCCAGAAGTGGTTAGTGATGCTGGCAACATGACCCGGAAAGCTGTCTGTAGACAAACGCCGGCTCCCTCAGCCTGAAAGCTAGATGAGCATCACAACCTCGTAGTCGCCTTTGACTGGACTTAACCATCCAGGGTTCTTTACCTTTCCTATAGAGAACTGCAGAGAACCAAAGATAACATCTACCGGTAGAAGACAATCACAAATACCTTGACGTTTCCAATACATATTTTAATCATTAATAAGAGTGAGATGCAGAAGTAAGTGTGTGTGTGTGTGTGTGTGTGTGAGAGAGAGAGAGAGAGAGAGAGAGAGAGAGAGAGAGAGAGATGAAGTTGTCTGGATTTCTCCACGGAGGCATATTCATCACTTAATCACTTGCTGGCTTCAATGTCAATGGGTGACTTACATGTGTAGAGTATTATTAAGCACCAAAATAACTAGGAGCTGTAAATAGCTTCACCTAAGTCCTGTGTGTGTGTGTGTGTGTGTGTGTGTGTGTGTGTGTGTGTGTGTTGTGTCGCTCCCATAGAGCGAGCATGGTTCAGTGGTGGAGCAATGCTTTATCAAACAAAAACTCTAGGTTCAATTTCTGACATTTCCAGTTTGTTTGTTTTTTAAAAAAGAATCAAATAGCTGGTGGTGATGAAAAAGACCTTTCAGACCCTGAACAACTGTTCCCAGGCAGAGTTAGCATTTGTCTGTCTTGGGAGACAAAAGAGGAGTGCATCTTTAGGGGTGAAGGGAAACTGTTGGAAGGTTGCAGCACCTGCTTTGGCAGATATAGAGACAGATAGGAGAGTGACATGTTTTGTTGCAGCTGGGGCAGATGAAGACATTCTGTTGTGCTGCTGCACCATGCCGTTTCTTCTCTCTGCTCTCCTCCCAACGGTCATTCCTCCTCTGGTCACTGCTGTGGATATATAACCTGACTGTCTGTCTCCAGGATCTGCAATCACCAGCAAGGGATACTTGCACTGCAGGATTGATGTTGCCAGCCTTCATGTCACAAGTGGGTGATTCTCAGACTTCCGGTTTGGCTTGCCATGGAGGAGGCTGATTATTACATTGGAGTCCTTTCGCAGCTTCACCAGCAGATCACTCAACACCTGCCCCCAATCCGGAAGGAATGAGGGGGGCAGGGGGCGCTGGGTGGAAAGCACCATGCATCTCTTTGGCAACTCTCCAAAGTCACCGCCATGAGTGAATGAATTCCTGTTTTTCAAGATGAAAATTCAGATATAATTAACGGGCATGCTCTGAGTGAGGGGAGATAAACTACTCTGTTAATTGATTCAGCCACTGAGGAGCCAAAGGATTTGAGTGGAAGAGGGATTATCATCACGATGGAACTGGTATGTTGGAACAGAAGGTGGGGTGAGCCTACTTTGCTTCTTTTTGATATATTTCGTATTTGCTATTTTACTTGGCAACTCCCCCTTGAAGAACGGACTACCGATTGATTATGTACGCAAGCGGGATTGGAGACTATTGTAATATTTAAGACTCATTTTGATCTAATTATTAACTGTGTGGAAAAGATCTATGAATCCCATATGAATTTTGTGCCCCTGTGCCCCTCATGCTATGCCACCAGCAAATACATACGTTCTACAATACTTCACCCTCCCATTCTGACATTCAGCTGTGAGACTGAGGACCATGTCACACATTGTGCGCACTTGAGATTTCTTCAGCAGACACCTAAAAAAGCAAGGTCTAAATTTAGGAGACATGTCTTTGCAATCATATAGATCATGCAGGTACTTTGAAAGAGCACCTTGAACAACTGGAGGTGGCGACCAGTGAAATGGTGCTTCTGTAGGAAACTGCACCTGCGACTGTGGAGTAACACAAGGAGAGTCGAATTTATATCTGTATCTGTAATGGTTGGGAAAGCAGATGAAGCCTTGGTCAGAACTACGCATGTATGCAGGAGGATTGCTGACACATCCCTGAAGGTATTGGCAGCCATCTTCTGTGCCAGGCAGTGCTAGCCAGCCAGGAACCATGTGCTTGCACAGAGCTGGCTGAGATGTGCTCTCTCACACACTCCTCTCGATCACTGTCTCCTTGATGGTTAGACATTCTTAGTGGGGACATGGGTGGAGCTGTGACCTAAACCACTGAGCCTCCTGGGCTTGCCAATCAGAAGGTCAGCAGTTTAAATCCCCACAACGGGGTGAGCTCCCGTTGCTCTGTCCCAGCTCCTGCCAACCTAGCAGTTCGAAAGCATACCAGTGTAAGTAGATAAATAGGTACCGCTTTGGCAGGAAGGTAAATGGCATTTCCGTGTGCTCTGCTTTCCGTCACGGTGTTCCATTGTGCCAGAAGCGGTTTAGTCATACTGGCCACATGACTCAGAAAGCTGTCTTCAGACAAACACTGGCTCCCTTGGCCTGAAAGAGAGATGAGTGTCACAATCCTATAGTTGACTTTGACTGGACTTAACCATCCAGGGGTCCTTTACCTTTTTTACCTTAGAAATTCTTATTAGCAAACCCCTTCATCAGTCTTTGTTTTCCAGTGGCAAACTCAGGATTGCCTCCATTTCATTGCAGAATGGTCGCTTGCACTGAGTGACCAAGTCACAAGGCCAAGCAAGATACATGCATGTGTGAACAAGCTGATAATTGCCTTGCAGTGTGTAAAATGGTTCTGGGGATCCATCCGAATGTGCATTTATTGGCAGGGCGGGGAGAGGTCTGGACTGTTTTGTAAGCAAAGTGCGAGACAGAAAGCAAGCAAATGGAGACTACCACAAAAAGTGCAGAGAAACAAGAAAGCAGAGCACTACAAAGTTCCTTTCCCTTTATAGCAAATTCTTTCATACAAAAGGGAAATGTGACTAGAAATGGCCCTTGCTTTTGGTGGGGGAAAAAAAATTAGAAGTAGAGGCACGAGTAGCTCCTTCAAATGCAATCACAAAAGGGGCAGCCAGTACAGCAGCTGCTATTTTAAGGCCAGGAAACGTTGTGTTCTGTTTGAAAGACGAAAAGAACCAGCAAATATTCTGGCTGCCCTTCAAAAGCAAGCTGTCATTGTTAAAGGCAGCCCATGATAGTCAATAAAGCACTAGATTGTTTTGCATGCTCTATGCAGGGAAATTGAAAGGAGGAAGCTCTTTGTTCTTCCGGTCCTTCTCTTAGTAAGTTGCAACTTCTTGAATTCTGAAGGAGTTTTTGGGATAGATTCTCTGCTTGCAGAGATAAATCTCTGTGCCCACATCCATCTTTAAATATTCCCTGTTATTGGTAGATTCACCTGGGGCACTAGATTTGCTTCACAGATATTAACAATGGCACAGTTGTATGAGTCACCCAGGAAACTGCACAAATAAGAACCCAAGTATTGCCTGCTGAAACAGGTGATTGCCCCATCAAATCCAGCATTCTGCTCTCAGTGTGGACAACTGGATGTCTGTAGGAAACATGCAAGCAGGAACAAAGCACAAGGGCATGCTCCCCTCCTATGGCCTCCAGAATCTATTATTCAGAAGAAAAACTGCCTCCAATTGTCATAGTCTCGTGCTGAGCAATAGCGAGCAGAGCTCAGTGGCGTGGGAGGCCAGCCCACCAGAAGAGTCTCTGAGGAGTACTTGCCTGGAGGTAGTGCCACTATCCAATGTCAGGTCCAGTCCTAGGGTCGGGAAAACAAAAATTCACATGATCAGACATCCAGGGGGCAGGGAATCTGATGATCAAAGGTTGGGCCAGGAAACAAGCGTTGTTTCCAGCATCTGACTGCTGCTGGAAGTTCTCCTTAAGAAGGCTGAAGCCAGATGGTTCTCATCAGCACCTTCTCTTCTGAGTCCTTGAAGGCTGATCAGCTACAAGTGGAGTCACTCTGCCCTCTCCCCCTTCAGGCTGCTGTTTAGCTGGCAAAGCTGATTCCTGGCCCATGACAGGTAGGGCTGGAAAATGCTCCCTGTTTGAAACCCTGGGGAGCCATAGCCAGTTGGTGTAAACCAGTGGTGGCTAACCTTGGCACTCCAGATGTTTTGGAACTACAACTCCCATCATCCCTGACCACTGGTCCTGTTAGCTAGGGATGGTGGGAGTTGTAGTTCCAAAACATCTGGAGTGTCAAGGTTAGCCATCATTGGTGTAAACTCTACTGAGCTAGATGGACCAACAATCTGACTTAGGATAAGACAGCTTCCTTTGCTGTTTAACTCACAATTAAATGAAGTCTTTCTTTTAAATCTTCTTTTGCTTATTTTTACTTTAAAACCCCATTTTAAAGTGCTAAGAGACTTAGCTCCAAGTCAGCCTGACTTCTGCATGCATTCACAATGATTTGGTGCACATGACTCATAGGAGATGATGACGAAGAAGTGTTGTTGCCATGAGAGGCTGGGCTATACATGCCTAATTGTAAATAAAGTATATGAGCACCTCAAGGTGTTTTGATTACTCCACTACCTTCACAAGAGGAAAAAGAGAAATCTGTGTAAAAGAGGGCCTGCACCCAGTCTTTTACACAAAGGAGTTTGTTTCTGGACCTTTAATAATTATGAAGAAGAGCACATTTAGCTAGGGCTATCATGAAAGAGTGAGAAAAGCTGCCACTCACAAAATTCCTTCTTTTGTATAATATTTAAGATAGAAGAGCCCCGTCTTCCTTTTCATCTGGGTGCCCTAACTGCAGAAGATAACACTTGAGAGGGACTTGTGAAGACTTCTTCAGAAGTCCATTTCAAAGCACTATCTTGCCCAGCATTTTGAAAGCAGCTTCTGAAGATTTGACAATCAGCTGATGGTCAAATCTTCAGAAGTGCCTTTAAAAGCACAACCACACAAAGCAGCACTTTGAAAGGGGCCTCTGAAGACCTCTGTGGGCAAAGAGAAGGTCAGTTGAAGTCAATGTGGCATCAGGTGAGCCCACCTGTCAAACTTGGTGGACGAAGGGTCAGAGAGATAACAATCTGGCCTGCAAGGGTAAAAGGGTTAAGCATCCTTGTCTTAGCACATTTGACTTCTGCATCTTCATACTAGAACTGTGCAAAAATGTCTTTTTTTGATCATTTCTTTGAGTGGGGGCAAAAAAGAACTTTCCTGAAAGATCACTGGGGAGGGTGGGGTAAATGTCACCAAAATTATTGGAAGTGGATTGTGCCTTATGTTATATATTGTTATGAGGTTGTTACCCCCCCCCCAAAGTCCTACATCACTCAGAGTGGGGCAAGGCATAGGCAAACTTGGCCCTCCAGATGTCTTGGGACTACAAATCCCATCATCCTTGACCACTGGTCCTGTTAGCTAGGGATGATGGGAATTGTAGTCCCAAGACATCTGGAGGGCCAAGTTTGCCTATGCCTGCTTTAGCCACAGGCTCCCACCAACCAGACTGTCTTGACTGTCTGCTATATCATTTTATACAACGCACTTCCGAGGCTTTCAGTAAAGTGTAGTCAGCAGGAAATGGTGTGAGATACTCTCCACAGCTTCCCAGTTGCCAGGATCCCACCCCAAAACACAATAACAGCCATTCTTACTTGAAAGTAAAGAAGAAAGTAAAGAAGTTATTCAGGCTAACAGAGGGACGGATTCAGCACCAAGGACAAGGTCAATGTACCAAAATTCCAAGGTACACAAAAAAGGCAAGAGGAACTGAATGGAAGCTACAAATATGTTTCAACAGTTGAAAGGTCCTTCCTGCCAAACTCTTAAAAGATGCAGTGAGCTCACTCAAGGGACACTCTCACCTTATGAGTCTGCTGCATGGGCACACATGCTCTGCCTCAGTGGGTGCATCTGATCCTATCTACAAAGGTTTATTAAGTCTCTGCTACCCAATGAGGCTCAGTGCTCTGCCAGAGGGGAGGACAAAAGAGCTAGCAGATCTACTGCTGCTCCATCTCTGACGTCTAGATTCACAAAGGGAGGACCTCTATCACCCATCCCTGCCTGCCGGTAATCCTGACCATGATCTGCTCATTCTTCTTCCTCCTCTTCTCAGTCTGCCTGGGGCCACAAAAACATGTCAGGTCCTCATAGGGTCGAGAGACCCATAACGCCAATGGTCACACTATTTGCTGAGTCCAGTAAGGTATCCAACAAAAAAAATTTAAAAAAATTCAGAAAACAGCAGGACATCAGCCCCTATTTTCACAGAAGGAGAATATGTTTGGGAAATATGGGGAGAGTTCAGCCCACCTTTGCTTCATACCACTTCTCTAAATCTCTCCCTTTCTCTCCCTCCAGAGTCTTTCCAAAATGGTAATTTTGTAATGTCTGGATATGGAAATGTGCAGCGTAAGAGTTTGACATTGCTGAGGCCGTTTCGCCAACTTGCAGAGCCGTTATGCTAATGTGCTATTACTTTTGCATGCAAATAGTTGAAATGAGTGCACAGGAGTGCAGCCACTTAAACCATATATACCCATTTCCATTTCCCCCCTCCTATTGTGGAATTTGCTTCTCTTTTTTTAATACTAGTAAAATGGTTCAGTTTTCCTCTGTTTATGGAACTCAATTTTACTTGCGTATCTCCATTCCCACTTGTCGATGTGGCAGTGGTGATGGTTATGTTATGGGAGAGTATAATTTCTTTTGCAGAGCCAAAACAATTTGTAGAAACTGCTACAGAATGCATTCCCAAAATGGAATGCAAGAAGAACGAAAAGGAAGCTGCAGGATCAAGACAATTTGAAGAAACATAACATAGCTAGGACCCGCTGCTTTGGGATCCTATATGTGGGAGCTGTGAGTTTCAGAGTTCCCAATTCTAACCCTATCTCTACTAGAAACTCTGTAGGCTAGACCACCCACTGTTCACTCACACACAACCCCTTCTCTGCAACATGGGAAGAACAACAACAACAACAACAACAACAACAACAACAACAACAACAACAACAATGAAGTGCTAGTGGTGGTGGTGAGGTGTTCATGAACAATTTCACAAACATCCCAAAATAGCAATGTATGAAGCAAAACTGAACCCTATATAAAATGGGCACATCTTTCATAGTTTTATTGGCAGGGATGCTATAAGGTTTTGAACACCGTTGACAAAAGCAGGATGAATGTAGGTTGTGTTTGCACCTTTTAAAAAGAGAATTGCATGTAGAGCTATATATGCTCCCATATGTGCTTTACCCAGTTCTTTTGCCTGTCCCAGTACTGGATTAACCATTAAGTGTCAGGGGCTGGACTGAGGAGGAATGGTGGGGACCGCCCCCCCTTTCCCTGAACCTTCCAGAGAACAGGAGGACAGTATACATTTAGAACAGTGGTTTGCAGAAGGGCATAGTTCAGAGGCTGCAGAGGGCAGAAGCTGGGAAATACTGGAAGAGGAACAGCAGGAAGGAGAAGCATCGGGAGAGATAGCTGACAGACTCAGTGTCCTTGGAAAGCATTCCTGACCCCACCTCTCCCAAGACCAGATGGGCATTGAGGGAATTAGAACAGAGAGCTCAGATGCAGAAAGCTCAACTTAACTGACACAGGAGTGATTGAATAGGGGAGTGACGTTGAATAGGAGAGACATAGGGGGGGTGAGACTTTACTTGGAGCAACACCATTTTTAGGGAAGGCTGCATTCCTTCGTTGTTCTCTGTGAATTATTGAATAAATTGCTTGGTAGAACTTTTATCGTTTCTCTGATTGTGGGCTGCTACTGTGGGAGGGATCTGATTCCTTGAAGCCTAACACTGAACCAAATAAGCACATGTTTAGGGCATCAAGGGAAGGGGGGCACCATTTTGCCGGATTTACCACTGAGTGTATGGTGCAGCTGAACCAGGTACCACTAAAAGGCTCCCACAGTACACACACACACACACACACACACACACACACACACACACAAATAAAAAGAATAATAACATAGTAATAATAAAATAGTAATAATAGAGATTAATGATATGCTGCAATCTTGGAAATACAACAAAATTAGAATCTGGTTACTTGTTAACTGCCACTTGGTCCACTGAGGCTCACATGATCATTCTTATTTTAGTCAGTTGAATTAGATATACAGGTAGATGGGAGCACCAAAATATTTTAAGTGTTTATTGCCTCTAAAGGTCTTAATCTGGCCCTGACCTGACCTTTTCCTCCACATGTCATAGTGAGCGAATATTTCAGGCAAAGGAACAGAGCAGGAATTGGAAATAGAGCTAAGCAACCCAGGAAGCTGCTTTAAACTCAGTAACAATCATTTGTTGACCTAACTGTAGTGTAACCTACATTATCTGACAATAGTTCACTAGGTTTTGGGGCAAGGAGCATTCCCAACCCTACACTTGTTCGTTTTTAATCTTAATTTTCGCAAGTTGCTTTGAGTTCCTCTTTTAAAAAAGTGACATCATAATCATCCCTGGATATGGCAGGGATTGAACCTGAGATCTGCTTCATGCAAATGTTTTGTCACTGAGTTTTAGCCCTTCCCTCATAAACTGGCATCAATACACGACTTTCCTTTGCCTATATTCTATATACTGTAACATAATATAAACACAGGGATGGAACATATTGTCAGTTTCTATCGCAATGTGTTTTACAATAATGGGGCGGGGGGGAGGGAGGAATCTCCCGTACTGTGGCCAGGTTTGCACATAATAGTAAACCATAGTTTATCAGTCCTAGTTTATCAGTCCATATACAATGCACCTTAGGCTTGTGCACTTCTTCCTCTCCTCTTCCTGTGCATGTGGCAGAAGGAGCTGAGATGCTTTCACTTCCTTTTAAAGCTTAACCACAGTTTGTTGTGTCATTTGGACTGACAAACTATGATGAACATCAACTATGGTTAGTTTCAAGCGAGCCAACTTCAACCCATTGTTCCGGAAAGTGACTTAACTAACCATAGTTAAGATTAGCCACTGTCCTGAGTCCAGACCACACGGCAAGCTACAGCTTATCACAAGCAGAAGAGAAAGCTTTTTAAATCCTCACACCCATGCAGGGGACAGGGAAAGGATTAAATTATGGTTTAGCAGGTTAGAAGGTTATGAATGCAGCCATTGCATAGTCTAGGTTCGCTTCAGCAATGACTGTTCAATCTATTCGCATTAAGGAAAAAGGTTTTCAATACTATGTAATTATTCAAAAGTGAATCATATGCCATAATGCTGCAGTCTATTTTAAGCATGTTCAACCTAAGTTAAAAGAAGCACTCAGAGTTCCAGGAAACTACCTTTTGATCTTGCTCCCTGGTCCTGACCATATGGTTGAGCTTCTGCATTAATGAAACATTCCAATTTTTTGATGAAAGGGAGCAAGGTACTGATTTACTCCATTTAAAAATAAGTGTCATATTGACTGCTGCTATAACATAAAAGGTTGTTTTTCTTTATTATTATTTTTCTTTGTGTACAGTTTGGCCATTCTCTTCCAGGTTACTTAGGAAGATTTTTTTTTTAAACAGATTCAAAGTATTCTGTCAACTTCTCAGGAAAATAAAAGGGTTAGTATTAATGCCTCTCAGGAGTTACTGCTTACTTACCAATGGTTTTGAACTGTTTTTCTAATTACCTGGAGACTTCACCCGAGGCATATGATATTGAACTTTTGCTGTAGCTTTCCAGTGCAATTTTAACCCCCATTTTGAAAGATGAAAGATTCTGAAAACCCAGCAACAACAAAAGCCATTTAAAAGACTTATGGGTGAGAGGAGCCTTTGAGAATAGTTAGGTTCAACTAGGGGAGAGGGGGGAAACCAACAAACCTTGCTGTGTAACAAAATAAATCCCAGATATCAGGAACCTTAGAAACTGCTGTTACTAAAATGCTGCACAGCTCACCATTCAGAAAAGGTTTAACTTATAAACTTTGAGAGTTTCCAGAATGTTATGCCTCATGTTTCAAAAGACCCCAAATAAGGTGCCTAGAGGGCCTTGCCCTCCTTTTACAGAAGGGAAACCAAGGCACACCATTCTATTGCTAAGCCCCTGCTAGTAGAGTTCAGTACTGCAGGCAAAGAGGAGTAAATTCTGAGAAGAAGGGGCACATTAAACCTTGTCTAGAAGGCCCACCCACTTTTGGCTGAGGCAGAATTACATAAGGTGTCTTTGCCCCGAAGCAAAGGCACCAGCTTATAAGGGCGATAGGGGGTGGGCGAATGTTGTGTGTGTGGTGTTGTGACGTCCCAATGTTGCATGCCTGACTTCAGGACATTGGGATGAGCCAGTGGTGGAGTCAAACACAGCTTCAATGGGTGGTGGCTCCTCCTCTGCCTCCTCCATTGGGTACATAGGCTGAGACCCTACCTGCCCACAGACTGTCTCGCCAGAGTGGTGCATGCTCTAGTTATCTCCTGCTTGGACTACTGCAATGTGTTCTATGTGGGGCTACCTTTGAAGGTGACCCGGAAACTACAACTAATCCAGAATGCAGCAGCTAGACTGGTGACTGGGAGTGGCCACCGAGATCATATTACGCCAGTCCTGAAAGACCTACATTGGCTCCCAGTACGTTTCTGAGCGCAATTCAAAGTGTTGGTGCTGACCTTTAAAGCCCTATATGGCCTTGTCTCAGTATACCTGAAGGAGCGTCTCCACCTCCATCATTCAGCCCAGACACTGAGGTCCAGCTCCGAGGGTCTTCTGGCGGTTCCCTCACTGCGACAAGAGGGCCTTCTTGGTAGTGGCACCCGCCCTGTGGAACAGCCTCCCATCAGATGTCAAGGAAATAAACAACTACCTGACTTTTAGAAGACATCTGAAGGCAGCCCTGTTTAGGGAAGTTTTTAATTGATGTTTTATTGTCTTTTTAATATTGTGTTGGGAGCCGCCAGAGTGGCTGGGGAAACCCAGCCAAATGGGTAGGGTACAAATAATAAATTATTATTATAAATTATTACTCCTGGTGCCACCAATGGCAGGAGGCTGCTTCAAACCACCATCAGGAGAGGAGAAGAAGGAGCTGCCACTAGAGCTGCACTACGGTCAGCTCCACACTTAGTCTCCTTGTGTTTGGAACATTGCGAGTGAGGGCCGACCCTGACCCCCAAAATAGAGGGGGCCAAAAGGGCTCGCTTCTCTGGAGCTGGCGCCCCTGCCCACAAAATACTGTTCATGGATGGAAGGAAGCAGACATCCTTTCTCATTCAAATGTGTAAATCTGCACCAAAAGAAACTCATGCGCGAGAAAGTGGTATGTGGCAGGGAGTGTACACATGCAGGCGCGCACACACACCCTTTCTGCACACCAATCAACCCTTGTTACACACAGTTGAATGCTCCCAATGCTCAAAGTGGGAGGCTCTGATTTCAGGTTAGGGGAGGTTGCTTCCAGACAACCAGTCTATTGAGCATTCATTCTAATTTTTTGTACAAAATTTGTGGCATTGTTATATTACATCAGCTGTTTATTGAGCATTCGTTTCAATTTCTTTCTGAGCAGTGATGCTATATGACATTATCCTACATTTTACAGTACATTTCCCTGACAGCAAAAAGTCCAACATTTCTGCAGTGGTAGTCGGGTGGGCTTGCTTCACAAGAGTGCCAGATCAGCTTTAATCTCATAACCTGAATTTTCTGGTATGTGATTGAATCCCACCCAGACTGGGAGGCGGAATGGTTTATTTGTTTAGCTTCTTGTTTAAATCATTCAAAGTTATTTAAATCATACAAAAAAGATACACCATAGCTTGTTTCAGACCTTTAAAAAAGTTAATTTATTGCTGCATTTCATAAGGCATAATCTTTGCATCTAAAGATCATCAATGATTTAAGTTTTTTATACCTCAGCAACCCCTCCCCCCCAATTCTTGCCTTTGGTAGATTAACACTTCAAGGTGCTGTTTTGTTAATGCTGGATGTAGCACTAAGCCCTGTGACTCCTCTTGCATATGTGTGATAGTTCTGGTGAAAAGCAAGGCTGTATCTTTACAAAAATGACATTCAGATTTAATTAGCTGACAAAGCTCTCTTTAATTAACTCGAAACTAGTTGTATAGTGGCTGATAATACCAATTATTAGGAATAACTGTTTTAAGACTGTGATTATTAAGTCCCATAAATTAAGACCTAAGAATTAGTGAAGTATTGTTTTACGCATCTGGGATTCTGAAATCTTTCAGTTGCCATGATCCCCTCAAACACACACTTTAGCAGCTAAGATATTCAGATTCCACACTCAGCTATTCTGTAAATCCTAGTCACCTTTACATATATATATATATATATATATATATATATATATATATATATATATATATTCATGCATTTTATGAGCACACCTTGCTATACTTATCAAGGAACGGTGAGTGACCATTTTATGTTTCATGAACATAAGATTTTGTAATCTCCATAAGGCACACACTGTGAGACCATCTGCTTGTTTACTTTAGCTCTTTAAATGAGAGGCCGAGCTCTAAAAACTGATATTTTGCTTTTAAATGTTTGATGGCACACACTGTTCATCGCCAATATGGTGTTCATTTGAGTGTGTCAGAAAAGCATTATTTGCAAATTAACTGCAGAGACTTTAACACAAAATGTTCCCAGTCTTCAAAGCCTAGACTCATTCTTTTATTTTGGAAGGAGTTTTGCAAAGAAGGGAAATAGGTGACACCACCCCAATTTCAGTGGGGAAGGGTAGAGGGAAATATAATCATAGGTAGGCTGATTTTATGCTGATTATGTGTCTTACTTACATTTCATGATGCAGTCAAACATCAAAGAATGACATTCCATCACAATTGTGTATTCCTATTTTTCCCCCATTTCTGTAGAACTCTCAGATATTTGAAGGTAGAGCTGGCTGAAGTTGTATGAAAGCCCACAGAACCAGTTGGACCAGAAACCTTGATGAAAAAGGAAATAATTCACACGCACCATATTTACTTATTTAGTACATTTTTATCCCACCTTCCTTTCTTCAAAGAATACAAGGTGGTATGCAGGCAATCTCCCATCCAGGAACAGCTGTACAATAGCACCCTCAAGTCTCAGAAAACTTAACCACCCTTTGCACAGTTGCAGAGTGCTTCCTTGATGAGGCTTAGCACCTGTCCCAAAGGCCTTATTGCAAAGTAAAGCACCAGGGATAATTTTTTGCTTTGTATGGATCCATCACGGAGTGTTGCTCTAGATTAGCATAATTTTGCTACAATAAAGCAGATCATTTTGCCAGGAGTGATGCTAAAGGCTTATCATGATCTGCGTTCTCTACGCCTGAAGCCATTTAATGAAACTGGACAGTTCCTGGAAAATGAATTATTTTCTGAATTATTTCCAGAAATCCAGTGGCCTGATAACCTGTTTATCCACAAATATTACTGTATTTTTCACTCCATAACGCGCACCGGACCATAACACGCACCTCATTTTTAGAGGAGGAAAACAAGAAAAATATTTTTTTCTGGTTTTTCTCCTCTAAAAGGCTGGGAGGGAGGGAGGGAAGAGAGAGAGAAGGAAGGAAGAGAGAGAGAGGAAGAGAGAGGGAAAGAAGGAGGGAGACAGGGAGGGAAGAGAGAGAAGGAAGGAAGGAAGGAAGGAAGGAAGGAAGGAAGGAAGGAAGGAAGGAAGGAAGGAAGGAGAGAGAGGAGGGGGAAGCATCTCCCTCCCTCCCTCCTTGTGCTCTCCAGGGGCGGGGGAAGAACGGACATCCCGAAAGCGCTTGCGACTGCAGTGGCAGCCGAGGGATCCTGCTGCTGGCCAGTGCCTTTGCTCCATAACGCACACAGACTTCTCCCCTTTCTTTTTAGGAGGAAAAAAGTGCACGTTATGGAGCGAAAAATACGGTACTTCGCCAAGTGACCGGGGGGGGGGAAGGGAGGGGGATAAAGAATTTACCTCTGGGCTGATTGCCAGGGTTGTTTTTTTCCTGCATAAAAGTTAGACTTTGAGGCTTTTTGCCATAATTTTAATTTTATTCTAAGCTGAATGTGTTTAAAATAAAAATAAAAGTAAGCAGCTTCATTTTCACTTCAATAATGTACATGGTAGGTTAGACAGTTCACTAAACAGCCAAGCTGTTGAGCTCAGCCTCACACACATCATTTTACACACAGAAGCATTGCCAAGTTTCTACCACAGCTACCCCCACCCCCAGATTTTGGAAGAGGGATGGCTGGTTGCAGAGTAGCACATCTAGTTAGCAGTAGCACCAATGAGGGTTGCTTTTGCCCATATTTCCCTGCAAATGTCCTTCAACGTGGTCTGGAGCCCAGCCACAGATTCATCTCCCACTATCTGCCATCACCAACCACAGAGTGAAAGTAGAAGAAGCTTTCGTTATTCCCTACCTGCAGTCTCATTCAGTGGCCTCGCCCAGGTACCAGAATTGCTGAAATCAAAAGCTGGTGACCCTACAAAGTTACTGGAGCCCTGTTAAGGCAATCAGTTATCCCACATGACTGAACTGCACGAGGAGGAGCAGGGATGTGCTTCCTAGCCTTGTTCCCTCTGTCACATGCGTGTTGCCGGGCTCCACCACCCATCATGCTCTCTAGAGTGGACCTCTACAGAGGGAACATGCTCAACTCACATGGATTCCTGAGATGATACAGAACCTTGATTCTGCAAATCCTCTGCTGTATGAAGCTTGGTGGAGCTGAGCAACGGGGAGGCGATGGAGAGGTCAGAACTTGCAAGCACATCCCTGCTGTCCCTCATGGGATTCTAATTGCATGGTGGAATCAAATGAACAAATATTAATATTACTAGCAGTCTTACAATTTATTACTCACCCCTCACCCTAGAGTCCCAGGGGGGGGGAGGCTTACAACAACTGAGACACAGCTTTAATATTAAAACACAGTTTGAGACAACTTAAAATTACAAAAATAAAGGTGGGTTCTAAAAATATCCATCTCATGTGTCAAAAGCCAGAGTCAACAGTGTGTTTTCAACATTTGCCGGCTGTGGGAAGGTATACAGTGGTACCTCGGGTTATAAACACTTCGGGTTACAGACTCCACTAACCTGGAAGTAGTAGTTAAGAACTTTACCTCAGGATGAGAACAGAAATTGCGTGCCGGTGGCATGGCGGCATCAGGAGCAGTGGTGGAGCTTCATGCTCCAGCACCAGGGGGCAGAGAGCAGGCAGGGGCAAGGCACGAATCCTGTGGGAGTGGCACATTGCCTGCGGGGGCGTGATGCCCAGCGCAGGCGGGGGGCAGCCACGATGGCACCCCACCGGGATCATGCTGCCGGGGGCGGCAGTGTGCTCCCCCCCTCATCTTCCTCCCCCAGTGAGCAGGAGTTCCCATTAGCTAAAGTGGTAGCTCAGGTTAAGAACAGTTTCAGGTTAAGAACGGACCTCTGGAACGAATTAAGTTCGTAACCAGAGGTACCACTGTACCTCTCAACTGTTCCACTTTAAGCAGGACATCCTGAAATTACAGAAGCCATGCCAGCTGCTTATTGGATCCCAGAATGTCCCATTTTCACTCCCATGAGATTGTGGCCTCCAAAGACACATATTTTGGGGGGCTGTGCTCTCGTGGGAGTCAGCTGGCTCCCACGGGAGCATGGCCCTGAAAGACACAAGTCCTGATTTTCCTCTCCCAGGCTAGGACCATTTATGTCTCCCTCTCTCCTTGCCTTCTCTCCTTCTTGCTTAGCCCTAGATAAACTGGTCTCCTCCCCTTGACCTGTTTCTCTGCTCATCTTCCTCTCACATTTCAGGCCCTTGCTGCTGCTGCTGCATAACTTCACCACCACTCTTGGTCTGTCCCGGCATTTTTTTTGCCAAGCGCAAGGAAGGGCAAGGGATGCTGCTTCCAGCTGGCAGTTAAGTAACTGAAAACCTGTTAGCTGTTTGCTGTGTCTTTTTGGAATAATGAGCTCAGTGTCCGGGCCGGAGCTGGAACGGAGAGGCTGCTGTGTCTTGCAGCTAGCTGCTTAGTGTCCTTCTACATCACCAATGCCAAGGACGAATGCCCCCTTTCATCTCCTGGGCAAGCTGCTTCAGCTGTTGCTATGAAAAAATATATATGCAGGCTCTTCCACCTGTGAACTGTTCATCACTTTGCTCTTAAGGCTGTGAACTTACAGTATGCGTAAGCCTGTAAGGTCCAATTTGTCTTAAACAGATTTCAGTGAAATTGTTCCTGTCAATGGCTCTGGAATTCCACCCCTTTCCCCCTTTCCCTTTTCAATTCGGAAGATTTTCAAAAGGCACAGCAGGGACTACAATACGAAGCCCGTAACCGCTTCCCACAGCCGCCTATCTATCCCGAGGATCTTTGCTCTTCATTAGTTTCTCTATGAACTAACGAGCAACGGTCCATGCACAGAGCTAGAATGAACCATAAAACATCATTGCTGTTAATAGAGGACAGTCTGTGAAAATATGCCGGTTCCACCATAGGGTGTGCAAGAGGGAGAACTGGAACTCTTACTATACCTCATTCGAATGATGAATGAAAACGCTGAGCCATTTCTCCAAGACAGATGAGCACTCAGAGTTTGCAAAAGGTTGTCTGGGTAGGGCACATCTATAAAACTTGCTGTTTTGAAAGATGACTGCAGAACCTTTCTGTGTGGGTATTAATGGTGCTTAAAATGTATTCTTGAATATACACATCTGCTTACCGTTAAGGTAGATATAAAATAGCACGCCATGCTTCACAACTCTTTGCCTTCATAAATAGATTAGTGCAACCGGCTGCCAGATTTCAGCTTCATAACTTTACTAATGTAAATGGGGAGGGGGGAGTTTAGTTATGGATTTGACAAATGCTGCTATCCACAGCTGAACCACAATAATTTTTATCAGGAGATGTGCCGAAGTACCTGTGATTAATTCGGGCATCTGGCAAATTGTAACTTCCATTTCTTCCTCAAAAGAACCATTGCCTATTGTGTGTGCCATCTTTCCACTCTGTGGCCAGGAAATTGCTGCCCACACTGTGATGCCATTGCTTCTCGAGCAGAATTCTTATTTCATTTATTATGGTGTCTTTTTGTGAGATGTGGTATAATGCACATTAAAAGAAGAGAGACATGTTCCCGTTAATGCCTAAACAAAACCATCTCATTTATGCGATGAAGCTGAACCTTGAAGGTCTTGTTAGTTTTTTGTTTGGTCTTTTTAATAATATTACTTTGAAAGTCATGGATTGTAAACTTGGCATGTATTAGGCAGGTGTCATCAGGGTTTGACCTCCGAGGTCATGCAGGTCACATGTTGATTCCCTCTTTCCTTTGTTGCCATTGATGCTGGTGGCTGGAAATCAGAATGCCAGCAGTGCAGCCCAGAATCTCCCAGATGTGGGAATCAGGAGATCTCAGAGAGGCAATCACATTTCTGCCTGCTACGAACACCTCTCCGAATTGTTGCATATCCTCAGTCAGGGCAGCTAGTTACAGAAGTTGGCTATGAAATCCTCCCTCCCTTGCTGATTCACTGACTCAGATATTTGTTGGCATGTGGACCTGAGTGACCAACAGTACTGCTGTGATTTATTATTTACGAATTGGTTAGCAAGATGCCCATCTTTATGATTGGCTGATGTAATTAGTTATTTAATGGGTAGGATGTACATATTCAGGTAGTTGTATCTGAAACCACCAGGAGGACATTCTCAGTGCAGTCCTGCATCCTGCTTACATGTTGTTGTTAACCAGGAGTAGAATTAGTTCTACACACACACACACAAACACACACGATGTGCAAGAGTTCCCATTCTAAACCCTACTGCTAATCTTACCCAAGACCTAAAAAGATTATCATTGCTGCACATGCATAATTCAGCCCTTATTTAAAGGTCCCTCACCCTCCATTTTCTTCCATTGACCTTCATTGATTTTCTGCTGCTTGCAATTTGCGGCAGCTCTTCGAATGTCACCTATTTCATTTCAAATTGGTAACACTACGTTGGACCATGCAAGAAAGATCTTAACTGGTTGGAATACATAGGGGATTTCAGTAATGCACAACACAAAATGCATGCAATTTGAGTCCTCCAAAAAAAAAAAAAAAAAAAAAAAATCCCTGTAGTCTAGCTTCACTAATCCTCGTCTTAAAAGCAATTGCTTTTAAATATCAACTAACCTACATATTGAGAGCTAGCACAGTATGGTGACCAAGAGGATGAATTCCATGACAGGAAGTCTCTGGTTCACAGCTCACCTTTTAAATGGCATTAGATAAGCCACAGTCTTTCTTAGCCAGAGGGTTAATAAAGTTGGTCTGCAGAACACAGACTTTGTAAGGATACCTGAGTTAATGACCGTGAAGTGGTTTGAATTAAGACAGAGTCAAAAGGGAAGTCCCTTTCTTCTTCTTTTGCCTAAGCACGTGGTGACTTTGGGTATTGCTCCAAGAGCGAATGGAAAATTGATCCATCTATTTCTTTGTCTATTCAACTTATAGCATGTGCTTCTTCCAGAAGGAGCCCAGGGTGGCAGAGTGGGATTGGTCCATTCAGAGAATGGGCGATCCTACTCCGGAATGAATTTGCTTCATTCTCAACTGGATTTGTCTACTCTTGGTCACGTTGTGTCAGAAACGTCCCTTCCCAGAGCAACAGCGAGGACTCCAGTGGGGAGGGGTGGCAGGCTGGGGAAAAACAGATGCTTCCTTCCTTTCCATACTGAGAGTGATGCAAGCCCCTCCTGTCCTGGAATGCAGGCTGTAAATTCCCAAGATAGCATAGGTCAGACAGAGGCAGGTTCAGAGGAACTGCAGCCTTTAGACATCGCTCTGAGGGGGGAGAAGATGACACCAGAGGGGGATGGACAAACTGCCCCCCGAGTCCCCACGGACATGGCGAAGGAGTAGGTTCCAGGCTTGGCATCAGTCCAACAGGAGGAAGGGCAGCCGATGGAGGATATCCTGTTGAAGGAGGACCTGCCTTCTTAGTGAGCTCAACGTCGTCTTCGGCAGATGATTGAGCTGAGCTCGGACTGAAGCTACTGTGTAAATACTAATAAATCTAAGTGCAATTAAACTGCCAGATTGCTGTGTTCTTGGTGTGAGAGGGACATCTGTAATCCTGACACGTTGCACCTTTGTTTCTCCTCTTACCTTCCTGTTCCTTTTCCTTTTGTGTCATTTATTTTCTTGTAAGCTTAGGGGAAGGAATGGTCTCATTAAAGTTATTTGTTAGCCCCACAAGAGAGGAATGGCAGATCAAACTGATGGACTATGCAGAGATGGCAAAAATGACTGGGAGAAGCAGAAACCAGGAAGACCAGAATTTCAACAAAGAATGGGGGGAAATCATAATTTACTTTGGAGACCACTGTAAACAATCGAGCTCTTTAGCAGGATTTGAATAACACTTGTAGTTTAACAAGAACTTGGGATACTTTAAAAAATTGGAGTGACTTAAAATATGCAGCAGAAAAGGACTACAGAAGGGTGGGGAGAAGTCCAGAGATTCGGGTGAATCTTTGTTTATTACATTTTTATTACTTATAACTTCGAATATAAATTGTAATATGTAAAACCAAATAAAAACTATTATATATATAAAAAGCAACCATCAGTATATCTGAAATAAAATATATGATAAAAGCTTTTTTTAAAAAGTTATTTGTTAGCAGGGACAGCCCAAGTCATTTTTGCTGCCTAAGATAGATAAGATGGGGACTTTAGGGGCATAGGGTGCTGTATCAGGCATCCAATGGAAATAAATTCCCATGAATCTCCCAAAGAGACTGACACCTGGTTCCTTCAACTGCACCAGCTCACAGCTGGTTTAGGGAAATATACCAGTCTTCACTGGGGTGAACCAGCAGGATCATTGACTCAGTGGTAGGTATATTGCTCTATTTCTCTCTGTGCAACATTAGGATTGGTAGTTTAGCTGATGCAAATATTACAAAATATTACCTTGCTGGGCTATTGACAGCAATATGTCACTGTTGGGAGAGAAAGAATGATATTCTCACTGTGTGAACGTAGAGTAACATGGAATATCAATACTTTCATAATAATGTTTTTTGGTTGACAAAATACAGAGCAAATCTAAAAGTAGAACCCATTCTCATAGGGGAGATCATATCATGGCAAAAATCTGTGGTGAGTATAAAAAAGATTTAGCATCCTCACAGTCGTCTGTTGCCTAGGTTCTTTATGTTTGTTGCTTTATATGTTAGCCGTTTTAGTTTGGGGAAAAGAGCTACCATGAACACTATCATTTGCATATATGTGGCAGATTTATGCCATAGAACACCATCAGGAAGAAAATGCAAGATCATCTCCTTAATTGTTTCTCTCTCACACACCCTCTCTTTGAAAGAAAAACCTTGCCATGTCTGAAAACAAACAGGGGTCTTCTTTTAAAACCTAATGGTGTTTTGATCACTATGCACCACACATTGCTGGTAATGCAAAAAGAACTCCCATCCCTATGTACCTGTTACCCAATGGAGATATATCTGCCTGACAGATCTAGCAATCTCAACAAACATAGCAGTTAACATAGAGAAAATATCAAGTGAGTAATCCCCTGCAGGCTGCTGGGGCTGTTTTGGAGTGTGGGGGGGGGGTATTTCGATTTCTTGAAAGCACATTAAAATGAAGAAATATATGTTTGCAATAATGTTACATATCTGCAATTTATATTTATATGTGTGTGTGTGTGTGTGTGTGTGTGTGTGTGTGTGTGCCTCTTTAAGGATCCTAGCTTTTAAACAATTTAGGTGGGAAATTTAAGTTCCATTAGAATCCATAGGCAGGCATCCTTAAATAGGATTAGGAGTTAATTCGCAAGGTGGAAAATCCATTTTTACCCAGGAATCAGGCTACTTGGAAATGTAGCAGCATCTACATCCTTACCCACTTGCTCTGCTCATGAAGACAGCTCCTGGGACTTAAATCATGGCAATCTCTAGCATTTATAATGCATTTTAGACATTTCACATTCTTGTGTTGTGGTCCTTAGACCAAACATCTTAACACAGGTCACTGCTATTATTTCCCTATAGCACCTGGTTATGAGATCACAGTGGCCTCCCCTAAAGCCCCCTAGTGAGTTCACAGCAGCAGCAAGATTCGGACCAGCAGCTCCATGATTCATAGCTCAGTCTCTTCTCTGCTACACTGTACCAGCTACCGGTATGTTCATCCATCATTATATTTCTCCTACGTTGCATTTGTCATGTATGAAATGTGAGCAGGGCTATTGCACAAGTAGGCTGGCAAATAGATCATTTGCATCTGCTCTGAGCTAGCATCGCCTGTTACAGGGGATGCCTAGAGAGAAGGAAAGGGCATTGCACTGCAGTCTTCACTAATGCAAAGTCAGGATCACTTCTGAAAGCCTATGCATTTGTGTAGCCTGCAAAGGCTGTGGTCATGTGATTGGGAACACTGCAAAAGGTTGCAGCAGATGTGACTCCTCGCCCATCCCTAGGTGTGACAAGCAGCTTGTCACAGATGAACTCTAAAACTGCACCTTGTTGTTTAGTCGTTTAGTTGTGTCCGACTCATGACCCCGTGGACCAGAGCACGCCAGGCACTCCTGTCTTCCACTGCCTCCCACAGTTTGGTCAAACTCATGTTAGTAGCTTTGAGAACACTGTCCAACCATCTTGTCCTCTGTCGTCCCCTTCTCCTTGTGCCCTCCATCTTTCCCAGCATCAGGGTCTTTTCTAGGGAGTCTTCACTTCTCATGAGGTGGCCAAAGTATTGGAGCCTCAGCTTCAGGATCTGTCCTTCCAGTGAGCACTCAGGGCTGATTTCCTTCAGAATGGATAGGTTTGATCTTCTTGCAGTCCATGGGACTCTCAAGAGTCTCCTCCAGCACCATAATTCAAAAGCATCAATTCTTTGGCGATCAGCCTTCTTTATGGTCCAGCTCTCACTTCCATACATCACTACTGCACCTACAGGTGCACAATATGGCTAAGTAAATCAAATGGATTTAAGCAGCTTAGCTGGAGTCATCGGTGTAAATCCATAAGAAGTATACATTGATTTGATTCTTTTTCTAACCTTTCCCCTCCCCATTAAATTACTGGTGCTGCTTCTTTAGCTGTCTCTGCTCCAGCAATGTTTGGTTTATCTCCCTTCTATTTTATTTTATATTTTTACTTACTTTTTGTAAGTTCTATGAGGTGTATAGCTAGTTCAGGGAGAAGGGTAGACTTGGAAGCCCTTGTTGATTTAACCTGGTGATTTGAACTAATTGGGCACATTTTGTTTCCTTTTAGAAAACTGAGTTAGCCAAAATAATGTTTTAAATCAGCATCTACATCTAGAGCCCTCGACTGCACCTGTGTAAATGCCTTTTCACAGATGGAAATTGAGGGTGGAGTATCTAAAAACAGAAGGCTTGGTGCTGGATTGGAATTTGAAATGAGGATCCTTCCCTGGCAGGTAAATCTTGCTCTCAAATCTTCTCTTAAAATCCAACCAAAGTTTGAAAAATCAAGATCTAAAATTAGGAATGAGCAAAACCCTTCTGATGAATTTTACTAACCTTATAGGAACTCATTCTACTTTCCTTGATATTCTTTCAAACACTGTGGATGTGGAGGGATGTCCAGAATATAGATATTTCAGAATTTTCCCACATCTGACTTAGTCTACAGAAAGACCCTGGTGTCTCTGCAGAGGGATTTAGAGGGCAACTTATGCAAAAAGAAAAATGGGGGAAAAAACAAATTAAAAAAGCTCCCTAACAAAGCAAGATATGACTTGGGGAACCACAAAGTTTGCAGAAATGGGAAATGGTTTTATGAAGGGGAAGAACCACCCCCCAAAACAACAAAATGATGGATGAATAGAGATTGTAGGGGGGGGAATCAATTCATATTTAATTCACCCACACTTTCTGAAACAATATGAGAACCGAAAGACAGTTATCCATTGAAATTTGCATATACAGAGATAAAGTGTGCATTAAAATGCATATATTGGTGAAAAGAAAGTACAAAAATGCATTATATTAGGGAACACTGCTTTCTAAAAATGTGTTTATTAGGGAGAACCACACACAATTGTGAAAAGTGGAATAAACTTGCACTAAAATGCTAATGAAGAATAAACTGAAATTATTCCAAGTGACATTAGCATTTGAAGCGTAAATGTGGAAAACTGAACATAAGGTTGGAAATATGAGGAACTAAGAGAAACAAAAACTGGCAAATCCACACATCCCTAGGGCTAAGAATGTTCAGCAGCCGCAGAATGTAGTGGGGTTGGAGAACAGGATGGGAAATGGAGTAGACCAATCTAGAGGGGGGTACAATATACACACCACTCTGCGACATATTTTTGCAGACCCCACTTGTTATTCCCATATTACACTTGCCTGAGACTTCCCCTCCATGTCTCCTCTCCATTGTTTTCCTGTCTGTCAAATTTCAGATTGTAAGTCCTACAGGCAGGGCCGGCGCGTCCATTTAGGCGAACTAGGCAGTTGCCTAGAGTGCCAAAATGGAGGGGGCGCTGGCCAGCCTGCCCCTCGCCCCCCGCCGCCCGGTGCCGCCCCAACCAGCGGCGAAAATCGCGGCGGCGCGGGGCGCCCGGAGGGCAGGGGGCGGGGCATCGTACGTCATGCACAATGATGTCACATGCCCCGCCCCCTCGCCTAGGGCACCAAAACCCCTAGCACCGGTCCTGCCTACAGGGTAGGGACCTTCAGCTTTTTCATATATTACTCAGCCATGTCAAGCAATGTTGGTATATAAAGAATAAGCATAAGGAAAGAATAGCATTCTTCAAAAAAAATTAGAAAGTGTGCCCTGGCTTCCGTCACGGTGTTCCGTTGCACCAGAAGAGGTTTAGTCCTGCTGGCCACAGAACCTGGAAAGCTGTCTGTGAACAAACACCGGCTCCCTCAGCCTGAAAGTGAGATGAGCGCCACAACCCCATAGTTGCCTTTGACTGGACTTAACCGTCCAGGGGTCCTTTACCTTTTTGCCTTACCTTTATAGTGATACATCATTTAAATAGCTTGGAGTCTGTATTTAAAACAAAAATGAAAGTTGAGACAGAAAGCAAATAGTGCTAGTTTACACATCCTTCAAGTAAGTAAATTTAGATTCTGTGAGCTGATGGAAACATTTAAGATAGTCCTCCTGGGACTGCACCATTTCAGAGTGCAGGTAAGGTGATCACATTTTAGAATACTTCTGTGCACCAGAAAATGATTGGGTGTGGGTTTCTAGCCTAGAGTTATCCTGTTGTGCTACTTTTTATTGCTGAGTGATGGAACGTTTTAAAATGAAACACCCTTGCTTGAAGTGGTGCAGTCCCAAGAGCAATGTACTATGTGCTTTTCCGTCCGAATGTTTCAATTGGCTTTCAGTCCCAAAATATATGAGTTTGAAAGTTCCACAAGTTAATACCAATGTCATAAAGTATTGACCAGAGGGAGAATTCTTTGCTATTCCCGAGGGCAAGACTATAGCTAATGGGCTTAAGATACAGGAGAGTAGATTTTGACTGAGCATTAGGAGAAACATTTCGATAATAAGAGCAGTTAAAAAACCAAACCAACTGCCTAAAACAGGAGAACCTTTGACCAATGTTGCTGAACTACAATTCCTGTCATAGTTCAGCAACATCTAGAGGACCAAATATTCCCCACACCTGGCCTAAATGAATGAGGGGGCCTCTATTTTGTTTGGAGGTCCCCAAGCAGAGAATCCTTGTTTCTTTCCCCCCGAAATGTTATAAATCTAGAAATCCCACTCAGGGAATGGAGAGCCCGGAGGGTAAGGGGTTTTAGTTTCTTGTCTCTCCCCCCACTGCAATCCCATTCTGAATCTGAAATTTGCAATAGGAGCGAAACTCTCATTTCCTTCAATGGGCTCTTATACTATGTGTTCAACACAGTTGTTTGTAAAGAATTCCCTGGACACAATTGGGACAACCACTCGACTGGGTGTCCCAATAGCACTGAGTCCTTCTTATTTCAGACAACTGTGCTCAATACGCAGTTGTTGGAGGAAGAAGACATTACGGCAGGGTAGGTCTAAAAACGCAGCCTCGCTCCAAGGTAAACACAACTATGTCTTACATGTTAGGAGAGAGAGGTTAATCTGTTGATTTTGGTTTCTCTCCTGTCCTCATTTTTCCCAATCTTAAGTTTTGTTTGCGCATTTCCACATACGTTGGCATTTAAAAATAGATAAAAGTCAGCATAAATATTGGTATGCCTTCCTGTATGCATTTCTCCTGATATACACTCTCTGTATGCATTTTTGCCTAATACACACATATTGGCAAGCAATTTCACATAATTAAATGCATTTTTGCATGTTATTTTCATCACTATACAAATTTGTGTCCACATATGCTTCACTAACATATGTATTTTTGTATGCATTCTATGGCTAGAGAACTACATTGCAAAATTCAGAGAAGTTAACATTTCAAAATAGAGCAGCGCTTCAGTTTACAAATTGGTTTGAGAAATATGAACTTTTGTAAATTTCCATTAATACATGCACCAGTGTGTTTCTCCTCATCCCTATATTTGAGTAATATATGAACAGGGCTACACACTTGCTTCTAAATGACAAGTCCTGCGTTAAATTATCATCTGCTGTCTATGTGTCTGCCAATACAGTTTTTGCTGGCAAGTTACGCAAAGAAAGCTTAATCACTTTACATGTAGCGAGAAAAGCCCACAAAATTATCTAAACAGTGATCATAATGAAACACCCACTGAAAAGAGTCTCTTGATTATATGACATCTCAGTTGTCCTTTGTCAGCTTCAGAATGAACAATAATTACAGTTGTTCAGCATAAAGGGATGGGGTGGGAGGGAGGGAGGGAGGGAGGGGGGAGAGAGAGAGAGAGAGAGAGAGAGAGAGAGAGAGAGAGAGGGAGGGAGGGAGGGAGGGAGGGAGAGAAGCAGTGTAAACCATGGTCAAACTCAGCTTCTCTCTACCTAAAAGGATGCAAGGAACTGCACTGAAACATCTTGGGAAATCAGGTGTTTTTGGTTCAAAGATAGTCAGGTAGTAGTAACAGGTAACAAGTAGCAAGGCAGGGGTTGAGGAACCTTTGGCTCTCCAAATGTTGTTGGCCTCCAATTCACATCAGTCCCAGCTGACATAGCCAGTGGTCAGGTCAGCAGAAGAGCCCGCCACGGCGCTCCGACCGATGGACGGTGTTAGGATGCCAACAAGTTGGCACGCTGAAGAGAAGCAGTCATAGTCTGATAAAGCCGAGGTCAAACAGTCCAGGTCAGAAGCCAGCCGAAGTCAGGCAGTCACACAAGGGTCAGGAGTAGCTGAAGTCTGTTCAAGCCAGAAGTCAGGAAGCCGAGGTCAGGATTAAGCCAGGAGTCAGAAAGCCAAAGCCAAGGTCAGAAGGAAGCCAGGAGTCAGGAAGCCAGGAGTCACGAACACAGGAACAGGACGAGTAAGAACAACCACATGCTCCAGCACAGCAGTTGCAGGTGCTGGTGAATGGAGCAGCTGACCTTCCTTAAGTAGCCGGCTCATGACCATGCCTCTTACGAGCTGCAGCTGCCTCTAATTGTTCCCTACGTCTCTCAGCTCTACGTTCTACAGCTGAGAAGGGAGGAGGGGAAGGGGCCACCTGGTTCCTCTCCTCACAAGGGCCTGATTCTGGTTCGACTTCTTCCTCTTCCTGTCCAGGTCTTTCCACTTCCCCATCTGATTCTTCCTCTTCTGAGGAGTGCCGCCACCAGTCTTCTCCAGGTATGAATTCCTCTATTTCCCCAGATTCTTCCTTGGGTGCAGCCTTGCCAGGGGGGTCTTGCCGCCACTCCTCCTCATCCAGCTCAACCCTGACAGACGGACTCTTCCCCGGACTCAACTCTCGGGCTCCAGACTCTCAGCCTGGCGCCCCTGAGAGCCCAGCACCCCACACCCCTAGTGCCTATGGGTAAGACGATCCTGCTTGTAGCCTAGTCTGATGTAACAAACAGCTGTGCAAGCTTTTGGGAGGCAGAGATGTGAGAGGGCATCAGATTGAAAAAAGAAGGGCCTGTATTCATCAGAACATAATCTCATGAAGGGGAAGGGTTCAGATCCATTTACCTGTGCATTACTCAACACACACCACCTTTTGACTATCATGACTATTTAATGGCAACCTCCACTGACTTGATTGCAAGGACTATTGACTCATTTCAGTAACCACAATGTAAAAATATGGTGTTGGTTTTTTTTCTTATTCCCTGTGTGTTGGCACTGATTCTCATGACGCAAATTAGTTCTCAGCAGAGGAAAATCCATTTGCTACCTCTCTGTCATGGGGATCTAATTCCTCATGTCTGCATACCAAATTCTAGGTTATGGGTGGCTGGATGAATTACATTGCGGCATTCGTAGAGAAATGTCTTTAGAGGAAGGGTTGTAGCTCAACCAAAGAGCAGGCGCTTTGCATACAAAAAGTCTCAGGTTCAATCCTTTGCTTCTTTAGTTAGGGCTTGAAAGACTCCTATGTGAAGCCATGGAAAGCAGCTGTCAGCATACATACCTAAATTGATCAATGATCTGACTCAGTGTATTGCCATCTTCCTGAGTTCCATTTGACATGGACATGATCCAGGTCCCAGGGAGGGTGAAGGAGAAGAACATTTCCACTCACCTCATTTGTATGGTTCTTCTAGCTAGATAGGAATACTGGAAGGGATGTTTAATAAGCCCCCTCAGTGATAAGCTCCATAAATCTCAACCACAACATTACTTTGAGGATTTGTCTGAGGAGCAACTTCCAAATGAAGTTTCACTTTTAGGAGAAATCCAGTGACAATCTAGGAAAGTGCAGAAGCATTGCCGCCTCAATAAAACTAACCTCAACCTTAAAAATTATTCAGGCTTTAACAAATTCACTTCAGATTGTTCTGTTGGCATCCATCTGTCTTGAGAGATAATGGAGTATGCCTCTGGGGTGAAGTCAAACTGCTTCATTAGCAGCACTGAAGTCACCTCCTTGGGACACAAGCCTTGGCAGTGTTTATGGAGGTCCTGGGCTGCCCAGAGGACAAGACACCCCTTCTCGACCTCGCTGATGTGGTCTAAAGGAATGCAGAGCAATATGTTTGGCACCAGCTGGGCTGCAGGAGTTGCCAGAATGAGGAATACAAGGTGCCATTCAACCACCTTAGAGACTCCATTTCAGAATTGTGTAGGGTGTAACACATAGTAAAGGTAAAGCGACCCCTGACCATTAGGTCCAGTCGCGGACGACTCTGGGGTTGATGCGCTCATCTCGCTTTATTGGCCGAGGGAGCCGGTGTACAGCTTCCGGGTCATGTGGCCAGCATGACTAAGCCGCTTCTAGCGAACCAGAGCAGCGCACGGAAATGCCGTTTACCTTCCCGCCGGAGTAGTACCTATTTATCTATTTGCACTTTGACATGCTTTTGAACTGCTAGGTTGGCAGGAGCAGGGACTGAGCAACGGGAGCTCACCCCATCACGTGGATTCAAACCGCTGACCTTCTGATCGGCAAGCCCTAGGCTCTGTGGTTTAACCCACAGCGCCACCCGCGTCCCTTACTTAACACATAGTAATTTGGCCTAAATTATAGCTTTTTAAAAAGAGGGAGAATTGCCTCCATGGAACGACGATCAGACCACCACATGTGTAAATATTAGCAAAGCACACTGGTGAGATATTTGGTGCCAAATATAGCAGTCTCTATGGTATTGAGTTTGGGAAATAAATGCTCAAAAGCCTTGAATATCCTTGAAATCCACCAGCGACATAGAGAACCATGTCGTTTTCATATATTAAAATGCCTGAAATTATCCTGTATGGAAGACTACAGATATTTCTTTTCTTTTGAGTAGTAGACTCTCCCCATATCACCTGTGTCATAACACCATACAAGTTTAGTTCACAGTCTTTCAGGAACATCTGCGGGATTTAAATAATAAGAAATGCATCTGAGGAAGGAAAGACCACCCTAACATTTTCCTTTATGTGCAGGTGTGTTAGAAAGAGTGAGAGAGATTACCAAGCCCCTGTCCCCATTCATCACACACACCAATGGCTCAGAGCAATTTTGTTCTCCCTTTGTGTCCCTAGGGTCCCAGTATAGATTTTCACTTCTGCCAGCTGGCCTGAGCTTAGGAACACTATGTACCTGACACTCTGCCTTGATGAGCTGCTTTTTATTATCTATGTAAATACTCATTCTTATGCCAGAACTGTAGAGAAGGAGATTGTCCTCCTACACAATGACCCTCTCAATAAGAATAGACAGATACTTAGTCCCACAAATAGACGAGTTTTTGTTGTTGATGAACAGCATTTCGCCATTAGTCCCCGCGTCAAGTGTAGATTTGCAATAGGCAGTATTAAGTGCTAAGCCAAAACTCACTGTTGTTCAGACACATTTTCTGCTAAAGGATTTTTGGGGTATATATTTCTTCCCTTTCCCACTCCAATATTAGTATTTTACCAAATTGGTATTAAAAAAAAAAATCACATGTTGATAACATTTAGCTACAGCCCTACTAATAAGTGAATTTCATTTAGTCATGCTTTTTTCCCCCCTAGAGAGATGCTATCTTTTCTTTGGCTCTAATACATTTCTTAGAAATGCAGTGAAATACAACCAGCAAAAGCTATTTAATTTCAAAAGCTACAGTTCAGTAAACCATGCCAAATACTGAAATATACTTAAGTAGATCAAGGGATATTTTATGTGGTCTGCTGTTTAATCGGGTCATTCAATCTGTAACAGAGGTTTCATCGTGTTTGATGGGCTTTTTCTTCACTGCAGACACAAAGATGTTTAAACAAGGCCTCTGTCTTCCTTTGAGGTGGCAGTGTGGCCAAAATGAGTAAAATTGAGATGCTCGCTGAAAAGTAATTATTTTGAAGATGATATAAATGTCTAATACGCCACATGTTTTATCTATTTCTTTGTTCCTAGGAAGGCATTTAGATCTCATAGCTGGGTTAATCTAGTTCAATCAAATGGTAAAATAAAAGTTGATGGAAACTTTTGTCCACAAAAATGCAAGTCATTATTAACTATGTTCTGAAATAGCCTCACCCCAATATTATGTATCCTCAGGGAACATAATGCTGTTAAACCTTAAATCTTATGTAGGTTGTAGACTCTCAGGGAGCCTGTGTAACTTCTGATTTTCAGGAGAAAGACTGCTACTTCCGATGCAATGTAAAAGTGGGTTGAAAATTGCTTTCCAATTTCACAGATCATAAGAACATAAGAAAAGCCTGCTGGATCACACCAATGGTCCATCAAATCCATCATCTGAGTACAGAGCACTCTTCCTTCCTGCAGTTTCCAGCAACTGGTATTCAGAAGCATAAGGCCTTCAACCATGAAGGTAGAACATATATACTGTAACTACTGGTATTTGCTACTGATATCCTCCACGAATATGTGTAATCCTCTTTTAAAGTCACTCAAGATTTACACTGAGAAATTTGTCAACTGCAAAATTGGGGAGTAAATTTCTGCAGCTTTCCTGGGCTGTAGCACGTGTGGTCCCAAACTTGCAGAAGGCAAGGAAGCCGAGGCCTCACACACAAGATTACCAAACAATGATGGGGTACGTGAAGCATGCAAAGTTAAAGACATGTGCTGAGCACATGGCTGAAGCTTTAAAAAGGCTAAAAAGGAATAAAGACTCCACAACCGGTGCTGTTTTTCCTAGAAAAAGAGGCGCCAGAACTCACAGTGAACACCTCTCTTGTTATCTTATAATGGCAATGGCGCCCAACTGAGAAGTGCCAGAACTGAGTTCTGTCGCATTCCGGCTGAAAAAAAAAGTCCAGTCCACAACTCATACACTTCATAAGTGTAACACCCCTGCCCTACAAACCTCAAAGTTTTCCTGCCCTTCCACCCTCTTCAAATGAATCTTTGATTTGCCCCCACCCTAGTCACAAATGGCCCAGATGTTTGGCTCAACTCTAACAAAAAGTGACTGTTTCCCTAGGGCAGTGCTTCCCAAGTTTTGAGTAGCTGAGACATGAATTTGAAGAGAGACAACCTTAACATAAAAAACAAGGGATTTATTGCTCTGTTCCTAGAGTAACAGGCATTCATCTTCCTTGCAGCTGAGCGATAAACTTAGCCAGCAGAAAGGATGTCCAAATTCCTTCTGAATGGAGTTTGGAATGGTGGCAACTTAAGTTTTTCTAATTTACATCAGCTTGCTATATGTAGGATTACTTTTCTCAAGCCTCAGGGATGAGGCCATATTTTTCTGTGCAATAATGATGCCTTTTGAGATTTCCCTCCTCCTATCAGCTTTAGCATCGAGGAATCCAGGTCTCTCCTCTCTCCTTCATTCAGGATTACATTATTGCTCATACGCTGGAAGAGGTAGCTGCTGTCAGTGACGCATAGGATCTTGTTGCTCTAAAGGGACATAGAGTGGTTGGTAAATCAGCATATGCACACTTCAGCTCCCTTTGCAGCACAATACTGTGTCTTAGCTCGTAGTCTGAGGACCCTCGTTCTAGGTCTCGATACGGGCTGGTCTGCTATGAGTGGCAATAGAACTAGCTCTGAATTTTGTCCCAAAGTGAAATGTAGAGGTTTCTGACTTGGAAAAAATACCCATTCATGTAATTTCAAGGTACACACACTGACAACAGCGTAACTAGCCATTCAGGTGCCTGGTGCGGCGAGCGCGTCCTGCAGCCAGGGCGGGGCGAGCCGTCCATGGGGGCAGGGGACGCTGCATGGAGCCTCTCTGCCGCCTCCCCCTCAGCTGTAGGGCAGCTGAGGGAGAGGCGGTGGGCAGACGCAAGCCCCAGCTGCCGTTTCAGCCAGCATGGAGACTGCAAGCGCCCAAGCCACCACGTCACTCCCAGCATGGCTCGGGCACGCTGCAGGCCCCGTGGTAAGTGCCAACCCCTGCAGTGTGGCACCCAGTGCCAGCCGTGTTTCAATAGGTTTGTTGACTGAACTAAAAAGTTTTGTGAACCCAATTTTTAAAAACTCATATTTTTGTCATTTTGTCATCCCCCCCCCAGTGATGACACCCGGGGCGACCCACACCCTCCTTCCTCCACCATTGCACACTAAGTGAGTTGATCTTTGACCCTCCTTGTTGCCACAGAAGCAGAATTAATTCCCATAATTTCTAGGCATCAGTCCGAGAGGCTTTTCTTTTGACCTACCGCTTTCCCCAAGAAAACTCATGGTTTGCTGCTGAATCGGAACAAATGTCAATCCACAGAAAAACTGATAGATGGTTATTCCGATTCAGCGGTAAACCATGGTTTTCCCAGGGTAAGCAGCAGGACAAAAGAAAAATGTTCCAGACCCATGCCTAAAAAATCCAACAGGATAACAGGAGAGTGGATGAGCCTTCAGTAGCCATGGATATAACCAAAAACTAGGACAGAAGAAACCAATGATCTGGCCCAGGAAAAAAATGGCGTATGTTTGTGTGAGAAACAAATGACTAGCTACATGACTACAACCATAAATTAAATGCCTATATCCTTCTAACATGTAATAAGGTCTTCATTATCACCCAGAAACCATTTCTACTGATTAGAATCAGTAGAGTTGTAGAGTTGGAAGGGACCCCGAGGGTCATCTAGTTGAACCCCCTGTAATGCAGGAATCTTTTGCCCAACATGGGGCTTGAACCCATCACTCTGAGCTTAAGAGTCTCATGCTCTACCAGCTGAACCGTGTTACAGCAATATTCCCAAAATGTAACAAAATGTACCAACAAAATTAAAGACTTCGGCTTTTGCAGGGCCTACCTCACCAGTAATCGAGTTCAACATTGTGTTATTTACCACTTGAATGTTCAAATTTTGTTGGGGTGAGCTGATGGAAAGTCCTTAGCAGCCACCTTGTCCATTGACCTCTGCCCTGGCAGGTCAGAGTTCAACTTTTCTAGGCAGCTTACACAACCCACACCACCCACAAAGTAGGCTATATACCGTTCTGTGTATCCTGTGCTGTTTAATGCTATGAATTGTTAATTTTTATCTTGTCCCGTGCATTAGATAAACTTAAATATCTGATTCTCAAGTGTAGCTAATCAAAGAGGTTTGGTAGACATGCAAATGGAAATCAGGCTTTCAACTGAATGGAGATAATCTGAAGCATGCTATATTAAAGGAGCATGTTTAAAGACCAGACTTCTGTATCAAAAAGTGTTTTATTTGAAACGCTTCTGTAACTTGCCTTCCAGACAGCAAGAACCACTTTCAGCTACAAAGAAGCTGCAAGAAACTACGTTGGCTTTGGCAGGGCTTCATTATAAAGCTTCTGGAGGCTGTTTCAGGTAATACAATCATATCTTTATGTTTTACCCTTTGAACTGTCATGGCTTCCCCCAAAGAGTTTTGAGAACTACAATTCATGGCGTTGCTAAGAATTCCCTGCTTGAAATACTTGCTTCCTCTACACAGAACTACAAATCCCAGCATTTCCCGGGAAGAGAGATTGACTTTGGAACCAGTTTACATCTGTAATATGGACATGCCCTTAGTTGATCATACTTTGGCCTGAATGATCAGCTGTGACTTGTCTTAGAGCAGGATTTGTGGAAAGTAAGCAGAATGGACATACGCTTCTTCTTTTCATTCCCTTTCCCTCTTATTCAGAAAGGACTGTTCTGTCCCCAGCCATATGGCATGCGCTGGTCCCAGAAATTAAAAATGGAGTCTTTGAACAGAAGCATAATGTAGCCCTGGGGAGGACAGATGTTACTGGTAAGTTAATGTTCCAGGCATTTGGACCAATCTATGAAGCAGACACATTTAAACATTCTACCCATCATTCCCAAGAGAAAGGGGCCTTGATGGCAATCATTGATGGGAAGTAGCATTGTGGTCAGAGAAGTGTGCAGGATGGGAAACTCGAGGTATTTGAACTTCCTGCATGACTAAAGCATTCTGGACTGGGGGGGGGGATGCAATTGCACATTAGGCCAGCAGTAATAAATGCTGGACTATAGCTTCCATCGTTCCTGACCATTGGCTATGCTGGTTGGGGCTGATGGAAGTTGGAGCCCAACAACCTCCAGAGAGAGTCAGGTTGACTACCTCTGAATTAGGTCATATTTTAAAGCTCAACAAGATTTACTAATATTTTAAAACTTAAGTAAGCTATGTAACAACAACAACAGCAACAACAAACAACAAACAACAACATATTATTATTATTATTATTATTATTATTATTATTAATACCCGGCCCATCTGGCTGGGTTTCCCCAACTACTCTGCACAGCTCCCAACAGAATATTAAAAGCACAATAAAACATCAAACACTAAAAACTTCCCTAAACAGGGCTGCCTTCAGATGTCTTCTAAAAGTCAGATAGTTGTTTATTTCCTTGACATGTGATGGGAGGGCATTCCACAGGGCAGGCGCCACTACCAAGAAGGCTCTCTGCCTGGTTCCCTGTAACCTCAGTTCTCACAGTGAGGGAACCATCAGAAGGCCCTCGGAGCTGTACCTCAGTGTCCGGGCTGAATGATGGGGGTGGAGACGCTCCTTCAGGTATGCTGGGTGAAGGCCGTTTAGGGTTTTAAAGGTCAGCACCAGCACCTTGAATTGCATGCAGAAATGTACTGGGAGCCAATGTAGGTCTTTCAGGACCAGTTAACTTCTCTGTTTTCCTGCACAAACCTCTTGGTTTAAATATGATTATATTTGCATCCTGGAGAAGTAAATTGCTGACAAGGTGACCAAAGAGGCTCAGGCTACTTGCTTAAAACAGTTCTGCAAGTGATCTTTCTGAAGTTACTTTCCTCAAAGAGTGATGCAGCATCACTCTTTCCTGTGCTGCTGCCAGTGGCAGCTGCTAAAATGTTGACTTGGTAGGGCTTCATTTTTTAACCTTGCTTCACAATGGAACATATAAGAAAGTATGTCATTGCACACATAGAGAATCTGATGAGAATGCTCCCTTATCCACACCAAATTCCAAACATTACCCATGCCATTCTCTTGTTGATTTGGCAAAATATGCTAATTTGGAGACCAGCTCCACTGGACTGGCAGCAGACTGTCCTCCAGCCAAGTAGAGTCGGGGATTGTAGAAGTTCCTCTAGCATCTGAGAAATTCCTCTCACCCCCATCTTTTATTTCCCTGAACACAGAAAGTTGGTTTCAGGCATATACACACATCCTAACCAAGTATGGGGATATACAGTACTCAAGGAACATTCACTTCTAATTGTTTGCTTCTCTGAAATATGTTCTTCTTTTCTTTAACAGAATAAGTATGAGACATGCCACCTTTATGCATGCATTACTATCATGGGTTCGAGCTACATATTATTTAATTGATAAAGCAAATAAATGACGTGTCAGTTATTGAAGGCTTCCCCCAAATGGGGGAGAAGAGAGAGAGAATAGCAAGCCAAAGGCAAAGGGGAAGCTGGGAGAGATAGCCACAGATTGAGGAAGAGGGGTAGTGTCTGAGATATTTTTTGCCTATTCTTTCTTAAGTTTGTTCAGTCGCTTGTCAGAAGTGGAGAAAGCAGATTTTTTGGACTACTTAAAGAAATACGATAGAGTGATGAACTGACGAGCAGGATTTGAGCCATGAGCAACAAAAGTAATTAGATTATAATACTGTGGTTGTGATTTAATAGATAGAAGATAGGGTGCAGCAGAAGGGGAGAAACAACAACACGGAAAATGGGGTGGGAAGTCGACATAAATAAGAAAAAAAAACCACATAATTGTGTTTTGATTGTATATGCTAAAAATGTTGAAACTTAATAGAATATAATTGAAAAAGAGGAAGTACCGTAGAGAAAGCAGAATCCTCCAAAGTAGGGTGAATCCAAAAGCCTGGGTCACAGCAGATCTTTTAGTGGAAGGATTGTGGAGGCAGAAATGTAGTGTGTACCAGGTCAGGAGCTTCAAACAAAAAGAGCCTAACGGTATGGAGTATCATTGTATTTTTTCCTGCCCATGACAGCTGTTTTGTGTTGGCACCCATGACACTTTTATCAAGATACATGTACCAGTACCTCAAAGTTTAACAACAATGACAAAGCGCTGGAGAGAGTGATTAGTAATATGTATGCCAGCAAGACCACTCTTCAAAAAGTGCACTGGAATCTGAGATCTCAGTGTTTTGAAGGACAAAACACAGACTGTAGGCTGGGGAACTTCTAGATGAGCAAAAGGGAGAGTACTTTGTGTCTTTGACAGATGTGTAGTACTTGTCGGCCACAGATCTAAAAAAAGAAAAAATTAGTATAAATGTAAAAAAATGTAGTATAAACCCCCGACAACTGGAAAACACTAACCTACAAGCATTCCAGTTGGAGAACAGCCTTTACCAAAGGTGTCATGGGCTTTGAAGATGCTCACAGTCAGGACGAAAGGGAGAAACGTGCTAAGAGGAATATAATAATAATAATAATAATAATAATAATAATAATAATAATAATAATAATAATAAATTTATTATTTGTTCTCCGCCCATCTGGCCGGGTCTCCCCAGCCACTCTGGGCGGCTTCCAACAAACACTAAAATACATTAAAATATCACACATTAAAAACTTCCCTAAACAAGGAAGGCACACTTGGCAAACCCCACCATGATCAACTCCCACCCAGAAACCTACGTCCCCTCTGTGGAAGGATGTGTGGATCCAGAATTGGCCTCCACAGTCACTTACGGACTCACTGTTAAGACCGTGTTTATGGAAGACATTCTTACTTGGCTACAAGTGATTGCCAAAGAAGAAGAAGACATGTTGGGCATTACACAAGACCATGGGGCTTTTGGTATTGTCAATTAATGAGTGGCAGTGTTTTGTCCTGATTGCATTGGGATGCGGAACAAATTGGGTTTTGCCCATCCATTGCGCAGAACACTTATGGTTAAGAATATTCCATGTCAACAGAAGATGACAAATTACCCCGCATCATACCTTGTGCTTGACTGCCAATCTTTGTCAGCTCGGCAGTCGCAGGGCTGCAGTTATGCTTTCCCTAACTCTGTTGGATTGTGCATGTCCATCATGATCAGTGGAATCTATGAGTTTTCTCTGCCCTTGAGCCGCTTTCACAATATAGACATTTCTCTGTGGGCTGGTGGCACTGCCTTCGTGCAATTTGTGCTTGTATTTGCTAACATCTGCTCTTTTTCTCCCCCACTCTTTTCTTTTTATAGATGATACGATTTATACTGATGAATGCATATTTGTACTATGGCCATTAATTACTTTGCTTTTATTTACACTTATGAATAAATTGAAATAAAGTTATTATTCTGTCTCATTAACTAGCAACGCACACATTACCACTTGTCCCAGCAAACTCATTAAGTGGGTATTTCAGGCTGGTTGGCGCTGTTGATTTAGGCTCTAATAAGAAGATGGGCTAGTCTGTGTTGTGTCGGAAGTGAGGCTAGTTAGTGCTGTCTATTCTTAAACTGCAGAAAGCAGAGAGAAGAACCATGTAGTAGATCCTACCAATGGCATAGCATGGGGGTACCACAGGAGCGGTTGCCCCAGGTGCAAAATTGTTAGGGGTGCAAAATATCAACACACAGTGTTGCCTCAATACAGCCGCACACTTCCATCACTGGGCTCTGTTGAAAACAGCTTCCCCATACGAATCAGGAAGTGACCTCTCCAGACAATGGAATAACTCTTCTTATCTTATCTCTGCAGCTGAGATCTCCTGGGTGGCATGGATGCTGTTAGTCAATTGAATGCACATGCGTACCCTGTCCATTTCTCCAACCTCCCTCTCACCCGCTTTCCATATGGCCCCGGGTGCTGACAACCCATGCTACACCACTGTATGCTACTATAACGAGGTTTGCATTTGACTGGTAAGACATCTGTGGGCCAATTTGCTGGTCAAATATTGCAAAATCATAGTCAAAGTAGTAGAACCTTAATTAGCCAGAACTATCATAAAGAAAGGTCCGTATAGTTAAAGCTATGTTTTTCCCAGTAGTGATGTATGGAAGTGAGAGCTGGACCATAAGGAAGGCTGATCGCCGAAGAATTGATGCTTTTGAATTATGGTGCTGGAGGAGACTCTTGAAAGTTCCATGGACTGCAAGAAGATCAAACCTATCAATTCTTAAGGAAATCAGCCCTGAGTGCTCACTGGAAGGACAGATCCTGAAGCTGAGGCTCCAATACTTTGGCCACCTCATGAGAAGAGAAGACTCCCTGGAAAAGACCCTGATGTTGGGAAAGATGGAGGGCACAAGGAGAAGGGGACGACATAGGACAAGATGGTTGGACAGTGTTCTCAAAGCTCCCAACATGAGTTTGACCAAACTGCGGGAGGCAGTGGAAGACAGGAGTGCCTGGCGTGCTCTGGTCCATGGGGTCACGAAGATTCGGACACAACTAAACGACTAAACAACAACAAATCATAAAGAAGAGAGAGTGTGTGTGCTGTCAAAAAGCAAAAGGCAAGTTTTCAAGCATGAAGTTTTCATGCAGGTGAGTTGGATGCTATTTCTGCTTCTCTGTATAAGCATTAGCCATAGTTCCTCAGAAAGTGCGTCCATCCAGGGTTAGAGGCAGACTAAGAGGTGTTGTGGCAGTCTACTGACTGACAGTTGTGGAAGGAAGAGAAGAAAAGGTTATTGACCTCCCCTTTACAATACCATCCCATTTGGCTTCCGTTGACTATGTAGTGCTTGAAATTAACCTGAATCTCTATTTTATGTAAATTTAACCCCCAGCTTTGTCATGTGTTTTTATTTACTTCTGCTCTCTGCCCTCTACTTCTGACCCATGTGATTTCATTGCATGTTATCTTTTCAGATTATTGTATAAGTCACCTTGGAGTCGTCGTGGGATAGAGTTGTATGACAGAATGAATAAAATGTATTCCAGTATGTGATGGAGGCAGAGCCTAATAGCTGCAATTATTTTGTTGTTTTTCTTGATTTAAGTGGAGGGAAAGCTGTATTATATATTCCTTGCCATGGATGAACATGTTTTGATATTTATTTTTTTACTGTTTTCTGCTATTTTATGGCATTTTTGTATTTATAATCTTTGTAAGTCACACTGAGACTCTTTTATGAAATATGTAAATAAAATTAATAAATGCTGCTACTGCTACTAATACTAATACGAATACTGATGATGCTCCTTTATCCCTGTTGCCCTTGTTGCAACTGAAACCTACTTTTCACACTGTATCCTAATAGCCTGTTGTTACTTTGGGGAGTTTTCTTAATGGGACATTATGACAACCTGCAACTTTCTTCCAAGAACAATTTTCCAAGAAGCTTTAAAGAGCACCATGCCGGATCAAATGGAAGGCCCTGCAAATCTCACAGCCAATCCAATGAACTCTGGTGCATAAGTGTTCTATAACACTGCCACTATGGCAACTGCTTCCAACATTTAGGGAGCAAGAGGGAGGAAAACTGAAGACACCATTTACTTGGCGCAAAACTAATTGGCAGCCACTTCCTGTTCGCCAAATAATTTTATTAGTTTTCTTGTAAATAGAAAAACAACATATAACTACAGTAACTTGTCCCGTGGTACAACATTCTTAGTAAGTTTCATATGCAGTATACAGCACACAAGCAATATGTTTATTTATGCATCATCAAGTATCCTCCACACAGAGATTCTTGTGCTGTGGGTGGAACAAAAGTATCTTCTGTCTCATTTATAAAGAAAAAGAATGGAAGCCAAGTCTTGCCAACAGTGTCTATCCTTGAAGTGCCTTTAATTACCCTTCTGTGGTGAGAAAGGCATTCCAATAGAGCCACATTCCAAATATTATTTACCCAGATTTCAATGGGGATTTCTATAGGTTGTTTCCAGTATCGGGCTCTTGTTAATTAGGCTGCTGAGAATAGGAAAAAATAATAATGCAAAGTCTCTGCATTTAAGGTTATTGTTTAAATCTGAGTCTAATGATAACAAGGCAAGAGTCGAAATGGGAGGAAGGGTTTGGTGTGTAATTTTGGAAATAATGTGAAACACCTTTTTCCAAAAGGAGAACACCGTTGTGCAACTCCACCATGCATGAAAATATGAAAAAATAAATACAGGGGTACGGTATCTTGGTTGTCGAACGACCTGGTATGGTTGTTTTGGCTCCCAAACAGTGCAAACCTGGAAGTGAGTGTTCCGGTTTGCAAATGTTTTTTGGAAGCCAAACATCTGACACGGCTTACACGGCTTCTGATTGAGTGCAGGATGCTCCTGCAGCCAATCAGAAGCCATGCCTTGGTTTTTTAACCATTCCAGGAGTCGAACTGATTCCCGGAATGGATTAGGTTCGACAACCAAGGTACCACTGTATCCTCAAAACTTTTGGAAGGGAAGGAACATGGTATCATCACTCTGCTGCAGCACCAGGTTGTTGGAGAGGAAAAAAGTTGTAAACACCTGGCTGTTAACCAGCAACCATCAGGCAAATTTCAGAAGTGGGTGTTATGTCTGATCCCTCCATTCCTGGAATGCTACCTCTTAAAAATAAATAGCTGAAATCAGTGCTTTTTTTCTGGGGGGACGCAGGGGTACCCATACCCCGAAACATTTTGTGAATCTAAGTTCGGCCTCATTGAGGGGCAGTATTTAATTATGAGTAGGAAAATGAGAGTACCCCTAAACATTTTTTTAGAAAAAAAAGCACTGGCTGAAATGTTCCCTCTTTGACCCCTCACAAATGGGAGAGCAAAATGAGATGTTGGCACTGGTAACATCACCTGCATTTCTATTCAGAGTTACAGCACATCTAACTGGCATCTGTTTCCAGTTATACCAGTATAAATAGTATAGGTGTATAAAGAGTACCAAAATTGTACCTACACTCTGCTGACAAAATCTTGTCACACTTCGGTAAAGAAAGAAAAGCTGCTTCTTTATTAGACTGAACCTGTTTCTCAAAGATGCAGGGTATTTTATTTGTTAAGAATCAGGTGCTCTCACATTATACAGAATATCCAAAATCAAGATAAGTATTTACCTTGTATTCTTTCTCTCTATAGATCTCTTAATATGGAGCTGCCCGTGTTTCAAGCTGGTATTATGAATGTAATTCCCTGTTCCAAGCAGGAATAAAAGAGACACAATGCAGCATTCACATCTTTCAAAAGTTGCATCAGACACACTGTTGCTTGCTGTTATCTGTTATTAAAATCTTGGTAGTTTATATATCTTTTTTTCCCCTGTTGAAAAATAGAGCTTCTGTCCTTTCTTCTGGCATACAAAGACTTCATCCTGGTCCACAATATCCCCTCCTCCTCAAACTCCCTGTGCAAGTTCTTAATGCTTTGAAGCCATGCCAAACTTGTCCTCTTTCAATCCTCTTTCACTGACAGTGCTTTGATGCAAGTCTGGCATTTACAAAGCTTTTGCCATGCTGAAAAACCATTAGGATGAAATAAAATTAACAGCTCTGGTGCTCAGAGCTTTCTCTGTAAAACCCCCTTGGTGACCAGAGGTATGAGTGGCTTCAGCTAGGCTGCCACAGGATAAATGGTTCAGGGGTGGTGAACCTGATGCTAGTTGGAGTTTTAGGGTGATTCTACAGTTCTTAAAAGGACGCGGGTGGCGCTGTGGTCTAAACCACTGAGCCTAGGACTTGCCGATGGAAGGTCAGCAGTTCGAATCCCTGCTACGGGGTCAGCTCCCGTTGCTCTGTCCCAGCTCCTGCCAACCTAGCAGTTCGAAAGCACGTCAAAGTGCAAGTGGATAAATAGGTACCATTCCGGTGGAAAGGTAAACGGCGTTTCCCTGCGCTGCTCTGGTTTCGCCAGAAGTTGCTTAGTCATGCTGGCCACATGACCCAGAAAAACTGTTTGCGGACAAACGTCAGCTCCCTCGGGCAGTAAATTGAGATGAGCACCACAACCACAGAGTCGTTTGTGACTGGACTTAACTGTCAGGGGTCCCTTTACTTTTACCTTTACAGTTCTAAAATCAATTGCATTTCCCTGGAGTTTCTTCACCACATTCTAGAGTAGGTTCCACCATTTCTGAAGGACTGTTCAATTGCAATGTTTATGAACCACCCTTTCTTGGGAAGTGTATATTTCCCAATAGTGTCTCATCCAGGTATGACCACATCTGCATTAATTTTAAACATCCTATAACACAAGGTGGCCCCAAGCTACACTTCTGGCCCTTGTGTAATACTACCAACCTTACTGTATGCTTGTGAAACATGGACCACTTATAAACGCCATCTCCAACTCCTCGAAAGATTCCATCAACAGTGTCTCCAAAAAGTTTTACACATCACTTGGGAAGACAGGTGAATTAATGCCAGTGTACTGGAAGAAGCAAAGTTCACCAGTGTCGAAGCAATGATTCTTCAAAATCAACTTCGTTGGACTGGTCATGTTGTGCGGATGCCTGATTATCGACTTCCAAAGCAACTACTCTATTCCGAACTTTAAAATGGAAAGCTTAATGTCAGTGCTCGACAAAAGAGGTTTAAAGACTCTCTCAAGGCAAATCTTAAAAAATGTGGTATAAACAACAGCAACTGGGAAACACTGGCCTGCGAGCACTCCAGTTGGAGAACAGCCTTTACCAAAGGTGTCATGGGCTTTGAAGAGACTCGAACTCAGGACGAAAGGGAGAAACATGCTAAGAGGAAGGCATGCTTGGCAAACCCCCACCATGATCAACTCCTGCCCAGAAACCTTTGTCCTCACAGTGGAAGGACATGTGGATCCAGAATTGGCCTCCATAGTCACTTATGGACCCACTGTTAAAACCGTGTTTATGGAAGACAATCTTGGCTATGAATGATCGCAGAAGAAGAAGAAGAAGAAGAAGAAGAAGAAGAAGAAGAAGAAGAAGAAGGAGGAGTGAACCACATCCTGCAGTGATTTGAGGGCTAGTTGGTGACATCTGACAAGGTAAGAGGTTACTGATGAACCTCTCATTCTTGCAGTAAGTGGTCATGCATAAACAGAAGGCAGGGTGCATCTCATGAATGGAGCTCAGAGTTCCAGAGAGAAACACAGAGATTTTTGAAAGGTGCCAGGGTGTGCAGGTATTTTATTTATTTAGCAATGCAGGGGTTGGACTAGATGACCCATGGGTTCCTTCCAACTCTACGATTCTATGATTCCAAGTGTGTGTTCTAAGCATTCTCAGAAAGCATACATCGTTACCTCCTGCACGCACGAACACATATTTGTACTTGCAACAACTTTGTGAGGTAGTTTAGGTAGGTAGAGAGTCGTAGGTCTACTAGTATGCTACTGAATAATCTGCAATATGCCAGGGTTTGACAGCAGGTGCACAGCAGTTGTCAGAAGTTGTCAGAAGACCGATGGTGAAAGATAGAAAGTTTCAAAACCACTGGACTGCAGAATCAACACCGGAAATGTAAGTGGGGACGTTTACAAGAGACTTTTCCTAAGAAACATTAAAGCAGAGGGAAGCTAATTGACTCTTTCAATTGGGCGGTACAGAAAATAATGAGAATTTCTCCAAGGCTAATAGAAAACGGAAACAAAAAGAATGACAACCTACTTCCCTAATGTGGCTGCAATCATTAAAAGTACCGGCAGCTGGAAGCACACCAAGTAAGAGTGTTTACAAGAGAAAAATTAATTCTGAGATGTTGTCAAAGAGAAATCGATTGCCAGATTCCCCACCCATCCTATGCAAACAGCATGATCAACATGATTAGCACGTAGAAAGTTGTGGCAAATAGGTTTTTTTGTGGAATCTGTCTTGACTGATATCCCATACAGAGGATATCAGCTGTATGTGTGTATGCTAGGAAACTACTGGAGTTGTGATCTGTTTTGCAGGTCTCCCAATCTAGACTATTGCACAAAAAAAGAAAGAAAAATATGCAAGGATATTTTAATGATCATTTATTCTTCATTATAGAATCCATGTGTCCCAAGTACCCAAGGCTAGCAAATTAAACTTAATTAATAACTTCAGTCTTCTAACACCAAAGAAGGAGGGAGGCATTCTCTGTGTCACCCCACACATGAATCTGCCCAGATGGGCTTGATCATCTCCTCGGGGGCCCGTCTGTCTATTTCAGATGAGGCAGGTGGCAACAAAAGAAAGGGAATGCCCTTCCCAGAAATGCTTGTCTGGCAAATCAGCACAAGGTAAATACTGAAGCTTTTTCGAGTTTGTCTCAACCATAGGTCTTGAGTGTGGTTTTATCCTTTATTATTATTATTATTATTATTATTATTATTCTGCTCTTTTAGTTATTTTGCATAATGCAGGTGCTGCCATTTTTAACCTTTTGAGCTGTGAGCTCACAGTGTATGAAACTAAGTAAATACCCAGTTTTGTGACCAGCTAGAGCAGGGAAGGGAAACTCTAGCCCACAGTCACCCTTGACCTTTGGTCTTGCTGGCTGGGGATGGTGGGAATAGTAATCCAATTTCATCCAAAGAACCACAGATTCCATATCCCCAGGAGAAAGGATGGCCATAGTTATTAGTTGGTTGTTCAGAGCATTATAAGGTCATGATTCAGCAGAGGTAATTCTAGTTTAAGAGGGAGACAGATGCAATTCAATGGAAGTTGAGTGAATGTGAACTGAATATTGACTCCCGTCCAACAAAAGAATAGGACCCCCTTCTCTTGCAACCCATGCTGTATCTCCAAGATTCCTCTTCTGAAGCACAGCAATGGCACTGAGTGCAAAATTTTGCTTTCCAAAATATTTCTAAAGAGAAGGGCTTGGTTCATAAACTGACTCTCTTTTCTTTTCATTGTAATGTTTAATACCGGCTGCGTTTGTTCTAAAGAAGAAACTCCAGGAGCCAAATAGAGTCTCTGCAGAAGATGATGCTTCTATTTATGTGGCATAGATTGTTTGGCATAAATTGCTAGAAACTGAAATGAATTTAGGCTCATCAGAGAGGAGAGGGATATTCTTCCAGATTTGTCTGACTTTTGAAGCTGCTCCAGGGCTCATTGCCGAGACTTCTACAATATTCAATATCAACTAAAGCAATTTCTTCCATATTTCATCTAGACATGAGGGGATAGCAATTAAAAAATAACAAATAAGCCAAATTCTCTTTATTGAATGTCCCTCTCCCCTTTGTTGTGCAAGTGCTATCGATGTACAGTATCCAAAGAGCCAACTAACCAGAGTTAGGGGAACAGGTACTCCTCAATTAAAATGCTATAAAGCTCTGAGATGCAAAAAATAAATTAAGTCAGCTATGCTAATGTTTTTATTGATAATAACTGACTTCCCTGAGTAATTTTCCATAGCTAGGTTGTGTCATAGCACAGCATAAAAAGAGGGCGGGTTTGTAGGGAGATCAGGTGAAGGGCGCAAGAGGAGAGCTCCCTGGCCACGCCGTGGTTTAAATTTCCAGTGGCAACACTTCCTGTCAGCGCTGATTACTTGGTGGGGCCACCCCTGGGCGACATGGCCTGGACAACAACAAGGGGGGCATCAATCTCCACCCCCGCCGGATCACTGCAGGGCCCCAATGTCTGGCCACAATGCCGCCCACCAGAAAAGGTGAGAGAACTTTTCCAAACTACAAATGCAAACTGAGCTATAAAACCAGGGTCTTTTGTCAGGCTGAGTTAACTGGAGGTCAGCTCCGGTGCCTCTCAGGTGGGCATTACTGCCATTCTAAGAGAGCAAGGGAGAGGTTTGTGGTGAGCTCCGGCTCCTCTTTTCCTAGAAAAATAGCACTGTATGAAACCAAAGACAACTGGGGATCTGACAAACTGCTGAGAATAAGTCAAAATCTGAAAGGGGATGGGGAATAATTTTGATTCAGCCAATTATACATCAGTGAAAACAATATCCATTGTTGGCTGTGCATTTGGTGTTATATGGATGGAATGCAAGTTAGTGCTGATCAATGATGAGTGCATTTAAACGAATTCCTCCAGAATGCTTGTGATGCCACATGTTATATATATAAACCAATCTCAGCATTCTCTGGTTTCAGTGGTTTGAGAATCAAGATGTGGATAACAATGCACACATTGATAACAATGGCTCATTTAACTCTGATTTCAGATAATGTGTGTGTTTTTCAAGCAATGAACAGGAGATTGCATGCTCTTATTTTCCTTCCTTTCAAATTTTATAAAACTGCAATCCGTAACAAAAATCTCATCAATCGACTTTTCCTGCGCTCGGCGTGTGCTTTCTGTCAAATTTGACAGCATATATTTGAGAACATATGCTCCATCTTGCAGCAGGAAAGCAAAAGATTGTAATGAATCTATGATCTCTAAATACAATTGAGGCATCCACTGAAAATTAAAACTTACCATTTTCAGCCCTGTTGAAGGTAAGCACATTTGGCGAACATATTTAAGATAATAAGAGTTGGTTTGGTTATTGATCATAATGAAAATGCAGAGATTTAAGGGGGGGGGGGAAATGATCGGATTCAAGACTCAAAGGCTTTCTGAAAACTCTGAACTCAGAGTTGCTTTTTGAAAACTTTTATTTTTATCTTTAATCACCTCTAGGTTCATATTCTTCATGAAGAAAAAGGAGAGTGAAAGCTTGCCACAGTGATATATGCACTACTCTGAAGGAAAGAGACTGAGATAATTTGAAACAAGATCATTTGAGCTGGTGTCAGACTAAAGAAGAAGGGGGCACACGCTTCAGCCACGGAAAGTGGTTCACTTAATTCCTCCTCCCGCCCACCCACAAGGCCCACTTTGCACACCAAGCTGTTCATAAATAAAACAGCACCGTTTTAAAACAATGAATGGCTTTATACTAGGGGAATAATAACTCTGAATAACGCAAGTGGCTTTCAAACTGGTTTCCATGGAACTCTGGGATGCCTTGGAAATATATCAGGAGTTTCTCGATTAGTCGATCTGCAGTGGGTGGGCAAACTTCTCCCAAAGACCTACTGCTTGCTAATGCCAATTCCCCGCTTCCCGCAGCTGTGAGGCCCAATAAACATGGTCCATATGTCAGGGACCATGCTGAGGAGGACTGCACCGAGGAAGAATGGTGGGAGCCACCCCCTCCTCCTGTTCCTGCTCCTGCATCTTCCCAGGAGCAGGAGGACAGTATAGATTTGGAACACTGGTTTGCAGAGGGACATAGTTCAGAAGGCAGAAGCTGGGAAATACTGGATGGGGAACAGCTAGGTGAAGAAACACTGGGACAGAGGGGGTTAACAGATTCACAGTCCTTGGACAGCATTCCTCTGATCTCCCCAAAGTCGCAAGAGCTCAGAAAGTCTCAGAACAGAAAGCACAGTGGATACAAACTCAGATTACAAATTGTAGGAGTGATATAGAAGACATCTGAAGGCAGCACTTTAGGAAAGCTTTTGATGTTTAACAGACTATTGTATTTTAATATTTTGTTGGAAGCCACACAGAGTGGCTGGGGAAACCCAGCCAGATGGGCAGGGTATAAATAAATTATTATTATTATTATTATTATTATTATTATTATTATTATTTAGATTAAAGGGACGGAAGCGGGTGTGATCCTTAATTGGGAGCACCACCATTTCTAGGAGATGTGTTCTTTGTTCTCTCACTGTGATTATTAAAGAGTCTAACGTGTAAGACTTTCCTTTCTTTGATCTTCTTAACTACTGCCAAGGGGGGAGGAAGCCGATTCCCCGAAGCCTGACAACATAATTGCCTCTCTCTCAACAGTCTGTAAATATTTGGTGGTCACTAAACCTACTCAGTCCTGGTTAGGTCGCTTTGGAACCCTGCCCTTAATTTTACTTCTGGAGCTGTTTTGTATTTCTGCAAAACTTGGGGCTCCCTTGAGCTTGCCGGCATTTCCCCCTTGCACGTGGGTGCTACCATTTTGGCCATGCAATGATCCACACTTGGGGAATAAGTTCGTCATTAGTACGGAGGATTAGCATTTCCAATAATGACGTTTTCTGAATGTCAAGCACTTTTTTGAATCAAGAGGAACGTTTTCTCCCTCACAATTTTTTTATGGTGGCTTTAAACCTCAGGTAATTGAAACAGTTGGCGGATAGCACTCCAAGGAATCACCCTGCAATATTTCAAAGTTTGAGCTGTTGATTTCTTTGGTCTTCTGCCTCTGTGTAAAAGAGCTTCCTGCCTGATGCAAGCTTTCGCAGTCAATGGTCTCATAAAAGATATTGCTGTGCTCTCCCAACTTCCAAGCACAGCAAACTTCTAAAGTTTATTTTTTATTGGATGGGAGAATGCTACGGCATCTTTGTAATATTTGTTTTTATGTACAAATATACCAACAGATCAGAAGTGGGGTGAAAGAGCTTGCTCCTTTAGGAAGCAGAACTCACCTCCCCAAGATCAACTTATGCAACCCACTCCCAAGACTGGATCCCCAGTATAAATGAAGTGGGAAAAGTTGCTCCTTCAATCTGTTTGTTCCAAGTCTGTGCCAGTAATTTCTCCTCTTTGCAATTCTACCAAAGAGATTGTCCTTGAAAATAGAAGGACGTGGGTGATTTCAAGAGAACTTCAAAGAGTCCAGCAGGTTCATGTGCATCTTAATCCATTGTAACATTGGAAAATGTGCATTTGTGTACTCCATTAAAACCATTATTTTCCCATTCTGGGCCTCTTCAAAGTTCTTGGGTGGGTTTTTCAGCAGGAACAGTCCAGGAAGCTAAGTTTGGGTCACACACCTAGTTCTCTGATGTAGCCAGTCAGGCTGCTCCCGTGAACAAATGAAGGCCAACTCCTGCTGCAGTTTGCAGAGGGAGAGCTTTGCTTACCTGTGTCCATTACCTTGGTGTGTTCTCTCCACCCTAACTTATTTTCTTTGACAAGCTTTGACTGGTAAACTAGGTTTCAAGGTTTTTCATTTGTTTGTTTGTTTGTTTTCAAATGTGAAAAGAACTGTACCCTTTAAGCTTCAGTTTTCACATTCCAGCTGCTTTATAACAAAGACAGATTACAGGCAGGTTGCTTCCTTGCCCCCCCCCCCGCTTCGGTGACGTTAGTTCCCTGGCTGCAAAATCTGTCATGAAATGAGTGCTCTTGCAAGAGATAAAAATAGAAGTTTTTCATGCCGAGTCTGCAACCCTGTTATGATTTTTCCATACCGAAGACCGTGAGGTGCTTATTTCCACTATTCAAAGTGATGTCTGGAGAAAGAGGAGGGAAGAGAAAGCTCTTTTGGGTGGTGAAGAGAAACGGTCTTTGAAGAGAAACGCTCCGTCTACAGAGACGCTGGGGGAAATATTTGCAAAAACGTCTTGCTGAAAGGTGACCATAGTTTGAAGACCCATGCAAATGACAAGTTTTTTCGATGTGAAGAACCCACAGGACTTATTTAAACCAGGATAAAAGGTGTGAAAAGCCTTGTATTCCCAGTCACAGAATGACCATGAATTTCTCTCATTTCCTTCCTTGCACACTGCCACAGGCAGTCGCTACCTTTGCAGCAACAGCAAGTGATATATGTGACTCATCACAATGCGCTGAACAAACCAGTGTTGTCAAAAAACCAATCTAGTTGTAAATAAGGGCCACGGTGCCGTCCCAGCGACCTCCTCGGCCTTGCCTGTGGTTTGTTCAGATATCCATTGCTTTCATTTTCTCACTGGTACCACAGCTGCCATTTACAAAATGCTTTCTACGAAAGCAGAATGTATTTTGAATAGTGGCCAGAAGCAAAAGCGGTGCCCCCCTTTAATGAGGGGTATATACAGAATATATATTTGCATAAATAATCTCCTGGGTTTTTTTTTAGTGGCTCTCACGTAATGAGGCTTGGAATGAGCTCTGTCCCACACCTTGAAGAATTACTTTAAGTCAATCACAGTAGGCTACATCTGATGGGCAAGACTTCCAGCTTCTTAACGTAAATAATTATAGAGTAGATCCATTTAAACCAGGCAAAGGGCCTTCTTGGTAGTGGCACCCATCCTGTGGAATTCCTTCCCATCAGATGTCAAGGAGATGTGTAACTATATAACCTTTAAAAGACATTTGAAGGAGCCCTGTATAGGGAAGCCTTTTAATATGTTGGAAGCCACCCAGAGCGGTTGAGGCAACCTAGTCAAATGGGTGGGGTACACATAAAACTGTTGTTGTTGTTGTTGTTGTTGTTTCTATTGCTGTTGCTGTTGCTATTATTATTATTATGCCCTGAACTGTATGAGAAAAGGAAGAGTATAGAGATGGAAAGAAGATAAAGTCCCTACCAGAGAGGAACGGCAGATGAAGTTGATGGACTATGCCAAAATGGCTAAAATGACCGGAAGAATCAGAAATCAGGAAGACCAAAATTTTAATAAAGAATGGGGTGGGGAAAATTTACAACTTATCTTAAAGACCATTGTAAACAGTTAAAATCGTTAGTAGGACTGGAATATTACTTGTAGTTTAATGGTGAATTTTGGATATAATGGAGAGGTAAAAGATTTGGATCATCATTAAAAAAATGCAGGAGGAAATGATTAATAATAGGACCCACAAAGGGCGGGGATGGAAGTCCAGGAGATTCCTTTGAATCTTGTTTTTATGATCTATGTTTGATATATGACTGTAAAATTCTAATCTGAAAAACCAAATAAATATTTTTTCTTTAAAAAAGAGAAAAGGTAGAGTATAAATATTATTTTTTTAAAAAAATTGTGGAAACATACTTGGTTTGCACTGCAGAGTACGCAACAGATAGGAGGCTCATATGTTTGCATTGTGACTGTTGTTAATGCTTTGTACGCATATGCGGATCGAAAGCTGCCGTAACAAGACAATGCTGTATGGTCTGAGACAATATAGTTGATTCTGCGTCAAGGTTAGTGACAATATAGGTGACACACAGTCCCTTGGGAAGTTTACTGACTGTGCTTGCTAATCAAAGAGGAGCACCAACCCATTGCCGAGTTGTTAGTCAATGCAGGTCAAAGGAGGCTAAAAGCAGAGAAAAAGAATGCTTGAATCACAATACTTTGCATGCTCTGCCAGAAGAAACTGACCTAGCAAAGTAAATTGCCATGTCTTACCTACCAATTTTTGAACTGATCTGCCAAGGGGGTCCGGGTAAGATTGGTACCTAAGAAAATGCACTAGGAAAACGTTGAGAAGGGAGGCTCTTATATCAGAGTTTTATCGGAGTACAAACGAAAGAAATATAAACATACAATAGTCTTTGCTGAACAGCAGCCAGCATCCCCAAGAGTCTAAAGTATCAGGTTCTTATACATGTTCAGCAACAAAATGTTATCAGCCCAGAGTTAAGGCAATAATATCCAATTTAAATTCCGGAAGGCTAAGCTTAACATGAATACCTAGACTCACAATCTTAACTCTCTCCCCTGATGAGAAGTATAAAAACATCATCAACTATAGAAAAACGCCGAAATCATTCCATAAAGTGTTTGTGTTTTGTATCCGCACTAGGTACAAGGTGCTATTTCACTTTGGTAGCGAACCCTTTGAAGGCTCCTTCTTCTCCATACTACAATTGAAGAAGCAGATAAAGGAAGGAATTCTATGTAGCATTTCCGCTTGTCATATAGAGTGAAGCCCCTCCCCACCAGCACTGTGTGCTGTTCTTAGCATTTACCGGGCTCTTCCGGAGCCAATTTGTGGCAAATGAGGAGTAGAAAGAGGTACGAAACAAACAACAACAGTGCTGTATCCAGGGATTTTTTTTTCCAAGCAGGAGCTCAGCTCCAGAACCTCTCAGGTGCCATTCTAAGAGAACAAGGGAGAAGCTTTTTACACATCTTTTTTGTGTCAACACCTGTATGCTGTATGTGATGTGCAGAACACAAGTATAGATCTCAGTGTGGTTTTATTTATGGATTCCCATTACTTTATTCCTCTGCATTTGACTAATGTGCACTTGAGTCCTTTTCAGATATTTGTAGATTGTACCATGAAATGCCCTGCCTACGCACATTCGTTGTAAATTCTGAACAGACCCTTGTGGGGAGGGATGCCTAAACTGCCTCAGCCCTGTATACCTGAAGGAGCATCTCCAGTCCCATCATTTAACCTGGTCAATGAGGTCCAGCTCTGAGGACCTTCTGGCAGTTCCCTCACGGCGAGAAGTGAAGCTACAGGGAACCAGGCAGACAGTCTTCTTGGCAGTGGCACCCTCCCTATGGAATGCCCTCACATCAGATGGCAAGGAGATAAAGAGGGTATTCTATATTTGCTACAGTGTCATTGTTTTATTATGTTATTATGAAACAGTTTTTGCACTGTTTAGTTTTGAGATGTGTTTCTGCTTGCTTTGCCGTAAGCCTATTTGAGCACGATTCTTTTTTGTGGAAAAGTGGCACACAAATAAAAATAAGAATGAATGAATGAAGGCAGCCCAATTTAGGGAAGTTTTTAACCTGTGATATTTTAATGTATTTTAATATCTGTTGGAGGCCACCCAGAGTGACTGGGGAGACCCGGCCAGATGGGCGGGGTACAAATAATAAAAATTATTATTATTATTATTATTATTATTATTATTATTATTATTAAAGAACCCTGAAGCACAATTCAAGCAATACAAACAATCATTAAAGTACTGCTCATCTGCCTGGTGTTCCTTTTACATTTGCAGATCAGTAAGTGTGACGCGGGTGGCGCTATGGTCTAAACCACTGAGCCTAGGGCTTGTCAGTCAGAAGGTCGGTGGTTCAATTCCCCGTGACGGGATGAGCTCCTGTTGCTCAGTCCCTGCTCCTGCCAACCTAGCAGTTCAAAAGCACGAAGTACAAGTAGATAAATAGGTACCGCTCCGGCGGGAAGGTAAACGGCATTTCCGTTCGCTGCTCTGGTTTACCAGAAGCAGTTTAGTCATGCTGTCCACATGACCCGGAAGCTGTACGCCAGCTCCCTTGGCCAATAAAGCAAGATGAGCGCCACAACCCCAGAGTCGTTCACGACTAACGGTCAGGGGTCGCTTTACCTTTAAGTGATAAAAATGCATGTGTGAACAATTGACTTTGGTGACAGTCTAATGCAGAAGTAGTCATAATTTATGGACTACAGCTCCTATGATCCCTGACCATTGGTTATGCTAGCTATGGCTACTGAGGATTGTCATCCAATATCTGGAGGACACCACACTGATTACCCTGTCCTAAACTATAAAGAGACTGGGGGTGGGGGGAGTTCAGTTTAGAAATCTTCCTGTTTTAAAGGACCAAACCACACGTGACACATAATGCACCTATGGGTGCCCTCCAGACTGTCAGTATTTTGTGTGAGGGATTGAAATGCAAACCAGGAAATTTCAGTTCAAACAAAAGGGAATTAAAATGCTCCTTTGCCCTAGCAGAACCAATCCATTTTTGAGAGAGAGAGAGAGAGAAAGAAAGAAAGAAAGAAAGAAAGAAAGAAAGAAAGAAAGAAAGTATTTGTGATTAGGAAAGTGACAGGGAGATGCAATGAAAAGTGTGGAATGAGTGAATGATTAATGGGAAGATGTATAAACACCCCACAAAGCAAATCAGGATGAATGCTCATTATCATATAACTTCCCTGTAAGCAAATCAGAACGAATGTTCAATGAAGACTGAATATGATCTAACCTCTGTTTTAGCTCAATAAATAGGTCATCTGGAGGAGCCCTGAGTCTCTTGTTTTTTCTTTAATTACCAGCATGGCCTTCTCCAGTGATACTGAGTTGACCCTCCTCACCCCACATCACATGGCTATGGTACCAATGGAAGTTTTTTTCTAGATCAGGGGTTGGCAATTATTTTAGCTGTGGGCCGGTTCACGGTCCCTCAGACCTTGTGGCAGGCCGGAGAAGCAGCACTGGGGCGGGGGAGCTGGAAGAAGAGGCGAGGGGGGCAAGTAGTCCTCCTCCCCATGCCCCAGCCGCTGCGCTTACCTTCCCAGGGGCTGCCGCTGCCACTGCTGCTGCTTCTCATGGGTAGGCAGAGGGAGCTAATCCGCTCCGCTCTCTGGCCCACAGGAGCACCAGGACAGCGGTGGTGGTGGAGGGAAGATGAGCGGAGCGAAAGGGCTGGCTCCATAGAGGGGCTGCTTAAAATGGCGCTCAGCCAGCTCAGCCCAGCCCCCTTCCCCCTCTAGGCAGGGCGGGGAGAAGCCAGGAGGAGGGAGGGAGGAGGCGCCACCGTGGTGTGTATGAAGGAGAGGGGGGGAAATGGAACGGCGCAGGGGGGGAAATGGCGCAGCCCAAACGAACAGAATCCCCACACCAATCCATGGACAGTCCGTGGGCTGGATCCTGAAGGCAATTGGGCCTGATCTGGCCCCCCGGGCTTTAGTTTTCCGACCCCTGTTCTAGACCTCGTAGCCTTGCAGGAAGATTTGGAGGAGCAGAGGCTGGGGAAGGAAAGGATGAATTTTCCTTCCTGGCGTGCCATGATTCTGATAACAATCAGCCCCCCCCCCTTCCCCCATGTGCATATAATGAAAGGAAATATGTAGTTACATGCTATACTTTTCAGTGTGTCATTTGATATAAAGCACATTTGGGTGTGGAGCATTCATCTTTAAAACCAAGAAACTTTCTGTTTAGCTGATGACCACATACTTTATGCCCCACCCACACCAAGCCTGATGCAACCCAACAACCACTTACTTCAGACCATGGGGATATCAGCACATCTTCTGGTCTTGCAGCTTTCCTGGACCTGCAGAAATGGGTCAGGGTGCAGAGCACAATTCTTCTTCTTCTTCTTCTTCTTCTTCTTCTTCTTCTTCTTCTTCTTCAATCACTCATAGCTGAGTAAGTTTCTTTTCCATAAACACAGTTTTAACAGTGAGTCCATAAGTGACTGTGGAGGCTAATTCTGGATCCATACGTCCTTCCACAGTGGGGACATAGGTGTCCGGGTGGGAGTTTATCATGGTGAGGGTTTGCCAAGTGTGCCTTCCTCTTAGCACATTTCTCCCTTTCGTCCTGAGTTCGAGCAACTTCAAAACTCATGGCACCTTTGGTAAAGGATGTTCTCCAACTGGAGCACTCGCAGGCCAGTGATTCCCAGTTGTCGGTGTTTATACTGCATTTCTTTATATTTGCCTTGAACGGCTGGTGACCAATATTTTCTTTGGTGAGTCAAAAGTTTGCAGACTTGGTTTCAATGCCAGCCCAGAAGAAACTCTTGCTCCAGTCCTATGAGTTGCAAGAAGAGGAATGTCAAAGGCATGTAGGCAATGACAAAGTTAGATTCTCATAATGACTATTGATGCCTGATCTGCATGGAGATTGGAAGCAATAGATTGCAGATTATAAGAATTAGTTTAGGCTGAAATTCCATTTGCTTCAGTTTGGAAGTTGATAAACATGGTAGTAATCCTGCTAGTATGCGAGGACATTGAGCAGGAGCATATATTTGATGTGCCCTGAGTGACATTCATCCATTCTCTTTCTTTCTCAATTATAGATTAATTGACACTAACACAAATGTTCTCAGCAGAATACAAAATATTGCTGAGTGCACAAAGGCATTCACAATTGCCTTTCAGAAACATAACGCCTCCATGTAGAAAATGCTGTTTTAATGTAGCATAAAAATACAATTTTAATCTTTAAGCAGGTGTGACTGTAATGGGAAGAAAGGGTAGTTACTTTCCCCCATTTAACTGACAAGACTTTCTATTATTATTTTGTTCTGCTGCAGACATTATTTTCCTTGTAACATTACGGCTAATTCATATGACTGCAAAGGATGCAGATTTTGTTTTCCTCTTTTTTTGTTTTATGCATGTGTAATAGTGTCACATTTTTGCATTAGCAAGGGGGAAGAAATAATGTCCAGTGTGAAGCTGTTTTATTTCTGCAGTGAAATGCTTGCTTGGTGTGCCATGAACAGATGGTTAAGTGAATGGGCAGCAATAGCTGTTGGACCTTGACAATGACACATTCCTCCAGGAGAAGAAAGTTTCTCCTTTGGTCATTTGTTAAAAGTTAGCGTTGGATTTCTCCTTCGCTATCTTTGTGGAAATCTGAGAACTGGCTATTTTAAGAGTCAGGCTGTGTACACATTACTGCTTTGCTATGACTCCACTGCACTTCCGCCACTGATGTTTGAAGCCAAGTACACAATACATTAGCTACAATCCATAGGTGTCTGGGTGCTTTTTGTTCAATACCAGACCCTCCAAGTGCCCCTATTTTCCAGGGACAGTTGTGGATTTACAGAAGCTGTCCCAGTTTCTGATTTGATCCCGGAATGTCCCACTTTTCCTTAGAATGTTCCACTTTTCATTGGAGAAATGTTGGAGGGTAAGGTAAAAAGGTAAAGGTAAAGGACCCCTGACAGTTAAGTCCAGTCGCAGACGACTCTGGGGTTGCGGTGCGCATCTCGCTTTACTGACCGAGGGAGCCATCGTTTGTCCGCAGACAGTTTTTCCGGGTCATGACTAAGCCGCTTCTGGCCAAATCAGAGCAGTGCACAAAAACACCATTTATCTTCCCGCCGGAGTGGTACCTATTTATCTACTTGCACTTTGACGTGCTTTCAAACTGCTAGGTTGGCAGGAGCTGGGACCGAACAACGGGAGCTCACCCCGTCATGGGGATTTGAACCGCCAACCTTCCGATCGGCAAGCCCAAGGCTCAGTGGTTTACACCACAGCGCCATCCCTATTTTCATCAGAGAGATGTTGGAGGGTATAGAGTTACAGTATGTGACCCCTGCTCCAAGTAGATTAGTAACTATATGTCACTCTCAGTCGCCAGTAGCTCCACCTTTTATACGGTGGCTGCGTGAGGCCCTTTGTCTATTTGCTTTCTGCCCTCCTAATCCTAGGAGAAGGGGTGGTGGTCTGGAATGCTTTCTAACGATAACGTGTCAACCAGTTATTCTGGCCCTTCTGCTCCCCTTTCCCCTCCTTCCATTATCTCCCAGCTTTGTCCTTCTTCTTTCTCAGAGTCAAGACCTTCTGCAAACCACCATTGTAAATCTATACCAGGGGTCCCCAAACTTAAGCCCGCGGGCTGGATATGCCCCGAGGGACTTGTTTATCCAGCCCGCAGCGACCCCCGCCGCTCGCTGCCGTCGCCCGCTCTTACCGGCGCTGTGCTGCGCGGCTGCCCACTTTCGGGTCGGAGAAGCACCGGAAATAGTTTGTGCGCATGCACAAGTGTTATTTCCGGTGCACATCCAGGTCGGAGGAGGCCCGTGCACATGCACACAAGCTATTTCCGGTGCTCCTCCGACCCGGAAGTGCGCCGGAAATAGCGTGTGCGTACGCGTATGGGCGCACGTTCCCCCGTCCTCCAGCCCGCCACGCAATCGGTGCTGGAGACACTGGCCCGAGGCGCAGTAAGTTTGCTGACCCCTGATCTATACTGTCCTCCTCGGGAAGGTTCAGGAAGAGAAGACATCTTCAACCTTTAGAAGACATCTGAAGACAGCCCTGCATAGGGAAGTTATTTGATGTTTAAAGTTGTATTATGTTTATATATATATTGGAAGCCACCCAGAGTGGCTGGGGCAACCCAATAAGATGGACAGGCTATAAATAATAAAATAAGTGTTGTTGTTGTTGTTGTTGTCGTTGAATAAGACACCCCTATTTTCATCAAATAAATGCTGGAGGGTATGAAATACTCCTGTTTGATGTGCATTCCTTCAAATTAGCTTCCATCCAATTAAGAAAACAGAAGCCATGGTTAAGCTGAGGTGTGTACATTGTGTATGGGCATATGGCAGCTTCACTGAACTGTTGTTCGGTGTTGGGAAACAAATCCGGTCATGGGCGCTGGGTGAAGAGCCCACCTCACCCTTCTCTGGTTTGGAAAGCGACATAAAAAAGCAACTTGAAACCCAGCAGGGGGGGAAACAACCTTGCTGTGTTCCAGGCCTCTAATGTGCACATAACCTCAGTGTGGTGCAGTAAACAGATGCTGGATTTGGTCTAGGGAGGCCTGCATTCATATCCCCAGCCAGCCAAGTAGCCTGATAGCTTCAAACAAGTTATTCCTCATCACCCTGAGTACCTTACAGCTTTCTTATGTGGAGAAAATTAGATAAATGCATGTCTGTTGCCTCCCATTCCTTGGAAGAGGAGCTGGGGGAAATGGTAAGATAAATTACAAGTAGAACTTGCAATAAAATGTTGCATTGTGGAGTGCATGCAGTCGTAGCCATGCTATCTTCCAGGATACTCCCATTCTATTTCCCCCCAGAGTGTCTCTGAAATACTCTACCATTGTGAAAGTCTGGAAGACTCTTTGTTTTTGTTCACTTTCTCATGAGCTGTGTTGTGGCCAGTGCTATTTTTTCTAGAAAAAGAGGTGCAGGAACTCACAATGAATGCGTTGCTCTCTTATAGTGGCAATGACACCAACCTGAGACATGCTGGAACTGAGTTCCAGCTAAAAAAAAAAAAAAGCCCTGGTTGTGACTTTCCTTTTGTCGTTGTAATAGTAATGTATTTTGCCACAGGATTTTTGTGCTTTCTCTTTAACTGGTTTTTTATTGGGACTATCTATGCACATAGCAATCCCCAGTTTTAAATATAAAAAAGGATTTACTTTGCCTTGGGGTAAGCAGTTTTACAACTGTGCAAAAGCAGGCGACCTGAAATATCTCTATCTATCATCTATCTATCTATCTATCTATCTATCTATCTATCTATCTATCTATCTATCATCTATCATCTCCCAAATCAAGAATTGGGCTTTCATCGGCTTAAATACAAGCAAGACTGTGCGATGTGCAGCAGCTTAAGGGAGGGGGGCTGCTGCTCCTCCCCACACCCATGTCCCCATAAAAATGCAGAGCGACCCAGCATCCATTTATATGCTCTCTCCTTTCTAGCTCATCAACATGAGCATTCAATTTCTGGTGCAGCACAGAGGGCAAACTCAAAGGAGGAAAATGTTTTAACTCTCTAAGTCAAACGGCCATCCATCACATTGAAGGCCCCTGATGGCAGGGAGTACTATGGACCTCCTTATGCACCAGAGTGCACCAAAACCATCTAAATTTCATGGATAGCATTAACTACATTCATTTCGTGCGCACACAAGCAGCAGATAGGTAGGTTTGTCTTCCAGGACTTTTTTTTTTTTTAGCAGTGTCCTTTTTTATATTCATGACAAGAGTCTTACATACTCTATCCAGGTAATGTGTCTCGGGGCTTATTTTGAGCTTTGGCTCAGATAGAGAACCTTTTCAGAGAGAGCTTCACTTACATTGGATCCACACGGGAGAAGAAGAGAATTTGAGATGAGAAAGCTGAGGGTGGTACAAGCCTGAGGTGGCAGAATGGACTGTAGTGCTTCGGACTGTATGCCTTTCGGTTTTAAAAAACGTTTTACAGATTATAGAAGAAGAGAGCATGGATTTGATATCCTGCTTTATCACTACCATAAGGAGTCTCAAAGCGGCTAACATTCTCCTTTCCCTTCCTCCCCCACAACAAACACTCTCTGAGGTGAGTGGGGCTGAGAGACTTCAGAGAGAAGTGTGGCTAGCCCAAGGTCACCCAGCAGCTGCATATGGAGGAGCGGGGACGCGAAGCCGGTTCACCAGATTACGAGTCCACCGCTCTTAACCACTACACTTCATCATATTATGGTTGCCATATTTCAAACAGCGAGCTTTCTTTGCCCAAAGTTGTTGAGCCAATTTTGAGCTATTTTTATGGAAAATCAGGCAAAAAAGGCACGGGCTATCATGTGTCCGGGTTTCCCCAGACATTTTCTTACTGGTTTCTACCTGGAAACTGCTAGACACAGCAGTATTCCATATGTGTCCGGGAAATTCTGGACGCATGGCAATAGATAGAATAGACAGAACACGGTCTTAGCTTTTTCCATTATTCAGTAGCCAATATAGTTAGGAAGAGAGGGAGAGAGAGAGAGAAAGCAAATCCAGCCTCTGCCGGTTCTCTGAATGATTGGAATGTTTATTTTAGTAGCATCCTCATTCCTAGGCAAGTAATCATTCAACAGGTATTTCACATTTGGATGTATAACAAAATGGTGGGGGGGGTGACTCATCCAGGACTGAAACTATCAAAATTGTTCTGGATGGGGAGGGAGTGAAATACATTTATTTTAGACCCCGCTAAAGTGACCCATGTCCTTCCTTGCATATACAGCTGCTGCTTCTGCCCTTGAAATGATAGCTGTGTGCTTAACTAAAGGCCACCAGCGTAGCTAAGGAACAGGGGAGATGGGGGGGGGGTCAAATTATGTACATTAAAGTCACTTTGAGTACATACAGCTTCCACCTGAAATGTTAATGGAGCAGAGAGGGAGAGAGAATATGCATTCAAGGGTGACAAACATGCTCAACAGTCAAAATAAGAAGTGAAGGAGAAGAGTTAAAGAAAAAAACTTCGCATTTTCTAAAAAATAATAATAATGCAGGAGCATTAGCCAAACCTGCCCTCCATTTTCTCCCTCCCTCTCCCCGTTTTTCCTTTCTTGCCTCAAGGAAAAAAATCAATTTGCTGTTATGCTAATTGGCAAAAGGCACAGAAAAGAAAAACAGTGGAGTGTTCCCTAAAATAAAACCCACCCAAATCTTGAAAAGCATAGGTTGCTGCTGTTGTTTGCACACTACATGATTCAGCCAGATGTTTTCATTTGTAGATTTTGGTGTATTTAATTATATGGCTTCAGGAAGATGTCTGGAAAAAAAAGCGAAGAGGCTGGCCAAGCCATCTGAAAAAAAGGGGGGCTTGTTTAGGAATGATAATTTCAGACCTGTTTTCTTTTTTTAAGGAAGGTGTATAGTTCAGCTCAGTCGTGATCGCAAACCTCTCTTTTGATGAGAGTTTGCTAAGTATTGCTGAAAGTAAAATTTGCCATACATAAATACATGGATTTACTGTACTTTTTTTTATAAAAAAAGCACTGAAAGCAGGAACTGAAGCTATTTATGCTAAATATCATCTTATGATGAAATGTATGACAGAGCCCATCCACTGGTTAATTTAGGCTGCAATAATATACCTGCTTACCTGTAAGGTAAATTTAACTCAGTGGGACTTCCTTCTGAGCAGACGTGTATTGGATTTCACTGTTAGTCATCTAGTCTGAGTAAAGAGCATTTTTCAAGGTATCAAAAATAAGGCTTTTTATCTCTGCTATCAGATACCTTTGTTTAAAAAAAGCAGAGAGTTTCAGGTATTAAATTTGGGATGATATACATACAAAACAAATAGTCATGGTTTTTTTTAGCAGGAACTCAGAGAACTGAGTTCCTTTACCTTTTTTTATATTAAGTACCGTATATACTCGAGTATAAGCCGAGGCACCCAATTTTACCACAAAAAACCTGGGAAAGCTTCATAGGAGCCACTGCCTGCCTCACTCGAGTATAAGCCGAGGGCGGATTTTTCAGCACAAAAAATGTGCTGAAAAACTAGGCTTATACTCGAGTATATAGGGTAATTATGGGGTGTGTGTGCTAGAACAGATATACACCCAATGCCTGGGCCAAAAACCCACCTATATCTGTAATCAATAAAGTTGTGACCATTTCCAGTTTATTGTCCACTTGAGTTTATTAATCACATTTTACATTTAGTCACTGTCTGGGTGGGGTGGCATTGTGACTGGGACCACAACAAACAAAGAAACAAACAAGCAAACAAACTTGGTGGTGAGTTCCCACACCTTTTTTCCAGGAAAAAAAGCACTGCATTTAGTCTCTGGTTTGATTCACAAGAGGACAGGTCTGCAGTACCTTTAGCAGTGCTTCAGAACAGGGAACTTCATCAATGTCCTAAGAACTAAACACCCCCACCCCCCACAAGATTTAAAAAACTTGGGAGAACAAAAAGGTATTCTCTTGGTACCGAGAAAAAAATCTGTGGTGGAGGACTTTAAAGGCCATGTCTTTCTCATAAGGCCCACTGCTCATAATACCTTTTCCATGATTCTTTTTTCATGTGGTACTAAGGCAGGCCCTAAAACCTATTTAAAAATGTGTGAAGCATCCTGAGAAGGTTTGATAATTTTGTAGAAGACCTTGTAGAAGGGTCCCTTGACTTTTGCTGGTCCAGGCTCCTACAAACAGCTCCTACAACCCTAAACCTATGCATCTTTTACCTCTTTCTTCCCCGTGTCTTTCTGCCTGGCTCATCCAATGGCAGCCAGAAACCATTAGCATCAGAGCAGCTCAGCCAATGGTAGGGCTGGAGGAGGGATTTGCTGAACCTTTATGGAACAGTGAATGTGAACACAAAACCCAGTCAAGTTGTGTGCAAAAAGTACTCACAATGATGCAGCATCACCATCATTCTTTTATTCGACCGTCAGTCAGAAGAATACATTTGTACAGAATTAAAAGCATCTGAAAGAACTTTGGAAAAAAGGAAACATAATCCACAATAGAATGGAACTAAACAAATAGCCCCATATCACAATGATGCATTATATTTTTGTGTGTTTAAAGGATGCATGGAAAAATAGAAGATGGGGAAATGCATCAAAAAGCAGGAAAAAAATGTGTATTTTACATAAAAAGTGCATACAACATGTGTACAGTTTATAACACCGGTCCTGAAAGACCTACATTGGCTCCCTGTATGTTTCCGAGCACAATTCAAAGTGTTGGTGCTGACCTTTAAAGCCCTAAACAGCCTCGGCCCAGTATACCTGAAGGAGCGTCTCCACCCCCATCACTCAGCCCAGACACTGAGGTCCAGCTCTGAGGGCCTTCTGGCAGTTCCCTCCCTGCGAAAAGTGACGCTACAGGGAGCCAGGCAGAGGGCCTTCTCGGTAGTGGCACCTGCCCTCTGGAACGCCCTCCCATCAGATGTCAAGGAAATAAACAACTATCTGACTTTTAGAAGACATCTGAAGGCAGCCCTGTTTATGGAAGTTTTTAATGTTTCATGTGTTATCCCCCCCCCCCAATATTCTGTTGGGAGCCACCGAGAGTGGCTGGGGAAACCCAGTCAGATGGGCGGGGTACAAATAAATTATTATTATTATTATTATTATTATTATTATTATTATTATTATTATTATTATTATTATTATGTGTCCATGCATTCTTTCAACAACAAAATGTGCATAAAGTGGAATGGAATGGACCTATGATCGATGGCCAGTGAAACTGAAATGAATTTGAATTAGGCTGCTCAATTCATTCCTAGTAAATGAAAATTGGACAAACATTTATCTGTACTAAAAGGTAAAGGTAAAGGGACCCCTGACCATTAGGTCCAGTCACGGATGTAGGGCAGGGGTAAGGGTGTAGGGCAGGGGTAAGGAGTCTGAGACCCTCCAGATGTTGTTGGACTACAACTCCCATCATCCCTGACAATTGGTCATCCGGGTGGTGCTGATGGGAGTTGGATTCCCTACCCCTGTATCAAGCATCTCATCCAATCCCTGTATGTGTCTACTCCAAAGTAAATAAGACTTAGCTCAATGGGGCTAACTTCCTGGTAAGTGGGCACAGAACTGCAGCTTTCTGAATGTTATGCTGACTGTCTCCCATTCTCTAAATGGGGCATAACAAATATTTAAAAGCCCATTCTACAGCACAGTCTTACATAATCAAATGGAAAAGGGTTCCTTGATTAGTTCATCCTGTCATTCATTTTCTTGATGACGTTTTTTTCTCCCCTTTCTTTGAAATTGCAGCTCTTCATCATTGCTCTTTGACAAGAGATAATCTTCTGATTACTCCTTTTGCTGTTGCTAGCTAGCAAGATGTCTAAAACAGATTTCCATAACTATGTTTATTTTCTGGTGGATACAAGCACAGATACTGACTAATGAAACTGTCATATAGAGGTAAATCAAATCTTTTGTGTCCTGTACCAATTTGGGGGGATATATTAGTATGTCGCGCCTTGATTATACCAAACAGTAAAATTATAATTAAACATATTTGTATGAAGATTGGCACATAATCTACCTTTAAAAAAAAAAAAAGGAAAAAATGCACTGTTTGGTTTTCAGCTATCTTCTTTTTTGCTTATTTCTTACTTATAAGCATATAGGAGACACAATTATTGATTGTATAATGTAGAAAATGGCAGAGTATTTGCGACTTGCTCTAAGTATGGAACGACTCCCCATATTCTATCCTTCAGTGCTGCTTCCGACCCATTTCAGTTTAATTCAGGGCTTTAAGCACTTGTTTAGTGATGAACAAGGATTAATATGTAGTCTTATTCTTATATTTTAAGCAGAAGGTTCTTAGAAATACAACTGCAAAAATGTTTTAAAAGTTTTTTTTTAGTTTTTTATTTATACTTTTCAAATGTATAAATTTCTCTAGTATTACAATCAATTTAACATTTCAAAATGTGACTTCCTTCCCCCTCTTTCTGCGGTTCCTTAAATTTATTTTTTAATATCTTCTGCATATCCAAGTTCATTTAACTTGCTCATTGAATTATCTACAGTAAATATATACTCTTATAAAACTGCAGGTTATTACAATAATCCTGCTAATGTTTTTATCTGTTTACATTTTATCTGTAAATATTCAATAAATCATTTCCATTCTTTTATAAAAAGTTTGTTATTTTGATTTCTTATTCTTCCGGTAGGTTTTGCCATTTTTGCATATTCCACAAGTTTTTGTATCCATTCCTCCTTTACTGGGACTTCTGCTTCTTTCCACTTTGGGGCAAGTAACATTCTTGTTGCTGTAGTAGCATACATAAATTTCTATACGATTTAGGTAGTTCTGTCCTTATAATTCCCAAAAGAAAAGCTTCTGGTTTTTGTTTTGTTTTTTTATAAACATTATTTTGAACATCCTTTTCAATTCATTCTATATCATTTCCCAGTTTAAAAAGCTGATACCTAGGCATTTTACAAGTTAAATATATAGTTAAAGCTATGGTTTTCCCAGTAGTGACGTATGGAAGTGAGAGCTGGACCATAAAGAAGGCTGATCGCTGAAGAATTGATGCTTTTGAATTATGGTGCTGGAGGAGACTCTTGAGAGTCCCATGGAAAACCAAACCTATCAATTCTTCAGGAAATCAGCCCTGAGTGCTCACTGGAAGGACAGATCCTGAAGCTGAGGCTCCAATACTTTGGCCACCTCATGAGAAGAGAAGACTCCCTAGAAAAGACCCTGATGTTGGGAAAGATGGAGGGCACAAGGAGAAGGGGACGACAGAGGATGAGATGGTTGGACAGTGTTCTCGAAGCTACTAACATGAGTTTGACCAAACTGCAGGAGACAGTGGAAGACAGGAGTGCCTGGCGTGCTCTGGTCCATGGGGTCACAAAGAGTCGGAAACGACTAAACGACTAAACAACAACAATGGCATTACTACAGTGTTGCTCCGTAGGGTAGGGTCAGTGAATTGTACCAAGCACACACAAACAAAACATTATTTGTAACAAGTGCCTGTTTTTTCCTGCTAATTATTAAGTTACTTAATTATCCATCTCTCCATAATAGTATGCCATACGTAGCTCCATAATAATATGTCATACTTGGTTATGTAGCTAGTAGCCCTCATATTTAGGTGGAGCTATTGATCTCACAGATTTTCTTTGCCATATTATCTTCATTCACAGATGTATGTCCAAAGCTTGGGCTAATTAAATGGAATTATGCAACCCCATAAGCAAAATTGTAATGTTACAAGTGTCCCCTTGGACAGATTTCCTTTAGCATTCATGTGTTTCACTGGGAGGTGTGAAAATTTTGCTTCACATAAGATGAAAAAGCAGAAGAACAGGAAGCATGGAGTCCTTGTGCTTCCTGTCCCCTTCACACCAGTGTAACATCCAAACCTGTTCAGCTGTGATTAACAGAGAATATTCATAAAGATATAATGCAGACTGCCTCTCTATACATCATTGCAGATGTGTGTATGTGTGGAGGAAACAGTATTAATAATTGTTGTAATAGTGTCATGGTTTTAGTAACAATCATATTGTTCCATAACCTGGTTCATCTAGTCATTTTAGAATATAGGTGATTATTTGGTAAAGGTCACCCAGTGTAGCTAGTAAATGTTAGAAACATTTATCATTTTTAAATTCAATAAAGGTTTCCAGATTTCTACTTATTAGTTAATAGACAACCAATATATCTGTCCCTTTCTTTTTGCTGGGATTTATCTAACCATCTGCGAAAACCACAGATATTATTTATTCTTTGTCACTGTGAATGCTGAGGATGCTTTATCTTATTTAAAGCTCAGCAGGAATGGCAAAATTCCACTTCCTTCTCCCCTCGAAAAGTATGAGGTGCAAACACTCTAAAAAGATAGTTCATGACATTTTCCTAGAAGTTTGGTCCTAACAGAAGAATTTTGCCAGTAAACTGGTAAAAATTAGGAATACAGTTTTACCTCGGTTTAAGAACAGTCCGGTTTAAGAACGATTTGGTTTACAAACTCTGCAAACCCAGAAATAGTGTCTAGTGTCTTAGACCTAGGTCTAAGAACGGAACCCGAACGGTGGAAGGGCAACGGCGGCAGGAGGCCTCATTAGGGAAAGCACACCTCTGTTTAAGAATGGTTTTTGGTTTAAGAATGGACCTCCGGAACTGATTAAGTTCATAAATCGAGGTACCACTGTACTTGAAGAATTCAATCTTTGTGAATTCCTTAACAAATTGATTTGACCTGTACCCAGTGCTTTTTTTAAACAGGGGGTACTCAAGGGTACACAGTACCAGCACCATGGGTGGCGGGGGGAAGTGTGACACTTACTGTAGTAACTTCATGGTGAGTACCGGCACCTATTTTTCGGGGGGGGGGGGAGAGCACTGCCTGTACCTCTTGAATCTGAACTTTGTCTCTAATGCACAGCTCTCAGTATTTTAAATGAATCCAAAAGAACACACAATCTGGAAAATATGCTGGAGCAGGAATGTGATACCCAGATCAAAGATGCAAAACAGAACCAACTTTGGGATAAAGCTTCTATTTATATGTACATCAGCACAGGCCAAGGAGTTGTTGTTTTTTTGTAATTTTTTATGACATAAATGGTTTCTTACCCCACATAAACTGTGTCCTATCAGTGCTGAAACATTTCCTTTATACTGGAGAGGGTGCCAGGTGGTTGGCACCTTCTGGCATGTGTGGTGGGAATGCCCCAGGGTAAAAGAAAAAAAGGATGAGGGCTTTTGTAGAAGCTAAGGGCTCATCCACACTTCTGTTTGCCCCATGGCTTTCCCTGGGGAAAACCTGCCATTTATCACTGACCAGTGTTATATGGTCTCGGCGGCCACTCCATGTTACCAGTCAAGCTGCCGCACTGAGGGAAGAGGTACTCCCCTTTTGTCTCTAGGAGGAGGAAGCATGTTTGTCACTACTCCTGTGGAGAGCAGAGCTGCACCCACAACAGAGAAGAAAGGACATTGACCAGCCAGAAGGAGGAGGTAGTGTTAGAGTTGGAGGCAGAGGGGCCAACTAAATTCTTGTCACCTAGACTCTTCTGGCAGTGTTGTCCCAATGAAACCCCCCACCCCACCCCCAGCTACTATTTGTATCAGCTCCTTATGACCCCAATCGCTGTGCCCCTTTGTAGTTGTTGTTCTAGGCTGATTCTAATTTTACACTTCACAAAATAACTCTGAAGTGCCTTGTGTTTGAACTTAAAGCTCACAACATTCTTTCAAATGTGGCCCATTGCGCTAACTAATTGCAACATATGTTTTCTTCATATCAGAACTCTCTGTAGCGGCACTTGAAATAATTAGGCACGGTAGGGGGTATGCAATGAGAAAAAGGTATACAGTCCACTCCTGCTCGTACTTACTAATTTTTTAAAATGTCCTACTGTGTTCACTAGGACTTACTCTCAAGTAAAAGTACAAAGGTTTGAAGCACTGCCATTACACACTTTCCTGGAAGTAAGTTACTTTGAGGTCAAGGAATTTGACTTCTGAGTAGGCACTTATATGATTCTGCTAGAAAATTCACTTGAAATTTACTTTCCTCCACACCTATATACACCATTATGGATCCCATAAATGATGTGTGTGAAAGACAGAATGTCTTCATTGTGGGGGGGGGGAGGTAAAGGACCCCTGGATGGTTAAGTCCAGTCAAAGGCGACTATGGGGTTGCAGCGCTCATCTCGCTTTCAGGCCGAGGGAGCTGGTGTTTGTCCACAGGATCATTAGGCCAGCAGGACTAAACCGCTTCTGGTGCAATGGAACACTGTGACAGAAACCAGAGCGCACGGAAACGTCTTTTACCTTCCCGCTGCAGTGGTACCTATTTATCTACTTGCACTTTTCGGCATGCTTTCGAACTGCTAGCTTGGCCGGAGGTGGGACAGAGCAATGGGAGCTCACCCTGTTGCAGGGATTCAAACCGCCGACCTTCTGATCAGCAAGCCCAAGAGGCTCAGTGGGTTAGACCACAGCACCACCCACGTTCCTTATATACACTCAAACACATGCTGCTAGATTACTGTGCAGGAAGGGGAACAGAGCACCCCATCCCTTTTCTGCCTATTGCTTTTTGTATCTTGGGATTCATTGTTAAGAGCTTCTAGCAAAGGGGGTTTAAAATGAAACGAGCAAAAATTATAATGCATAAATCTACAGCAGGTCTGCACAATTCATGACCGACCAAGCCAAATGCAGCCCACAGCCATATATTATGGATTATCAGGTATTTGGAAAACAGTGTTTTTGCAGTCCCTGACAGGTTGTAAAAACAAGAGGTTCGCAAAATGCTGGGGATCTGCCACCATTGGTTAGTAGACTCCAGCCAGCTTCAAGCGTTATGAGCTAATTCGTTATTTAGAGCGTTGTCTATAGATCTGGGTGACTTCTCCAAAAGGATATTGTAGAGCTGGATAAAGGGATAACTAAAAAGATTAGAATGGAAGCATCCTTCTTGTGCAGAAAGTTTAAGTCAGGGTTTCTTTGACAGGGGGAAGGGCAAATAGGACAGGAAGATTTCTCCTGTTTATTTCAATAGGGAGAAAGTTAACCACGCTGAATCTCCCATTGAAGCTAGTGACTTGAAAGTCAAAGCACTTTTGAACAATCAGAATGCAATTTTCACGCAAGACAATCACCCTGAAACTTGCCAATACACCCTAACCCACGGCAGCCCCACCCCAACATCCCATTTTGTGGAAGAGGGTTCCCTGAATCTCAGGAGCAGCTTTTGGGGAGGCACAGAGTGGGGTCTGGCTAGCGGGAGTCCAGGAACTGCCCTGCATGAGCCAGAAGGACTTGCCACTCGCACGACATCAACTCTTGATACAAGCTCATGGGGTTACAAAGGAAAATGCTACAGCTTAGCCTTCAAAGCAATCCCATAGTGCCGAGTAGCACCCTGTAAGTGACATGATAATCATCATCATCATCATATATTATTATTTATACCCCGCCCATCTGGCTGGGTTTCCCCAGCCACTCTGGGCGGCTTCCAACAGGATATTAAAAACACAATAAAACATCAAACATTAAAAACTTCCCTAAAGATGTTTTCTAAAAGCCAGATAGTTGCTTATTTCCTTGACATCTGGTGGGAGGGCGTTCCACAGGGTGGGCACTACTACTAAGAAGGCACTTTGCCTGCTTCCCTGTAACCTCACTTCTCGCAGTGAGAGAACCGCCAGAAGGCCCTCAGCACTGGACCTCAGTGTTCGGGCAGAACAATGGGGGTGGAGACGTTCCTTCAGTGGGTCACCTTGCTGAAGTTAACCGTTCCTCTTTCAAACATTCAAACCCCACAGGTGGGAATAACACAATAGGTCTTACTCTCCCGCCACACAGCCCAATATATAAGGCTGTGAAAGAGGACCTCTTGCTTTCAAAACTATATTGGTTTAAAGAAGGAAGAGCCTTTTCTACCCCTGACATTTTCAGCAAATCAAGCTGCCTTCTCGCAATCATGAGAGTTTCGGAGGCCTGGTGGGTGACCCTGTCACTCTGTGCCAAGTCTCTAATTGCATTATCAGCTGAAGGACTTCAGAATGCTCTTTCCTTCACCGCCAATTACTCTGTGTTGCTGCCTTGATTATGTGTCCTCTAATTGTTGCCTTGTGAGACAAGGGGACCCTCTGTGTAATGGAAGCTTCAGACAAGCTGGCTTTCAGCTGATAATTGCAACCGCACCAAAAGAAGCACCCAAAGTATGGGCCTATAAATGCATACTGCAAACACCCCATAGCTACATGCAGCAAGATCAATAAAAGCAACCCCATTTAACCCAAATTATGGGCAATAATTTCGAGCGAACAAAATCATCAAAAACCTATTTCTGAAAAAGTGAATAGAAAAGAAGTTAAAAGAGAAAGAGGGGGAAATGAGATTCAGTATTATTATTATTATTATTAAGATAATACATAGATCTCAGGGTGTTTCACAGCATAGAATCACAATATGATAGTGTTGCCATATTTCAAAAAGTGAAAATCTGGACACAAAAGTTGCAAAAGTTCAAGAAACAGAGATTTTAACATATATTTTTAGGAAAAATCGCCACTCAGGATTTCCTGGACATTTTTGCTGCTTTTCAAAAATTCCGCCTAGACGCCATTTTTGTGCAGGTGAATCTGGGAAATTCATGGCCTATGGCAGCCTTACAAGCCCTACGATATGAAAACACAAAGCACATAATAAAAACAAGGACAACCCAATGCCATTTTTCTGCTTCCAATAATCTTCTTATGGCCACATTAGCTCATTTTCAGTTAGTACAATTGTTATCCAGCCCTTCCTGTCAGGCTTGTACATGTGGCGCACTCTCAACTATCCTCATGGCGCAAGCCTATGCATTAGGCCAGATTGAGAGATTTGGCTTGTACAAAGCTAATGTGCACAATGACTTAGCTAGGATTGGGAATCGCGGTCTCAGTGGCTCGAGTCATATAGTTCTCCTAGATTTGTGCAAACCTCTCCCCTCTTAAAGAATAGAGCTAGTCTTATAGAAACTCTGTTGACTTATCTCAAAACACTTCATTCTTTCACTCAAATTCTATCCCCCCAAATTGCTTTCTTTTAGGTCAGGTTTTGGTAAGCGGGTTAATTCTTTCCATCCCGCCCCGCAGACTTTCTGGTGCTAATTATGGGGAACTGTTTTAAGGCACGAGTTCCTATAAAGCATATCAAACTCATTTAACTCATACAAGAGAATCACTACAGCAATTCCATTGATATAGCTCCACTCTCAGTCTAAGACCTTCTCCCCCACTCCTCCTGCATCTAACTCTTTCACTGTATCCTTGCTATTAAGGTGATTCAGGGCCATTGCATTGTATCTTTAGGCATCCACTAGGTTGTACACATGGTTCTTTTTGTGCCTAGTCCCTGCAGAGGTGAACTCAAACAGCACATTTAAGCAGAGCTGGGAGTAATTTAGATAAATGATGCTGTTCAGAGTGATCTGTTAAGACCAGAACAAACTGTCTTTTCCTTCACAGTGTCATCCAGCTGTGATAGAGCCCTCTGGCCAGGACAAGAATTTAACATGTTTAATTGGTGAGATGATAAATTCAAGAGGCTCTTTCCTGCAATGGCTGCTAAGTGATGTTTGGTGCCTTGGCAGCAATGGTGCGCTTAAAACCATATGTTATGTGACAGTGTGAGATATCCGTCAATCTATGTTGCAATGCGCATAGTGGTTTTGTGGTAGTACACACCGAAACATCTGGCCATGAGTGGCTGAGATGCCTTTATGTCAGAAAGAGGCCAAGCAGGTGGAATTTCTTTTGAATGCCATTGGCTAAGCTTTTCTGCCTTTGGCTGAATGCCATAAATCTCATGCAAGGGCAAGGGGTGCGGAAATAACTCAGAGGGGAGAGACAGAAACAGCATCAGTCTAGCAAAGCAAGAGTCAGATTCCTGAGTAGGGGAACAGAATTAGAGGGGTTTAGGACAAGGGAGTGGTCCAGAGGATAGCTCAGTCCGTAGAACATGAGACTCTTAATCTCAGGATTGTGGGTTCAAGCCCCACATTGGGCAAAATATTCCTACATTGCAAGATGTCCCTTGTGGTCCCTTCCAGCTGTACAGTTCTATGATTCTATGTAAATAACAAGGCTATGTATGGACCATACATTTAGAGCACATTTAAAGCATATTTCACCCCACACACACCCCCAAAAAAGAATCCTGAGAAATGTACTTTTTTAGAGTGCTGGGAATTGTATCTATGTGAGGGAGAAACTACTGTTCCCACAATTATTTTGTGGGAGGGGAGGGAAATATGTTTTGAATGTATGGTGTTGCAGGCAGCCTAAGTCAGATGTGTCTGGGAGGTCCGCTCACTTTCTCCGGTGGGCGGTGTTGCGGCCAGGCATCCGGGTCCTCACAGTGATCCGGCTAGGGGGCAGGGGCATGACAGCCCCCTCAAACCGACCCTCAGCTGCGTCACGCCTCCGACAGCCAATCAGAGCCCATTTCCTTTCTCCCCTCTTAAAGCTTTTCTTATCCTTATTTCTAGACTTATTGAGCCACTAGTTCTCTGGGAAGTCAGGATGGAGAGAGGTGTAGAGAAAGCTCTGCTGCCGCCACACAGCTACAGCACGGCAGATTTTGGAACAATGTGAAAATAAATAAATAAAACGTTTCAAAGAAAAGAACAAAAGAATGGGGAGGGGGGGAGGGAACCCAAGCTCAGAGCTCTAAGCTGAAGCTGTTTTTGTTTTGTTTTGTTGCAGGTTGACCTCCAAAATGAAAATAAAATCTGTGAATAGTTCTGGCTCAGCACTACTTTTCCCTCCAGAAATCTGAATTCCTTGGCAAAAGCTGCGGTAGACGAAACTGTTTGCATTTATAGCATAGGCACAAGTCTCTGCTGCTGCAGGTTTTCTGCACAGCTTACGAGTTCTTATGAACTACCATTGGGGAGAGGAATCAAGGCAAATTGAAACTTCATTGCTGCTACGTTTCAGGGAAATGCAGCAGATCCTAACCAACAAGAACAGAACAGTCTCTTCAGATTATTGTACTTTCCTTGAAGATCATAAAAATCTTTTGGTGGAGATTAAGGAAAAGGGAAGAAACAACATCCTCCAGGTGATTTAATTTTGTCACATTTTTATGCAGCTACTGATGTTGGAGAGAGAAAAAAACCCTGCACTTTTTAAAACCACTCTCTTAAGACAGTATATGAGAGGGAGAATTCTTTGCTTGTCTGCTACTTTCAGCAAAATCCTAGCACACAGCATGAGGCCTTATGGAGTCCATGGGTGAAAAAGGACCACAGTTCAGTGGTGGAACATCTGTTTTGCACATGTAAGGTCCCATGTTCAGTTCTCAGTTTCTCCAGGGAGGGCTAGGAATATCATACCCTCCAACATTTCTCCGATGAAAATGAGGACGCCCTATTCCAGTGGTGGCTAACCTTGGCACTCCAGATGTTTTGGGACTACAACTCCCATCATCCCTGACCACTGATCCTGTTAGCTAGGGATGATGGGAGTTGTAGTTCCAAAACCTGGCCTATTCCACCACCACCACCATTTTACTATTTATATCCTGCTCAACTGACTGGGTTGCCCCAGCCACTCTGGGCAGCTCCAAACATATTAAAAAAAACACAATAAAACATTCCCTATACAGGGCTGTCTGCAGCTGGTTCGGGTGTCACATAACTCCATACCCTCCAACATTTCTCCAATAAAAACAGAGAGGTCCTAAGGCAGTGATGGCTAACCTTGACACTCCAGATGTTTTGGAACTACAACTCCCATCATCCCTAGCTAACAGGACCAGTGGTCAGGGATGATGGGAGTTGTAGTCCCAAAACATCTGGAGTGTCAAGGTTAGCCATCACTGTCCTAAGGGATCAAATCAGAAACCAGGGCAGATTCTGTAAATCTGGGACTGTCCCTGGTAAAAAGGAAAACATGGGGGTCTGGAATATCCCATCTGAAAGCCTGGAAAGCTTCCATTCAGCTCAATTTAAGGCATTTTTCTAGGTGTCCTGTGACAGAAAACTGCCAGGTTACTCTTCAACACAGTGATTGAATGGTATTTTTGCTGTTAAATTAGAAAAGAGTCAACCGTTCAGTACTAACTCAATGCTAATCAGCTGCATTAAAATCCATTCCCCCCCCCCCAATCATCCGCCCTTCATTCTTGCAAGCAGTTCTTGCAAAGCATTTCTTGGGGTTTCCACTAGCACAAAGAGAAAGCGTTGTGCTGCCAGGAGGGCTGTGAGCTATAGATACACGTCAATGCAACAAAATGAATGCTTCCTTGCAAAATGATTTCCAAAGCAATGCATAAATGTCCTTATAGGAGACTTGCTTGTGTTTTGCCCAGCACAGCATTCTGTGCCTCTCGAGTGAGACACTACTTATGCCGTAGATGGGTGGTGAATTGGATTCAAGAATGGCTATTTTTATTCCACAGAACTCAGCATTTTAAAATCGTTGCTTAGTGCCCGGTACTGATGTCCTTTCCTGCATGAAATGTATGCATAATTGTTGTTTTTAACTGGGGGATGGGAGGGTGGTCATGCTCCTAGCTTAGAATCATAAAATTGTAGGGTTGGAAGGGACCCTAAAGATCATTCTGTAATGCAGGAATACGCAGCTGTCCCATACGTTGAACCTGCAACCATGGCATTATCAGCACCGTGCTCTAACCAACTGAGCTATCCAAGATGGGGAGGACTGCATTGACCTTAAGCTGGAGTGGCCTCTCTTTCAGCAAATGGCCAGGTAACATCGACTGCCCCATGTGTGAGAGAGAATGGAAAAGGAGGTTGACAAAGAAATCACCCATATACCTGCATTTGTCATAAACATTATCATCATCACTCATATTTGTTCATTGCTTTTCATCCCATCCTTCCTCTCTAGAAGGATGTGCCAGGGGCAGAGCAGAGGAGGAATGGTGGAGGACTGCCTCCCCAGCCTGACCATTCCAGAGAAGGAGACAGTTCAAGGGTTTGAGGGATATCACAGTCAGAGGCGTAGCCAGCCCAGGTGGTACCCGGGGCGGAATTTTTTTTGTCACCCCCCACCACCACTTTGCCAGGGCACTGGCAGAGCTGCACCCAGTGGCATAGCAAGTCACTCCCACCCCCAAAAAATGATGGTGCCACTTTGCGAGGTGTGGGGTTTTTGTATGTGTGTGTGTCTATTATCTCTTTTTTCCCCAATAAAGTTAAAATTTAATTTAAAAAAAATAAAATAAAATAAAAAATAAAAAAAATAAAGAAGTGTCACCCCCCCCCTCTCATGGTGCAACTTTGTGAGGTGTGCGGGGTTGTGTGTGTGTATGTGTCTATTATCTCTTTTTTCCAATAAAGTTAAAAAATTAATAAATAAAAATAAATAAAAAAATTTTTAAAAAATTTAAAGTGTCACCCCCCTCTGGGGTGGAACCCGGGGCGGCCCGCCCCCATCGTCTCCCCTTGCTACGCCCCTGATCACAGTTCAGAAGCAGATGAGGGGGAAAGCTGGGAAATAATGGGAGAGGAGGAGCAAGAAGGAGAGTGACAGCTGATGAGCACAGTGTCTTTAGAAAACATTCCAGACCCCCCCTCTCCCAGAACCTGGCGAGCATTGAAATTAGGAGAGCAAAGAGCTCAAAGGCAGAGGGCACTTTTCAGCTCCCGTAACGATGACACATGAGGAAGTGGGAGAGACAGAGGGGGTGGAGACTCACTTGGGACAACAGCATTATTCCAAGAGGCTGCATTCCCAAGTCTTTCTCTGTGAATATTGAATAAAAAGCAGATGGTAAGGACTTTTCCTTGTCTTATCCATTCCTGGCAATCTGCCATGGGGGTTGGTTCCTCTGCTGCCTGACAGAATGTGGCAAACATCAAAATGTTAATACAATTTGAAATAAAATAAAACACATACCAAAGATAATTAAAATGATCTAAAAACATTTAACAGCAATCACATACACTAATTTCAAGGTTTCCACAGCCAGTGTCTTTCGTCTACCAAGTGCCTGAGTAAGCACTCCACTGAGCAACAGAAACAGAAACAGTCCTGAAAAAGGAACAGTAATTGCTTACAATTCTGAAATTGTCCCAGAGGTGTATGGTCATGATGTATAAGATTGCCCCAGAGGAAAGATGGGTTGCTGAGATGAGTAGGCAATCCAGGTGGGAGTTGGACTGAGTTTTTGAAAATTCCCACTCCTGTGAGCATTGATGCTGCTTTTTAATATTGAGAAGTTCATACTTTTGCGGAGTTGTTGGTCTGACATCTGTTTGAAATATTTATTTCCATGAACAGCTAATGAAGTATCAAAATGTTAGCATTATGTTTGGGAATGGATCATTATGTCATTATAATGTTCATTGCCGCTCATTTTGTTTATGCATCCATGTGGAGGTTGTTTCCATTTTGTATAACATGAGCTATTTTGAATGTTGGTGGAAAGACAGCCTGTGAATTAAAGACTAATCTCATCTAATCTAATTTGGTAGAAGCAAAGAAGAATAGTTTGTGCATCCCAGAATGAAGTATGTGAGGGTAGCCAATGTTGTGTCCTCCAAAAGGTTCCTGGACTACAGCTCCCATCAGCCCTTGCCACCATTGCCAATAGCCAGGAATTATGAGAGTTATAGTACATTGTCATCTGGAAGGCACCACATTAGCTTACCATTGGCCTCTTGCAAACTGCAGAGTACCAATCTGAACACAGCTAACCATTGTTTGATGTACACTCACATCTCACCCTTTTGCACTCTGAAGCAGGCATTAAAAAGTGGCGGCTTATCGACTCCAAGTTATGCAAGGTTCTTCTAAAAACATGCCCTGATGCCACAGCTCTGAAGATTTCATGTTTTTGAAATGCAAATTAGAAATAGTGCCTATTGATTTGGCACTTTGATAGCCGATTCCACATAAACTGTGAGGATCTATACTGCTCTCATTATTTCTTCTTATCAGATAGATGCCTTTGTCTGATTTCAAAACAAACAATCAGTTAAATTAGTGCACTGTTCCTCACACTCCTCTGCTTCCGAACTCTATTAGGTCTCTTCTTATCTATTTCCTCTTTTATTCCTTCCTGATGGTGTGAGTTATGGGATGGATTCCAAATATTTATGTCTGCTTTTCAATTTGTAGAAATCCGTGCTTGCATGATGGATCATTGTTATGGCTGTTTCTTTTTTCCCCTGCATGCTGTTTATGACCTGTCTCAACGTTCTCAATATGCCTTTCAAAACATTCTCAATATGCCTCCTAATGAATGTTTCTAAGATAATTCACAGCCTGTTATGCTTCTTGCCTACGCTTCTTTTTTCTCGTTCAGAACCAATTAGATGTATACACAAACACACACACCAAAAAAAGATCAACGGAAGAGGTCTTTATGAATGACTGATTCTGGCAGTAGGATGCAGGCAATTTTTTCTTTCACTGTGGCTGCTTAGCATGGGGGGGGGGGAGCATTACTGGTCCGTTTTCCACACTTCAACACCATCTTGCACTGCCAGCTCAATAGAAGAAACGTCACACAGGGAGCCAATAGCATGCCACGTGATTCCATAAAACTGCTGGCCTGGTTCCTCCATCTTTGCTTCAGTCAGACATCTTCCCCTGACTGCTTCTTGGAACAAATGTCAGCTTGACTCCAGACTGCCTGTCCTGACAATGGCACTGTCTTTCCTTTACACATTGTTTTGAGGGATTAATACTCTGAAGAAGAAGAAGAAGAAGAAGAAGAAGAAGAAGAAGAGGAAGAGGAAGAAGAAGAAGAAGAAGAAGAAGAAGAAGAAGAAGAAGAACAACAACAACAACAACAACAACAACAACAACAACAACAACAGCATCCTGTGTCAAGGTAATTCCAATTCTGTGTCAAGAAAAGCAAGGGTCCGTGGGGTTGTTTCCTCCCCTTTGCTTGCTTCTTCTTTATAATTCTTTCTCCACAGTCTACTAATTTGCACAATTTGCTATGGTCATTTGAGATTTCAAGTCAGGAGTGACTGATTCTAGCCTGGACCCCATAATATCCATTTTCTTGACATACAAATTTTCTATGTTCAGTGTAGTCCCCCTCCCTCCGCAGCTTTCTTTCTTTTATACAGAGGAGCATACAAACTTGTGATGAACCACCAGCATTGGGAAGGGGTGTAGCTTCTGGAGAGATGCATCAAGTGGTGCTTTCTGAAAGAAGAGGTCTATCTTTAGAAAGGATCATTGTTACCTATAGCCTATTAGTGAGCACAAAGCTTTATTGGCTTAGCTTGGTAGAACATGATGTGTGCACGAAACCTCTTAGCTCAGGAAAATCCCTTTTGAAGTTGTGAAAGCGCTTTTGAAGTGTCGACACAATGGATCATTTCCATAAGATGAAGACACTTCGTTTGCCCCCAGAGAGGGAGCAACATACAATGTAAAATCTGATCTGAGGATCAAATAGAGATGTCATGACTATGTGCTGATGTGTTCTGGCAGAAAACTACGATTGAGTTCAAAGACATTGTGGGGAAAATTTGAGGCCTTCCAAGTGCATATAAAGAAATAAGACTCAATACCTTACATGCCTTACAGGAAGAAAAAAAACAACCCCCACAGGATTGGCAACATAAGGCAATAATGTCCATAAATAGGTAACATAGGAAACTGCCTTATAACAAGTGAGATCATTGATTCATCTAGTATTGTCTTCAATGCCAGAAAGTAGCTGTCCATGGTTTCAGCCAAGAGACATCTCCATCCCTATCTACAGATGCCAGAGAATGAACATGGGATCTTCTGCATGCAAAGAAGAAAGATCCTCCAAGTGCCCCTATTTTCCAGGGATAGTCCTGTATTTGCAAAGGCCATCCCAGTTTCTGATTTAATCCCAGAATGTCCCGCTTTTCCTTAGGACATCCCTATTTTCATCAGAGAAATGTTGAGGGTATGGAAAGATGCTGCAATTGAAAGAACAAGCAAACATTTTCCCAAGGAGTTTCCCAATAAAAAAATCACCAAAAATGCAGGTAATTTTTAGTACTGCCAAAAATGTTCATGGAAAATAGTGGGCAGTTCTTGTTTAGCTGTCATAATTATATGGCACGATTGAATTAGTAAATGAGAGAGGGAACAAACTCTCACCAGGCTCTTAATATTACGAGGAAAAACACTGAATTTAGTTTTTCCACCTCCCCAAATTTATTCATGAACTGAACAGTTGTTCCCAAATAGTGTTTAAAACACCCCAAACCAAAGCAAAACAATGCTCATTTAACTGTACTCATCCCTTTGGAATATGGTGTTTGTTTGTTTGTTTGTTTGTTTGTTTGTTTGTTGTTTTGACCAAAGATGCTTGCCAAGATAGCACATTTAATGTAGAATCCTTACTAATAAAACTTAAGGCATTAAGCAAATTCTAACTTTCAGAAAGGCTTCCAAGCAATTCGAGAAAGAGATGCAATTGGTGACTGTATATTGCCTTAAAAGTCAGTTATATATAATGACTATGCAGCATACTTTAATTAACCTTATCAACCTCAACATGCAAATACAATTCTATGAGTGTGTGTGTGTGTGTGTGTGTGTGTGTACAGCATAAATTCCTAGACATTCCCCCTCTGTTTCCTCGAGTCTTAAATACTGAAAGTGAACTTAATTTGCTTTTTTGTTTGTTTGTTGTTCTTATCCAGTCTCAATCAAGGTTTTACCACAGGTTTGCCATTTGATTTACTTTAGTAAATTGACTGGTATTCCTTTACATTATTGACTACCATGAGCAGCACATCAGGCAATATACTTTCAATATCGCTAGGGGGAAAAAATGTTCTCTGAGCTTAACCATGGATTTTAATTGCCAGCCTTAATTTGAAAATAATTGTTCACAGCAATTAAGTAAATGCCCCAATTTCATTAACAGACTTCCTAATTAGAACCTACAACATAAAACCACCAATGTTTGCTTCATTAGCTTTGATTTACTGTATCTAAAACCTTTTAAATAAAAAATAAAAAAGAATCCCAATCCTATTAGTTTTATCATGCACTAGTGCATTTCAGTTAATAATTGCTACTGAATTTGTGACATGTCCTGGGGAAATATTAATAATCAGAAGATTATATTTTACAAGTTGTTCCTTATAGACTGTGAGCCCAGAAGCTAAAGAAAGATGCACTTATTGAAATTTGAGCAGGGCATCTGCCACAAACTTTAAGAGCAGAACTGCATGTTTCAAAGAAGGTAGGGCTGGTGCCCAAAATGCCAGTCCTGCCCGTATTGTTTTTTATTATTAGCATTATTTATTAAATTTGTATTCTGCCCTTCACCCATAGATCTCGAGGTGGTGAGCAGCCTAAATGTTTCAAAATATTCCTCCAAGGAGCTCAAAGTGGTGGAATTAAACCCATGTCTCCCAGGTTCAACTTTAACACCACACACTAGCTGGGCAGAAACTTGCTGGCTGGCTGGGCATTGGCTCCAGCACTGCAATGCTTTAGGCCGACTGGGTGGTAGAACTCTGCAGTGTGATTGGCCCAGGAGCGAAAAGAAGAGCAAAGATGGAAAACCGAATCGGCATTGTTTTCAGGGTAAACCATTAAAGGGGCCTCAGTGGATGTCCTTGTCCAGAAGACAGTGTGGGCAGACAGGCCATAGGGTTTCTGGCGATGGCCTTAGGGACACCACCTTAGTAGATTGATGTCTTGGGGAGGCCATAATCCTTGGCATGTGTTTCAAGCCCTCCCACAGGAGACTGAAATGGATAAACACCCAATGGCTGAACCAAAGTTCATTGTACATCTGTAATCAAAAAAGTTGTGGCCATTATTAATTCCAGATAATTGTCCGTCTGTCTTTGTACTCTCCCACTTCACCTTAGAAATTGGGTCCTCCCTCAAAGAGGGCACGTGTTGCGGTGTCACCTGGCAATCAAACCCTAGTGTTGTGGGTGGGAACGCTTGGATAGCCACAACACCTTATTGGTAGGTCCTTCGATGCTGGGGTGTAATCTGACCAATGGGACGCTAGACAATTGATTGAGGTATCTACATAAACCCCATGCACGTGTCCCTGAGCTTCCTCTTTGGGCCAGTGCATCAGAACACCCGCCCACCTCTCCCTATATTGCGCTTGACCTTGCTATGCCGTCGTGTGTCGTCTGTCGTTGGGACAGGGGCACGGCAGGAATTTTCCCCACTTGGCTGATTGACTGTTGCCATTTGGGTTTCACCTGCCGCGTAGCAAATTGTCACAACTTGTAAGGTTGTGGGTAGGCTCTGGTTCAGGTGATAGAGGTGGCAGAACGCTCTAGCCATCCCTATGCGTGGGGTATTCTGTTAAAGGAATCCAGGGACTCAATGGTTTGGTCAACGCTGTGAGGGGTTGTGCCCGTGCCCGAGTCCAGGGGGACATCTGGATGGTGGACTAGCATGACCCCGTTTCCGCTGTTCCAGGTGTTTACCCTAGGCTGACCTATGCTGGTGCCCTGGGTCAGCACTACCTGCCACGGTGCAGGGTGCTAGTCGAAGCAGAACCTATGCAACCACTCACTTGCTGTAATCAATAAAGTTGTGGCCTAAATTCTGCCAAAAACCAAACCAAAAATTTGAGTCTTGTCTGAATTTATTTAAGGGGGAGGCTAAAAGGTCTACACACGCAATTAGAGCCGGGTGGGGAGACACTGCGACTGGGAACGCAGTCAGAGGACAGAGCATATTTTGTCCTTGCAGGAGTGAGTCCCATCTCCCAAAGCGATGAGGTATTTTCACATGCAAGGCTTTGAGCCACTCTTGCACTATTTATTTTTGATGCCTGATCCTTGCTCACGCAGAGGAGAAAGGGAGGAGGGGAAGCATTTGTGAAGCGGAGGAGCGGTTCTGGCCTATGCAGCTTTTACATTTGCATTACAAACTCCGATTGAAGCGTGAGCCGCTCTAAGCCTCCTAACTGAAGACGTTTGCAGCATCTATTTAAAACAGCATCGAGAGGAGCTTCTGCAGCATGACTCAAGGTTGCTTGTTCAGTTGCTGAAGTGCAACGGTGGCTTCCCTCAAAGGCGCTAATTTGTCAAAGTGAAATATATTTCCTGTCATTTAAATCTATTGCTTACAGCTGAGTAAATATTGTGTGGCCTCTTGATTTTCCTACAGACACATAATGCAAAGAAGAGCAGCAGCTTCGTGGAGCATTGGCTTCCATCTGTATATGTTGATTTCTATTTCTAGGCCGCTTTTCATTCAAGTAAATCCCAAAGCGGCTTTGCAACCAATGAACAGCAGTAGCAGCAATAAATGTTAACGGCAGAATATTGCAGTTACAGTACAGAACACCACAATTACAAGATCTAGGCCATTAAGAATTGAGCCTAGCGACTCATAATATATTGGAGAAATGCACAATAAAACCATTTAAAGAAATCTATAAAACAATGTTAAAAAGACAGCAGCTAAAAAGTAGTCTTAACAAGTGCTTTATTGAGGGGGGGCTGCCAGTATGCACCATCACCCTTCCCATCCCCTTTGCCTGCCTGCCTCCTCCACCATTGTTTTCTGCTCCCTGCCCACCAAAGTAGGTCTAACCACAAAGTGGCATGGCTACTTTCTTTTTCCTCCTTTCCTTTTCTAGCCGTGCCACTTTGTGACAGGGCAAAGCAGTCCTCTTCTACCCCCCCCCCCAGGTGGTAGAGGCGCTCATCTCACTTCAGGCCGAGGGAGCCGGAGTTTGTCCATAGACAGCTTTCTGGGTCATGTGGCCAGCATGACTGAACCGCTTCTGGCGCACAAAGGACCGTGACGAGTGCCAGAGAGCATGGAAACACCGTTTAGCTTCCTGCAGTAGTGGTACCTATTTATCTACTTTCGCTGGTGTGCTTTCGAACTGCTAGGTTGGCAGAAGCTGGGACAGAGCAATGGGAGCTCACCCCATTGTACGGATTCAAACTGCCGACCTGCCGACCAGCAAGCCCAAGAGGCTCAGTGGTTTAGACCACAGTGCCACCCACATCCTTGTTCATGTAGTAAGGTGCCTTGAGCATGATTTTAACTACGGAAAGACGGCATACTTGATGTACATATGTGTGCATGTATGTATTTGTATATTCTCACGACACCCACTACCTCACTGTCATTAAATTAATTAAAACACACTGCCCAACACTGCCGTGAATTTTCAGATTCCAGTGGGTCCTATCCTGATACTAACCATTCTTTGCCATCTTGAGCTACTTTGAGAAATTAGAACATTTTGGAAAAGGTGAAATTCCAAATGGATTAATGATTAATGAATAGTGATCAAAAGAAGGCAGGTGAAAATCTATCAGTAGAATTCTGGCATTAGCAGGGGGAAAGGCTAGGTGACTTTTGGAATCCCTTCTTCGATTTATCTCATCACAGATCTCTCTTGTCATCATGTTTGGCACTGAAACTGAGCAGCCTGGAATTAAAAATGAGAAAAGGGAATATACCTGTATCAAAATTCCCACCATAGACCAATACATTTTAATGAATTTAACAATTGACTATCACATATGAAAGGAATGAAATGAATATGAAATATCTACATCATCCAAAATTAATTTCATAAAGTAATGAAGTTTTGTGCAAATGTTAAAGTTCAATTAAAACAAAATGCTAAAGAAAGCTCTCTTCCCGGTTAAATGTTGAGACCCTTTAAAAAAATGGGTTTGAATACTCTCGATCCTAATGATGATTCTCAGTTATATTTCATCTTTTGGCTATGAAAATGTTACATGCAGAGACTGCCCTTTAAATCTACATGTTGCCTTGACCAATACAACCATCACTCCCCAAATCACATGTATTTCTGCTGAGAGCAGGGATAGTGGTGTGTGTATGTGCATGCATTCAATTAAGTTTGCATTTAAGGCTGGATCTACCAAATTAACACCTTTCTGAAACCGTATGAGACTCAAAACACAGCCATCCTTCAAAATTCACACTTATCCAATTTTTGTGTTGCAGTTCTATAACGAAAGATTACCCAAACCACCATATATTAGGGAAAAGTGTGTGGGGGATTGAATATATTAGTGAAAAATAACATACAGGAAGCATTATAATTGGTTGAACTTCTGTGAACATGGTGGGAAGCCAATTATCTGTTGCTTATAGAGCTAGCCTAAGGTGCTTTGCTGCCTGAGGCATCACAGCAAGGGCAGAGAGTTCTAACTGCACCTGTCCATATGCTTCCTTCCAGTGCAATTTTCTCCTTATATGCATACCTTTGTGCACAAATATGCCTAATACTGTATACACATTTCCCCCCTCATATAATGCATGTTTCTTTTCACTAATACAGTGGTACTTGGTTCCCAAACTTAATCCGTTCCGGAAATCTGTTCCAAAACCAAAGCGTTCTAAAACCAAGGCTTGCTTTCCCATAGAAAGTAATGCAAAATGGATTAATCCGTTCCAGACTTTTAAAAACAACCTGTAAAACAGCAATTTAACATGATTTTTACTATCTAAAAAGACCATTGGTCCATAAAATGAAAGCAATAATCAATGTACTGTACTATAAAATAAATAAGACAGCATTGTAGATGATAAAAAATTAAACAAAATTCTTACGTGCACTGATGATAGTCATTGTTTGGATGGGGGGGCTTTTATCCATTTCTGCAGTCACACAATCAATCAGTAGCTGAACTGGGTTCCACACAGTCACAAAAACAAGTCACCAAAATGAAGTCACAAGCCACAGTCTCAAGTCAGTCCCATAAAATCATATTCAAAAAAATGAAAAAGCCACACAAACCAAAACACAATTTTTTTTAAAGCAAAAACGAAAGCTCCAAATATCACCTCTGTGTTGCGTGGGTGCTCGGGACTCAACAGCCGACAGACTCAACAGGAAGCCTCTGATTAGCAGTGGGGGACTCAATTTACAAATGGAACACACTCAACAGGAAGCGGAACATGTTCTTATTCCAAGGCAAAGTTCACAAACCAAAACACCTACTTACGGGTTTGCAGTGTTCTATTTCCAAGTTGTTCATAAACTAAGCTGTTCTAAAACCAAGGTACCACTGTATATGGATTTATGTTGACACTTGAGGTTAGATCACAGCAATAGGTAGGGCTTCCTCTAATAACAGTTCAGAAACTACAGTTGGTACAGAAGTTAGTAGCCAGATTGCTCACTAGGGCAAGATGGTGTGAGCACCTGACTGCATGGGCTACCAATTAGTTTCCAGGCCCTATTCAATGTGCCAGTTTTTACCTATAATGTATTATGCTATTCAAGACCCTATTGACTTAAGGACTGTCTCTTCCCACATGAACTAGCCCAGACCCAGCGTTCCTCATCTGAGGCCTTTCTCTGTGTGACCCCTCTGAGAGAGGTGCAGAAGACGTTGACATGAGACTGGGCCTTCTCAGTGGTGGCTCCCTACTTGGCAGACCCTCCAAGTGTCCCTATTTTTCAGGGACAGTCAGGGATTTAGAAAAGTTCTTCCAATTTAGATTTGATCCCAGATTGTTCCACTTTTCCTTAGGACGTCCCTATTTTTATCAGAGAAATGTTTAAGGGTATGGAGTTTTGCAACCCCTGAGCCAAGGAGGTAAGTAACTATACAACCTTTAGAAAACATCTGAAGGCATCTCTGTATAGGGATGTAATGTTTAATGTTTTAGTATGTTTTTATACATGTTAGAAGCCGCTCAGAGTGGCTGGGGAAAATGGGTGAAGTATAAATAATAAAATTGGGTGGGGTATAAATAATATAATTATTATTCTTATTGAATCGGCTTTCCCTATTTTCATCAGAAAAATGTTGAAGGGTATGGAAATGCTGTTGTCTGGGTTTAGGTGCCAGCCAGGCAAAAACATTCTTATTCACCTTTGGTGGGTGGGGTGGAGTTGAATCTATATCTATCTATCTATCTATCTATCTATCTATCTATCTATCTATCTATCTATCTAATACACAAACACACACATTTAATTTTATTTGTTTTAACCTTGTTTGTAATGTTCTTTTTTATTAAATGTATTACAAATAAATTTATAACAAACAAGACTAATGTTCCTTTTGTGTAAGTTGCTTTGAGTTTCATTTTTTTGGGGAAAAGCAACTAATAAATATAAATAACAACAGTTGCAACATGCAAAAACACAGTACCCAGGATTCTCTAGGGGAAGCCACAATGGTATGATAAAGCTTTAAATCTACAGTGCAGATGGAGCCTCCCTCTGTGTGTGGCCTTGGAAGTTATATTCATGGAGACCTGATTCTTCAAGGCAGCTACTTATATTAGTCAAGTTTCATTATGGATATAAAATCTGAGCAAAAAGAACTAGAAACCAGGAGGAAAAAGAACTCTAGCCACAGCCTGAGAGAAAGATAAAAGCTGTAATTTCTGGTTCCGTAGGGGTCACTGAGAGAGGGCTAAGATGGTGTTCTGTATCCATATTGAATCTTTGCTGCAATCACAGACCTACTACAGCGACGCAGTGTGAACCAACTTTCCAACATGTTTAGAGGGGAAAGGCAGGGAAGAAAAGAGAAATGCACAAAAGGCAACAGGCAGAAAGATAAACATTTAAGCTAAAATAATTAGCTGGTGAGATCTATGGGAAAGCATAACGATTTCAACAAGCCTCCTGATGGAGCAGAACTCAGCATGGGGCAGATGGACTTGTACAAAGAAACTCCTTGCCTGTTATGAAGAATAGCACTCATGGAGGCAAAGGAATAGCCACACACTGGGAGCTCAGAAAAGGTCAAACTTTGAAGACTGCTAGCTAAGCTAAGTAGCATGACAAGAATACACCATCAATATTTTTTTTAAAAAAAAAAATTAAATTAAAAATTGGGGGTTTGTTTGCTGCAAAATGAAACTGGAAAATAGAAAACAGGACTTTTCCCTCATCACAACTTTTTAGAAATGTATTTTCACAAGAAGAATTATGATGATGTTCTTTAGTAATAATTTCCTGTACTTAAGTACAGCTGCTTATATGAATGGCTGCTCTTCTATGAAATGCTTTACTGGTGTGGGTAAAACAATCTCCATTAGAGAAGACTCATCTAATGGAACAGAAGTCTTTAATGGAAGGTAAAAGATAAAGGTAAAGGTATCCCTGACTGTTAGGTCCAGTCACGGACGACTCTGGGGTTGCATGCTCATCTGCTCAATAGGCCGAGGGAGCCGGCGTTTGTCCTCAGACAGCTTCCGGGTCATGTGGACAGCATGACTAAGCCACTTCTGGCGAACCAGAGCAGCGCACGGAAATGCCGTTTACCTTCCCACCGGAGCAGTATCTACTTGCACTTGACATGCTTTCAAACTGCTAAGTGGGTAGGAGCTGGGACCAAGCAACAGGAGCTCACCCCATCGCAAGGATTCAAACTGCTGACCTTCTGATCGGCAAGCCCTAGGTTCTGTGGTTTAGATCACAGCTCCACCTGCGTCCAAAATTGGAAGAGACACCCCAAATTCCCCTTTTTACCACTGAACTCATCTGAGCCTAAGTGACTGTAATGGATCTAGGAGTACCCCCAAGCTTATGAACCTCCTCTTTCAGACAGTGTAACCCTCTATACAACAGGCCCATCAAGTCTAGGGAACCGCCCTTAACATCTTATCTGGATTAAGCTTTAGTTTATTGGCTCTCATCCAGCCCATTACCAAGACAAGAACATCTACTGCCACATTGGAGATTTAAAGAAGAAACAGAACATATTGTTGACAATCCATCCCAAAACTCTGGGTGAGCCCCACCCCAGTAGTTTCCTGTATATGTTAACCAGCATGGGTGTGTGCATACAATTGAACCCTTCACATTGAAGGATACATGGGGCCAAAGAGAACTCCCCAAGCACCACCCTCTGAGGATGGCCACCCAAGTAGGATTGGAACTACCACGAAGCTGTGCTGCCCACTCCCAATTCAGATGGCTTATCCAGCAGAATGACATGGCTGATGGCACTGAAAGCCACTGAGATATCAAGGAGGATCAACGGGGACACATTCCCCCAACACTCTCCAACAGACATCATCACACGGCGTGACTAGGGTAGTTTCTGAACAAACACTGGGTCTAAACCATGATTGAAACAGGTCCAGAAAATCCGTTTCATCCAAGAGATCTGGGATTTGGCCAGCAACCATGGGCTCAAGAACCTTGCTCAAGAAGGCAACATTAGCAACTGACCAATAGCTATTTAGATTTTCTGAATCCAGGAAGCGTTTCTTAACGTCTTACCTCTGCCTCCTTTCTGCAGGTGGGGACCGCTCGCTTTCACAAGGAGGCACTAGTCACCTTGATGACACAGCTAAACATCATTTCCTTGCTAGTTTTTTTTTCCCCAGTAAGGAGGAGTAAGAGCACAAGTGGTTGTACAAACCAAGCCAAGCACCATGTCCATGTCCTCAAGTCTTACTAACTGAATATCGTCCAACACAACAGGACTAGGTGCTCTGGGAGCCTCTTGCAATTTAACTGTAGTTGCTTTGTGCTGTTAAGATACTGCTATTTCTCCCACAGAGATACAATTTGACAGAGTTCCCTGGGTAGATGGATTGACGACAGGGGTGGAGGAAACGGTGTGTGGTGGGGGCGGGCCGCCCCATGTGTCACCACTGAGGGGGATGACAAAATGCCAGGCGGCACTCACCATGGGGCCTGCAGCATGCCCGAGACGCGGTGGCTTTGCCGTGCGCAGCTCCACGCTGCCCCAAACAGTCCGCCCGCCGCCTCCCCTCAGCTGTAGGGTGGCTGAGTGGGAGGAGGCAGGCAGACTCTTTAGAGGCCCCATGGAGCATCCTGCCCTGGCTCGCCCCGCCCCATGGGTGACTGGCCCTACCCCTGGGTGCAGGACACATGTGCCGCCCCAGGCACCCGATCAACTTGCTATACCGCTGATTGATTGTTAAACCACTCTGCCAAGTGGAGCTCTGTGAGTGGAGCAACTCTCATCACCCTTAAACTACAGTCCCCAGGATTCTTTGGGGGAAGCCATGACTGTTAAAGTGTTTATGGTATTGCATTTCATGTAAAGTACATTTGGGGCCTAAGGGAGTTGCAAATGCTGTGCAATGAGTGACAATCTGCCGTTCAATCCTAACCATGTCCACTCAGAAGCAAGACCTCTTGAGTTCAGAAGTGTTTACTCTCATGCAAGTGGGTTAGGAATGCAGCCTGAAACAAGTGAATATAGGAGATACTATAAAGTCATTCAGAAGTTGTGTTAGTGTTTAGGAAGAAGTATAGCTTTTTAAATGTTTACTACACTTCATGAATAAAAGAGGCTGTGAGACAAATACTAGAAAACCTCCTTTGGGGATGTGAGTAGAAAATTACATGGTATTTAAACATACATTCATACGGAATGGATCAGAATGCAATCAGCTTTTCGAAAGTTCTCATCTGATTTGCATGAAATTTCAATTCAGTTGTGGGAAGATATTTTATGATTAACATTTTTTATGGGGCACATCATTTGTCATCTGGGTTATGCAGAGGCATTTTCCTGAATTATTATGATCATTATTACTCTGGAATGCAAAGGTGTTCAACGCTTTTTAAAAATTAAAAAAAAAAATCACAAATAAATCTTTTGGAAAGCTCCAAATAAAACTTAGATGTGATTTTAGAAGATCCACATGAAAATCAGATGTGAACACCCAAAACATTTAAGGCCAATTAATATCTGCACATATACCAGTTACAAAACAATTCCATATATGCTTTTTCAGAAGTAAGTCTTACTGTGTGCATAGGATTACTTGTAAGTGAAGCATGTAAATTGTCTCAATTAAAAAATAATAGGTTGGACCCAAGAGGAGTGTAAATCAAAATCCTATCATATAACTCAGTGAAACTCTGTTCTTGGTTGAGAAGCCCGATGGAAGGACATGAAATATGATGTGATTTCTGCAACAGGCAGAAAGAATAAACAGAAATGCATTTCTCAAAGGCATTCAGTTACAAATTTTTGGGTGCTTGAGAACTAACTGCTAACAAATCAAATATGAAATGACCCTTAAGGTGGGAATCCTCATTGATTCTCATCCACTGAAATCTAGCATAATTAGAAAAGAAACACATACATGAAATATGATAAATCCACACTGAATGTTTTCCCTTTGTAAAGGCATAGTTAGAGCACGTTGAGCATTTTCCTTTATTATTATTATTATTATTATTATTATTATCATTTCCATATCACTTAATATATTAAAAATATCTCTAAGTGGTGTATGGGAAATTGACTCAACAGACAACTTTAAAAAATTCAAAAATACACAATTACATATAAAAATGTTACATTAATATAGGGGGGGAAATCAATTCATTTTCCTTCAGACATCCTCTCTCTCAACTTCCTGGTTCTCACCCAGATTCCAAACAAACACTCAGCTCACTCATAAAAGCCTCACATCAAGAAGAGTTCCTGGAAACAGTGGACAACACCCTAGTCCAGAGCTTTCCAAACTTTTCATGTTGGTGACACACTTTTTAGACATGCATCATTTCACGACACAGTAATTTAGCTTTGCTAGCAAACCAGAGGTTTGACTGACCCCTTTCCAGAGCCAGGAGGAGTGCAGAGAGTGTTTCCGCAACAGACCCAGCGGCAGAGCATATGCCCGTGCTGCCCAGGGTGTGCACACTCCTGAGGGGGTGGAGGCACTCCCAAGGGAGGCAGGGCACAGAGGGTGCCCTCCCAGGCACGGGATAGCTGCTTGGGTGTGCAGAGCAGCGGCACGCCCTGCAGCCGGAGGCGGAGTGAGCCGCCAATGGCAGACATTTGGCGTGCCGCCTGCCCATGACTCTCAAACAAAAGGGGAAGGGGGTAATGCCACTGGGAAAGTGGCATAGCTCCCCCCTTCCCCTGACGGCTCAGGGTAGGCTTGGGAGTCATGGGCGGGCGGCGTGCCAAATGTCACCCCACTCAGCAAAGACACCCAGGGCGGTCCGCCCCTACCACACACTCCTTCCTCCGCCTCAGAACACACCTACTGTTAGGCTTCGGGGAATCAGCTTCCTCCCCCGTGGCAATAAATAAGAAGAGATCAAATGAAAGTAACGTCTTACCAGTTAGATTATTTAATAATCACAGTGAGAGACAAAGAACCCATCTACGTAGAATGGTGGTGCTCACAACTAAGACTCACACCCCCTCCGTCCCTATTAATCTACGTCACTCCTACATTTTGTAATCTGAGCTTGTACCCTTTGTGCTTTCTGTTCTGAAACTTTCTGAGCTTGTCTCGACCTTGAGGAGGGCGCTGGAAAAATGCTGTCCAAAGATTGCGAATCTGTTAACCCTCTCCCTTCCAGTGTTTCTTCTCCTAGCTGTTCCCCTTCCAGTATTTCCCAGCTTCTGCCTTCTGAACTATGCCCCTCTGCAAACCACTGTTCCAAATCTATACTGTCCTCCTGCTCCTGGGAAGATTCAGGATCAGGGGGAGGGGGGGCTCCCACCATTCCTCCTCAGTGCAGCCATCCTCAGCACGGTCCCTGACACTTACACACTGCAGCCGACACACTAACATGTTGCGGCACACAGTTTGAAAAGCTCTGCCCTAGTCTTTCACTATAGACTTGCTATTTATGGGCAGGTCCAAGGTGGATGGTGCTTCCTCAGGCTGCCCACAGCTGTGTTCCATTCAGCTTCTCTCCCCACATGCAGCTCCAGGTACAGCAGGTTTGTTTGAATTTCCCAGGTAGTCCAAAGGTTGAGAAGAGCCCTCCACCCTCCACTTACAGCTCTTTCTTTACCGTCTGTCCTCTCCTCCTCTTCCAGCTGCTTCATTAAGTGTAGTGTAACATAGTTTATCTGACTACCTTGATGGTACCTGCTGCTTCTGATAGGCTATTCGGTCCGGAAGCTTGAAATCAAGAGGATAAAATGGAATGTTAAATTCTGATATACCGGTAAGTGCTTATTTTAATATATAAGTTTATTTTTGCACTAGTTCAGGTTGATTGCATTAATTTCAATGTTTAGCCACGTGGATGAACTCCAAAATCTTTATGATGCCTCCAATACACAGGTAAACAAGACTTTGCAGTTTGAAAGGATACATGTCCTGTTCTTAAATATAAAACAGTTTGCACCATCGAGCTGCTATGCAGGCAAAAGATTCTTGGCAAAGTTTTTATCATTGCTTTTGTGTCCTTTGATGGAAACACAACAGTTTCCTCTGCCTTATCTGTGTGAGCAGATAACATTTGTAGTTATAGCTTTAAGAAGACCATTCTGAGGTACTATCTTGAGATCTGGCTAAAAGTAGGAATATCCATTTTGTCCTGTATATTGCTTGTAAAAGCTAGTAAAATGGCTTTATGCTTGACAAAGTAGGAATATTACTGGTACTTCATAAAGAAGATCCCAATGTTGGTGGATATTTTCAGATAATCTGTCCCCATTTTTGGCACTAAATTTACATTAATTTGACTCATGTTTTATCTATAGCCTTGCCTACGCTGAAGTTCACTGTGTGTTTGAGGCTGTTTGTGTTCCCATTTAATTTTGCGTTGCCCACATGACATTACCCTCAAGCAACATCAGTCTTGTTGCTTTCCCCCTGTAAACTTAGATTTACCTGATACGGGGATAATCTGAAAAGCTGGAGAAAACTGGACTCCAAACCCCTCCACTTAGTATTTCTTTTGGTGTTTCAGAGCGCGTGGATCAATCATTACTTTCTCCTACTCCCGTTTGCATTCCCTCTACTTCCTCAGTGCTTTCATGTCCTTTCCAGCCATGTTTGTAACAATTTCCAGCATGCTCCCTGAAAGGAATATATATATATATATATATATATATATATATATATATATATATATATATTTCTTCTTTTGATCCCTGAGATTGCACAAAACCAGAAAACTGCACAAGCAAACCACATAAAAATTTTTGACACCAGATATAATGTGCAGCAATCTGAAAAGTGTGTGCTCAGAATTTACAATTGATTTCATTCCTTTCCAGCCCTGCTGAAAGCATAGCCGTATATTTCCTTTGATCCTTCAGATTTGCAAAAAATAAAAACAAATGAAACAAATAATAATAATAGAAGATTGCACAAGCAGTTCTACGGTTGTCCAACCAAGATGTGCATGAACTATATATGCACATGCCCTGCCATGGGTAGATAAACTGCTTCACACTCTCTGCTTTTGGTTTGTTGCCAAGTAGTTCTTCTCTGATTTTCTGTTTTAAAGAAATACACTGTTAAGCAAATATACTTGATACAGTACTATACATGGGTGATATCCCAAACGAACTTATTGTGACTTCTTGGGTCAGGTCCAATATCTACCATAAGCTCAGAGTTAAGCATCTGGCAAAAGGGAATTTTAACAAAGGTTTCCAGTGCTCTCCTCTATGTGTCTGCTCAGAAGTTGAATGGGATTTCAGCCCCAAAGCATTTTGAAAATTAATTTGCTGCATTGCATATTACAATTCTGGACACGTTGTCACACTCCAGCATGATCAATAAAGGAATTCAAGACCAGGGCTATGTGGGAGACTGAGGAACAATTTAGGGTTGCCATATTTTGAAGACCAAAAAAAGGGACACATTTGCCGACTTCTACTTTTAACTATGGATTACTATGATGACTCTCATTTTACATACCCATGAAAAAGAGGATTTGTCCTGGAAAAAGAGGACATATGGCAACCCTGCAATGATAAAATCATAGAATTGTAGAATTGGAACGGATCCTGATGCTCATCTACAATGCAGGAATCTCAACTAAAGCATCAGTGACAGATTGCCATCCAACCTCTGCTTAAAAACCCCCAAGGAAGGAAAGCCCACCACCTCCCAAGGGAGTCGGTTCCACCGTCTAACAGCTCTTACTGTCAGAAAGTTCTCCCTGATGTTGAGTCAGAAACTCATTTCTTGTAACTTGATTCCCTTGGTCTGGGTCTTACCCTCCAGAGCAGGAGAAAACAAGCTTGTTCCATCTTCCATGTGACAGGTCTTTAGACATTAAGGGATGGAATCTCATTAGTGTTCTTGTGTTTGTGGAAGGCCTTTTGATTCACCAGACACATCTGCTAATCTAACCACTTCTGCCTTTCCCATTCTGCCCCCATGTCATCTTTCACTGTGTTAGATCCCCATCTTTCTAAGAGTTGCTATTTGGAGGGACTGCAGGAGAGGGGCAATTGGCAAAAAAACAAAAACAAATCCTCCCTCCAATCTTCCATTAGCAGATTTCTCCCCTGGATCAATATCCCTCCCATGAGTGCAAGTGTGCCTGTTGGATTCCACCAAAGGTGAACTTAGTTATCTGTGTTACCCAATGAATTATATGTGACAGAATTTCATTGTTTTTGCTTTGAGAGCATAATCAAGTAAATAAATATATTTCTATCTCAGTTCTTGGGTAAACACTCAAAGCGATTCATATTAAAAGTCAAAACTGAAAAAGTGCATGCCCCCCCCAAAAAAACCATCAGCATACAGTCATATCTTGGTTTTCGAACAGCTTAGTTCTTGAACGTTTTGACTCCCAAATGATCGAAACCCAGAAGTGACTGTTCCAGTTTTTGAACGTTCTCTTGGAAGCCGAACGTCTGACAGGGCTTCTGTGGCTTCCGGTTGGCTGCAGGAGCTTCCTGCAGACAATCAGAAGCCACGCTTTGGTTTTCAAACACTTTGGAAGTCGCATAGACTTCCAGAACGGATTCTATTCGACTTCCAAGGTACGACTGTATTAGGTTTAAAAAGTAGCTCTCCCATTTGGAGAACTTTGTGGCATATATTTGTTTAACAGAGTTCAAATAATGTTTCTTTCATGAACATTTGGTCAGAGAGAAGTTGTTCTCTTAGTTTTGCATTGTTCTTAGTTTATGGATTCTTTCATTCACAGAAAGGGGAAAAAAACGCATAGTTTCTTTTTTTTTTTACTATATGGGCAGACCAGGCCTTGTTTTCACACCCCACACAAATGCATTTGTACAGTTCAATGTGTCGGACTCATTGCAATCTGTCACACATAAGATTGAGGTTAAATAAGAAAGGTCATTCTCTGCCACTCTGGAAGAAACACATCAATTTAAAAATTCTGGAGACTTAACGCAGCAAAGGTGGGGGGCATTCCAACAATAGAGCTACCTATTTTCACAATTTAGACCCTGTAGGTTCATCATGAATGTCATGTGTCAGGGAGTGCATTAAGACAACCAAGTACTAGGATTGCTCTTCAAGTAACCCATCAAATATAGTTTAGCTTGTGTAAACACTTTGAAATTGCAATACAAGCAGTTCTGGCTCTATAGAAAAGGAGCAAAGCCAGTATCCAAAAGAACACGCACATACAGGGGGAGACCTCTGCAGGTGTTGAGAATTTTTGGAAACGTGCCTAACATGTTTTTAATGCAAAACCCTTTTATCAATGACAGCTCCCTTTGCTTCGTTCTTTCATAAAGTGGTGACTCTACCTAACAATACTGGAGGCACCATGATCACTTTGCGAAGGAATAACATAGGGAAGGTTAAAACTAAGAGACCAGCAGCCAATGCTTCAGCCTTCCCACTCCTTGCATCTTATGGCGAGGTGCAGCTCTTTTTCATCTTCATCATTCCTCTCAGATAAATGGGTAGAAGAGACAGACAGAGAGCAAGAGCGAGAGAGAGGTCAGATTTCTTTTCTGGTTCGGATTGAAATCTAAGCCGGTGAAGAACTTGAGGGTTGTAATGCTCACCACATGTTTAAGGGAACATTACGTGACTCAAAGAATGAAGAAACACAGCTGCAATGAAGATGCAGCCCAATAGCAAGGAGTACCAATCTTCTTGGATAGAGTGCACATTTTGAATGTTGAGAATGGCAGTTTTGAGACTGGTGCCTGGGCATCAGTCACAGAATAGCTATCAGAAGGTATGTTGCACAACACAAAATGCCTGTCACATTTAAAAGAGTGGAACAAGAGATAGGATCACAAAATGGGTGTGCCCCCAATCCACCACACACACACATCCAACTAAAAAGGCACCTATATAATCTACGACCTTATTTACTGACTGACAGACTATGTTTGCACCTCTCTGGAATGGAAGGGTGGGTGTCCAGTCATGGCATTCAGTGAAATGTGGCCATGTTTAAGGGGGCACGTTCCATGCAGAAGTAGCATAAAGTCTCACATTCATTGTGTGTTTTTGAGGAAACTTTTTGCAGCTGCCATTGGAGGTACTGTCAGCCATAGTTGCACAAGAAGCACCATGTTTGTGACCCCAGCCCTAGATGATTAGTGGCAGGCCTCACATGATCAATGCTTAACTACATACATTTGGATACATTTTCCAAAAGTGAGAGCCTTCCCATCTCTTGAATTTGCACCTCATTTGGCACTGAGATTTGTATTATATGCTCCAAAAATCAGCTTGCTACTTCATTGATTTACTTATTTGGAGTTGGTTTTTCTTTTGTTTTCGTGCACGGGACCACATATTTTTTCTCCCTGGAAATCTAAAGAGATAATGAAATATTAATTACAGCCACACACCCAAAATACACATGACCTTCCACTGAACTTAAGCAATGATTACGAGGGAAGCTGAATGAAAGAAACGATAAAGCATAAAACCTATTAAAAGACTGTAGGAATTAGCCCAAACTCGCTGTAATGTATGTGTTCAATTATATACGCGGGGAGGACGGAATAAACAATTGATGTTGAATGTATTAGTGAGAACCATTAACAGAATGAAAGGAATTGCTTTAATTATAGATTGTGTTTTACTGAAGGAAGAAGTGGGCGGTATCCAACTAAACAGTTCCACTAACGCAATGACTTTTCGCTATGCAATGGAGCTTCCCTTTCCTCTCCTCTCCCCCTGTGTCCCCCTGTGCCCCCTAAATCTGTTCTGGGTCTCCCCCCAACCATCTGAAGCATATTTAGGGAGTCACACAGAGGTTGGTGTGACAAGAACCATTAGCACTAAGCTAGCACAGAGAAGTAGCAAGCCCCATCCTTTGGGGCGATTAAATGTTGCAATCACTTCCAGTGCTCATTGCCTACTCCCTGTGAAGCAAGGGTGCCAACTTGAATAAAATATTGGTGGGGTGCAGGTAAGCCCCACCCCACATAGTAAATCACATGATGTGGCGCACACACCATTTGAATGGCAATGCCCATCAACTTTGGGAGGTGGGTTCAGCCCCCTCAATTTTTTTTTTTTTGGGGGGGGGGAATGTACCTCAGCCTGTACGTTTTAGCCATCTACATGCTGGCCACATGACCCAGAAAGCTGTCTGTAGACAAATGCCAGCTCCTTCGGCCTGAAAGTGAGATAGGCGCCGCATCCCATAGTCGCCTTTCACTGGACTTAACCCTCCAGGGGTCCTTTACCTTTTCTACTTTTATGTGGGGATTTCTGGGACCTTCTGCTTTACTACTGATCTAACCCCCACCCGTCCCAACCCCATGCTGGGGGCAAACATTGGCAGAGTACAGTGGTACTTCTAGTTTCAGACTTGATCTGTTCCGGGGTGCTGTTCGCACCCCGAAAAGTCTGCAAATAGAGTGCCACTTCTGCGCACCGCACAGCACGATAGAGCACTTCTGTGCATGTGCGCACAGCGAAACCCAGAAGTATACACTTCCGGGTTTGCCACGTTCGTATCCTGCTTCTTTGGGAGAACATCAACTTCTGTACTTCTTTCGTTCGCATACATTCACACAGAAACGATAGCGCTCCACTCCTCTGTTGCATTCAGGGAGAGAAAGAGTAATCTAACACTGTCGCTTCTTCAGTGTTCATGTGTTGTGTGTTGGCGAGTGAAGTCACACACAAAACAAAATGGAGACTGTAATAAGATACCTCCCAAGCATCAGCCTGAAAAGCGAGATGCGCGCCACACCCCATAGTCACTTTTGAATGGTTTTAACCATCCAGGGGTCCTTTACCTTTTTTAAAAAAAAACCTTTTTATCTCCCATGTGACCCAGAGTTAACCAATCACATAAGAGTTACTGGGGAACATTCCGGAATTAAACACACAGTGATGCATTTAAGCATTCCCAATTTCAGGGAATTAAATAATTATAAAAGGGTAAAGGTAAAGGTACCCCTGACCGTTAGGTCCAGTCGCAGACGACTCTGGGGTTGCAGCGCTCATCTCGCTTTATTGCTGAGGGAGCCGGCGTACAGCTTCCGGGTCATGTGGCCAGCATGACTAAGCCACTTCTGGCGAACCAGAGCAGTGCATGGAAACGCTGTTTACCTTCCCGCTGGAGCAGTACCTATTTATCTACTTGCACTTTGACGTGCTTTCGAACTCCCAGGTGGGCAGGAGCTGGGACCGAACAACAGGAGTTCACCCCATCGCGGGGATTCGAACCACCAACCTTATGATCGGCAAGCCCTAGGCTCTGTGGTTTAGACCACAGCGCCAACAAATATTGGGGGAAGACTATCACCTAGCCTTCTTTGTGGGCTTTCTAACATAATATGGAGAATCACTCTTGGAAAGCAAATGCTGGACTAGATGGTTTTTGCTTAGTTCCAGGAATGTAATTGTTATGTTGTTTGAAGGCCACATTTAATGTATTTTCTGTTTATTTTGCTTTATCTTCCTATCTTTTCCAGAAACTTTTCTGTCCGATTCATTTACAGTGACAGTGATAGCTCTGCCATTTGTGGTAAAGTTGTAATGATCCACCCAGAACATACAGGAAAGGCTTGGGCTTTAACAACAAATAAATAGATGTTTTACTTGTTTGTGAGTTCTCTTTTTAAAAATAATAATAATAAAATGCTAGTAGCTTCTGTAACTGTTAGTATAATAACACTATGATTTTAAGGAATGCTGGCATTCAGCATCAGTCATCTTCAGAATACTTCAATTCATTTTTTTCAATTATTTTTTATTTTCCTGCGCTGGAAAAGTTGCTAGCTAATTAATGTATTATCTTGGAGATCTGACATTTTGCGCCAAGTAATTCTTCCGAAATGTCTGGTTCTTATGTTTCATTTTCAAAGTCTGTTAGAGATAAATCTATAAAGCCTTTTGCTGTTGATGGGGGTAGCTGCTTAAGAGAGCACAATTGTTTCTAAGAATCAGAATTCTTTCTGTTTTAGCAGTGATTTGACAAGAACGTTCTTTGCAATGTTCCTATTTCATCATGTATTTATCTTTTTCAGTAGAGATAAATAGACTCAAAGTACAAAAGAATAAGTAATGAAGTAATTCTATCTGAAATGAGTGAAGGGTGACATCTTCAATTACAATATGAACTATCCTTTTGAATGACAATGTGATTTAATAGAAACCTGATACTCAATAAGCCCAGTATTCTGTGCCAGATCCAAGGCTATATAGCTTTATTCTTTCCTGTTAAAAATGATCAGTGTTTCCCTTCCAGCAGTGTAGGATTTAGTTCGGTGGAGGTGGTTCCCACACACAAGGTGCGAAGCCAAGGGGGTGCAAAACTGAGAAGTTCCGTAAGTGAAAAGATCCATTTGGGGGCACTAAATTTTGGCCAAACTCAGGCACAATATTACCAAAGATTAGCAAAGTCCTCCCTTGCTTCCAGAATGATATTGTTATATATACACATGCACCCCAGTTCAGAGCACTGAGAAGCTTTAGGGGTACAGTTCTCACCCAGGAGTCAGTCTCCTGTGAATGAGACCACCTATTTACAAACATACAAACTGAGTGTTAAATGAAAATTGATAGTGTTAATGTTCTGGCAGATACTGCTCCCCCATAGGGGGTTCCTAGGAGACCACCAATACTGTAAGAAAAGAAAAGAAAATCTCCCCAAGAACAACTCAGGCTTCTCTCCATCTTTCAGCCTGACCCCAAAAGCTTCAGGCTTAGCTTACCCTCCTCTTCTGGCCAGGCAGAACACAAGAGAGAGTGCCGTCTTCCAACTTTTCTGGCTTATGCATCAGCTGAGTTTATAAGAGGAACATCTCTGGGCAAGGTTCCTATACTCCTGCTAATCCTGGACCATTTGTCACGTGTGGAGGAAAAACTTAAACATGTTGCAGAGTTCCCCAAAAATAGACCAGAGGCAATTGTACTTCATCCAGCAAAGCTTTACTGCTACTGAAGGCAAATGAGAATAATGGTCACAAATCCAATACATTCAGGACTGGCACAGTCCATAAGAAATCCAGTTGCAGCAGACTTAACTTAAAATTTAACAATAACTTATAATAAGACTAAACATTATATACGAACAGAACACCACACCAGAGCAAAGAGATAGAAAGAGAAAGTACCGGTAAGTGAAACCCAGGCAACTTCTGGCCTGACTATTGTAGTCCGCATGACCTTGACAGAAAGATAATAAAAACGGTTTAAACTAGCTGTACTCAGCTTCTCAGAAGGAATAACCCAAACAAGAACCTTCCTTCACACAGAGATGAAGCCTTCTAGGACCCTCTTGAACTAAGCAGAACAGGAAAGATCTCTACACATTTCTGCAATAAGAAATGCAAACTGACACCTTTTACCACCAGAGTCACTGGGTTAAAAGAGATCACGTGACACCCCACACCCAAAACAGCACATTCCATTCTGACATCCCCTTATATACCTATTTTGAATATTGTCCACATTGTCTGAGACTCTGGAACTCAAGCAACTTAAGACTTTAATGGCTAGATCCAAAATGCAGAACCTTAAGTTGTCATTCATTGTATATGGTTAGTCCATTGGCCCTTTTATTTTATTTGTTCATTTATTATAACTCTTAGATCCTCTGAAGCTCTCAAGGTGGTGTACATAGTTCTCCTCCTTGTGGGGAAAAGGTCTCTGATCTGGGAAGGGCGTATGGCTTGGGGAGAGTCCCAAGAGCCACATTTGGTTCCTGGGCCTGAGATACCCACCCCAGTTCTAACCAATGCACCACACTGTCTCTGTCACAAAAGGGAATAGCGCTTTTCAGCAATGGCCTCTATAACAGGCAGACATCACAATGCCTTTTATTACTGTCCCTGTATTATTTGTGTGGCATTTATGTTGGCTAGTTTTAATACTATTGCTCAATTTTGCTTTCATTTTACACATTTCCACCCTGGGACCTTCAAGTTAAGAGTGGCATGTGAATAAATAAAGTATGTATCTGGATTGACCAAATTAAAAACAAAAACTTAGAGCATGGCTTTCCCTCAGACTGTTTCTCTAGCTCCTAATTTTGACACGTGACCTCAGGGACACTTAGCCAGAGAACTTGATTCTGAGACAAACAGCTATTTGCCATCAGTCATATCTGTCATCTGTCATGGATGATTTAGCTGAGATTCCTGCATTGCAGGGGGATGGACAAAATGACCCTTGGTGTCCCTTCCAACTCTATAATTCTATGATTCTACAATTCTTTGATATATCACATTAAAAGTGTGTGTGTGTGTGTGTGTGTGTGTGTGTGTGTGTGTACATACATACACATTTCTGAATCTCAGATTGGTAGGAATAACACATAGAATTGGATAAAGTGGGCAAATTATCTATTTGGATAAAATCTGACAAATTACCTATTTGGATAAATACAATGGGGTAGGAATCACCTTTTACAAATGTGTGAGTAGTTCCCTTTCCCTACCAGATGGTCAGAAGCCCCATCCATTCTGTCAGAATCTATTTCTTTTTATTTAAAGCTCAGACAAAATACCAAATGGGGGAAAGGCAATTGCTGGAGACATGCTAGCATAGACTAATGTTTATATTGCATTATCTGACTCTTTGCTTCAACAGTACCTGATCCCAATTTAAGACCCTTGATCTGATCCGGGTTTGTAACATTGCAGAGCTATTACCTCCGCTCAAAGGATTTTACACTGTTTGTATTAGAAATAGATAAGTTGCCAGGCACATCATAGTGGACTTGACCCCATACTGAGAAATAAGTGTATTTTACAATCCACATTTGCACCATAGCTTTGTCTTTTTGCTAGATTTATTAATAAGGAATGAATCACATCTAACCACTATAACTGGACAATTGGGCTATCTCTGGATAGGCAACATTATCAAGGACAAATAATTTGGTAGCACAAAGGTCCGTAGCCATGGGGAGGACGGCGGAAGGGGCCTGTCTGTTACCTAAAAAAACCCACAGCTTTCCCTGGCTCTTTTCAGCACCAATGCGTAAGGAAAGCAGGCTGTTATCATTACAGTTAATTGTTTAGTAATAAATAAATCTGAACTTGTCTGCCTTCTGCTTTTCAGAACAGAGGCCACATTCATGCCACACATTTAACACACTATGATACCCCTTTAAACAGTCATGGCTTCACTCTAAGAATTGTGGGAGTGGCAGTTTCCTAAGAGTGCTGAGAATTGTTAGGAGACCCCCTATTCCCTTCCCAGAACTCCAATTGCCAGAGTTCCCTGTGAAGAGAGATTGATGGTTAAACCACTCTGGAAAATATAGCCCTGGGAGGGGAATAAACAACTCTCAGCACCCTTAATCAATACATGTCCGAGAATTCTTTGGGGGGAAGCCGTGAGTGTATAAAGTAGTGTGATAGTTTTTTTAATGTATGGTGAGAATAATGCTCAGAATCAAGCAATTTTACCGCTCGCAATTTAATTATCAAGTTTGCACCCCAATCTTCCCCCAATGATTTTGAGGTAGATCAGTCTCATTTCATCCTCTCAGTGTCCTTGTGAGACCGAGTAATATCAACATGTCCAAGGCTTGATGGATGAGTAAGATTTGAACCTAACCTTAGAGTGTAGTCCCTGCCAAACACCGATTCTACTGTCTTTGTAAAAAAATCACCTCACTTATGTTTTCCCTATTCTATTACTTGTTTTATACAAATAATAATTGCCACTGAAAATATTCAATTTTATTGCTAGAAGCAGAAATTCTATTGATTTTAAATGTTTTCAGGTTGCTTCTGTATATACAGTGGTACCTTGTTTTTTGAATGTCTCCATTGACAAACATTTCGGAACTCAAATGCCGTAAACCCAGAAGTAAATGCTTCGGTTTTTAAACACGCCTCAGAAGTCAAACAGTAAACGCAGCTTCCGCTGAGTGCAAGACCCTGTCGGCTGTCAGCTATTGAGTTTCGGTTTTCAAACGTTTCGGAACTCAAATGGTCTTCTGGAATGGATTATGTTCGAAAACCAAGGTACCAAGGTATATTGTTAGTCTGTGGACAAGATGGTTACAGCTGTGCGGTCAACTACATACTCTCTCAAGTCTTACCCAGCATGGCTGATTTAAATGAGGGTGTTTGTGACCAGTGGCAAACCTGGGCTTCTCAAATTTCAGGGGCATCCTGTGTGATGCCAAAATCTGGCTCCCCCTGACTCCTGTCTTCCTTTGTATGTCATAGCTGTGGTGACCCCTGAGGTGCCCCAGAAACTCTGTGCCTGGTTGAACTCACCTAGATCCACCTTTGTTATGACTAGGTATGTTCAGTGGGTTGTGACCACCCCTTTCTGTGAAAATGTATCTAATCTGGAAGCAACCCTCGGGTGGGGGGTCCTTCCCTGTTGTGGAATTGTCTTCTCCTATCATTGCTGGTTTAGAATGGTATCACCAAAACTTAAGGAGATGTAAGGCAAGAGTGGTAAAGGATCTCATCTGCATGCAAAAGGTCCCAGAACCAACACTTGGCATCACCAGGTAGGATAGAAGAGACCCGTCTAAAAGCTTGGAGAGGTGATGCCAGTCGGTGTAGAGTAGACAAAACTGAGTTAGAGGGGCCAATGGTCTGATTCAGCATAAGGCAGTTCCTTGCCAAATGATGGTTGTTTAGTCGATTATACGGCTTGATTTAAATATTTTGATTTGAAGCGCTAAAGGGGGAAAAAAGTAATTAATAACTATTGGCTGTCAAACCAATAGCCTTAATTAAGATGGACTTCCTAAATCAAAGCCCATTCAAATATTCATATTTTGTAAAATCAAATTAAAATATCCATTAATTGAAAAAAGATATAAATAAATTCAATTTGGAAGGGGGAAAAATGTACTCCTTCACCTCTAATGATGATGCGGCTTATGGCAGAGAACATTTCTCCTTGCAAAGTAAAGGATAGAAGCACGGCACAATGACAAACAGGATGGAATGGGTGCAGGGAATAAAACCATAGAAGAAGAAAAAGCTAGAAAATAAATTATAGGAAAAAATGATATGATGCACACTTGCTCAAACATCCTCTTTTGAGATTGATTATTTTTCCAAGGTTCATAGAACACTATGATTCTAGCAAATCAGCCATTTAATTTGAAAAGGAATTAAATTCCACAGTGACATTTATACGCAAACTGACAGTATCAACTGGAGTTAAAGTGCATACTTTTTTAAAACAGGCATTAAGTTATGTTTGGGCAATAAATTGAAGTAAAAAAGAAAATCTGATTGTTTGCACCCAAACCCTTGATGTTTATATTTTCTTTTTTACATGAATTCTAGAAAATCCTTGGAATTCAGGGCAGAAAGAGGTCTGCAGGCACAAAATTTACAGACATTAATATTATCAACATGTTAGCCTGTCTGCTAGATTATCAGAGGCCTCATCTGCACTACATATTTAAAGCACTATTATAGTACTTTCAACCATCATGGCTTTCACCAAATAATCCTGGCAACTGTAGTTTGTTAAGGGTGCTGAGAGTTGTTTGGAGACCCCTATTCCCATCAGAGAGCTACATTTCCCAGACTTTACTGGGAAGAGGGGTTGACTGTTACACTATGATGCACACTTCTAAGTCCTGGGGATCTGAGTCATTTTGGCTTGTCATGATGTAGAATGCTTTGATTTCATTTTTTAATCCATGGAGCTCAATTCTTATGCTTGCACACACACACACACACCATATCTTGGGTAGGGTTAGTAAAGCAACAGATATGTACAGGCACAATAAGGAACTTTTTCAAAGTGAACACTGCCTGCAGGTTGACTTAACTTGGGAACAATTTCATGCTGTGAGTGTTCACTAAATACTTGGAAGGTTCCCAACAAAAGAGGGGACAGGTGTGGGCAATTGCTTTCATATTTACAAGGCATAATCATCAACACCTGTCCACCATCCAGCCTCTGCAGCACCATATGTTTATGTCATTACTGAATAGCATGGAATAAAGTCTGGGACCAGTTTTGCCCATGCAAAAGAAGAAGAAAAAACACTGAGTGTCCTACAGCCAGAGAAAACAAGGATGCATGGTTAAGCACTGGGGTTGTCACAAATTCATAATGCTTATGCGTTGTTCATACTTCAGAAACTTTGACCATGATAACAGAAAACATATAGATGGAGTTTGCTCCTGTTTCATCTTTTTGCTAATATCTGTACCATTTGCTACTGTGATGGGTTAAATCAAACACTTAGGCAATCTACATTTACTGTAGATTGGTGAGGGTACTGAGTATTCTCTAGGAGAGCTCTCTAGCCTCATCCCCAACAGAAATGTATTTCCCAGAATTTCCTGGGAAGAAGAGCATATTAATCACCTGAAATATGTTCTAGTGGTGGCATTGAAATTTGTATTTGCAGGCTCAGAAATATGAAATTGGGTGTGTCATATTCTGGTCCATTTCAGAATCCCAAAGGCAATTAAGCTGGGCATATGTTTCAGAACCATGGATAGATCCAAGTGAGAAACTTGCTCCACAAAGGTTTGAGAAATGACTGAGTCTTTTTAATCTGACAGATCACCTCTGAGACTTTCATCTTAATAGCAAGGCTAAACTAAAAGTTCTTCTGAGGATCAGATGCAATGAAAACTAGATTTAGCACTTCCTTCCTGCTTTGCCTGCCACACTCTCACCTCCAGAAACCTCCTCCACACTCCTATTTACCTTTGTTTAGCAGAAGGTGGGTATGAGGGAGGGAGGGAGGTCTTTCTCTCTTCCACCTTCCTTCTCTGATGCCCGACATCCTGCAAAGAGCAATGGGAAATGTAGTTCCCTCTCTATTACTCTTTCCCTCCATTAAACTAACAAAACTAAGGGTGGGTGGGTGGGTGCCAGAGATGGCAGATGATAGGAGATTTGGATATGGGAACCAGAACCTGACGCATTGGGGCATGACAGGCTTGGAAGTGGAACTAGTATTAACCAAGATATTTGGTTAATGTGTTTTCTTTTCCTGACTGGGAGAGTTCTGTCTATCACTAATCTGTGATGATTATATAGCCCTGTATCATTGATCAGTGTACTACAATCTAATTGCCACCACCCTTGTATCATTTCAATACTGGTAGCTGAATTTTCCTTTGGCATATAAGCTTATACAAAGGACATTGCTTTACAACAATGATTTTTAAAAATCCAGGGAAATTGGAGTTTGCCTTTCCTAGGGAATCATTGCATTGCACATGTCCTACATGCCTTGCTATATGGTTTCATGTGGTCTTGCTAGCTTAAGCTTGCATGTTTTATGATCTACCAAGGCAACACAGACCACTTGCCATGTATGGGTTCTACCCTTTGTTTGACAACTACCTCTGTAGTCCTAGAAGATAGAAAAAGCGACAGATTTGAGCTTCAGAAGGGCCACTGGTGGGCTGTTCAGCTCTTTTAACTACTGGAAGGCTAAAATGAAAACTGGCATCAGACTTCATGGAATTTATCAACATTATCTTAATGGTTTAGTTCTCCCCTGCAGTACTATCTTCCATTAACACCCAGACACATTTATTCTGGGATAGATGAGGAAACATATATCAGCTTATTTTTTCTGCACAGTACACATATATAAAACTGGAAAACATCCTTCAACCTAGATATCAATTGAGATACGATAAAAGGGTCATTGTTTTTAGAAAGAGCATAAATAAGCCACTCTAACAAGTCCACCTCCTGAGAAATGCTGAAAAATATTTACTTCTCAACTTGTCCAGCCTCTATTCACTCCTCCTGTCTTGGAAGCTAAAGCAGACAGTGGACTGAATTTCATTACAGATACAATTTGGTGTAGCATTTAGAGTGTGGGAATAGCGCCAGGGTTCAAATTCCCTCTCAGCCATGAAGCTCACTGGGTGATCTTGGGCCAGTCAAAAATCTCTCAGCGTAACCTTCCTCTATATCTCCAGCTCCATACAGTGGGACCTCGACTTACGTTCCGACGCAATTTTCGTAAGTCGAAAACATTCATAAGTCGAATCCCCATAGGAATGCATTGAGCGAAAAAAAATTGTAAGTCGAAAAAATCCTATTAAAGCGGCCGCGACTTCCATTCGTAAGTCGAAAAATTCGGTTGCAGCGGCCATTTTGTTTCTCCCAGAAGTCATTCGTAAGTCGAAAAACACGTAAGTCGAATCGCTCGTAAGTCGAGGTCCCACTGTATCTCTTTATCTCCATTTCCATCTCTATATATCCATATTTCCATTTCTATATCTCTATCTCCATCTCCATCTCTATATCTTCATCTCCATCTCTCTATATCTCCATCTTCATATTTCCATCTCTATCTCTCCATCTCCATCTCTACCCAAATAGATCTATAGATTAGAATTCTTTAACTATGCAAAATTCCATAGTGATTTCATAGGGGTAGGCTGCCCCTCCACACTATTCAGTGCTGATGCCTGTAGCCCAGAAGACCACAGGCCTCACTTTCCTTAGCACAGAGGCAGATATAGGGGAGTGTGACTGGGTCAGTCACACTGGGTGCAGAACATCAAGGGTGCTGCCAGCGGTGGAGCAAACTGATCGGGCGCCTGGGGCAGGGCGAGCCGGGGCAGGATGCTCTGCGGAGCCTCTGAGGAGTCTGCCTGCCTCCTCCCACTCAGCCACCCTACAGCTGAGGGGGTGGGTGGGCAGACCGTTTGGGGCAGTGCGGAGCCTGTGGGCGCCCAAGCCACCACATCACTCCCAGGAGAGATGTGTGGCTCGGGCATGCTGCAGGCCCCGTGGTGAGTGCCGCCTGGCATTTTGTCACCCCCTCAGTGGTGACACCCAGGGCAACCCACCCCCACCCCCTTCCTCCGCCCCTGGGTGCTGCCAGCAATGCCACAACTATTATATAGAATGGAATGCAAGAGGCAGAGGGGTGCCCAATGTTGGCATTATATAGGTGCCACTGAAATTTAAGACCCCAAGGTCCATCACTGCTTAGCATCAACCTGCAAGTATAGCCCAGCCTGCACCCCATAAATCTAAACCCCCTTCACGGATGGATCATGTGAATGGAATATCTCTTTTGCAACACAGAAAATATTCTAATACAGGGAAATTATATAATATGAATTACTTTTGATTATAGCTCATGCGTTAATTTCCATAGCATTTTAAACAGCTTTGTGAATGCTTTTTGCCCTTAAGAATAGGGCATAAACACCTAAATAAATATATTCTAGATATAATAAATGGCAAGGATTAGCAAATAACCAAAGCCACCAGCTTCCCAACATTTGAAAGGGGGGGAATGAATTTTTAAACAAATTTTGAATATGTGTTTCTGTTCTGAAATGCATTTGCTTTTTATTTTTATGTAAAAAATGTTTTTCGGGTGCCTTTAAAGCTAAAATACTTCTTATAGTGGCTTACAATAAAATGCAATATGTCTATAGAAATAAAATTGTCAATACCAGCAAGGATTAACAATACACCAATATCCAGCTGCCACCACCCCATACGAAAAAACTAAATGTTTACTAATGATGGACAGTCCTTTCACATTCATTGAGACTTATCTCACCTGTTTGTTTGTTGGGGGGGTTGGAGACGGAGGTCTTCCTTACTCTCTTATAACTCTGTTCACGTTTTACAAGCTCGACAGCTTCTCTAGCACAAGGAGATAAAGTTTATGAGGTTCCTTAATCAGGCTGGCTAAAAGTACACTGAACATCTGTGTATGGGAGACCTACCTTACCTGAGTGGTTCAGAAGAAAATAATGAAAAGATGGCCATTTTTTTCCTTTCAACACTGAAGTGAATTATGATTCTCTTTTCATTTTCAAGGATATGACCAGGCCTAGTGAAAAACAAAATTTTAGGCTTGAGTTCTCAAGTGTTGACAAAAAGGGAATTTAAAACTGTGCACCTTAAGTTATAGCTTATGGCTGAACTTTCTGCAACCATATATTTAAGGGTACACAGTTTTGTCTGTGAGGTGGAATTTTTCTGGAACAGAACTGATTAAAAAAAAGTATGGTTATACTATGTTGGCGAGTATACAGCATGCATAAAGGAACAGTGGTGAGGTGTGAACATTTAATTACAATTTTGTGCTGACTACTAGAGAGTGAATATAATTTATCATCCTTTTATCACACATATACCTGAAGGAGCATCTCCACCCCCATTGTTCAGCCTGGACACTGAGGTCCCGCTCCAAGGGCCTTCTGGTGGTTCCCTCATTGTGAGAAGTGAGGTTACACAGAAGCAGACAGAGGGCCTTCTTGGTAGTGGTGCCTGCCCTGTGGAACACCCTCCCATCAGATGTCGAGGAAATAAACAACTATCTGTCTTTTAGAAGACATATGAAGGCAGTCCTGTTTAGGGAAGTTTTTAATGTTTGATGTTTTATCGCTTTGTTGTTGTTGATGTTCTGTTGGGAGCTGCCCAGAGTGGCTGGGAAAACCCAGCCAGATGGGTGGGGTATGAATAATAAATTATTATAATTATTATTACACTGGTTACAATGCCCATCTCAGCCCAGAGATTTTCCCTGGGGTTGAATATGCCTAAGTACAAAACACACACAAACACACATACACCACCAGACAAACCCAAGTCATTCAGCTGCAGGACTGTTTTCTATACTGAAAGATTCCCTGTTCAGTGTCCTATAAACAAATTAACTGTCACTAACAAGTTCACAGTCAGTTTCTTGAGGGATAAGAATTTTCTTTACCTAGCCCCTGTTTAGTGGAGTTAATTGATGGTCCATGCAGAGTGTATCTGGCAGTACGTTGCTCATTCTAGTCATCTGATCATGTGAGCAGCTGATGCAAATGAGCCAGTGGACCAGCCATCTGAACTATCTCTCAGATGATCAGAGAAAAACAAATGATGATGATGAGTTGACATCTGCACTACTAGTTTGTCTTGCATTGCCACCACGCTTACTTATTCAAACATTGGATGATCTGTTTTTGATCCTGTGCTCTTTGAGTACATTGATCCCATCGACCTCTGTAAGGCTCAGTTACTAGTTCTTCCCACAGGAAATAAAATGCACTCTCCGATGAATTAATTATTCTCCTTAACCTTGCTAAAATTTTGCATTCTGGGACCAGGCAAATCTCCAAGCAGCAATGGGTTAACCAAAAATCAATTTGCAATATAAAGTGTGAGTTGATGAGAAGGGGGGGGGGCAGCTTTATCACATTAACCTGCTCGAGCAGCAATTGCATTTCCTAAGAACTAATTACACAGCATTTCCCAAAGCACTTGAAAACCGAAGCCTTCATTCAGGAAAACAAGTCTATTAAATTTGTATATATGCATGCTTTTTTTAGTAAAAAAAAGAAAAAGAAAAAGAAAGAGTCTCATCTCTTAATGCAAAATTCTTCATTTTCCTATTTTATATTAAAACTGGCACACATCGTGAGTTAATTTGCTGTTTCCAGAGGCTGTGCTTCTCCTCTTATGAACATATCTCAAGTCTCAGAGATTGAGGTTGTATGGTTGCAGGCTGGCTGCTTGAAATGAATAGAGGACAAGCTGTGGAATAACGTTGCCAAAGATCCATGGGTTTGAGAGTTTGATGCAAGCGTCTCCCTTTCAGAAGGTGTGGGGAAGGTTGATGATTTAAAACATCAACACCTGATCTTCTGTTGCTTCACACATTCTTGCAGCTCTCCGTAGTAAAGTTTTTTTTAAATGTATTTTTATTAAATACTAGCTGACCTGGGCCACGCGTTGCTGTGGCTGATTTTATGTTTATTACCATCAGCATCAGTGTCAGCGGCGGTAGATTGCAGCACTGCGGCGCCTCTAATGGTGGCGGGAGGCTGTCAGCGGTGGCTGTAAACGGCTGCTGAAGGCCGCAGATTGCAGCGTTGAGGCGCCTCTAATGGCGGCGGGAGGCTGTCAGCGGCGGGAAAGTGTCTTCGTCGGGTGAAGGCCTCAGATTGCGGTCCTGAGGCGCCTGTAATGGCGGTGGAAGGGTGTCAGTGGCGGCTTGGAGGCTGCGGTTTGGGTGGTGTGAGGGCGCAAATGGCTGTGAGGCGTTGTAGGCACTGTGTGAAATGGTGGACAGAGAGGGCGAGGTTTTGCTGTGATGTCATATGTAAGCGCCAATTTCTTGCTTTTTTAGCTGTAGTACCAGCATAGCCATCGCTAGAGGGCGCTGTTTTGCTGGTGGTGTCATATGTGTGGGACAGAATTTTTTGCGGTTTTTCTTTATTTTAGGTATGACAGGTGTGGTTTTTCTGAATTTTTATTAAGCCAGATCCTTCCTTGATGGTCATGCTGCGATGTGTCCTAAATTTGATGCGATTCAGTCCAGCGGTTACGGAGCACGGTGGGGTCCGCCGCACACGCAATGGGAACATTTTTATATATATAGATTTTCTTGATTCACAAAAGTATGTGCAATGTCTCTCTCTCGTATTTTTCCCCCATGTAACATTTTTAGAAGTCAGTTTCATTTGTTGAGACATTAGAAAGAAAAGGGGAAAGAGGGGGAGGGGGAGAGATGGGTGGGGGTGGGGTCAGGTGACGATGTTTCTATTTTACTTAATATATGTAGGGTTTGGTGTCAGCGTTGTTTGTGCAGGTTCTCTGCTGTTCACTTGTGTTCCTTTGGTGGTAAGAGAGGTTGGGGTTGGCCTAGGGTGTGGTTGTTCATTTGGGGTTGGCTGTGATGGGCTTTGTTTTTGTTTTCATGTGTGGGTGGGTGTGGGTGGGTGTTTTGGATCAGGTTAGCCATATTGAATTGTGGATTTTTGTCATTGTCTTGTTGGGAGAGAAAGGTGAGAGAGAATTTCAGTTTGATTTGCATAATGCAAACCTGCCTAGTTCATACTCACTCCCTGAAACAATATGTGAATGGAAACAGAACTGTTCTTCAAAATTCATACTTTTCTTGTTGGGCTGTGTATGTGATAAAGGGTAGCCATATCAGGGTGAAGGCATCTTCTTCTATTAGAACCCCCCAACAGCTTTCAAATCAATCTGGCTAACCTGATCCAAAGACACACACACACACACACACACACACACACCCCGCACTCACACAAGAAAACTAAGTTCACCACAGTCAATCAAAGACAACCAACCACACCTTAGGCCAACCCCAACCTCTCTCACCACTAAAGGAATACAAGCAAATAGTAAAGCGAACCCACACAAGTGACGCTGACACAAAACCCCACACATACAGTAAGTAGAATAGAAGCATTGCTACCGGACACCACCATACTCACCATCTCCCCTCCACCTCTTTCCCCCTTTTCTTCCTAATGTTTCAACAAATGAAACTGATCTGTAGAAAATGTAACTTGAAGGAAGAGACATTGCACATACTTTTGTAAACCAAGAATGTATATGTGTGTGTGTGTGTGTGTTGCTTTTCCAAATTTTGCAATGTAGTTCTCCAACCACCAAATGTGTACAAAAATGTGTGCATTAGGGGGAAGCGTATATTTTGTCAAATGCACGTATTAGTGAAAATTACTTGTAAAAAATGGGTGTATTAGAGAAGTTCGCAGACTAAAATATAGGGCTGTGAGCGTGCCTTGCCACACCACCAGATCTGATTCAGGACCCAATCTGGCATTTTGGATTGACCCTGATTTGCCCTGGGCTGATCCAGAACTGATCTGACCTGAATCAGGGCCCTGAGTCAATTGGGGTGAGGGGTAGACCGAATGTTTAATTAGGATTTTAAACTGGATGCAGTCTGAACTTCGTACGGAAATTTATGAGAAGCCTAGTGCATCCCCTTCCTCCTTGCAATAAGGAGATATTTATATTCAAGGCGATGCTCAGGATCCATCGTTATTTGGAAATGGTTCTAATTAACTTATTCTCCAGCTTCAAGATCATATTAAGTAAACAGAAACTAATTATGAGCCTGTTACGACAGAATTAATCTCGCCCATTTTGTGTAGAGCTCTTTCATCTCGCAGGCTAACTCACTCTTAGCAGGCAACAAAGATATCCCAGTAAAAAATGACCCTCCTGCATAAACCTTCAAGGACAGGGTCACTTTTTCTTCTCCTTCATTTCACAAAGAACCACTTTGACTCCCAACAGCTTCATATTTCTTTGAAAAAGGCAATTTGTGCATTTTATAGTTTAGGACCAGCAGTTCCAACATGAAACTTCCCGCCTGCTCTGTGGAGAGGCTTTCCCACTGCACAAAGCATCAAACAACATAGCAGTATTAGGCGTAATGCCAGAACGCAGGTATTACTTAACATTTTAATAAAGGTGTGTCATTGTCACCTGTTGATTTTAACCTTGGTTAAAAACAGGATTGTTCAGAAAGGCTATTCCCAACACTTTCAGTTGCTTTATGAGAAGCACTGAAATTTTTTTTTATTTCCCAGCTCCCAAATACAAATCTTGATGGCTTGGAATATTCACTTCAAACAAGATTTTTATCTGAGTTGGAGAGAAAAAAGAACAAATCCTCTCTTCCTGCTGTCGCTCTGATTCAACCATTAAGGTGACTCCAGCATTCAGAGCTTCTCCACGTGAAAGATCTCCCCCATTCACTTCAATGCAAATGGTGCATAAAGGGATACATGTATGAAATGGTACTTTTTACTGAAGTTTACACAGCTAGCCTTCCTCATAGGATTGTTGTGGGAATTACTGAGGTGGTTGTCGTTACTGAATGGGGTACGGTATCTGTGTCCCTGAAAGACCAGGTGTGCAGGTCAGTTCTGTGTCCAGGGCAGCTGTCTACCAGCTCCATCTGGTACACAGGCTGAGACCCTACCTACCCACAGACTGTCTTGCCAGAGTGGTACATGCTATAGTTATCTCCTGCTTGGACTACTGCAATGCGCTCTATGTGGGGCTACCTTTCAAGGTGGAAACTCCAATCGATCCAGAATACGGCAGCTAGACTGGTGACTGGGAGTCGCCACCGAGACCATATAACACCAGTCCTGAAAGACCTACATTAGCCCCCAGCACGTTTCCAAGCACAATTCAAAGTGTTGGTGCTGACCTTGAAAGCCCTAAATGGCCTCAGCCCAGAATACCTGAAGGAGCGTCTCCACCCCCATTATTCAGCCCGGACACTGAGGTCCAGCTCTGAGGGCCTTCTGGCAGTTCCCTCACTGTGAGAAGTGAGGTTACATGGACCAGGCAGAGGGCCTTCTTGGTAGTGATGCCCACCCTGTGAAATGCCCTCCCATCAGATGTCAAGGAAATTATCAACTATCTGACTTTTAGAAGACATCTGAAGGCAGCCCTGTTTAGGGAAGTTTTTTATGTTTGATGTTTCATCATGTTTTTAATATTCTGTTGCGAGCCACCCAGAGTGGTTGGGGAGGCCCAGCCAGATGGGTGAGGTGTGTATGTATGTATAAATAAATTACATTTGGAGGTAAAGAGAAATAAAACCCTCTAGGAGAGAGAGAGAGAGAGATACTGAGAGGGAGATGAAAGACCACCTTAGAACCTGCTGTAAGCTGGTCTTTTCCCTCACGTACACTGGATGATTTGCCATCAACTGCCCTGTGGGAAGGATTACTTCTCTAATACATTAAAACTGTTGGTTGTGTTTTTAAAATAGGCAACTTCCATGTAAAACACCTTAGAAAGATGCATCTGGTTAAAGGCAGAATACAGATTATTGTACTAAATTAATAAAGAATGTAAGACTGTGGGTTTTTCGTTTGCAGACGATCCCCCGCTGTCATGGGGGCTGCCTCCATTAAGGCAGGAGGGACAGGAAGCCCAAGGTGTGGTCATTGACATACGTTTTTCATGTTAGTTGTGGCACTGCATAGAAAAAAAGGCAAAATTCTCTGACTCTCATTCATAGGCATATTTTCTGACTCTTAGCTTGTGAATGAGTACCCAAAGCATATGATCTTATTATTGAAGGTACAATGTGCTGTGAACAAAATTCTCTATGTGCTCACACAGAACAATTCTTCAAACTCCAGCTAGTATCTTCACCTCATTTAGCACTCCAAGGGATCCTCCTAGACAATTAAACACCTAGCGAGTGTGTGTATGTGTTCTCTCTTTTCTCACATAGAACAAGGGCTTCACAGGTGGTCAAATACTTCCAGCAACTATATTACACATTTTTCACAAGTAAAATAAAAAAATAAAAATGTACCCAGAGACAAAGCATACAGAGAAACAAAGGCGTGAGGAAAATGCTAGATCTTCTCCCCGCGTTAATGGATAGCAATAAGATATAGTTCATCTCTAGTGATACAGAGAGTCAGGTTATATGTTGTCTTTTGTGGGATCTGTTTCTGCTCTCTTAAGATTTACCTAAACCAATTTAGGTTCATCTTTATCGTGCATTTATCTCCATTCCATTTTCTCAGGGAAAATGTATAGACTGCAGAAAGGGTGTACAGGGAACTAAAGAAAGAGGACCAAGCACAAGCTACAGTTCCACTGAGATCAATGAGGGAGATTTATGGCACAATCCTAACTGTCCACATTGGCTAAGCCCAGGCCCCCTACCTCCTCCATTTCAGAGGTTTTCGGCTGTCCCTTGCTGTTGGGTATTCCACTAGCAGACTTCCTGCCGATCTACCTGTTTTGTGAGCAGCAGAAGGTTGGTGAAGCTGGGCAAGCTGGGAAGAAGACACTTCCATCTAATCCACCCCACCATCACAGTATCAAGAGGGTTGCTCTGTCCGGTTGCAAAACTATACACAGTTGGTCACATGACCTGGCAACCTGGTGTAGAACAGTATTGTTATGAGGTGAGGTTTTTTGGGGGGTGTAGGATGTATGCCTGAGCCCCCTTCTAATGTCTGGGTCCAGCACAGATTCAATTCCTGGAATAGCTAGGCGCGCTGTGGTCTAAACCACTGAGCCTAGGGCTTGCCGACCGGAAGGTTGGCGGTTCGAATCCCTGCGATGGGGTGAGCTCCCGTTGCTCGGTCCCAGCTCCTGCCAACCTAGCAGTTTGAAAGCACGTCAAAGTGCAAGTACAGTGGTCCCTCGACTTACGAATGACCCGACTTCCGTATTTTTCGAGTTACGAGTGAAGAAAGTGGCCGCGCGCTTACGATTTTTTTTTTACCGCCGAATGGAAATCATGGCCGTTTTAGATGCGGTTTCCTCGACTTACGAAGTTTAGATGCGGTTTTTTTCTGGCGTACGAATTTTTTTCTCCCAATGCATTCCTATGGGGACTCGACTTACAATTTTTTCGACCTACGACGGTCCCTTCGGAACACATTACATTCGTAAGTTGAGGGACCACTGTAGATAAATAGGTACCACTCCGGCGGGAAGGTAAAGGGCATTTCCATGCACTGCTCTGGTTTCGCCAGAAGCAGCTTAGTCATGCTGGCCACATGACCCGGAAAAACTGTCTGCAGACAAACGTCGGCTCCTTCAGCCAGTAAAGTGAGATGAGCGCCGCAACCCCAGGAGTCATTCGCAACTGGACTTAACTGTCAGGGGTCCTTTACCTTTACCTTTTTAAGTATGAACCATTAAGGTAACAAAGGAAGTGGCTTTGTTGAATGCCCCCACCCCACCTCAACTCACTGGTAGTTAGAAAGACACAGGACAGAGTTCAGAGTTGCGTGTGTGTGTGCTGGTAGCTGGAAGCAAGCATCAGGCTGGGAAGGCAGAGAGTCAGAGCCATGTGATTTCTTCTGGAATCCAAGGCTATGTTTATGAGAAAAGCAAGTCCCTCTTGTGGTGTCAATGCTGTGAGCACCGCCAGCGTAGACTCAGGTTGGTCTAAATAAACCATATACCATAGAGGCACCACACACAGCCTCTATTGTCCCTCATTCCAAAGGAAACACAAACCCTGGGTAAGTGCCTGGATCCCCTGGAATCTCATACCAGTCGGAGATTGGGGTGGGATGCAACACTGGTTTCCGAACTGGGATTTGTTTTTCCTCAAGGAGGACCTACAAATGAGGTGTGCCAGAACAAAAATGGCGGGAGGAACAGCAACATCCCTGGAGTAGGTCAGGTTGATGCAGCAGCAGCTAACCATAGAATGTAATGTAGCAGCAACAAAACCAACTGCTTGAGCAAATGCTCCATCAGTAAGGCCAACTACTTGACAAAATGGAGCCATGACAAAGCCAGCAGCTCAACAAACTGGAGCAACAGAACAGTCTGCAGTTCAAAAGAATAAAGCAGTGGCAAGCAGAGTAGGCAGGAAGTCTGCATGGAGAGGAAAGTATGCCTTCATTCAAGGTGAGGACCCTGCTGGATGAGATGCTCCAGGGGGTCGAAAGTGACCTAGGAGTCTAGCTGCAAAGCATCCAGATGGATGGGGTGGCTGAAGAGATTCAGAGTGTGGATGGGCAGTTCAAGGGCTGGGATTGCAATGAGATGCAGTCAGTCGCTGAAGTTAAGGGGGAAGACAATGCATTGGAGAAGGGTAAGCTGGCTGGAGGTGAGGAGGTGCTCCTGATCAATTTCTCTACCCCTTGGGAGCCTGCTGTGGAAAAAGGGGTGCAGGAGGAAAGGCCAGTGAAGGAGGAAGAAAGTGCCTCAGAGGGCAGCAAACTATAGGATGGAGGTGAAGAGCTGCAGATTATAGATATGTTCACTCCATGTGTACCAGCAGTGCAAGAGAAGATGCAAGAAGTGGGCATACATGAGCAGGAAGAATTGGAGGGGTCTGTGACCATGCAGAAGTAGCAGCCAGTGCCTGAGGAAACAGTGGTAGAGGAAAACACACAGGAAAAAAATGGAGACCTGAGTGCATGCACCAGGGGAACAGCCAATACCTGCTGAATTGGGTGAGATAAAATCATCCAATGACATGGCCCTTGACTGCCCCAAGATGGCCTTGTGGTGTGGGGACCAGTCCCTATATTGGGTACAGGCCCCAGCAGAAAGGGTCACCCAAGGTTCCATGAGTTTTGGTCAAGAATCACTGGGAGGGCAAACTGGCTTTGTTTGGCCCAGGAAGTGCTTGGGAGACACTAGGAGTAAGCAGAGAGGGAAATTCCTGGCCACCAACTTGGGTAGGACTGGGTGGAAGAGGAAGAGTGGTGGGCACTGTCCGCCCAAGAGCCCACCAGGGATGACACAGAGGAAGGAGGCTTAGAGCCAGGACAGTTGTGGTGGAACACGGGGAACCAGTCTGTGGAAGGGATGAGTAGGGAGGTGCTGAGTGAACATGGGGGGGTCAGAAAAGGAAGCCATTCCAGGACAGGGCTGAGTGCTGAGAGTCTCAGTGTGAGTGCAGGACAGAAAGAGGTCAGAAACTGCTCCTGCTGTTTAGCAGCTGGGCAGTCCTAGTTCTGCAGTCTCTCTTCCTCCATTGATACCCAGATCCCGAAGAGTCCTGCACAATGGTGAGCAATGCGACAGACAGGCCCAGAGGTGAAGCCCTCCCCCTCACCACAGTCTACAGCTGCTTGGGAGGCTTCAAGCCTGAGGAGACTAGAGAGGGAAGGAGGGGCTAGACACCAGTTCCAGCAACGTCTTCAACTATGGGAGACAAGCCTAGATGAACCCTATTGTGTTTTCACTTTTGTGAATAAAAGCTACCGTATTTTTCCGTGTATAAGACTAGGTGTTTTTACTAAAAAAAATATGTTTAGAATAGGGGGGCATCTTATACATGGGTAGTACATAGGGGGTACATGGGATGGGTTGATGTCGTGAGCCTGAGATTGTGAGCAGCATGTTATTGGTGGCTGCGGCAAGGGGTGGCGTTGATTGGCTGTCACTGCGGCAATTGGGCGGGCAATTGGCTGCTTCTGCCGATGAGGGGACAGACATTAGGAGGCTTTTGCAACGCGTGTGAGTGTTAGCGTAGGTCAGGCAGTTGTGTTGTTGTTGTTGTTTAGTCGTTTAGTCGTGTCCTACTCTTCGTGACCCCATGGACCAGAGCACGCCAGGCACGCCTGTCTTCGGCAGTTGTGTTGTTTTCGGCAATTTCCCCACAACTCTGGGCAATCTCCCCCCATTTTCTTAACTCCCCCCCCCGTCTTATACATGTGTGTGTGTGTGTGTGTGTGTGTGTGTGTGTGTGTGTGTGTTATACACAGAAAAGTACAGTAATTGCATTTCGTGTCTCAAGTCCTTTTCCTGACCTGTGAGTGACCTAAATGCTCCCGACAGCCCCTTGAGCAGAGCTGCAGCAGCCCCACTACTGAACAGGGTTTGGATCTGGAGTAACTTTATGCTGTCTTAATTTGCATCGGCTTGCTTGATGCAAGCTTCAATTAGGATTGCCCTCTAGTTATTTGGTACTTGTAGGGGAGGGGCACTCAACAAATGATTATTTTTAATGATTGCTGCTATCTCTTCAATGAAAGCTCTGTAAATGTTACCAAGAGATAAGATAAAATATAACAATCAGGCTAAAGTCTGGTTCTTTACTAATCTTTCAATTAAGCAATACTGGTTAAGACTCAGGTCATTTCTCGGGGGATTATTTAAGACCAGGGAGGTGCTGAAAACTGTTAATTAAGCCCTGCTGGTTATTAATCCCCAGAAATGGCGCTGCTTTGAGATTTTTATTGATACTAATTAAATACTGTTTACAGCAATTAAATAGAAAAAGCCCACAAAGTTTAGAGAGTTTCTCTTAAATGGGGATGATCCAACTTTTGTATTTCTGCAAGCTGCTTTTTAGTGCAGGGTGAGGAAAAAAACCCTTTTTATTCAGACAAACTGACCCCCTTCTGGTGGGTGAGGCATTCTGATAAAGCTATACCTGTTCCAAAAACGCTTCTCCACTCAAAGGGTTATGAAAGTGGTTCAGCATTTTCTTTATCTTTATCTTTATATCTTTATTGTCATTGTACAAGTACAACGAAATTTTCAGTGATTTTTTAGGGGTCAGAGAAAATTGGGGTTGTTGCGACAAGCAATGGTGGCAACAATGGCAGCAGATTTTTAATATTCATGTAGTTTCCCTAATCAGTTGCTCCATTAATGGAGCTAGGTGGTTCTGGAAGGATGCTACACTAAGATTTAGCATTGTTCCAGAGGCATTGTTTAACAAACAAACATGGCAGCTCTCGAATATGTATTTCAACATTTTGCTTTGAGCAAAAGTAAGCAGAGATTCTACAGTAGATATTTTCTTGCTCTTATTAAAATGTGCTGCTATCAACTATCCAAATACTTGCAAACAATACAGGTGCAAGAGCAAATTTTGAGTCAGGGAGTTATCCTTTTTTCCAATACACAGCCCTGGGATAAGCAGATTAGCAAAAAATAGGACAGTGTCTCTGAGCATGTACAGGGTTAGTTCCACCCATCATGAACGAATCAGGCCATCTATCACCTGGGGGAAGACTGATTCAGTGGGAGAGATCGGAAGCAAAACACATTCCTATGAGATTTGCCATCCTACCCTGAATTATGCAATGTGGTACTTATAAGAACCATCAAAGGATTGGTGTCTGTGTTTGATTTTGTTTCCTCTTCCCTCCCTGCGTGTCTTCCCTTGTGTTTCTTTTTTTCTCTTTTTCTTTTTTAGATTGCAAGCTGACAGGCAGGGACTCTCTTTTGTTAATTGATTGTATGTAAGCCAGTCTTGAAAGTGTTTGTTTGTTTGTTTTTGTCTTAAAAGTGGGGTAAAAAGGGATGCTTAATTGAGATCCCAGACCCTCCAAGTGTCCCTATTTTCCAGGGACAGTCCCAGATTTACAGAAGCCATCCCAGTTTCTGATTTGATCCTGGAATGTCCTGCTTTTCATTAGGATACCCCTCTTTTCATTGGAGAAATGTTGGGGTGTGTGGAGTTAAGCGACCCCCCGAGCCAAGGAGGTAAGTAACTATAGAACATTTAGAAGACATATGAAGGCATCTCCATATGGGGAAGTGTTTTAATGTTTAAAGTTTTATTATGTTTATATTTATTTTGGAAGCTGCCCAGAGTGGCCGGGGCAACCCAATTATTACTATTATGGAATGGGACGTCACTATTTTCATCAAATAAATGTTGGAGGGGATGAGATTCCTGCATTGCAAGGGGTTGGACATTATGACCCATGGGGTCCCTTCCTACTCTACAATTCTACGATTCCATGAAATGCTCTAAATATATACCTACCCATGCACATGTGGATTAAGGTTTTTTTCCCCAGATTTGAATTCTCTTTGTGGCTTCTAGGAAGACATGATAATGCATTCCCTTTCCTAGCCAATTTCAGCTCCCACCCCCAGTGTATGTCACTTCTTCAACTTTTGGATGTGAAAGGTAGACAGTTCAGAGAGCCTGCTTTGGGATGCACAATATGAACAGACACACTATATATATATTTATCTTTATCCCATCCCTCTTCCTCCAGATGCTTTGATAGCACATTAGCACCCCAGGTGGCATAGTTAATTTAGTACTACTCTGCAGGGAGTGCTTGATGATGTTTGTAATATTATCAGTAACTCCCAGAGCTTAAAATTGTTCAGGCTCTCAGATGACTCTGGCATCTATCTGTACATCTCTTAGAGTATTAATTGAGAGGGAACAACTGGGGAGAATTAATTTGAGCATTACATGAGGGCATGTGGGAGGCTCAGCTGAAGATGCTTTGGACTTGGAAGACAAGATAGGAGTTCTGTTTTATTTTGAATCATTTTATGGTTCGTTGTATAATATTTACCAAGTGGATAACATTTAGGTTTCATTCTTTAAAAAAAAAACTTTGGGCAAAGTGTAAATTATGACACAGTGCCAAAGATAACCGTTATAATTCCTTTCAATAAAGCAGATAACAGACTTTGAGGTTGCAACGGTTTGGAATTAATTCATCGACATGTTGTGAAGAAGCAAGTGTTCATACATCACACAAGTATTTAAAGGCTGATTAAATGGATCACCACGATAATCCTGATCCAATGGAAAGAAAAGTTTAGTCCCATGTTTCCCTGCATTGTGAAATCTGCTTCAGAACGCAAAGTTGTGTATACTGTGCATATATCAGATTTCCACATTGTCAGTTTCATCAGATCATCTTTTTCAGAGGGCACAGAGGTGAGAATACTGAATCTAGCCTTTTTCTCCCCTTTCCTTCTCCTGACAAAAAGATGGTCAGTCATATTCCTCCTCTCCCACATCAGTAGATTATCAAGATTTTTTCATCTTCTGTAAAAGGTGCAAGGAAGTTTTTGGATTACAACTCCCATCCCTGAGCTTTGGCCTTTCTTGCTGGGGATGATGGTAACTTTAGATCAAGTGAGAGATTTATTGGGTTGCAAATCTCCATTTTGAAAGGGAATTGCTTTTAGTCTTTTCTCTTCCATGGAGTGAGGATATAAATGAAGCCCTCATGAAGGGAGAGTAAACAGTCTAAGGCCAATGGGGCCTGGAAAGCAGGCTATGGGGAAAGAGCTCTGCTTTAGGTCTGTTTGGATTATTTCATATTTTCTAAGATGCTGAGCCTGTGCTGAACAGCAAAAGACATTGTATGGATATTTTGGTTGTATATTTGATGTTTATGTTCTGTTTTTAAAGAATTCTGCCAGTAAAACTTTGAATAACATGTTTATGGGACTAGACAATGATTTCTTCCCCAAAGAGTCAGTTCTTATGATTGCAGTCACTTCAAACTGTGCATTATTAGTATCTGCAACAATCATCTGAGGGGGCCCCCACAAAGCCACCAGGAAGAAAACAGTCCACTAATAATTAAATTGTGATGCCAAAGGACTGTAGTCTGTCACCATTTGTGTATCCCCTCAGAAGCACAATGGCTCTAACGGCTACACTTTGTTTTTTTCTAAGGTGGTAAGCTAATATGGAAAGAATCTACCCAACTGTCTTAAGTTATTTGGAAGGTTGGCTCCAAAACTCTTTATTGAAATACCCAAGAGGAAGTCTCCACACTCTGGGCTAGGAGAGACTTCTTTATACACTGCCATGGGACCTTCTGAAATGGTTGACACTCAGTTTTCATCCCTTCCTAATCTATCCCCCATCCATGTGAGATTCCTGGCAATACCATTTGAGTTCACATAAGTAGGGTGATCTCAGCCTTACTTCCTTGTTAGTTTTTGGAACTCCCAGCTGGAATCATGCTTTCCTACCTCTCAGACATTAATCCCAAGAAAAGGTCCTTGCTGGGATGAACTTAGCATGAATTCCATGTTTGAGTACATTTTTTCTGCATTAGGGATTGGAGAGTAGCATAGCCTAATTTAGTTTTCTTTAAATATGGATCTAGCTAATTTACCCTGTTCATAATGCCATTGTGGTGTTCTAGGTGGTACACCACAAAACGCTTGTTTACCAAAATGCTTGTTTACAAAGCTATTGCACTAGCAACCTTACTGTATGTTTGTGAAACATGGACCACTTATAAACACCATCTCCAACTCCTCAAAAGGTTCCATCAATGGTGTCTCTGAAAAACTTTACACATCACTTGGGAAGACAGGCAAACTAATGCCAGTGTACTGGAAGAAGCAAAGATCACCAGTCACGTTGTTGGACTGGTCATGTTGTTCAGATGCCTGATTATCGACTTTCAAACCAACTACTCTATTCTGAACGTAAAAATGGAAAGCGTAATGCTGGTGGCCAACAAAAGAGGTTTAAAGACTCTCTCAAGGCAAATCTAAAAATATATATGGTATAAACACTGAAAACTGGGAAACACTGGCCTGCAAGCACTCCAATTGGAGAACAGCCTTTGCCAAAGGTGTCATGGCCTTTGAAGATGCTCAAACTCAGAATGAAAGAGAGAAACATGCTAAGAGGAAGACACGCCTGACAAACCCTCACTGTGATCAACTCCCGCCCAGAACCCATGTCCCAACTGAGGAAGGACATGTGGATCCAGAATTGGCCTCCATAGACACTTACGGACTCACTGTTAAAACTGTGTTCATGGAAGACAATCTTACTTGGCTACGAGTGATCTCCAAAGAAGAATACTAGATGGTGGACTAGGACCTTGAAGATCAAGGTTCAAATCCCCACTCAGTCATGAAGCTGATTGGGTGACCTTGCACCAGTCAAAGTCTCTCAGTTTAATCTATCTGACAGGGTTTTTGGAGGTAAAATGTAGATGATGGAGAGAACTATATGTGGCACCTTGAGTTCCTTGGAGGAAAGGTGAGAGATAAATGTAATAGTAAATAAATTAGGTAATGCCTAGTGATTAAAAAAATGTATCCTGCAATACCATCATATGTGAGCTTCTCTACTGAGCAAGTAGCAGCCAAGGAAATGAAACAGAGGCAGGGAAACATGCAGGGAGATACCGGGTTGCAAAAGAGACAATGTACTTCTTGAAGAAATAATAATATAATAATAATAATTTATTAGTTATACCCCACCCATCTGGCTGGGTTTCCCCAGCCACTCTGGGCAGCCCCCAACAGAATATTAAAAACACAATAAAACATCAAACATTAAAAACTTCCCTAAACAGTGTTGCTTTCAGATGTCTTATAATAGTCAGATAGTTGTTTATTTCCTTGACATCAGATGGGAGGGCATTCCACAGGGCGGGGGCCACTACCGAGAAGGCCCTCTGCCTGCTTCCATGTAACCTCAATTCTCACAGTGAGGGAACTGCCAGAAGGCCCTCGGCACTGGACTTCAGTGTCCAGGCTGAACGATGGGGGTGGAGACGCTTCTTCAGGTGTACTGGGAGGGCACTCCCGCCCCGCCCCAAAAAACCCCAACCATCACACCTGATAACCCTAAATGTAAAACTGATGCTTGCAATATTTCAGCTTTTCAGCCACAATATGGACACAGTCTAGTGGTGCCAACTAATTAAGACAGTGTGACTGAACCAAGTATATTTATTAGAGCTTCCAGGATTTATCTTCTATAAGACATAAGAGGCAAATATTAGATTTTTCATTACACTGAGCAATTCTCACTAAACTTTAAGCTTCCGCTGAAAGTTAAATTATGGAGGTCAACAAGATTTCATCAAAGCACAACAAACTCCTGTCTCAAGTCAGGAGATGCTATAAAGCCATTTCCCCCTTGAATTATACACTTAATGAAGTGTGAAAATGATGACATTTAATATTGTCAATGAAAGCTGCTTCGGGGAACGCTTCATCCCTTTAGAACTGGGAGTTGGTAATTTGACTTTACCTGACTAAACCAACACTGCTATGTAATTGCCAACTTTTAACACTCTTCTGACCAGAAACTATCAGGTTTCTAGGAAAACACTATATAATTTGAGAAGACAGAGTCAACTTCCAGGGCTGAAAAAGGGACTCAGTCTGCCAGTAAGGAACTGATATTAGAAGAATGCACAGACTATAATCCAGAAGCATACATATAAATACATGGTAGTTGTCATACTCACACAGAGCTGGCAAATTATATGTATGGAGCCTGGTTGCTTGCAGCAAGGTGATATTCAAGAATAAGAAGGAAAGAATCCATTTCGGATACCAGGTTATTTTTTAAAAAATATTTTTATTTTTTGCAAAATGGTGGTTGAGGGTTTGTTTGTTTTTACCATTGTTCACATTGTTCAACTGGTGTACAGCCCGTGATGCTCTGACATGCTGGTCTGTGTGCATGGTCACCAAGCCCTCTCAAAACAAGAATAATTTTCTTGGTCAGGAAGCTTAAATGACCAGATTGGATAAGCAAACTGTCATGTGAACTTCAGTCCCAAAGCAAAATTAAGAATGTGTAAGCCAGTTGGTATCAGTGACTTGATCCATGTTTCCTGGACTAATGTGTTGATCAGAGTAGAGTCGTACCTTGGAAGTCGAACGGAATCTGTTCCAGAAGTCCGTTTGACTTCCAAAACTTTCAGAAACCAAAGCATGGCTTCTGATTGGCTGCAGGAAGCTCCTACAGCCAATCAGAAGCCGCAGAAGCCCCATCGGACGTTCAGCTTCCAAAAATAGTTCACAAACCGGAACAGTCACTTCTGGGTTTGTGGCGTTTGGGAGCCAAAACGTTCGAGAACTAAGTGTTTTGAAAACCAAGGTACGACTGTATAGGTCTCTACCAGATTTTGCACCAATGGAGTTCTTGGCAGCTTAACTTTTAAATATGTATTTTGAGATGCATATTCTGTTCTCACAGTGGCTAGCCATGTGCCTATGGGAATCCGGCAAGCAGGAACTGAGTTCAATCTTGTTCTTCCCTCTTGTGATTCCCAGGAAGTGGTGGTAACTATTAGCCATTGATATGCATTTAAATCCACATTTTGAGATAAAACACACATTTAGGCTGTGATATTATATCCACATACTTGGGAGGAAGTCACGTTGAATGCAATGGGGATTACTTCTGGGTAGATATATAAAGAATTGCAGTGTTAAAAATATTTGGGGAGAAATAAATACAGATTATTTTTTAAAAAAAAACTATTTGAGAGTATTTGGGTACCCATTGTGTTAGATTGCAGACCAAGTCTTTCCCTATGAGGAGAAACCCAATATTGTGTGTGTCTGTATGTATGTGAATGAAGTATAAATAGCATTGAATTGTGATATCAGATATGTAAACTTCCACAGTTTACACGGGGAAATGATTATAGCTCCTTCTGTGGAAGGTCATTTTAGAAGATGAAAAATGAGGGGTGAAATATTTCTGCCTCTTTTAGAAGAAACTTGGAGATAGGGATATGTTTTTCTTGCTGCCGCACAGTTTTAGCATTCACTATATTTCTGAGCTGTAAAAAGAAACAGTTATATAATCAAAACTAGAAATTTCAGGGAATTTGTTCTGCAATAAACAGGGGTAAAAATATGATCATCCATGGGGAGCTGTGTCTCAAGTGCATATTCAGAGAATAACAAGTGTGAGGCTTTTGTATACTGTATGGTTCCTTTGCAGGAATCCTGGAACCAGCTTGACATTTAAGACGGAATGGGGTCACGTGGATCAAAAACCAGTCTGACGTCTGTTCTAATTGGCAGAAAACCCCCAAAGTGTTATTTATTTAGGAAACATTGCTTATTCAATGGTCTCTCTAGAAAAAGAGAGTAATAATCAGTGGCACATAGAGCTCACAACCTTTGCATCAATGTGTGGGATCAGTGGCACAGCCATTCCATTTCATTCCTGCCCACCCACACAGAATGCCAGCAACAATCGTTCTCTACATCAGAATGAGTATAAAGGTCAACAGAGTGTAAAAGTTAACATGCCCCTACAGTAAATACTGGGCCATTTCTGAGAGTCACCAATTCAGGACAGAATGACCACCTAATCTGAAGTCAACTTAAGCCCTCTTCAGATGTTGCAATGGGCCCTGCCTCTCATCCATTCCCATTGACTCCCAAATCATGAAAGATGAAAACCAAAAGCAGCGGGCAGATGTGTACTCACAAATGCTCGCCACATGTTTTACAACTTGGAAGCCAGGGTTCTAAAATGCACAAGGAGCCTTCACAAGCACAGGAGGTTCCCCTCTTCAGACTTCACCCTTCCACAAACTGGAAGCTGACAGGAATTGCAATGGAGGGGGAAGGATAGAGCCACCATGCTTGCCTGAAGAGGATCCAGTTGCCAACCATTAATATATGACTTTTCTGGGTTGAGCTGCTGTTGGTCATCTAAGTAGATCTGATACATCATTGCCTTCAGCTACCTGCATGGATGTTGCCACCTTACTGGGGTCTGAGGAGAAGGAGAGTTGGAACATAGGAGAACCAGTAATACCTTTCTACAGAACCTCTCCCATCAGCTTCATGTCCAATAGCATAGGAGTCAAGCTGCCATGGGTCAAACTGTTGTTCCCCCAGCACGATGTTCTGCATCCTTCAGGACAGGAAGGATCCTTTTACCTTCTCTTCCAGCTTTGCCAGGTGATATAGACGGACAACATGGTTGATAGCACAGAAGACTGTTTAGACAATTGCATTTCCCAAATTGGACCTGAATCCAAATCAGCAGCGTACATTTTCCTTGTGAAACATCACACACTTGACTAGGCTCTTTCTCTGTTTAATGAGGTTGTTACACTCCATTCTAGCTATTCCTCAAAAATCACCTTCAAAAAACCACGGCCTGGACTGTTGTGCACTGCTTAGGTTACCACAAAACCTTCTAGAATAATACCCATTGCTCCCCATTTGAAAGCACACATTGGCAAACATTCCACTTTCAAAAACACCATGAAACTGTTTGTCTTGAGCCAGAACATGGTCTACACAATGACTATTTTACCTTGTCCCCATTTGAAAGCAGAGACCTAAACAGAGATAAATGTTTTTAGTACTTTTTTGTTTTATTGCTCTCATTGGATTATTGGAAGTTTGCTATTGTGTGTTAATGCTATGTTTTTATGGATATACCATGCTTGGGAATCATCACAAGGAAGATCAGGGGAAATTGTTTTTAAATTCAGTAAAAATTAGGGGGCGGGGAATAAGCAGTATAATGCAAATTTGAAAAGCTGCTGCACACTGCATGCAAAATTGATTATTTGCACAACAGTTTGCTGGATGGCACCGCTTTTTACCAGCGATCTATTAATATTATTCATAACCCTGTTTCTTTTTTGACTTATTTTAGTGAGTACAAACATAAATACATACATCATTTTATTTGTATGGTGCCGTTCCATAGTTAAAACCATGCTCAAGGCAGCTTACAACACAAAAAAAACCAAACATAATTCTAAACATAACAAAAGCAGTCATAAAGAATACATAAAATATCAAAAAGTACACAACCAAATTGAACAATTTCCACATAAATCATATTAAAGATGCAAAATTAATATCAATAACAGCAGCAACGCTCCCTAACAAAACCCCCTAAGTAATACTCCAGCCCAAGAGTTTATACTTTCCATACAAGTGCGGAATTTCAGATATTTGCAGCGGCCCTAAATGTATCTCAGATGAAAGTTACCTCCTAACTTTTCCCCGAGGCAACTTTTCTGTGATATACTTGCAGGTCCACAAGATGGCACCATGTCAAACTGCATGTTCACCGCTGTGCTTATGTGCTACACTAAGTTGTCACTTATGGAAGAACTACCGGTAGGAGGGAACACTGTAGCCGTGACACTTGCCCAACAGCAAGATCAAAAATAGTAGCTTTGGCACACCAGTGCATAAGATTGGCCAGATCTGTATTTGCTTACATGTGGGCTGCTGTGTGTCAGACTGCTCCAACATATAAATCCTATTGCACAGGGGAAAGTCCTTTCAACAATGGGACAACTTCAAATGGTGCAACCCTTTGTTCTCCATTTGTAAACCAAATATACCAGTGGCCAATCTCTCAGGAAAATAGTCATGGGTGCAAGAGAGAGAAGAAACTTGCAAATTGCATTGCATATTAAAGTGTAGTGAAGTGATTAGCAATGATCATTCACAACATATTTATAGTTTTGGAATGGCAAGAACATGACTAGATGGAGCAGAGAAGGAAGTATAAAGAGAGAGGGACTTCTTTTTTATATAAAAAAAATATCCAATTAGCTTTCTAAGATGCAGAGGAATACTAAACAGCTTTTCTTTAGTGTTTACTTGAAGCAAAAAATAAAATAAAATGCAAAATATTATTTTAGTACTCCACGTCTAGATCATTTGCCTCCTGGGTATTGTGCCTCGCTTGTCTGGGCATGTGCATTCAAAATTAGGACTTAGCTGCATTCCTCGCTGCAAAGTCTTTGAGATTGAAAAAAAAAAGCAAGAAAAGAAAACAGCACTGGTTTTATAGGCCTTAGTTTGAAAATTATAGCTATATAATAAAAAGTCTATATAAAAATGTGCAAGTTTACTCTGTAGGTAAGAAATACAAACATAGACTTGCAGCCAATGCTAATCCTACTCAGAGCAGACCCATTGAAATTAATGAATAACTTATGTCTATTAATTTCAATGGGTCTACTCTGAGTTGGATAAAAACCCATATTCTTTAAATAGTTCAAATGGTTGTATTCAGCTAAGTCAAACTCATAGCAGACCAACTGAAATTAATGGACCTAAGTTAGTCATGTCCATTAATTTCAATGGATCTATCCACTAGGACTAGTAGTGGATACAACTCAGTATACAGAGTCACAACCACATTTGTTTCTGGTTGACACAGAGCATATACAGCTAGAGTGATTTAAATCAGTTAAGGACATCTGTGTACCCTTAAGGTCCCTGACCAACATAAAGGACCAAGATGGAGAAGAATAAGGAAGAAAGGATCAGTGTAAGGCTGATTAGGTCTGCTCTCATGAGGGCACAAGGAGAAGGGGAGGACAGAGGACAAGATGGTTGGACAGTGTTCTCGAAGCTACCAACATGAGTCTGACCAAACTGCGGGAGGCGGTGGAAGACAGGAGTGCCTGGCGTGCTCTGGTCCATGGGGTCACGAAGAGTCGGACACGACTAAACGACTAAAAACAACAACATGGGCATCTATGAAGGTAGGCAGACTTGCAGAAGAAGATCATGGAGCAGACTCATAGGAGAACATGCCCTCCAACATTTCTCCGATGAGAATAGGGATGTCCCATTCCATAATTATGATATTAATATTTTTACTATTTATACCCCACCCATTGGACAGGGTTGCCCCAGCAACTCTGGGCAGCTTCCAACATATATAAAAACATAAAAATCTTCCCTATGCAGGGCTGCCTTCAGATGGCTCGGAAGTCAATTAACTCCTGTCAGGGGGCTGCCTCCCCCTTCTAGCCCGGTGTTGAGTGGCTATAAGGAGCAACCCCCCGATCTTGACGACCGATTCCTCCTCCCCCTCTGGCAAGAGCAGTGGAGAGGGGGAAGCGTTGGTAGGGCTCCAGCCAAGCAGGCAGAGCCCTCACAACGTACAGGGGGAAAGAAAGAAGAGAAGGACCCAGTGCTTTCGTTTTCCCATATGGGGCTCCTGGCAGGAAAATCGCAAGGAATCACTTCCGGATTCTGAGAGTGATGGATGAGACATGTTTACGATGTGCTCTGCATTGTAAAGTAATTAGCCTAGATTAAAGCATTTAAGCTTTATGGCTCGGACTCATTCTTCGAACGGCCAGCAAAGGGGGGCAGCTCAGGCCCCCTGACAACTCCATACCCTCCAATTTCTCCAATGAAAATAAGGACATCCTACCATACCCTCCAGCATTTCTGCAATGAAAATAGGGATGTCCTAAGGAAAAGTGGGACATTCTATGATCAAATCAGAAACCAACATGGCTTCTGTAAATCTGGGACTGTCCCCGGGAAATAGGGACAGTTGGAGGGTCTGGAAGAACAGCTGAACCCTTGGAGATGTCGAAACAAAATTCAATTAAGTGGACACATCTCTGCAACTAACTAAACAAAGTGAGGACTGAAAGTTGCCCAGTTATAGGGAAGAAACCTCCTGACGGGTTGTGGGAACATGAAATAAAGAATATGAAGACAGAGAGGAAGAACCCTGCTTGAGAGCCTATAGAGAAGCTGTCATTCAGAGTGGAGAGTCTTGGGCTACATGGCGAAACAGTCTGATGTGTACAAGGAAATTCTCTGTGTTGTCTATGCCTCCAGCACTATCATCCAAAGAAAACTGATGGTTGAAAGCTACCCTGGCATTTTCTACCAGCATTGCTCCTAGAATGAGCAGAGAGAAACAACATTCTGGTTTGCTCTGATTTGTTTTCTTAGGATGTTACTGGCCTCTTAAAGCTCGGTGTCAAGTTTCTCTGCCTCAGGATTTAGAAATGGCAAGTTTTCACAGAGGATTCTGGAAGGAAAGGTCACTATTTCAACTCTTCATCTTATCTCTGTGAGAACAGCACTGCCTAGTTCCAACACAGACACTTCTTTGTGACTGCACATGCCTGATGCTTCTCTAATGATGGCCCAGAGTGGGAACCTCTAGAGTCTCTTTTGGTGACCCCGACTTTTAGTATCAAACTATTTCAAAGTGGTCACACCAGCTTTTGAACAAAATCCTAAGGCCTCAACAGGTACTCTGCCAACTGATAATGTAATGTGAGCAGGCACACTGCTATCACTGATGGTGAAAAATAGCAGTAGATAACAACAGCCCGTTGAAATAGACAGCTGAGGCTAAAACCATACTGTATTATGTGGATGTTGTTGTGTTCACACTGGAATTACTAAGGGAATTTCACCTGGAATGTAAACTGTGGAGAGCCAATGCAGCATAGTGGTTAGAGTGTAGAAGTTGAGGTAGTCTTCATGGTTCACCTCTTCCTCATTTAATTCCCACAACATACCTTCCAACACTTCTCCGATGGAAGTAGGGACAGACTATTCCATAACATTATCTTAATCATCATAATTTTACTATTTATACCCCACCCATCTGACTGGGTTGCCCCAGCCACTCTGGGTGGCTTCCAACATATATAAAAGTATCATTAAACATTAAAAAGCTTCACTATACAGGGCAGCTGTGCTGGCCCTGGGGGTGCCCGGCCCAGAGGACACCGGGTGGGAAGACCAGAAACTCACCCAGGGCTGAGCAGGGCATGGTCAGCAGTCCCAGACAACTGTGGTTGGTCCAGCGAAGCAACCAAGTCCTGGGACGGGGCTGTGGCAGGGTCAGGTAACAGTCCATGGGTCTAGCCGGGTAGTCAGAGGTCAGGAACACTCCAGGGGTTCGTCCAAGAAGCAGGGTCAAAGTCCAGTCCAAGGTTCAGCAGTACAGCAGGGGATCAGTCCAGCAAGGAGCAAGGCAGGAAGCAGGGCAAGGTATAGGTCAGGAATAGGCACGAGGACCCAGGCAGGCACACGGTAGCAACTGTGTTGCTCACGCAACTTGGGGCTGGGGCTGGCCGGCTTTTATCTGCCCTGAGGCATAGGACAGTAGACAATAAGGGGAGGAAGAGTGAATATCCCTTTACTGAGTTAGTGTCCTTGGGTGCTCGCAATGGGAGTGGAGCTGAAGGAGAGAGGTTGTGTGTGGAACCAGATTCCTGGCCCTGTGCTGAGGTTCCAATGTTGTCCAATCCTCCAGGACAGGTGGAACAATTGTGCCCTCGCCAAAGCAGAGCAAGAATCTTCAAGGAATTCTAAGGTTTTCTTAGCATTGTTTAGGAAATCTTCTTCTGCTCTTAGATGGCCGCAGCATAAATGATAGCTAAAAGAAGGGTCTCTGTATAACGCACATTTCCAACAGTATCCGTGTTTTGGTTGGATTCGAGTATGTTCCTTCGAGGCTCAATCTAGGGTTGAGTTTTGGCATAAGAGTGCAGCCCTTGGCAAGTCATCACTTCAAGGACTTTTAGCCATAAACGGATCGATCTGTTTCATGGGGCTGTTGAGAAGACAGAGTGGGAGCATGTAAAACTGCCTTGCACACTAACACGCTACATAAATAAATAGTGTTTACTATGAAATGTAAGGGTTATATATCCTCTCTCCTTTTTAAAGGGGATTCTTAAGTGTTAATTTGTGGCAGCATTAAACTGAAGGTGGCAAAACAAATTAGTTATAGAATCAGTGATTCAACTAACATTAACATATCCTGTTAAGCTTTTGCTCCTCCACCTGCCCATATGCCCTTGAGTCTGGCAGTGCGCTTAATGCGATGGCTGAACTGCCTTCAGATTTCAGGGGACCTCTCTGCATTTTAGGACTTCAACTGGAGGCAGGCCAAAGCTTTAGGATAATTTAATATAAACAATCAAAAGTATTTTTAGTCACATAGTATTCTGGCACTCATATCTTGGTGAAAGTGTTGTGGGTGCCAGCACAAAATGGCTGCCCAAGGCAGCAAAAATGAGAGGTGATACCCAGTGAGTATCATCACACAAAAAAGCACTGGGTATATTTAACCACCTGTGTGCCTGAATTAATTCATCATGGCTGGTTTTAGTGGAAAGACTGGGCATATATAATTGGGTCTCAAAGACAGAGAGTAGCTCCCACAGTCTGAAAGAACTTGTGGCGGCGCCTGACATTAAGGAAATCCAGTCATATGAACCCTGATAATCTTAACAATTATAATTCTTATATCATCATCCAAAGCTTACTCAGGTGGTTACATCTGGGTTCCAGGTACTTCTGAATAAAACTTATTACTTTGATCAATTCCAGTCTCTTTCTAGACTTAATTTTGGATAAGGCAGTGCCTTGGTCACCCTGGGGTATGGCCTGCTCTGAAAGATGGACAGAGAAATGTACCAGCAGCTTTCGCTACCTTGGACTACGATAATTTTATGGAATGGGTAGACGTGATATTGTGCTTCTGTGGTTCCGTTCCCACCCAGAAAGTTGGACCCAAAAGGAAGTGCTGGGAGATAGTTTTCCTATTCCATGGCCTGTAGCTTGTGGGTTTCCACCATATTCCATCTTGTTTCCCATGCCCCATGAGAACATTGAGAGGTTTGGGCTGAGATGTCACCAGCATGAAGGTGGCATACAGCTCTACCTCTCATTCACATCATCCAAGCCCAGGGAAGCAATGGAAATGATTAACCAGCATCTGGAGTCAATTAAGGAATTGATGGGGGTTAATAAGCTAAAACTTAATCCAAGGCAAGATGGAGGCACTATTAGTCAAAAACAATTGAGATCTATGTGAGGTGCTTCAACGTGTTCTGGATGGATGAAGAAACAGGTATGTAGCTAGAGGAAACTCCAAACTATATCGATCATCAGAGGCTGCAGCCATTATTTTAGATAGTGCCCAGTAGATTAAAAGCCTGTACAGTTCTTTCAAAACAAGCAAGATGTCTTAGTTCGGAAACAATCGGAAATCCCCAGCAAATTTCCCATTTTGAAGTATTTTCCAGAAGAGAAACACTGTACCTCTTTGCTTCCTTTGTACTCAATAAGCTCTCCTATGAGCAGCATGGATTTCTTCAGCAAATTTCAATCCTATAACAACCAAAGATCCATATAATCACTGCCCCATAACTCTAGAAACCTATAAAAGAATTAAACATCCTTAGGTACAAAGAAATGTGCATAAAAGGTAATACAGAGAGTATCACTCCTTATATCACTAAAACAACCAAGGAAACTTTATGAAGCAGACACTGCAGTTTATTGGAAATGTGAAAATTTAAATGCATAAAATTTGAGAGTTTTTCTTTATTTTTTTTCGGGGGGGGGCATTTTACACTCTTTGCCTTGTTCACCATTTTTGGAGTGTTCGTAACAGAGAGTTTTATCTCATCCTAAGCAGAATAGATCCAAGGGTATATGTGAACCACAAACTTGGAAACTGGAAACTAGTTCTGTGTGGGAGGATTTTGGGAAATCTAACAGAAATTTATCAGTGCTGTCACCGGGGTTTGTTTGGGGGAAGCCATGGCAGTTCAGCCGGAGGCGGAGCTAGCTGCTCTGGCACCCGGAGCGGCGCACATGCTGTGCACCTGGGGCCGGGGCCATGGGGGCCGGGTGAGTGTCCCAGGGGGCGGGGCGAGCATCCCAGGGGGCTAGACACCCATGGGGGCGGAACGAGCCACCCATGTGTGGTGTAGCAAGCCGCCCATGGTGGGCCGCTTCCTGCGGGGGTGGAGAGAGCCGCGCCGCTTTGCCAGCAGCCTTCCTTCCTTCCCTCTTCCTTTTGACAGCTCGGGGGAGGCTCCCCCCCCCAGGAAGCAGCCTGGGAGTGGGGGGTAATGGCACGCCACCTGCCCATGACAACCAAGCTGTCAAAATGAAGGGGGAAGGGGAGGCCATTTTGTTTGTTCCTAACACGAAATTGGCAATATTCATGTAGAACAGTGGTAGCCAATGTGGTGCCCTCCAGACTTTATCCAGCTGCTACTCCCATCACCCCTGACCATTAAAATCAGGGGGTGAGGTGTTATTGGTTTGTGGCGGGGGGGCGGGTATTCTTGTTTTTATCATGTATTTTGTGCTTCTATATTATATTTTTTTATGTTGTGAACCACCCTGAGATCTGCAGATGTAAGGTGGTATACAGAAGAAGAAAGAGAATCTTTATTATGGCCATAGGCCAGCATAAGGTAAAAGCACCAACATACATAAGTAGAGCATGCTAAATAGTCAATAGGTGGTATACAAATTCAATAAATATAATAAATATGAGTCTGGGGCTCATAGGAGCTGTTGTCCAATAACCTCTGCAGGCTTTGTTCCATCCCCATGATAAGTATATTCCGCTTAATATCAAAATAGGCTTCTAAGCAGTTCACATGTGTTAAACAAAGGACGTAAACATTAAAATATAATCATCCATAATTAAAATACACAATAAAATTAAAATATAAAAATATAAACATCCATTGCTAAAATACTCAATAAAAGAATCCCATTAAAATGACACAGCATTTAAAACAGGATTAGCATTTGAATAGAATACTCTGGCCATAAAACAGTAGATTGGGATCAAAAATGGCAACCCAACAAGTTATGTGCCATTGAAGTTGTGCCAGTGTGTTATATGCTGCCCTGATGATTAGTCCCACACCACATCAGTAATTTGCAAAGTTTCCATCTATGCAACTTTTACAGTTCTGTATCACTCATATGCCCACCAAACCAGTTAAGGATTTCATGCATATGCTTACACATGATAGAGAATTAATAGGTCTTAATTTGGACAGCTCTGTGCCCAGTATATGTAAATATTTATAACCATTCTCTTTGTGAAGCATTCTTCATGTACAATTATTTTTAGTGCTGCATTTAGTACACAGAATATATATGTGCATATTTGATTGTGCCATGAAAACAAAGTTATAATGTAAGAACTTTATAGCTCCACTTATGATCCCTAATCTTCCTTAGAGCAATTTGTTCTACCTTCCATTAACTCTCATCACTGGCACTAAAATCAGATTTTTAAAAATGAGTTAGCCCACTGTAGTCTTCTCAGAATTTAGATTAAACAAGGCCCCTGTTTTGTTTTGTTTTTTAAGGCAAAACTATGCCGACCCGTTAAACTGTTTGCTGCGTAGATTAAAAACCATGAACTTGATCACTTGATATATCAACTTAATGCTTTCTTTGAGTGTTATGGTCTCTGGTTCTAATTTGTTTTCCTTAGACCTAATTGTCTAGCATTTAGAGAATTATACTATCTCTGTTTATAATTTATAAATCACACAATGAATGCAGAAAAGGAAATGAGTTGAAGGAGGAGCACTCATATAGAAAGACTGCATTTGATGCTGAATGTACAGAATAATGCTATTCGTTGAGGGGAGCGAAATATCATTGTGGTCGCCTTCTAACATATTTTTCCTGTCTGTATTGAAAACAGTTTAAGATTTAAGGCAGGGAAGATAAAAGATGAAGAAAATTATCTTCTTGCTAAATAGGACTCTTGACATGAGATGGAAATGTGAGCATAACAGCAATATCTTATGTCTACACAGATTATTTTTCATAGTGCTGTGTTGAATCCTGCTTGCTTTTGCTAAAGTTGCAGCTCCCTGAGAAACAAGTGTTATTTTATTCTGCCTCTTTTTTAGGGAGTGGGAAAACCTCACACACATACAAACATGGAAGGATGGGGAAGGGGGTTGCTCTTTGTTTATGAGGGAATGTGGTGGCCAAGGGATCTTTTTTTTAAAAAAAAGGGGGGAACCTTCTTTGTTTGCTTACAGAAATGTATGGATGTTTGCAGTCTAGCTTTGAGCTCAGCAAGGCTTCCTGGAATCACAACATGACCACACATTGCCAGGCTTAAGCACTCTTTATCATTGCCACTGCACCTTCTCTTCAAACTTTGTCCTTTCCTACTGCTGTTTTGAATTGAACCAGGTTACCACATCTCTAGGAGAGAAACTAGTTGCCCCCCTCCCCCAAAAGAGAAACTGTATTGTCAAAAAATGAAAGACACACATAAAAGATGATACATATTTGCATAGTGGAAAAGACTGTGAACAGATGACCTGTGTGCCCACTTAAAGTGCTGTCCAGCTGTGAATTGTTGATAGTCATCCTGTATCCCTTCTTGTTCTTCTTTATTTTAAAAACTGAATTTGGACCAAATAGCCCTTCAGATAGAAGATTCCATCAAACAATCGAAGGTCCTCTGTAAAGGCCATCCTAATGTCTACTTTGGTCACCTGGTGAAGGACACAGGAAGGCGCTCAACCACCCCATAATAAACCTAGCATCTGAGGTGAAGGACAGGTTTCCTCCACCACCCTGCCGTAGGGGTTCAGTGAGGCTTACTCCCAAATAAATAATTTCTGGAATATACATGGAACTGCAGCCTGAGAAGACTTAATTTACACGTAGAAGTTACATGTCTAGCTGGATTTGGGGTTGACAGGGGCTCCATATTATATTCAATACTATGTGAGCACTATGTTGGGATTATAAAGTTACACTTTCCATATCTGTATGCTTAATGTTTGCTAAGGTACAGGTTTCTCCAGTATTCTACAATACAGAAACAGTGGAGAAAAGCACAATGTAACTGGTAAGAGGTGATTTGCCCCTCCACGTGTCTTTCAATTTCTGAGAAACATCAGCATTTTTGAGATAGGGGTGTGATTGAGCTCTTTGCTGGAAGTGACTAATGATCTATACTGAAAGCAGGTTCCCCAATAAAAGAGCTGATTAAGAATCTCTAGATCATCCCTAGTGTTCGTATTGCTCTTTTTAGTGGGGGTACATAACTATGTCTTGTTATATTTACAGCATCACTTTTTAAGATTAATGAGGGCCACTTTGTTCCAAACTATTTCTTTTAACTTGTGGGAACTGTGGCTCTTCTTCCTCTAATTATTCTCTAGACGCCAAATTAATTACAAAAAGCATCCGCCATCAGGAGACATTTAATTAACAAGCCAACGTGAGGAATCATGTAAACTGTATTAACTACAGAGAAGGATGGCTGATTACTGAATAAAACATTGGGATTACATTTATTGGACAACTGATCAAAAGACTGCAGTTAAGCTACAGAAGACCAAACCATTAAAGAGAATACTGAGGTACCTGCTTGAACTGAGCTGGTAAATCTGGTCATTTTTTTTATTTTTATTTTATTTTTTTGTTTTTGATGCTACCTCTCAGCTCACTGATTGTGTAAATCTGATCAAATCCATTCCAGTACCTCAGTTTCCATAATGGTAAATACCAGCTACCACAGGTTGGGAATAGACCAGAGGTAGCCAAAGTAGTGCCATCAATATGTTGCTGAAGGCAGCCCTGTTTAGGGAAGTTTTCAATGTTTGATTCTATTTTTAATATTCTGTTGGGAGCCACCCAGAGTGGCTGGGGAAACCCAGCCACATGGGCGGGGTATAAATTATCATCATCATCATCATCATTACTACTACTACTACTACTATTACTATTACTATTATTGCTGGCTTACAATTCCCACCATCCCAGGACAATGGCCCAGAAGTAAGTGTTCCAGTTTGTGAACGTTTTGCAGAAGCTGAATGTCTGACGTGGCTTCCACTTTAGTACAGGAAGCTCCTGCAACCAAGCAGCGCCTTGGTTTTCGAACAGTTTTGGGAATCGAATGGACTCCCGGAATGGATTAAGTTCGAGAACCAAGGTATCACTGTAATAGTCTAGACCAGTGATAGATTCAACTCAGATATTTATCGTTAGTAAAATAAACAGAGACCATCAATAACTTTAGAAAACAATTAACTGTAAATTGTTGAAGTGTCCAAACAACGTATAGTGGTTAGAGGGATGCTCCCCAAGTCCAGTGTCAAGGGGCCTTGAGCAAGACATCGTCCAAGGTCCCCCTCCTTCAGTGAGTCTATCACTTCACAGCAGCAGGACCAGGAGGGCTTTGTCCACTGCTTGTCAAATGACTCCCCCCCGCCCCATAGAAAAAGGCTGATGGTTGATTTTGCTCAGTTACAATATACTACTTCTTCCACTTCTGAAAAGGAATTGTGACAATCCATTAAGCCCATGGTTTGTGAGGACAAAGCGGAGGTTATGAGTCACCATACCCAAACATATGCCCAGACCCATAATGATCTCCATCAGTGGGAACAGGCAACAGCCAAAGTGAGATCGTGGGAGACAGATCCAGTACAGCCTGAACCAGCTTCCTGTTTGTATGAGATCAGGATGTTTGTATGAGATCAGGATGTTTGAAAGGAGCAAGAGATTCAGGACCATGGACAGGGATCCTTCAACTGAGACTATAAGTCAGCCCTGTCTGACTGCACCCACCAGAGCATTGTTCCTGGACTGTGGGGACTCGGGCTGTGGAAGGTCTACGTGGCTTTCTTGAATCTTAGCAGTTGATAGGCTAGGATTCAAAGGCCTAGGTGCAGAATCTAGTACTGGTGAGTCAACTCAGCATGGCCCAAGGAACATGCTTGTCCTCTTCACAAAACTGCTACTACTTAGGAGCTCTGAGTCTGAGGACTCAGGTTCTGGAGCTGTAGCAATATAGACCTTAAGGGTGCATTCTCCATCCCAGGATCCTTGGGGTCAGTGGCTATACCTGGAAGCTGAAGTGTGCAGTAAGTGGAATATACTGCTGTGTTGGCTTGGAAAATTGAGTATTCATACACATCCAGAGATTTTATACTGCCTGTCAATTGTAAGGGCCATTGACTTACATCTTTGTTCTACTCTTCTCCTCACTGTGCAGTGTGCTATAGCATGACCTTACACAGTACACAGTAATTTATTAAATTAAATTCCATCTTCAGACACTTAAGCATCCTGGCTCAAGACAGACTCAGGGGTCTGTGCCTCTAAATTTGACCATCCCATGGATACGTCCCAGTATTTCATTCAGCTCTTGTCTCAAATCCTTCTAGGGCTTACATTTCAACATCTCCCATGGAGCCAGCTTCCTATGACACAGCTCTAACGATCCAGTTATTGTGGATACTTCACAATGGGATTGTTTTCCCTCAATGAACTGAACCGAAGTCTCTTGTGGTCATGCATGTTACATCTTTGTGCCCAAATGAGTTATTTGCCCACTCAGTTTTATGCAACCAAGGTTACTTGGCTGGGGATCACACCACAGCACAGATTTTGTGTGGGTTGCTTTTTTAAAAAAATAAAAAATAAATCGTTTTTGTATACTGAGTGCTCTGATCTCATTGCACAAACTCCTTTAAAAATTTGGATGGATCTGTTGACGTTTAATGAATTTTGGCTCTTATAAATCTTTGACACCTTTCGCTGAACAAAAACAAAAAGAGAGGAGAGGAAGGGGGAGGGGGGAATGATTGCATAGTCTCCTAAGCCTGCACTGCCCCTGCCATATGGTGAGCACAAATGTTTCGAAAGCAGCAAATGTTCTGTCAGGAGTTCTCCGAGATGTTTTGATTGGATTGCTCCATTATCTCAACAAGTCTGCCAAAGGAAAGCACCTGTACAATGAGAAATGTGCCGGATCAGCCAGCCTGTAATACAAGAAGGAAACTGAAGCATGTAGTGACAAGTTACCTGTCATTGGAAGATATGCCGAATGGGTTATGATAGATTCCTGGGTGCAGATGTTCTGCGATATCCCCTGTGAAAAAGGAGGACTATTTTAGCTCTCATAACCTTTTGTCCTTGAAGATGCCAGGGCACAGCTTGCTCATTGCTGTGGAACATTGGCATCAGAACCAGTGATTTCTCAAGCAGATGTTTTCAGAGGAAATATCTAGCTAGCTGGCAGCGCTAAGGTTGGAGACAGTTATTTGGGTGGTTGTTGTTTTTTTCCAGAGAGTTGAAGATTGTTTGAAACAGGTGTTTATGGTGTGTATATACTCCCTTTCACGTCCAATGAAGTAGACTTTGCAGACTTTGGAGTTATTTCAAAAGCCAATTACACCAGAGGGGACAGCTATCATGTCTTGTGAAGGGAGGGGGCCAGAGAGCACTTAAGGTATTTCCATTCATTCTCAAAGCCTTCTTTCTCTTCTTAAAAAACAACAGGTCTAGGATACATATTACATGTTTTGCAAGTTGTAAGTGGATTTACTTTTCTTAAAACCAATAATACTTTTTTTACCACACTGAAGGATGCATATTTAATGCCTGAATTAGCCCTAGCTTTGGCTGAGAAGTGGTCACAAACTCTCTGTCCACAAGCTAGCTTTGCTTAAATAACTATTGTTCTTCATGTTTTAATTTGTTGGGCAATTGAACAATGGTTGTGATGGGCCACTCTGAAACTTGTTTCTTGTGACCAAAGATCTGTCTCATTTATCCTATTCATCTTTAAAAAGTGCTTGATGACATCATCACAGAGCAATCCTACGCATGTTTACCCAGAAGTAAGTCCCAATGAGTTCAATAGTATTTACTCTCTAGTAAGTACCATATTTTTCCGTGCATAAGACGACCCCTATTTTTTTGAAACCCTTGAGTTGTTGAGCTTTTTAGGGAACATCGTCTTATACACAGAAAAATACGGTAAAAATGCAACCTTATTGGTGGCTTACCTATGTTCCTCCAGATGTTGCTGAATTACTGCTCTCTGACTATAGAGGGAGTTGGCGTTCAAGGACATTTGAATGGCCACAGAATCTCTGCCCCCATGTTAGAGGATTCACTGTCAAATCTCCAACGATAATTTCTTTTTAGTTTTTTCTCCCTCAACCCAGCTTTTAAAAATAGGTTTAAAATAAAAAATAGATTTATAGCTTTTGTATAACTAAAGGACTGAGGACACCAATGAGGGGAAAAGTCACAATATAACTTTTGTAGATTGTCAATCACATGACCAATCACTGGGCCTCTATAACAGGGAAGGCACCAGGGGGGCCAAATGAGGGAAGCACTTTCACTCCTCCTGGTGGCATCCATCGTGCCCACATTTTATTGGGTTCACAAGATGACCACCAGCATCCTGTCATACTCTGAATTTTCCAGATGCCTCCCCCTTTTTTTTCCATCATGGAGGAAAGGAATGAGTGTGGGAAGTCAGATTCCAGCCTTCACAAGAGCTCCACGTGATAACTAATGAAAGCACAAAGGGGACTGTGAGGGGGAATCTCTCGCTTTGCATGGGTTTCCTGATGGGTGACAAAAACATTTGACCTTCATGGGGTGTCCTACATAATGTGAGGCACATTCTCACAATTATTACTGGGCCTTTATAATGAAAATATGATCCTGGGCCAATCTCCAATTAGGCCAAATTAAACATTGTTGCTATGTGTGTGTGTGGGGGGGGGTGTTCTTTATTTTGGTACAGTATTCATCTTGGACAAGATTGCGCTGTCGCAGGACAACTTCTCCAGAAAGCCTGAATTACCTTTTCTTCATCAGCCTTGTAGAAAGATGGACAGGTGTGAGATAATAAAGATGGTAGCAAAAGCTGCAGGAGGCGGCACCTGTACTTAGTACTTAGATGCAAGGGATTTGTTCACCGATGCCATCTTCTCACCTCTACTCTATGAACCTCATATCTAACCTTATAAATTATCAAGAGATATCAACTTCCTGGGGAAAACTGTGTGCATTCCAGCCTGATCCACTTGGACAGTTCTTCTGTTCTCAAGAAGACTAGAAATGCAGCTTAGGCCTTCAGAACAGTTGTGTTCTCTCTATCTAGATTCACCTGCTACTTGTTTCAAGATGTGAGTACTTAGACACAGTCTGTTGTGTGTGTGTGTTTTAAAGAAGTCGACATAACTTCTAGTGAAAGTTTCTGATATAAACAGAGCAGGAGTGTAGCCCCCCACCTGACTCTTTAATTCAATTATATCATAAAAGCTCACTATGTACTTCAAAAATAAATTAACTCAAGATGTTACTCTACTTTCCATCTGCTGCATTGCCTTAAATGTATTTCGTGTGCTCCCACATTACTTTAAGTGATTTCCCCATCAAAATCCACAAACATTTTTTCCCCCTTTTGGGTGGGGGAAGGAATAGAAGTGGGAGGCAGTACCTCTTCTGGTAACATCTCTCCCCCCACCCTGAAATTACCTCCTAAACAGTATGTGTGCATGACTGTTTTTCTGCAGCTGTTTTCCCATGAGAAAGTAAATATGACTGCTATGTGCATTAACCTCTTATGTATTTCTTTTAATTTGTATTTAGTTTGCTTTTAGCAACCCCCTCATTTTCTTTCATGCAGGAGGGTCTCTTATGCAGAACATGTTTTGCTCAAGTTTACCAATTACAGGTAGCTAGCCATGTTGGTCTGTCATAGTCAAAACAAAATAAAAAAAATCCTTCCAGTAGCACCTTAGAGACCAACTACAGTAAGTTTGTTCTTGGTATGAGCTTTCGTGTGCATGCACACTTCTTCAGATACACTGAAACAGAAGTCACCAGACCCTTATATATAGTGAGAGGGTGGGGAGGGGTATTACTCAGAAGGGTGGTGGGAATGGGTGAAAGGCTGATAGCTGTGGTAAACCTGTTGATGACTGTTAATGACTGCAATTAGTCTTACAGGAAAAAGCAAGGGGTGAGAAGGTTAAAAAAGCTTTGTCATGTATAATGAGATAAGAATCCAATGTCTTTGTTCAGACCAGGTCTCTCCATGGTTTTAAGCTTGGTAATCTACTTTGTCAACACAGAAAGCAGCTTTGTGGTTTTTGCACTAATCAAGAATACCATTTTAACCCAAACTGGGTTGAAGAAAGGAAGTATGACCAAAAAAAGTATGTAAATACCCCAATTAAGACCTGTATATAGGATTTCAGTGGAATCAATACATTTCCAAAGTCCTGAGTAAACAGTGGCATCATCTGAAAATTAGCAAAACATGCTACAATGGCATAAGAAACTGCAAAAATGAAAAGAAAAGAAAGACTTATTCAAAGTGATTTTGTGTCCATTAGTAGAATTTTTCAACAAACAGTATATGCCTTCCACAACACACATCTCATTCTGGAGAGGACTCCTTTGCCATCTAAACAAAGAAGCATGATATATTACTTTCTACTCATTATTACATACCCATTTTTTTACTAACTAAGGTCATAAATTTTTCACATTCTAAATGTTTGTGTTCTTCAGCCTTTATTTTTGTTTATGTTTCTCATTATATAAGGCATGTAAATTCACCTAAGAGCACCAGTCAACTATATGATGCACTCAACTGAGGTATTCGATGTTTTATGTTATTGGTTTATGTAAAAATGTTAATAAAAATATTATTGTGGTGGTCTTGTAGCAAGGTTAAAGCTTACTGGGAAATGATATATAATGAATAGAAAAGGATGTTCAAAATAACTTTTATTTTTTTTAAAAAAACCAGAAGCTTTTCTTTTGGGAATTATAGGGAAAGAGCTACCTAAATTCTACAGAAATTTATTTATGTATGCTACTACAGCAGCAAGAATGTTACTTTCCCCAAAATGGAAAGAAGCAGAAGTCCCAGTAAAGGAGGAATGGAGACAAAAACTTATGAAATATGCAGAAATGGTTAAAATTACCGGAAGAATAAGAAATCAAGATAACAAACTTTTTATAAAAGAATGGAAATGGTTTATTGAATATTTACAGATATATTGTAAACAGATAAAATATTAGCAGGATTATTGTAATAACCTGCAGTTTTATAAGAGTATATATTTACAGTAGATAATCAAATGAGTAAGTTAAATGAATTTGGATATGCAGAAGATATTAAAGAATAAATTTAAGGAACTGCAGAAAGAGGGGGAAGGAAGTCAAACTTTGAAATGTTAAATTGATTGGAAAACTAATGCAAATGTATAAATTTGAAAAGTATAAATAAAAAACAAAAAAAATATTTGTAAAAGGTGCTATTTTAAACATTTGAATAAGATCACAGATTCTTTGAAATTATATTTATTTTTCTTCATTTTATTGGCGCTGGAGGGACTGGGAATACTAAAGAAAACACAGCAGGCGCTTTTCCATGTATCATGGATGTGGCACACTTAAAATTATTAATTATCACTGAAATATACTCGGAGTCGAGTGTGGATTTCATGCTCTTTATTCAGCTCATAGTAGCGAGGAATGGAAGTTTCCCCAGAACGTCTGCTTTATATACATTATTTACACAATGGGCCCCATGTGATTGGCTAATTCCAGGATACTCCTGTAGGCCAATCAGATTGCGGATTCAATTCCTCCTGGAGCTGGATTGGGTGGCTCCTGCGGACCAATCAGACTGCTGCATTCTGGATCCTATTGTTCTAGGACCAATAAGACTGCTGCATTCTGAATCCTATTGTTCTAGGACCAATCAGACTGCTGCATTTTGGATCCTATTCAACTCAGTACATAACAATCACCATCATTAATTTGCAGTGAAGACGGCTAAAAGCTCATCCCTTCTGTTGGAGAAGAAAGGATGTCTGATGCTTAACATCTTGTGCAGAGATAAGCTGCCTCGTCCCATTAAGCTCACGGTTTTGAGCGCTACTAACTCTTCAGAGGACCAGGCCCATCCACCCTCTTCGCCTTTTATTTTTGTTAAGAAGATGTTATAAACAAATATGCATTGGTAGGTCTTTGACATCCCAAGGCGACAAGCAGTTGTGGATATGGCAAGATTCACACAGCAAGCAGCCTCAGGAAAGCAATAATTCACCTTGGGGTGAAGGGAGATGAGAAGCACCTAACCTTAGGCTAACTGGTTGTGTGAACCCGTCTTCAAGATTTTTCGTGTTGCCGAATTCTTTTACGCGAGGCAGCTGTTGCTCGACAGGCAGCTTGTCAGATGAATCGGGCGACGTCTGCCACTTGCCAATTTGTGACTGCTTCTTAGAGGCTGTGATGTATAAAATATCTAAAGGTGGGGAGCTACAGCGAGCGTTTAAAGTACGCCGGTCTCATTATTGTCCTTATTACCGAGATACGCTTGGTGAGAAAACTGCAACAATCACCCTGCCATTTCCTACCAGAATTCTTTCAGCAATGAATGCATATTTCAAGACGTGTTGATTGGCTTCCAGAGCCAAAGAACCTGCCAACTTTCCTTTTAGTATTGCCAAGCGAAAGAGTGAAGAACAGGTTTTGACATGTTTGACATATTTTAACTTTCGAGACGTTGCTGCCAACTTTCCTCCTGCCCCCCGCACTACAAAAAAAAACCAGACAACCTGCTGTGTTGACAGAATTGGCACTTACATCCTCGCCTTTCCCAGTAGTGAAGAGGACAGTATTTCAAGGAGAATGTGTGTATGAGCAAACCCCGCATTTTGTTTCACTTGTGATTTTCTTCTAGAACACATCTGCACTGTAGAGTTGAACTGGTTTAAAAATAATTCTCACCCAAGCCCAAGTAACTTCAGGACTAGCAAAGGGTCTAGCGGAGGCCTGTGATATCTTGCAACACCCTCAGTGAAGTATAGTTCCTATCAGCGTTCTTTGCGTCAAACGGGGAATGCTACATCACTGTGAAACCATTAGAAATGTGTGGTGCAGATTAGGTTGTTTTTTAAAAAAATAAATACCGTATATACTCGAGTATAAGCCGACCCGGATATAAGCCGAGGCACCCAATTTTACCACAAAAAACATGGGAAAGCTTCATAGGAGCCACTGCTCGCCTCACTCGAGTATAAGCCGAGGGCGGCTTTTTCAGCACAACAAATGTGCTGAAAAACTAGGCTTATACTCGAGTATATAGGGTAAATTAAATTAAGGCCAAAATAAATGTTTCAGAGAATTTCAGCTTATATATTTGTGGTACTTTTGTTCAACCTCCCTCCCGACCCTGAAGTGAGGGGTCTGCTTAGCTCATTCTGAGAGTTAGTGAGAAATCATTTCAAGGCAGCAGAGGAGGGAGCCAGACTGACATGGTTTGGGGTGGAAAGGCATACCTTGTCTTTATCCGGTGAGCTCTGTGTGTTTGTGTGTTTTTATTTATTTATTGAATTTATATACCGCCCTATACCCAGGGGTCTCAGGGCACTCTGGTTTCCCTCACAGTGTTCCGTTGTGCCAGAAGTGGTTTAGTCATGCTGGCCACATGACCTGGAAAGCTGTCTGTGGACAAACACCAGTTCCCTTGGCCTGAAGCGAGATGAATGCTGCACCCCATAGTTGCCTTTGACTGGACTTACCCATCCAAGTGCTCACTGGAAGGACAGATCCTGAAGCTGAGGCTCTAATACGCATGAGGCCACCTGAGTTGGGAAAGACCCTGATGTTGGGAAAGATGGAGGGCACAAGGAGAAGGGGACGACAGAGGACAAGATGGTTGGACAGTGTTCTCGAAGCTACCAACATGAGTCTGACCAAACTGCGGGAGGCAGTGGAAGACAGGAGTGCCTGGTGTGCTCTGGTTCATGGGGTCATGAAGAGTCGGACACAACTAAATGACTAAACAACTAAACAACAACAACAACAAACAACCATCCAAGGGTCCTTTACCTTTACCTTTATAAGAGAGGTGATTTTTGCAAATGACTGCAGTATGCTTTCGAATTTCGTGAGTGCCTTCAAAAGAGTGTAAATAAATTTTTTATTACTATTAATGCCTCCCTACAGGTAAAAGGGAGTAAGGTCCTTTGAACATATACTCAGACACTGGGATATATTTGTAGGTTTTCTTTCCGCCATTTCAAACTGAGTGATCTCTGCAGAAATGACTGGGTAAGAAAGCAAGACTGTGACAGGAACCAATAGCTAGTATTCGCAGCTTCAGAATCAAATATGTGGTTGCCTGTGAAATACTTCCATTCAACGCCATGCCCAGCCCAACCTGACTATAAAAAGTGTAAGGATAGCTACTGTCTTTGATTGATAAAGAGCTTAAGCAAATAGGGCCTATCTAGACCAGCTTACGCAGAAATCTTCAAGGCAGTGGGCATGAAAGTTGTCAATCTTTTTTTGATTTGATTCATTTCAAAGAGTGCAAGTTTTCAGAACCGTCCAGCAAAGGGCTTAAGCTAAACTTTGCTAAATGTGTTGTGAATTTTAAGTTGCTTTTTATTGCCAGCTTCATCTTCAAACCCAGAGTCCTTCTCCCATCCAGGTATGATCTACAACTGTTGTGCAACATCAGTTTCACATACAAGTTATTAAATTTTAAATATTTAAATAGATGTCTGTCGTTAACTTACAGCCCAAAACTTCTTAAAACATTTCCTGGGAAATACATTCCCAACACTTTTATGACTGCACACTTAGGCTGCAAGCATAACCATGTCTACTCAGAAGTAAGCCATATTGAATTCAGTGGCATCTACTCCCAGGTAAGCGGGGCTAGGATTTCAGTCTTACTTGAGAAGAAGCCCCATTGAGGCCAGTGGAACTTACTTCTGAGTAGACATGATTAGGATTGCATTTGAATGTTGCTCATTGACCTCTACTGCCCTTGGCTTTGAGAGATAATCACTTACCCACAACCTCAATTTCCATATAGGTTGCCAAAATATGATGTACTGTCACCAAAATTCTCTTTAAAGTAGGGTTCTCAGCCAAAATACTTCAATGATTTTGCAGGAAGCATAGACGACAGAACTACTGAAATTTCTCAGGTGAGTTTAATATATCTTCAGGTTATCACCTACAAAATAAATAAATAAATAAATTGGTAGATGAATGAAGGGAAGCAATAAAACTGTCAATTTGATTATGGAAATTTCTCAGGGGAGGGGAGAAGTGTTGCAACCTGTATTAGCAACTCAACTTCGTACACACTAAATCCAGGGACCATCAGAGCACTCAACACCCCACATGAATACTGAAATTCCTATCCTCATCAAATGTGCTGAAGCCAGCACATTCTATGAGGTAAAAGTCAATTCAATATAATAAAACTTGATTATTTTTAACCACAGGGAGCCAGAAATGCTTGAGTGACAATGGCATCAGTGTGAAGCTAGGGCTGGACCTTGTGGCTGAAATCTCCACAGCCCAGGTCCTTCTCCAAAACAAACACCCAGAGAGTGGCAGTTGAGACTGCAGACCCTCCAAGTGTCCCTATTTCCCAGGGACAGCCCCAGATTTACACAAGCCGTCCCAGTTTCTAATTTGACCCTGGAATGTCCCACTTTCCCTTAGCACATCCCTATTTTCATCAGAGAAATGTTGAAGGGCATGGAGTTATACAACCCCTGAGCCAAGGGGATAACCTTTAGAAGATAAGCTTTAGATGATATCTGAAGGCAGCCCTGAATAGGGAAGTTTTTTTAAAGTTTAATGTTTTATTATGTTTATTACGTTTTATTATACCTCCACTCAGTATACCTGAAGGAGCATCTCCACCCCCATTGTTCAGCCTGGAAAATGAAGTCCAGCGCTGAGGACCTTCTGGTGGTTCCCTCACTGTGAGAAGTGAGGTTACAGGGAAGCAGGCAGAGGGCCTTCTCAGTAGTGGTGCCCACCCTGTGGAACACCCTCCCATCAGATGTCAAGGGAATAAACAACTGTCTGGCTTTTAGAAGACATCTGAAGACAACCCTGTTTAGGGAAGTTTTTAACGTTTGATGTTTTCTCGTGTTTTTAATATTCTGTTGGGAGCTGCCCAGAATGGCTGGGGGAACACAGCCAGATGGGTGGGGTATTATGTTTGTGTGTATATATATATATATATATATATATATATATATATATATATATAATGATAAGATGCTGCTGCTGCTGCTGCTGCTGCTTTTATATATGTTGGAAGCCGCCAAGAGTGACTGACGCAACCGAGTCAGAGGGGCAAGGTATGAATAATAAAATTATTATGATCATTATGGAATAGGACATCCCAATATTATTATTATTATTATTATTATTATGGAATAAGACACTCCTATTTTCATTGGAGAAATGTTGGAGGGTATGAGAGTGGCAACCAGGCATCACATCAGCATAGAATGGGGGCAGCTGGCCAGGCAGATGCATGGTTACAAATGCTCATTGTATTATTATTTTTACTTCCCTGGGAAGAGGGGTTGATTGTTTTAAGCACCTTGGGAATTATTCCTCTGTGAGGGGAATAGGGCTTTCCTAACAACTCTCAGCACTCTTAACAAACTACACTCCCAAGGATTCTTTGGGGCCAAAGCCGACTGTTTAACGTGGTGCAAGAGTGCTTTAAATGTATAGAGTGGGTTCAGCCCTTTGATGAATCTGGCTGTCCTAGCCTATTACTCAAGCTGAAAAGAGCTCAGCTGAGAAGTCTAGGGTTAGTCTACCTGAAATGTGGCGCCGGGATAGTAATTTGAGCACCTATTCATCTAGTTGAACTCTTACGACTGATGTAATTTACTCCATATATTTTCCAACGGAGCAGAAACTTGGAAAATTACAACTTAGTTTGACTCTAATTAGTACAGTAGGGGATATACCAGATTCATATGATGTGCAGTTAATAATCCTAAACTTGCTTCCTCCATTGAAATTGATGGCATTAACTCACTCATAAGTGTGTTTAGGCATGAAAATAGAGAATTATGAATAAATAATTTCTCCTAATCCTTCTCTTTCGTGACATATCACATTCCCCCCTCCCCGACTCATTTTCACGCTGTAAGTCTAAAGCCTTTTTCTCTTTCTCCGTCGACTGAAAGCCCAACATTTACATCTCCAGTCCCTACTTATCAACTTTTAAAGTATGGATTTTACATTTTTAATGCTTCAGATTTAGTGTCAATTGACATATAATGTGTTTCTACACGATTTTTGCCATATTTATCCATTACCCAATACAAGCACGAATGTGCTGCCGTAAGACATATGTATTGTGTGTACAGGAATACCTGTACATAATTAGGCATTGCATGTTTTCATTTGCATTGCCTATGCCTGGTTTAAACCTCTCTGCCCTGCCCAGAGCCTTAAGGAGCATCTCCACCCCCATCGCTCAGCCCAGTTACTGAGGTCCTCCTCTGAGGGTCGTCTGCTGGTTCCCTCACTGCGAGAAGCGAAGTTACAGGGAACCAGGCAGAGGGCCTTCTCGATAGTGGCACCCTCCCTGTGGAATGCCCTCTCTCCAGATGTCAAGGAAATAAATAACTATACAACTTTTAGAAGACATCTGAAGGCAGCCCTGTATCAGGAAGTTTTTACTGTTTGATGTTTTATTATGTTTTTATATATGCTGTAAGCCACCCAGAGTGGCTGGAAAAACCCAGCCAGATGGGTGGGGTATAGATAATAAAATTATTATTAGGATTAGGATTGTTGTTGTTAATGAAGAATTCAAATTGTGTCCTTCCTATTAAGAGGGTTCTCCTTCATGGAGACCACGTGTTGCGGTGGGGGCCAGCAAGTCACCCCTCTGTTGCTGGGTGGGATCGTATAGATGGCCACTGCTGTGATTGGGTCCTGGGTTTCGTTGGGGAGATTTCTATGTTGCAATTTTTTGATGGACAGCCCAGCGACTATATACTGCTTGGCTCGCAGCGTGATATTCCTCTTTGCTGCAAGCATCGGAACACCCCCCTCCCTATTATTAGGCCTCTGTGTATGACCTTGCTATGCCTGTCATGGGGTCGTCTGCTTTTGGGGCAGGTAGGAATTTTTCCATTTGGCTGATTGGCTGGTGCCATCTGGTTTTTGCCTACTGCGTAGCAATTAGTCACAACTTGTAAGGTTGGCGGTTAGGCATTGGTTATTAATTTGGTTGGTGGAGGGGTCAGGATTGGCTGTGGCTGCCCCTCCAATGCTGCTGTGCAGGGAATTCCGTTAAAGGAATCCAGGGGCTCGCCATGCTTTTGTCTGTATCCCCCGGTGGGGACCAGGGCCACGCAAGAGCCCCTGGGAGCATTTGGGGAGAGGCGAAGGTCAGACCCCCGGCTCCCATTCTCTCCCCAAAGTGTTTTCCCTTTACTCACGAATGTCAGTTCTGTCCCCAGTGGGAGAGATAGTCTGAACCAATGCCTAACCTTTTTTTGTATTTTAATATAGTTGTGGCCAAAATTATGCCAAAAACCTTAAACTTAAATTTCTGTCTGAAGTGTGTTTCATTTGAGGGGTGGTTTGGGACCTCGACACGCAAATGTATTATTTGATTAACCAAGGTTGAATGCAGCCCTTAGGCCAAGAAGGGTTAGATACCTGTTCTAAATGCTTGTTCGGAGTATGTAGCCAGAGCATTGTCTCAGGTATACAAAGATGGTTGGAATTTGTCACACAGCCACAAAAGAGAATGTGGGGATGAACATCTGCATGGAAACACCCAGGGATTCCCTGATCTCTGTAAACAAGAACTGTATTGATTCAAGATAATAACCATGAATAAACAACCTTGAACAACCCTGACTGCAAGCAAGTCTTTTAGGCCCTGTCTTTGCCATTAAAAAACACTGCAATTCTACTTTATATGATGCCTTCCTCTTCCTCTTCCTGGGTGTTTTTTATGTTTTATAGTTTTGAGGCTCAATTGTCATTAGTATTTAGCACTGGATCTTTAAATAACCACCCTTCAGTTTTGCACTGTGGGGCATTCCCATCTCTAAGCCCCCCACTCTGCCCCATATATAGGTTCCATGTTGGTGACCTCAATTCAAGTTTGTCCCGAGAATAAGTGGAAATGGTGGAATTGTAGAACTGTATTCTTGGATTAAAATAATTAGGAAGAAAGAAGAAATGAAAAAATTAGAAATAGACCCTATGGTGATTCTATGGTCTTCATAGGAGAAGAAACTAGGAGAGAGCCCCATTGCACAAGCAGAACAGCAGCTTTGGATACAGGATTGGAAAAAAGAGAAACTGAAACCAACAGATTCATCTCCACTTTTGACTGTTTTCAAAAACGAATATTCCCCACATCTGAGGGCAGGGAGTGGAGTCATGGGGTGCAGATAAAGAGAGGCATGGGGTTTGGGCTCATCACTTCTTCTCTAGTCATGTTCATATCTTGCCAGGGCAGTGGAGTCAGTCAGCAGAACAGTGGTGAGTCCCTGACAGCACGACTCCTCTCAAGCCGAGTTAATCAGAAAATCCTATGTTTAAAGAAATATTAAAAACAGCGAGCTGATGGTATTTATATTCCGATTTAATGTGTGGATCAAAGGGTAGAAATCTGTGGAAAACATCCCCAAATTCCTACTAGCAAAAGAAAAAATTAGTCATCCAATTAGCATTTCATTAGGGGAAGTATTAAGGTGAGAAAAATATAGAAGTATATTCCATGAATACTTAATATAAGGGATGCGTGTTCTCTCTATATCTAGAAAGGCATCCAAGAAAACTCAACAGCTATGTGGGGGTGTGGACTAGTGCTGGTTTGGCCATTTGTTGGGGTGTGCGCATTCATTTGGGGGAGGAACAAAACATATCACCTAAGAATGTACAGGTAGGAGGGCTGTGGGTGAACATTGGTGAAGTTTTCATTGGTGAATAGGGGTTCGTCTCTTTTTGCTTAGCTCTTACATTACACAGTTTCTGAATAGTGGAGCTCTTTTGTTTTTTGCTTCGGGGCCATTCCCTGGCATTTCTTAGCCTCCTGTGCTTTTACACACTGCTTTTACACACTGAGACCCAGCTTGGTTTAGTGGTTAAGAGTGGTAGACTCGTAATCTGGGGAACCGGGTTCACGTCTCCGCTCCTCCACATGCAGCTGCTGGGTGACCTTGGGCTAGTCAACTTCTCTGAAGTCTCTCAGCCCCACTCACCTCACAGAGCGTTTGTTGTGGGGGAGGAAGGGAAAGGAGAATGTTAGGGTAGTGATAAAGTGGGATATCAAATCCAAACTCTTCTTCTTCTCTTCTTTAGGAATGCCTTTTTTTGAGGGGCGGGGAGACATTACACTATGACAGTCTTTGATCCACATAATAAATCAGAATAGGGTTAATGCATGGAGGATGTTAACAGTACTGTCCCAATATGACACACCCTGGTGCCTGCCTTCCATGTATTGAGATGTATGTTCATACATAGGTGGTCTCTTTGTAGACAGGAGGGAGTGGTGCTTAGTTACGAGTCCTAGAGATGCAAGAAGGCATGATTTGCCATTCATGCAACGCTGTTTCTCTTCCACTGCAGCTCGTCTCCTGCCAAAATTTTGGCTATTTGTATGGCTTTCTGCTGTGGTGAAATTACATGAATTGCACATGTTGTCATTAAATTATTTGATCCTATTCATTTCAATGCAAAAGAAACACTATGGAAATTGGGGTATGTGTAATTAATTGTGTATCATTTGCAGACTGAAAGCAGCAGGAGATAATACTGATCATATTTACTGGATTGATTTCCATTCTGGACATGGGATGAATAAGTAGACATGGATACGTTTTGCTCCTGTTTCTGTTTTCATTGAAATTCTCCAGCAATCCTAATTGTGACTTAATGCAATAACCTTACCTTGGCTTTAATCCCTATCTATCTATTATTCTGAATGTTAACTTGGTTTGCAGAAATGAACAAATAAATACCTTATGGTAAGAACATCTTATGTTTACATTATCTTAGTAATTTTCTGGGGAATATTTGCAGGAAAAGATCCTGGAAAATTTTAACTTTGTTTTATGCCACTATGCTAAGATAAATATATTGATCTTTCTGTCCAAACACAGAACAGCTATGCCATTCTGTGTGCCTTCAGTGGTGGCAGACAACAGGGGCTATTGAACAAAGAGTGACAAAAATGAAATCTATTGTTGACTTAATAGCCAATGAACCAAACCAACCAAAAGGAGCATTAAGGGAACACCAATTAGATTTACAAAATCACAGCATGCAACTTCCTCCCCCTCCCTCCAGATCAAGCCAATGGTTCAATAGTAAATTAAATAGAGATGTTCTTTTTGCGTGTGTAGGGCACCCAGCCATTCCCCCCCAGTAACTTCAAACGTGACTCATATTTTTGGTTTAGGTTAATGGCATTAAAATTTTGGCCACAACTTATTTATTGAATACAAATCAAGTGAGTGGTTGCGTAGGCATTGGTTATCGCTGTCCGACGGGACAGAGCTGACCCTAGTCAGCGACCGACTGGCTGTCCAGCGGGACAGAGCTGACTACCGTCAGCACTGGGAAACCATTAACTGGAGAAGGTAAGGAGGCTGGGAGCATGATAGCCTTCCCCCCCCCTCTCCAGGGGATCACAGGGGCTCAAGCCTTTCGGCCCTGCAACCTACCGGGTTCGGACAAGCTTTTTTAGAGCCCCTAGCTTCCTTTAACGGACTTCCCATTATTCACAGCACTTCTTGGAGGCTACCGGCCTCCCTTACCACTGAACCAATGCCTAACCGCCAACCTTACAAGTTGTGACATATTGCTGAATAGTAGGCAAAAACCAAGTGGCACCAGCCAATCAGCCAAATGGAAAAATTCCTACTAGGCCCCTCAAGTGGAGACGACCCCTAGACAGGCACAGCAAGGTCAACGCACCAGCCTATACCAGGGAGTGGGGGGTGGGAGATCCGAACTCAAGCCAGAGTGACCACTGGTCACATGTTCAGTATATATATATACAGCTGGCCTGTCAATCACCATGGTCGTGGCCACAAGCCCCTCCCCCAACCAAACAGGAGAATGGCTTCTTGCCCACCCCGCAACATTTGCTCCCATGGGAACTTCTTTTGCGTGTGTAGGGCACCCAGCCATTCCCCCCCAGTAACTTCAAACGTGACTCATATTTTTGGTTTAGGTTAATGGCATTAAAATTTTGGCCACAACTTATTTATTGAATACAAATCAAGTGAGTGGTTGCGTAGGCATTGGTTATCGCTGTCCGACGGGACAGAGCTGACCCTAGTCAGCGACCGACTGGCTGTCCAGCGGGACAGAGCTGACTACCGTCAGCACTGGGAAACCATTAACTGGAGAAGGTAAGGAGGCTGGGAGCATGATAGCCTTCCCCCCCCCTCTCCAGGGGATCACAGGGGCTCAAGCCTTTCGGCCCTGCAACCTACCGGGTTCGGACAAGCTTTTTTAGAGCCCCTAGCTTCCTTTAACGGACTTCCCATTATTCACAGCACTTCTTGGAGGCTACCGGCCTCCCTTACCACTGAACCAATGCCTAACCGCCACCAGAGCCAAAGGCTCACCGCCAAAACCACTCACTGACCCAGCCAAATCCTGAGGGCCCCCCCAACAGCCCCTAACCACAAGTCATTTCCCTCCGGGGAAAGGTGAACACCATCAGGGCGGAAAAGAGAAACATTCCCAAAGGCAATAGCAGGGTGAGCAATCTCCAAACCACCCATTTCCCGAACCGCCCTAATCGCAGCACTATTGGTGCGCCTACGTGCCCTCTCCACCGCTACGGCTGAGCGCGCTCCTCTCCAGGAACGGCGCTGCAGCAAATGAGACCAAAACAGTTGCACCCGAGGGAATAGCGCACCAATTTCCCTCAAATCGTGCTGAATCCTGTAACGCAATGCCTTGCATGGTGTGGCAGGTAAGTCATTTTCGCCCAGTTGAATAATGATAGCATCAGGCGGACCCGCCCCAGCAACCTGGGAGCAAAGCAAAGGCATCAACTCCTCCCACAGCATACCCCTCTTTCCCAACCAACAAACATCAACATTGTATGAAAGTCCAAGGTTGGGCGTAAGCCCTGCCTCCCGAGCTCTGGCGCCGGCCCAGTGAACAATGCTGTGCCCGACTATCCATACTCGCACGGGTGCAGGACCTGAAGAGAACAGAAACAACCACAATTAAAATCAACCTTAACGACGTACATAACACTTATATGCGTTCGACTTCCACCTCCCCAATTCTTTTATCCTCTCCGTGGACAACCCCCAACGAGCAGCAGATGTGGCTGCACCTATCCTGAAGGAATGGGGGGCGTAACCAGCCGCCTCACGGCCACATGCTGTAATGGCCTTTCGCATTATCCTGGCGAACTGCTGCCTGGTCAAAGGCGAGCCATCCTGGTGTATCAGAAAAGGGCCATTCCCTACAGGGCGCACTGCCAAATAACGCGCAGTGTCCTTGACTGGGCAAGGCCCAGACCCACCCGTGGCTGGCAACCGGATAACCACCCCCCGACCCAGCTGGTCGGTCTTGGAATTCCGGACAGTGATGACCACCTCTACAGGAGAGAGATCCACATCGTTTAACAACAAGCCCCGTGAACCAGCGAGGTGGGAGGCCTCAAGCACCACCTCCCCGACCCTCAGCGCCCCGTAGAAGGCCAGGGAAAAGGCCGCCGAGAACAAGCGCGCTTCAAAGCGCGACCAGCAGACTACGCGAAGCTTAGTTCGCATACTGGATAAAAGGGCAAATGAAATAGGGTGCCTGGCCTGGGCCTGTGAAGGAGCCATCCTAGCCCACCCTTTCAACATCTGTCGAATATAAAAAGCCGAACAGGGGTCAAATTCAAAGAAAAGCTTGGCAAAAAAGGAGATAGCCGCCGACTGGATCCTAATGGTCCGGGGAGCGCGGCCTGACGCAAAAAGGTGCGTCAGATATTCCCCTGCCATATCTGACGTCGGGGGCGAGGAAAATTGTCCCGCCCCAGACCGGCCAAAAAACTGGAGAAAATCCGCCCACGCCTTTTGATAAGAACGATAGGTGGACGGGGCAACGGAAGAGGCTACTCCCTGCATTGCTAGGTGGCTCCAAGGCTCCACAAGCTGTCTGGAAAGTGCTCCGGATGCTCTCGTGCCTCCGGAGCCAAGGCTCTGAACCGGGCCATCTGAAAACGGGACAGAGCATCGGCAATTTCGTTAGACAAGCCCGGGACAAAGCGTGCGGAAAAAACAATATTAGCCCGCAGGCATTGAAGCACAAAAGCTCTAAGTAGAGCTGATACCCTAGGGGAACGCGATGACTGTTTCGCGAGGACGGCCACTACTGCCTGGTTGTCCGTCCAGAAGCAAACACGCCGGTCCCTGAATTCCTCGACCCATATGTGCACTGCCACTGCGATGGGAAAAAACTCGAGAAAAGTCAAGTCCCGCGTAATTGCCTCCCCTTGCCAAGCCTCCGGCCAGGGCATGGCACACCAACGACCCAACCAATACAGCCCAAAGCCCAAAGAACCTGCAGCATCGGAGTGGACCTGGAAATCATTGCGGAGGTTCAGAGTGTCCTGCCACAACGAGACCCCGTTGAATTCCTGAAGGAATACCAACCAATTCCGAAGGTCCTCTTTTACGTCGTGTGGCAAGCGTGTATGGTGGTGAGGGGCCCGCAAGCCAGCAGTAAGTCTTGCCAGGCGGGAGCAAAACGGCCTCCCAGGCGCCACCACCCTACAGGCAAAGTTCAAATGGCCCAAGAGAGACTGAACCTGCCGCAACGTCACCTTGGTGAGGGGAAGAACTCCCTCAATAACCCTCCTCAAGGTAACCAGTTTCTCAGCCGGCAGACTGGACGTTTGAGCTACCGTGTCCAGCAAAATGCCCAAATAAACCAACTGGGTCGCAGGGCCCTCCGTTTTGGCCGACGCCAAAGGCACGCCCAGCTCCTCAGTGAGCTCAGAGAAGGCCTGCATCAGGACCAGGCAGTCGCCTGAGTCACTGCTAGCGGCCAATAAAAAATCATCCAAGTAATGCGACACCCCCTGGAGGCCTGTTTTATGGTGCAGGGCCCAGTCCAAGAACGTGCTGAAGGCCTCAAAAGCCGCACAGGCTACGGAACAGCCCATGGGCATAGTCTTATCGAAATAATAAGCCCCCTCAAAATGAAAACCAAGCAGCCAAAAATCCTGAGGATTAATTGGCAGCAGGCGGAACGCCGACTCCACATCACATTTGGCCAGTAGCGCCCCCTGGCCAAATTTCCGTATCATTTTAACAGCATCATCCAGTGACGCATAGCGCACTGAACAAAGCTCTGGGGGGATAACGTCATTGACCGACGTGCCCCTGGGGTGAGACAGATTGTGAATTAAACGGAATTCGCCTGGCGCCTTCTTAGGCACCACTCCCAGCGGGGAAAGATGCAGTCCAGGAAACGGGGGAGCAGCGAAAGGGCCCGCCATGCGGCCCAGAGCAAGCTCCTTCCCTATCTTCTTCCTGGCCACCCCCGGCAGCTCACGTACCGATTTTTGGTTAACAGGCTTGCCCGCCACGGGAGGCGCTGACACGGGAATCCTGAAACCCTGGGAAAACCCATCCCTCAGGTACTGAGCTGCCTGCCGATTAGGATACAGGGCCAGCCAACGGAGCAGCGGCTCTAATTTCACGGGAGTCGGGGCTAACGATTGAACACACTCATTTGGAGGTGCCTGCTGTAGGCTGGGAGGGGGCCGCTCTTCCAGGCTGCTGACCTCCCCCCCTTCCCCCACGAAAGGGCCGATTGCCCCGGGGGCAGGCCGAGGCCTGATGAGGACCTCCACACTTCTCGCAGATGTGAGGGAAAGTGCAGGGAGACCTGGCGCAATTCCCTTTTTGATAACCCCAGCAACAAAACCTCCTAGTCGGCTTAGACAATTGCGACTTGGAGGCCCGCTGCTCTGGAGCCCGTTTCGTGACGTAGGGAGCAACGTAGGTGGTCCATACGTCCACGTCCTTCCTGTCCCATCTGGCCGTGGTGATCCTGCTTGCCCTGGTCCTAAATTCCCTATCATAGGCAATGGCAGCAAGTTCGCCGGCAGTGGCATAAGCCTGGCGAACTATAGACAAATAAATAAGAAGGTGAAGAGAACGCCGTGGATAACACGCGGAAACCACGCCCGCAAATACTTGGAAACAATCCAACCAGCGTTCAAATGACCTATCTTTCCTGCCTAGGGACCGCTTCCTGGAACTCGACCCGTCGCCTTCGGAGCGGTCCTCCTCCCTGGGAGCCAATTTAAAAATGTCGACATAGCGACCTTCCAGGATTCTATTTCGGATCCTGGAAGATAAATGACTCCCAGGGATGATGTCCCTAGTCGTATTGGTGGACACCTTGGTTTCTGGGACAGGTCGACCATGCAGGAACTCAAGAGGGGCCCCGTACCTAGCCCTGTGTGTGTTGGCGCGACGCTTCCATGCCCATCTCGGTAAACCTGGCCCCAATTCGCCAAAGCCCCAGTACAGCTTCAGCTCATCCTCAGATTCTGAATCTGAGGACCTTGAAGTACCTGAGGACTCCGACGTCTCGTGACGCCCCCGCTTTGCGCGGTGGGCACAGCATTCCCTCCGCCGCCGGCGTCTGCCCCCTGATGACGCCTTGGCTGGAACTGGCAAGGTGTCGTCAGGCGATGTCTCCGAATCAGGCTCTCGCCGAAGTGACTTCGCAGTTTTCCTGGACACTCTCCGAGGAGACACAGTGCCTTCAGTTGCTGAAGATTCGGATGAGCTCAGCCGGGGTGAGTAGGTGGCATCCCTAGCCGCCGACGAAGAAGCACGCCTCCGCTGCTTTTTTGCCTGCACCCGGCGGGCCTTTTGCTTAGACTGCCTTGCGGCCGGAGAGCCCTGTACTGACGCCGGACTGCCGTCACCAGTTGACGGGGACCCTTGACCTGGCGCAGGCCCCTCATCCTCAGGATGGACATCAACTGCCATCGCCTGGCGCGAAGTACCTGGGGATGCTAAAAAGGACACCATGCGTAAGTGCCCTGCCTTACCCTTCTTGGGAGCCCGTTGCTGCCTTGGGGCACCCCCTTTCGCACTGGCACCCTTCGCCGAGCGCCCGCCGGCCAGCTTCCCCTTCCCTGCCCCCCGGCCCTTAGCTTTTCTTTTGGCAGCCACCAAAGCAGCGGCCTGAGACAGGGGGAGATCCTCATCTACGCTTGAAGAATCAGTCACGGCGGCCTCCTGCCGAACAGAGGGAGCTGGCACGGTACCCTGAGAAGAAAGAAGCAGATCCAAGCTTGATTCAAATCGTGCCAACGCAGCAGGATCACCTGCCAGGTTGGACCTGACTTTGCCAATCCTTTCCAACTGTGTAGCCAGCTCCGACGATCGCGAGGGCTGTGCCACCTCATGACTGGCTCCTTGTTCCGGAAGCGCCACGGCAACCTGCTGAGCGCCCTCCATCTGAGCTAACCTGGATACAGGCGAGAAACAGATTAGCCACTGGCAATGTCAAGGCCAGGAGCACAAGCAGTACAAACACAATTGGGTTGCACCAGGAATGCAAAGAGAGCTGCCACGGTAGGCCAGGAAAGCAGAGAGCCAAGCACACCAACTCAAAACAGGAATTAAAATTGACTTGAGCAGGAAACAAAATCTAACATAAATTCAGATCAAATCAAATCAAATCAACTAAATTAAATAATGCCAAGCAAGCAACAAATTATCAAATAAAGAAGAAATACAACCAAATTAACCAAAATGAGTTAACCAAAATGGGTTTAAAATCACTTAAAATAAAATCAAAATAAAATCAAAACTGTACCAAAATAAAGCAAAGGCACCCTACGAAGGAAATAACTGAGACCAAAATAGTACCAAACAAACCAGAGGGGGGGGGGAAGGAAGGCGAAAACAAATTAACTTGATTAGGAGGTAAACGCCAGGTAATTAAAGTAAATTCAAAATAAATGCTTGCCTAGCTCAAGTAAAAAATCCTGCAATACCAGAGCAACCACAAGAGGGCGCCTGGGGACCACAGAAAATTAACAGAGCAGAAAGGGGTGCGTGCTAGCACTCAACCGCCAGCAGGTGGCGCCCAGCTCCCAAGCAAACAGCAGAGGGAAGCAGGCAACAGGGAGGAAAATGGCGATTCGCGCCAATTCCACCCCCGGCCGAGGGGCGAGCCAGGCCCTCCGGGCAAGCAGACGACGAGGCCAAGCACACCAGTGACCAGCGGGCCCCAGGGAACGCTGGAACAGGCAGCCCCCCCCGCAGGGAGAGTGACCAAAACACCCCCCCCGAGAGCTCCGGCGCACAGGACAGCACAACGCTGGCCTGCACAGCCGCGTGGACTCCGCTGCGCCTGCCCGGCACTCAGGCCAGGCACCCTCTTCCCAGGGCTGGGAAGTTCGCCGGCGAAAAAATGGCGCCGCGGCAACGGAGGCCGCAGCGCAGGCGAGGGCCAGGGACTCTACCGGAGGGAGAATCTCAAGGTAAGGCACCACAAACTCGGGGTGCTAGGAGCTTCGGAAGCTCGGGGTAACAACTGGCCTCCCCAGGGAAGCCCACTGGGGTCCCCCAGGTCAAAGAGAAAAACGGGGGTGGGGGGGAGGGGGAGGGGAGGGAAAAGAAATAGGGCCGGGGGACCAAGGGTAAGTTTAATTGGAATAGGAACACTAGGGTAAATAGGAAACGAGGCAGAACAAAACCTTCCAAAGCCACTTGAAAAATAAATTAATACTCAGCAGAACCAGGCCACAGGAGAAACCGAATACTGCTGTATCCAAAGCACTCCAACCGTCCAGAGATCCGAACTCAAGCCAGAGTGACCACTGGTCACATGTTCAGTATATATATATACAGCTGGCCTGTCAATCACCATGGTCGTGGCCACAAGCCCCTCCCCCAACCAAACAGGAGAATGGCTTCTTGCCCACCCCGCAACATTTGCTCCCATGGGAACTTCTTTTATGATACACAGAGAAAAATGGACTGCTTTAGTGCCTAGGATATTCCCTTCTTTGCTACAGTAAAAGATATCTCAACATTTGTTGGCTGTAGAACTGAATATGTGATAAAGCAGACAATTGGAATTGTTGAAATGGTGATGAATAGAAGAAATGTATTATTCACAAGCAGAAGGGGGATTTTCTTGGGAGACAGACCAAACACAACAGAAGCTCTCTCCCCCCGAGTTTGCATTCAGAAAAAGAGTGCGGAGCGAGCAATGTGCAGATAAATATTTATACTTCATTCCTATCATTGCCAACGCTCTGATGAAATTAAAGTACAGTGCAATTTATCTCATAGTCTTTCTTAATTAAAACATCTGTTCTGATTCCCCGAGAATCCATGAATGATTCATTGCAGAGATATAATGTGTTTTTATATATTTGCTTCCTTTTTGAGTCAATATTATGCAGATGGCATGATCATATTTGCATTTGTTAACATTAATGAAAATCCTTAATGCTGTAGTAGAATGGGGAGGTTTGGGGACAAACAGAATATAGTATCATCACTAGAGGTTGATTCCATGCTCTTCATGTCTACCCAAGATACCTTCAGCCCAGAGGCCAAATGCAGCTCTCCAGGCCTATTGATCTAGCCCTCAGAGGTCTCCTCAGGCAAATCTCTTTACCTAGGCCACACTCCTCAGCAGCCCTGCTCCATGCCCTCTTTGAGTGATTTTATCTTTCTGAAAATTCCTTTTAATTATGATCATAATACCTCATCCTTCCCTGGATTTAAGATGGAAAGGCGTGTAGCCATGAGCAAAAATCTCTGCCTTTTGCATGTGAGGAATGGAGTCTACCGTGCAAAGGCAGGAGTCACGTTCAGTACCTTAACCCAGTTTTGCCATGCAGCTCCTCAAAGATTGACCATGGAGTCCTCAGGATGAAAATGGCGTCCTGTTCAATTTATGTCATCTACAGTGTAGGCTTACACAAGGCAGGATCTGTCAGAGATCCAGGTTATTAACAGCATGATCCTAAGCATGTTGTCCGAGAAGTAACTATAATGGTTTTCCATGGGACTTTCATCCCAGCTCTACGTACATACCAGATTGCATGCTTAAGGGTATTTTACATCAGCTGCAAACCTGAGACAACTCCTGAATTCATTTCCTCCTCTGATTTGCTTACATGTTATAGGGGTAGAACTGGAGGCTAAATGGTTTTTTTTAACGAGACAGGTTAATTTCAGGCCTGGTTTGGGGGCGTAGCTCATATATGCAGTCTCCCCAACCCTGCAGCCCCTGAAAAAGGCTTTCCAGAAAGTTGGGAGAGTGTCTTCTGCACCGTGAGTGTTGGGTCATAAGTGGGAGCGGAGTACACCTAAAATCAGGCAAAGGAACTTTATGTAATTCCTCCATCCTACTGAGACACCTTACAATGGACCACACATTTTTCATTACGATCCCTCTGGAGAGACTTTTCAGAGCTTGCAGGAATTGTAGAGGGGTAAAAGAGAAAGATTGGGTGTATGAGCTGCCTGCCCCTAGCCCAATCATTGACTATAACACCATATCTCTTCGGAAACAACATTTCTGGGACAAAATACCATATTTTTCAGTGTATAAGAAAATGCTTTTTGCTAAAGAAATTTAGGCAAAAATGGGGGGTCTTCTTATACATAGATAGTGAATGCAGGGGGGCAGGTGGTGGTAGTGGCGGGTGGGCGATAGGTGGCAGGCGGATGAGCAATTGGCGGCAGCGACCTCCCTAAGAAATGCTCAACAACTCAAGAAATATTGATTTATTAATTTGGGGTTTAAAAAATAGAGGTCGTCTTATACACATAAAAATACAGTATATAAGTTACTGCTTTCACATTTGCATGTGTAGGGACCCCAGTTATTCCCTCCAATAACTCACACATGAAACATAATTTTTGGTTTGGGTTTTTTGGGCATATTTTGGCCACAACTTTATTGAATACAAATCACGTGAGTGGTTGCGTAGGCATTGGTTCACATTGTCCTCCTGGACAAAGCTGACTCCTAGTCAGCAAGACTAGCTGTCCGGCTGGACAGAGCTGACCACTTGTTAGCGCAGGGAAACCATTAGCTGGGGAGAGTTAACAGAGCCTGGTGAAATCAGCGACTCCCCCTCCCCAGGGGTTCACAGGGGCTCCTGCATGGCCCAGCAACCCACCGGGTTCGGACAAGCAATGTAGAGCCCCTGGCTTCCTTTAACGGAATTCCCAACACCGACATCACCACTTGGTGGGCACCGCCCACCTATACCACCGAACCAATGCCTAACCGCCAACCTTACAAGTTGTGACTATTTGCTGTATAGTAGGCAAAAACCAATAGGCAGGTGCCAATTCGCCAATTGGACAAAATTCCTACCAGGCCTCTTCCTAAGCAGAGACGACCCCATAACAGGCACAGCAAGGTCAACACACCAGCCTATACCAGGGAGGGGGGGTTGGGAGATCCGAAGCTCCAGCCAGAGTGGTCAAAGATCCGCCCACAGGATCTTAAATAGGACGCTGGGCTGTCCATCAAATTTGCAACATGCAAATTCACCCAGCAACAGTCCGGGTCAGTAATGCTGTGGCCAGCAAGCCCTTCCCCCAACCAGGAAGTGACTGTCTCTGCCCACACCGCAACGATAGCTCTCTGCGAGAACTTGCTTTGGGGGCTAGTACTTGCCATTTCATATGTACTCTATTTCAACTCTAGGCAAAGTCAAAATAATTTAAATAATTCAGTTCTGAAGAGCAACTGGTGCGGGTCTATTTTCCACCTGTCCATAGAAAACAGCAAATTTGAAATAGTGGCAGACTTATAGAAAAAAAACACAAAGCTAGTATGTAAAAATGTCAAGAATTTCATCAAGACATGAGTTTAAAGTTCATCTCTCATTATAAAATCAGTCAATATCTAGTGTAGAAACACGAGCGAGTCCAATACATGCTTTCTCTCTCTGTTTCTCAGTCTTAGGATGAATCTGTAGGGAGCAAATACTAACAAGCTGACCCATATGTTTTCCAGAGCAAGCTCTGTTAAGCACTTTGCAACTGTAAAGGAGTTACATGCAAGATAAATGGCAGGACTCACCTATTTATTGGAGGTGCGGCTGACAGGCAAGAGTACTAGAATGCTAGGCTATTATCGCTTCTCTGGGCTACATAGAATTAGCTCACATTAATGCATCTTGTTTAAGAGAACAGTGCTTAGATTTTTATAAATGATAAATTTATAAGTACCGAGCGGGAGTGGGTGTCTTTAAAATATATCCTCACAAAGCCATTTTTGAAGGGAACATAATAGTCTACATTAAATCACAACAGTAACCGTTTTGTTTCTTGTCATTCCAGATATTTGTTTACATTCCAATACGCTACAGCTTTCATTCAATGTGTTCGTACCGTTCATGGAAGGCTCTTTTGATCCAGATGATATTTCCATGAATGGAAGGGGCAGGAAGGCTTCCCCCTTTCTTCTGCAGCTGCCAATGCAGCTTCTCATACTGTTCTAGACAGTCCACCAACTCTCTGCAGCAGATTGGGTGGGCGCAGAGGAGCTGAAGAGAGAAAGGGTAATTTGTGGAAATGCCTCGCTCTTCCTCTGCTGGATCAAAGAGCTTTCCAAGAACAGAAGGACAGCATTAGTTATAATACTATGCATGAATGCCAGTTTCCCATAAATATGTTAATGGGCCTAGATCAAGCACGCTGCAGTCAGATAATGGCGCATTAACACTGCATGCTAAAGTTGCACATTTATGAATGTAACTACAACTTACTACTGTAAGATGTTAGCTGTAAGCTGGAGCAAACAACATATTCTCCTACTGCCTGGTTACATGCAGCGGTAGTACAGTGGCGAATGAAGCCGCTTGGCTGCCCTGGGCGGCAAATGCGGAGGCACCCCCCGGGGGCAGGGCGTCGCTCCACAGCGCACATGCGTCCTGACGCGTGTGTTGTGCATCATGATGTCACGACGCACATGTCAGGACGAATGGCACATGTGTGGGATGCCGCACATGCGCAGTCCATCTGTGCTGCCACTGCTGCTCCCACGGCAACCTTATGAGCCGCCAAGCGAGCGGCAACTCGTAAGGCTGCTGCGCACGAACAGCGTGCGTAAGGCTGTCCCGTCCGTGCTGCTTTTCGCGCGCGGCAGCCGCCACCCGGACACAGTGCCACTCGCGCCCGGCAGCCCGGATGGACAGCGCAAGTTAATTTAATTTAATTTAAACCTAATTTACTCTGAATAGGACTGGCATTAGGCGCAACATAATATTCAAACTTTTTTTTAAGCATACACAAATTTACATATTACGAAAAAGTGCGTGCCAAAATGTATGCATGAGTGAAAATAATGTAAAATATAATGTAATGCAAAAATGCATTGTATTAGGGAGACTTGCCTGCAAAATTGTATGAGGCAAAACTCCGTTCCATATGTGTATATGAAAAGGAAGGTGCATGAAAATGGGCACAGATTTTAATCACAAACAGATGCAAAAATTAGGTGACTTGAACATTAGAAAAATGAAAAATGGAGAGAAATTCAAAAGTCACATATCCACCCCAATCTATATCTGCATCTTTGTTTTCATCTATAGATATAAATACATACACACACAAACAATTTTAAGTAAAAATGTGTGACTTGAATATTAAACAATAGAGTTTAAAAGAATTAAGAAGTAATTTTAATACTGTGAAATCGCCATACTTTTTGATAGATGCATTTCATGTTCTGAAGTGCATCAGAAGTATATATATATATATATATATATATATATATATATATATATATATAATGTTCCCAGCCCCAACTGTGCTAATGGAAAGCAGGTGTATGATGACATCCCCCAGAATGCTTCCTATTGCAGTTCAATGGATATTGTGCTTGGGCTTAATCACTCAATTCTTACATCTATAACTAGCTTTGTTTTCCTAAGTGCCAGCAGGAGCTACACATGCCACCGCAATTTCCACTTGCCTGTTCTGTGCTTTGTGCTTTGATTCTTTGGGCGTCTGCCACCCCAGTTGGATGGGAATCCATTTTCACAGGCGCAGAACCATGGGAGTGGAGAGGCACAGTGAATGGATGAGAAGTCTTCTCTGGCTCCTCGTTTCTTGGCGGCTTTTATAATCCACTGCTGTGGGTTACTGCTGGGTGAATAGGTCCTTCTGGGGTACTATAGTCTCATGCATTGCCAATGAATTTGTCTGCTGCCTGCTCAGAAAGCCCAGCTGCTTTTAGAGATTTGGGAGTGGGGGTTTGTTTTTGTTCGCATCTTTTTGTGTTGGGGAATGGCTAAGGAGCTTTTTTTGAGGGGTGTGTGAATCTTAATTCAAAGGATCAGTGCATCAGTTTCTTTCGAATCATTGCAATTTCCATCAAACAGCCGCTCATCCTTTGTGGTGTTATAAGCCAGGAGAAGTGGTAGTTCCTTGTATGTTCATGTGTGGAAAGATGAGCAACACAGACGCACAGAGAGAGAAACCTTCGTTCAGATTTCTGGAGTCTCTTCGCAGGTTCCGTTTCAGATTGGACCTTTTCTGAAAAGAATCCGTTTCAGTTTATTTTGGTTTAAGAGTGTCCTCGTTTTCATATCTTTCACCAAAGCTATTCGGAAGGAGCAGGGAGAGCTCTTTGAAACTGCCACTATAGTCCCTTGGACTTAAAGACCATGAGCAGCAGCATGGATGATAGCTTCAGGAATGCCAGAAGCTATGGTGGGGGAAGGAGAAGTCGTTTACCTTGGACTGAGGAGGACACAGACAGGAAGGGTTAATCAGAGATGGGGGTGGGGTGTCCCTATATGAAAGGCAGGGTTGAAAGGGTCTCCCAGGGTGAGAGATTGGGAGAAGTAGGCTCCCAGGTGGGAGATTGGAGGGTCAACCTCTCTGTATGTGGATATATATGATATAATTATGGTAAAGGGTCATTTGTGTATTTTCTCTCTCTTTCTGCTTTTTTCTTTTTCTTTTTTATCCTTTGGGATTTTTTTTTTAAAAAAATATTATTATTCTGTAGACTAGTATGATTCGTATGTTATGCCCATTGTTTTTTTCAGTTAAAAAGGAATGCCCGAAACTACATTCCCCATGCATTCTGCTGGCAGCATCTAGAGCAAGGGATGTGGGTGGAGGGGGTGACACTCGGTGCACGCCCCTGTGATGCCCAAGCCAAGCCCTGCTGCCTGGTAAAAAGCCTTGATAGGTGGCTTGCTTGCTCACCTGCTTGGCACGCGCTTTGCTTCTTCCTGCTCAGGAGGAGGCGAGGGGCGGGCCAGGGAGGGGCATCAGCGGTTGCCGCTGCCACCCCTCCCTGGCCTGCCCCTCACCTCTGCCCGCAGCCCAAGCAGCAGGAATAAGCAAAGTGGCGAGCGGGAAAGCGAGCAAGCCACGGAGCGAGGCTTTTTACCGGGTGGCAAAGCCAACCTAGCAGTTCGAAAGCATGCCAGTGCAAGTAGATAAATAGGTACTGCTGCGGCAGGAAGGTAAACGGCGTTTCTGTGCACTATGGTTTCCATCACGGTGTCCTGTTGTGCGAAAGCGCTTTAGTCATGCTGGCCACGTGACCTGGAATGCTGTCTGTAGACAAATGCCAGCTCCCTTGGCCTGAAAATGAGATGAACACTGCACCCCATAGTCACCTTTGACTAGACTTAATCATCCAGGGGTCCTTTACCTTACCTTTTACCTAGGGCAAGGGTGTCCAACATGTGGCCCTCTAGATGTTGTTGGGCTCCAACTCCCCTTGTTCCTGACATTTGACTGGGCTGGCTATGGCTGATTGGAACTGGAATTCAGCACTTGGAGAAATCAGCTCAGTTGCTACTCTATCTCAGAAGTTCCCTTTACTGTCACCAATCAGTAGCTTAAGGAATAGGCAGTTGTGGCAAAGAAGGCTGCAGGAAGGCCTCTACATCAGTGTTCTTCAACCTTCGGTCTTCAGACATTGTTGGGCTGCAACTCATTCCTGATTATAGAACTGGGGATGAGGGGGTTGTTGCTCAAGAAGATCTGGGAACTCAAGGCTCTGGCTTTATCCCACTGAATATGTTGCTTCAGTTGTGAGGAGAGAAAAGTGAAAAAATAAAAACCAGGCCTATTTGTAGCATCTCTAGCCAAAATTCAACAGACCAAATATAATCCAGATAGATGGTGAAGCATTTCTCCCCTCCCCCCGAAACCCAGAAAAAAAAAAAACAATTCCACAGTTATGAGGCGTGTATTATGTTCCACTGATTTCATTTGTATGCAATTGCAAATAACATGTGGAAGAATTGTTCATCTAGGCTGCAGTCCAGAAACCTGGGCATACAGGAATCCCAGGCATTGAAAATTCATTCTCCTTAGACCTAGAGACACTTGCTATCACATGTCCTGACCTCATGGAGATGAGCTGAGGCCTGCCTTTGCCCTTTCCATCATACAACACAGAGGGACTTTCCCCCTGGGCACCCACAATACTACACAAACCATCATGATCTTTGGATGACTTCTTTTAGCCCTATAATTTTTGTGGTAGTTAACCGTTGGAAAATGCAGTCAGTGCCCGTTACTAAAGTTATCCATTTTATTTCTTATTGCATTGTGACATCTGAAGGATATACATGCTCACTAGGAGTCAGCCTGACAAAGATTTGCAGATACAAATGGCCAACTTGGGGAGTCTATATTTTCATTTAGATATCTAGTCATAGATCTTAATTTTGAAAGTGATTTGAACAGCCAGAAGCTATTGCAATCAGAAACAGGAACGGGGCCAAAATAAGAGGCCTTAACAATGAAACAGCTGCCTAGATTTAGCTATCTTCCTTCAAAGAGTTAAACCATTACCTTCTACTTGGGGACGGGAACAGCCATTATTACATTTCCACATCAGAGCTGCTAGCTCCAGTCCTGAAACTCTCATAACATATTAGAAGTACCATGGCTTATTCTCTGGTGGTCCCAAGTTTTGATAGGCAAACCTCATTATCTAGTATTGGCTTTTGCTTAGATTCTACCTGTAGGTGTACCTTTTTAGGGGGGAAATGTGTACATAACAGGCTTCACAGATGTGCTAGCAATGGAAAGGATCACTTCAACTCAAAGGACAATTATGGATGGGTTGCCCACCACAATGTATCCCTTAGAATGGAGTATCCCACAATTAACAAAGTGCATCAACTAATCGGAGCTGCTTGGAGTTCTGCTCATCCCTCCTTCCAAAAATGTGCCCCCCACCGGTTCAAAAGATGACTGAACTTGCACCCCTCCTTTTGCAGCCTCTTTGGACTCATCTACACTGGCAAAGAAAAGGTGCTTTATGTGCGTTGTTTACACATTATAACACTGTGACACCAGGTGGGGCTGTGGAGTTCTGTTTTTGCCAACCCGATTTCTCATACAAAGTTTGCAACGCGTTTAACTGAAACGCTTCATGGATATTTCTAGATCCAGCCTTACTCAGATTGTGAAATGGGGCGGGGGGTTGAGTTCAGTCTTTGGATGCCCTGGTCTATTCCATCCCCACACCCATTTGTCTGTTCAAGGCAACAAGTATTGCTAATTGAATTTTGCCTGCAGCCTTTCTATCAAAAATTCTTAACAATAAACAAACTGATACACAAAGTGATCTGAAGCATTTCTGACTCTGCTGCTTCAGAAAGCAACAGAAAGGCTGCATTCACACAGCAGTTTATTCTACTTCATCAATGTTTTCTTAATGGTTACTTAGAATCATAGAGTTGGAAGGGACCCTGTTGACCATCTAGTCCAGGCTTCCTCAACCTCGGCCCTCCAGATGTTTTGAAACTACAATTCCTATCATCCCTGACCACTGATCCTTCTAGCTAGGGATCATGGGAGTTGTAGGCCAAAAACATCTGGAGGGCTGAGGTTGAGGAAGCCTGATAGTCCAACCCTCTGCAATGCAGGAACGTGCAGCTTTCAGCTTTGTATTTGAGCTTTCACGTGACATAAAAGCCACTCCTAGAAAACTAATGGTATATAGTGCATGTTTAGTGCTCATTTCCACATTGTTTGATTCCAGAAAGAAAATCTGTTTGCAACCCCCTTAACCCATAAAATCGTGGGAGTAAAATGATAAAACATTGAGGCAGTATACCAACATATAGTTCTTTCCTGCTGTTTTCATCGGCAAGCAAGAATACGCATGTGCAGAAAGGGTTGGGAATTATGTTCATTTTTTGTGTTACACTATGCCCACTGGTATAAATGTAATTTAATGCTGCCTGCTGGTATATAATAATAATTTAATAATAATTTATTACTTATACCCCACCCATCTGGCCGGGCCTCCCCAGCCACTCTGGTCGGCTCCCAACAGGATTCTAAAAACACGATAAAACATCAAAAATTAAAAGCTTCCCTAAACAGAGCTGCCTTCAGATGTCTTCTAAAAGTCAAATAGTTGTTTATTTCCTTGACATCTGATGGCAGGGTGTTCCACAGGGAGGGCGCCACTACCGATAAGGCCCTCTGTCTAGTTCCCTGTAACCTCACTTCTCGCAGTGAGGGAACCACCAGAAGGCCCTCGGCGCTGGGCTAAAAAGTTACAGTTCCGTAACACAGCAGATACTGCAATGTAAAAAGGATAGAAGAAAACTAGCATTATGACCAGGATTGTGTCTGATTATGTCTGATTGTGCCTATGCTAAGACAGAGCCATCAGCGATGAGTAAGGATGGTGCATATGTTTGTGCAAACATAGGGAGTAATTCTTTGGAACGTGGTATAAGCCATGATGCTACATGTCATGATGAGGGCATGAAAGCTTGGGTGCAGAGCACAGGGTTTATATTCCTGTTAAAGCCAGGCTGTCATGAGCTGTGCTAATATCAAAAAGTCAAACAGTATCAGACACTTCTGCAGAGACTGTCCAGAAGGAACCTATGGTTGCTGTTTTTCATTTGAAGCCCTTCACCAAATTAACACTTGCCAATTGCCATCTGCCCATTTCATGAAGTCTGCAGGAGCATGGAGCAAGGGCCTTCTCTAATGTGTCACTTATCGGCTGTGAGACTCAAGGAGGCCTGCCAGGGACCAAGGAGGAGAGCTTCAGGAGACAAGTCAAAACTGGATGTGCTCCAAAAAGGCATCTGAATTGAGTGCAAGCTGGGCAACTCTTTTCCACTTCATTCCAAAAAGAAAAAAAAAATCACCGGAAATGAATGTTTGTACTGGTTTTCCTTGGGAGATTTTATCTTATCTTATCTTGAGTTCAGGTTATTGTCAGCTCCCTGTAGCTTTCCTGCAGGAAAGAAAAGAGAAACCAGGAAAATAAAATAGGATACTAAACTGTGCTTTAGTATGCTACACACAGACATTATGTGCAGCATCATATGCCCTTGAGGAAGAGCACATGTTTTGCATGCAGAAAAAAATCACTTCAGTTCCTGTTATCTCCAGGCAGCGATGGGGAAGACCCTGATCTGAAATCTGGGGCGAGTAGCCTTCAACTCCCATCAACCCTGACCATTGCCCAAGCAGGCGAGGAAGAGGAGAGTCTGCTGTTGCCACCGCTGTGATATGCCAGCTCTGAGATGCAGGAGGAGGGCTGAGCCACCCTGGGCAGGAAGAAAGGGGACACAGGGCAGAGAAGAAGAGAAGAAGAAGAGTTTGGATTTGATATCTCACTTTATCACTCCCCTTAAGGAGTCTCAAAGCAGCTAACAATCTCCTTTCCCTTCCTCCCCCACAACAAACACTCTGTGAGGTGAGTGAGGCTGAGAGATTTCAGAGAAGTGTGACTAGCCCAAAGTCACCCAGTAGCTGCATGTGGAGGAGTGGGGAAGCGAACCCGGTTCACCAGATTATGAGTCCACCACTCTTAACCACTACACCACACTGGCACTACAGCACACTGGAGCAAGGAGTCTATTTTTTTCTTTTTTTATGCTTTGTGCATCTGCATCCAATCTTGCCCCTTTCCAAATTTTATTCAATGGTGTGTGTATTTTCACCTGAGGAATGTTGGAGGGTATGTAGTAGCAGTCACATTAATAACCTAATAGGATAGGGGTGGCTAACCTGTGGCCCTCCAGATGAGATTGGCAACTCTATCATCCTTAGGCAATATGGTTACCGTATATACGCGAGTATAAGCCGACCCGCATATAAGCCGAGGCACCTAATTTTACCACAAAAAACTGGGAAAACTTATTGACCCGAGTATTAGCCGAGGGTGGGAAATACAGCAGCTACTGGTAAATTTCAAAAATAAAAATAGAATGCACCTACCGATTGCAGCCTACAACACTAGACTCCAGCAACCATTTCCTTTTTGTATTTTGTATAACCTTTCTAAGGGTACAATCCTATTCCTACTTACTTGGGAGTAAGCCTCTCTGGACTCAATAAGACTTAATTCTAATAGACATGTATGAGATTGCAGTGTAAAAGTACATGCAGAAATAAAAGTGAAGTCTATATTATGTTACGGTTCCTGATGCTAATTTATCATACCTAAAAGGTTTTAAAGGGAAGTCAGACTTGGAAATAAAACATAGCTTGTTGAACAGAAATTCTAAAAATGCAATGAACCTGGAATATAGGTAAAGCAAATTATCATGGGATATAAGCAAGTTCATCAATAAATGGAAATGACAGAAACATGATTCTTCAAACAGTTCAGAGTTTCCAAATATTCTAGTAAGTTTTCCTAGTCGCTTGCTAATTAATTTGCTATTTGGTGGTGCACATAATCCTTTTCATGCCACTTCTTTGCAACCCATGAGCTCAGAGGCTCCCTCTTCAGGTTTCACACATGCTTCCAAATCCCATGGGCATGGAGTTCCAAGGGTAGGGTGGGGCACCCCCACCTCACCAGATGAACCATAATCTCCAGATCTCAGGTACCATTAAAAATAAATAAATAAACAGCAAGTGTCTAGCCTTTGTAGAACCTGAGACAGGAGGAAAAAAGTAAAGGCATGACTCCTTTCACTTTTTCTCCCTAACCTCCTGAACCCTGCAAACTACAACCAAAGCCTTCAAACTGTGATCCTCAGCGACCACACACACACACACACACACACACACACACACACACACACACGGGAGGCAGGCTTAGCTTGGCTTTCCTGATGGGGAAGGGGGTGAGCTGGGGAGAGGTCTGTGGGATGCTGCTGGAAGAGGGGAGGAAGGCTAGCTTGGCTTTCCCGATGGGGAGAGGGGTGACTGAGCTGGGGAGAGGTCTGTGGGATGCTGCTGGAAGAGGGGAGGAAGGCTAGCTTGGCTTTCCCGATGGGGATCAGGAACAGCTGTGCGGCCCCCTATGATGGAAGGAGGGAGAGAGGGAGGGCAGGTACTACACTATGGGGATCCACATCAGCTGTGAGGGAGGGAGGGGGAGAGAGAGAGAGAGACTGGGAAGTTAAAGAGTTAACACAGAGAGGGAGGGAGAGAAGCAGCGGCAAGCCAGCGAGGAAAGAGCAGGCATAGAAGGGGGAGAGAGAGAGAGAGACTGGGAAGTGAAAGAGTTAACAGGGAAACAGAGAAAAGCTGTCTCCTCCGATCTGCACAGAAGCCGCTATGCAGATCTGATCTCGGGTCCTGTGCCTTCCCGCTCTGTCTGCTTGGGAGAAGCAGCCCTTTTCTCGCTGCTTTTCCCTCCCCCCACCCCCGCCAACAGCTGAGAAAGGCACAGCACAGCGCTTCTCTGTGCCTTTCGCAGTGGGAAGGGAGAAGTGGCAAGGGGCTCTTTTTCGCTGCTTTCCCCTCCCCTCCGCCTCGCACAGAGCACGCACAGCACCGGGTGATCAGAGAGCGCAGCGCTTCTCGTCCTGTGCCTTTCGCAGGGGGGAGGGAGAAGCGGCTAGGGGCTCTTTCTCGCTGCTTTTCCCTCCCCGCCGCCTCGCACAGAGCACGCACAGGATCGGAGAGTCGCAGCGCAGCGCTTCTCCAAACCCCCGTCCTTTGCCTTTCGCAGCTGTCGGCGGCAAGGGGGAGACAAGCGGCAAGAAAGGATCCCTTTTTTGCCGCTTGTCCCTGTGCAGCCTCCCGCCTCACTCGAGTATAAGCCGAGGGCGGCTTTTTCAGCCCAAAAAATGGGCTGAAAAAGTCGGCTTATACTCGAGTATATACGGTAACTATCAGGAATGATGGGAGTGGAAGGGTACCATATTAGCTACCTCTGGTTGATTGTGACCTGCTTAAATCCCACAAAGAGGCAGAAGGCAAGTCCCAACAAATAATAAATTTCTGTGTTGCTCAATGGCTTCTGCAGGTGATTATCCCTGGCCAAATCTGAATAATGAAGCCAAAGGCCAGAAGTTTATTCAAACAGTATCCCTTTGTTTCAAAAGACTGGCAAAATCCAATCGCTTTGTTCAAATGATTCTGGACTCAATAATACAGATTTTTGTTGTTATGTTTGTTTTGAAATAAAATGAAATGCATTCAATTAGCCAAAGAATTCTAAAAAGGCCATTTTTATAAGCAAGAACATTTGTCTCATGAAAAAGCAGAGAGGTGTTTGATTTGTTTGCCTTGTTTTTACTGCCCAAGTCTACAGGACAATGTTTTCGACCTGTCCTCCAATGGCATCTAAAAACTAGACGCATCCTTCAGAGATATAGATCTATAAATTAACTGGCTCATGTTTTACAACGGAAGTAGCACTGGCTCAGCATAGCAAAGATGGGGCAGGGTAATACTGCAAAGCCATCTCCTCCATTGTACCGCCTGAATGCAGCACTAAATTGACCAATAAAATATCACATATTTGATTAAATCAACAGCTTGTAAGTGTAGTGGGTTTTAGTGCTGGCAGCGTGAGTGATACAAGATCCTGGTGTAACTTAATATAATTGACTTTAACCAAAATATATAGAAGTCAGTGCCATATTTTATCTGCAGCAGAACTTCAGCGCTTTGTGATTGTACCCACAGAGCCGAGAAGAGGATATGGATTCACATCACAATTCTAATAACTCACAGGACTCATCGTACCATGATGTTTGAACTTTCTGCTATGCAGAATCAGGAAGTGTGATTGATCGGTAGGAACGTGCCTTGCTGCATTATTACTGGAGGGTTACATGAGAAGGGGGAGAAAGTATCCATATTTAAATGAGTGACTGGGATTAGAATGCCATTGTTATTCAGAAAAAAAACCCCTATGCCTGAAATGTAAAGGTCAGAATCACGGTTGAGGACTTGCCTGTAGCACCTGCAAGGAAAATTCTCCTTCGCGTGCAGAATATATATAAATCCCCTTCCTCCTTTTGGTACTATAGCAGAAGCTACTAGATGGCTGGAGGTTTTTCCCCCCTTGGTTTCCATCTCCCAGAGTCTGTCAGTTAAAGAACAACAGTAACATTTGCGTAATCCTAATAGACTAAACCAGGGTTTCCCAAACTTGGGTCTCCAGCTGTTTTCAGAATTCAATTCCCATCATCCCTGACCACTGGTCTTGCCAGCTAGGGATGATAGGAGTTGTAGTCCAAAAACAGCTAGAGAGTTTGGGAAATACTGGGCTAATCCTATGCACTTCTACTAAGAAGTACCTCCCACTGAGTTCAGTGGAACTTACTCACAGGGAAATATTAGTGCTTACACTGAATTGAACTGAGGCCAAAGGCCTAGACCAAATCAGGCTGCTTTGGGGGAATCCTGGTTTTGCTTGAGTCAGTTTGAGACAGTCCTAGAGCACCATAGATTGGACAGGGAGGCCAAGTGTGATCTGGGGAAGACAGGGAGCAGGACATCAGGGAGCAAGGAGAGGCAGGTGTCACATGGGAAGAAGCAGGTGCCAGACCCTCAAAGTGTCCCTATTTCCCAGAGACAGTCCCATATTTACAGAAGGATGGAATTTTCTGCTTACCAGCTGCTAAGTGAAAGATGTGATCCTGTGGAGTGCAGGTTGCTGCTTCTTTGAGAGATGTTTCCCTGCAGGGAAGGCACACACCAAGTGAGCAGCACCATGCAGGATCAAATCTTCCTGCTCTCCATCAGGAGTGGGAAGAAGGAGACACAGCATTCCCTTGTCCCCACTCCCATCCATATATTGAATTAGAGTTTAAAAAACCCTTAGCCCAAACCCTTGAATTGCATCAAGGATGTGTCCAGGGTGGTCTGGTTGTTACATGAGTTTCCACAAATCTGGAGGTCCTGTGTCAGGCCTGCAGGGCAGATTGGCGGTTTGGCTCACAGCCGTATTAAACACTGTATTTCACTGCAGGTAGGTAGCCGTGTTGGTCTGCCATAGTAAAAAAAAAAAAATCCTTCCTTAAAGGTAAAGGTAAAGGGACCCCTGACCATTTGGTCCAGTCGTGTCCGACTCTGGGGTTGTGGCGCTCATCTCGCTTTATTGGCCAAGAGCCAGCATACAGCTTCCAGGTCACCTTAGAGACCAACTAAGTTTGTTCTTGGTATGAGCTTTCGTGTGCATGCACACTTCTTCAGATACCAGGTATCTGAAGTGTGGTGCCAGTGTGGTGTAGTGGTTAAGAGCGGTAGACTTGTAATCTGGTGAACCGGGTTCGCGTCTCCACTCCTCCACATGCAGCTGCTGGGTGACCTTGGGCTAGTCACACTTCTTTGAAGTCTCTCAGCCCCACTCACCTCACAGAGTGTTTGTTGTGGGGGAGGAAGGGAAAGGAGATTGTTAGCTGCTTTGAGACTCCTTCGGGTAGTGATAAAGCGGGATATCAAATCCAAACTCTTCTTTTTCTTCTTGTGCGGGACTTGCCTGTTGACCGAGCTGGCCCTCAGTCCGCAGAGAATGAGGCAGCCCCGTGTGGGGAGTGAAGGCGATGGCGAGGTCCTGCCCGGAGGTGGGTTGCTGAGGCCTGTGGATGTGCCCAGCACCCGGTAACTGCCTGCGCTGGGGAGCAAGCAACAGAGGGGGGCATGCCTGAGGCAGGACCTGTGCAGCAGACCTCCAGCTTCTCCATGTGAGGCTTGCAGAACGGGGTTAGATACCTCGGCTAAGCTATGCATTTACTGTATTTCACTGCGTAATAGTCGCCACCGCAGAATAGTCGCACCCCCTTTAAAAAAAATCCCATAAAAATGTGACCATTGTGTGGTGAAATGTGGTATGCATAGAATTACAGCCTTGTTTATTTCTTTTTTTTTAAAAAAACCCCAATCAATCTGGGTTCCACACATATCTAGAAAATGACCAATTTGTCCTTCCCTATTCTAGAAAGTAAAGGTAAAGGTAAAGGGACCCCTGACCATTAGGTCCAGTCGTGTCTGACTCTGGGGTTGCGGCACTCATCTTGCTTTACTGGCCGAGGGAGCCGGCGTACAGCTTCCGGGTCATGTGGCCAGCATGACAAAGCTGCTTCTGGCGAACCAGAGCAGCGCACGGAAACGCTGTTTACCTTCCCACCGGAGTGGTACCTATTTATCTACTTGCACTTTGACGTGCTTTCGAACTGCTAGGTGGGCAGGAGCAGGGACCGAGCAATGGGAGCTCACCCCGTCGCGGGGATTCGAACCGCTGACCTTCTGATCAGCAAGCCCTAGGCTCTGTGGTTTAACCCACAGTGCACAGTAGCACACAATAATTCTGCTCATGTAACTTTCTGCACACATTTAACAGGAGAAGTGAGGTAGGAAGACAGCTTAATGCTGATCCTTCCATTCATTTCAAGAGAGGTTATTCTGTTAGGTCCCTCTACTGAAATGCTTAAGCTCACAGTAATTTTTTAAATACCAAAATCTATATGGTGATTATGGGCAGCTCTGGGAGATTATATCACCCTTTGTGCTTTACTGCACTTTGGAAGGCTAAGCAAAAAGGAATTAACTCCAAGCAGACCAATAAACAAATTGAGATATAATCCTCCAATATAATCTTCCAATAAATTAAGAGAAAAAAACTGGTTTCATGATAAATGATGGCTTACCCAGTTTTGGGGGTGGGCAACAGTTGTGACCCAGCACAACTCCTTGGGGCAGGAGGGTGGAAAGGGAGGGAACACTCCCCTCCTCCTTTGTGGCTGGTTGTTGGCTTCGGCCAACGGATACAATGGGATCACCCACTAAAAAATACAAATTTGAGTTGGCAAATCATGGCCTCCAGAGGGGTTGGAGCAGAGGGAACAAGACGGATCAGAGGGAACAAGGTTTCCCTCTGACCTGCCGTTGTGGAATAAAGGCTTCATGTCCTGGGAGCCGGTGGCTCAGTTGGCAGCAGATCAACTCACCCACCCTATACATAGGTCCATGAATACAGTGGTACCTGTAGTTACGAACTTAATTCGTTCCGGAGGTCCATTCTTAACATGAAACTGTTCTTAACTAGAGGCATGCTTTCGCTAATGGGGCCTCTTGCTGCCACTGCGCCACCGGCACACGATTTCCATTCTCATTCTGGGTTACTCGAGGTAACTCTTCCAGGTTAGCGGAGTTTGTAACCTGAAGCATTTGTAACCTGATGCGTTTGTAACTTGAGGTACCACTGTACTGTATCATTGAGAGCTTGCTGTGGATATAATCAGTTGCCATATTTGGGGCCAGGAAGGAATTAGCCTGCAGACAAGTTGGGTCCATTTGGGGGTTTTACCTTCCTCATAGCAATCATCACAACTTTTGGTAGATAAGGCATTGGGTTGAACCATTTATCTTATTTCCTGTGAAGGGGAGAATTGGTGCATCACCCCCTTTCCTTCCAGAAGGTGTTATATCTCAGGATTTCCCAGTAAAAGTCTGGGTGGAAATTCTGTCCAGTATGCCAAGCGTGAAGCAGATAGACCACAGAGCTTCCAGATGGTGACCTGGGAGGAACCAACCTTACTTGACCCGCATCTTGAGGTGGTCCTTAACTCAGGCATGGCCCTATGCAAACTCTAGCCAACAAGCGGGAGTATGAATCATGATAAAGGCCCACTGCCTAAGCCTAAACCTGCCTCCATTTGTAATCAATAAATTTGTGGCCATTTTCAATTCCAGAACATTGTTGTGTCAATTTTCTCACCTCTTACTGCCATGCCCCTTCCTGTCCCCAGAGCACACTGTGCTTGGATCCACAAATACAAATTTCATAACAGCAGTTTTGTGTTAGCTTAGTTTGCATCATTCAGAGATATCAATCCCAAATTGTTAATAATCACCACACTTTTGCACCCAGTGGACACCAAGTCCTCCTTGCCATTTTGGCTACAAAGAATAGCTTCCACAGAATGAGGGAATTTATCCAGGTGGTTTTTTTGTTTGATTCAGCCTGGTTGTAGATAAGAACATTTTCAAATAGGTTGCAGAAATCATTGAAGTTCCCTAGAAACATTTTAGGAGTTCCTGAATGAGAAAGGTAATAATGTTGGGCAGTCTTCTCCAACGTTTGTCTGCCACTACTGATATTCGACTGTAATACAGCCACAGGAGGGTTGCAGGTGCCTAGTCAGTACATAAGGCTTTGGTGATACCAAATAATGCTCTTTCATACACCACATGAATTGAACATACACTTTAAATCATGACCCAGACTTCTCTGTACAATGTAACTTGGCAGAGGTAGAATCAACATAGCTCCCTGAAGGTGGAAAGACTGAAAACTGCTGAATTGTCGTATTAGAAGATTAAATAAACTTACACTAAAACAGAAATGGAGAGAAACCTGCACAAATATTCTAATTGACCTGTGGCAGGTAATAGAATTTTAAACATGAAATACTTTACATTTAATATAACTAAATTGTAGCAGTAACATTTACATTGCAAAACTGATCTAGGCAAGTATGTTTCTTTTTTTCCTGGCGACTGGTAACATTATATGCTCAAACATAGCAAATGTCATTTTTAATCAGACTGTTCATCAGAGGGTTGCAGCTCATACATTTCATTCAATCAGAACAGAATGAGGAGAACATCAGGCAAGGCTTCTCCCTAGCCTGGCTCCAGTTTCATTGGGATTTGAACATTTGCTTAGAATGACCCTCCATTGTCTTAACATCTCTGCTGACCTGAACAAAAACAAAACAGAGATTTCTGCAGTCATCTAAGATAGGCAGAAATGTGAGAATATAGTAAGAATTCAAGTTTTGTGGGGGTTACGTTCTGTGGATCACACCTAAAGCCAAATTCTCATTAAACCAAAACCCACTGACTTCAATAGTGGGTGATATTACCAAAGTCTTTTTTCCCAGGAACCCCCTTTTTGCCCCTTTTTTAAAAAAAATGTCACACATGTAAAACTGAATGTGCACAAGTGAAATGCCTCTAAGTTGCAGGCTTACTGTATTGAAAGGTGGTTGTGCTTTGATCTGTGCAATGTTTCGTAACGTGCAAAATAGTTAGCTTCACCTTTAACACGTTTGAATGAGTTACGATTTTAAAATGTTTTTGTCCTCTTCTATTCTTCTCACCATCCTTTCCATCTGTGAGAATATGTCTTCATATAATAATATAATGATATGCTATATGATCAACAGTGGAATATCTCTTTAGACATTCTGGATTTGTTTTTTCACTTTTCAAAGTTATGTTGTTACTTATCGCTATTTGTGTATTATTATTGTTGTTGTTTAAAAACGTCCCTATTGGTATATACTTTGTTGAGCCTGTGACACTTATATAGCCTAGCCTATGGGTATCTCAGAATTCCCATACAATCTCCTGTTGAAGCACTGACCTTTCTGAAACTTTATTAGCTTTAATAGTATAGCAACATCGTTTATCCTTAGGCTTCTGAAACAGATCTTATATGCAGAGGTGACTCCAGGAAAACTAGTTTGGCTGGTGAGAAGTCTGGTGAGAGGGGGAAAGATTATTATTAAGGAAGCAAGAAATTAATCCATGTTATATAGTGACTGAAGGCTATGGGAGCAAATGGAAGAGCGAGGAATATTTTTAGGGAGCCTCCACTAGTCCTTACAATCATTTGGAGTCATCCTTAAACAGACCTAATCTGAACTTTAATTCCAAGCATATGACTCACTAAGTGAGATATTTTCAGTTGTCATATTCTAGTATGCAAGTCTGGCAAGTGTTCAATAGCCACAATTTATGCCTTAATTTCTGGACATTAACACGTGATGATGTTGAACCTGTGCTGTGATTATTTACTTGCCCAGTCCCTTATTCCAATCTGCAGTGAAAGGCATAAGACCAGGCATTTTTTTAAACAACAACAAAAATGAGGCATTTAGCAATCCTAACAGTAACAAACCCAATATTCTCTCCCTGCCCCTAGCTCCACTGCTTCCAAAGAAACAGAGGCCATGCTAATTTTTTTTATATTCTGAGTAAGAGAGAGAGGGGGAAGATATTCCAGGATGAAAATAGCTGCTTTCCTTGTAATCAGCAGGTAGCTCTGTATTGTCTTGTGATGACTTCTGCACTCAGCAGAACAGTTAAAAAAAAAGAAGTCATTTTTTCTGAAGGGATCGGGAATCCGAAGCTGTGCTTTGTGTTCCCTTTACACAGTGGGATTTCGTTTGGGCTCATCGGAGACAGTCATCTTAGGCCTGTCACATACATTATTCAAAAACACATAGCTTTCTGCTAATAAGGCAATCAGAACAAAGTGATTACCCTTCCAGTGTAGTAACTTGGAGATGCATTGTGAGTCATCGTGATCGGTAGATTTTCTTTTCTTCTTTTTACACTGCGTAAACTCTAGCTTGACCAAATAGTTCACATACTGATTCTTCCTCAGGTAGCAACCCGGACACACACAAAATGGCATACTGTGAGCCAGCTTGGGTGAAAATGACCAATATTGTGCAGTTTATAGCTCAATTCACATGACAAGAGGTGGAAGAATTCGAGGAAGGAACAATATGAACAGAGGGAGGATTTGAAGGTGACAAGAGAACCGGTCCAACGGCAGCATGACGACGCATATTAAAAAGTCCACTATAGTTTTGTAACCCATTCATAAATGAAGGACGTGAAAGGTGTATTCAATTTATGATGCAACACAATGGGCTTCCTTAGAATAGGACATTGATTCCTGTTCAAATCTTGGGAATCTGGGCTTCCCTTTAAAAAAAAATAAAAATGCTTCTAGTCTTAGTCGTAATAGAGAAATCCTGAAGGAATGCTCTTCTCAATATTGTTTAATATAAGCCAATACATTTGTGACCTTTGCAATCGCTTCTGCAGTTCTACTGCAATAACTTACATATATAAATGAGCCATCGGAGAACTTATCCCAGAGATAGCATTTCCATATCAACTTACATCACTTCAAACACAACACATTCCAATGGGAGTCAATTCACACTATCAAACACCAGTCATTGAAACCCAAACAGATATTCTATGTTTAGGGAGAAGCAATCGATAGAGGGGGGAGTTTGGATTGCACATCCTGGTCCCACCCCTAATTTCCAGACATTGATCCACTAACCATTCTTGCTTGGGCTCTGCATTATGGACCATCTCATTTCCATGCACTGAATCTCTAATAATTTAGAACTTCTGCAGAGAGTTAAAGTGTAATGTAGACTAGTACAGGGAGGAGGAAGAGGAGGAGGGGTTCCTGGTGAGGGGTGTAACCAGGACTGGGACATACCAAGGCAAGCAGGGGATGTGTTCTCACAGGGTGACAGAGGATGCTGAGGGCATGGGGTCATTGCACAGGAACCAGAGCAGCAAGACCCATCACCAGAGCCAGAGGAGCCCCTGTCTCCATGAACATGGTGGGCAGGGCGCTCCAGGAGGCTGAGGCAGGCAAGGTGCCTCAGCACAGCTCCCTAGCTGGACAGATGGAGCTTGATAGCTCAGGGAGGAGGTGTGTGATTCCTCAGCTGGAGTAGGCTCAGAGTAGGTGAGGGCCACATGCCTTGTCAATCCCAGATGCTTAGCACACAAGTACAAAAGGGAAGCAGAGCTGCAGTGCTGTGTCAGCTCAGCTGCCCATGTTGATGGACATTGGTTTGGATGCTCCTGAACAAAGGACAGTGATTTGGGATTGACTCTGGACAGTATCCTGACTGCTGGACTTCAGACTTGGCTACTTGTATTGACCCTGGGCTGTACTTCTTGACTTTTGGACTTTTCTTGTGTGTATTGACCCCCAAGGGACCCAGGTGGCACTGTGGGTTAAACCACTGAGACTAGGGCTTGCCGATCAGAAGGTCGGCGGTTCGAATCCCTGCAACGGGGTGAGCTCCCGTTGCTCGGTCCCAGCTCCTGCCCAGCTAGCAGTTCGAAAACACGTCAAAGTGCAAGTAGATAAATAGGAACCGCTCTGACGGGAAGGTAAAACGGCGTTTCCGTGCGCTGCTCTGGTTCGCCAGAAGCGGCTTTGTCATGCTGGCCACATGACCTGGAAGCTGTACGCTGGCTCTCGGCCAATAAAGCGAGATGAGCGCCGCAACCTCAGAGTCGGACACGACTGGACCTAATGGTCAGGGGTCCCTTTACCTATTGACCCCCAAACTTTGAACTTGACATACTACCTTGCTGCCAGGTAGGCCAGGGGTTCAGGACAATGTGTGCGGACCAAGGCATTTGTAGGACCAGCAGCTGACCCCAGCCACAGCTGAAAATACTGCCAGACCCATGTGTTTATTCTGTAGTGCAGGGCTTGCCAATGTGTTGCCATCTAGATGTTGTTGCACTACAGCTCCCATAATTCCTGCCCATTAGCCATGCTGGGTGGAGTGATTGAGTCCAACAACATCTGGCTACCACTGCTGTGTATACCTCCAATTTCAAATACTTGGATTCCCCCCCTCCCTGCATGTTCCCAATCCATAGTGCCTTCCTTAGCCTGTAGTGGTAGGGAAGGCAGAAGAGGTGGCAGCGGCAGGACTTCAGCTCTCTGGTGGAGCATCCAGATGGTATCGAGAGTACAAGTCCCAGCATTCCCGCAATGGGAAACTGAGTGGCCACAAAAGGTAACTCAGCCATACAGTATACAGAAAGAGAGGTGGGTGCCACTTGTTTGTGGGTGGTTTTGGGGATTCATTCCATGTTCCTACTATGACATTTAAAGATGCAACGACATGTGTGCATGGTCAACCTGTGTCACACAAAGGATTTATTGCACACAAGCAAAAATACAGTGATGATAGGGTTGCAAGGGCCAAATGATATGCCTCAGTTGTTATGTCAGCTCAGTGGGATAAACCCATGAAAAAAAGTGGTTTCTGCACCCCTGTGGTAACAACTAAAGGCACACAGCCTGGAAACTCTGCTCTTAATTCAGATTTGTGGAATGTTCTTTAGAGAGGGGTGTTTTAGGATGGAGCCTTGGTACTCAAAACGGGTGCTGGGACTCATCCCTATTGAGCCCTGTCTCAAATGAAGCCCTGAATGTATCTTCTTTTCTGAAGGAAAAAGAAAAGATTGTGGTGCCTGGAGATGGTGAATTAAACCACATCTGGCATATAAGTAAGTTTTTCTACTTTCTGAAGATCAACTTAGAAAAATAAATATACATGTAATGAAAGACAATTTTCTGTGCCAACTTGCATTTCTTCTGTTGGGATTTGCCTATTTACAAGGTGACGCATGCATAAATCTTGCTTTATTCCACTTCCTATATTTGCCTGTGAAAAATGTGAAATCTGCAGTTCTCAGACTCACAAATGAAATCACACATGACAAAGATGCAGAGCTTTTGGTAAGGAAGCCTGAATTGTAACACTATATTTCCACCCTTTGCTGACTGCGGAATTTATGTGGAAGGAGAAAAATTGTAATGGAGCTTTTTTGTAGTTCTCGGTTCTTAAACAATGGCTTTTATCATGTATTGACATTCTCTTCTCTCCCCCAACATTCTTATTTCCCCCCGATAACTCATTTCATTAACAATCTGCAAAACCTGTCCCTTTCACTGTCTACAAACCATGTATCACATTGCCTATTTGAAAGTATAGACAGTGATACAGATCTGAACTGCTGTTGTTGAACATCACTTGTACATTTGACACAACTTGATATGATGCAAGAGATCTATTATCAGGATCTCCCACAGAAGGGGGAGCAAAATCAGAATGAATTCAAGATCATAGATGTGGACAAGAGTTTGGTTGACTCCAGTCTGACAGTATTTTGTGGAACGGATTCAAGTGTATACTGGAAAATAAACAACTATCTGACTTTTAGAAGACATCTGAAGGCAACCCTGTTTAGGGAAGTTTTTAAAGTTTGATATTTTATCGTGTTTTTAATATTCTGTTGGGAGCCGCCCAGAGTGGCTGGGGGAACCCAGCCAGATGGGCGGGGTATAAATAATAATGTTGTTATTATTCTTATTATAAGTGAATTAAAGTGTTCTCTCACCCAAGTGCAACAAATTCACTTTAAAAAAAAAAGGCTTGGTTAGGAAAGTGATGGGAAAAACAACTGAAATTTGTGGGACAAATGAGTGATGTATAACCAACCTGCAGCAGCAAACCAGAGTACAAATTCTCAATAAAGACCAAATGTCGGCCACATTCACAACATATATTTAAAGAACTATGATACCACTTTGTGCAGTCATGGCTTCCCCAAAGGTTTATGAGGGCTGTTGTATGTTAAAAGTGATGACCATTATGAGTAAATGCCTAATCCCCTCACAAACTACAATTCCAAGAGTTCCCTGGGAAGAGATTGTGACATCACTCTTTTGCTTGACAATCTTCTGTGATTGGCCACTGGAAACAGGGAGTTGGACTAGGCAGGCCTTTGGACTGATTCAGCAGATCTGTTCTTATGCTCTTGTGAGTTCTTCATGTGGTGCCATGGATCCAGATATCAAAATGCCCAATAGTTATGGAGTGACAGAAGATGCAGGCCAGAGTTTTGTGGGTGGCTAGGCAACCTGATAACTTGAAGGGGACACTTTCTGTTGCATGCTTGGGGGAAAGGTTGCTCAGCGAGACTTTCAGCTTCTCCACATCGGAGCAGTTGCACTTTACAAGTAAGGACTGTAGTTGGGTTGTCGCTGTTCTAATCTATTCTAAGCATAAGGTTATATAGAGAGCCCCAAGATGCTACAGATGCAACTGAAGTGCCTTTTTTATAGCACAGCATTTTCAGCCCTGCCACAGAATTTGTTTGAAGCATTAACATGGGCCTAGAAATCTGTTTGTCAATTAGAGAGAGCAGCTAAACCCAAAGTGGAACAAAATGAGCACATGCCATTTATTCATTTAGAGTAATTCTTAAACCTCTCCAAATGTTCTTTTCAGAAAGGCAGCCATCGTTTTTGGCTGTCAGCACTTCAAACCACATTACCTGTACATATGTCATATGGCGTAACAGGAACTCACTTAATATTATTATGTGTAGTCTTACCACACAAATTCCTTTAAGCAACCCTAGTGTAACAACCTTTCAAGAGAAAAGAAAAGGCCTATTTCTTTCTTTCTTTTTCAGATGTGTAAAACAGAGGAGGCTATGGGGAACATGGCAAGTAAAAAGCACTGAATCTAATACTCAGAATCTTCCTGTTTATAAGTTCTGAAAACTATTTAGTTAGACTACTCAAGTCCTATCTTATAGCCCCAAGAGGGTATCTCAAAGTGGATTGACAGGGTAAAGTGTGTATGTTAGTGAAAGGAATATGCAAAAAATGCACCATGTTAGGGGAAAATGCTTTGCAAAAATATGTATATTAGGCCAAATTCCATACAAATTTGCAATAAAATGCTGATGAGCTGTCATGCAGACTTTTTTAAAAATGCAAACTGATGTGGAAATGTGAAGACTTGAAGAACTGACGATGGGGAAAAATGAGAAACAAAGAGAACGAAAATCCATAGAGTTGCCCATCCTTGGGTTATACTCATTCCAGATTTGAATATTGCTGTACACACCTATAACCTCAACCTGATATAGAGAGCTTCCCCAACCACAGCCCTTTTGGACTAGCTCAAGAATGGCACAACCCGTTCTTCCAAATCTGGGAAGGTTCATCTCAGCTGTCCAGGGCTGGTCCAGTCATAGAAGCAAACTAAGGAACTGAGGTTGCAAATATCCAGGAACAGCAGCCCCTTCTAACTCCGGCCACTGCTATGACTCTGCCAAGCAGTGGATCTATCTACCCATCCACAGCCTGACTACTCACATTGTAAGAAAGTTCTCCACCATTACTGATCTACTCACTGAGGAAGCTTATATAACAAGATTTATTCTGTGAACCGCCCTGAGACCTGTGAGTATAGGGCAGTATATTATATTATATTATATTATATTATATTATATTATATTAATTATATTATATTATATATATATTTTAAAAAAGAGATACAAATTCCCTTGTGAGCTACATTCTAGGTGGCACATTCCAGTTGGTGCATGGGGCCAGAAGAAAAAAAGGTGATGGGACTGGTGATGGATAGTAGATGACATTCCATCTTATTATTACTACTATTATTATTATTATTATTATTATTATTATTATTATTTATACCCCGCCCATCTGGCCGGGCCTCCCCAGCCACTCTGGGTGGCTCCCAACAGGATATTAAAACATCAAACATTAAAAACTTCCCTAAACAGGGTTGCCTTCAGATGTCTTCTAAAAGTCAGATAGTTGTTTATTTCCTTGGCATCTGATAGGAAAGTGTTCCACTGGGCAGGCACTACTACCAAGAAGGCCCTCTGCCTGGTCCCTGTAACTTCACTTCTCGCAGTGAGGGAACCGCCAGAAGACCCTCGGAGCTGAACAATGGAGGTGGAGATTCTCCTTCAGGTATACGGGGCGAGGCCGTTTAGGGCTTTAAAGGTCAGCACCAACACTTTGAATTGTGCTTGGAAACGTACTGGGAGCCAATGTAGGTCTTTCAGGACTGGTGTTATATGGTCTCGGTGGCCATATGGAAAAATCTATGCTTTCTACATCCACATGCACCCATGCAAACTCCTCCCATCCATGCAAACAAGAGATATCATCACAGTCAGACCAGGCAGAAGCACTTGAAGAGGGGGCTTAGCAGGGTCTGTGAAGGCTGTGACCTTCTTGAGGCCTGAGGAGCGTCCTGGGAGCCAGATATACAGGCCTGGAGACTTAAGTTCCGATCCTGGACCTGTCCTACCAGTTTTCAGTTCCAAAACCCCCCACAAATTAACTGTGATTTCCTGGAATATGGGCCCAAACTGTACTGGGATCAGATCTCCCCCCATTTCGTTTTCTGTTTTACTTTTGTGGGTTGGAAGGGGTCCACATTTTAATGGAGCAGTGGGGAAGGGCTGGGAAATGCAGACAATTATCCTCTCATATCTGCTGTTCCTTGGGCTGCAGTTTGAAACCTTAGTCCTGAGGCAGAAGACTATTGTACAGTGTGCTAGGAACATACTTTAAAACACACACACAAAAACCGCACAGGTTTGGATCCAAAGCTCTGGTGATTCATATGCATGGTGACTGGCAACAAAACAATGGAGAGACACGGGGAACAAAAGAAGCAATGAGCCGGGACTTGTCAGCATAATAAATGGTAGTTTCAGCGCTCCTGCTGCTTCCTTTTCCTCCAAGTTCTTAGAAACCTCAGAGAAGCATTTGACAAGGGGATCTGAAGAATGACAAAGGGAGAGCCCTGCCAATATTTATAGGAACACTGCCGGGCTAGGTAGGTGGCATTCAGCCAAAGACAAAAGTGCTTCTTCATACTAACTTTTCTTTAATGGGACTGGCACATTGTAATGTAGTTATCTAACAATCCTAACACTAGATAGATAGGCCCATAAAATCAAACCAGTCATTGATGGACACATGATTCCTTCAAAAATGTTCCCAATCTTCCGTAATCTGTCCAAATTCAGAATATTCAGAATATCGTATGTCCTCCCAGTATTTCAGCTGAAGACACTGATGAATAACGTACATGATTAAAAATCCCTCAGACAAATACTCCCATGTTTATTTTGCTAAATTAATAGGCTTCGTTTTAATTTGTGAAATGCAACACAGTTTATCCTCATAAAAAGCAGCATCCTGCTTCATGCAATTTTGTGTGGCGTAAATGGATATGTGTCACAGCGTAGATTATGCATCAAAAAGATGTGCCTGATCTTCACATGTAATCATTTTATTATGCCTTTATATGCATATAATGTGCAAGTGTTTATCATAAGAAACATAATCTGCTCGATCATTCAACCTACAGGCAAAAATTCACTTATGGCTACATGGATTAGCACATTGAAATTGGGATATGAATGCATTATTTGATTGAGCAAACCACTGCAAATGACACTGGTACCGCTTTAAGTTTTAAAAGTTAGAGCCAGGCATTGAGAGGAGAAGGATGTTTGAATAGAGCACACAGTGCAGCTGGAGTTTTTTGGGGGGAGGGCGGGGAGGCAGACTGGAGGTGTGAGAAGCACTCCTGGCCAGGATTTTAGGCATCAGGGATTGACAGCTGGCAACTTTCAGCATAACACTCCATCTCTAACCTCTCATATATCAAGCAGATCCACTGCAAATATCACAAAGGGGACAGGAAGAGTCAAACAGAGGGGCGGTGGCTGAAATGTTGATTGCTATTTGGGCTTGTTCTTACCTAGGTTATTTACAAAAATAAAGGCAGAGATGGGACCCATTTCCTCTGTTCCTCTTTCCCCCAGTACCTGTGACAGGCCAGTTCAGCTTTGTTCATGCAACAATTGCAGGGGCAGATGCAGGCAAGTGCTGTGCAGGAGTTTACATGCCCTCGGTTCACTCGGGCACTGAAGCAAGCCGCAAAGGACATTTGCTGGGGTTGAGCCCTTGCTTCCTGCCACACTGAGAGCGGGTCTGAACTGTGCCTGTAGTTTAGCCAAAGCCATTGTGGAGTTGCAATGGTCTGGATCATTTGGCTGGGCCGCCGCTGTTAGATTCCGGGGACAGTATCTTCTGTACCTTTGGAAACCTCTCATTTATGCCCCTCAGCTGCCTAGTTATAGGCCCAGATGTCCATTAGGCATCTTTGGCGAGGGATAATAGTAAAGTAGCCACTCATATTGGGCAGAATTGACATCTGGGGAATTTTCAAAAGGTGGCGCTTTGTCCTAGATCTTAGGCAAGTCAATTAAATAATAATAATAATCACGTTTTTATGGTGTATTTGGGGTTTTTCCTTAAAAGAACTCAACCATTTTGGGTTCTTCCTAAACAAAGCTCAGTAACTTTTGGGGTGTCCTGGTTTTTACATTTTGAAAAATGGTAACCCTACACCTTAACAAAAAAGAGATAATCAAAGAGAACACAGATTTGCATAAAATTTCCACTCTTCTAATTTGCAACATGCTGCCACCTCTCGCCATCCTATGTTACCTGTCTTGTTCCTCTTGATTTATCAGGTAGCTCACAATTTGCTAGCTGTGTTCATGAGAAAAGGGGCAAAGATGGCTTCTCCTGCTTTCCAAACTCTTCCGTGTACAACATGTGAAACCTATTCTTGGTACCAGGCCTTGTTATTCCCAGAGCCATGACTTTTGGGGCATGCCCAGCTGTAGTTGAACCACATAGTCTGAACTATGCCTTTGTCTGATGTTTTATTGTGTTTTTAATACTCTGTTGGGAGCCGCCCAGAGTGGCTGGGTGGCATATATGGTACATAATAAAATTATTATTATTATTATTGCTAGAGATAATTTCTATCTGTGCATACAAATAAATGGGGCAGTGAACTTACACACTGGAGCCCACTGCTCCCTCGTGTGCCGGATCCCAGCATCAGAGAGGGCTGCTGCTGCTGCCTCTCCAATGCATCCTCCCCTGGTTTAGGCTTGACCCTGGGGTGAAGCTGGTGCAACCTCTTTGACACGTCCACCCTTGGGTCAGACCTGTCGTGGGAGTGGAGCTGCAACCAGCTGGTGGCTTGCCCAGGGGTGGCCCTAAGGAGAAGAAGCCGCTGTTGCCGCCCCCTTTGCCTGGTTGCACCCCCCCCCAGCTTCCCCCTCGCTATGCCACTGCTAGCAGGCACAGAATCAAAGTCAAACTCTACCTTACTTGTGGTTTAGCCCAGTGGTCCTCAACCCCCGGTCCGCGGCCCGGTACCGGTCCGTGGATCAAATGGTACTGGGCCGCCCAAGGAACATTAAATTATTTCAATTTTATTTACTGTGGTGTTAAAATGTTAAATCACTTTATATTCATTTTTGGGTGTAACTGTATTTTATTTTGAAGGCATGTTTAAATACAATTAAATTAAAATTATGACATCAAAACAATCTAAAATATAAACAATCAATGTCCCCCCCCCCCTCAGCGGGCCGTGGTAAAATTATCAAACGTTGACCAGTCCACGACGATAAAAAGGTTGGGGAGCACTGGTTTAGCCTATCTGTGAATGGATCAGTGGAGAGAGCCAATGTTACTTGTCCTTTAGTATTTGCTTGGTTTAAAGTACAGCCCCTGTTTAAAAAATAGCCTTTCTTAAAAGTTATAGGCACCAAGAGGGAATGCACATTAGGTGGTGGTTGTTTTTACAGATAAGCAGCTGAATAACAATCTTTTACGCGCTAATTAAATTCAGCATAAGTGGAAATAACCAGCGAACATGTTTTACGGAATGTCTTTTGTCATTCTCAATGGCATAAGGCTATTACACTCAGTGTGTCAAACATAACATTAAAAAAAAAAAAACCACAACCCACCCCTTTCATAATTGCCTTTGTTTGAACACCTCTTTAAAGAACTGGATATGCATATCTCCCAGAGTGCTTGTTATGATGAGATTAGGATGCTGGAAAGCAATCATGTGCATTCATCCTCAGCCTAACAGAACAGTTTCCAGATGGAGAAGTTTGCGCAATACAAGTGTCTTACTCCCGAAAAAAAATTAACACAAGGCCAGTGCAAGCAGCCTAGTCCTCATGAATAAATTACAGCCCTTGGGATAGCTTTCATCTGAATCATTTCTGGCTACTCTGAGTATTTCAAGACTTCATATGAAGATCAGATGCACTTTGCAAAGAAGCCATCACCATTAGGACATTTTGCCCTGGGAGGTTCCTCTAGGGCTTCAAAGCCTCATGAATGGCTTTTTGTAAATGGTAGCTGAATGGTCCTGGGAATATGGAGGCCCATTGGCAGCCATCAAAAGTCTGAATCCTCTTCATTTTGTATGAACAAACTTAATGCAAATTGGTTTTTTTTTTTTTTAAAGTGTACACCTAAGTACAGTGGTACCTTGGTACTCAAACGCTGAAAACCCAAAAGTAACATCCGATGCAGCTGTCAGCTATTGTTTCTGGGGCACCTGCACCAATCAGAAGCTGCACCTTAGTTTTCGAACATTTTGGAAGTCAAACGGACTTCCGGAACAGATTTAAGTTTGGCGTTTTTGTTTTTGAGGCTTTTTCAGTTAATTTGTGTTTTGTGACTGTGTGGAACCCAGTTTAGCTACTCATTGATTGATTGTGTGACTGCGGAAATGGATAAAAGTCCCCCATCCAAACAATGACTATCATCAGTGCAGGTAAGAAAAATAATTAATTTTAATTTTTATCATCTACAATACTGTCTTATTTATTTTATAGTACAGGACATCGATCATTGCTTTCATTTTATGGATCAATGGTCTCGTTAGATAGTAAAATTCATGTTACATTGCTGTTTTAGGGGTTGTTTTTAAAAGTCTGGAACGGATTAATCCCTTTTGCATTACTTTCTATGGGAAAGTGTGCCTTGGTTTTGGAACGCTTTGGTTTTGGAACGGACTTCCAGAATGGATTAAGTGTGAGAACCAAGGTACCACTGTAGCCTTATACATGCACCTAGATGAACTGGGGCAAGACTGTTTGAGCATATTTCACTGATCCTAGTCTCTGTCCTGAACCCCTAACCTACCTGGCAGCGGGTCAGTACAGCATGTCCAAAGTTCAAGTCCGAGGGTTAATCCACATAAGTTAGGTCCAAAGTCCGAAAGTTAGGAAACAAAGTTCAGGGTCAATCCAAGTAGCCAAGTCTGAAGTCCGCAATTGGCACAAGATAATATCACCACGGCAACTATCTGTAAACAAACAATAATCCTCCATAAAAATGGCAAAAGTAGTTTCTTTCCCAAATAGGTTTTATCTTACACAATAGCAAACGCAGCCTGAAGTCCAGCAGTCAGGATACAGTGCAGAGTCAAACCCGAAACACAGTTCCGTGGAGGAGCATCCAAGTCAAGGTCCGTCAACATTATGGTTTCTGTGTCTTGAAGAGCAAAAAAATGGACAGCCTGAGCCACTGCCAGCCTGAGCTGGGGAAAGAGAGGCGCAGGCGCACCCACATGTCTCTTCCCCCAGCTCGGGCTGGCAGCAGCCACAAAATGTAGAGCAGCCCAAGCCCAAGACACCCAAGCCCCTGTCATGACTAAGGCCTTTGAGGACAGAAATTGGAAAGTGTGTGGAAGCTTCTGGAAGCTTCTAGAAGGTTCACTTCTGATGCAAATATTGTTTTGACTATCTCAAGGTCACGCTGACCCAGGAGAGATAAAATCCTGTGCTCAGCGAGCTTCTCTCTCTCTCTCTCTCTCTCTCTCTCTCTCTCTCTCTCTCTCTCTGTTTGTACATTGCATGTAACAAAGTTTTTGCCTCAGTAAAGTTTTTCCTTTTACTGTAGATCATTTGACTCTGTGTGGTTCTTTGTATTTACTGCAAGACACTGTCCATCAGCCCCAACCCCCCTCCCCCCCCAAAAAAATGTAAATGTGAAAATTCACCTGGATAGGCATGTTGTCCACCCATCCCCCAAAAAGGACATGTCCAGGTTTTCCCAGACATTTGACACCCCTAATCAATATGGGCAGTTGAGCAGTCCCAACACCTCAGCTCTGCTCAGGGCCGGATTTAGGTTTGATGAGGCCCTAAGCTACTGGTGGTAATGGGGCCCTTTATATGTGATTTTTTTTAGGGAGCAGGCTAGCAGGCCTTTACTTACCTCATAGGGGCCTACACAACACAAAACACTGTTGCTGTATGTAGGTTTTATTTTATTTGTTTTTTATCTATATTTTGGAAAAGTATAATACATCCAAGTTTTTTTTCCTTTAATTTTTTTTTGGGGGGGGGCAAGAGAGTGGGGCCCTATAGCTTGTTTAGCTTATACGTAAATCCAGCACTGGCTGCTGGCCTTTTATACTTTGCACACTGATTGCAGCATCTGGGCTTGATGAGGCAAATGACTCTCACCTGTTCCAAGCCGACACACACACTTCCTCTCAGAGCTAGCGAGCCCCACCTGGCCAGCTAAGGAGATGGACTGTGGGCCCTTGTCTGCCTCAGCCTCTTGGACCATGCCTCCCGCAGCTCTGTATGCCTCAAAGCCCACCGTGTTCATGGAGACAGGGGCCCCTCTGGCTCTGGGTCCCTGCTGCTCTGGTTCCTGTGCACTGACCCCCATCGCCTCGCAATCGTCCGTCACCCTGTGAGTACTTCTTTCCCCATTCCTTGTTTGCCCTTAGTTTCCAGGCCCAATTCAAGGTGCTGGTTTTGACCTTCAAAGCTTTAAATGGCTCAGGACTGCGAAGCCTCAAGGATCGCATTTCCACATATGAACCGACCTGAACCCTGTAATCATCATCTGAGGCCCTTCTTTTGTGTGCTTTCTCCACAAATGGTCCAGAGGGTGGCAACAAAAGAACAGGCCTTTTCTGCAGTGGCTCCCCATTCATTGAATGCCTCTTCCCAGGGTGTCTCACCTGGCACCTTTAATATATGTCTTATGGCACCAGGCAAAATCCTTTCTCTATATCCAGGCCTTTGGCTGATTAATATCCTATGTGTTTGTGGGAGGGGAGCTATTAGTATGTTTTTGTTTTATTATATATTTTGTGTACTCCTTTTGCATTTTTAAGTTGTGAACCACCCTGTGATCTTCAGATGAAGGGTGGTATACTAATTTAATAAACAAGATGAATAATATAATAAACATTGTAAACTAGAACATTAAAAACTGTTTTGAAACACATAATAATATGTGTTTCTGAGTCAGAAAGTGTCTTGCAATCACATTTAACGTATCTGGGGATTTGCCTTTTTGAAAAAGCAAAAGTAGTCAAGGGATGTCAGAATGAGAACAGTGCCATGTGTGGAGAGGAGTTTCACTGTACCACAACTGTAATGAAAATCTACTTTTTTGCATGGGTGTTGTATGGGGGGGGGGAGGGTTAGCTACCCTTCCCTCCAGGGGTGCCAACTGGAATAAGATATTGCAGGGGGCCAGGTAAGCCCTGCCCCACATCATCAATCACATGATGTGATGCACATGCACCATTTGAATGGCAATGCCCATCAATATTTTATTGTGAGGGCCCCTAGGAGTTGGATCCCATGCTCTGCTCCATTATCCAATTTAAGACCCTCCTTCCCCCGTATTTATCATTTAAAACAAAAATAAATCACGTCTATAGGACAACTATAGCTTCGCATCAAACAACTGACTACTTGGATTTTTCCCTCATGAGCACGCTCAGCAAATCTTTTATGCTAATAGTAATAACATTGACTTAAATTGTTTTCTTTCCTGGAGCCAAATTAGAGCCATTGCTATATTTTCGATAAGTAATGCATGCATTAGAGTAGATTTTAAAATTTAATTTGGTTGGGTGTAACATTACTTTTAGGCATGAGCGATGATAAGGCGCACAAGTTTATGTAGATCAATATTTTAGATTCTGCTTAAAAATAACATGCATTTCACCATGGATAGAACTTTTGCAATTAATGGACTGTAGTTTTGCAAGAGATATCCTGGCAAACATCACTGTGTGATTATTTTAGTGAGCCTTGCTTCAGTGCTGTTTCTAGGTTGATTGTGGTGGGTCTGGCTGAGCTGAAGCTGATATAAACCCCCATAAATGAGCATTCTAGCATGGCAGGACCAGAGAGGTGGGATTTAGGCTGGATCCTAAGTGTGTTCAGCTTGATCACTTAACCTGGAGACTGAACACTATTTAAAAAGCTTATTCTACCTCTGTCAGGTTTAGGCTGAACAGGGGCTGGAGCTGGTATAACTTCACGCTGGCTTAATTTACGCCAGCTTCTTGCAGACCCTCCAAGTGCCCCTATTCTCCAGAGACAGTCCCGGACTTACAGAAGCCATCCAAGTTTCTGATTTGATCCTGGAATGCCCCCTTTTTCCTTAGGACATCCCTATTTTCATCAGAGAAATATTGGAGGCTATGGAGTTTTGCAACCACCGAGCCAAGGAGATAAATAACTACAGGTATAATATAAATAACCCTAACCTTCAGAAGATAAATAACCCTAACCTTCAGAAGACATCTGAAGTCAGCCCTGTGTAGGGAGGTTTCTTAAGGTTTAGTGTTTTATTATGTTTTTATATATGTTGGAAGCCATCCAGAGTGGCTGGGGAACCCAGTCAGATGGGTGGGGTGTAAATAATAAAATTATTATTATTATGGAAGAGGACATCCCTATTTTCATGTGAGAAATGTTGGAGGGTACGTTCTTGCTCCCACAGTCATGTATGAATGTTTTGCTCATCCCCAGGCAAAGAACACAACAAAACATGCCTGAGAAGCCTGTCTGTGGCCTCTGCATTTAAGAAAGGAAGCCACAACTCTATGGTGCCTTCTCAGTTTATTATGTACTAATAAAAAGACCTCATTCTTAGTAAGAGCATAAAGAACATTAAGGAAACATTATTAGCCATAAATAACCTAGCAGACTGTAATGGCTCTGTTATCTTAATAAGATCTGACTTTAATAGCAAGTGGTAACCAAAGTAGAATTTGAGGTGTAGAAGCAATATAAAGCTCCTCAGTATCTATAAAATGTGTACTACCCATACATCTGGAAGCAGACAACTCAATGGGGGGTATTTTCTTCACATGATGATTCATTTATGTGTTAGTTGTCCTCTTGCTTCACATAAAAATGGCTCAGAAAGCAATAAAGACAACTCAGTTTCCCCCCAGCCTAGGATGCTGTGCTATTTCTTAACCTTCCTTATATACACTGGTGGACAGAGACAGACATGGGATAGGATTCAAAAGCAATCATTGCCATTCTCCGTTGTATGGAGAAAGGGCTTTTATGGAGTCTCCTAGAGCAACACAATTTCACTGCTACACCTGCTTCACCAGGAACTGTTGTGCAATGGGAAACTGGTTAAAGCACAGTGGTAAGGTGAAAGGAAGGAAGGAAGGAAAGTTGCAGTGAAAGCAAAAAGTGTAAACTCAGATCTCTGTGCCTTAAATAGGGGAGATGCAAAAATTCCAAACATATACCGGTATATAAAATGCCTATTGAGTGTTTCCTTTTGCTGAGCTATATGGAATTGGGCAATAAGCAGCTCTGGAAAGCAGCTTGCCAATATATTTTGTACCATTATTATTTTCCAGAGCTGAGTTCTGCTTTGACCTTGAATAAGTGCCAACTAAAGAATTGGTTCTTCTTGATAGAATCCAGAAATGACATAAAACTTATTAGAAACACCAAATCCCATGGTATCCATTCTTGAGAACAAAGCAGTTTAGAGCTGGTTATCTGACCAAACTCTCACCAGTTCCTTTAAGAAATGCCTTTATTGAACTGTGTTTCCAAGTGATGCCTAATGATATATAAAGATAGTGCCAGGTGAGCCTTCCTGGGGAGAGCATTCCACAAATGGGGAGCCACTACAGAAAAGGTCTGTTCTTGTGTGGCCATCCTCTAGACCTTTTGTGGAGGGGGTACATGAAGAAGGACCTCAGATGATGAGCACAGGGTTTGGGTCACTTCATACAATTTGTAGAATGTTTCATATTAGATGGTTTCTGGACTTTATCTTCTATAACATATATTGAATTCAGATGAATTAACCAGAAGTTATCATCACTGGTATTTCCACGTATCTGTCACTGAACCCTTTTTCTGTAGTTACGTAACTTCCAAGTTTAAACGTTTCTTGGAAAAACTAAGTGTTCTACATTTTCATTTGCATATTTTTCTCATTGGTTGTTCCTATGTATAAATATTCTCTCTCTCCTGTTTACTCTTTCCATCAAGCATCAACTCCATCACTTCTAACACAGCTGCCATTACATTCATCAGCCCTGAATTATATTTCCTGATGAAATGGAATGCTTTCGTAATGAAGTACAGCTTGCAAAATCATTTCTGCCTTCATTAGGGAATTTGGAGACCTAAAATCCAGAAAAACATCAATACTTTTTACAGCAGCCTGAACATAATGAGAATGGTTGAGTGGGAATTGTTAACATTGGCTATGTCCCCCCAACCCCATTGTGCCATATTGTTGTTTTGCCTCATTAGCTGTTCATAATTCGACTTGTCCTCTGAATTGAAAACCGAGACAAAAATAGCTACCCAAATGTACATGCATTCCCGAGGCAGAAAGTTAGACCTCCCTTTTGAAGAGAAATGAATTAATTCCATGTTCTGTCACATAAAACAAGCTCTTGGAACTATTTGAACTGACGATAGGAAGGAGTTATCTTGGCGAAGAGGGTGTCGTTACCGATAGTTTGGAACTCTCTAGGAAAAACTAGAGAGTTTGGGCCCTGGAACTTCCACCCCAGTCCTGAAAATCCCTCAAATCCTCCCCCCCCCCCACATTTCACAGCATGAAAATGGGGCCACAAAATTGATAGGAGCACATTTTGCCCAGCCATAAAGCCAGGTGTATCTAAATTGTGAACGGAATAGACAAACTGAGACAAACTGTCAGTGAGCAGCACTAAAGAAATGAAATAAATATTTAAAGGTTTCTGGGAGATCGACACCTTGCTCCCGCAATGGAGGCAGCTGGCTGTGTCTCTGCATGTGGTCTTGTCTCCTTCCAGTAAGCCTCCGCAGGGGTTGGGTAAATCTTCCATCTCTCTGCCTCAGGTATGATTGGATCATTCAGTCAGTCCCAAAGCAGCAAAGGCTGCATTTAGCATCTCTGCATGCTAGCACTGCACCGGGCTTGCCTTCTTCCAATGAAGAGGCACAGTAGGAAGAGCGCTGGAGACTTTTGATGCTGGATAATCAGGACTCACCTTCCTATTAGGCAAAGTGAGGGGTCAACCACAGAAGGAAGACCTTCAGAAGGGAGGCGAGAGGGCTGGAGCAGCAGCCCTGTGGCATTTCCTCTGGAGCACTCCTCCCAGGCCAATCCATTCCATTGGAGGACAAAATGTATGCTACATGGCCTGTCTTGCACCCCCTGAACTAGTCTACAACCTCAGATGTAGCTGAGTATGGTTTTGTTGCATGCCACTCCAATCTCCACGATTCCAGGCATACCTTAACCCAGGTTCTGTGTTTCCTTTTGGACAAATGAGGCATGGCGGTGATTGCGGGGTCTTTAGGATATATGGTTTATTTACACATATATACAACCTGAACCTAGATGGAGGGGCTTGCAGCATTGGTATCCAAAAGGTCACTGCTTCTTCCACAGCCATAGCCTTGCACTCAAATGGACTCCCTCTCTAGCTTGCATCCTCACTAGCTCCAACCCACTGGTCTAAACCCTCAGCTTTTATCCCCTGATGGAGAGACGAAGCCTATTCAGTTTTCACTTTTCACACCTAGTGCCTTTGATGCTCTGAACTTCATAATTGTTTATCCCACACCAGGTTATAATCTCGAGGGAGCTTGCCTGATTTAATTAATGCCAAACACATGTTAATTTCTGAGGATTAAGGAGGGGTCACAATTTAAGACTTCAGGCTGACTTAATTTGCTTTCACATATGCTAATAACAGAGGCTTATCGATGGGCCCACCACACCTCTTACTATACCCTAAAACACACTAGGAGCTATCTTAAATACACACAAGCCCAGGCTCTTTCCTGCTTCTAACATCCCAACCTTAATTAAGAATTCAGGGTGTCTTGAACACCCAGATTCATAACATTATCCCATTACAAGTGCTGAAATAAGATTTTGCTGTCAGTCCACTTCTGTATGTGGAATGATCAGGAGGCACCATCTTTTCTTCCACCTCAAGTGGCCTTGGGCCATCCTGAGGGAGAACAGTAAATTCTCCATGCGAAGGTGTTGGTCAACTTAGTTTGGCACCTGAAAATAATAATAATAATAATAATAATAATAATAATAATAATAATAATAATATTTTACTTATACCCCACCCTTCTGGCCAGGCCTCCCCAGCCACTCTGGGTGGTTCCCAACAGAATATTAAAGCACGATAAAACATCAAACTTTAAAAACTTTCCTAAACAGGATTGCCTTCATATGTCTTCTAAAAGTCAGATAGTTGTTTATTTCCTTGACATCTGATGGGAGGGCGTTCCACAGGCCGGGTGCCACTACCGAGAAGGCTCTCTGCCTGGTTCCCTGTAACCTCGCAGTGAGGGAACCACCAGAAGGCCATCGGTGTCCGGGCTGAGCGCTGGGGGTGGAGATGCTCCTTCAGGTATACTGGGCCGAGGCTGTTTAGGGCTTTAAAGGTCAGCGCTAACACTGAAACATACTGGGCTCAGAAACATACTGGGAGCCAATGAAGTTCTTTCAGCACTGGTGTTATATGGTCTCAGCGGCCACTCCCAGTCTCCTTCCCTGACAATAAGAAAAGTCTCCTTTCCTGACAGAAAGTGTCCTAGAATAATCCCATTGTGGTTGTTGCCCTTTCGTGACAACTAAGACCAGCTGACTGCAAAAGCTGTTAATGTGTAAGGGCTTGTGTATGCAGAGAAAAATGACAAGAAAGAGTTAATTTTGGTGTGCTGTTTAATTTGGGTGTGTTTTGTCCTGCACAAAACAGGACTAAGCACAATCTACAGTATGGATGCTGTTGTGCTTAAGATAAGTTAGCTCTTGGCCAGGGCATCCGTCTGTTGCTGTAAAGAGACTGTATCTACAATGGTATGTAAGTGATACTGCATTATAATATCTGTAAAGTGACTGACTCTTCCTAGAACTGTTTGGTGTTTCTCTGTTGGTACACTCCACTGGCATTAGGATGGGCGGTCTGTGCATGCCCCAACAAAAGCCACCTCAGTCTGCCTAAAGATAGGGCCAGACCTCAGCTACCAGGTGTCTGGTATAAGTTTTGGCTTCTCAAAATTGCTGTGAGAAGGCTAGATTTGGAGGCGTAAGATTAGCTTCCACCACATGCTTGTAAAGTTATATTGTCAAATGCCGTACTATGAAACATTTGCCCATTACCTCTTGCTAGCACTTCCTTCCTGACTGTCATACCACTTTTGTTGTTAATGATTGTGACATCGAGATTGTAATATTTATTTCATGCCGGCTATATGTACAAAAAGCACAGGTGATGGAACAGGGGAGGAGATGGCTTTTGTCAAATGTGTTTATCTGAAATGTACAACACAGCACATCATCAGAAGTACAAGGTCTCGGGTTAGGTAGCAGATTTTCCTGTGAAATGTAAACAAAAAAATCTTGTCACATCAGCAACTGTATAAAACAGCGGTTTATCAAAATGCCAGGAATGCAGCATGCCGTTGCAATGTACATGTGTTACAGTAGCCGTATTCAGTAGAGAAATAGGTACCGCTGTGGCGGGAAGGTAAATGGTGTTTCCGTGCACTCTGGTTTCCGTCACGGTGTTCTGTTGTGCCAGAAGCGGTTTAGTCATGCTGGCCACATGACCTGGAAAGCTGTCTGCGGACAAACGCCGGCTCCCTAGGCTTGAAAGTGGAGCCCATAACTGTCCAGGGGTTCTTTACCTCTTTACCTTTTAAAGGTAAAGGTAAAGGGACCCCTGACCATTAGGTCCAGTCGTGTCCGACTCTAGGGTTGCGGCGCTCATCTCGCTTTATTGGCCGAGAGCCGGCGTACAGCTTCCGGGTCATGTGGCCAGCATGACAAAGCCGCTTCTGGTGAACCAGAGCAGCGCACGGAAACGCCGTTTACCTTCCCGCCAGAGCGGTTCCTATTTATCTACTTGCACTTTGACGTGCTTTCGAACTGCTAGGTGGGCAGGAGCTGGGACCGAGCAACAGCTCACCCCATCGTAGGGATTCGAACCGCCGACCTTCTGATCAGCAAGCCCTAGGCTCTGTGGTTTAACCCACAGCGCCACCTGGGTCCCTCTTTACCTTTTATTCCGGCGTTATTTGCTTGTATCTATAATAGACATGGGGCAGTCTGATGGGAGGTGGTAAACACATTCCCTGCACACGATTCTTGACTGTAGGTCAGACTGGATTGCAGCCAAGCATGGCTGCAGTCCTCCTTTGGAGCTTCCCACTCAATGCAGGAAGGTCAAGAGTGGAAGTGATGGGACTGAAGGCCCCTTCACAGAAACTGGATGGGGCAACCAAACGTCTGATATTGGGGTGTCAGCTTTCACTTCATAAATCGTGGGAAATGTTAGGAATGGCTGAAAACTCAGGGATACAGTAGTGAACATTAGTGCTGAAGGCAGTACAGTGGTACCTCGGGTTAAGTACGCTTCAGGTTAAGAACTCCGCTAAGAACAGAAATCGTGCTCTGGCGGCGCAGCAGCAGCAGGAGGTCCCATTAGCTAAAGTGGTGCTTCAGGTTAAGTATGCTTCAGGTTAAGAACGGACCTCCAGAACGAATTAAGTACTTAACCCGAGGTACCACTGTATGCCTCCGAGCACCAGTTGCTGGGAAGGTCCTGCTTGCAGGCATCTTGTTGACCAAAGGATGCTGGTCACCTAAAGCCTTTTCTATGGTTCCCAACTTAAATGGTTCAAACTGTTAAGGGTCATGGCATGCTAAAAGGAAGCACATATTGCAGAAGCCCTTCAACCCCCTACAAGATTTGCAATACATACCTGGAAAGTCAAATAAGTCACAAAGGCCTTGTTACTTCTCCCTCCTGTGTGACAGGCATCTTTTTCCTGCCTAAGGGTCCAACTAATTCCAAGTGAGAAGGGCGATTCATCATGAGTATAAATTACTAATGCTTCCATAATGGCGGACATGGCAATATTCACATAGGTATTGCAGGTTCGCTGGCATTTGAGACTTGCGTTGGATTACTCTTGTGCACTGTGTAGCAAACAGATTTCTTTTGAATAAATCCAAAGCATGCTTCGGATGGGATGGAAACAATTCTCCAAATAGTCAGTGTGACTTACTGAGTAATATTAAGGAAGTTCTTGAACATCAAAGAGCAGCTATGCGAGTGTTGTGATAGGACAGAAAGGGCAGTGTCTACAGAGGGAACCCCAGAACTTTCAATGGTGGTTTTCATATGACTGATGAGTCTGCTTTTAATTCCACATTTTAGGCAGCCAGGATTAGTTACATCTGTTTAGTGTAGCAATGGTACTAGAATATCTACTGCTCCTACTGAGAAACAATGAATGTCTCTAAGCTGTGGGAAAGGAATTTGTCTATCACATATTTCAGATCAAAATTCTATTTATGTGATAACTCACTCTATTAACCCTCACCCTCTTAAGCCCAGTCATAGAGCCATTTAATATTATGAATAAGGTTGCCATGGAATGTTAAGCAAGTAGCCTCTCACTTGGGTTGAAAATACCTTGTTAAGTGGTGATTAGCAGCTCCATGAAGCACCTAATCTGTTCATCACAGTGAAGGTTTTTACATTGGTGGATTGCTGGCTGTCAGGAAGTGCATGTTTTTTGAGAGACGCAAGCAGGGCCTGGTTCAAGGTGGGCCCAGAATTCCTGCCAGATACACTGGGAAGGGGGTCGATACTACAGGTATTGTTGGGCAGCAGGGGTGGGACTCTGCCCACTCAACTCCACCCTAGCTGTTCCACTCTTACCTTAAAGGTATGAAGGAGCTGAGGTTTTTAAAATCTCTTTGCATTTTTAAAAATAAGGGATTCACATCATGGCATGGATCTCTATGTGCCTGCTTCCTCTGTCTACACTTCCTGGAAGAACTTCAGAGCTAGGTGATGAAGTAGGGCATTGTGTCACTAGGACCACTGCAGGAAGTGTGGCTCATTGCTTCCCCTCTTGCCACATTATTATTATTATTATTATTATTATTATTATTATTATTATTATCATCATCATCATCATCATCATCATTTATTTGTACCCCACTCTTCTGACTGGATTGCCCCAGTCACTCTGGGCAGCTTCCAGTATATACAGAAACTTAATAAAACATCAAGCATTAAAAACTTCTCTGGCTGCCTTCAGATGTTTTCTAAAAGTTGGCTAGTTACTTATCTCCTTGACATCTGATGGGAGGACTTTCCACAAGGTGGGTGCCACTACTGAGAAGGTCCTCTGCCTGGTTCCCTGTAACCTCACTTCTCACTTCTGAGGGAATCACCAGAGGCCCTCAGAACTAGATCTCAGTGTCTGGGCTGAATGATGGAGGTGGAGACACTCCTTTAGGTGCTACTACACTGCATCATTCTAAATCCCATCCAGGCAATCTTGGTCCATCACCCAGCCAAGCAAGAGCCATTACCAGAGTTCAAGGGCACATTCCCAACAGGTAAAAACAGTGGGGTGCTTGTGGTAAAGCAGCACAGGTGAGGGTGTGGCTTGGGAGGGTATGTGGCCTTCTGAGAGCCCCCAGGTGTGAAGTTCTCTGTGTAAACTATAATTGTTTAATTGGCACTAAAATGGTGAATGCCTATGTGTAATGCTGAAAAAGTTCAACATGGAGAAAATCCACTGAAGTATACTACCAGTAAGTGGTCTCTGACTATTGTTGTTTTCTGCCAGCTAATACATGAGTGTTTAACCTTAGATCAGGTGACAAAGGTATTTGGCTGCAAATCTACATTTTGAAAAGGAGTTGCCTTTGGTCTTGGTTCTCAGGCTCTGGGGAAGTAAGGATGTAAATAAAACTCTCCAGGAGCACACACCCCCAGGCAAAATGGAGGCTGTCTTCTAGGTCTGTGGAATTATATTTTATTTCTAAGAAGATGAACCTGTGCTAGACTTGCACAATATATTTTATGGAGTTATTTAGATGCTTCTTTGATGTTTTGTGCTGTTTTGACGGAAGTTTTGCAAGTAAAGGCTTTGGATAATATCAATGCTTTATTCCAAAAGGAGTCAGGGTTGTTGTTTTTTTGCATCCAGTTGATTCAAGCTGCACAATATTAATATCTGCAATACCCTCTCCCTGCTTTTCAAACTCAGAGGCACTTAGAGAAGATGTACCACTGTGCTTCTAATGACACTGGTTGTTTCACCCACTTTTTGCTCCTGCCTATGGAGAATTGGCAAAGGGACAGCGGGGACAGGAGACTCAGAAGTTGTGTCTTATGCTCTTATCTCAGAGCTTTTCAATGAGCACAGAGGCACTATTGCTCAGTGATCGATCTTTTTTATTTTTATTTTTTTTAAACAACAGTTAGGCTCTCCAAAATAAAACTTCTTAAATGGAAGCAAACATATTCAGGGGTCCCCACTGTGGAGTTGCAGCCAGTGCTTCAGATAATTAGCAGTCGGATGCTGGTGGAAGCAGCAGTGCCTGTGAAGTTAAAAGGGTTGTGGCATTTTAAGCTGCTCCTTTAAGAAGCCTGATGTTCACAGATTACTGCTGGGCTTCTCACATGGTCTTGCCAGGTGTTTTGTTTTAACACATCCCTAAAATATTGACTACGGAGAGAGGATCAAAGTGGGTTTGGTATTCACTTTGTTCTGAATTACCATCCCCGAGTTCAGAGGCTGTCTTTGAAGATCAATAGCAGCCTAGCTTGGCTCTATGAAATTAAAATGGAAACCCCAAGAGAGGTTGTTCTTGGGAGACTTCCAGTACTATTGTATTCTTCTCTCTTTTTTTGCAGAGATGGAAATAGTAGCATAGGCTTTCTCCCAATGCCCCTGCCTTACCAGTGTTTGAAAGGGGTTGGGGAATCCATAATGAAGGCAACCTCATTAAAAATGTAAACCAAGCTATGGGAAAACAGAAGTTCCTGAAGAAATTAAATTAAAAAACAAACAAACCTGTTGGGGGTTCTGATGTTTGAACTGAACTGCAAGATAAACCACTTTGGGAATATATTTATTTTATTTGGGTGCTATTCTTTTCTATGCCCTTCTTGCTATCCTCTTATAGAGGAAAAGAGGGAGGGGTGTTTCTAGAACTAAGGTGAAACTGTGACACCCCCTTGCTATTTTAATTATTGGACACTACATGTTAAGTAATCTTGTTACATTTATAGTATTGGAATGTGGTCTTTTTATATATTGATAGTATTAGAAGAGCATACTCGATTCTGCCCAAACTAAGCCTCCTAGAGCAACGTATACACCAGGAGTCTTAGTTTGGTCAGAATCAAGTATACACCTCCAGACTTAACCCTAAATACATTGCTTCCGGTAAATGAGCTACCAACACTGCTAGAGGGCCGTGAAAATTTGTGTCCCAGGCTTTTTAGACTTCTCATGTACTATCTGAAACCAAAAAGGAGCATTAATTGCCAGATGTGAAATATATTGACATTATTTTCAGCTCTCCTGTGCCACTAATCAGCCTTGGAGGTCATTTTTAATGTATTTTAATATCTGTTGGAGGCCGCCCAGAGTGGCTGGGGGGACCCAGCCAGATGGGCGGGGTACAAATAATAAATTATTATTATTATTATTATTTAATCTAGGTCTATCCAATTTGGGATTCATTGAACTGAGCCCTTCAGGTACAATCACCCTGAAACCTAAGTCATTATTCCCCACATTAAAGGTGGGAGAGGGAATGGGTGGTTTGCCTCAATTTAACTAGAGTCCCTGCTGAGTGCTGAATATTCACCAGGAGATATTAACATCTTGTTGACAGTTTTACTCAGAAGAGAAGACAAAACATTTTATGTAGTAGATCATGCGACTCCTTTTGCAAGTAATATTCAGGTTTCTATGTAAGGCTGTGTTTTAATCTATGTCCTCCATTACTGGAAAGCTCTCCTAGAGCCCAACTGTTGGTGAAGGAGATGGATTTGTGTATTTATGTTCAGTCTCAGGCTTGGCAACTAAGTAAGGAAAAGTCCTGCTTTAGCTACATTATAATGTTTAACTGTGTTGTATTTAAATATAAGGCCGGGGTTGGGGGGACATACAACGCCTATTGTATATTTTGTTGCATAATTTATTTAAAATATACATTAATAAAAGATTGGAAAAAATGTGACTCGTACAATTGAATAGGCGCAGTGCTTTTTTCTTTCTAGAAAAATAGGTGCCAGTACTCATTGTGAAATTGTTACAGTAAGTGTCAAACTTTTTAACACCCCCCAAAAAGAGGTGCCAGTACTGCGTACCCTTGAGTACCCCCTGGGGGAAAAAAAAAAACACTGAATAGGTGTGATTTACATCATGCCTAATTTATAAGCCACCACTGGTCGAGTTCTTAACTTGTCTCATTTTGTAGAGGCCTCTTTCCTATAGAGCGCATTGATTTGATCCAAAATATGATGATTCATACAATTTCTAGGCCTAGCCTGTACTATCCTGCTGCTGCTCTCACTTTTAGGTCTCCCCTTTGCCCCTTGGTAAATACCATCTTGAAGCCAAGATTTCCATTGCAAGCTTATAAAATCTCGTTTTAATCTTTAAACGCCCTGTTTATCTCCGCGACCTATTGCTACTATACATCTCAAGCTGTTCACTCAGATAAGCAACTGCAAGGGATTTGATATGTCCACAGTATAGATTTGAAGTCCTTGGGGCTCTAAGCTTTGAATGGCACTGCTTGACTTGTATGGCATCAGTTTCCAGCTGAAGTTTCGGGTTCTGCATTGCCTTTGGCACCCAGTGCTCAAAGTGAGGAGTATTTTATTTATTTGTTTCCTATTGTTCTTTACAGAGACCTCCCGCACCCAGGTGCTTCGTATATATATATATATCCCTTCAGGCAGGATAAATTAATGAATAAACAGAAATTTCATTAGCGAACAAAGAAAGTTTAAGTTACAGTACCAGAGGGTGCACTTGACCTGCGGCCTTGCTTTACATAATGGTCTAAAGCTCCCATTTTCTGTCTGCTTTATTGCTGTAGTACTGAGTAGTTGTTTTAAATGGGCACCAAGCATTGCATGCATGTTTGTGTTTCCAGAGCTGCAGGAGTGGCCGTGATAGTGATCTTCATTCTGCTTTCCTGCCAGGACTGTAGAAAATGCCATTCCTCCCCCCCCCCCATCATTCTAGCCAATGACAAACATTCATGGTGTTTGTGTTCATTTATTGTTGTTGTTGTTCAGTCGTTCAGTCGTGTCCGACTCTTCGTGACACCATGGACCAGAGCACGCCAGGCACGCCTATCCTTCACTGCCTCTCACAGTTTGGCCAAACTCATGTTAGTAGCTTCGAGAACACTGTCCAGCCATCTCATCCTCTGCCGTCCCCTTCTCCTTGTGCCCTCAATCTTTCCCAACATCAGTGTCTTTTCTAGGGAGTCTTCTCTTCTCATGAGGTGGCCAAAGTACTGGAGCCTCAACTTCAGGATCTGTCCTTCTAATGAGCACTCAGGGCTGATTTCTTTAAGAATGGATAGGTTTGATCTTCTTGCAGTCCATGGGACTCTCAAGAGTCTCCTCCAGCACCATAATTCAAAAGCATCAATTCTTCGGCGATCAGCCTTCTTTATGGTCCAGCTCTCACTTCCGTACATTACTACTGGGAAAACCATAGCTTTAACTATACGGACCTTTGTTGGCAAGGTGATGTCTTTGCTTTTTAAGATGCTGTCTAGGTTTGTCATTGCTTTTCTCCCAAGAAGCAGGCGTCTTCTAATTTCGTGACTGCTGTCACCATCTGCACCATCTGTGTTCATTTATATCATACCTCAAATGAACAGTGACTAACTTCTGTATTTTCAGGCTATACCATATGCGGGGGACTATACAAATGTTTGCATCACTCAGCAGTATGGCCTCCGTGTATCTGGAGCAAATGCACTCCGGTGCTGGGTCGGCACATCCTGTTTTGCTGCTTGAGGCATCCAAAAGGGAAGGGTGACTGGAAGAATGGCAGATGAAAATGATGGACTATATGGAACTTGCTGAGCTGACCAGGAAACTTCGTGACCAGAGGGAGGAAGCGGTGGAAGAAGATTGGAAGAAATTCAAATTATACTTTAAAAAGTACTGTAAGATTAAAGAGTAGAAGTAAGCTGGAAGATAAATGAGGCTGTAGAGGTAGAAGTTAGATTCAAGGTTTATGACTGTTGGAATTAATGTAAATGATATTAGATTAGAAGAAATATTGAGGTAATTAATGAAAATGTTATTAATGATGTCAAGAAATTACTAAAGATGATATACTGTACAAGGAACGCAGGAAGGGAGGACAGGAGGAAGTCAACCTACAATGATATGAAGAATGACTAGGTTAAATGGATGTATGTTTGTTTTGTATGTTTTTTCTTGTTGTTTTCTTTTATGTTTGTTTAAAGATGTTTTTTTATGTTTGTTATTATTTCTTAAAATTAAAAAAAAATTATTAAAAAGGGGGGGAAGGGTGGCTGGAGAAGTCCATAGTATGGATGAGCAGTTGAAGGGCTTGGGCTGCAAAGAGTTGCAGTCGATAGCTGAAGGCCAGAGGAAGATGGCACCTCAGAGTTGGACAGAAATGGGGAGTCTACTGTAAAAGATGGAGCAAAGGGGACTTAGAAGTGTGTGAGAGCATGCAAGGAGAGCAACTGGCGCCTTACCAAATCAGTCCTGAATGAAAAGGTGGTGGTTGTGGGAATGTTGAGGCTAGTAGGAGAGGATATATTGATTAATATTATCCTTCCTCACTCACTGTCAGGGACCTGCCCTCACGCAAGGCACTTGAGATGGGGAAGGAGGGATGGAGGGAAGTGCAGCCTCTCCTGGGAAGCAGTTCTGAGTCCAGCGGGGATAGTAAGGAAAGCCCCAGTGGTGAGGAGCAGGAACTGCCAGGCAGTGCGGTGGAGCTGAGGGCCAGAGATGCTGACAGAGCCCTAGCTCCACCTGGGTGGGTTGCGGAGCAAAGCGGTCAGCTACTTCCGTCGCCCCAGCTGCGTAGGGGGGGAAAGCGTAAGGAAAGGAGGCGACACTTTGGAATTCCAAAGCTCTTATGTTGGGGGAGGAACCGGCGAAAGCCACTCCTGGATTCTGGAACCGACTCAAGCAGACATGAATCTTAAACGCTCCGATGTACATAGTCTGTAAATAAAGTATTAGCTTTAGAAGAACGGATGTTTCTGGCTCTTTACTCTCGAGGAGACAACCCCGAGCCCTTACACTCACACTAGTGAGCTTGTAGCAGAGCACATTCCCATGTACATAGCAGGAAGCTAGTTGATTGGATTCGTGAGAATCACTTGAGTTAAGCAATCCAGTCTGGCTTGTCCAGATTGGATTTGTTCCTGGTAAGTCCTCTTCTGTTCCCCTTTAAAACAATAATGACACAGTAATCTTCTTTTAAAGTAACGATAAGGTTTACTTACATCCAGTCCACAATGTGATCCTGAAGGCAGCCTTTAGCTTGTAGTTACAGTTGCAGAGAAAATGTGTGGGTTCATCCTTTTGTGAGGAATGAGCCCATGTGCTGCTGGCTGACAGCCAGCACACAGCAAAAAGCCACCAATATAGTCAAGAGAGTGAGAGAGTCAAGAGAAAAGGGCATCAGGAGAAAGATGGCAGCATGACCAGCCCTTTTATAGGATCTCCCAGGGTCTCTCCCATCTACCTGGTCACACACAGGGGAGGGTGCTCCTGACTAGGTGTGACAGGAAGTCCTCTTGGCTGGAGCAACAATCCCCTGTGTGTCCACTCTGGGCAAACAGGAAATGTTGTATTTGACTGCTTTTGTGATGTTACATCCCACAGTGGTCCTTTGTGTTCCTGCTGAATTGGTGCCTGGGGAGGCAACCAGCAAAAGGGATGCAGCAGGAGGAAAAACCCGAGGCTTGCATGCCTGCCGAATTTGGTGAGGTGAGAAACGTGGAGATTGGGGTGGCGTGTAACAGTATTTTAACCAATCCCACCCAAATCTCTGCTAACCAAAGCTAAAATATTCTGCTGAGGCAAAGGAAAGCTTGATTTGAGTCCTTCTAATGCACCTACGTTGTAAAAGTGTTTCTAATAAGTCAAGGACAGGATGAAAGATCAGAAAAGTAGTGAATAATATAATAGTATTGAGCTAAAATCCTCTTGGCTTGTACAGATGTATGTACAATTTGTTCTGTTCTGCTTCCCGGTCTTGGTGCCAGTGGGATCTCCCAGACTTTGCATCCTTCTCAGCCTTGCCTTTGGAAGGTCTGCATTTTCATTCAAGGTGCGAAAGGCTTATACCTTGATGCATCAGTTTGAATTAGTGCAGAAAGCTCTAATAATGCAGGTAGGTCTTTTCCCTCCTGCAATTCTCTTGCTGTATCTCTAGGGTGCTTAGCATTCTGTTTCTTGTCAAGGCATTTGGTTCTGTTGTGGTGTTAACTAAATTCTTCCTACGGGTCTGTGGAAAAAGACAACTGAGTGATTTGGCAAGTTGTAATAACAGCCGAGAAATCATTAGCAGTTTCTAAATCAACAGCTTTGAAAATACATCATCCTGATAAAACACAATAGCCCGAGTGAAAGATACACATTAACGAGCAATACATAACAAGCTTAATTCTCCTTGGAGATATTTGCTTTTTAATCCCATGAAACCCCTGTCTGCTTCTGCTTGTGTAACTGAAAACGCTATGCAACTAATAAGCTTTACAGAGTAAATGATTTTTTTGTGTAGCCTCGAGCTACTTATGACACCTGAAGAATTAATAACAGTTGTTGGAACAGGTCAGCTCAGAGTCAGATGCTCCCAGCTTTCTTTAAAACCGGGCAGGGCATTTTTTAAAATGCAGTACCTCCCACTCTACTGAGGTTATATTGTGACTGGTAATAATGATGGTTGTTAAGTGCTAGCAAAGAAGTGTGATGATAAAGACACTCCAGCAGAAATATAGCTAATGGCGAACAGTGGGAGAGCTGGGTAGTAAAAAAAGGCTGTTTTGTCGGCACAGAAACAGCCAGCACTCTAATATAGCAGTATGAAAATCAAAAAAGTGCTGGAACCGGGTAAAGGCCTTGGTCATATGTTAACTGATAGTAGGGTGAGGAAATCCTAGGGGATTACAACACTACAGCTACATTCTCATAGCTATACTATTCAGGTTGCAATCCAAATAACGTTCATTTTTCTGCTCTTAGATGCTACTCTGTTATTTTTAGGGGAAGGTGCAGACCGTTAATTGCACTGAAAAAGTCATTATATTTCACAGATCCTCCAAGTGTCCCTATTTTCCAAGGACAGCCCCAGATTTACAGAACGTCTCACTTTTCCTTAGGATGTCTCTATTTCCATCGGAGAAATGTTGGAGGGTATGTAATGGTGTGTAAAAAGATAGGTCTATATCAGGCTTATAACAAAGGGTCTGCATCCGATTTGGGAGTGCCTATGAAAAGTATTTAGAAAGTTTCAAAGCTGACCCAGAATGCAACAGCAGGGATTACTGATATGTACTAGTTGGGGAACAATCATACTAGCCTGTTTATCGGAGAACTGCTGTGGTTATAATTTAGTTTTGGTGCCCAACTCAAAATGCTGGAGTTGGCAATTACAGCCCCTAAATTCCCTCGTTCCTAGATATCCAATGGAATCTCTCTTCCCTATGAGATCTTCAAGAGTGGTCCAGCTGCGGATGCTCCACCATGTAAGAAACTGGGTGGTTCCCACATCCAATAGCTTCTTGACAGTGATTGCATCCTTATAGAACTCGTTGACCAGAGTAGCACACCTGTTGAGTTCTGCAAAAAAAGATTGTTTAGATCTTTTTATTCAGGTTGGCATTTGGTACTGCAAGAGAAGCTGAGCACTGATCTTGTGGACTGGTTTCCTTTCTTTCTTTTTTTTAACTTTAAAATATGGAGTTGCATAATTAATTCCACTGGTTTTGGGAGCCTTTGGTTCTCTGTTATAACAACTTTTTTATAATGTAAAACTTATTTATTGATTATTTGGAATTGCATGGAATCTTTCACAAGTTTTTTTTGCAAGCTTCTATGAGAATCTTTCTCAGTTATAGAGGAGAGCATAAATTTCAGAAGTAAAATACAATTATATTAACAGAGGTGCTTTTTAAATGAAACTGCGAACTGTAATAAGTTATCCTAACAGTTTATTTTTAGAGGAGAACAGTAACTATCAGAATATTCAACTTAAAATGATTTCCCCTCTTGGCATTCAATTATTTCACACAATAAATTTCCACAGATGGGAGGGTGAATCTTGCAATAGATAAAGAGTCTTGATAAGCTGGGTCACTTTTTGTGTTATGTTTAAAAAGATTTCAGAATAATTTATTCTTGTCAACACCATAAAGTTAAAAGTAAATAGTATTTAGAAGAACTACTAAGAGTTTATTGAAATCAACATATTTCAATTCCTGAACAAAACTCCCTCACTTTCTGTTATCTTACTTTGCCCACAAAAGGAATAGGTGAATTCTAATGATGGTGTGAGATGTCAGATGTGGGGGAAACAAAAAATACAAAGTCCCCCCACTCCAAAATCTGTCCCTAGTTTGAGTTAGGTCCAGCACATTTTAAACTGGGCTTCACCCCATCTGAGTCTCTGTTTAGAGATTAGCCATGGAGAGTAACCCAAAGTGAATTGGGAGTCAAGAACCCATAACTATGGGGCAAAGCTGGTAATCAGGACTGTCAAATGAGGATGCAAAGGAACACCAGAAGTCAGAACCAAGCAGCTCCATGTTGAAAGTAAAAGACAAACTAGGCTGGACTGAGGAATTATTAGGCAGTAGTCAGCACCAAAGAACAAATCAGGAGGCAGGATCAGAGAAAGCCAAAATCTAGGAGCACTGGAACATGCTAGAGCTTGGGAAGATCTTGTTGTTCTAGCAAAGCAGAACTTTTAGATGTTTTCTAGAGCTTCTTGTCCAAGATGATCCTACCAGGGGCACATATAGGGCTGTGCAAGTGCTGAGCCAAGGGGGTGCCGTTGGAAATTCCTAGAGTCCTCCCACCTCCTCCCCAAAGCCTAGTTAGTGCTTTCCCAGCTTTGGGAAGGAGGTGGAGGGGCCATAGAACCCTATCAGAGCCCTTGGGCCCCCTTCCCAAAGCTGGACACTTCCTTATCCACCTTTGGGAAGGCAGCATGAGGGCTGGGGAGGACAATTTTGGCCTCGCACAGGGCAATATAGTATCCAAGTCCACCACTGATCCAACCATTAACCTGGGTGGACAGTCGAGGTTTTGAGAATACTGAGCAACCTAGATAGTTGCCTTGGTATGCAGTTCAGTGACCCATCACATGGGGCAACTTCACAGAAATCTTAACCTGGCAGTGCTACTACACAGTCCTGACTGTCAGTTTTCCCCATATTTCCTCAAAAAAAAAACCTTAACTCATGGGAAGAGAAAGGAGTAACAGACAGCAGGGAAGTCTCAATTACTTGCAAGAGAGGCCCTGAAAGGCTTCTTCTTGGTTGGAAATGATCAGTAGAGAGTCATTGCCTCTTGAGGAGATGGTGGGGCTTTTCATTAAAACAAAACAAAACTCCAAGAGAAGATTTTGACAGGAGTGTATGAGAAGCCCACAGATCAGTAATGCATTCACTTCAGTAGCCCCTGGTACCAGAATCTTCTCTGTGCTTGTGCTTCCTTGTATTATTATTATTTTTTAAAGGGGCCAGCTATTTTAAACTACAATTGTCACTATTTAGCAAGTGTGGTCTGCTTTTGATATATATCCCTGTTGAAACCATGTCACAATTTCAACGTGGGAGGGTTTGTTTGTTGTTTGTCATCGTTAGGCTGAATTTCAGGGGTTGCCAACATTTTTAGACCAGTTGGCACATTTTGAGAAAGTGCTGTGAGTGCCAGTCGCAAAATGTCTTCCTTGGGAATGTGACATAACACAAATGGCTGCTGGGGCAGGGTGCATGGCATAACACAAAATAAGAGAGAGAGCAGTCATTGCTGTTCCCCTTTGCCACCGCCCCTGGACAACCGCATGCTTGCTGTGGTACGTCATCTGTGTCATGATGGTTTTTGCTGGTGGAGATCACACAACATTGATAACATCCAATCACCACTGCTGTTGCAGTCCACAAGGAACCTTCTCCAGTACCTATATATATATTTGCCTTACAAATACAGATCACAGACATCTCTCTCACACACGAGGCACACGCTCATACATCTCTCTTGGCCCAAGTGAATCTCTCCTCCTTTCCCAGTCCGCACATATAAACAGACCACTGTAATGGAAGCTGTGGAAGAACACTGTGGTTTCAGTAAGTTACTATAGCATACTGAAGCTTTCTCAACAGCTTCAGACACAGGCTAGCAACCCCTTATCTGTTGTTTACAGATAAGAGGAGCTTCAAGGCCAACACCAGGGGCACAAACTCCTGTGGGCCAAACCAAATATTTTGGGGGTAAGGGCCGAGCCTTTCCAAGGTCCAAAAAGCATGGCGGTAAAGCATGGAGTCAAGTGTCGTGCAGCTCTAGTGACTCACTCTTTCTCCTCCTTCCACAGAGGGGAAGGAGGGTTGAAGCAGCCCACTGGTGGCAGTGCCACGAGGAGGCGAAGGAGGAGCTGCCCACCATTGAGCTGCCCACAGCAGCTGCTGTGTTCTGCTCCACTCCTGGCTCCTTCTGATGTCATGTGTGTGATGTCATGCACATGATTTTGCCCCCTCCAATTGCCCTCATAACTGGCACCTCTGGCCAACATCTACTGGCATTCCCAGGGCTTTGCATTATGCTTGGCAGATTCTCAAGACCCATCAACCCAGCTTCCTTATCTGATGCGTCTGAATAGCCTCAGTTGCTGCTGAGAGTTGTATTTCAAAACCTCTGGAGCACACCAGTTTGGTGAAGACTGGTATAGATGGCACTGTACTAGATGGACCATTGGGTCTGACTTGTTATGAGGCAGTTGGCAAGCTGTCCAGGCACACAACAACAAGCCTATTCAAAGACCACATTGCACACAGATTGTTACCATCTGTTAACAATCTCAAAGCAGAGAAAGAAAAAAAAATGTCTGAATCTGCCATTTGTCAACCCCGGCAATATGGCATGGATAAAGGAGGAAGCTTTCCCAAGCAGCAAACTTTACAAAATAAAATGTAAGATATTTCCATGGGCATGGAAACCAGAAGTAACCAGTACAAATGCAAGGATGCTAAGCCTGACAAGTATCAGTAATCAGGGTTTGCATAACAGGCAGGCGTATGTTCAGAGTTGGACATGGAAGAATTGTTCCACATGGAAGAATTGTTCATGAGGACAATCCAATATGATGGTCAGAGTATCAAAAAAAAAAAAAAAGTTGCTATGTAACTGCAAAGGATGTCAAGCATTTCATTCAGCTGGAAATGGAGTAGACTCCAGTAAGCTTCTCAATGAACAAAAGCAAGAAAGACAGCAATTCAAATGACACTTATATAATAGGCTGGTACCTTTTCTATTGAAAAATAAAGAACTGAGATATATGACAGACAGATTCTCTGCAGTCCTCAACAATTCCAGAAAGCAGCAAGAAATGGAAATCACCCATGCCGATAAGAAAAAAAGTAACCTTATTCTGTAGTGGTGTTTACCATATGACACAAACAGAAAAAGATGAGCAGTAGCAAAACTGGGCCAAAAAATGTCAGGGCATGAAAGTGGCAAGAAAGCCAGAGCTATTCTGCAATTCATTCTAAGACTGTAGCTAAGGTCACACCATATTTTTTAAAGCTCTTGACTCTGAAGAATCCTAGGACCTGCAGTTTGCTAAGGGCACTGAGAACTGTAGCTCTGCTAGAATTCCCAGGATACTTTGAGGGATGCCATGTTCTTAAAATAAATGGTGTGGATGTGTTAAGATCCCCGTGGCCTCAGGATCAGCCAGTCCTCCTCTCTTCTTTTGCTTAGTCTGAGGAGTTCTGAAGCACTCCAAAGCTTTCACACCGTTTTGTCACATTTTGTTTGGCCTGATAAAGATATTGTCCTTGTGGAAATTGCTCCTCGGGGAGATTTTACATTCATAAAACAGTTCCCCCACCCCCCCAAAAAGTTTTGGAATTCTCCCCCTTGTAAACTTACGCAACCTCTTGAAGTCCCCAACCTATAGGCCACAATCTATTCTGCAGTTGTGAATATACAGACAACTGCTATGTGAACTTATGGATTCAGGCAATAATCCTATATAGTGGCATTAGAAGAGGAATAAAGAGGACCACTCTCTGATTACCCTCCTAAGGCCACATACAGGGAAACACAAACAGTTCTGTCTGAACTCCTTTCTTCCCAGATCACTTTGAGATAATGTGGCAGTAAGAGTGCAGTTGGGCCTGGGGGGCGGGGGACTGGAGATGGGACCCCCCCCAGCTGCAGAGAAATGTATGTATTGAGCCCCACACATTTTGAACATGTTCCTCAGAGGCTCTCAGGAATGAACAACTTCAGTTTTTGCTCTCAAAACTCTGATGTGAAATATGACATTCTAAATGTGTTGGGCTCAATTTTTCTCTGCACCTGAAGGCTTCTCCCTCCTCCCCCTTTTATGGTAATTGGTTCCTTTTCCATTTTTTTGCTCTATTTCACTTCTTGACTTGGGGTTCTCCAGCAACAGTGCAATCATCCACACATGCTCATCACCAACCTTTGAAACCCTTAGAATCCCAGGAAACCGACAGAGTCCACCAGTACTGGCATCTGTTCCAAGCACCCCTAACTCTTCAGCAATATGCAGCTGGGAAGCCACCATTTTGAAATACATGTATTATCTAATAGTGGCTCTACATTGAGACATTGTGGGTAATTAACAAAAGCAGCAAGCACTCAGCAATTGGCCACAGATTGTAGTATGGCTGCCTTTCACTATCTTTTTTTTTAAATGGAAATAGATAAGATAAGATAAGATTTATTTATTGTCATTGTACAAGTACTCATACAATGTTGTACAAGTGTAACAAAATTGAATGCCATCCCATAAAAGCAGAACAGAAAACAAACAAAAAAACAAAAAAACAAACAAAAAAACACATTTTCAGCCACACATGAACATACGGTACGTACACACTCATCACAACTCTCCAAGGTCATACTATCTAGTTACAGCATTTAAGATGGCTATAGCTCTTGGGTAGAAACTATTTTTTAATCTGTTTGTTCTTGATTTAATTGTTCTATAAAGAGAGTTTATAAGAAAGTAGACAAACCTTTCCTAACAACAATTCTCACACGCAAGGGTTACAATTTGTTGTTGTTGTTTAGTCGTTTAGTCATGTCCGACTCTTCGTGACCCCATGGACCAGAGCACGCCAGGCACTCCTGTCTTCCACTGCCTCCTGCAGTTTGGTCAGACTCATGTTGGTAGCTTCGAGAACACTGTCCAACCATCTCGTCCTCTGTCGTCCCCTTCTCCTTGTGCCCTCCATCTTTCCCAACATCAGGGTCTTTTCCAGGAAGTCTTATCTTCTCATGAGGTGGCCAATGAGGGTTACAATTATAACTATCCAAAGTGGGAATGTTTATAATAATTGGAAGGCAATTGCATAGTATCTAACTGCAAAGACACTTGTTTCCAGTTGATATAAAAAGTTTCATTTTGGATTATTCTTGCAACAGTAGTTACTACAGCATCACTGCATGTGAGAATTGCTGGTAGAAGCTGTTAGGAAAAGACCATGTCATACATTGAAAGCACATGGCTTCCTCCAAAGAATCCTGAAAACTATAGTTTGCTAAGGGTGCTGGGAAATATAGTTATGCAATGGGCAAACTACAGTTCCCAGTATTCTTTGGGGATATCCGTGTGCTTTAAGTGTGCTTTAAATGTATAGCGTGGATGAATCTTTTTTAAATAAATAAATAAATGATTTTTATTGGTTTTACATATAATCACATTACATAACATCGTGTCCTCTTGTTTTATCTCTTTGGCTTGACTGAGCCTAACGACTTCCCTCCTTCCCATCTGATGGTTTACAAATGTAAACTTTACATCTTTACATTTTGCTTCGTTTCCTATCCTTGTTATATCATTACCTAAAATATTATATTACTCAACCTGAACAGGTAGCAATTTAACCTTACAGATCTTCAGATAACCCTGCCTCCATTCTGCAGCCTACTGAGGTGTAAGTGCTTCAATTAAAGTCCAGGGGAAGATATCATTAGGCAACTCATCCCATGGAACTTTTTCAGAGCAAGAAGCAAGCTGCAGAGTGCTGGGAAAATGTTTACTTGAAAGAAAAACACCACCCTTGGACACCACACAATGATGAGGTGAGCTTGAAATCCTGCCCCATCAAAATTATACAGTGCCCTGAGAATGAGGTGAAGAAGAAGAAGATGATGATGATGAAGAAGAAGACTTTTGAAAAATCTGAGGATGAATTTTGGCACAGCACTAATCCAGAGGCTTTATACTGCCTGTCAATTGCAGGGAGAGATGCTGATGTCTGAAGAGGGCCCTGAGCACACATAGAATCTCATGTCATAGACTAAGCTTCATGTTCCAGGTCATGAAGCTTACCATTCAAATCTCCAGCATTCCCAGCTCTCTGCACCTGGCACCAAAGGGCATCTGAGCCTATATGCAAGAGCCACGTCATCTTTTTCAAATTATGAGGCGTGCACAGCTACTTGAAATAACGATCATGTATTACGTATGCCTTTCATCCATATCTGCACTGATCTCTCTCTTATTCAAGAGATTCACTTGATTTAGAAGTGCGAGTTGTAAATTTGCAGCCTTGACAGAAACCTATTCATAAAGGATGGAGATTTTGCCATACATTTTAGAGGAAAGTCAATGTTGCAAAGTGAAGTGTAAAATTATTCCTGTCTCAATGTTATTTTTGAGTCATATATCTCTGCCTTTTATGAACAGCCGGCATATTTGGAAGAATTATGTCTGAGTCATAAATCCCTATTTGCTCAGGACATGACTAATAGGTGTCTTTAACACAGTAAAATGATATTACTGTCTTATCTTGCATATTTTTTTTTTAACCTCTGAAGCACTCACAGGACAAAATGAAATTTAAACTGCTTGACAAGTCTTAATACATATTCTGTCTAAAAAATACCAGTCACATTCCTCCTTTTCCGGTCCATTGGGTCTTGTAAACAGATACCATAATTTATCTGTAAGGGCTTTCAAAATTTATTCTTTCAATATTTAGCAAAGAAAATTGGCCTGGTTGTTTTTGGGTTGTTAGCTGCTCCAAGAGACATGGGATGTGCTGAACTAAGATGCTTGAGTAGTCGGGAAGGGACAGAGGAGATATTTAGCCAAGCTTTCCACCCACCATTCTCTCATTGAGTTCAATGGAAGTTTCTCTCTATGAAGTGTCTGTAGGTTTGCAGCCAGCATATCCAACACTATCGATCAATCATACTTTGAAAATCATCACTGAAGTCACCGAGACTCAGTGCATATTAAAAATAGAGCCTTGCAGCCTACTAGTGCAATCCAGTAATGCCTACTTAAAAGTCCCATCAGGTTCAATAGGACTTACTCTTGAAGTATATCGGAGATTGACAGCATGGTGCCCTCCACAGGATGCTGGTGTGTAACTCCCACCATCCCTTCAAAGATCCACTGTGACCAAAGTGTGGCTATACACTTGCCACTCCGTATCAGAGTAATCTTGACTCTGCTTTTGTTGCAGCTCTGGTTGAAGTACCCAGCATCAGAACAGAGGATGTGTTGTGGAATCTGTTTCAGCCTATGCTGAAGGTGGTGGCAATACATCTAGCCATGTGCATTCTTGACCCCTGCCCTCCTTGGCTTGTTAAATCTAGCAGATGTGGGGTGAATGGTTGAATCCAGAGCTTGGTTAATGATTCATTGCTCGTGGGGATGGCCCCTACTGCCTTGTAAGTGGCAGTGGTGTAGCCACTGCTAAAGAAACCTTAGACTGGAATGGCTATTGACTAAACACAAATACCCCCTTTAAGGGAAGATGGTGGAGAGAGTTGTAGCAGGGCAACTGTAGCCATTCTTGAATGACACAGATTATTTAGGTTCATTCCAATCTGGGTTCAAGCCTGGCCACAGGACAGAGTCTACTTTGGCCACCCTGTTGGATTACCTTTGCAGAGAGCAGGACAGGTGAGTTGTGACCTTGCTCCTGCTTCTTGGATCTCACATTGCCTTTTGATACCATTGGTCATGGTATCCTCCTGGACTGGCTCTAGGGAATGGAAATTGGTGGCCATGTGTTTCAATGGTTCCAGTCCTACCCCTGGGACTGAGTCAGGGAGTAGCATTAGTAGAGTGTTTTCTGACACCCAACAGCTTCAATAACTAAAGGAAGCCACTAGGAGCTGTAATTGGGCATATTGGGGCAAAGTGTTATACTCCTGTTGCAATATCGATATCTACTCTGTCATTCCCTTCCCTTGATCAGAGCCTGACATATTAATTCTCTCTAGCCAGGTGTCTCCAAGCCAATCACTTCAATTCGGGTGGCATTCTGCCCCCTCATTGGCCTATAAGTATGGTTGAATAGAATGAGGCAGAACACTGCAGATCACAGTCACCATGCAAATCCTGTCTTCCGCCCTCTATCTGAGAAATTATATTGGCTATACCCATACAGAAACAAACAAACAAACAAAAACAAAAAAACACCTTAAGCTTCTCTTGGCATTTCTATAATTCTGAGAAGGGTGTCTCAGCTGGAAGCTGCTTCTGTTTTGAAATGGCCTTGAGCCCACTGCATAATCTTACTGCATTGCTTTAAATTCACTGCATTACCTTATAGTTATTGGTCATCAATGCCTGAGGGAACATGCAGTGCCAAGTGGCTTGTTTTAATTGCAAAGATTGCATCTCTTTTCAGATGCATTGGGAACAAAGGATACTGGTTTTTTGTTTTTTTGTGTATATCACCAAGTATTGTTGTTGTTGTTGTGTACTGCAGCTGCTTCATCCCTGTTTGTTGCCTCAGGAGGGCCCTCCAAATTTGTCTAAAATTTTGCTTTAGCAAAGTTTAATGGCAGCTCAGAAGTAATTCCAGTATCTGCCAAGCAGTTCAACCATCCCACCAAAAAGAGCAGAGCTAATTTGGAGGATTCTTTAGCATGAAGTACTCCCTTTTATGTTTGTGGAATGGTGGTAGCCTGGGACTTATCTCTATGGTTACACACACAGAAACACATATGGGGGGAAGATAAGGAGCAAAGATGAGAATTTGGGAGGCTGAATTTCTCCCTTTCCCAAGCATCTGGCAAAGAGCAAAGCCACTATCCAGACAAGAAATGTGAATGTGATGTGTGTAGCAAAATATGACACATTAAACAGAACCCTCAGCTTCTGCTGTGGAAGATAATCAGGTTTTACGTCTGATTTTCAAGGTCTGTATTTATTTGCTTTTATTGTTCTTCCTTGGGCTTGAAATGAATGTCAAGCCATGGCAAGTGTGCAAAACTATTTGACACTATTTGCTTTTGAAATGCACATCCATCATTCTCTCCAGATGAACTCTGCTCAAGGCTATTTTGTCTATGGTTACCTATTCGGCTACATAAACACACACACGCACAAACAGAATGAGTTTATATAGTTAACAAAATGAGTTTGTGAAGTTACAGTTTGTGTCCCAAGATGAAACGGTAGGATCTAGAAGTGTTGAACAGTGTGTATATGTGTGTGTGTGTGTGTGTGCGTGTGTAAATAAGAACAACAACAAAAGCTGAAATGACAGCAGTTAATGCCTTCCAGGCTTATCAAGCCAGGCCTTGAAAAAAGAGATTTCACCCTCTTGCTATGAGGCTGTCATTTCTGGATGTAAACAACAAACAAAAATTGCATTTCTTCTCAGGCACTGTAAATTACATGGAAAATCTCATGTGTGGAACTCCATTGAGAAATTGTTTTAGTCTTAGCAAAACCCTTTTGGCTTCCCTCAGAATGCTTTACTTAAGTAGAAAAGAGACCTTCAGAGATGCAGTACAGACTGAGAATAATTCAGGAGTAGACATTGAAGAATTTATAAATTTTGGTGCTTTCAAATTCTTCTTTTCCAACCCTAAATTCAGTTATCCACATTTTGCAGCAATTTCTGGATTTTATTTATTTATTATTATTTTAAATATGAAAATTCTCCAGCATTTTATTGCTAATTTCTTATATGCACATTCTATAGTTTTGAGTAAAGTTCACATTTTTGCAAGCAATTTCCCCTAATTTGTGTGAGCTATTTTCACCAATATATTTATTTGTATGCACACTTTCCCCTAATATATGCATTCTTGTTAACATCGGTTGGTAAGCTGGGCAGTATATTTGCATAAGTGTGAATTGCAAAAATTAGCTGTGTGGCATATTGTTTCATAAAGTGCAAATTTGATTGATGTGGTTTTAAATGAGACCTGGGTCACATTTTCTGCCTAGAAGTGTTTTCCTAACCCAACTTGTGCAGGTGTCACAAGCTTCACTTATCCGTAGAAAGTAATACTATGTTGAAACATGTCCTCCAAATTCTCACAATGTTTCTTCTCCAGGATTTGTTTTAAAGTGTCAATTCACCTTCTCACAGTGTTTGTACAGCTTTGCATTCACCCATTATTAATTCTCAAATGCACATTTTTGGCCATTGGCCACTATTTTCCTAATGTACTACTGCAACAAGTCTGGCTTTCCTTTTAGAGGAAGCCTAGTCAATTGCAGAATGTGCTGTTATAAATGAAGGGAGAATAATGAATTTTGTTCCGTAGGCCTTATCAAACTCCCCTCAGCTTTAGAGGCCATCACATTTTCCTAGCAGACTCCTTGAGGGAGTGGTTCTACAGAGGCCATTCTCAGGCTGCCAGACTATTGCTTTTGTGTTGAAACAGAGAGCAGGGAGGTACCTACTCCTAAAAGCAGGTGCTACTGGGTGCTGAAGAATCCTAAGCCAATCCTGTTCCTGAACTTGGGGAACCAGCTTTAAATGTATTGGCCCTATCACTCTCACCTGCTGCAGTTCAAATATGGACTAGTGTACTTTATGGGTATCAGGAGTGATAAAACTGATCTCTGAATATATCACCACAGAACTAATTCACATTTTGAGTGGCAGTTGTGTTTCGCTTCTCTTCGCAGAAAGAGTAAAAGGGAACGGGGCATCTACAACCAGACCCTCCAAGTGTCCCTATTTTCCAGGGACAGTCCCGGACTTACAGAAGCTGTCCCCATTTCTGATTTGATCCCAGAATATCCCACTTTTCCTTAGGACATCCCTATTTTCATTGGAGAAGTGTTGGAGGGTATGAATTTAGCTGACCCCCGAGCTATCTCAAAGCAGCCTTGTATAGGCAAGTTTTTCAATGTTTAATGTTTTATTATGTTTTTAGATATGTTGGAAACCGCCCAAAGTGGCAACCCAGTTAGATAGGCGGGGTATAAATAGTAATAATAGTATTAGTATTATTGAAAGGTTGTCCCTATTTTCATTGAAGATATGTTGGAGGCTATGTGAAGCATGCAGCTGTGATGGCTCACTGGAAAATGCCTACAATGTGTTCCTGATTGTTTGAAGGTCTTTCCCCCTTCATGCTATGTGAGACCCTGGTCTCTGGGTTGTCTGTGCCTGTAGTATTGCAAAAGAGAAACAAGGAACAGTGTTGACTTCTCCCTACAACCTTGTTTCATTGCTATTCCTTTGTCGGTTAGCCTTTGTCTTTGTTGAGAGAGAGAGAGAGAGAGAGAGAGAGAGAGTTCAGTCAGTAAAGCATGAAACTCTTCATCTCTTTTTGCCCATGTTGGGCAAAAAAGATTCCTGCATTGCAGGAGGTGGGGCTAGTCACTAAATGACCCTTGTAGTCCCTCCCAACTCTGATTCTAAAGTGGCTTCTGTTTTTTCTGTCCCATTTGCAGGGTGCCCTAAAATTTTATTGCTGTCAGAGCAGGGTTGATCTTACCCTGTGACTGCAAGTTGGCCAAGGGTGTCTCTCTCTCTCTCTCTGTGTATGCTTTTTCTCTTTTTCTGTCCCTTAAACATTCCCTCAAATTCTCAGAAACTCTCTAAAAATGCTTTTGCCTCATACCAATGATCAGATGAGAAACAGCATTGTATGCAGGCTCTGAAATACAGCCAAATTTGAGCAGTTATCAGTTATGCAAATCAAAATAGGGAAACTTAACATCCTTGGATGTCGCATGAAAATATACAGCAATATTCAGCTGGGGGGGGGAATCACATAAGATGTCCCAAACTGGCATAAAACATCCCATAAATATCCAGCAATTAATTTGACTACCTCATTATCCACATTGACCACCTGATTATTAACATTCACAAGGGAAGGTCATGAAGCTTATATTTGGGAAGAAACTGTTTCCATCCATATTCGGCTTCCAGGAATAAATGTTTTAAAAAGGGAGGTGTCTCACTTGTTGCTCAAACACCCCCCCCCCCCAAAAAAAAAAACCAATTAATGCCAGTTGTCACTGTTATAAGATGTAATTAATGCCAGCAATCATTCTGATAAAGGCCTCCCTGCTGGTTCTTGGCTAAAGAAACTAATCCGTTCTGCATAGGTTAGAGAACACATATAAGACAGCAATAGCACTCAGTCAGGCAGCTGGACTATGGGCAGGTTTTGAATCTAGCTGTCTATAGCTCATTATCAATCCCCCAAACCTTTCAGTCCCTCAATTAAGGAGTTTTCTTTTTCTCTAACCATGTGTTGTTGGTTTGTGTGTTTTTTTAATGTATCTGTCAGTTACACATCAAAGCAGCAAACAAGCTCAAGGGAAGTTATTGCCACAGGCCTTTTAAACATTGCCAACAAAAGCTGCCTGGAATAGCCTTGTGAAAATGTCCTAAGAAGCCAATATGGACTTGACATTACGGTTTCTGAAATAAGCCGCTCACAGTTTTGGTCGTCCTCATCAGCATTGCTAACCTTGCCCCCACCTCTTTTTAGTGACTTTGCAACACTTTTGTGAAAATGTTTTGCCAATACAATTACATTGCCCTCACTTGCTCTTGGAGATAACACATAATTTATTCTCAGATCTCCATTCTTTGACATATCAATTGCTGCTGCTTTCATCGTGAGAATGCTTGTATTGTTTTAGTTTAGCCTATTTTTCTTTAACAGGTTTCTTTGGGCATCCACTTTGCTTTATACCAGGCATCCCCAAACTTCGGCCCTCCAGATGTTTTGGACTACAATTCCCATCATCCCTGACCACTGGTCCTGTTAGCTAGGGATCATGGGAGTTGTAGGCCAAAACATCTGGAGGGCCGCAGTTTGGGGATGCCTGCTTTATACCAAAACGTGAGGACTAACCAAGCACAGCATTTACACACCTGTATAATGTGTGAATAGGGCTATGACTAAGTCTGGTTGGCTGCAGAGTGGTGTGACATCATCCATTTCACTACATGGTCCCTGATTGAGTGGAATCAGCAATGTGACTAATCCAGGCAGAGGAAGAAATGTCAATCAGAGGAACTAAAGAAATGGAAGTGACCGGAAACTATTGCACTGGGCAGAATTTTTTAAAAAAGTTTAATCTTGTAAAAGCAGAATTTAAAAAAAAAATGCAAGAGGAGATGTCTACCCCACCAATTTCTGTAGTTGCTACCAGAAAACAGAATATTTGGTGTACCTCTAGCCTTTAAATAGGAGCAAGTATGGAGTTTATTGACTAACAAGAAACATTTGAAAATCTATGGGGGGGGAGCTAGTTTTACAAGCATGCATTTGGAAGCCTTGCTCTCTCTCTTTTTAAAGACCTCATTGTTTTTCATGTTTACTTCTGACTTGGATCTCTAAGGGAGCGATAAAACTAAGTTTGTGAGAAGGAGAAAGAAAACCACATTAGTTACACCATGGTTGGAGAAAGTATATCTATCAAAGAATAGCACCTTCAGACACAATATTGTAGCTCCTTGCCTGCCCTTCAAAGCTTTATTCTTAACTGAAAATGAATGTTACTAGTACTTGTTAGCACGGTAGAGCCAACATGGTCATTGTTAGCTGATATAGATTTTTTTCCCCTGTGTGGGAGCTCTTTACAATATTGAATACACCTATACTATGAACTTGCAATGCTTTTATACCAAACTTACCACCATCATAGTTCCCCTGCCAAGTATCCTGGGAATTGTAGCTGAGGTTTTGGTCACAGCTGAAAATTCTTTGCTAAAGATCCACTCACAGGACTATAGTTACATAGTTTCTCTCAGGAGAGGCAATTACTGTGAAAATTCTTTAATACTATAGGCCAGCCTTCCCCAATTGGGTACTCTCCAGATATTTTGGAGTGTAGTTCTACAATCTGCAATGTTGGCTGGGGCTAAAGGGAATTCTAATCCAAATACATGGGGGCCACCAGGTTGGGTTGGGAAGGCTGCTATAGATATCCCCAGACTAGCCTGTATGACAGAGCCCAAATGACCTGAGACTGATGGCCCAGATTGCACCTCATATTTTAGCCATTTAACAGAGAACTGCACTCTCCGTAACTAACCAGAGGGAATAATTTTGTATTCAGTGACCAGTGAATCAAGTTAGGTGAGCAGTGAACTGTGTTCCATTCCCAATGATATTTCTGGAGACATAGAATCATAGAATTGTAGAGCTGGAAGGGACGCAGAGGGTCATCTAGTCCAACTCCCTGCAATGCAGGAATCTCAAGTAAAGCATCTGTGAGAGATGGCCATCCAAACTCTGCTTAAAAACCTCCAAAGAAAGAGAGTCAACAACCTTCCGAGGGAGGTCGGTCCACTGTCTAACAGCTTACTGTCAGATAGTTCTTCCTGAAGTTAAATTGATTCTCTTTTATTGTAACTTGAATCCATTGGTTCAGCTCCTACCCATCAGAGCATGGGAAAACAAGTTTGCTCCATCTTCCATTTGACAGCCCTTTAGATATTTGAAGCTGGCTATCATATCTCCTCTGAGTCTCCTCTTCTGCTGACTAAACATACCCAACTGTCTCAACTGTACTCCATAAGGCTTGGTTTCCAGATCATTGATCATCTTGCTTGCACATGTCCCAGCTTGTCAATATCCTTCTGATTCCCATATCCCAGGTATGGTCTGACCAAGACAGAATATAGTGGTACTATTACTTCCCTTGATCTGAACACTAGCCTAGAATACCATTAACTTTTTTTTTTTTTTTGCTTCTGCATCACACTGTTGCTTCATGGTAAGCTTGTGGTCATCCAAGACCCCTAGATCCCTTTCCCCTTGTACTACTGGCAAACCAAGCATCCTCCAGCTTATATTTGTGCAGCTGGTTATTCCTGCCTTGGCGTGGAACCTTACATTTATCTCTATCAAAATTCATTTTGTTAGTTTGGGCCCAGTTCTTGAATCAGTTAAAGTCATATTGTATCCTAATTTTGTCCAGTGGCTACTCCTCCAATTTTAGTGTCCTCTACAAATCTGGTATGTTATTCTGAAGCCTCAGTCTAGTCCTGTTGAAATACTTGATATATGGTAACCAACTAGCCTCAAGGTATTCACACAGGCTGGGGAAGAGCAAGCAGGGTTTAAAAATATGTGGCTAGAGGATGAGACCCACACATGGGTGTTGAGTGGGCCTTATATAGAGAAATCAGGATGGTGGGCCTTATATAGAGAAAGGAAATGAATGAATGAATGAAATTTGTCTAGACTGTGGACTTTTATCCATCCCTACTTATTGTAGATCTTCCTGATCCATTATTAAAATGTACATCTTGAATAACCCCTCCTTATCTGTCAAAACAATGCTTTGATATGCAGCGAGCTTGTTTGCGGGGGGAAGCTTCTTAAACTTGGGAAATTTGAGGTTAGCAACACTGCTAGCCTCCCACATTCTAAGGAAGAAAGGTTATCATCACTCAGTCAGGAGGTCTCTGATCTCTGACACCTGTATGCAACACTTGGGGAAATGTGAGATGTAGATTCAGGAAATGAATACCCAGATACAAGTGCAGCCCAGGAATTTCAAGTACTGATAAAGCTGAAGTTCAGAATTGGGATGTTCAGGATATGAACTTAACTAGCTCAGTGCCTTTGGGGTAATGGCAGCCAAGCCCAAATTCTCCATCTTTCAGGCTCGGCTTGTAATTACCTCAGCCTTGGCTCCAGCATCAGATCTCTCTGCTGCAACCTCTTTCTTGTTTCTGCTCAAACAGCAAGAAAGGCTGCTGCTTCTGTAAGTTTCATTCAATAGCAGAAGCCCTGGGAGTGTCAATCCTTGCTGGAAAAGTCATTTTGCAGCAAGGTTGGGTCCTTATAATGGATACAGAAATTCCGAGGAACAGAATCCCCAGGGATCCTTGTGCCTGGGTTATGTTATTGCATCAAGGGATTCACTGAAGCCACAGCTGTTTGTTTTAAGCTAAACCATTCAGAAGCCACCTTGAGGAAGCTGGCCATTCACTGGTTGCATGGCTCCCTGAAGTAAATCAATTAAGCTTTTACTAGTATTACATTCTGTAGAGAACTCTTAATGTGGTTTGATGCTTTGGCGTCCTTCACACTGAGTGGAGTGAAATGGACTGGCTGTCCAGATTGAAGTGTCTATTCTTTCCATAGGCAGATTGAATAGGCAGGAAAATATGCTCAAATAAGCAGGGTACAACCAACTTGTCTGTCTGTCTGTCTATTTCACAGGTAAAGGGGAAACACACACGATGATCCCACCACAGGGCTATCTGAGGATTAATATACCCTGATGGGAGGGGAGAAAAGTTAGAACAACCTGGAGAACTGCTCACAATTTTGATCCTAGTGTCCCAGCTGAGGTGGCCTCTAGATGGTCATCTAGTCCAACCCCCTGCAATGCAGGAATATATTTGCCTAATATAAGGCTCGAACCCACGACCCTGAGATTAAGAGTCTCATGCTCTACCGACTGAATTTTCCCACTATATAAATATATATAGATATTTATATATTTATGCATGATATGTACACATATATGACTATTGCATCTCCTGAATGCAGTACAGTTAAAAAAAATAGGAAAAAAACTACTAAATGAGAAGTGCAGAAAGTCTGATGAACAAAGTAACTGGCAAAAGTGATCACATTAAAGTAATAATTTGCAGTTAAATACATAGTATTACAGAAATTGAAACTTAAATGCATTGGCTATTTCTAGCCTTCCCTATATAGTAACTTGCTTTCTGGAAGTAATCAGTCACTGCAGCAATTTCTTTTTTCTTAAAATACCAAATGCCACCTCTAAGTGAAAGCCTATAGTAAAAGCATTAGATGTCAGGGCATAAGGTCAGAAGGGAATGCTCTGCCATTGTCAGATCTGAACAATTGTCCACATGCATTGTAGACACTTTGTCTGAAGCATCAATTATGGGTCACTGCTGGAGGCAAGATGGCATACTCGGAACTCTTTAATAATAGAATGCCATCTATTGTATAGTAGAAACTTCCCACCTTCATGATCCCAAATAACTGTGAGCTATTGTTAGTTTTTAAGATACTCACCAATATTAAATCCCTTCCTAACAAACCTATTGCATAATATTGTTATATCAGTGGACTGAAGAGAAGCATTTATTATAACTGAAAACTATAAGCACTTGATTAATAAGGAGCACCGGAAGCCAGTTGAAGTTCCTAGATATGCCAGAAACATAGGCCAACCTAAGTGAGGAACTGAAATTAAGGAGCTGTCTGTCTGCCAGGGAACACAGAGAGAATAGATAAAACTTAAACTGCACTTTAAAAACAATGGGAGTTGGAGATTGTGATATATATCTGATTTTAAAAATAAGTGTATATCTTTAAGTGATGGATGTGGATGAGTGGGACTTGGAAATTGAAACAACTGTACAATTTTATTACATTGCGAGCAACTATTATGTTATTGGTAAGAAGGATATAACACTATCTGGTGGAGATTTCTCTTTGCTTAGGCAAAACAACTTTTGAATAAATGTATAATTGAGTTTTCCATCTTCGGATTGTTCTGGTGTCATGTCATGGATGAGTAAAACTATTGGTGGAATGGATAATACATGTGACATTCTCTGCATGCTTCATGTTTTGCAATTCTAACTCTGAAATGCAAAAGCGCTGATAGAGCTTTAAATTGCCTGTACTATGCTGTATATGTATGCCCAGGCATACAAATCCCTTGTGGGAGGGGGCTCTGGATTGGAAATCATAATGTAGAGCAAAGGACATTTGTATCATAAAGGATTTAGGGCTCCTGCCCCAAAGCATGAAAGCAGAGGCTATTATTTGTAAATAAGAAAGATATATTGATTCATGCAAGTAGTCCTACAAGCCCAGAAGCAAACAGCGGAGTCACAGTTTAGGAGCCAGGCAAGAAGTTCAGACAGAAAAAATTAAAGTGTCCAAACAAGTTTCCACAGCACACCTGCCAAGCTTTTAAAGATAAGGTGTGGCAGCCTGCTCATTCACTAGACTCATTTGCCTCCTCCATTTGGATTGGGATTATACTGTTCTAGTCTGAATCCAAATTGAGGTTACCATGTGTACCCTTATTTTATTAACCAAAAATAAATTGGAGATCATATTTACATTTCTCAAGTTACTTGTAGTTTGGTCCTGAATTATCAAGTGCTTGATATGTGAAACAGACCTGTGCTTAGGGATGGACAGAGCAATTAATTCCATCTTGTTTGAGTCTTGCTGGCACTCAAAATGGAGGGAAAGGACCTATGACCATCTCACTGTGAGCCATTGCATCCTACTTTGTCCCACTGTGTGCATTTTGTGTACACTTTCTAATGTAAAATACACACTTTCAGTGTAAAACACACATCTTTCAGTGCCTTCCAATGAACTCACTTGTAAAATACACATTTTTTATCATTGTGCACAGTGTTTGCACACCGTGAACACATTGTAATCTGACTGCAAGTTGTGCTCCAGTTATCAAGCAAATTCTAGAGGTGTAGGATCAGGTTGGACTGCAGTGAGAAGAAGATCCATCAAATCCCTCCCTGGTCCCTGGCTCTGTGCATCCTATTTATCAAGCCAAGTCCATGATACCGGAGATGGGCCTTCATGAGATCTCAGCCTAGGTTGGCAAAATTCATAGCACATATTCTGTACCATTCACATCACACATTTTCACTCCTTATCCACATGATAGACAGTAGATATAATTCCGATAGGCTCTCTGGAGTGCTGTGTCTTTGTCACAGCATGTAGGGTTCTCTGAACACCAAGCACATGAACTCATTGAGGCCATCACAGAAGAGCAGATAGTGGAATGTTACAGAAATATGTGCTAATGGCTATAACAGAAGGCTGATTAGGGATGGCAAAAAACTTGTGCTGTCAAACACAGCAACGAGGATGGGTGAGGATGCTGCACATTAGCACACATTGCAGCACATTTTTGACAACCAATTATTATAACTAGGATCCCACACTCTCAAAGAATTCACATATACACCAATGAAGAACAGAAAAGCACATGAACAAATCGGAGAGGTGAATAACAATTTAAAGTTTTATTTTTCAGGATCTGTGTTATCTATCTATCTATCTATCTATCTATCTATCTAAATAGATAAAAAAATAGATAGTTATTTTTTATAACAGTTCTAAGTTATAAGAGTTCTAAGATGGCGGCGCGCATAGACGCAGCGGCTGCTCAGTGCGCTCCCTTATTTTTTTAGCTTTTACTGCTGTTACTCGTGTTGAGTACACTTTTGGTTTAAATTGTTTAAATGAAAAATGAAAAATGAATTTTAAATGAATTTTATTATTATTATTATTATTATTATTATTATTATTATTATTTTACCCAATTTCATTGTACTTGCACAATGACAATAAATAAATCTTGAATCTTGAATATTTTTTTAACTCAAAGGACTTTGAATGTTTACTAATTTATTTAAATATATTTTTATTCTGCTCACAATTACAAATAAATCTTGAAGCAGTTTATAACATTAGAAATAAATATACATTATTACCAATTCAAATCGCACACCAAAAACATCCATGTCAACAAGATATCAACAATAGTATAGCGCAGTACAATCAGTGCTGTTACTGGGGAAAAGTGCGAGTTAACAAATTAATTTTAAATTAACGTCACAAGCACACAACAGTTTGGGGACTTCCGGGGAGGAAGTTGGCAGACTAGACATCTTTTGTTGACAGTCTATCAGCAGAGATAATTATGTGGTCATTAATGATAGCCAAGTCATAAAGCTTGGCTATCCCATTCTCTCTGGGAAGACAGAGAGAACAGAGATTAACCTCTGATGCTCTGAAAAGGCTGCTTTTTATGTTGGGAGACAGAAGTTTTGAGGGACCCGGATGGAAGAGAGTGACATAGAGCAGAGGAAATCTAATCATGCCCAAACACCACATAATAGTCCTGAGGGTCAGTCCTTCGGGCATAAGGTCGGCAAAACTTCCTCTTCTTTAATTACTTTTGCGACTGTTATAAATTGTGATTGAGGTGATCTGTCTGCCAGTTGAAATTTGCATCTGCAATGTGAACTGACTACTAGCTTAAGAAGGGGCAATTATTAAAAATGCTGAAAGCAAAAAAAAAAAAAAAAAAAAAAAAAAAGTTTTAATTGGCTGCGACTAAGAAAGATTCTAAATGGCTAAGGGGTGTTCCAACTGTTAAAAATCTTTACAGTATTCTATTTTACTTTTAACCTTCCAGCCCTTTGATGAAAGTGCTGGCTACAAAGAGAAACTAATTTATCTACTCCACTGGGGGGGGGATGTGGTCTGGAGATGGGAGGCTTCAGCTTTTAAGGCAGAGACCTTAAGGTATAGAGTGAGTTGTTAATAAGACCAAGAACACTCAGTATGACAAAAATACTGCTGGACACGCCATGGACTGCTGGCATCATGGATGAGCAACTAAAAGAGATCAGAGCTGAGATGTATAAGAAGGTGAATGAAAATGGACCAGAGAAGTATGAGGTTAAAGAAGACACAGACCCTTTGCAGAATAATATTCATAATGGACTTCCAGAGCAGGAGAGTGGAATGATAAAACTAGAGGCAGTAGATGATGAAACAGTCATGTGGTGGAGCTATGATGTTGGAGGAGCGGAATGAAACTATGGACAGAGAGATTAAGAAATATTCTGAGCTGGCAGAGATAGAGTTGAGAGAGAAAGAATTCTGTGTATAATTTGGAGTGAATCTAGAGGATAAAGCTACCAAGCTCTCATTGAAAAAGAATGGAAGAAGCAGAAGTGGATGAACTTTTTTAAACAACAACAACTAGGATGTAGATCATGGCCAACAGGAAATGGGATGCAAATAGAAAGCTGAACTGTGGCAAATACAAGCTCAAAAACTAGTAGAAGTAAAGATTCATAGAGCAGGTCTCAAACATCGTTGCAGTTGTTTGCACCCATATCATCCTGATCAGAATATATGCTGGCTGCATCCATTTCTGACAACAAAGTAGCTATGACATTCTGAAGTAGGGGCATCCACATTTCTCAATTGTGGATGCATGACATTGCATGTAGATGTATAGTAGAGCACATTTTTGGCATGCCAAACGTCCCAGGCTCAAACCCGAGGTTCACTTCAGGAAGAGCTGTGCAAAAATGGCCACCAGTGTCCAAATGGCAACAGAGTCTGCTGCCACATCTCAGGAACTATTGTAGCAAGTTTGGTGATGATATTGCAATATTGCGACAGACAAACCACTTTCCAAAATATATAGTAGGTCAATCATCTATGATATATGCAAATAACTGCTCACAACACTGGTGTGGTCAGATTAGGAGCACAACATGGGAAAAGTCTAGTTATATAAGTAGTGCTACACTTGCAAGATTTCATATTGTTTATTAGTTTTCTATATCAACCTTCATCTGAGGAACACAGGGCGATTTACACTATATATAGAATACACATCATATTAACAAACAAAAACAATAACTGCCTGAAGTGGCAGATTTCAAGCAGACAGATTTTCGTGTATCTAGCACCCACTGTTCAGAGATTGTGCTATCTGATGCTTTGCAGATATATTTGTGCCCTCTTCCAGTTAACATTCGTTTGGCCCCTTCAGTTTTCCCATTTAATAAGTATTTAAAATTTATCTTTTTACTATTGACTTTCCTTAAGAGAATTTTGGTGATCTAATTCAGTCTGTATCCATCTGTTTGTCCGTATCCACTCAGTGCGTCATACTCTGTCTGAGACTGTCTTGTTCTGTTTGTCTCTGTATGTTGCTTGGTGAGGGCTTGGCCATAAAAACTGACTACTACTACTACCGGTACTACTACTACTACTAATAAAACCGGAATGAATGAATGATGCTGGTGGCGCTGTGGGTTAAACCACAGAGCCTAGGGCTTGTCGATTAGAAGGTCGGCGGTTTGAATCCCTGCGACGGGGTGAGCTCCTGCTGCTCGGTCCCTGCTCCTGCCAACCTAGCAGTTTGAAAGCACATCAAAGTGCAAGTAGATAAATAGGTACTGCTCTGGCGGGAAGGTAAACGGTGTTTCCGTGCGCTGCTCTGGTCCGCCAGAATCGGCTTAGTCATGCTGGCCACATGACCCAGAAGCTGTACGCCGGCTCCCTCGGCCAATAAAGCGAGATGAGTGCCACAACCCCAGAGTCGTCCACGATTGGACCTAATGGTCCCTTTAACTTTACTTTATATACCTTAAGTTACTTTTAACTTAATATGCTAGAACAATACTGGGGGTTCTGTGGAAAGCCATCGGTGTGGAATTTGAGATTTATTATTATTTGCAAAATAATACGGAAACACAATGGAATTCTGGGTGCAAATATGCAAAACTGGCATAGACCGATTAATCCATCTCAAGGCTAAACTAAATGGTTCAGTGATCTCCACTTCTCCCCTCCCCTCCCCCTTTTATTTTTTTTAGAAAACCCCTCCCATTGCAAAACTAGGAAAAACTTTGAGAGCTACTGGAGGTCAGAGCAGAGAATGGGCAGAAGGTGTCAAGAGTCTGTCTCACTATAAGGGAACTGCTCTGGAGGGTAGGACTTGAACCAAAGGCTTCAAGTTACAAGAAAGGAGATTCTGACTAAAGATCAGGAAAAACTTTCTGACGGTAAGAACTGTTCGACAGTGAACGGTCTCCCTCGGGAGGTTGTGCACTCTCCTTCCTTAGAGATTTTTAAGCAGAGGTTGGATCTGTCATGGATGCTTTAGCTGAGATTCCTGTATTGCAGGGGGTTGGACTAGATGACCCTCGGGGTCCCTTCCAACTCTATGATTCACATGATGGAACACTGCATTAGTAGACACCAATGGCATGAGCAGGTGTTTGTGTGCAGGATAGCTGATTTATAGCACATGAATTGATTATTACTTACAGTTTGCTAACTCTGAGTGTGTTGTGTTGTGTTGTGTGTGAGATGTCTGGAGGCTGACAGCCTTTGGACAGTTAAAAACACTTTTAGAGGCTTTGCAGGGTCAGGCTCCTTTCCATAATTCCAACTGGGCTTCTTTGCTTGGCTGGGGAGTCTCTTCAAGCCAGCCTGGAAATCGGCACTCAGGGGATGGAGGGGGAAGAGAGACAGATTAGGCTTCAAGCAAGGGGTTAAGATGACTTTTGCCTTTCCTCCCCAACTAATAACATTTGAAATGCATGCTCTGCGTGTGTCTTTTTGAGGGAGGGTTGCAGAAGGGGAATCCTCTGTACCTATTGGCTAGGCTCTATCAGCTGCAGTTTAGCTGAAGCTGCTGCTAAAGAGCTGTATTGATCTGAAGGGTAAATGTGGGGAGAGAGAGAGGGAGAGAGAGATCCAGTCATTTCTGAGAAGAGAGACGACCTCTGCCAGTAAGGAAGTGGTTTCCACCCGCCTGCCTTTCTTGTTTTATCTTTGGTGAATGAAAAGAGGACGCCTGCGAAAACAGTTTGTTGCGACGGTGGGATAGCGAGGCAAGGTTTTCCCTTAGTCGAAGCTGCTGTTGCATATTCCTTCTGTTGCTGCTGCTGCTTCTGCCGCCGCCGCCGCTTGCTTCCCTGCTGCAGTTTCATAGAGCAGGTAAGCCTTATAAAATCAAACACAAAACGGTGATGATGAAACGCAATCGGGTGGCTTCTGCATCCTGCGATCGCGGACCCACAGGGATCGGCAGATTTGCAAACGCTGCGCCACTGGATGGCGAGGGCTTTTGCAAGACGGAGGAAATGACCTCCGGCATCCTTTTCTTCCTGGGGGAGGTTGTCCCACACACAGTGACAGGGGAAACTTGAATAAGTTCTCAAGAAAGTGGATGAGTGTGTGGTATGTATTGATCTGAGAGCGAGGAAAGGGGTTGCAAGGCAGTAGCTCTGTGCAGAAGTGCAGGGAGGGAAATAGCAAACAAAGGTGCAGAAATATTTCCCTTTGCCTCTAGCTTAAAAGATGCACAGGTGGGGGCTATCGATGGTTTGAATTTGGTGGACCAGAGAACAGTTGTGTCAAATATTATGCAATATAGTTCATTAGAAGACCGCCCCCCCTTTAAGATACAGTGCAGAACTTGAGTGAGAGATTTCTGATGCTATTTGAAGGATTTTTTTCTTAAATTGTGGCAGCTGTTTGAGGTGCTGAAAAGCTGACCTTTTAAAAGAGGGGGTTTGGTTCCTTTGTGTTCCAAAGAAAAGCACTGCAAGGCAACTTTTCTCCAGTTCCTATTACCTGTTGTTTAACTGGATTACAGGTTCCATTTCTAAGCAAGGATCTAATTCAGCAGTCGCAAATAAGACATTTCAGCGCAAGCACTGAGCTTCCTTTCCCCCCAAATGATCTTGCCCAAATTAATCATGTGGTGATAAGTGAAACTCATACCATAATTCTTAAATAAGCATTTAAATGAACTATTTAGCACCAAATTGTAAACATTCACTGAAGCCATGTCTTTTGCATGTGAGAGATCGGGGTGGGAGCAGGGGAATCTTGCTTTCTCTCTAGATATTTAATCCCCCCAAATTAAAAATGTGACACACAGTTCTGTGACTTTGATAGCTTTGTATTCTGATCTTTACTAATAAGAGGCACACATATTGTCTAAGTTAAAGTATTTCCCACAGTGGGGGGGGGATAGGTGACCAATGGATTTTGTTTCTGGGTTTCGTGATCTTTCACAATACTGCACATCCCCTCATCCATACATTGTAAAACATATCCACGAGATGCTTGTTAGGAAAATAGAAACTGCTGTACTGATGGATGAAAACCAAAAGGGGAAAAAGTCATTTGTATTTCCTTTGCTTTATTGTTTTCCACTTCCAGCATGACCAACAAAAGCATAACCATTTCAGCATACAGAGCAGGTGTTAATGTCAAGCAATGCACTTTTCAATGCACACCTCACTGGATGCAAGGCAAAATATTATTAAGAATAAGTGCAATGAATAGAAGAATGGTACTGAGAATTCAGTCTCTCGTATTATTCATGAACTGGTCAGGAGGTCTTTATTTCTCCCCCATCAAGACTTGATTAGATGTTTCAGTGGTTGCCACTAACTGTTGGGAGGGTTCCTAAGAGTTTTACAAATATGTCCCCAAGAAGGAGAAGCCAGATGGTTATACCACCAAAGTCATAAGCAGTTAATTGCAAAATTGATTTGTAGTCCTCTTGAACATATCAGCGCCTGAACTGCAGTGCTTACATCTTAACTGATCAAGCTACTTGCCTGATGCTCACCTGTACCAAGATCAAAGGGCCATTTTTGGAAACTGTGCAGTAATATAATCACTCTGTTCTGCATAATAAGGCACATCATGGTTTAATAAGGAAAGCTACACCAGAAAAAATATAGTTTTGTCTCCCCCACACATACATTTCATAACAATCATTGCTTGATACATTTTGTGCCTCTTTTGTTTTTTTGCCGGTCAGCTTTTGAATTCACTTGCAAAATTTCTGTGGTCTGTGCCTAGCTTGTGGCATTCCCTATCTGTTTGGTTGGACTGTACAGCAGCTGGAGACTGTGAGGTTTCCCACAGCTTATGTTCTATTCAGCATGGCAGAAGGAAGTTTTGCTCAACAAGAATATGCTCAGGTCTTGTTAGCCCATCCACTTTCACAGCCAACTCAACAATGACCACTTGTTATATCTGCACCATGCACTGGTGACTGATGCCAATCTATTCATGTTTGTTGCCTGCATCCAGGATAGGGCTGTCATTTTCTTGCCAAAATTAAAACAAGGACCATCTTCGCAATCAGTAGTACAAAATTGTTTTCAGCCCAGTTTACATTTAAAAGAAATTTTAATATTTTAATTCGAAACAGTCGTGTAATGTCATCTTCCTCTCAAAAAAACTGTTAAGCTGCATCTGCTATCCCTTGGCACTGAAGTCCCAATAACATTTACTCAAACATAAATCCCACAAGTTCAATAGAAGTTACTTGCAACAAGTATCCAGTTGGACATTATCTTACCAAGTGGGAGTCAGTGCAGCTTGTGTCATTTCATGTGCCACCCTGGTAACATCAGAAATACAGGATTGCATGGGAGAAGCCAGTGATGCCAACATCACCCCCTCTGAAAAATTAGGAAAACACCAATGAGGAAGGGAGCCACACTGTGGATCATCCCAGATGACAGGGACCTTCTGAGATCTCCTAAGTAGTGTGGTTGTTGCCGCCTCCACAGTTGCATAGTTGTTTACTTACCAAGCCTTGGATAAGAATATATGTATTTGCCTTCCTTAGGTTGAATTGTCACATTAGCACTCTGTTGTAGTTGCCTGAGAAGAATATGCCCAGCCTGGCTAAGTCACATAGTAAAGCAGCTATCTCTCTGCATAGTAACCCCATCACTTTTCTGAATTACAATTGATGTAGGAAGAGGGGTAAATTGATTAAGAAGACATCTGCTAGACATCCTGAATTAATCTGATTCTGATAAATTGAGAACCAGTATGCCTTTTCACGTGCCCGGTTGCATCATAAGTGTACATAGGTCTTTGGACCAGCTGCCATGATGCCCACATCTCTATCCCTTGCACCCTCAGTATGAAACAGACTCTTTCTGCTTCCAGCCTCCAGCTTTCACTAAGTGACATATTCACTTGATGATCACATAGGACATGAATGCAGTCAGACCAAAGCCGTTCTGGGCAAGCCAAGTCAAGCCATTGGAAGCAGTGATCAGGGAAATCAGTACCATGGACAGATCCCAGTTGCCCTCGCTGGCTGGAAATAACTCCATAAAGTCACTGGGCTCATGTACACACTGTGCAATGCCATCTTAAGGTGTTTAGCTTGGTTTATATTAAACTTCGTAAATGCTATTTCTGAAAAGTCCCAAGACTAATGCAAAGCCATATAAACAATGTCATGACAACACCATCATAGCAGACAAAACATCAGTGGTAATCAACTAAAACAGGCATAAAAGTAACCATGCCATGCCATACCATCCAATACCTGGAGTAGAAATATCTGTTCACCTGGCATTGAAAGCTTAACAAAGCCAATGCCAGGTGGGCCTTTCAGGGGAGAACATTCCACAGATGGAGAGTGAGCACTAGTGAAAAGGCCCTATCCCTTGTTGGCACACTCCAAACCTCCCTCGGACGGGGTATCCAGAGAAGGGTCTTCGACGGTGATGTAAGGGTATGGGCAGATTCATGGTGGGAAAGCTGGGGCATAGGCCTAAGTCATGTATAGCTTTATAGTTTACAACCAGCACTTTGAATTGGGCCTGGAAATACAAAGGAAATGTGTGACCCATTCCGACTCTCTTCATGCTTATTCTGGAAGTTTGAAAATCGTAGGCAGATACTGAAAATGCACCAGAAGATGAACACCCCACCCTTCAAATCCAGTTTATGGAACTCTAAATTCTGATGCATCTAACCCAGAGCCCCAATCCACCAAGGACCAACATAATTAGGCTATTGTACATGGTTCTTTGAAATTGGACTTTATTTCTGCTGAATTCAGCTGAAAGCTGAAATATGTTTCCACACTGTGCAAAGTGTGGCATAATATTTAACCTAAAAAGGCACCCAAAATTCCTCTAAACTTGGCATTTTGTTAATTCCACTTTCCAGATGATGGAAAAGATGCTCAGGAATGAAAACTAGCCCAAAGGTCTCCATTTGCTAACCTAAGATTTGAATCCAAATTTCCAAAGCTGTAATGTAAGGGTCTCTTTATTGTCATTTATACTTTAATTGCTAGATCTGAAGCTATTCCTCCTGGGGGATTTTATTGTTTCCTGTTAGAACTATCTGCTAATAGTTCTTTGACACTCACTTTCTGTTTGACAATACCCAAACAGTACTTGGTTTATAACAATGAATATAATAATTTCAATCTAGAATGACAACACAATTAATACAATGCATGAAAATGATGAAAACCTTTGAGTCGAATTGTGTGTGTGTTTGTGTGGGTGGGAGGGTGGTGCACAATGACCACATGAAATGCCTTGTATAATAATTTTAATAATAATTTAATATTTGTATCCCGCCCATCTGGCTAGGTCCCCCCAGCCACTCTGGGCGGCCTCCAACAGATATTAAAATACATTAAAATATCACAGGTTAAAAACTTCCCTAAACAGGGCTGCCTTGAGGTATTTTCTGAATGTCAGATAGTTGTTTATCTCTTTGACCTCTGCTGGGAGGGCGTTCCGCAGGGCGGGCGCCACTACCGAGAAGGCCCTCTGCCTGGTTCCCTGTAGCTTTGCTTCTCGCAGTGAGGGAACCGCCAGAAGGCCCTTGGCACTGGATCTCAGTGTCTGGGCTGAACGATGGGGGTGGAGATGCTCCTTCAGGTATATAGGACTGAGGCCGTTTAGGGCTTTAAAGGTCAGCACCAACACTTTGAATTGTGCTCGGAAACGTACTGGGAGCCAATGTAGTTCTCTCAGGACCGGTGTTATGTGGTCCCGGCAGCCACTCCCAGTCACCAGTCTAGCTGCCGCATTCTGGATTAAGTGCAGTTTCCAGGTCACCTTCAAAGGTAGCCCCATGTAGAGCGCATTGCAGTAGTCCAAGTATCTGTATGGAAGCAGGCCATTATGTTTCAAATCTGCTTTGTGTCCTTCTGATTGGATTCATGATTCAGGTCCAAATGTAGTATGTGAAATCTAAAGCTCCATTTCACCCCCATTGGCTATAAGGGGGAAATCTAAAAATTGCTATATATATTTTTTTCCCTTAGGGCATCTTCCCCTGAGATTTAATTGAAGTATGTGAAGCTGGCTTCTGAGTGTCTGAGATTGGTGTACTCACTGATTTTGTTTTTAATTAAAGTATTCCTTTTACCTTAGAAAAACCATACCTTTCCACACAGATTTGCTTCTTCAAAAATGGCCCACACACACACACACACACACACACACACACACATACACACACTGCTTTTTTCTGGGGGTACGCGGGAGTGCGCATACCCCTAAACATTTCTGAATCCAAGTTTGGCCTCATTGAGGTGCAGTATTTCAAAATGAGTAGGAAAAAGAGAATAGCCCTAAACATTTTTTTAAAGAGAAGGCTGTAGAGTACAGACCAAGGGTTGATTTGTAGGATGTAAAAAAAAAAAAAGACATCATCAAAATATCTCTTGGCTTGGTGAGGTGAGCATAATAAAAACCCAGAGATCCAACTTATAAGGACATTTCATTGAAATGTCCCCATATGTTTGATGTCATTTGAATTGAATTTCTTTTTCTTATTAATTGTTGAAGAATGGTTAAAGGAGGGGGGGGGAGAGAGAAAGAAATTTTCAGCACAGCACTAAGTTGATTGGGCGTTTGTCTCAGTAGGCTACAAATTTGCACAGCCCTGGCTTAAAATGGGCATTAAGTAGATGAGAAGGTTCAGGGAAGCTTTTTTTTATGGTTCATGAATATCAATCTGGTAATATCCCAAGTCCCACAGTTTAAATATGGGATCTCTGCTCATGAATAAAATGAAAATGTGGGTAATGTACACACACAATTTAAATGCGTTTGCATGCAGCCACTCCATTTCCAGCTTCTAACCCACTGATTTGTAAAGTGCTTTGAGAGGTCTTGAGTATGGAAGCTTCTGCTTCAGAACGCCATGCTCTTCTATGCTATAAATGGCTCGTAAAAATGCCTCCACTTTAAGTGTTATGTATAAACACACACACGGCTTTGTGTATATATATATACACACACACACACACACTTAAAGGGGTGACGTTTTTTATGAGTCATTTTTAAAGTAGAATAGAATTTGGTTTTATATAGCACCTCTCATAGTCAAGGTATTGCAAAGCCGTTTGCCATGCACGTGAGTTACTGTTGGTGCCGGCAGAAGAGCCTGCATAGACAAATGCTTCTAAGGAGGCATATAGACCAGGGTCATCCACTACTCTTTTTGAAAAATGGACTATGATCTTCAGCTTTTACTCAACGAGCTGGTTGCAGAAGGCACAGTAAACCAGAATCCAGCATTTTATAAAGGCAATGGCCCCATAAAACGTCAGTAAAGCTCCTTTCTCCTCCCTGTTCCCTGTCCACGCCCCCCCCCCGCACCTGTACTATAGAATTTAGCCAACAATTGGATTTCAAGAAAATAGGCATCACGATAGGACATACAGTTCTGTAGTAGAGAACATTTGAGTCCACTTTCAGGAGGACTTGGTAGCTGGGTCTGTTCTACAAACACTAGTATCTTGGGAGAGAGAGCATATTATGCATTTTTGCCATTGGTTTTGTGCTGTCTTGAGATGCACTTAGCTCTCTAGTGTTGGTTTCTTTGAGGTAAAACCTAGCTGCTTTAGAGTAGGGCTATAGGTTTTTAGCGATGCACTTAGAAAATGTTAGAATCTGGACTTACTGGCCCTTTAGAGCATAATGCATATCACTTTGCTTATTTCAAACTGTGGCGTCCCACCCTTCCTGCATTTGGGATCCTCTTGTTTCATCTTCTGAGTGGGGTCCCAGACCTATGGCCCAAAGTCCTGCCCATCACTGTAGGTTATTCCGTCATTCCTCCGATTGCTTGGAGAGAGGATAGCTCTAGATGCAATTTCATAACCCAGTTATCAGAGGTAGCTGTGTAAATCTCCTGCAAAAGCAGAAGGCAGGGTGATCATGCTGATACTCACAACCAAGTTATCCCAAAGCAATGGAGCTTTTCTGATCCCATAGTAAGAGAGGATTCCCCCAAGGAATCCTGGGAACTATAGCTTGTTAAGGGTTCTGGGAATTGTAGATCATTGAGGAGTAAACTTCAGTTCCCATGATCCTTTAGGTGTGAGTTAATCAATGAATTAACCAAGGCTTTAGTCAATTCCCTAATGGTGGCCAATTTTAATAAGCCCGTTTTACTTGGTTTCTTGCAACTTAAGGGCCTCCGTTGCTATTTTGGGGTAGGTTTGGTCATATTATAGCTATAGATAGATAGATAGATAGATAGATAGATAGATAGATAGATAATGATTTTCTTTCTCATAATGAGTGATAGAGGTTTTGATTATCTGCATTGAGTTTTTGGCCATATGCAAATTTATTTAAGCCCAATAAATTAATTAATAATTTGGAGTGGGGAGATTAATCACCTACAATTATAAAAGTGGTTGACAGCTTGCTGTTCACAGCTGGTTAGAAGACTTCTCTTTCTACTTTATGCTGTTCTGCGGCACAGTTAATGGGGTTGATATATTCTGCCCTAGAGATGGTTACAATTCATTAGCGTGTGCAATGACTCTTCTATAAATATGACAAGGCAATATACACATTTTCATATAAAGTTCTTTGGAGCCCTATAAACTTTGCAGCTGTTCTGTTCATCACTCATAAGTTCCCCAGCATTTATTTATTTTTTTAACACACAGAGACAAATTCCTTCTATAGGCAAATGTCCATTCACCTGCACAGTCCACTTCTAGGATAAAATACACAGCTACGGGGACAGCCAAATGTTTCTTGCCTGTTTGTGAGACTTTTGATCATTGTGATCTCCTGCCTACGGCAGGAGATTTAAATGTTAAAACAAATATACGTAAATCATCTTTTCCGTTCCAGACACTTGTTTGGGGGTTGTCATATTTGGGCTTTCTACTGTAGAATTGTCAATAATGCTTACGTCATCTAATTCAGGCATGTACCGTAAATAACTGTTCACCTGTGGCAAATAAGAATTCCAGGTAAGACAGGAAACATTCGTAAACTGGAAGCAAGGGCCTTCCCTGAACCCTGCTTTCTTTAGCCCGTTGATGTGTCGCAACTGACTCTGATATACGTAGTCGTCCTCTCACTGACAAATTAGTGAAAGAAAGGGTGTGGTCACACCAAATGGAATGTTTTGAGGAATCTAGCTGGCCAGTGTTCAAGATAGAATGATGGACTCAGAGCCAGAAGTAGATTATCTGGTAGGGTGAATATGCTAGATTCCCAGCAGGTGGGTCCTTATTGCTTACTGAGGGGGTGAGGAGTTTGGCATGATGCAAATGCAACAGTGAAGATAATGTGCTGGTCTTACTGGTGCATTCATTCATTCATTCATTCATTTATTGAATTTATATACTGCCCTATACCTGGAGGTCTCAGGGCGGTTCACAGAAAAGATCATAATGTATAAAATCAAAATGAGAACAATAACCCAATAACACCCCCCCCCCAAAGAGGCACATTTTAAAAGGGTGAAAGATGTCAATCAGGTCACCCAGGTAAAGGTAAAGGGACCCCTGACCGTTAGGTCCAGTCACGGACGACTCTGGGGTTGCGGTGCTCATCTCGCTTTACTGGCTGAGGGAGCCGGCATACACCTTCCGGGTCATGTGGCCAGCATGACTAAGCCGCTTCTGGCGAACCAGAGCAGCGCACGGAAACGCTGTTTACCTTCCGCCGGAATGGTACCTATTTATCTACTTGCACTTTGACATGCTTTCGAACTGCTAGGTTGGCAGGAGCTGGGACAGAGCAACGGGAGCTCACCCCATCACGGGGATTCAAACTGCCAACCTTCTGCTCGGCAAGCCCTAGACTCTGTGGTTTAACCCACCCACGTCCCTGTCAGGTCACCAAAGGCCTGGTTAAAAAGGAATGTTTTTGCCTGGCGGCTAAAAGTGTATAATGAAGGCACCAGGCAATCTTCTCTGGGGAGAGCATACCACAGATGTGGAGCCACTGCAGAGAAGGCCCTTTCTCGTGTTGCCACCCTCCGGACCTCTAGAGGAGGAGGCACACGAAGGAGGGCTACAGAAGATTAGCTCAGGGTCTGGGTAGGTTCATATGGAAAGAGGCAGTCATCATTTACATGACATCAACCTCCCCACCACTTTCTCCCTTCCGCTTCCCCTCTCAGTAAGTAATAGTGACCCACTTGCTGGGTATCTAGCGTAGCAGCTCTGCCCCAGCTGCTCACAGCCCAAACCTTTAAACCCAGTATTATTTTTATTGAGTTTTTATTGCAAATCATAAGTGTGTGAAATAGACGGACAGAGAGACTGACTTTTATTATGAAATGCATCTAAAGGACTCCTGCAGATTGCAACTTCCTGCAATCATTGCAATGGAAGGAAGGAAAAAGTACCTAAGGTACTGGACAGCAACAGAAAGGGTCAAATATTAGTTGCTGTATAAAGTGTGAGTGAAAAAGCAAGCCAAACTACACCAAGCAGTCATTCACACGGAACATCATGTGTTCATAACTTAGTGTTCTATCTTGAATGATGGTGGTAAACCTGGGAGCATTTCAGGTAGGCCAGATATAACGTGGATGGAATGCCATTGCTCTCTAAGTGGCTTATAACTGACTTAGATCGGATGCTGGCATTTGAAATAATGTACTAACCTATTCTGTGAGCTGCTCTGTAGAAAATTCCCCTGGTGGTGTTCCTTTCAGCTACAGCTTGGATATCAGCTTGACCCACCTGGGCTGAATTGTCAGTATTCTTGGCATATATAGAATAGCCCTAAGGCTGAAATCAATTACATCCAAGTAAATGTGTTTAAGGTTATTAAGTTTTGCTCTTTAGATTATTTTCCTCCTTGGTCATCACTACGGAGCTATGTGAAACATCAGAGAGAGGGGGAATCTTATTTTTTTAAAAACACACACAATGCATTTCCCTTTACATTTCTTTAACTATTTTGCCTAGCCAGTTATGGCTAACCTTGACACTCCAGATGTTTTGGAACTACAACTCCCATCATCCCTAGCTAACAGGACCAGTGGTCAGGGATGATGGGAGTTGTAGTCCCAAAACATCTGGAGTGTCAAGGTTAGCCATCACTGGCCTAGACCTTTTCAAGCTCACATTAAAAAGCAGTGGTGACTATGTGAAACAGCAGATGTAGTTGTTGTCTGCATCTGTCCGTCTCAGGAGACAATGGAGTGCACCTTCTAGGGTGAAGGCAAACCACTGCATTAGCAGCACCGAAGTGACCTCCCTGGGGTGCAAGCCTGGGCAGTGTGTATGGAGGTCCTGGGCTGCCCAGATGACAAGACACCCCCCTCCTTGGCATCACTGATGTGGTCCAAGGGAGCAAAGGAAATCAGAGCAAAATGTTTGGCACCAGATTGGCTGCAGGAGTTGCCAAAATAAGGCATACAAGGCACAATCCAACAATCTTAGGGACTCCACTCTGGATTTGTGTAGGGCTTAGTCCTTAGCCTTTCCTTCTCCCAATGAAACAGTAATAATAATAATAATAATAATAATAATAATAATAATAATAATAATAATAAAAATTTATACCCCACCCATCTGGCACTCTGGGCAGCTCCCAAGAGAATATTAAAAACACGATAAAACATCAAACATTAAAAACTTCCCTAAACAGGGTTGCCTACTGATGTCTTCTAAAAGTCAGATTCCCTTGACATCTGATGGGAGGGTGTTCCACAGGGCGGGCGCCACTACCGAGAAGGCCCTCTGCCTGGTTCCCTGTAACCTCACTTCTCGCAGTGAGGGAACCATCAGAAGGCCCTCAGAGTTGGATCTCAGTGTCCAGGCTGAACGATGGGGACGAAGACACTCCTTCAGGTCCCACAAGGCAGTGGATGTTTATGATCAAAGTTTTCCTAAAGCCAAATTCCTGCAGAAAGGTAGAGAACTGAATTTAATTTGTGGGGGGAGAGGATGAGAGAAGCAAAATTGGCATCCAAACTCATTCCTAGCACACATTAGCAATCCTCAGTCATGACTACACATCCAGCATCATTCTGGGTGGTAATGGAGAGGGGAAAGGAAAGGATAGCCATAGAGAAGGACATTCCCTTTTACCTCTCCCCTCTTGCTTCCACAACTGTTGCTCCTGATGTGTTAAGGTCAGGAGGAAGGATTTGTTCAGCTGCAGGGGTTGTCAGGGATTGGAGGGTGACAGAAGGACAGGGCAGCGGCTTGTAGGCATTTGATTTAGCTGAGTGACATTTCTGGGTTTCCCCTGATTTTGTGTGGGGATTTGCCCTTCCTCCAGCTGTGAATTTTCATGTTTTGCAGTTGGTCTTTCAGGATGAAAACAAACCGCCTACCACAAACAGCAGGGAAATAAGTCTCGGTTGAAATGTCGGCTTAGGCGAACTCACAGGAGAGTCAACCCCTCCTTTTTTAATGTAGTGTTTGGCTTCCTCACAGTGCAATACCCCCAAATTCCTGCAGTGTCCCCAATTAAAGCAAAGCCCGAGGATGTATTAAAAACTGGGAGGAAATCTTTGAAAGGTTCCTCTTAATTGGTTCTGAGATTCAGGCCTGTTATCAGAACTGAACAGAGAAGAATCAGTATTAACACCTGGACTCATGGCTATGCAAAATCCAGAGTTCCTAAAGCAGCAATTAAATGGCTTAATCTTAAAACCCTCCTAGGTTCAATTCAGTAAAACTGCTCTGAAGGGCAGTGCTAATTCTTCATGAATTGCCGCTTCACATTAGCCAATGCTGTTTTAATTTCCGTACCATCCCTGCCAGACTCTCCTCTGAGCTGCTTGCAAGGCTTTGAAGCTCTCCATCCCCAGTGACTTTCTTATTTGTCCTTTCAACAAGTTTGAGTGATAAATATTTGTGTGCGGAAAGGCAGTTTTGTGTGTGTTTGCATATATGTGCATGCCACATTTTTTTTTTGGCATTGCTGAAAAATGATTCACCACTTTTTGATAATTGTTTTGGCACTGCTTGCAAAAATGTTCCCCCGTTCATTTACATTGCCCCTCTGTTCGTTTCCCTCTCTGGTTGCTTCTCTTGCTCCCAGCGATGTCGTCACACAGCCAAATCAGATTGGATACATAACACTCATGATATCATCACCCTAATGAGCTGGGATCACACACTAGCTCAGGAAGGGAAAAGAATAACTAACTGGGGAGAAGGGGTTGGTGCCACAGCAACAGCTGCTAAACAGAACTTCGGGGGGGATGCATATTCCATACCCTCCAACATTTCTCAGATGAAAATAGTGACGCCCCATTCCATAACGATAATTTTACTATTTATACCCCACAGATCTTACTGGGTTGCCCCAGCCACTCTGGGCAGCTTCCAGCATGTATAGAAACATAATAAAACATTAAACATTTAAAAAACCCTTCCCTATAAAAGATTTCCTTCAGACGGCTTGGGGGTCGAATATCTCCTTACCCTACAACATTTCTCCAATGAAAAAAGGGACATCCCAAGGAAAAGAAGGACATTCCAGGATCCAATTAGAAACCAGGACAACCAGGGGTGTCTCTTGGAAATATGGACATTTCGAGGGTCTGATATTCCACACAAAGTATTTTTCCAGGAAACATTTGTACCCTTCAAAAATACCTATTTTTCAGCTCCTGCAATAAAACCTGGAGATTTTTTTGGCACAACCCTACATATATGTATCATCATTAACCTGGAAGCAAAAATGGCAATAAATTTAAGCCAACCATTAAGCCAATTCTCTGTACTGAAAGTGTGTGTGAGCATGCACACACACATTCAAATGCCTGAGCTGGACATTTTAATAGAATATAAGTCCTTGGAGCATTAACAAATTCTGGAGCTTTTAAATCAACTGTGACCTCTTCATTTAGGAGGCTGCTCCAGTAATGCAGTGGCTCACTAAGGTTAATGATGGATCATGGCACGGTACGATTTGCAGAGTGTCATTTAGCCCGTTATATTCCCCCAATGTTTGCTTGGGTCAGGTTATCGCATCTAAATAATGAGCCGAGCCACCCCTTCCTCCTGGAGATAGCCAGTGATTACCGGAAAGCTCACTTTGCTGGACCAGGAGGCGCCAAGCCTTGCTAGCTGCTGGTAAATTATGATGCTACAGTCAGAGGCTGATAAAAGCAGACCAGGGGTCAGGATTCTCAGTGACTGTGTGACACCTGCCTCCTGTGGCTCCATGTGGGTGAACAGACGGCCCAGCTGTTAGTCAAAATGAGACCTTTGACTCCCTTTCTGTTTTCTTGCTACTGGCTTTTTTTTTCCAGTGGGGAAGGTTAGGTGACTTGACCTGCTGTGGCAGATTATTTACAATGAAAGCTGCCCCTATTTCTTTCCCCTTGCTTCCACTGAGGTCCGCAACATAGCCTGCATGCAAAGTGCCGCCAGTGTGCCACTTTGAAAGCACACTGATAGCTTCCAGAGGCTTTTCATTTATTGCAAATGTCATGCTGTCGGGCCATTCCAGGCACCTAGAGGAAAGGGATGGAGGCGACATCGCTGCCTAGCTGTGAACTTGCTACAGAGTGAACACAAACATTTCTTTCTCAGCGCTGCCAGCCTTTCTTCCCCCTGCGGGGATTGCTGCAAGGAGGCACAATTGTTCTGAAAGAAACTGAGATGATAAGAACGGGCAGCCAACAGTTCTGAATGCATTTGGGTGTTTGCATGTTGCCTTCCTCTATTCTAGTGCTTTAAAAACAACAACAACAACTGATAGCACAAAGTGCCTTGTGTCGGCTGGGTCTCCACGTTTCGGCCACATCTTTGTCCACCATCATGGATCTTCCCATCAAGAAACTCCCGACACGTTTCTGCAAACCCCTGCAATTTCTAGGGACACCAGTCTGAAAACCACTGCTCAGTGGTGCTAAGAGAACATTCAGCACTTATGGTGAACGCACGCCAAAGCTGAAATCTGTTGGCACTGAGAAACAGATTCATTAGCCTTTCCTGCTTACACGATTTATGGTCTGGTGAGTTACAGAAGAAGAAGAAGAAATCTAAAGCAAGCAGTTTTGTCACCAAACTATATAAGTAACAGATAAAAAAGAGAGCGACCAACATCACCCTGTATATCGGAGGGAAATAGATTGTCTGCTGTTTCTAAAAGATGTTCATCAGTTTCTATCACGAGCAAAAGACCTGAAGATTACATGATACAAGGAATCATTCGGGAAGAAAGCGACTCATGCTTTAAAAATAAAGGGGGACAACCCGCCCCCCTCACTGCTAACATTGCTGTTAAACTTTCCATCTCAGAAGAGAATGAGAAATGGGACCATGGGAAGCTAACAAGTGGTCATTAGTGGTAGGTGAAAGAGCCATTATTATTATTATTATTATTGTTTCAAATACATTATTTTCAAAACGTCTTTCAAGAAAGAAGCTCTCGACTCCCATGCGTTGCAAATCTTTCTTTTTTCTTTTTTCTTGTCTGACTAAATCAAAACTGGGAAATGCTGTACGATGAAATCATGTGGTGACCATTCCGAAAGTACAACTGGAGAGATGAATGTGGAGAGAGGGAAATGACTGAAGCATTTCATTAAATTGTGAGCATTTGCCTCATTAACATTGTAATACCGGTCCAATTTTAAAGCTGTCTTCAACACTCATTAACCCAGCTGCATTCTCAAATTCACTTACTGTGAAAATAGAGAAAAGAACAGCTTTAGAAACATTGGCTATATAATTATTTCCAAAAGGTTTTGCACACTTCATTGCACTGAAGGCTTTGACATTCTCTGTTCTTGGAAGGCTTCGATACTGCTTGATTCCACGTGTCATTTGAAGCCAGTGGTCTGTAGGCAGCCACGCCCGTCAGCCAAACGCCAACTAAGCTTCATCCATCAATACAGGTCAATGGCCCACATAAGTACCTCAGACCTGCTGGGAAGCTAGCATAGCGGCCCTGCCCCACCTGGTGAGTTGCTTTGGAATGTGGTAAGTGTTTAGGGAGTTGGCCTCGGACCCGAGAGACCAGGATCCAAAGCTTTTAAAGTCACCGGATGACCTTAAGCCAGCCAACCTATCATCTCACGTTGCAACGATAAAAATGGGAGCTGGTTCTTTCCTCCACGTGCTGCCTTCAGCTTCTTGGAAGAAGGGTGGGATATAAATGTAGGATATGTGCATTGAAAGTGTAATTGATGTGAGCTTGTGTGATGTAGTGATTAAAGCGCTGGGCTAGGATCTGGGAAATCAGGATTCAAATCCCCACCTACGGTGACCTTAGGCCAGTCACTTAAGCTAACCCAGGCACAGGCAAACTCGGCCCTCCAGATGTTTTGAGACTACAATTCCCATCATCCCTGACCACTGGTCCTGTTAGCAAGGGATGATGGGAGTTGTAGTCCCAAAATATCTGGAGGACCGAGTTTGCTAATGCCTGGGCTAACCTATGTCACAGGATTGTTGCCATGCAGGCGAGCCACCTTGCCCGTACTGAAGAGGGAGCCCGGGGCCACGCGATGTCATCGTGGCGTGTGTGACATCAGCATGGCCCGTGGTATACTGATGTCACTCACACACGTGGCGGGGGCGTACTGATGTGTCAGGCAGACAACCCACAGAGTGGGCGCCACTTCCCTTCATTTCAAATTTGTGGGGGCCTGGGCTTCCATGGCCCCGCATAGATGGCACCTATGTTGTCACAAGTGCTTTAGTTCAGATTTTTGCATTGCAGGGAGTTGGACTAGATGACTCTTCGGGTACCTGCCAACTATACAATTCTATGAACTATTGTTGCCTGTGTAAGCTGCTGCTTGGCTGTCTCAGATCTAAACCTTTTTCCATGGCAAACACTGCTCACATTTTCCATGGCAAACACTGCTCACATTTGTACTGCTCTTTGTACCGCTGACATGGGAAGCGTAGATTCCTGAAATCTCTTAGCAAGATGTCTGGCTGATTATTTCCCATCCTACCTGGAGGTCATTATCAGCTACTTAGTGCTCTTTGATTATCTGACAGGTGGCTATAAACATTGATGAATGCCCCCTGCCAGCAGAGCAAAATGTGAGCGCCCTCCCCAAAAAGTTTGTGAATCCTAATAACATAGATTGTATGATTGATGTGCAGTATGCCATTTAATTACAGGAATAAATGAGGAAGAGGAAACTTGTCACTTCCCCATTTATTATCCCGTAATTAGACGACCACTAATCAGGCCTTCTGATTGGCCAAAGGGATTTTAGATATAATTGACTGTAGCTCACCATTGCGACAATGCAAAGGGGAAAGATAATCACAAAATAATTTGTGGTAGGAGAAGACAAAACCGGATTCTTTAATAATAAAAATAATACCATGAACAGACCTGCATGTTTAGAGGTGAGTAATTTAGTGCAGCAAATGAAATGCTTCTCCTGTACAATGACAGAGTACGTTTTCAATACCTAATATTTATGCATATGTGATTTTTGGAATGCAGCATAGATCAATACTGTAGTGGAAAGCAAGGCATTCATCTTGGTTTGGGCTCGTATGTAATACATTCTGCATACTTTGCTTAACATCAAAACCCAATAAATAGTCCAAATGGATGATGATAATGGCACATCTCTAGGGTCGTTATATCCTAATCGTGGCATCTTATTGCCAAGTGCAAGATTTAATTAAATATTAAAATGGATCAGGTTTTTCCAATCTGGCCTGGCCAAGGCACCATATTTCCTTTGAGGTTCTTCCTCTGCTATCTACGAATGCTTGTTTTCTTTTAAAGGACTGATGTACAAAGCCACTGTTGCTTTAGGTCATGCGCATGCGCTTTCATGTTTTCCCTTGCCCTGGCATGGCGTCTGCTCAGATAGGTTTTACAAGATTTATAGTATTTTTAACCAAAGGGCATGCCTGGAGAAAGAAATTGAATGTGCTTCTCACATGCAAGAAATCTACTGCCCTGTTTAGCACCAATTCAAAGGGCAGATCTACACACATGGTTTTTAACGTTAAGGAATGGTTTTGATAACATAGATAGACACATGACGCCCTACCTTTTATTTTCATAATGCATTATGAACTTGTGTTTTGCATTGCTTAATTCTTAATCATTTTATGCTGCTAAATTGGTGAAATACTGCTCATATGTCTCTATGTAGTGTTTCACCTCTTTCTTTCTTTTTACTGCATTCAAACTCTGATCCACCTGCAATGGTATTTGAGTGGCAGATAACAAAGGACACAGAGGGAGGGAGGAGGAATTAAAATGTGGCACCAGAGAGCAGAGGAGAGCAACCAGTGATCAGCAGCAGTGAAAGAAACTGTTCTTTGGAAATGGTGTGGCTGGGTATTTCAGTGGTAATACCACTGTACTTAGGTGTTGTCAAACATCCCAGAATTCCTGGACATGTCCTTTTTGGGGGGTCCTACATGCCCATCCGGGGGGAATTTTACATTTTAAAGCAAATGTCCTGGATTTTAATAATAATAATAATAATAATAATAATAAGAAGAAGAAGAAGAAGAAGAAGAAGAATGTGCTGGCGGCTCTGGAGTGGGTGGCTATTGGGCGAGTGCCTTAAAAAAAACTCAACAACTTTTGTGTCTGGATTTTTACCTTTTGAAATATGGCAAATCATATGGAAATATGATTTAAAAAAAAACAAAGGTAAAAAAACGTTTTAATTAAGAAGTGTGCCCTGTGATGTTTTAGAACAACATATCTAATATCGTAATGGGGGAAATAACATTAACAGGTCAGTGTAGATGCAGCCCAATATTTTTCTATAGTTTGGATCCCAATGCATTGCTTCTCACTTTCATGTAGGGGTGGGGGGAGAATGTTGTGCAGCTTAAAATCTTTTCAAACCAATATCAGAACAGAAACACAGCTAACCTTCAGAGTTTGCATTTGCCCAAATGTTGTGGAGTCATTCTCTAACTTCTCCCAGACCTGCAGAGTGTACAAAATAATTATTAGTTGAAAGCAGACCTTTAAAAGGTGTGTATTAGTGAAATTATCATACAGAAATGCATTATACATAGTGAAACTGCTTGCAAAAATGTGTGTAGTAGGTTAGGTTTCTGGAAAAATGTGTGGAAATATACGTGCATATTTTGTGTGTGTGCAAATGTATCCCAAATGTAAGTAACCAGCAGCATAATTGGATTTCTGTTGAGGTACTGATCATTCTTTATTTTTAATTCAGATTAGAGGAAAACATTACACATAATAACCATTTCAGCAATGTAAATATATTGAGTCACAACAGCACTGATTGAAGAGAGCCAAAATAATAGTTTCAGCCTGATCTTAGCCATCTCTCCTCAGAAGTAAATTCCCTTCTCCTTATTTCAGAGAGGTATATTGCCAAGTGCATAGAATTTTAACTTTTGGCTTCAGCAATTAGCCCTCTAACTCTGTCAAGCCTTCACCAACATTGCCAAGAGGTGGCCAAGTGGCAGTGGGAGATGGTGTCAGGAGATGGCATGGCAGTAATTCCATAGGAAGTGTTGCGTCTATGGCAGTACCACAGGGAAGAGGAAGAGGGGTGTCGTCGGGATTGGGGCACACTGGAGATTGGGAAGGAGAGGTTGGTGTAGGAAGGTGATGGAGGATGATGAGGGGATGGGGGTTATGCACAGGAACCAGAGCAACAGGACCCATTATCAGAGCCACAGGTGTCCCTGTCTCAACGAACAGCTGACCAGTTGGGGCTTGCTAGCTCTTGGATGAAGCTGGTGTAGGCTCAGGACAGCTGAGGGTCACCTGCCTCATCAAGCCCAGATGCTGTAGTCAGCATGCAAAGTACAAGAGGGAAGGAGAGCTGAGGTGCTGTAAGGACCTCAGTTTAGATGCTTCAAGATGTCTGTAGGACTTTGGACTCATGGATTGACCCTGGACTGGGGACTTGACTTGCTGTAGTACACACACACACACACACACACACACACACACACACCATTTAGGGTCCACTGCCTTTTTGTCTTCCTCCATACCTTACTATCAGCCTAACACATACATAATAATAATCTATGGCTTATCAATGTTCAAAATGCTTCACATATGGTATCCCTGCAAGCTTCACAACAACCATATCCCCCATCTGCCCCTATTTACCACAGACAGCTCATATTTCCTAGCCCATGATAAAACTGGGGAGAACAGAGGCCTTCAGGTTGTCCATCAGCCCCCAGAAAGCAGGTCATTTCGTCATAGTCTTCCAAACTATGGTGAGGTGCATTGTAGTTTTATTTAGATCGTAGTACTCATTTGTAACTTTGCATCTTTAAAACACATTAGCATATGTAAATCTCATGTAAATATTTCCCCTCTTTTGCCACCTTTTTTGGGTGATGCATGTCCTCATCTTTTTCGGTGGTGCATAAGTGGTCACCCTACTCAGAGCAGATGTGCGATTTCGATGTAGGATCTTCCTCGGTCACACAGCTGAGTGTCTTCACCGCCATGATGTTCAGCGGCCACTTATCTTCCTGCCAGGAAATGTTCACCTGCTGAATTTTTGAGGCAATGCCATTTAAAGGAACAAGAATGGGAAAAAAATGGTATCTCTCATTATTGCTTCTCCGCTATTGATAAATGTGTTCTGCCCATTCGAAACTTTTGCACGGAAGTTAGAATTCAGAGACACCACCCACTCTCCTCTTGATTTCTCTTTTTCTCATAAATGGAAAAGGTAAAGATTCTGAAGACATTGCTCCAAGGAAGACACAGAGAAAAGAATATTTTTTCCAAGCAGAAAGTGGTAATGTCTGGAAATCCTGCCCATGTGACTAATAAGTCTTTGGTAATGATATGCAGCTGCAAGCTGTTTCGCTCCTAGCTGCACTTGCTAGGGAGCCCAGCAGCCTAGCCTAGCTATCTGCAAATAACATATTCTTTCATGTTATTTCCTCAAGCCAAAACACACTCATTCAGAGTTAGCCTATAGTGATCTCCCCATAACTATTTCTTTGCCAGTTTCATATAATTCCACAAGGCTTCGTTCTATTATATTTTATACTATCTCTCTTAGGAAGGTGAAATACACAGTTGAATGAAAATGGACTCCCAACATTTCCCGCACCATTTGTGGGTGGCAAAATTTGGAAGGGAAGGCATTTTGCTAAATACAGTGGTACCTCGGTTTAAGAACAGCCCTGTTTAAGAACTATTCAATTTACGAACTCTGTAAAACCGGAAGTAGTGTCCCGGTTTGTGAACTTTACCTCGGTCTAAGAACGGAAGCTGAATGGTGGAAGGGCACCTGCGGCCCTTAGGGAAAGCGCGCCTCGGTTTAAGAACGGAGTTGCGGAACGGATCAAGTTCGTAAACCGAAGTACCACTGTATGTATTTTAAGGGATAGATGTGAATTTTTCAAGTCTTTTTTCTCAGAAAATTCTCTTCTGAGAAAATTTTGGCTCACTTAAAAACAACAACAACAACTCTACTGCTTGTTCCTGTTGGTGGCTGAAGAAAGCAAAGGACTAAAATATGAGTACTGGAAGGCACTTCGTTCCCATGGATTTTGGAATGTGGGAGAAGCCATGGACGTTAAAGTGGCGTGATAGTGCTTTAAATCAGTGTTTCCCAACTGGAGGCCATATGCCCCCCCTGGGGGGCCCCAGGTTATTCCAAGGGGGTCACAAGTGAAAATTGTGTAAATGGAGGGCCACAGCATGAGCTTGAAGGCCACAGAGGGAAGTGAGAAGTGAAGGAGGGGAAGCACTTTTTAAAAATCCTGATTGGCTAATCCTGATTGGCAAATCATAAGTGCGTAAAGGGGCAGCCCACCAGGGCCTAACACTCCTTTTTGCCATGTGCATTTTCTTGGAGCAGTCCTTGTTTGTTTCCGGTGGGAGAGTGCAATTGCTGAGGCTCTCGTTTTGACCAGTAGAGCCCGCAATGCAGAACTCCCAGGTCAGGTAAGTGTGGCGGTGGGATGGCAATGGGTAGGGCTGGGCGAGCCGGAACTGGAGCTGCTTGAGAGCCAGTGTGGTATAGTGGTTAAGAGCAGTAGACTCGTAATCTGGTGAACTGGGTTCGTGTCTCCGCTCCTCCACATGCAGCTGCTGGGTGACCTTGGGCTAGTCACACTTTTTTGAAGTCTCTCAGCCCCACTCACCTCACAGAGTGTTTGTTGTGGGGCAGGAAGGGAAAGGAGAATGTTAGCTGCTTTGAGACTCCTTCGGGTAGTGATAAAGCAGGATATCAAATCCGAACTCTTCTTGTTGTTGTTGTTGTTGTTGCTGCTGCTGCCACCAGTGCTGGGCCCAGTGGCAGCCTGGTCCTGACTCTGCAAAGTTCAGGGTGCAATCCACCACAGGGCCTTCAGATGTTGCTGAGGGTGCAGGGCCCGTTGGCAGTGTTGGCCTGGCTCTGCAAGACATGGGGTGAAATCCACCCCAGCGCCTAGCCTAGCGGGGTTGTCTGGTGCTGCTGACTTGCATCTGGTAAATAACTGTCTACTCAGAGTAAAGCCACACTGAGTTCAGTGGGCCTTACTCCCAGGTAAGGGTGGGTGGAGGGCTATAGTGTTTTATCGAGGCAGCCAGGGCTCCTCCGGATGACAATATCTTTTTGCACCACGTCAGTGAGGACCACTTGCTTTTTAAAATTCTCCCATATATTCAGAACTCACTGTACGCCTTTTGGACTGTATCTGTGGGTTTCCCCCTCTGTCAAATAACTGGGGTCGAATAAGTGTTGTTTACTTTCTATAATACATGGAAGATGGATCTCCCTTGGGAGGTTCTGGACTCTCCTTCCTTGGAGGTTTCTAAGCAGAGGTTGGATGGCTATTGGTCATGGATGCTTTAGCTAAGTTTCCTACATTGCAGAGGGTTGCACTAGAAAGATGACCCTTGGTGTCCCTTCCAGCTCTATGATTCTATGTTTTTCTGCTTTAGTAATATTTCATTATGTTTCTATCATTTTATGTAATTGTATTTTGTATAAATTATAAAAATTATAAATAAAACATATACTATTTACAAACAAAACATTTAAATAGCTGCCTTTCTACCAGTAGGATGGGGGCATGGGTGTAGCCAGGATTTTAGTTAGGGGGGGCAGAACCTCAGATTTGTATTCATTTGTGTTAATTTTTACTTTGTTGGGGGGGCAGCTGCCCCCGTCCCCCTTGGCTACACCCATGAGGGGGGCCACAGGAAGGAAGCAAGGTCGGAAGGGGGCCACAGTCAGAAAAAGGTTGGGAAACACTGATTTATATGAATGTTGTGGGTGAATGGTGTATGTGGGTGTGTGATGACTAACTTCAGTCCATTGATTTTGTGGAAATTCACTGAATATGACACCAGATGATGATGATGATGATGATGATGAAATAAATACTTGCAGTATTATAATTAAAAGACCATTGTAAATTAATTGAATGACAGTTTATTGCAAAGTTTATAATCTTTCTCTCTTTCTTTTTTATATGCTATGCTTTAGGAAATTTATTGAGCTGCAAGGCATGAAAATACATGATAAAAAACCTTGTTAATAGCAATGCACCTAATGGCTATAAATGCATCAGATAAAAATTCATTTACTGCACTGCTTAATTAGCTGCCACCTATTTCCACAACTAGATGAAATCTGGTGTACAGAGCCATGTGATGCAGGATTGCTATTTTTTCTGCCCATTTAGGAAGGTTAAGAATGCAATTAATTGGGAAGGTAAACATCCAGTTGTTTGCTAAGCTCTGCCATAATGGTGTGCAAACACATACGGGACATTTTGATAAGTTTGCTTTCTGCAATCTGTGGATTGATAAAGGCTCATTTTGTACAAACGATGCACTGTTCTGTTTCCAAAAAAGCATTTTGCCTAGGGTTGTTGTTTGTTCTTAAAGACAATTTACAGTAGGTGAATACAAATATGCGGCTCATTTTACGAGCAAACGTGATGCATTTGCCCGACTCGTAAAGCTTCTGGAGGGATTTTAATTTCACACAACTGTAAGGCTGTATTTCCTCAGAGCTACAAGGCTCCTCTTTTCTTCAGTTAAGGTCTGAATTCCCTCAAATGTCATCTATTGGAGGGCTACATGTAGGCATGTAGGGAGCCTGAGTCAAAAGTGTTCCACCCATTTCTTTTTGTATCTATTCCAATCCCTCTTCTCTCTGGCCCCATTTAAATCAGTATCATTCTACTTTAACAGTCATGGCTTTCCTCAAAGAATCCAGCACACCTAGACCATTAACCATGTGAGGTGAGGCTGATGGGAGTTGTAGCTTAACAATTACAAGCTCCCCAACTCTGCCCAAAGGTGTTGTATCAGGATTGTGTCCAGGAATTGACTTTTCCAAGTCTGTGTTGACACTGATGCAACTACGACAGAAATACCAAAACCTTGGCTTCCCCTTCAGAGTGGCTTTTCATTTCTCCTCTGAGACTGGCCGTTCTCTCGTGCGGTGCTCGAAATAAATAAGCACGCTTCAGATGATTCTCGGAACCAAACTCATAATTGTTGCCATTCCCCCCTCACTCCTTTAGACCATCTTAATTGGCTCTCTCATATCTCAGCTTATGTGTTGCATGTCCTTCCACACTTGTGGTGTCCTCCCCATTTACATCTCTATCGCCAACAGGCAGCAGATCTCTCCTTGGAGGGAAGAGCATCTCTTTGGCAAACAAACACAATGTGACGGCTTATCTAGCACTAGCTAGGAGAAGCTCAAAAGAACTAGCTGGATGATTTCCCCTGTTGTAGAATGTATTAAAAAGGGACCGTGAATAGGAGAAAGCAGGCAGAGATTCATCTTGAAGTTATCCCATTTATTTGGCAATGGCGAGTCAAGATGGGTGACTCTAGAAATTGCCTGAGTGGTGAATCAAAATCCCTGGTGATATAAATACTTGTCCTGCCTAAGCCATATTTATAATGGGAAAGTAGCAATTTACTGAACCCACCTTGATGGCCTACACATGAAGTTTGAGCTTGGATTAGCCCTTCCTCGAATTAGGTGGAAGGCCACCAAGATCTTGTATATTTTGTTGGTTACAAAACAATCCAGTATTCCCATTCCTACTGGGACAAGGTAGGCTGTGGGCTGCCCCAAGCACCCAGATGGTCTCCAGCTTGGGAGTTGGGATGGAATGAGCCTTATTTTGTCTTTCCCATGTCCTATAGATTTCTATTGCGTTTTTGAAATGGGGGAAGTTAGGATTTGGTGGCATATCTATGCCCCCTCCTTTTCCATGCTGTTCTTGCCCCATCCATGACTCCAAGCCATGTGAAGGAATCCCTGAGGGATTGGGAAATTTGTGATTTTTAGCAGCTTAGCCAGTGGATTAGAATTTAAAGTGGCACCAGGAACCTTCCACTTTGTCCTAATGTCTTTGGATGTAGGGTTGTAGAGCAATAATAGTGGCACATGAAAGGAGCTTTTCCCTCCATGCAAATGAGCGTAAATTTATGTTAAATTGCTGAACAACTTACTAACTGCTGACTATTAATTCAGCATTCATTCAGCACATCTGGCATTAAATAGTGTAGTAGCTCAGCTCTGTTCCTCTGTGACTATTGCTGGTCTCTGAATTTTAAATTTAGCACAGTCAGTCTGAAACATCAGCACTGAAACACTTTTCCTTTCTTTCCTCTCTGTTTGTACGAGGGGTAGCAGCTTGGAATGTGATTTTTCTAAGTGTATATGGCCTCTTTTTCATGGACAGGTAGCAGCTAACAGAGCTGAGATGTTGGGTGTGAGGTGGCTGAAATGAGTCTGACTGTCTCATTGACTGGAGAACTCGGCTCCTCCAAAGAGAAATGCCTTGCTCCCAATCCTTCTGGTGTAGCTTCCACCAAGCAATGGGCCTTTAATGTCCTGCAGCTGGAAATCTTGCAATTTGGTTTAGCAACACAATTCTAGGGAACGACCAATGTCACAAGAAGATCATATTAGCAACCAAATGTTTGTCTCGGATGGTTTTCACAAATGTATGTGTGAGAAGAGCAGGGTTGCATGTGCTGGCTCCACACTCCCATTGTGCTTGGCCTCCACATGTAGTTCTCATCTGCAGCATGGCCTATGTCCAGCAGACATTGGCTCTAAATGCACAATCTCAGGGCCATCTTTAGCATATTCACCGCCGGGGTGTATAGATCCACCCAGTGCCCCCAAATTTAGTTAATTTCGTGTGCATGGCACCATTGAGAATGACAAGCACCATCGTTGAGCCTGACAGGCACCACCGTTGTGAATGACAAGCACCGCCGCTGGCGCAGCGCATCCTTGGTAAATGAGTGCACAAAGTCGAAAGTCCTTTAGTGAAACAGTAGGTATACATTTTGGTAATACCTAGGCATATATGTATTTTGTTTTTCTAGTTTGATCAAAATTATTTATTATTTCAGAATAGGTAGATACTTAAGAGCTTAGGCAGAATTTGGTGCCCGGGTGCCCCGCACCCCTTGCACTCCCAGGTAAAGACAGCCCTGCACAATCTGGTGAAAAAATGAGAGTAAGTTGTATATTCCAAGCCAAAAAATGCATGCATGGTACAGGACACCTTTTGCTAATTGGATGGTGGGCTCGTTAGATGTTTGGCATTGTAAGGGTGCGGCGACTTCAATAAGCAGGTGTCTGCTGTTTCAGAATAGGTTTTTGCACTTGGGTGGATGTTGCGAGAGATGTGAATGAGTGTAGAAACTTCTGGCTTTTGTATGCTTGAAATACAACCAACTGTACAAAAGTAAATGTTGCATCCATTGTTCCCTAACTGTTTGCCTCTGGCCATACTGACCTGTGTTTCTGGTCATGTCTGCCTTTGGCATGTAGCCACTATGAGGGAATGTAGCCCTTTGGCTGAAAAAGATTCCCCGCTCCAGATCTAATACATTCACCCCTTTGCTTCCTCTAGAATCCAGTAGATGATGGTAGTATATGACAGACCCCAACAGATTGTAGGCTATCACCAAGGACAAGTAGGTCCTATGTTGCATTAATGCACTTAATTTGTTAATCTTTTTTCAGCTATGTCAACTGAACTTTAATTGGTGTAAGGCAGAGGTTTTCAACCTTTTTGGGTCCACAGCTCGCTTGACCAACTAAATTCTTTCTGTGGCACCCATGTGGGGCTCAAGAGCCCAGTTATGTCACCCCTTGCCGGCAGAGCTTGCAACCCCTTTTCAAACAACCTCCCTTGTGGCGTGTTCCCTCATCCTCCTCTCCTCTTCCTTCTCCTTGGGAGTCCTCTGGGCAGTTGCTGCTGCTGCCCCTGGTCTCTGAGCTGCCCCCCACTGCCCCAAAGAGAGGTTCCTCCTCATGCTGCCCCACAGGGGCCTGGGAAGCACCCCTTGGCCACCCCCAGAGGCACCATTCACCTGGGGAGCTTGTAGCCAGGGCTGCTGCAACAAACAACTGTGGAAGCCTTTGGGAGGCAGAGATGCAAGAGAGCATCAACGGAGGGAGGGGAAGGAAAGAGGGATGGAGCCCAGTGTTGCCTATGGCACCCTGACTGTCATTCAAGGCACCCCAGGTTGCCACAGCACACTGTTTGAAAACCACTGGTGTAAGGCAAGTAATGTTTGTGCCCAGTGGCTACTGTGGGTATGGGTTAGAGCAGGCTTCCCCAAACTGCGGCCCTCCAGATGTTTTGGCCTACAACTCCCATGATCCCTAGCTAACAGGACCAGTGGTCAGGGATGATGGGAATTGTAGTCCAAAACATCTGGAGGGCTGAAGTTTGGGGATGCCTGGGTTAGAGCAAAGCTGAAATTTCTCCGAAGACATTTTCTTGAGAAATTTGCTCAGATCTCCTATTTTCTCACCATCTTTTTATTTTATTTTATGGTGACTGTCACACACACATTGCCCAATGCCATTGTGGAGGATATAGAATAGTGGACAGACTGTCAAGAAAGTTGCAATAGCAGAAGGGAAGGGAAGGGGACAGGAAAATACCAGGAAAAAAGAAAGAAGCCATGCTACTTCCACTGTTGATGCTACTTTCCTGCTACAACTTTTGCCTTCTGTCGCTCATCTTGATAATCAAGAAGGGATTTGTTGCATTCCTTGCATTTCTCACAAAATAATAATAATAATAATAATAATAATAATAATAATAATAATAATAGAACTACAGCAGAAAGTAATTCCAAGATATTAAACCTATACATTTTCTGTGTGTATTACAGGCACGGGATATTGTTTAAATTGTGCCTGAAATATGAATGTCAAATGCATGAATTCTCTAGTCCTGTACTGCTCTGCCAACAATGTGGGCAACCGCTTTCTATTGTCAGCCTCTGTGCCTAATTTTATTTGCCAAACCTGGAAAATTACCCCTTCTGTTATTCATCGAGTTTGAAGGGGGAGGGGAGTCTACTGACTGTTCGATGCTACTTTGAAAGATGTATTTTTCAAAAATAAAAATCAATCAATTATTTTGCACCAAGGCACGGGAATAAAAGAAATGATATTCAAACCTGTTTACTGCTTCATAAGAACATTCATTTCACTGAGAGCAGCAATAAATCTGCTGGAGGTGGGTGCTTGTGGAACGGGAATAGCTGGCTCGCCATTAGTTGTGCTTTTTGAGAGATGTGACCACAGGCCAATGAAATGGCAGAGCTAATATACTACTCATCATGCCAGCAAATATGCAGGCCTCTAGGCTGAAGGACAAGAAGCTGAGTTTGGTTTCTCTTTAATTTTCCAGAGCAATTAATAATGCCTTTTGGTTTTTTTTCATAGATGGAACTGAGCATGTAGAAGGGGATGGGAACGGTGGATCAATGCTGATTTAATTTTCAGATCCACTTCAAATACTAACCAGCAATAAGACAGTTGGAATACTTTGGGGGATAAATTATAGAGAAATTATAGAGAATTACAGCGAGTGTTTCTGTGTGTGTTTTCGTGGCAGTGAAAGGACACTGAAAGGAAAATCTGGAGATCAGAGCTTTAATGCTTATGTCAGGGCTGCAAAAATGGTCCATCTCTCTGTACCTGGGGGCTGTGTAACAGAATTGTTTCATTTGTCTCTTTCCTCTACCTGTCAATGGGAATTCCCTGCAAGGGGTGAACACAGTATTTGTGTGTTGCAAACATAAAAACACATTGGGGTTGGTGATATGTGGGAAAACAGTATCCCCATGTAGAGCTGTGTCGTTGCAATAGGGAATTTTTGTGTGTGTTATATTTAGCAAAGCATTAAGTGTCGCTTTACATATGTACAATTAATAGTCTGTCACAACCATTTCCACTAGAAAATGCATAATAATAATAATAATAATAATAATAATAATAATAACAATAATAATAATTTATTATTTATACCCCGCCCATCTGGCTGGGTTTCCCCAGCCACTCTGGGCGGCTTTCAACAGAACATTAAAATACAACAATCTATTAAACATTAAAAGCCTCCCTAAACAGGGCTGCCTTCAGATGTCTTCTAAAGGTCTGGTAGTTGTTGTTTTCTTTGACATCTGAAGGGAGGGCGTTCCACAGGGCGGGAGCCACTACCGAGAAGGCCCTCTGCCTGGTTCCCTGTAACTTGGCTTCTCGTAGTGAGGGAACCGCCAGAAGGCCCTCGGCACTGGACCTCAGTGTCCGGGCTGACCGATGGGGGTGGAGACGCTCCTTCAGGTATACTGGACCGAAGCCATTTAGGGCTTTAAAGGTCAGCACCAACACTTTGAATTGTGCTCGGAAACGTACTGGGAGCCAGTGTAGGTCTTTCAAGACCGGTGTTATGTGGTCTCGGCGGCCGCTCCCAGTCACCAGTCTAGCTGCTGCATTCTGGATTAATCGTAGTTTCCGGGTCACCTTCAAAGGTAGCCCCACGTAGAGCGCATTGCAGTAGTCCAAGCGGGAGATAACTAGAGCATGCACCACTCTGGCAAGACAGTCCGCGGGCAGGTAGGGTCTCAGCCTGCGTACCAGATGGAGCTGGCATGTCTTTATGACTTTCTCATAGTGCCAAAGGGCTGAACTACATGTTACACGCCAAACATGGGATTCCAAATTCCAGTTTCTGCCAACTGTGTAAAGTAGAGAATAGGTAGGGAGATTCCTAGAGGAGAAATGGTGGGAATGAGGGATGGCACATAAGCTTTTCCAGATGGATGATTCATCTCCAACTTCTTATCATAGAGATGTTTTTTCCGTCCATGCCAAGGAGATACACCTAAGAATTTGTACAAATAATGAGATGTGTGTGAGGAGCAGCAAGAGTTACATAATAAAAGTGTTGGGGGTTAAAGCACCCCCCCACCTGCCCACTATATCTCCGCTGCAAATATCCTCTCTGATCCAGGTTTTTCCGCAAGCACATCCTCTGACACAGGTTTCTCCATTGCCATTCTAGTGGACCAGATATAATTTGAAACTGGAGGAACAGACCTACTAAGCTTGACACCAAAGAGAATTTCCACCACCATGACATTATGTAAAACAGCAGAATATTGTGTGATATATTCTGCCAGACATAATCTGAAATAATCGTCTGAAGTTGTGGAGTGCCAATTTCCGAACTGGAGGAGCTAAAATATGTAGGCTTTCATGGGAGGAGGTGGCACCCCTATTCCCATGCATGCCTCCATATGCAGACTTCTATGTATGTAGGTTCCTTCTTTTCTGATGTCCATAGTGAATGTTGGGAGGTGGGGAGTCAAATGACTTCAGGATTATTGCCATGGATGTTTTCAACATGTGGAGCCTCTTCATGATATTATAAGCTCAAGGGGACTAAGCATGCCATGCTAGCAACACAGTTTCAAATTCATCAACATTGTAGTTCAGATTTCACCTAAAATACACATTTCTGCATGTTATTTTGCTTAATACACATATTTCCGCAAGCAATTTTCCCTAACAGAACATAGACAAATAGATTTTCATGCCAACTGCTCCTGGATAAATGCGTTTCTGTATACATTATTGGGCTGGAAACTGCATCACAAAATTCAGAGAAGTGCTGATTGAACAGGATACCTGTGTTTTGCTTTGCAGTTTGGAGGTGTAAATTCAGTAGGTTTGCAAACAAAGGCAAACAAAGGCAAACAGAGGCAAATTTCTTTCCCGTTCATCCCTAGCAGAAGATGCAGACTACATGTGCAAAACTTGTGATTTTCTGTGCAAAGCACTCAGGGCTGGCAAGGTGAGGCAACCACCTCAGGGGCAGCATTCTGTTGTTGTTGCTGCTGCTGCGCTCCTCCCTTGTTCCCAATGTAGAGCTGCCCCCCTCTTTGTTCCTGGTATAGGTCTTCAGTCACCCCTTCTTCCCTGACAGGGGGACATTTTGTGCTTTGCCTCAGGTGCCAAAATGTATTGGACCATCCCTGCAAACCATGTCCTTCCACTTTTTAGCCCATGGCTAGCTACCACCACTTTTTCTTGCACGCGGTATAATCAAGACATTTATTAAGTCCCAGGGTGGAGGGAATGAGGCAAGATCCTCCAGTATCTCACTAGTATGTCACAACTGGCTTACTGTGTCACTAGCAGTGGAGACAGCAGCCACAGAAGTTGATGCAGCAGTCAGGCAACTCCAGGAGTAGGTCTGAACATTGGAGCCAACTCCTAGGGGCTGAGGACCCTTTGTATCCCCCAATAAAATATTTGAGGGGGGCCCAAAGGTGATGGGCATTGCCATTCAAATGGTATGCATGTACCGTGTCTTGTGATCAATTGTGTGGGGTGGAGCTTACATGGACTCGCCCAGTATTTTATTCAGGTTGGCTCCCCTGGGTCTCAGTTACAACTAACTTTGGCTGGAATGTCCCCAAATACATTTAAATGGAAGTAGATTACATATTCAGCTGCAAGTCACTATTAAGGGGGAAATGACACGAATCATGATATCTTTGATTACTGGCTGAGGGGGGTTGGAAACAGCATAGTTTAGAAAGCTCTGCTTCATGAAAATCTTCCTGAGAGCAGGAAGCTACAAGGGCAGATGGAGGGCTGACTAGAACCTTTCCTCTTATTAAGCTACTTTTCTTATGGGATGGAGTTTTGGATTTTATTTTATTTTTTAACTGGGGGGGTATTTTTAAATTACACCCCTTATGTAATGTGGCATCTTTCTGTACCTGTGGATGCTCTCTCTCTCTCTCTCTCTCTCTCTCTCTCTCTCTCTCTCTCTCTCCATCTGCACTCTTAAGTGATACAATCTACTAAATTTCCTCAGGACTTTATACCACACTTTTGGCTACATGGGTAGTCCAAGTCCCATTGATCACTTAGAAAAAAAAGATGAAATGTTGAATGGTGCACCTGTGACTTAGCCCAATATTCTGCCTCTCTGAGAGGAGAGATTACTAAGCTTGAAAATAGCCTTTTATGTAGCCTGTCTAGAATAACATGATAAGAATATTGATAGAAAAAGAATCACCTTAGCAAAAAAAATTCAGTGACATTCAAAGAGCATTCTATAAATGTCAAGGCAGACACATTCTTCTTCTTCTTTTTAAAAAAGTATTTGCTGGGATTCCTTCCACCCCTCACCCACAATTTAGCCACCATCAGATTATCATCAGCACAATAGTTGCATATAGCTGTTCGACACCTTGCAGTGATAGAAATCCTGTTTGGCTGCATGACAGCTGATCACCATGCCTCTCGGTCAAATTGTTCAAGCTCCTCCCTAGATTTGGTCCTATGCTTGTTTGAAAACAAAGTGCTTTGTTTCTTAGTTTGTTAAAAATGCACTTCTCATATGTTTACTTTTCCATATATGTGTACATGAAGGGATATATTGCTAGATAAGGCTCCCAACCCCAGAGAATAAATTAATTCACTATCCAGAAGACATTTTCTGTTACAACTTCATGGCATTTATGAGATGCATTGTATTAACCCTGTCAGGTTAATAAGGTCTTCTATGTTGATGTTGGAATTGGAAGCATTTAAACTTTATACAGTACTGTATTTCGAAAACTGCAACCCCCAAGTCTCTTTCAATTTTTATTTTTTATATAAAGAAACAGTAAAACTCATCTTCTTTAAATTCAGTGGATATGCCATGTAATAAAGATTCTTCAGAAGTTTCTGGAATAGTTTGGCTGAGTCCGTTTTGATCATGGTTCAAGTATCCATAGATATAGTCACCATGTCCTGGAAGTGACTCACAGTGATTGAAAACTGCCGACGCAATCATGGAAATAAATACTTCAGCTCCAGTTCATACATGACTTTCTATGTGGTAGGGGTGGAGAACCCTTTTTGATGTGATGTATTATGATGTCAGATGATTGACAAATCCTAAACATCGGTCAAAATCCCTTGCACTTGGGAAGAACCACAGTGCAGGGGGCATTGCCAGACTTATGCTTTGAAAGCCCCTCCACTCCTTGAAACTTCTGATTTTTGGACTTTTTAAAAAAAAATGTCTGCTTCAAAGCAGTTGCTTCAAAGAGCAGACCTGGGAGGAAAAAACTGAAAGAAAGCCATTTCCCCTCCCTTGAGCAAGGCATGCTCTGACTGCCCATCAGTTGACAGACAATTGAGAACATGCCTTGATCCAGCAAAAGAGCAACCAGGAGCACACTATAAGTAATATAACAACAACAACAATTTATTTATGCCCCGCCCATCTGGCTGGGTTTCCCCAGCTCCCAATTGTTCCGTTAAAGCCCTGCTCCCTCACGTGATGTCATGGATATTTCCCCCTCCCCGCTCTATGGGGAGTGGCCATAGTTAAGTAGTAGGACACATGCAGAGAGTCCTGGGTTGAGTCATCTTTGCTAGTGGGAGTGGAACAGAGCCTTGCTCTGAGATTTTGAAAAGATGTTTCTAGTCGGAGTGGACCATAAAGGTAAAAAAAGGTAAAGGACCCCATGACAGTTAAGTCCAGTCAAAGGAAACAATGGTGTTGCGGCACTCATCTCGCTTTCAGTCCAAGGGAGCAAGCGTTTGTCCACAGACAGCTTTCCAGGTCATGTGGCCAGCATGACTAAACTGCTTCTAGCACAATGGGACACCGGGACGGAAACCATAATGAACAGGAAACGCCATTTACCTTCCTGCCGCAGCGGTACCTATTTATCTACTTGCGCTGGTGTGCTTTCAAACTGCTAGGTTGGCAGGAGCTGGGACAGAGCAACAGGAGCTCACCCCGCCACAGGGATTCGAACCACCGACCTTCTGATCAGCAAGCCCAAGAGGCTCAGTGGTTTAGACCACAGCGCCACCTGCATCTGTCCCACTGCCAAGCTGGTTCAATAATCTGAATGCACTCCTGGAGGCACTGGGGTAGTCTTGCATGTATTTCATGAGAATATCTACATTACAAGATTTATCATTTGTTTCAATGTGCTACTTATACTGTGCTTGGTTTTGCTGTTATCTGTTTTGCTTACGTGCTGCTCTTCCTCACCACTTACATATTGTTCCCAAGAGGTCCCTTGTCCAGTCACTCATCTGGGCCAGCTCCAACAGCTTCAACACCTGAGCAATATAACATGTCCTGGAAATTTCTGTAGCTCAGTCATAAAGCATTTATTTGGCAACACCACAGGAAACAAATCTGTACGTTTGCAAGGGCAACAATTAATGTGCGCAGCTTCACCTTTCACTCTTGTTAAATCAACTAGAATCCTTTAGAATTATTAGACTTCCATTGCTTACCCACTTTAAGTTGTACAAATGATAGGGCTCTTTTAATATAAAAGGAAAGCTCAAATCTTGTCAATGGCTTCCCTTGTTTTATAAGACCAAACTTGGTTTATGTCTGCAATGCGTTGAAAAATTGGTACTCGCCTCCTTTTTTGGGGGGGGGGGGTCGGCAGTGTAACAATTAGCTAATTTATCAATATTGTGATCCACACTCTTCCAGACCTCCTTGCAGACTCTTCTGTAAATGCTCCATCTTAGTGGAGATCCCTGTGATTAATGAACCAATTGTAGCTATTCTTATAAAGTACATTGTGGCACGGGGGTATATGGCATGAAAGGTCAGGAATAGCTGTACTATAACATTGATTAAAGTGCTGAAAATGAGGTATGGACAGAGCAGTGCCTCTCTCTGAAAATCTAGGAACTAGAAGGGGGTCATTAAGCTATCCTTCTTTATTTTTGCCACAGAACCATTTATTAACCCTTTTGCTCCTGATCTAAAGCCCTTTGAATTCAATAAAGAAGGGAGGCAAAACAACCCTAAAGCATTATCTTGATGAGTTCTCTCCAAGCACCCCAGGGAAGCCACCACAGTTGTGATGGTGGTTCTTTTGCCCTCTCTTTGCTTTCTTTATTCAGAAGATGAATTCAGTTCTTTGGAAATGTTGCCCAAGGTCTGTTCCATTGAAAGACTGGTTATGAGAACCAGCCAAAAAAATAAAGGAAGCCATTTTCATGATACTCAGTAATCCCCCGGCGATCTGATCCATCTGGTTTTCCTCTCTGGAATTTGTATGAATGTTACTCCTCAAATTAAATGTGAATTTTGCTTGGGGTGAAATCCAGAAACAGTCCTACTTCAGACATTTCTGTGCAAATGTTGGGAAGAGTCATAATTTTCCATAGTGGTAAGCTGGGACCTAGAATTATTTTACATATGAGGCAGGGTTTGCTAAAAATAATTACCAGCATAGTTTCCCCAGTACTCAAATTTGAAGGGTTTGCATCCATACACTGGCTGCTTTGAATGCATGCACACCCCAGTGCTGCTTCCACCTGGGTCAAACATAACACAGGTATAGCTGCTTTTTATGCATCAAGCATCTCATTTAAATTGGCTCCTGACCTTTACTATACATAGGACAAGCTACATAGAACAGCTGCCTTTGTACTGCCTTCCAAAGGCACAACCTTGCTTGTTTTACTTGCTTAAGACGTTCACTCTTTGTTAACAATATCATTAGAGAGCCTAGACAGAGAAATATCTTAACCAATCACTTCTGCCCAAACCCTTAATTGCTTTACAAAGTCGCTAGAGACATTCTTGCCTAGAAACCTGTGGCAACACTTTACATCAGGAATGGGCTGTTGCTGCTGTTGGAGGCCACATTGTCTGAGGGTTAACTTGTTGGGGGCTGCACTCCAGACATGAGAGAGGCCCAGAGCCAAAAGTGGATTGTTTTCATCCTCCATCCTCCTGCATATTTTAATGCCACCTATCTTTCTCTATTTTGGTTTCTGAAGAAGTGTGCATGCACACGAAAGCTCATACCAAGAACAAACTTAGTTGGTCTCTAAGGTGCTACTGGAAGGATTTATTATTATTATTATGTTTTGACTATGGCAGGCCAACACGGCTACCTACCTGTAATTGGTTTTCCTTGGCACTCAAGAAAAATTGGGCCACGGGCTGTGTGAAATTAAGCTGAGTGTTCCCTGCAGCTCCAGGGCAACAGGTTTCCCACCTCTCTACTACAAGAAAGTCTCATGGCATTGTCTCTTCTGCCTCTATCCTTTGCTCTGAAGAGGCCTTGAATACTTCTTCTTGCATTACTGCAACTACTACCACCAATACTATCAGAGAACAGGATACCTGAAAGATAACATTACCCCTTGTATATTCAATTGACCAATACACCAACAAAACAACCATGCGGTAATTGCTACAAAATGTTGTCTAAAGGAGAAAAGTTCAGGGGGGAAGACACAGCGACTGCAGACTTGGCCTTACTCAATAATAATAATAATAATAATAATAATAATAATAATAATAAAACTCCCAGGATGTCCTGGAATGAGTTATATCAATTTGTCCAATAAGCTAATAGGCTGGTAGTTATAATCTGGGGGTTATGTTTACCACCTTTCTTGTGAATTGGAATTATTATACTCTGCATCCAGCCCATGGGAAAAGTGCCAGTACAGTTTATGTAAGAAAATAATTCTGCTAGGAGAGGAGACCACCAATCAGAGTTGTTCTTAGAAACCTCTGAAGGGATCGTGCACTCTCTAGGAGCTTTATCATTCACTAAAGCATCTATGAGATCCCTTACTTCTTGTTCTGAAATGGGGGGCCATTCTGTGTAACGGCGTTAACCAGTCCTGAGTAATAGTTGGTCCATTAGGACTGCTGTTCAATGATTTTACTGAAGTAAATACACCAAGGACTCCGCTATACAGCTGCAAATAAAACATTTTAAGTGTGTTATAAGTGCAATATACAATGTGACACTAGATGGCGATTGCGAGCCTTACCTTATGGAAAATTCAATGTATCTTTAAAAACGTTTTTTAAAAAAGCATTTTCAGAACGGTTTTTATATGTTTGTAGATTCCACCCAAGTATTAGCCAAGATGCAAAGCATCTAACATAGGATTAAAACCTGTGTCTGAGATCAAATTCCAGAAATGTTTATAATTTCTATCCAAGGCTGCCATTCCCAACTTTTCCACCTAGTAATCATGAATGACCTCCCCTCCCCCCCTTAGTAGTTCCTTATAATTTGAACGATAAAGAGACAAAATTTCCAGATTAGCTGTTAATCTAAACCTGTCTCATCAGCATTGAACTCCATGTACACTGCCATGATATATTTGGAAAGTGAGTGAAATATAATGATTAATCAATGCTGAATCCTAACAAATTAAAGACAATGAAGTCTCCAGTGGTGGCTTTGCTTTTTATTTTTATCCCATTTTTACCCTTTCCCTATTGATGTCTGTCTGTTTGGGGTGAATACTGTTTTGCTTGGTACAGAATCCAGTTTCTAACAATCCTTGTTACTTGCTAATGATTAAGTGTTTGACCTGAGGTTCAGCGAACAGAGAACCTAATTTTTAGCTCTTGTTTCCTCTTAATTTCAGCTGTGTAGGGTTTGTTCCATCCCCTGGTTATTAGACACTGTCTGAACTAAGGAGAGCTGTGTTCCAGGGTTTGGGGAGGCAAGTTTTTGATTGAAATGATGGTTAAATCTGTAAGGTCGTGAAAGGCAAAAGAGAAGGGGAGAAAATCAGAGTTTTAAAATACCGATAAACGCCTCCAACACAGGGAGGGTGTTTCATACCGTTCACTGGTTTAAATTTCAGAACACTTTAGAAATCTAACTTTATTGCAGCATAAGGATTTTGTTAGATATAGTTGACTACACTGGTTATGTCAGTACAGGCAGGTAGAAAGTCATCTTTAATGCTGGTATTTTCAGTGTAAAATGAATGGAATGAACCAATTCATTGCCTTTCTCATGCAAGGGATTTAGAGCAAATCAAGCAAATCTGAGTAGCATATATACTTCAATTCTTCTCCTTCCCTGATCTGCACGAATGGGGGAAAGAATCTTTTTTCCCCCCTTTTCGTTATTTGCTTGTACAAGTTTGCAATGAAGATGTTCTTTTTAAGGCTGCTTTGGTACTGTACTGTGAAATGCCAAGATCTGCTGGAGAGCACAAGCTGTTGCGTACGGAGCAGATGGCTGGAACTCTGCTAATAAACAAGCATTAACCTGGTACCTGTTGGTGCATCTGGATATAAATCCGTAAGAGGCTGCAGCTGGCAGCAGGGATAAAGAACTAATGATGAGCCTAAGACTGAAGAAAAAGGCAGAGAGGGGAGGGAAAGAACAGGGAAGCTGGGAAAGTGACACTTAAAATATTAGAGCTTTGTGTGTTTCGCTTTTCAGATCAGAAGCTGCCCTTTCAACAACGTAGGTTTTCCCCTCCATCCAAATACAAAGCAACCAAAATCAATATGAACCCGGGGTGGGGTGGGGGACAATTGGAAAATTCAGGGCTTGGAGAAAGAGGGAAGTCAATTTCCTGTTTGTGCCAGTACAAACTAGATGGTAGCATGGCTCCCAATTAAAGGCTCTTATGAGCAAAGAAAAACCATCCTCGGAGGTGGCTTTCCTGTCTTTCTGAGCACAACTCATTTTTCTGCCCAACCAGACTTCACAGGGAGTAGGTAATGAGCACTGGATGGGATTGTGCCATTCAGTTGCTCCTAGGGATGGGACTTGCTGCTTGTCTGTGCTTGTTTCACGCTAATGGTTCTTGTCATACTGGCCTGGTTTGTGCTGATACTTAGGTGCAGGCTTGGCCCCATAGCAGGTATCTCAACTATGAATTCAGCTATACTTTTGAGTTTCAGCCTATCAAGCCAAAAACATCCATATTAGCTCGATATTGAAGTTAAAACTTGTGTAAAAGTTTGCATTTGAATAGCAGAGAAGTTTGCATTAAGCAAGCGTTTCCATCTCTGGGATCGAAGAGAGAAGTTCCTGGACTGTGTCAAAGGACTTAAAGGACTGAACCGCATTGCCTGCTAGTTGAATGCAGTGTGTTACTCCAATACAAATCATCTGTCCCTGAGGCACACAAGAAAATCACAGAATAGTATGTTTTCCTTTTAAAAAAACCCCCCTCTTTCCATTTTGTATATTTTATGATATGCTTTAAAGCTGCTAATATCCCCCGCACAACAAAAATAATAATTGCTTTGCCATTTCCACCTCCATTTGGTATTCTACATAATTCTTTACACCCTTCCTTTACACTCTTCATTTCAACCAGCCACCTCATGACCAGATCCTGTCTTTGCCTGCTGTGCACAGACTTCTAAACAATGTTCATTGTTCTTCAACTTAGCCTTTTCTTGTTTGAGAGGATTACCTAAAACACCTCCATGGATAGGCAAACTAAGGCCTGTGGGCCAGATGCGGCCCAATTGCCTTCTCAATCCGGCCCACAGACGGTCTGGGAATCAGTGTGTTTTTACATGAGTAGAATGTGTCCTTTTATTTAAAATGCATCTCTGGGTTATTTGCGGGGCCTGCCTGGTGTTTTTTTACCTGAGTAGAATGTGTGCTTTTCTTTAAAATGCATCTCTGGTTTATTTGTGGGGCATAGGAATTCATTCATTTTAATTTTCAAAATATAGTCCAGCCCCCCACAAGGTCTGAGGGACAGTGGACTGGCCCCCTGCTGAAAAAGTTTGCTGACCCCTCACCTACACCATTCTACCTACTCAGAGATGGACACTTAAATCCATTTGGTTGAGTCATCCAGGCATTTCATGTTACAATATAATGAACTAAGTATTTTTTGTAGAATTAGAATTTTAAACAAATACTATATTTGGAGACAAGCAAGAATCTAAACAAAGGTAAATGGCCATCACTATCTGACTTGACAACCAGCTTTAATGCTAGTCTAACATAATTATTAGTTTACATTGCTGCACTGTAAAAGAAAGAAATGGCATAATAGAATCATCTGGCTTGCCTTTACATTTTATTGACAAATACAAAATATAATATATATATATATATATATATATAAACAATAAGCTTAAAAGTAAGCCAGCATTTAATTATCCTTGACCTTTCCTGAAAAAAACCCCCCATCAACTTCCTAAAAACAAGTATTCAGTTAGTAACTGAATAATTTCTAAAGAAAATCTTAAACATTCAGAATAATACAAATCATTTCCAATTTAGCATAAGAATATGGGTAATGGGTAATGAGAGAAAATGGCAAACATTGCTGCCAAGGAAATAAATGCATGGCATGACATATTCATATTCAATTCAATATTGTTTATTTGTTCTTTTTTCTTCTTTTGGCAATACATGCTGCTGTTTTCTGATAGGAGTGAGGAGAAACTGCCTTTAAAAATAAAATAAAAAGGTATCCTGTACGTTTGCTGTGTAAGGCCAATGCAGGGCACAGAGTCATCACCTAAATATGACAGACAGAGTGACCAGACAGTTCCAATAAACAAAAACAATGTCAGTGACAGGAGCAGAGTTTCAAGCTTAAACCTGGAGACAGGACAAAGATAAGAAGTTAGGGGTGAAAGTTTATCAAAAGATCAGTGTGGAAGACTGCTTTCTCATATGTCAGGTCGGAGATTGGTTCTTGAGCAGGGGTATGGGTTTGGAATCACTTGATGGAAGATAATATCTCCCTTCGGGACTCTAGATTGGCAATCAATAAGTGTCATTGGACAGCTTCACTGCATCAGGAAGGAAGTGGTCTAGATATTCTGGAGGCCCCACATCTCTTGGATAGGAAATAACAGTCATTCTTGTGACCTATGAATGGAGGACAGCCATGGTGGGTTTGCATCCTTGAGTCAAGGCATCAGGACCACACTTCAAAAGGCGAGAGCTCTTCTTCCATAGAAACCCAGCTGAATCTGATGAGAAAGAGAGCTGGAGTCTCTGCAGCATGCTGATGGCACTTTGTGCTAAATCCCCAAATGGCCGCCTATGTTTAGAACATGTTGTGTTCAAAATGAAATGTGTGCAAAACTAAATGTTAACAGTTATGGTCAACACCAGCTGGTGAGACAAGGCAATGAGTGGGTAGAGATCTCCACTGAGTCATGAGTAAGAGGGACAAGAATCCTCTTCCATCCTTGGGGAGGAGCAGAATGCAAGTGTTACAATAGTACAGTGGTACCTCTAGTTACGTACTTAGTTCGTTCCGGAGGTCCGTTCTTAACCTGAAAACGTTCTTAACCTGAAGCACCACTTTAGCTAATGGGTCCTCCCGCTGCTGCTGTGCCACCGTTGCCCGATTTCTGTTCTCATCCTGAAGCAAAGTTCTTAACCCGAGGTAATATTTCTGGGTTAGCAGAGTCTGTAACCTGAAGCGTTTGTAACCTGAGGTACCACTGTACGTTAATATGCAGAGCAATCCAAACTAAAGGAAGCCAGTGAAAAATATGCTGGAGTAAATTATGCCTCCAACTTTGCAAATTACTCCACCATGCCAGTGTGGTGTAGTGGTTAAGAGTGGTAGATTCGTAATCTGGGGAACCGGGTTCACGTCTCCGCTCCTCCACATGCAGCTGCATGCACCTTGGGCTTGTCACACTTCTCTGAAGTCTCTCAGCCTCACTCACCTCACAGAGTGTTTGTTGTGGAGGAGGAAGGGAAAGGAGAATGTTAGCTGCTTTGAGACTCCTTCGGGTAGTGATAAAGCGGGATATCAAATCCAAATTCCTTCTCCTCTTCTTCTTCTTAAAATAGAGTTTGACTTGTTGTTGTTGTTGTTGTTGTTGTTGTTGTTGTTGTTGTTTAGTCGTTTAGTCGTGTCCGACTCTTTCATGACCCCATGGACCAGAGCACACCAGGCACTCCTGTCTTCCACTGCCTCCCGCAGTTTGGTCAGACTCATGCTGGTAGACATGAGTTTGACTTACATCACCCTTTTGGTTAGTGTAACTTCCTCTGGCTCACTAGGTCATAGCAGGGTTCAGAATAGGGATAGATCTCCCCCTGCCCTGCCCCTGCAATGCCCCATTTTGCATCAGGGACTGGCAAGATGCTAACAAGTGTGCACCAGGGGCAGCGGAGCTGGAATCTGACTTGGGAGATAGGGGCAGTGGTTTGTGGGGACCCATACCAGCCAGGAGGCAAGAATCAGAAGCAGGGGGAACTTCATAGCTGAAGGGTGGAGCACAGGATGGGACGGAAGATAAGAAGGAAGAGTCAGGTCAGGCAAGTGAAGGGCTAGGTGCTTCCTCACCCTCTCCTGCACCACTGCCTCCCAGAACCAGGAGAGGATTGAAAAGGGAGTAGAGGAAATTTCCACACATGCACAGTCTCTGCCTGTGTGCATGCAGCCCGTCAGGGGAAGGTACGTAAACTGATCAGGGTGGGGGGGAGTGGTCCTCTGTTGCTGCAACTGCTCCATAGAGTACAGACCTGGGAATAACTGCCTAGCCATTAGATTGGTGTACATAGATATCCAGAGCAGCAGAAGTGACTAAGTGTTATTTTTGACAAAAAAACAACTATCTGCTGTGAGCATTGCTTTGGCTGTGACATTTTGGGGACTTAAAGAATTGAGCTAGGATGGAGATCAGCTGGAGACCTGCCTATTCCAAACTAGGCTCCTGCTGGCAGATACTGGGTTTTGATTGCTCCCTGATTTGACATTTATGTCCTCATATAATGTACTGTATAATGTAATGTACCATATAATCTATGACTGTGGGCTTCACAAGAATGTTGTAGTCATGGTTGGGAAGTATGTGAAGATATTTTGGTTCTTAATCCCTTTTATGTATTCCAGTGAAGCAAGAAACACCAGTATAGGTGGAGAATGGCTTGCATATTTATCTGCCCCAGTTCTGCTATCAGGAGATACTCTTATTATGAGTCTTTTCGAGCAGAAATAAAGTAGAATCCAGTTGAATGCAAAGAATCTGGTAATGGGGTAAAAAAATATATCACAGATTCAACTGTGTGCAGGTTAGGAGCAGAGTACATGGGGGGGGGGGAAAGGAAATGCAAATTTCATTTGTTCCCGAGTAGAAAGCCATTTTTGGTGATAGTAAAACTTTAGAAAATAAAGTCAAACTTTTTTTTTTAAAGCACTGCAGACAAAAGCCAGGAGGGAAAAACAAAAACAAACAACAGAATGGCAAATGCACTTTTTGGGAAATGAGACAGGGAAGTAAGTACTGGTAACTTCTTTAAGAAATAGAAGGTTGCACAAAATGACATAGAGCTGAGCCAGACTAATTGACTGTGAAATGATTTCCCAAACACTGTGTTAGAAACATATGATAGCCTGTCTCCTTAAATAGTTTTACAAAGAACACAATTGTGGCAAGCGTAAAAAAAGGCACAATGGGACAGTATTGTCATGGGACATTTGGATTTGATCTTTAAGGCAGGGATGGATAACCTGTGGCTCTCTAGATGTGATTGGACACCAACTCCCATTATACCTGACTCTGTTGGTCATGCTGTCTGGGGCTGATGGGAGTTGGAGGCCAACAAAATCTGGAGGATCAGAGGTTACACTACCCTGCTGTAAGCTGCAGTGAGTTTTCCTGGGTATAGATGCAAAGGCTCCTTTCCCGGAGAGTCATGTAGTGAACATGATGACATAATGGTAGCAATTGACTGTATAATGACATCACAGAAAGCAAATGGCATCATCAGAGAGTGAGGGCAATGATTCCTGCATTAATCACCTTGATTGCCTTGGTCAATTGGATCTCCAATGGCTATCCTTCAGCATGGATGAGTACTTTCACCCATAATCTCCTGAGGAACATGAACAGGCTTGCAAGAAAATTTCCCTTCTTTCATTTCAGGTGAACTTGCCTTGGAGGTGGGGCTGCTCCTTTAATAGCTGCCGAGATTCAATAATTTATAACTATGAGGTCGTGCAATGTTGTGTTGCTCTTTCAAGTGTAAGGGCACACACTTTCAAGGGAAAATAGAGCCAACAGGAAAAACCTATTTGTAGGAACAATTAATAATGAATTATTCTGGTTTTTTGGGGATTAGACGGATGCCAATTGAGAGAAGGACTCACTTTTCTCCGAATGACACAGCAGACTCATTGCAAACAGGAAATCCATATAAGCTTAGAATGTCTGGCATTGTTTTAAATATAATAATATTATACCGTTTTCATATTGCATTTCATCCAAGACCCCAGAGTAGCTTACAATAGACTAAAAAGAAAACAATATACACACATACCAATAAAACAATGACAGAGCAGATTGCTAAAGCCCAAGTATACATCAAATGCCAATAACTAACACAGGAGCACTTTTTTTAAAAAAGAAAAAAACCCTAAACACCCATATCACCCAGATCGCAATGAATGTGTTTTTCATGTATGGCAAAAGTTCACTACAAATTATGTTTGACATAATTCAAGGGATAGAGCAGGCTTTCTCAAACTTGGCCCTCCAGATATTTTGAGACTACAATTCCCATCATCCCTGATCACTGGTCCTGCTAGCTAGGGATCATGGGAGTTGTAGGCCAAAAACATCTGGAGGGCCGAATTTGAGGAAGCCTGGAATAGAGTCACCACAGAGAAGGCCCCACCAGTGGCATAGCATGGGTTGCCAGCACATGAGGCCATGTGGATGGGGGTGGAAGGGATGGAAATGGATGGAGTATGTCTGCACATTTGACTGCCTAATGGCATCCACGTCACCCAGGAGATTGCAGCCACAGAGATAAGAAAAGAAGAGAAGAGAAGAGTTGTTCTGTTGCTCGGAGAGGCCAGTTCCTGGTTCACATCGAGGATCCATTTTCAACAAGGGCACATCTGTATTGAGGCAGCACCAAGTGTTGAAATTTTGCGCCCCTAACAATTCTGCACCCGGACAAATTTGTCCTGATCTAAGCGAGCTTTGTATAGATTTTGAATCCAAAGGTTGCATGCACAATATACAATGCAAGCAAAGAATATGTCAACGTCACATGTGATGTTTCTATTCTTGCATGTCCACATGTCCACATATTTGATCCCCTTCCGTGAGTTACTAATGATTGTCTGGGGACATCTTGTAAACAAATGCTTTTGTCAGTACATTGTGGCATCAAGGCTCAACAGACCATGCTTTATTGGCCAATTAATACATTTTTGGGTTTCATTGTGTGACCAAGTGCATTTAGCCAATAGAGGTATATATTAACAGCCCAATAAAACATACCCTAGAGTTTCCTCCTGCTATTAAACTGAAGCTTAAAGAACCTTAGTTTATCTGCTGAAAATGTCTTTTTTAAACAGCCTGAAAGCTTCAGGTGGTTCACTGATTTTAAACTGATTTTTCTCATTTCATTTTAATTAAAATGCGCCTCATTATGTCATTTTACAATGGGTTAAATACTGTTAAAAGATATGCAATAAATGTCTTTGTTCCTGTAATGACTTCCATTGCCTTAAAAGAAAAGAAAAGATCATAAGTAGTCCAAGGTTGCTCAGCTTTTCATTAGGCGATATTTGCAAAGGTCTTTGGCTTCTTTCTGAACAATGTCAGGCCAGTGCATTGTTCTGCTGTATTTACAGTTTGTATATAAGGCCTTATTATTTTAGAGCTTCTTGAACTGATTTTATTATTCTTAGAGTTTGGGTTTCTGTTTCATTCTGCTTTTAACATACACACCATTTTGATGGCTTCATGCTGTGATGTGGTCTATAAATTTGTTTAATAAAACAAAAACAAACCATTGGCCCCAGTGTAATGGTCTATTGAAGGACTTATGACCCAGTTGATGGCAAAACATTGCAGCAACTGTGTGTGCATTCCCACCGAGTGGTACTGGCTTATACAACTGTGTCTGCACTCAATCCCATGTAAGCTAAACTATGGCCCAGCCTTCAAAATCCCCTGGAATTCATTGTAACATTAAAAGGTAAAGGACCCCTGGATGGTTAAGTCCAGTCAAAGGCGACTATGGAGTTGTGGCGCTCATCTCGCTTTTCAGGTGTTAGTCTACAGACAGCTTTCCGGGTCATGTGGCCAGCATGGCTAAACCACTTCTGGCACAACGGGACACTGTGATGGAAGCCAGAGCGCATGGAAACGCCATTTACCTTCCCGCCGGAGGTGATACCTATTTATCTACTTGCACTGGTGTGCTTTCGAACTGCTAGGTTGGGCAGAAGCTGGATTTCATTGTAGCCAGGTACCTGCAGACATTGCCTTGTTTAAATGTTGTCCTTTAAAGTGCATGATTCCCCACCCCTTGCAGAAAGTTCAACCCTGATCTTAACTTCCTAAGGTGGGGAGGAATTTTTTTTTGGGGGGGGGAGGGTAGCTCTGCCATCTCTGAAATGCTAATGACTACCGTGGCAAACTTCAAAGGGATTGCCACCTAGGTTCAAATGTCCACTAGCTTTAGCAGTTCACAGGCAGCAAACCTGCTCGAAGGCTTGATTTAGCAGAGAAGGTAAATTAGCTCTCTCTGAAGTGCTACAGCCAGGTAGGAAGGCCACATTCTCTTTGAAGTTTGGCTACTACTCGCGTTTCTCAAGCAACTGATCTTCAAAGAGAGATGCTGGATTCCTCTTCCCTTTTTTGGCTTCTGTGTTCCGTACAGAATATCAGAAGGAGCTGGGTTGTTTGTGCTGTTTCATTGGGCATTTTGACTTTGAGAAGGGAAGTACATTTTGGGGAGTGGCGGGCTGGAAAACAGCGGTAAAGAGATGTTGATGGGGGTGCAAAAATGGTTAGGTTTTTGTTTTGTTTTGTAATGAGAGCTGTTTGTTGCGGTTACTTCTGAAAATATCTGTAACATTTGCAATGCTATCAGTTTGTATGAAAGTCGTCTCTCACACAATCCTCTTTTCCAAGCAAAGGAGACCCGTGCCTTTGAAGTGTATCGATTGACATAGGGCCTTTTCATAGAACCATAGAACTGCAGAATTGCAAGGGATCCCAAGGGGCATCTAGTCCAACCCCCAGCAATGCAGGAATCTCAGCTAAAGCATCCATGACAGAGGGCCATCCATTTATATCCATATTCAAAATGTATAACTCTTGAGCTAGTAAGAAGTATTAACATAGGTGCTCCTATGTTCACAGAACTGCATGTCACCTGAAGCTCAACATGTTGGGGTGCTACTCTGTTCTCCTGGAAGGACACCCCAGTTTTGGAACTACCTGTGTCAGTGAATCACACATGGAATTTCCTTGGCAGTAAATTTTTCAAGCACACTCAGTGGGGTGGCTTTTGTTGAATTAGGGCCAGGCCTCACAAAATGTCTGCCATACAGGGGCTGACAAACAGGTCATATAATTATTTATCTCTTTGACATCTGATGGGAGGGCATTCCAAAGGGCGTTCCACAGGGACTTGTTCATTATAAAACAACAAGTTAGTTTACAAGAAAAAAATCAATATAATAAAAACAGTCAGGTACTAAAAAGCACAAGTGCCACAGATATCTAAAAAAAAAATTCACTAGAGCTGGTACTAAAAATCAGTGTTTGCCCTAACAAATAGATATTTCTTGATGAAGCAGTGGAACACCATAATTCTAGGTACTTAATGTATCTCTAGAAGAAGGTCATTCTTCAACATGGGAATAGAGAAAATCAATCTCGCAGTATCACATAATTTGCATTTTCATGTTTCTAATAAATAGCAGGTCTGTCATATAATTAATCTTCCACAGATTCAAGACGTTCATCTCATCCACCTTATCCTAACCAATATAGACTGATCCCCCCCCAAAAAAAAGAATTGGCACAAACAGCACAAATTGATATGCATGAATCATGTGAAGTACACAGGGTGCTTCCTCTCCCAGCAAAGCAAAGCAAAGCAAAGCAAACAGGAGTTTTCAGTCCCTTATTACTGGGGAAAATCAAAAGATTTCCATCAAAGTCAGTGTTTCATAGTCTTTGCCCTGACCCATTGCAAAACACCGAATCTCTCTCTTCAAAAAATAATAACAATAATCTGAATCTTGCTAGGACTCTTACAGATCTGAATAAAGGATGGAATAAGGATAGCCAACATAAACCTAGATAATATACTTTCTTTTGAACATATTCCCCTAACCCTCATTCAGAACACTGGAAATCTTGGAGAGCGGGGAGTGGACGGGGCAGTGAACTGTATTAAAAAATCTCAAATCCTATCCTCAGACCCCAATCATATAAGTATGAGTGTCTTGTAGTGTTTACAATGTTGGGCAAAGCCAAGGGAAACCCAGGTTCAAATCCACACTCAGCCATGAAATTCGTTGATCTTGGGCTACTTACAATTTCTCAGCCTCAAATACCTTGTAGCATTGTTGTCAATAAAAAATGGAATGGGGGTAATTATTTATGTTGCTTCGAGCTCTTTAGAGGAAAAGCAGGGTATAAATGCATTCAATTAAAAAAACATTAACAACAAAACTCTTCCAATTTAACTTGATGTGTTAAAGAGCTTCTCATGTTCACACAAGCTCCAAAATGCCAGGAAATTGCAGCTCTTAAGATGCATACTTTTAAAGGATATGTTCTTCAGGCAATATTGATATGGTATGGTGTCCTTCTTTACACTTATTCCAGCGTCAGCAGTTCCTTGGCGCAGAGATAAAAGGGGCATTGAATATAATATAGTCCGACCCCATGCTTAATGCAGGAAATGAGAAACATTTCTCCTTACTCCTTCAGTACATCTCCCCCCACAGAGTTTTGGTTAGGTTTTCTTTTTGGTGGAATTAGCCAAAGAACTTGCTAATTTCAGGGGATTTCAGAACATTTGACAATCCTATCCTTTGGGTGCAAGAGAAAAAGAGGAAATTGAGTAGATAAAGCTACCCCTACATTTACCTCCCTCTGTTCCTGACTCTTGTATCTTTGAGTTGCCAAATTTTAGTGGGTGCAGCTCCTTCCCTAACAATCTGCAGCAACCAATTCATTTTTTAAAATTGGGTGGAGCTTAGAAATAAGGGTTGCAAATGTTCATTTATCCTAACCAGGCTCCTCTGTCTTTAACAACATTGCTAACTTTTACTAGCTCCTGTTTTTTTTGGTTGGCATGGGCAGGAGTTATGTTGGCTCTCATATCCTACAACCACCCAGGCTGATTTCTGCATGGTGCATGGTTCTTCGAGACACAGTATCAGGCCCAACAGGAGAATTTCTGGTCAGCTGGCAAGCGCAGCCTTTAAATATTGCAATTGGGGGGGGGGAGGAAATAGTCACACAATTGCCCACAAAATCTACTTCACACTTTTTTCCTTAAGGCTCTTCTGTACCTTCAAAAACTGATATCAAAAACCAGCCACTGTGTATCTCAGATATACTTTCCCCTTCTCTATGCTTCCCAAACTATATTTTCCCATCACTTGTGATTTCCTCTCCCCATCTCCTTTCACATCTAACTTCTACCTGTAAATTCTTCAGGATTGAGGCCTGGTAGTCTTGCCTAGCAATGGCAAATGTCCATACTTCCAGAGCTAGGATTGGGCAGAAACCATTATTTAGCAACAGCAGGTGACAACTCGGAAGCCCAATGACTTCCATAGGCCGGGGAAACAAAAGCATTTTAATAACGCTGGCAACCATGTTTCACTAGTCTTTGACAAAAGCACATACATTTTCCTTGACCTAACACAACAAAGGATTCTCCAGAATGGAGAAAAGTTTCTGGAAAAACCTCTAGCAAACTCTAAAAGCACACAGCAGTTGTTAGCATGCCAGCGTCTGTTGTCAGTTGTTTAATTTGCTCTAAATAAAACATCTCTTATCTTTTTACCTCAAATTTGGCACCTGTCACCCTCAAGCTTATCACTCCTATACTGCCAATTTTCCAAGTAGTCTACTGAAGCTGACCTTCCAAGTGTCCCTATTTTCCAGGGACAGTTCCGGATTTTCAGAAACAATCCCAGTTTCGGATTTGATCCCAGAATGTCTCACTTTTCCTTAGGATGTCCCTATTTTCATTGGAGTAATGTTGGAGGGTATGGAGTTATATAACCCCTGAGTAAAGTAGATAAGTAACTATACAACCTTTAGAAAACATCTGTATAGGAAAGTCGTTTAAAGTTTTATCATGTTTTTATATATGTTGCAAGTCACCTAGAGTGGCTGGTGTAACCCAGCCAGATGGGTGGGGTATAAATAATAAATATTATTATTATTATTATTATTATTATTATTATTTATTTATTAATATTATTATACAGGACATTCCTATTTTCATCAGATAAATGTTGGAGGGTAAGCTGAAGCATTTTTCTAACTATAAGCCATAGACCCTATGCCTCCAATTTCTTATTACAATGGCAGAATGCATTTCAGTCAAACTCACCCTTAATGGCATTACAATAATGGTACTAGAATAGCTTTTAAAAATTAAGCTGCTCACAAAAAGGTGTCCACTTGTATAAATATCATAACATTTCATTTCATGGAAGAGGAACTACAATGTGTGTTTTTTTCTTTTTTTATTTCTCTGACCTTAAACTGGTCACACAAGTATACCACTCCCACGAGCAGGACATTTCATTTTGTTTTTTCTCTTCCCGGGAACCTGCTTTTGATCATCAGAATGACTCTCACAGGCACCTTTCTGTAAAAGCACAGCAGCAGTCATGAAAACAAAGAGCAATTCAGCCTCTGACTCCCCAATGCCTCCACATGTGGGAAACTGCCAAAAAGCATGAAACACCTATGGATAAGTAAACATGATCATTATTCTCTCTGATATCTCCCGTTTCTGAGGTGGCTCCTTTAGATGGGCAGCTATTTACAATAGACAAATGCAAAGGCTTAGAAAGCCTCATATTTCACTTTCTTATATGAGCTTGGCTTCTATCTGTTTATATGTCACAGTAGAGGAAAATCAAGGAAATGAAGTGTGATTGAAAAGCAGGATGAGCTTTATATGTATGGCTGAATGACATAACCTGCAGATGAAAGGTTTTTTTTTTTTACAAGAATTCATTGAGTTGTCCTTGGATTGTTGTTTTATATTCTACCGTTTTTCAAGACTCCCATATAGGCACCCATCACCCCAACATGCCTTGGATCAGTGAAGTTACTATATATTGGGCCTTCAAATTACATCCTGAGACCATTGTTGGAATATTGGTTGGAGTGACTTCTCAACAAATTAGATGGAAATACGAATAATTCCATTCTGTAGTTAACAGGCCTCTTCCTATGCCACCTTTTGAAAGTCAGTGGCTGGGTCCAAAAGTCTCCTTCCATGTGTACATCCTGTCTCACCCTGAGCTTGCAGCAATCAGTGCTGTTTCCATTCTGCTGCAGCTTGGCTTCCTCTAAACCTACATTATTCATCTCACTATCGGCTATAACCCAGACCAATGCAAATAATTATTATAATTACAATGGAAGGCAAATGTCAAGAACAATGCAGAAAATAATGTATTTATGTAACATCTGTGGGCTTAAGTAACAATAGTGGATAGCATTGATTTTCACATGCATGATTTCCATTTCTGACCTTGGGGAACATGCAAATTGTGACAGTTTCCATTCTCATTTCCACTGGGATCCTTAGATATCCTTACTTAGCAATCCTCATTGCTGCTCTGATGTCACTTACGATGTTCCAGTGGCAGTGATGCCAATGACTAAAAGGGGAGGAAAATGTCTCTATTATATCCCCTGTTTCATTTTCTGCTCCTTTTCTCTGTACCAGTGTCTGAAATGCTGGAAAATTCAGTGATTTCACCAAGTCTGGTGACATCAAGCGCTTCTGGGTTAAAGGAGCAGTACGAGGAGGCAGTCAAGTCCAACTCTCAGATGATCTTGCTAAGATCTTTAGGATGCTCAGTAGAGCAGATGACCAATGTGGAACATGCTCCCTCTGTTATCGCCTTCATAGCTGGAAACACTAGAAGACATTTCCTCAACCAGGCCTATGGCCTTTTAAATGTCTCAGGGGGCAGGTCTTGTTCTCCCCACCCCACCCCCCACCCGCTCTTATTATTACATTGTTGGCATCCGTCTGTCTTGGGAGACAATGAAGGAGTGCGCCTTCAGGAGAGACATGTTTTGTTGCAGCTGGGGCAGATGAAGGTGTCTGGTTGTGCTGCTGCAGATTAACCATGGTGTTTCTTCTCTTTGCGCTCCTTCAGCGGTCATTCATCGTCTGGTCTCTGCTGAGAATGCACGACCTGATTGTCTGTCTCCAGGCACTGTGGTCGTCCACTCTGTATACATGGGCAACTGCAGGTGGAAGACACCTTGCACTTTTTACTATACTGCCCATTATACACTGGACCCAAGAGATGTTTTCTTACCCTACCGTCCATACAAGAAAGATGTCTCTCCCCGGCAGAGAAGAAGCCCTATGGCTTCTTAGCGATGTAAACACTTCAATGACTCACAAAGTCGCCCTTTTTGCTCTGGCAGCCAAAAAGATCGGAAAGAAGACCCTGGACTATATAGCAGTGAACTGTGATATCTAAATAGAGGCTATTGTTTGTGGCGTGGCATCTCTTTTGCTTGTATTTATTTTTGATTCAGATTGTCATGGCCAACGGCTAGTACAATAAAGTTACTTGGATTGGATTAGATACAAGGGATGCTCACATGGTGGGGTTGATGTTGCAAACCAATTATTCTGTGTTTTTATGCTGTAAACTGCCCTGGCATCTTTGGATGGAAGGCAGTATATCATTTCAATCACCATCATCTACATTTTTCTAGGCACAAGGGTTAGACGGGGAAGGTGACAGAAAAAAGGCACAGGCACAGGAGGAGGAGAGGGTGAAAGAAAGAGACCCACAATAAGACCTTCCATAAGGAGTTAAATTACTCTGCCGTCTTTCAGCCCCTTTTCTGTTATATTGTGTGCATGGCTTTTCTGTTTATTGGGGGGGGGGTGAACTTTTTACTAAAGACACAGTGATCAGTAAAACCACATTTAAAGTGAAATGGGGTGAAAAGAATCCAATGTCTTGAAGGTTATGTACCTCCCCAAGTGATTTTTTTTTTAGATAGATAAAAAAAACACCCTTTCAATTAGTAGCCCATGTTATGTTGATGCAGCTGTTAAGAAAAGTATCCCATGGGGGTTAAACCTTGGGGTCACTACAGACCCCAAATACCGTCCTTGTAGTTTATGCATACCTGAACTACAAGTACAAATCCTTACTTGTTTTACATTCACTTGGAGTTCTTGCCAAACAGAATAACTTAACTGGGCTCCATTGAACCCCCACTACCCAATTAATGAAGTGGTGTTTTTACGAGAGCAGGAGAGTTTTAAATGTGAGCGGGGAAATGCAGCGCTAGAAGCAACCCTTGGCTTGGTCTCGCCCTTAAAATGTCTATTGATTTCTTCCCCCCCCCCCCCTTGTCACATTATTGGAATTGTTTCCTTCCTAGCTGTGATTGAGACATATAAAACTTGGAGGAGAGAGAAGCCCTGTGTTTGCTGAGCATACACTTGTTACACAAGCCTTAACTACTTAAGGCGCTAATAGAATATGTCAAACAAATGCCAGATCACTGGTGATGTCAACACATTGCATTGTCATTGCCGCGCTGAATTGTAGTTTCTCCGGGCTCAGCCATTGATGGAAACTGAAATTGCATCATGCAACTGAGACATCCTTACCTCTGTGAAATCAGGGTTATATAGTGGATGGCTTGAAGTGAATGTCAAGTAGTGTGCAAAAGAGAGTGGTTGATAAGCTTACACCCCCCCCCCCAAACTTTAGAGCAGCCCTGAGACACTGATTCTGAGCTGTCAATCTTGTGTTGAACATTTTTGGGGCCATGTAACGCTAAAGTTGTTTGTCAGAAACTCCGAGTCATTAATCCTTCCTTGATGCTACATAATTAAAATTTGAGAAGGTATTATTTTTGGATTAGTATTGAAATTTTATACATGATGTCACTCTGCAAATATCTGTTGTATTATTTCTAACCCAGCTCACTTATAAAAAAAGAATGTGTGTGTGAGAGAGAGACCATTGCCAAGTAAATTGGCTGCTGGTGCTATCAGCATCCTGCAGTGTTTTCGTTAATTATCTTGCCATAGTTGTCTGATGCAGATAACAATCTTTCCAAAAGAGGAGACAGATTTAAAGAGGCAGAATTAATGAAAATTGATTTGTGCAGCCTGTCATGGCAAGATCTGTTGGGAGACCCTCCTCCCTGCCATGATCCGCATAGATGTAATTCCAGGCACAGGTAGGGTCCCCACTGCAGAATACTAATTATGGTGCCTGGGCACAATGCGTCTGATGTGACTGACAGATGAACGCATGAAAAAGTCTTCAGAACTGAGTTCATTTGTAAAGTACCCAGGGAGGACATGGATCCAGCTACTGGGAGGTTGCATGAACGAAGATTAGGAAAGGGGCGGGGGGAAGCAAGACGATAAATGTAGCATTTCTGGGGCAGGTGCGGATCTCATACAAACAACTTGTGCATACAGTGGTAAATGTACATTCACCTAAGATAACATTTCGTAAGAGGAATTTCACTGGGGTGGCATGGCTGTGTGCAACCGAGCAGCAAGCACATGGCAAACCAACAGTAGGCATGCACACAACAAACCTAACAACGGAGGATTGGCCATCTATGTAGTATCTAAGGGACTTATCCTCCAAGCCTGGAAAGATAAACACTCATCATCTATTATGCAATGGTCTGGGGAATTTACTGCCCTTTGGGGGCGCTACACTGGGGGTGGAGCAAGGTCGTGGGCCAGCTCCCTTGTGCTAAATTATTCTTTAATTGGGATGGGGTTTTAATTTGGCTGGGTGTTGTTTTATTTGGGGGTGAGGTTGCTTTAAATTGTTTTAAATTACGTTTCTGAGCACAATTCAAAGTGTGGTGCCAACCTTTAAAGCCCTAAATGGCCTCAGACCAGTGTACCTGAAGAAAAAAGTCACAATAACTTTTATTTAGTTTAGTTATTTTATACCTTCTTTTTTATTTTGGATAAAGTAATAATCATAAATAAATAAGAGTCACAATAACTTTAAAATAAACAAGTTATATCAAATAAAGCAATATTCAATGACCCATTACAATATAATAGAAAACAGCCAAATTAAATATCAGCAAATCATAATTAAACAGTTTACACTGATCAATTGCTAGAAATGCTAAACTATAATAAAAATAATAATGGCAAGTCACAATGCATAAAATACCACAGAACATAAAAACACCATGTAAAAGGGTGAAACTGAGAAACATGGAGACACAACTAAAACAAAATATTTTAAAACATATCCCTGAATTCTTTTTCTCTCTTCTCAGCTGCTGCTTCTGCTGTTCTCAAAGTCATGGTCTGGGAAAGGCTCCTAGGGCTGGAGGGTAGGGCAAGGCAGGTGGGAAAAGCCATTGCCTGATGGCCAGCAGAAAATCTCTCTCCCTCTCACAGTGTGGGCCTACTTTAAGAACGACTAAGTTTGGCTGGGAACCATTGGCTTTGGTGTATCTTGAGAGATGCTGTTTAAAGGTCAGTAAAACTGTGTGTGACCTGTGTTGTTCAGAAAATGCCTCTCTGTATGAGTCTGTTCATCTGTTAAGAAAATTCTCTGGGGAGACACCATCTTCCCACCCCTAATTTACAAGAGACACCCTCCGTGTTCTCGTAGCTGTCTCTAACAAATCACTGCCTTTGTTTGTTCCTATAATTGAAGGACGAATTGCCATTCTTCCAGCTTCAAGAACCTTTAGCTGTTTGGAAGAAGGGCGTAAATACTTGTACACGGGTATTATAGTGTTCATGCGGTGCAAAGCCGCAGCTGGTGAGATTCAGTCTGAACCACTGCCTGCATATTATAAGCCATCTCTTGTATATCTACATTCAAAAGAACAAATGCTCTCTGCTTTTGAATCAGCATCAGGGAAACTGTTGCAAGCTAAACAGAACACAGCATGCAACAATCTGTAATACCAGCAGGGATGTGTCTGTGTGTCTGTGTGTGAGATAACATGGATCTGAGGCCCTTGTCTGTGGTGTAAGAACAGGGGTGTTAAAAGAGGAGACATAGGTAGCTGCCTTATACCTGGTCAGGCTATTTGACATCTCCTCTGGTACCATCTGTCATGACTGGAAGATGCTCTCCAGAGCTTTGGGCAAGATCTGTCCCATCTCTTGCTACCTGTTTTTTGTTTTGTTTTTAGAGGTAGCAATGATTGAATGTGGGACTGTTTCATACAAAGCAGGTGAACTATCACTGAGCTATGGCCGCTTCCCAAAGAGTATCTTTGTTTTTAAAAAACTTGTAAAAGGCTGTGAAGTATGAAAGAGATCATTATAGCTGCAGGAAGGTTCATCAGCCCAGGCGAAATAGGCTAAGGAATGTTCTCCCTACTGAAATATCTACCAGTATTTAAGCATAGCTGCCTGTTGACTCATAGGAAGAAAAATACAGCTCATCTGTTCTTTCATGGGCCGTGTTTTGTGCTGATGTTGTTTTATTCCTGAGTTTAATTTGTGTCTTTTTTTAGATTCACCTGTAACATGGGAATAATTATCTTGGCCTGTTTTGCAAGGTGGCTGTGAGGATTGCTATGCTAACATATGTGAAGCACTACAGGGGAGAGGAAGAGCTATATATATCTATATCCTAGCTTTATTCTTAAGAACGAAGTCTGAGGGTTCGTGCAGGTTCCAAGGAGGCAACAATAGCGATGAAGTTTTCTCTGGAATTTTAGCAGAGAGCCCAAATGATTGATTAAAACAGGTTGACAAACGAACTGATTTATCTCATCGCAATCTTATATTTGTCAATCATGCTTTTTATAAAAATGAGCAGAGAATCACAGGCTCAGCAAAAGCATCACAGAAGAGAGCAGGGTTGCCATTTCTGCCCTAGGAACAAGGTCATGCTTCTGTTTTAAAGGCTAACTTGTTGGAAGTACAAAATCAGAGGTCATTCCTTGTGCAAATTAAGGATTATTTCTGTTAGTGCCACAGTCAGCTAGCCATGAGGGTGTTCTTCGCAACCACACAGAATAGCATGAGGCATTAAACCATGCTGAGTTACCATGTGCCCTGATTGGCTATGTAATTCTGAATATGTTTTCCTCTGTATGTTTGGGTGAATGTCTCCTTGCTCTGTACAAGGCCTGAAGTAAGAAAGACAAAACTTCTCTGTTTATTTCTTCTCAGATAATACACCTTATTTTTGTTCAGCTTCCTCAGCAAATTGTTAACTGGGTTTTTATTTTGTCTTTGGACTCAATCTGCATCATTTAAGTAACTTTGCTAGCATGACTACCTTTTGGTACTCAAAAAGCAACTGCTCTTCAATTCTTTTAGAAGCCATAGGATGGCAGAGTGAAACAGATGTTTAACAATTCCTCCCATGCCAGTTGCACCATAGAAAAGAGGAAGCTTCTGGGATATTTGGATCCTGACTTAATATCTTGCATCCATACATTTGAGCAGCATAGTGTGGGTGTTGTGCTATATTTTAAAAGGCTTCTTTTGTGCACAACTCTTTAAGAGTAAAAACCCATTTTTTAAAAAGCCACATCATTAACTGGCTCTGGTTAAATCTCTCTTTAGTCATTCTGTTCCCTGTTTAATGCTGAAGTCATTTCAACCAAAACATTGTTCTCAGATATTTGACTTTAAATTTCCGATTTAAGGCAGAAGTTCAGACAATGCTTTAAACAGGAGAAGATGCTTTCATGTGGCATCATGCTGCTCTGCCTAACGTCTAAGTTTGAGAATACCTCTTTAGTAGTCAAAAGGAGAAGTAATGGGATAGAAAGCAAGATGATGACTTGTTCGTGATGATGTCTGAAGTATGCTCTGCACCAGATTTGTGCTTTTCATCCAGTGGAAAAGAATGTCATAAAGAATGCAGGAATCTATTCTGTAGTTGAAGCCTTAAGTAGTAGCATCACTACCATTCCTCTAGCTTAGCGTTTCCCAAACTTGGGTATCCAACTCTTTTTGGACTACAATTCCCTTCATCCCTGACCACTGGTCCTGTTTGGCAGGGATGATGGCAGTTGTAGTCTGAAAACAGCTGGAGACCCAATGCTGGGAAACACTGTTCTAGCATCATTCCTACCTTCCTTTCACAGTCAGAATAGCCATGATTGTGAAGCAGAAAACTATCTTTGAAACAGGCATTGTTGTCTTATTCCTCTTCTGGAATCTTAAAATGCACAAAAGCATGTTTGCAAAGGAGCGCAAGTCCAAAAGTCCAAAGATATCTTATAGCCCAGACACCACAAAATCTTTGAGAAGGGTTTTTGCTATGCATTGTTAGAGGTCATCCGTGGCCCCACTAAATGGCAAGTTCATTAGAATGTTGATTCATGGAAAAACCAAGATTGGATAGAAGAAGAAGAGTTTGGATTTGATATCCTGCTTTATCACTACCCGAAGGAGTCTCAAAGTGGCTAACATTCTCCTTTCCCTTCCTCCCCCACAACAAACACTGTGAGGTGAGTGGGGCTGAGAGACTTCAAAGAAGTGTGACTAGCCCAAGGTCACCCAGCAGCTGCATGCAGAGGAGCTGGGACGCGAACCCGGTTCCCCAGATTACGAGTCCACCGATCTTAACCACTATACCACACTGGATAGCAATGCAGATGACACCCACCTTGCCAGATCAGGACTAAAGCCAAGCTTCTGACTGAGTGTGCTTTTGTATGGCTGGGGGCCAGGGAAGCAGATCTGAATATACCCATGGTGGGGGGATATGTCTGGCCCATTCAAATAAAAATATCTTCTGTGCATTTCTTTCTTGCCTACACTTCCATTTTTCCACCCTTCTGTGTTATGGATCTGCATGCTCACATTGATAAAACACTACAAAAAAAGTTACAGCGATTTGATAGTTCACATGGTTGCATCAAGATTCTTGTGGTGTTTTACTGAGTAGGTACAGTCCTGTTTTTGGACTACACACAAGGATTATTGATGCACCCATATGTACAGTCACACCAAGGTGGCTTTGTTTAGAGTGTTTTATCAACACACATATGTGTGTTGGTAATATAAAGGTGGAAGATTCCAAATAGATCAATTCCCCTTCAGCAACAAGACAGCATAATTCAGAATCACAAAATCCATTAAAAAAAAAATCAGATGAGAATTTCGGTACCATGCTTACCTTTTTTGTCTGTTGCAGGAAGATGACTGTGATGAATACTTCATAATGTCTTTCCGCCCCTACTGTTAAACCAGTACTTAGTCATTACATAATATCTTTTCATTTTTCTCTCCCCCTGCTTTTTCTTTTCTCCTATGCTGCAGCTTTTCTTGACTAAAATAACTCATAATTGCAGTAAAGGAAATGCTCATCAAGATTTGAAAGAAAACTGAAGTAAACTACTAGCAACTTCAGAATCATTTTATGTCTTCTTCATTACATACACAGTATATCAGAAGAGAATTATCTAACTCCATTTCTCTTAGCAACTAGGAAATAGAAAATGCTAAGTACGTAAGGGGAGGGAGGGAAGAAGAATATTTAAAATGTGCTCTACTGAAATGGCTTTCGTTGTGTGAAGGATACAGAATTATTGCTGATGCCAGTAGTTTCCAGACTTTCTACCCTCTAGGAAAACTTTTTACAGCAATTTGTCTGCAATAGACACAGGGCACATTGCAAAGAATCCTGGGACATGTTCTAGAAGGCACATACAGTTAATGGAAGCACCAAGCAAGTCTTTTTAACTTCACAATTGCCCTACATTGGCATGAGAAACCTTTGACGCTCCACATGGTGTTGGACTCCAGCTCCCATCCTCCCTGATCATTGACCATGCTGACTGGTGCTAATGGAAGTTTGAGTCCAACATTTGAGAGCCACACACCGTCTAGAGGAGTTGGGAACACTGTTATAGAGTGGTTCCACTCCTTCCTCCTGAGCTGTGTCCAGAAAGTGGTGGTGGTGGGGGGGGAATGAGTGTTCAGACCCCTGGGCTGTCACTTGTGGAGTGCCTCAGGGTTCCGTCCTCTTCCCCATGCTTTTTAACATCTACATGAAGCCGCTGGGAGAGATCATCAGGGGGCTTGGACTGGGTGTCCATCAATATACGGATGATACCCAGCTCTACCTCTCTTTTAAATCAGAATCATTGAAGGCAGTGAAGGTCTTGTGTGAGTGCCTGGAGGATGGATGGCGGCTAATGGATTGAGGTTGAATCCTGACAAGACAGAAGTACTGTTCTTGGGGGACAGGGGGCGGGCTGGTGTGGAGGACTCCCTGGGCCTGAATGGGGTAACTGTGTCCCTGAAGGACCAGGTGTGCAGCCTGGGAGTCATTTTGGACTCACAGCTGTCCATGGAGGTGCAGGTCAATTCTGTATCCAGGGCAGCTGTCTACCAGCTCCATCTGGTACGCAAGCTGAGACCCTACCTGCCTGCGGACTGTCTTGCTACAGTGGTGCATGCTCTAGTTATCTCCCACTTGGACTACTGCAATGCACTCTATGTGGGGCTACTACGTGAGGGTATGTTTCCACATATAATTCAAAGTGTTGGTGTTTACCTTTAAAGCCCTTTAAAGCCCTAAACGGCCTCGGCCCAGTATACCTGAAGGAGCGTCTCCACCCGCATCGTTCTGCCCAGACTCTGAGGTCCAGCGCCGAGGGCCTTCTGGCGGTTCCCTCACTGTGAGAAGTGAGGTTACTGGGAACCAGGCAGAGGGCCTTCTCAGTAGTGACGCCCGCCCTGTGGAACACCCTCCCATCAGATGTCAAAGAGATAAACAACTACCTGACATTTAGAAGCCATTTGAAGGCAGCCCTGTTTAGGGAAGTTTTTAATGTGTGACATTTTAATGTATTTTTAAACTTTGTTGGAAGCCACCCAGAGTGGCTGGGGAAACTCAGCCAGATGGGCGGGATACAAATAATAAATTATTATTATTATTATTATTATTATTATTATTATTATTATTATTAGCTATTTTTTGCCTTGCAAGAATTAAGGCTATACCCTAAAACAAATACTGAACTCTTTTGACCTTGTCTGTACCGTAAATGCCGATCTACTCATTTGAAGTCCCCAAGAAACCATAAGTTTTCTCAGCACAGAGTCTGAAACTACCACCTTACATGAATCCACATGCTCATATCTTGTGCACTTGTGGAGGTGAGACATTCATTTCAATGAAGGCTGCAAGCCACTGGATAATTTTTCTCCCGGTTATGGTTGCTGCATGGAGTGGGTGCCACAACAATCTGTTTCAATGGGCTAAGCTCTAACCTGATGAAGGTCTGCTGTCTTCTTTTTCTTCCCACGAGAGGCTTGATTTGCTTTTAAGTCCTGCCTGACCTTTGGGTTTGCAGATACATGTATAAAAAATAGATATATAAAAATCTCCAACTTTTAGATTTTTTTTCAGTAATCATGATGGCTTGGATTAATTCATACATACCAAAAATCTTCTGTTGTTGTTGGTGTGATGATATTGAGAGAGAAACCAATGTTATTCCTATTTTATGGGAGAAAGGAATGTGTGGTCCTCCAGATTTTGCTGGACTCCAATTCCCATCATCTTTGACCCTGACTATTGACTATGCTGGCTGGGCCTGATGGGAGATGGAATTCAGCAACATCTAAAATATCCCACCCCTTTCACAGACTATGACTATATGCACACCATATATTTAAAACATTTAGGAACCATAGTTGACCCCTTAAAGGGAAAAGGAAAGGTACCCCTGACCGTTTGGTCCAGCCGCGGATGACTCTGGGGTTGCACACTCATCTCGCTCTATAGGCCGAGGGAGCTGGCGTTTGTCCGCAGACAGCTTCCGGGTCATGTGGCCAGCATGAGTAAGCAGCTTCTGGCGAACCAGAGCAGCGCACGGAAACGCCGTTTACCTTCCACCAGAGCGGTACCTATTTATCTACTTGCACTTTGACGTGCTTTCAAACTGCTAGGTGGGCAGGAGCAGGGACCGAACAATGGGAGCTCACCCCATCGTGGGGATTCAAACCGCCGACCTTCTGATCAGCAAGCCCTAGGCTCTGTGATTTAGACCACAGCGCCACCTGTGCCCCAGTTGACCCCTTACAGAGATACAACTCCCAGCATCCTTAACCTACCACAGTTCCCATATTTTGGGGGGGGGGGCGTGGAGTCATCTGCTTTAAATGTGCACACAGCCTATGTGCATTTTAAATTTCTGCTTTCTAAGCCATGGAAGTACCCTAACCATTTTGAGCATGTGAGTCAGCGAGGTCGTTCTATAAATAACAAAGATTTGACATCATTCACACAATGAGCCTTCTAATACATCTTGACATTTTGTCGTAGGTTCCCTTTACTGAGAAACTCTTATTGCCCAGAGAGAACAATTAGATGAGGATGCCTTTAGGTCACATTCTATATATGGCTAGCTGCACTTTCTAAGGGCCACACAGCTGCACCATATTTCTATCCAAAGATCTCACACCACGTTGTCTTGAGCTTCCTTTTAGCTGAAACTTTTCACAATTGCTCATTAATGAAGAAGCAAGGTGACCTTATCTCTCTCTCCCCCCTCTTTTTCTTTTTAGTGTTGTTGTTATGAAACTTAGACCGGAGATAATTGACATACTTCGAATGGTCTCTAAAGACTAATTAGCATCTGGGAGTCATGTATTAAATCAGCCTAGGATGAATTAAATTTCTGCTTCGGGAGGAATTGAAGTGAAGCAAAGTTTCTGAAAATCAGGTGGGTTATTCCTGCAGCTAGATCCTCTACGTAGAGTTTGATGCTAAAGGTTTTTGGATTGAAACCAACGAGGGGATAACTTCCTCATATTTTGCAAATAAAACATAATTTGTTGTGCACATTTCAAGCAGCTCATTTAGAATAGGGGTTGACAAATGGCAGTCTCCTTGTATTGTTATATAGGATTTTCAATCCTAATTATAGATCACATTGTTTAAATCCATGCTTTGTAGAGACTCCTGGCCAGAAATACATCCATTCACATTACTGCTTTCTCCTGAGTAGTCTCATAGAACTTTGTGAAACTTCAGGTGTATTGCTGTACACTGAGTACCAAAGCAAAGCTAAGTATGATGAAAGAGATATAATAGTCAAGGACAACTGAGTTACGAAATGACAGATAAATCGGTGTAAAATAAATGGTAGGCTTATGGGCAAAGAAGGTCATCTTTGAAGGTTAATAGAAACTGTATTCAAGCACAATTTGAAGTTTGGGTCTTGTTTATGGAATTCTTATCTTAGCGAAGAAACAGCCCCAACGTGATATTAAATGAATCAGTGAAATATGATTGGTGGGTGCAATGGGAGAAGTTGTCATGAATAAATGAAGAAGATGCTCCTATAGCATAAGCTCTGTCAGTGATGTTTCCCCCCCAAAAAAGGGAAAGCAGGTTCTTCATAAATTTAAGGAGTGGAGTGTGAGTCATTTAGCCCTGGGGTCACTCTGCTTTCAGAATATTTACAGGCCCAGAGCCGTGCTGGTGGGACCAATCACATGGGTATATGCAGGCCCCACTATCCATCCCCTTGTTATGCACAAATTCAGTTATCCAAACATAAGGAATTATGCCCAGTCCTTGCTATATACCACAGATTCGGATATCTGAACAGTCAGTTTGCACACTGCCTTGCTTGTTTGTGGCTTGTTGGTCATTGCTACATGTCAGTGTTTATATGGCGCCTGTATTTTTTTGTGCTTTAACAATAATAAGAAGTTTGACGGGGGGTTAAAATAAGAAAATCGTGAAGGAGAAAGAACCAAACATATCACTGGAAACACATTGTGCATGCAATGTGGTCAATTGCCTTGTGCATGTGTCAGCTGCAGGGTTTCTGGGGAAACACAACTCCGCCACACATAGGAGTGTTGGGTTTCAAACACATAGGGCTGGGTCCAGACTTCATCATGCTTCCCGAAATCGATGGAACTTCAGTTAGGGCTCATCCACACTTAAACTTTTGTCCCATGCTTTTGAGGCACAGGATTGTGTTTTCCTGGTCTGTGTCCAAACACTTTTTTTGCCCCACTGCTCTCCCCAGGAGAACACACACTTTAATACTGAATCGAAACAAATGGTGATTCAGGTTTTCTGATTCAGTGGTAAAGAGATGGTTTTCACAGGGAAAGTGTAGAGGCAAAAAAACCCCATTCGGATAGGGATCTTCAAAGAGAGCTTTAAAGCATGGACCTGCAGAGCAAAGGTAGCTGTGGATGAGCCCTTAGTCATTGGACTTACGGTATGTCTTATTTTATTTCAATGTATCTACTGTAAGCATGGTGGAATCTGGATCAAGCCCTTAATTCAAACCTAAATAATGCTGGAATGAAAACAAAGCTAACTTCTGTAAACTTCAGAGAGGTCTTAAATTGTGTTGTAGATAAATGCAGTTTCTGTATCCTAGCATATGAAAGGTTGGGAATTGTCATGGATGAGTGAATCTGTCCATTGCTGATCCATGTCACTTTTGCATAATTACATTCTGTTCTATTTCCACATTAACCTGTTTTTTTTATTTATTTAAAACTACTCTCAAAAGGGACATATTTAAATTTTAAATACTGCACACACACTCAGTGATGGGACTTCTGATACAGATTTTGCAATAGGTTTGGTGAAGCAAGATGAGGTGACTATTATCAGTCAGGAATCAGGATTTATGTATTGCTGTATATCACTCAAACTCTTCCGCTTGACCAATGAACTCTTCTGCTAGGTCAGTTTGGTATTGGATTTGTGAACTGCTGGAGTCCTTTTGCCCAACATACTTCTTTCTGTAGCAGTCATCTCATGAAATTCTGCCAGCACTCGACATTTCAAAGTTGGTACAGAGCATCAGGATGGAAGTCAAAATGTGGTTGTATGTGTCAGCTAGAAATGCAGTGTGGCATTAAAGTCCGGGGTATACCTTGGAAAACAGTTCAGGAGAGATCACTCCTCTCAGCAAGATTAATTAATGGGCTGGAGACTGCTACGTCAGCTTCTAATAGCCACAGTTTGCTTACCTGGCTTAATTCAGCTTGAGAGCAGTGTAACTGATTTGCGAAATAAATAAATAAAGATTAAACAAGGGAGCAAGGTCTTTTAACTTTGCCGGACAAAGTGGGATGTGGAGGTTTACTAACAATAACTGAAGAAGGGCGATAATGATAAATTAGGCTCTTCCGATCTATTTCCAACACATCTGCAGATTCCTTGTACAGGTCATTGTACAAGGCATGGCATCTTTTATGACTGTGTCTTTGCAGAAGCTGCCGAGTGTCTTTTCAGTTGGAAGACATGCTTATTTCAAATTGTGCAATGCCACTTCCAGACTTTTGCGTACTTGCGGAACACCTTCACTTCTCCCCACCCCCACCATGTCTTTTTGCAGTAAGGAAAGTGATGGGAAAGCACATTCAAAGTGTGAGATAACGATTGCGTGCTGTGATGTTTCCTAAGTGCTCTGCAAACAGATTAGAATGAATTCTCAGTCAACGGTGGGTGCCATATAACCCTGTGCAAACAAATCAGGTTGTCTGCGCACATAGGTGGAGAAAAGTATGCATTTACTAAAGGGAGTGAAATTAAGTCTGATTTCAGAGTGGCATAGTTTGGGTCTCAAAATGGAGGTGCCTTTGTCTTGTAGGTAGAGAGGGTTTCCACAGTGTGTGCGTTTAGCAGGAATGGAGAACCTGTGGTCCTCCGGAAGTTGCTTGACTCCAACTCCCATCAGTCGCAGGCAGCATGACCAAAGGTCTGGTATCATGGAACTTGTAGCCCAACTATATTTGGAGGGCCATCGATTCCTCATTCCTGTGGTTGAGGGACCTTGCTCCAAATGTGGTGAGGGAGACATTGGGAAGGCGAGGTTGTGTCCGAGGGTTGTGTGTGTGCATTGGGTGGGGTGCAGTTGGAGAAACAGCTGTTTGAATACCTTTTTCTAAAAGAGGAAGGAAATATATCATTACTGCAATTTTAAATACATCAGCAAGTTTAATTGGTCTACTGGCATTACTTCACTTCACACACCAGGACTCATGCTGTGGTGTGTATAGACATCTGAAAAGCAGCCTTGGTGATCAGAAAGCAGGCCACGGGACTGCCTTGTTTGGCTCAGCAGTGACTAACACGGCTCCCTTAATGCCAAAGTCAAGCATGAACTTGAGTAGATTATTAAGAGAGCTTCCTTACTTCCTTAGCATGCCCAGCGGTTCTATTTATATAAACTCATTGTTCTACTTGTAACGTCTTTTAATTCCCATTCTGGCATCACTAGTTAACTGTGCGCCTTGCTAGAGTCATTTTCCATCAAGAAAATATTGTCAATCACTTATTAATAAAAGGGAGTTAATTTAAGACTTCTTTAAAACTTTGATGTTTAAAACTGTGACTCAGCAGGGAGTTTTTAAAGAAGGTTGCGGAAACAGAGCCATGTCTTTATCATTTGTGATCTCTGTTTAAAGCTCAGCTCTGCTTAGCCACATCTCACTAACCCATGAGAAAAAAGAAAGCTATGTTAACTGTATGCAATTTGGTTGGAATAATTTGGATGAAATACAAAATAAATTTAGCTGTTGTAAAATATAGTCGGTGCTTTATGTAGGACAGGAGTTTTGGCTGCTTCGTGCATAATCTTTCTTTTGAAATGATAGCAAATCTTGTTCACCTGATGTAAAATAAAACCATTTCCTTCTTCCAGGGGAAAAAAATCCAAAACAAATATTCCATTAAGTCACACATTGAAAAGTAATGAATTGGATCCTAAGTGTGCTTATGGTGATGGGAGGTGTGATAAGGTATGGCATTATTAAAATCTGTGAACTATATCTGTCAAACATCCCAACAGATGGTATACCATGCTCTCATTTTGGTCAATCCTGGCCCACCATGTTCAGTATAAAGCAGGCATAGGCAAACTCGGCCCTCCAGATGTTTTGGGACTACAACTCCCATCGTCCCTGACCACTGGTCCTGTTAGCTAGAGATGATGGGAGTTGTAGTCCAAAACATCTGGAGGGCTGAGTTTGCCTATGCCTGGTATAAAGTGTAATAGGCTTGCAGATCTCCCTGGATGGATGTTTCTACATGCCATTTTTTTCCCCTTTCCTTTTTTTTTTGCATTCACTACAAAAGGATGTTAGTTCAGATGTTCAGAATCAAGGCCAGGCCATGCATGGTGAGGAGAAATGCAGTTCTGTTCCCATCACATATTCAATTTGTACAATTTCTTGAAAGTGTGGATGAAAGGTGAGTTCTGAAAGTTTGCCAGGTTCTGAAAGTTTGGGGCAGAACGGATTCATTCCATCAGATAGGTCAGAGCTACTATGGTAGCTTTCCTGCATGTAGGTCAATGTTGCTTACAGGGAGGGAGAGGGGCAAAGTGGTGAGGAGGTCAGCATGGTGCGAATGTTCCAGTGGAACCAATCTGGTGGCACTGCCAGTGTGTTTACACTGACCTGACCTCCCTCACACCTTTCCCCTCTCCCTCCCCTTCTAGCAACAGTCTCCTATCTGCAACTCCACCCCACCCTGCATGCCTCTTCACTCTACCAAAATTTCAGATTGAATGACATAATCAAGAAACAGAGCCTGGCGCTAATAATAATAATAATAATAATAATAATAATAATAATATTTGCTGCTCTGTGGCGTAGACCAAAAAACACATTCTAGCTGCACAGGAGATGCACAACACAGGTTTGAGATGGGGGACAAGGAGCTAGTGTGCCTAAAGACAAAAAGAATGTCCTTGAAGAACCAGAGCAAAAGAATTCTTTGTGTTGCTTGGCTAATCTAGACATTTCTATAGTGATCAGGCAGTAATGCATGAGATATTCTAGCATACTGATGCATGCCTGGTTGGTTTGTCTTCGGTTTCACCCTTTGTCCAGAGTTTGCTCATGGCAAACAGACCAAATCCTTGTCCAGTGCCTCGTGTACTTGAATAGTGGAGACCTTTTGCTCTTCCATTTCCCCATGTCAATCAGTATCCTATCATTGCTCAACTTCGAAGAGTTTGGATTTGATATCCCACTTTATCACTACCCTAAGGAGTCTCACGCGGCTATCAGTGTCCTTTCCCTTCCTCCCCCACAACAAACAAATGGTTTAACTGCTATTGTTCCTTTAACATAAACCCAGCACAGATGTTGTGTGTGTGTGTGTGTGTGTGTGTGCGCGCGCACACACACACACACACACACACACACACACACACTAATCTAGCTTGGAAAGAAGAGTGCTGTAACAATTAGCCTGTCCCACACCATGTTCCCGAATCAGAATCGACACCCACAAACACACACACACCTGTTATTGAAATGGGGAGGATTGCTTCCACTGATATCTTGTTTAGCCTTTAAGGCAACCTTGGTCATGGATAACTCTAGTGCTGCAGTGAAACCTTCCCTTAAACGATTTGAAATGGATTTTCCCCCCTCTGTGAAAAGGTGCATGATGATGATGATGATTATGCCTCATTCATGGGTCCCTTTAGCATTTCTGCAGGCATGGGGTTGAGCTTACCTTACAATTGTGAGTTGGGCAATGGTAGTGTGTCACTGGTCCCATCACCTCCTGGCAAATAGAAGGGGAAGAAATGGAGTCAGGGAGAGATTTTACTTTTTTGGGTTCCATGATCACTGCAGATGGTGACAGCAGTCACGAAATTAGAAGATGCCTGCTTTTTGGGAGAAAAGCAATGACAAACCTAGACAGCATCTTAAAAAGCAGAGACATCACCTTGCTGACAAAGGTCCGTATAGTTAAAGCTATGGTTTTCCCAGTAGTAATGCACGGAAGTGAGAGTTGGTCCATAAAGAAGGCTGATCGCCAAAGAATTGATGCTTTTGAATTATGGTGCTGGAGGAGACTCTTGAGAGTCCCATGGACTGCAAGAAGATCAAACCTATCCATTGTTAAGGAAATCAGCCCTGAGTGCTCACTGGAAGGACAGATCCTGAACCTGAGGCTCCAATACTCATTGGCCACCTCATGAGAAGAGAAGACTCCCTGGAAAAGACCCTAATGTTGGGGAAAATGGAGGGCACAAGGAGAAGGGGACGACAGAGGACAAGATGGTTGGACAGTGTTCTCGAAGCTACCAACATGAGTCTGACCAAACCGCGGGAGGCAGTGGAAGACAGGAGTGCCTGGCGTGCTCTGGTCCATGGGGTCACGAAGAGTCGGACACAACTAAACGACTAAACAACAACAACAAAGTGTGTGTTTTTCTTTCCTTTTCCCTAGTTGCTTGTGCTTCTTGATCTGAAATGAACTCCCGTAGAGGTTGGCAACCAAGTGTCTGAAATTTGTCCACCCATTTATGTTGATTTTAAAGGAAGTTCTTCCTTTTCACTTTTTAAAAAACTGTGCTTATTTCTTTAAATGCAAAATGACTTCATTCCCCCCCCCCAAAAAAAAAACACACACAAAAAACCAAGAAACTACTGTTAGTTGCATGTTAGGTAATCCTCCTGACTTTCCACACTGACAGAAAAGCTGAGCTAGATGTCCAAGAAGAGTACCAAAAATAAAATTTGTAGAATGAAGGGAAGAACACCCACAACCCCCCTTAACCTCAGGAGTAAGGCAAGCCCTGAACCCCACCCCTGAGAATTTCACTGAAATTTCCTTCCCCCTTTGAGAATTTTTGAATACAATTTCAATTCTCATTAATTGATAGAGTATGGTTAAAAAAAAAAAAAACCCTAACTGGAGAAATTATTGTAACAACGATGCTCAATTTCACACTGAACATATTTATTTAGCATAAAACATTGTGCGTTCTAGAGACATTCTAAACAGGACTCTCTTAAGTAACACTCCTCTGATATTTTGGTAAGCCCCACTTGTTTTCAGGTTTGCATTTTCAAGTACAAGATAAGCCCAAGTATTCAAAAGCTACATCTGTTCAAAGCTTACAGATGGTCTTTTGTGTTATCTCTAGTTTCTGTATAATTATGTGCGACACTGCATTTCTTTGGGAGGTGTTGCCATGTAGAAATACATTATAATTGAACTTGAATCTGTGCATGCTCCGTAGGGCTTTCCACAATGGTTATAATGAATTTTTCAGTTTACACACTGCAACCTCCTGAGTACAGATTAGATTTGTAGGCATTAGGTGGTGTATTTATGGTTACAATAGTCCCAGCTCAGTGGGGGAAAGAGGTTGTTCATATTTTTTGAATTTTTTTTAACCTACATGCATCTCTATTTTACTCCACACCTCCTCCCCATTGGAGGAAAAAAAACCCTCTAAAGAAGAAAGTGGTAATATTTTCTTAATTGAGTCATCTAGCTGAAAATTACATTAGTGCTATCTAATTTATAAATTATATATGATAGAAAAGATGATGCCTTTTACTGGGGCAATACACATTAGTTGATCCAATAAAAGCTTTCTCTATGCCTGTTAAGTACCTCATTCTCTGGGAATGAGATGGCAACAACTGTCTACACCTGTTTCATTTTATCAAATGATATGACAGAATGAGGGATAGCGAAGGTTCAGAAGCTAGGTTCCTCCTCAAGGTGAAGAAGGTGAATGAGCTACTTGAGCCCAGAACATTTGGGATGTAAACCCTTGCTTCAGCAGCACCAGAAATATCTTCCCAGGTGTGATAGAGGCTGCATTAGCTTCCCAGCTTATCAGGACAGAGAGGGACAAGACTACAGGGAGGTTGGCAGGGTGCAAAAGCAGCAGCAGGAGGCACCAACTAGCTCTGCACCAGGCTGATGGTAATTGCTTGCTATTATAGTGGTATAGCTGCAGTGTTGCGGCCCCATTCTATATGCCCAATTATTCCCTGAACTATTGCTTCCAGTTAATAATTTTATTTGCCTCGTGAGTGAATATATTTTACCATCTACTGATCTATTGATCACCTGTTGATTAAAATTTGGTAGAGCCATTGAGTATGTGTGTGGGCAAATCACTCAGATAAATATGCTGAATCAAACCTTGAGCCACAAACAGGCCATACCTGAATTAGGATGCAAGCCTACCAAGACTTAGGTAAAGGTAAAGGGACCCCTGACCATTTGGTCCAGTCGTGTCCGACTCTGGGGTTGCGGCGCTCATCTCGCTTTATTGGCCGAGAGCCGGCGTACAGCTTCCGGGTCATGTGGCCAGCATGACAAAGCTGCTTCTGGCGAACCAGAGCAGCGCACGGAAATGCCATTTACCTTCCCGCCGGAGCGGTTCCTATTTATCTACTTGCACTTTGACGTGCTTTCGAACTGCTAGGTGGGCGGGAGCTGGGACCGAGCAACGGGAGCTCACCCCGTCGCAGGGATTCGAACCGCTGACCTTCTGATCAGCAAGCACTAGGCTCTGTGGTTTAACCCACAGCACCACCTGGGTCCCTACCAAGACTTACTAGGGAGTAAATCTCACTGAAATCAGTGGAACTTACTTCCGGGTTCACACGCACAACATCGCACTGTTAAGAGCATTAAGAATGGATGCATTAAATGTGTTCAAAGAGGCTTTGGATATTGTCAGGGAAGCATGTGCAAAAATTGCTACGAATGAGTCATACACACCTGAGGATTTAAACAACAACAACAAAAGGAAAAGTGATGGTGGGTTATTTATTCTTTTGGCAATTCTCCACGAGGGTGGGGGAATCCACTCATTGCAAAAATAGCAGGTTCCCAAAGGGACCTGTGACTACAGTGAAATCTGATTCATCATAATAATATGGTATTTTCCATAATGTGAAAAATCGAAGTGCTCTCTTTAACAGAAGCTCAAGCCTTCAATATGAAAGTGGTATGAACAATGAGTAACATTTCAGGCAACCCAATAAAATGATGAATATATTGCATCTCATTTAATATAGTTTAAAATATTTTAAATTCAGAAGGTCTGCAGAAAGAAAAGTGAGAAAAAAGCATGAAAGTGTTCCCACTGGGTTATTTCATTGAGCTTACAGAGCACGAGTGGAGTTCATTGGAGCCGTGCAATTAGGTCCTAAATGTTCACCATTTTTGTTTTCTAAATAGTGAATGGCCACAGTGAGTAACAATACAGAAATGACTTTGTCACCTGTCGTTCAAATCAGGATGCTGCAATGAAATGAGAATGGATACAGCTAGCATGCTGGGTGCCTCTTGACAACAGTAGGCATTCTGCTGCAAAGGGATATGAATTGATAATGCTGTGAAAGTCATTTCCCCTTCCCTATGTCTCCAAAGCTTTCTGGCAGGTTTGTGCAACTTCTTGCCATGGTTTGTTAGGTACATAGGGAGCAGTACTCTATCAGGTCAGATTATATTTTCCTTATAGCTTGGAATCATCTATTCTTACTGGCAGCAGCTCTCCAGAGTCTGCGGCACAGGTCTTTCCCATCACTTGACTCTCTTAACTGGAAATCCCAATAATTTTGTTGCTTTGTTGCAATGACTGAAATGGTGACAAAGGAAATTCACTGAGGATCCCCGCTGAACAGTGCAAACCAAATCCAAGATCAGAGGCGCCAACTTGCAAGGGAGATGGGGGCAGGGAGAATGCAGTGTGTGTGATGTCGTGTGCATGATGTCAGGATGCTGGGAGGAGCTAGGAGGTGGAGCCAAACGCAGCATCAACACGGCTTGAACGGCTGATGGCTCCTGCTCCTGCCATTGGCTGGGGGCAGCTTCCCGTCTTTCCCTTATGTGGCAGGAGGAGAAGCCGCCAGACACTGAAGCTCAGCTCCACAATAGCCCAGCTCCACAATCAGCTTCCTCTTCCTCCTCCTCCTACTACCACCAGCTGGAGGTTGCGTCCCTCCTCCATGGTAAGAGCAGGAGAAGGAGCCAGCCACTGAAGCCATGCTATGCTTGGCCTTCTCTGCCTCCTGAGGCTTTTTTGAACATGGGGAATTCCCCCCCCAAAAATAAAAAATAAAAAAATGTTGGGGACCCCAGAAGAGCTGCGCCCCTAGGAGTTGGCTCCTATGCACAAGATCAACCACCATAAGAGAAGTTGGGTTCGGCAGATGGGGTTTTTTCTGGCCGAGCTAGGGCTATACAGGCATAGGTTCCTGAAATATTCTTGGAGTCATGTGTGAATTTCATGCTCTTTATTCAGCTCATAGTAGCAGGGAATGAATCCTTCCCCAAAATGTCTGCTATATATACATTATTTACACGTGATTGGCTAATTCCGGGCTACTCCTATAGGCCAATCAGGTTGCGGATTCACTTCATCCAGGAGCCTGATTGACTGCTCTTGCAGGGCAATCAGGTCACTGATTCACTTCCACCTGGAGCTGGATTGGGTGGCTCCTGCAGACCAATCAGACTGCTGCATTCTGAATCCTATTGTTCTAGGATTCAGCTCAGTACATAAGAGTTCCTCACTCCAGCTGAGCTGGGGCTCAGCCAGGGCTCAGTTGGCCGGACTTAAGACCAGGGTCCCCCCCCCCAGGAAGAATTCACTGGAACTCAATTCCGGCACCTCTTAGGTAAACACCATTGTCATTATAAGAGAACAACAGATGTGTTCATTGTGAGTTCTGGCACCTCTTTTTCTAGAAAAATAGCACTGCTTAATACAGTGTAAGTTTCCCAAAAGGGGGATTCTGTGGCAGTGGTGGGACATGGGGGGATAGGGGCAAGGAGAGATTTAAACCTATCCTGAACCTCTTTTAGCTTGGTTATGTGGTCTAGCAAACAGGTGGAACTTAGCAGGCAGAAAGAGTGGTGTAAATCAGATTCCACCTGAAAGTCATGTGCAATGGGGTAATTTAGGATGACATAATTTATGCCACTATAAATTATGCTGACTTTCTATAGTTAGGATTGCTCTGCTTACCCCTGAAATGACAGGGTGACTTTACTCTTGCCTGTCTATGACTCGGTCCTGCCACCTGCTTCTTTTTTGTAAAAATCTGATTTATCACCTTTAACACAAAAATCTGATATGTCACCTTTAACAAAGCCCTCCCAGCTTAAAGCAGGTTTAGAACATTAATGTATTTATTTAACAGAATTTATATACCACTTGACTGTAAGAAAACCTCTGTGCTGTTTACAAAATAGGATACAAGAGAATCAGACTATATTAAAATTCTCAGTAAAAACAGTTAAATAGCTGTTTTTAAAACATCCAAAAGATGATGAAAGCCTGCAACACCTGAAACCCTGTGAAATAGCATTGCATTGCCTTTCCTTACTACACATTATGTTTGGATATGCAGCACCCATGCATCTCCTGGTAATGTGAAGTTTCTTCCTGAAGCCAAGCAGCCCTCATCTGCTAGGGGACATTGGATATTAGTGACTTCAACACCCACTCCAGTTACGATGAAACATTTGCTTCTGCAGAACAGCTGTTGGTAAACTGTGTGGGACAGAAACACAAGAAAGCCAGTGGCAGCCGCTCTTTGTTATTTCTATGCGGAAGATGGAAGGGAGGTTTGCTTCAAAGGCTTCAGTGCTAATAAATCGCATTAAAGTGATCAGACATGTCTGATATTCATTCTGCTGCTCCTCGAGGCAACCTGCATGTCATAAAGTGAGAGCCTTTGGGCACAGTTTGTGTCTCGTTTTAACGCCTTCTGCCCTCCCCCAACCCCACCAGCTGGATTGTACAAAGTATTTACAACTGCAGACTTCAATAGAGAGACATGAAGGCGGTGTTACAGTGGATACATTAATAACCTCTAGGTTTTTTGTTCAACAAATGCAGTTAATGCATCAATTTTTAAAATAAAAAAGATGTATTCGCACAGACTGAATAATTTTTCCTATCAGTAACTATATATATGCAGCAAAGAAACAAATGCTGATTGCACGTTTTATTTTAACTAGGATGTACCTAAAGGAATTTTAACGAGGTTATAGCACAAATTTTTGGCTGTTTATTCAGAAGTAACCCCACTGCATTCAAGAACTTACTGCAAAGTAAGCTTGCATAGGATTTCTGTTGTCTCATTCTGTTCAATAAGACTTAAATTCCAAGTCAGTGCAGCTGTCTTGCTCCCCAATCTCTCCCCCCACCTATTTTCTCCCCCAACCTTATACTGTGCACATTACTGAAGACTTGCATCAAATATAGCTGATCTGTAAAAAGGACTTTATAATCTGAACATGGAGATGATGTATGTGCTTCTGTAACCCAAGAAAACCTTTAATAAAAACAACAACAACAACAATCCTATGCATGCATACTGTACATACCCGGTACATAGAATAAGCCCTGTTTAAACCAGTAGGACTTGACTGCTCTTTTTGTTGTTCTGTTGATCCTGACCAGAGGTAGTCAGCAATGCCAATCATCATCATCTGTCTTAAATTCCAAACTCTGTTAAGGAGTGGGGCTACTTGCAGCTGAGCCAGGCCAAGGAAAAACAAGCCTTTAAAAGATAATAATAATAATAATAATAATAATAATAATAATAATAATAATAATAATTAATAATTTATTTATACCCTGCCCATCTGGCTGGGTTTCCCCAGCCACTCTGGGCGACTCTCAACAAAATATTAAAAACGTGATAAAGCATCAAACATATTTCCTTGACATCTGAAGGGAGGGCATTAAACAGGACGGGCGCCACTCTGCCTGGTTCCCTGTAACCTCACTTCTCACAGTGAGGGAACCACCAGAAGGCCCCCAGAGCTGGACCTAAGTGTCTGGGCTGAACGATGGGGGTGGAGACACTCCTTCAGGTATACTGGACCAAGGCCATTTAGGGCTTTAAAGGTCAGCACCAACACTTTGAATTGTGCTTGGAAACGTACTGGGAGCCAGTGTAGGTCTTTCAGGACTGGTGTTATATGGTCTTGGCGGCCACTCCCAGTCACCAGTCTAGCTGTCACATTCTGGATTAAATGTAGTTTCTGGGTCACCTTCAAAGGTAGCCCCACGTAGAGGGCATTGCAGTAGTCCAAGAGATATTGAATAACACCACAATTTTTGCTAGCAAAGTTCCACTGGGTGACTTGATTGAGCTGCAAGAGATTTGGAATGAATAGAAGTCTCTCTTTATCCCATCTCACCACATCCATGCCCCTTTGGGGGACTTACTGGCTGATCAGAACGTCAGTGGTTCGAATCCCTGCGACGGGGTGAGCTCCCATTGCTGTGTCCCAGCTCCTGCCAACTCAGCAGTTCGAAAGCACACCAGTGCAAGTAGAAAAATAGGTACCACTGCAACATGAAGGTAAACAACATTTCCGTGCACTCTGGCTTCCTTCACGGTGTTCTGTTGTGCCAGAAGCGGTTTAGTCATGCTGGCCACATGACCTGGAAAGCTCCCTCGGCTTGAAAGCAAAATAAGTGCCGCAACCCCACAGTTACCTTTGACTGGACTTAACCATCCAGGAGTCCTTTACCTTAACCTTAATTTAAGTTGGAGACAAACGACCTCTGGAGGGAATCTACTCCTGCCAAAGAAAATTACTGCAGAAATGTGGGGGGTGGGATTTAAGAATTGAAGAATGAGAAACCGAGAGAACAAAAACTGACAGATCACTACATCTCTACTAAAGATATACCCCAAATTTGAAATACAACATGCCCTGGATATGAAGGACCCAAAGTCCAAAGAATATGCTATTTGTGCCATCCAACCTGCTGAAATATACAACCGGTTGCAGCAAGCCAGGACAATTCATGATCCAGCAAGCCTAACATAGCCTACCAGGCATGTGTCATTGATATAGACTGCTAGCATTTTCTGTCCCTCCTGATCAGCAGGCCTAGACGGATTTATTCAGCTGCTGGTGGACCACCATGACGGATTGGCTGCTTTTGACTTGGTGTGGGTCACAGACTGTGAAAGGATGGGTTATAACTTGTTTAATTCTTCACAATCTTGCATTCGTCCTAAACTTATACGCTCCTTTATGTGCTCTTGAAAATTTTCAATCTTCCAAAGAGTGTTTCATCAAAGCAGACAGTTTCACTTCATGCTTTCTTATATCTCTTGCTCATTTAGTGCCCAAGAGCACCAAGGTTTAATCTAGCCCCAAATGGGTTCATTTTCTTGCTGGCCATGCTTTTTTAAACTTAGGTGTAGCCACTGGACTTTTGGTTAATTACTTTTAAAATGCTGCCAGGTAAAGGGAACGTCTGGCAAAAAAATTAGTATCTGATGCTCTCAGATCTCTTTTCTCCTTGTTTGGAAGCTGTGTAGAGAACTTGTTGGAATTTTAATCATTCAATTTTTCATATTCTTGTCCCTGCAAGCATATTCATATCTGGAAACAAATTAAAGGTGTGCTAGAAAATTGCCCCTGGTTTCACGGGCCCACCTTTGTCCTGTGAAAATATTGGCAAAATTCTACTGGTTTTAACAAATTTCCAGTAATTTGTCTTTTGGAAGGCAGCAGCCATTGCTGTGTGCAAGGCCTACCAGAGAGCTAAGTGTCTGGAACTTATCTAAGAACTGCTCAAGGTGGTTGTGGGTTATTTCTTTGCTGCACTAATTAGGTCAGCGTTTTTCAACCGGTGTGCCGCGGCACAGTAGTGTGCCGCAAGACACCGGCTGCTGTGCCGCGGGAAGACACCGGCTGCTGTGCCGCCCTGGGCCGCTTCCGCTTCCGGGTCGGTCCGGGCTGGCGTCGCCTCGGCTCCGCTTCCCGCTCGCCGACCGCCGCCTTCGCCGGGGCTGCCGGGCGCTTCGCCCGCTGCCTCTGCCGCCCCGGTCGCGGTCGGGGACGGGCGGGAGGTGCCGGTGCCACCGGGCTCGCTCGGGGCCGGGTGGAGGTGCTGCCGGGGGGCTGGGCGCGGGAGGCGGAGGGGGGGCGGGCGCCTGGCCCGCCGCGGTCGCCGATCTCCCGCTCCGTTTTCGCCCGCCTGGGTCCTTCCCCTCCCTCCCGCCAGGGCGCGCGGACACCCCGCCCCCCGGGGCGGGGGGGTCGGGGTGCATGTGGTGGTGGTGTGCCGTGAGATTTTTTCCATGGGACAGGTGTGCCGTTGCCCCGAGGAGGTTGAGAAACACTGAATTAGGTTTTGGTAAGGAGCCCTCACGCCGCCCTCCCAATGGATTTGGGACCATCCATGACCAAGTGAGAAGCCATGATGTCTTAACGCAGTAGTTTATAACCAGTGTGCCATGGCACCCTGGGGTGCCTTGAATGATGGTCAGGGCTGCCGCGGGCAACACTGCCCTCTATTCCTCTTCCCTTCCTTCCTCTGATGCACTCTCACATCTCTGCCTCCCAAAGGCTTGCACAGCTGTTTGTTGCAGCAGCCGCTCCTCAGGCGAATTGTGCCTCTGGGGCTGACCAGGGGGTGCTGGTTGCCAGGAACTGAGGCAGCCTTGGAGTAAGCAAGCAAGCAAGTGGGTGAGGGGGCGCAGCCAGCCAGCCCACCAACCCTTGCTGTTGGGAATGAACAGCCAAGTGGGAGGCTGGGCAGGCAGGCAGGCAGGTGCTATGTTGCCTTTCTTGTGCTTGCTATGTGCAATGCCTACCAGGGAGCTGAGTGTCTGGTACTGAAGGGGAGCCTTTCTGCCATGCTGGTGCAGTGGCACCCACTGCTGCCTCACATTCAACTTTGGCCAGTCTCCACTAAGGCTGAGGGCATCCTCTTCCCAGACTCCTGTGGGGCAGAGTGAGGAGGCACCTCTCTTTGGGGTGGGGGCAGCAGCAGCGGCTGCCTGGAGAGTAGAGAGAAAGCCGAGGGAACACTCCACAAGGGAGGGTGTTCGAAAAGCTGTGAGGGGCTGCCAGCTCTGCAGGGAAGGGGTGACATAACTGGGTTCCTGAGCCTCACAGGGGTGCCGCAGAAAGAATGTAGTTGATCAAGGGAGCCGTGGACCCGAAAAGGTTGAAAACCTCTGTCTTGGGGGTTTTCATGATCGTCCCAGCATTACCAGGGGCACTTATGCTGAGGACACTCTTGGTGAACGGCAACTTACAGCACAAAAAGTAACATCCAATGATTAGGATACATACCGGTAATTCTGCACCAATCTCATTGAGTTAAGCACACTGCATGTCAGGTATCTTTCATGGAAATTTATCTTCTGCTGCAGACTAAGACCAGGGGTCTTGAGCAATTCCATTGGAGATGCTCTGGAGCTCTGGACTGTCTCAATCAAGCATGGAGTTGGGACACATCCACACCATACTTTAAAATCCCTCTTATACCACTTTAACTGTCATGGCTTCCCTCAAAGATTCCTTGGAACTGTAGTTCGTTAAGGGTGTCCTAGCAACTCTCTGTACCATTAACAAACTACAGTTCCCATTTTTCCCAGGTGCCTAAAGGCCCTCTCCAACTATGTAATTTAAGTCATTAGCTTTCAGCCTTTATAATGGGACAATTGTCTTATCTCAAAGAGATATTGTTAAGGCAAAAAGAAATGATTGTGACGAAGCATTGTGTCCATTAAAAATGTTCTGTTTTGCTTTTTGTGGACCAAGGCATATGGAAATGAAAAGCATTACATATATATGAATATATTATGTCAATTAGCTTCCTTTAAAAAAACACTTAAAATCTGGCAATTTATCCTCTAACACTGAAAGCTTCTTTTGGATCTGAAATGGCTAGGGTACACCTTATTTTAATTTTTCAGAAACAAATGTGGTAACTTAATTGCCTAACCCAAATATAGCCTTTAAAATATGCTTTGCATTTCATTTTTCTTACAAAGAAGAACTCGGCTATCTAGAATTCAATATTTGCTTCTACTTTCCTGCCCATGGGGAAAGGATATGTAAATCAGTTAGCCAGGATTAACCTCAAATTAGGATAAAGCTAATTAAAAATGTAGTGTTTCCTTTGGAGAAAAATCTGTTTTCTGAGCTTCCATATGAATTCTTATGTGTAAGTTTCCTTTTTTAAAAAAGGCAATATGTTGTATTTGGTTTCTTAAAAAAACAAAAACCAAGAGAACCCTAAATGGAAAAATAGGGACACATGGAGGGTCTGAAAGCCTTACCTGTATTTATGCTATGTTTATTTAAAAAAATAAAAATATGTCCCTTAATCAAATGGTGATCCCAGGATGCTCATAGTTAAAGCAAGAAACAAAAACCTCAATTACATCTATGAGGTGATAACCAACTAGACCATACTCAGAGTAGACATATTAAAATCAATGTGATTTGTGAAAATAATGTGCATACAGTGTCTATCTGCTTGCTGTTTGGCTATATGTATATCCAGCTCCTCCTTTGCACAGTTATCAATGCACAGAGCTCTGCATACATGGGATGGAAGCTGTTTTTGGCCCAAAGCCCCCATCCCAGTGCCGATGAATGGCATATTAAAAATATGAAACAGAAAGGTAAAGGGACCCCTGACCATTAGGTCCAGTCACGGACAACTCTGGGGTTGCGGCGCTCATCTCGCTTTACTGGCCGAGGGAGCCGGCGTACAGTTTCCAGGTCATGTGGCCAGCATGACAAAGCCGCTTCTGGCGAACCAGAGCAGCGCACAGAAACAGTAGATTACAATAAAATGATACCAGCCAATCAATCCCAAGCAAGAATGATAATGTAAGTGAGCTGGAAGATATAATATCTAAACTGGCTTTCAGTGAAGGCACTTCAGATGACCTGTTTATTCAGCATTCATTCTGAGTTGTTAGCTGGGAGATTAGGTGACATTTACAATGCAATGACATCTGGGGATGTTTGATGGTCTTGCTTCATAGCACATTTTATCCCATTCTTTCCAGTGCATTAGAATAATAGAACTGTAGAATTGGAAGGGACCCCAAGGGTCATCGAGTCCAATCCCTTGCGATGCAAGAATCTCAACTACATCATCCATGACAGAAGGCCAACCAACCTCTTCTTCCAAACCTCCAAGGAAGGAGAGTCCACAATCTCCTGAGGGAGACAGTTCCACTGTCGAACAGCTCTTACTTTTGCATCACAAGAAAATCTAGTCTTTGGAGGAAGCAGGCTTGTTGTACAAGACCTCCAAATCCACTTTAGTTGGATTTGCTGGTATGAGACTGAATCCCACTTTAAAATAGATCTGCAAGTGCCCTGAGGCATTGACTCATTTCAAAAATAATAAAGAAATGCAATACTCATATAAAATTCTCTGAAAACAGGCAGCCCAATCCATAGGAGTACCCTTACTTCTTTTACAAGTCTGGATAAGGAATTAACTCTATAACCTTATAGATCCCCCACATACACACAAGAAGAAGTAGAAGAAGTAGAAGAAGAGTTTGGATTTGATATCCCGCTTTATCACTACCCCCAAGGAGTCCCAAAGTGGCTAACATTCTCCTTTCCCTTCCTCCCCCACAACAAACACTCTGCGAGGTGAGTGGGGCTGAGAGACTTCAAAGAAGTGTGACCAGCCCAAGGTCACCCAGCAGCTGCATGTGGAGGAGCGGAGACGCGAACCCGGTTCCCCAGATTATGAGGCTACCACTCTTAACCACTACACCACAAAGAGAGATGTAGAGAATCAGAAGAAATATTCATGCATGTGGACATGAGATGATAACCTTTGCTTAAATTTAATGATCTTTTTTTCTGTGTTTGAAGCAAAAGACCCAGAGGGCAAGCAGTGTTGTTTCAGTTCTTCTGCTGCAAGTAATTAAAACAATGAGCTGTAGCAAATATTCTTATTTCAGTTCCTTCAGGGAAGTTGTGACACACTGGAATGCCTCAAGGGGGTGTTGGGGGGGAGCTGGCTTGTACAAGATGCTCAGGGTTGTTAACAACTCTTCTTCATTTATCTTAAATTCAGTTGAAACGTATCTCCTTTTCTCCTAAGACTGCAATAATTATCTCAATAAATGTTATGCCTATTGGCTTGCATCTTCAATCTCCTGCAAATGGGAAAGCAAGTTTAATAGAGTCAATGGACATGGGACACTGCAACAGTGTGAGGCTGAATCCTGAAGAATGACACAACAGCCTGACAAAGGGGCTCTTTCTCAGCAAACACACACACACACACACACACACACACAGATAGAGAGAGAGAGAGAGAGAGAGAGAGAGAGACCTAGGTTCTAACACCACGCTAGCATTAAAAAAAAAAAAAAAAAAAAACCCTCAAGGTTTGGCTATTCTGTTGAAGGGAGCAGGAGATGCAGATAGGAGGATCAGGCTAAATTCCAAGTAGCTTCCACTGGTTTCTATAGACTGAGAAACAGAAACAAGCTACAGGCTACTTGCTACACACAACACAATTGGGAAGGCTGCGGAGAACAGAGGACTGGTGAGATGGTTTGCAGAAAGAAAGAAAGAAAGAGAGAGAGAGAGAGAGAGAGAGAGAGAGGAATTAAGGAAGGGACAGACGGACAGGACACCCACATATAACCTCAAAAGTAAGTGGCAGCATCCAACTAACTTACTGGTACTCCTTCAGTGCAAAGGTTGCCATTTGTGTAATGGAAATTTCCCCCTCCTCTCCGTTAGTGGGATGCTGCCCATATTAAGGGCATAAAAATCCCTGCACCTCACCTACAAGAATTTGACTGACCAACTGAAATGTTTCAAGTGTTCACAGTTTCAAAGTGATGAGCCGTTTCCAGAACTTGTTAAGATGTTCCACTCTCCTGGCTCACTGTAAAGAAATGAGGATCTTACTCTAGATATCAGCAAGTGAGATCTCCTCAGCACTTCCTGCAGCACACACTATATGAGCAAAGGAATGAAGATATTGCCTCAGATATTATTAGAAAGAGCCAGCCTGTTATTTGAAGAGAGGCTTGAAAAGCAGGAGAGGGGGCACTGAGGTTGCTCCAAGCCGTCTACTTGGGAATAGAGATCTATTCCATTTCAAGCTCAGAAATGAACTTGTAGCCTTCATATCAAGGTGAATTTTCTCTTAATTTCCGATGGCTGGAGCAAATGTCATCAGTTAACTCTTTAAATTGCTCCACAAGCTAAAGACAGCTCTGGCCAAACTGCTCACAGCTGTAAATCAAGCCAAGGGAGGTGCATTTCCTAGTTTCTAGGAGAAATTTTGCTGAAAGTCTCCGAGATTTATCACAATAATTTTTAGTAATGCGCATTCCAAAAATTGGCCAGGTTGTCTGCACGCTGATCATCAACTAGCAAAAGCGCAACTAAGTCATGGTCCTATCTATATATTCCTTATCATTTTTAGGATATGATTGTAAATGCAAATTGAGTTGAGTAATAGTGTTCAGAAATATTTAAGGACTGAGGACACCTGACAGCTTGAGATCTACTTATTGGTCATGGACAGCAGACAGACAGTTCCTGGACTTCCTCCCTGTTCATTTGCTGTCTCAGAGAGGCAGAAAAAGCAGTGTGTTATCAAATCCATGGTGAATTGTGCAGTCCATGTGTTTCTCAGTGATTCAAGCATAACAAGAATCTGGAGCACTTCCAATGAAGTTTTTTCTTTATTTCTTTAGTAAGCAATGAAGCAGTCGGGTGGGACTCAGTGGAAGGAATTGTTGAGACTGAAGTTAAATAAACAGAAGCACCACCCCGTTTGGAGATTTTTAAGTAGAGGTTGGCTAGCCACCAGCCATGTATGATCTAGTTGAGATTCCTGCATTGCAGGCGGTTGGACTAGATGACCCTCAAAGTCCTTCCCAACTTTACAATTCTATGATTCTGTGTTTCTACATTGCTATGTTGTTCTTACGGAGGTGGTGAGGAAAGCTGGAACACTCAGCCTGTTCCCGAGGTAACCAGAAAGAATGACACTTCCTGCAATGTGGCAAAATTAGGAGGCCATTCTGGTTGCCTTGGGAACAGAAACACTTTCCCTCCCCTACCTACTTCAACATAATGTGTAAATATTTTGTCCCCTTCAAAGCCCTAGCATCCCAGTTCCCAGAAGGGTCTTGGGCAGAATGTATGAAAATGCTTTTCTAATGCACCTGGGTTTCCACTCAGTGAAACTGGTGGAAAGCACAGGGAGAATTCTCATAGAATGCAGAGATATTCAGAGAATTCAGTTATGAAGCATTCCATTCATGTTTGACCCCTTCAATTTGATTCCTTGGGGGCTTACATATAGAAAGAACAGAAGCATCACAGGTATAAATTCAGAGTAGTTTGGCCTCCAACCTGTCTTTATGCTCCCAAGCAAATAAAAGAACACATGGGAAGAGCCGTTGCAGGGCAGGGAAATGTTTTCTAAAGGCAGCATTGAACGTATAAAAGCAAAGCCTAGATTTACAGCTAGCTGGAAGAAGGAAAGAACCTCTCTACTGTGAACATGGTTCTCTTCTTCATATTGCTCTTGACCTCATCAGTATAAATGGCACCTAACAGAATACCATAAGAAAAAAAGGGGGGATATTATTACTCAGTGGTAGAGGATCTGCTATGCATACAAAAGATTCCAGGTTCAATATCCAGTTTGGGCAGGAAAAGGCATTGCGGGGCTGCGGCCAGTCACCATCAACAATGCTAAGCTAGATGGAGCAATTGTCCAACTCATCATAAGGCAGCTTCATGTGTTCTTATGAAGTAAATTTGAAACAGGCCCCGAAAGGGCAGCTAACTGTGCCGTATACAAATTTCAGAAATAAGTATGGCGAATTGCTAGTGTGTCAGTTCTACTTCAGTAAGCAGGCAATGAAAGGTAGAAATCCAGAATCCAAATAGAAAGTCTGATGATAATTTATAAGGCTGAGGTTGTGATGGCCTCCCTAAATGTTCCATGTTCTTTGTGAGCAGTGAAATCGGGGGAAGGGGTTGGATTCTGCTGAATATTCTTGGGGCACAAGGTAAAACTCTCCGGCAGGTTTTTCATCGCAAAACTCTCATATGAAAATATTTGTCTTACTTAATGTTGAATGGAAATTTAGTGATAGTTCATATTGGTGGATGAAGGAAGCCGTGGGTTAAGAGAGGAGGATTGGAAAGAGCAACGCTTCCAATGCTTCCTTCAACATCATTAAAATAATATTTAAAATATTAAAACTGGCTACAGTTGCACCCAAAATTCACAGACAGCAGAACTGGGAAGGCCGCTTCTCTGAGGGGAGCTGAAACTATCCAACAGTTCAGAAACAGCTTTTTTTTAAAAAAAACTTATTTTAAAAAGGTGCAAGTAAACAACTTTATCGGGGGCAGAAATTCAAGTTAGGCCTAAGTATTTCGTAAGTATTCCTTATCTCTAAATCAGACCATTGGTTCATCAAGCTTAGGACCACATGCTCTATCCAGCAACAGCTGTCTGGGGCATTCTCATCCCTTCCCCTGGACATCTCTTAAATGTTGATAGCAGATACTGAGATTGAGAATTTATACATGCAAAACATGTGCTCTCCAAGTAACTTATAGCCCCTCCCTTTCCAATGGAGGAGGTTTTCAGTTGTCATATTGTATTTTGCATACAAAGCTTCATTTCTCAGCAGAGCAGGAAACCCTTTGCTAATTGAGGTTTATCTCAGACTCATTTGAAAGTAAGCTTTTCACATTCTGAAGGATTTTAAAACAGGCTGTTCTTCCCTTGCCGAGGCTGGATGCTAATTTAATTAAGGTCATGTAATGAGAAACAACCAATCTGTTATAATATCCTTGTATGCCTCTTTTGCATGAGTAATATTTTAATAATGAAAAACTTCTTTCTCCCATTCATAAAAAAACCCTTAGCAGATAGAGTAAATTGGATAAATAGTCCTGAAATTGACCCGTGTTAGGGTTTTTAACAATGGTTCACATTGTTACAATAATGTACGACAAAGCACACGCCGAATTATTTCTGCTTAAAAACAAACAATTAATCATTGATTCCATTAAGTAAGTTGAATATAGTCCTCTAGCATAAATGACTCCACACTGAATGAAAAATGAAATTAAGTAAGTTGTCTGGGATAAATTATAATATTTTACTCAAACTCAGAACATCATGGAGACTGCTGAACTCCCAAGTAAAATGATAAAATGGTTCACCCAATCCCCAAGAACATGCAGAACATCATGTGTGGAGTGTTTTGCAAACATGCACTTTCTGTTACTAAAAGGTACACCAGTAGTTCACACAGTTTTTGTCTAACACTTCTAATCACGACCTTTGAAACTCTTATATAGCATGACCGTCTGTCAGACCGATAAAGAATCTGGTGAGGTGGAGCACCGGGCACTAATAAAGACTTGTCTCAATAACTGACTTTTCCTACTAGAGCTCTGTTCACAAATTACTCATGTTTAAGGCAAAAGTGTGAGGAGTGGGTTTGCAGTTTTAGCCCCTAATACCACAACTTTTCCTTCCAGTCTTCTTTGACAATCACTCGTAGCCAAGTAAGATTGTCTTCCATAAACAGAGTTTTAATAGTGAGTCCGTGAGTGACTGTGGAGGCCAATTCTGGATCCACACATCTTTCCACAGTGGGGACATAGGTTTCTGGGTGGGAGTTCATCACGATGAGTGTTTGCCAAGTGTGTCTTCCTCTTAATACGTTTCTCCCTTTCATCCTGAGTGTCTTCAAAGCCCATGACACCTTTGGTAAAGGCTGTTCTCCAATTGGAGTGCTTGCAGGCCAGTGTTTCCCAGTTGTCAGAGTTTATACTACATTTTGTTATATTTGCCTTGAGAGAGTCTTTAAACCTCTTTTGTTGACCACCAGCATTATGCTTTCCAATTTTATGTTCGGAATAGAGTAGTTGCTTTGGAAGACAATAATCAGGCATCTGCACAACATGACCAGTCCAACGAAGTTGATGTCGAAGAATCATTGCTTTGACACTGGTGATCTTTGCTCTTTCCAGTACACTGGCATTAGTTCGCCTGTCTTCCCAAGTGATGTGTAAAATTTCCCAGAGACACCATTGATGGAATCTTTCAAGGCGTCGGAGATGGCGTTTATAAGTGGTCCAGTAACCTGGTGCTGAACATGGTTGTGTGCGAAGAGTGTCCAAGGTGTGAGCTCCTGCTGATACCAGATGTCCCAATCACAGAGAGTGCCTACTCATGAGCAGAAGCTCAAGCATTGGGTTTTATTCTCAAACAACCACATGCACACCCAGTTATTGAAAGAGAAAGATGCAACATGGCGGCCCGGCCCAAAGCACACTTATGTGCTACACATAAGTAGTGTGTGAGGCTACTCAAATATTGGGCCAGTCCTAGAAATGCAGTGCCTTTCAAATACATTTTGCTGCTTGATATGAGACCCAAATGGTGTCCTTCCCTTTTCTTAGGAACGCGCCTTAGAAAGACTCTTACTGCACCATTCAGGTGCCAATTTTGCCATTGGTATCTCTCCAGGAGTTTGACTTTGCCCCCTCTTCCATTGTCTCCTGACACAGATGGATTCCAACCAATTCCCCCTCCTTATGGTACCATCTGAAGAAGGTTGCTTCACCCTGCTGCATGGCAGGGCCAACCCAGTGGTCATGTTAGTGACTCATCTAACTCACTGCCCTGTTTTTGACAACAGGCCGAAAGAGGCAGAAGGCATGGCTTTTATTTAGTTCTTTAAGATTATCTTCCCTGTAGGGGAGGGAATTCCTATTGGAACCTCCCTTATCAGCGGAGTCCCATAAATCTTCGACACACATCCTCAGACATGTGTACGCATTAGCAGAGTTCAGCAGAAGCAGAGTCATGAAGGAATCGTAGCACCAAGTTATAGCAAAACAAATCGCATAAACATAACAATCTGTGTGAGCTTTGTCTCACACATCCTCTCTCTCTAGCTTTTCAGCTGGAAGAGAACAAAGAGCGGAAGTTGGATTAACTTCTGCTTACACATAACAGTGATAAGGAATGAAATCATCGGGTCTTGTGACCCTGTGCGATTGTTGCACTGGAAATGCTGACAATTCCAGGTGTCCCTTATAGATTAAGCCATTTATTCATTGCTAAATTTGTTCGATAAGAGCAAAACCTTAACCACAATACCCTCCAATACCCTCCAGCGCTTCTGCCCATGTAGGCCTTTAAATATCTATATCAGCAGCTCCATTGTCGTAGCCTTCATCACCCCCTAATTGTCCATAATTCCTTTCCTTATTTTTCCCATTAAAGGTAGGGTGTTAAAAGCAGTTCAATAGCTTAGGCACTTCGGCATCATCAGTAATTTAATCTCTTTCCACACTTCTCCTTTTCAAATGAATTTAGCCCCTTGAAAAGCTGATGCAAGGAGAGCCTTGCCATTCTTGCAGCCTCTTTTCGGAGGCTATTTGGAGCAAGCGAAATGTGTCTGTGAGCTTTGCAGAGCCACAACAAAGTCACATGAGAGCACTTGTGGCAGGGGCAGAGGGAGAAGTTAGCTCACCCAGTATGCTCCTCCAATACTGGAACTACCTGGAAGGTATTCAGTAGAATTCAGAAGATGTGTGGGATTTGTGAATACTTTTTTTATAGGAATAGGAATCTGCTGTTCTGCCCACTGAGCTATGGCTTCTCCCCTGAAAAAAAAAATGCAATATATTTTATTTAAAATGTTACAGTCTCATGAGTGTTACAGAGGCTTAGTGTGCATGTATTGTGGGGCAAATTGTGGGTACACAGCCAGTGACCCACCAAGCCAAATACAGCCCATCAATCATGTATGGTGACCTTTCTGTTGTTCAAGAAGCCCCTTTCTTTCCTCAGTTCTAAAAAGGCATAAGAAATAGGAGCCTTTTTGAATCCTGGCATGCCTCTGTACAAGGCGGAGATGCCATGGCTGATTTGGCGGGATCACAATGTTTTCTGAAGTGAAGAAATCAAAAGATTTCTGAGGTACCCACAGGTTTGCTCACAGGATTTATGCAGAATATGACTGTGGAATATGGATTTTTGAGGAATTTACACTTCCTTACATATTCAAAAAACAAACAAACAGGTGTTTACACATTTCCCCCCCCCCCACAGGTCAATGCATTTTTCACATATTCCTTCATTAGAACACAATTTCTATCTCTTACCCAACAGAAGAAGCACAAACATCTGTTACTCCATCTTAATTTATATTTCTTCTTGTTTCCAGCACTCTGCTTAATAGTCTTCTCTCCCCCCCCCCACCCCTTTTTCTCGGATGGAGAAGCTGCACTTAGCTTCAGAAGCATCTTCTCTCTTTTTTCTCTGATAAATGTAATATTACATGGAAATGTATGTGTATGTTCCCCCTCCCTGTTCTCCCCTTCACCACCCCCATTTTTATCAAAACACCGACCATCTGTTGGACAACAATTGGTAAAAGGCATGTTGGAGACAGTTCTCTGGGAAATTGATGCTGGCACACATTCTGTAGGTGTCAATGCCATTGATTTGAGGAAAGCTTTTCTTTTTCAGTGAATGACAACAGAAGTCAAGGATACAGAGAGTACATATTCCCGCTGTCAATCATCCATTCTCTCTTGGCATCCCAAAGTATGCTTGAAATATGCTTGGAATTGTTTTAAGGCTTTCTTTGCATATTGATGCCAGGTTCAGTAATATTTCATTTACGAAACACACAGTGAAGGAAATCAGCATAGCCTTTCTGTCTGGTTCCCCCAAGGGAGCTCCATGTGCTCTGCCGCTGTGGATGTACATTGCGCTGCTCATCTTTCTCGTTGAACCTGCTGGGTACATCTGATGAAGACAAGGATGACTATTGCAATCTGGGGCCACCGGTTGCATGCTTCAAAACACAACAGGAGATGGAAATTGGCTATTATGTATGCACAGATTCCATCATATAAAAAAATCCTGCAGCTAAATATAGTGGTGACTGTGTAATATATATCAATATATCTATATCTATCTATCTATCTATCTATCTATCTATCTATCTATCTATAGTAATATATAGCGTCTCCACCCCCACCTTTCAGCCCGGACACTGAGGTCCAGCACCGAGGGCCTTCTGGCGGTTCCCTCACTGCGAGAAGCAAAGCTACAGGGAACCAGGCAGAGGGCCTTCTCGGTAGTGGCGCCCGCCCTGTGGAACGCCCTCCCTTCAGATGTCAAAGAGAACAACAACTACCAGACCTTTAGAAGACATCTGAAGGCAGCCCTGTTTAGGGAAGTTTTTACTCTGTAACATGTTAATGTATTGTTTTTTAATATTTGCTGGAAGCCGCCCAGAGTGGCTGGGGAGACCCAGCCAGATGGGCGGGGTACAAATGATAAATTATTATTATTATTATTATTATTTAGTTCCTGCCAGTATTGGGTGATCAAGGAAATGATCCAAGATGGAGCAGCATAGATGAAAGGACAGGATCCACAGATAGGAGCTGTCAGGGGCTGGGTTGGATTGGAAGATTGGGGAATATCCCCCCCCCCTTTCCAGAGTCTCAGAGAGACAGGCAGATTCCGAGACTGCACAGTTGAGACAGGAACTGCCCAGTGATACATCAATCGAGAGTGGGGGGGCAGCCCCCTCCTTTCCCCCCGTACTCAGAGGTCCGAGCGTGTCAGAGAACAAAGGAGGAGCAAGAGGGGGGGGGACATCCCGTTGGCACGCTTCTTGCTGCTGAAGGGGCAGGGTGGGGGTCATTTTGAGCAACTCCGATCCTTGCAGAGAGATGCCAATCTGTATTCGCAACATGATACTGTAATTAAAAGACTATAAATCTACCAGATGCTCATTAATTCTTATCGGTGAGCTACCAGGAGGGAGAGGGGAACTCCCGTACTTGACAGGAGCAGGCTTGATTCTTAACCACTTGGATCACCAGGGTCAGGTTTAGCCCCCACCCCAGTGGAATTCTTGGGTGCATCCTTTCACTTTCTCCAATACACATAAGTGAATGGTTGCATTTTTAAATTAGAAACTTCATTGATTTTTTTTTTTAAAAAAAAAACTTTTACCAAGCATAGACTGCTGTCTTCCAGGACAAATGCATGTAGAGATGTTAAGACATGTATGGAGTCATCCAAGTGACCTCATAACAGACTTGGAAAACCCTTTAAATTACAGAATAATCTCACATCCACAGGTTGTACTTCAATCTAGTGTGTTAAGATAATTTCTCCATAGTGGATGCTGTGACTGGAACAGAAGGGAGATTACTGTACTATTGTTTTTAAAATGATAGAAATTGACACCATACAGAGTAAAACCCATCTTTCATTGTTATTCATTTTTATCATCTTTGGTGATGAATTCGGCATTCCATAAATGCTATATTGCATTTTTCGTCATGGAAAGGTATTGGAGAAAGTGCAAACACTGACTGGCTTGACTCTTGCAAAGGTGTGATTCATCTCTTTGCGTATGTGTGAGCAAACACGATGCATCCTCATGGGGTCTCTGCAGAGTATACCTGCTGCACCCACATTGTCCATTGTATGGATGAGTATATATTTGCTTATTAATGACCACCATGTTGAATTAGCTTTCAAATTCAATATCTCTTGATTTGGTGATTTGGTGAGCATTTAAGTTCTTGAAACATAACAGGACTTTGCTAGGTACTGTGCAGCACATAAACTTGTTTTCTGTTCACTTGCAAATCTAGGTTTAGCTTTAAGCAAACCAGGTGAAGAAATGTTATGCAATGAGTCCCATTTACATTATGTCACCTTGGATATTTTCTTCCTGATGGTTTAATATAATCTGCTTTGCAATTTCATACAGGAGAAAATGCAATACAATTTTTTTTAAAATAAAAAAAAGCAAATCACTCTGTGAGGTATTTTTATCAACATATTCACCCCAGAGGAATACTCTTCTCCTGAAGCATTGGACTGACTGAGTCTGGTGATCAGTTGTTTCAGAAATTAATAGAGACAATAGAATATGGGTCATTAACTTTCATTGGCCTTAGTCTTAATGTGTGATCAAACCCGAATCTCTGCCAAGATTGTGAGTGACGCACACAGGAAGCAGACACAATTTCAGCCCTCCTTTGCTCAGATATTGCTTTGATGAAATGATGGAGTGACTTCTTTATCTTCTGGAATGGCCATATTGAAAGAAATTCTGCCCACTGGAAGAAATGTCCTGCACTCGCTTAGATAGAGTTTGTGACACTTGGGTGGCTGTTTTACCTCTCTGCCATGTGTTATGAAATTGTTAAGCTATAGGTGACACCGGGCTGCTTCCTCCCTCCCCAACCGTGGCACATTGGATAACAAGGTGTGAAGGAAATTTGTTCACCTCAGTGCGCATGCATCCCTGATCACAGATAGGCTTGTAAGCACACTCAGGTAAATATGTTTACAAGTCCCTCTTCAGACCTTCCCGCTCAACCTGGCAAGATCTACACAGCCCCTAACTTCCAACATCCTTTCCCCCCATTTCTATAATTTTTATTTTTCAGTTTTTCAGTTACACCTTTTCCCCATTCTTATACAGTAATTCTATTTGACTTCCCACCCAGCATTTCATTACAGTTATTTTTACATCTTGATTAGCTGCACATACATTCATTCCTTCACCTTATTTTCCACACCTTCGTATCTTTAATATTGTCAACTGTGAGTCACAAAGTTCTCATGCTTCCTACAACCTTTCAGTTTTACATCACATGAAGAAGGTTTTTGAGAGGTGAACATGGATGCAACAAGACTTGGGGGTATCTTGTCGAAAGCTGAGGCACACACTGGAGTTGCTGTCCCAGTAGTGGAAGGAAGACTGCGTGGAATTGTTGAAGTGTTGTGGGTATCAAGGAGTTAACACTCTGTGCTATGTGGAAATGCTGACTCAGTATCATGTGATGAGTCAGCATCATGAGACATAGGAAATTGCCTCATTGGTCTAACTGCATGAAGTATGATTATAGTTTGGGATACAGAGTTTAATTTCATTTGATGAATCTTTAAGGTAAAGGTAAAGTTAAAGGACCCCTGTATGGTTAAGTCCAAAAGGGATGACAGTGGCGCTGTGGTCTAAACCACAGAGCCTAGGGCTTGCTGATCAGAAGGTCGGCGGTTCGAATCCCCGCAACAGGGTGAGCCCTTATTGTTCGGTCCCACCTCCTGCCAACCTAGCAGTTTGAAAGCATTTCAAAATGCAAGTAGATAAATAGGTACTGCTCCGGTGGGAAGGTAAACGGCGTTTCCGTGTGCTGCTGTGGTTTGCCAGAAGCGGCTTAGTCATGCTGACCCGGAAGCTGTCTGTAGAAAAACGCCGGCTTCCTCGGCCTATAGCGCAAGATGAGCACCGCAAACCCAGAGTCATCCGTGACTGGAGCTGACGGTCAGGGGTACCTTTACCTTTACCTATGGTTAAGCCCAGTCAAAAGTGACTATGGGGTTGTGGCGCTCATCTCACTTTCAGGCTGAGGGAGCCGGTGTTTGTCCACAAACAGCTTCCTGGGTCATGTGGCCAGCATTACTAAACCGATTCTGGCACAACGGGACACCGTGACAGAAATCAGAGCGCACGGAAACACCATTTACCTTCCCGCCACAGCAGTACCTATTTATCTACTTGCACTGGCATGCTTTCAAACTTCTAGGTTAGCAGGAGCTGGGACAGAGCAATGGGAGCTCACCCCGTCCTGCAGATTCGAACTGCAAGCCCAAGCAGCTCTGTGGTTTAGACCACAGCACCACCTGCTGTGAATCTTTACAACTATGTCGGTTACGGTGATCACAGCTCTCGCATTTCCCACCTCATGTTCTCCACATACACATGTATATCAGTATTTCCTACTTTTGTTCTAGCATGCCATTCCCTACATGTTTTATGGGGTTCATCTAGGGAGGAATCCAAAATCCGATTTCAACTAGTTTTTAGCAGCAGTAAGCTATTGGTGGCGGATCATTTTCATGGCATGATATCCAAAACTACCATTACCAGATTGAGCATAAAATAATTATTAATATGAAATCAGGCTCATGGCATTTGGAGGGTTTCACATAAATCATCAGCAACCACACACAAAAAGACTTAAATATGACTAATGTGCTCAAATACAACAGTGTGTAAATAAAAATGGATTTTGTTTACTGCACCAGAATTTAAAACATGATAGAGGGGGCCCTTGATAAGGAAATTCATTTCCAGGTTTCAAACCGAAGGTCATTCTATTCCCCAAGTCATGGCTGTGCTAGAGCAGTGTTTCCCAACCAGTGTGCCTCCAGATGTTTTGGGACTACAATTCCCATTATCCCTGACCACTGGTATTGCTAGCGAGGGATGATGGGAGTTGTAGTCCCAAAACATCTGGAGGCACACTGGTTGGGAAACACTGTGCTAGAGGAATGGAAGGCTTTGTCTGTGATACAGGAGCTATAACACCCCATTGGCTTGTATTGTAGAAGCAGCCACAGGTGCAATATTTGCAGGAGGCTTGTCTGAAACCCCCCTGTTTCTTTTTCACGAATTTTTCTTAAGTTATTAAAAAAAAAGTTTATTCACATATTCAGTAACAGTAACAACACATAACAGTAACAGCTACTCAAATGAATTTCCTGAGTTTTTCATATAAGGTCTTATTAGAACAAATAATTTCCCATTTATTTCAGGTTCTTAGGTTGTATCCAATATTGTCAGTCAGAGTAGACAGTTCAGAGCTAAATAGACCAGTCTTTGACTTGGTATAAAGTAGTTATTTGCCTAGGCAGGTGCATTCTGTGACATGTGAGAGCAGCAAAATAAGCAGACTGTACAACGGTGATGGAATAAAATCAGGCCAAATCTTTATTGACAACAGCAAGCAAAGTAGGGTTGGCATGACATTGGATCCCAGGATCTGTTCATCATTTCACAAGCCCCATGTTGATGGAATGGATCCGCTGGGTTTGGATCGCTCCAAACCTGTACGACAGAAATCAGCCAGTGTTGAACCTTGCCATGGTACAAGCCAAGCAAGCAAGGTCTCACTGGGCGACCGTGTGCAGATTCCAACAAAGTAGATGTCCAAAGTTTGGGGGTGCCCTGGTCAATCCTCCCCTCAGGCCCTTTATGGGGAGGGGCTATACTATGTTGATCTCTTGCCCAATGCCATTTCCGCCCTCATACAAACATTCTTACACCTAACAAAGAAAGGCTATAATTTAACTGAGGGAAAGGCAAACAAAATCTCAACCAAATGCCAATCAGGTTGAGGGGGGTGGGGATTCTTTCTGGCCCTGTCAACCAGCGACTCAAAAATGCTCAGTGAAGGCTCTATCCTGAGGGTTAGTGGGTAGGAAACAGCCTTATATAAGACGACAAGATGGCCCTGACCTCCAGGGGAAGCAGACTTATATAGGCTTTCCCCCTCCCCTTTGCAAGGGCTCATGGGAAAGCTTTTTCCATCTCACAGAGAAGATACTGTGCAGAACCTTGCCAAGTATTTTGGTGCATTCTGTGGGCCACAGTGCCGTTTGGCAAAGGCACCCCACACTTCTGGGGCACGGAACGTGACATATAGCCCGATCTCTTCAATTTCAGAATTTGCATCAAGTAGCAGGTGGTCTAATTACAGAAAGGGAGGCGCAGGAGCTGTGCTGAGTGTGCTATCCTAGTTCTGCTTTCGCATTATTAGGGAGACAGCATTTATTTGGTGTGTGTGTGTGAAGAACATTGAGTTTGGCTGCCAATTATATGCGTGTTTAAAGCTGTGTAAAACTGGCTGTCACTACAAGTGATGTTTTCTGATAGCTTTTCAGATGCATATGGAAGCGACAACAGGCTTCTCTTTATTGTCTCTCTCCCAAACATACACCTCTCCTCTCTTTACTGGATTATGTATTGTGCTAACAGAAGTCGCTGCTGAAACTTATTTAACAGTATTGACTAAAATAACCCCGAATCTCTTCTGGTGCGGGCTGATTTAGCTACAAATCACCTGTTCCAGCCCTGAGATCATTAATCAGCCTGAGGCTAGATACATTAGGAGGAATTTTCAGCACAGAAAGAGCGAAGAAAATATGAGCAGCTCCTTGGAAGAGCCGTTACCATCAGATTAGCTCTGATTCTCTACTGGAGCACCAAATCACCCTGAAGTAATAATTATAATACATTAGTAGAAGTTTAATGTCCAATAAGTGCTGTCTGTTTAAGTGATAGCAATCTCACCATGGCTCAGGGAACAATAGATCTCGGTGCTGGTGAGAGGGGGGAAAAAGAACCTGGCATGGAATTAAACGATAGATCATAAAATATTCATTATTTGTTCAAAAATGGGAACAAAAACTCACCCCACAACTTTCCTTGTTGCTATTTTTATAGACGAGACTCTGTTTAGAAAATGCTTCCCCTGATGTCAAGGCGCTGGGAAGATTGTCATTTATCTATAAATAAGCCCTGGGATCTCTCAAGCTGTTCTAGTGTTCATTTGTATGCTCCATAGCAGGATCTGCACACAAGAGCAGAAAGCGATAGGCAATTGGGGTCTGTCATAAAATGTTGCAGTGTGCTGTTCTCCTGTTCAGAGTTCCAGCCAACTGGCCATTCCTAACTTCTGGTTATACTGCTGGGTTCTGGCTTGATGATATTTGGATTATTCTGTTGGATTTCCCTGCAAGGCTGCACAAGAAATAGCAACACTGGGCTGTTAATATTAGACAATGTAACAAGATGAAACATTTTTGTTTAAAGTAAGGATTTGGGCCACTAGCGGGCATGTGATTCTGTGGTTGCACGATGCATCACTCTCAGCTCCTATGCTAAACTCTTTGGAGCTGTTGAAATGACAAGGTCCTTGTTCACCTATGGACCAAGCTGACACGAAGGCATCCCAGTGAGGCGCTCTGAATTTGGTACACAGCAGGATACTTTTTGAATTATTCAGCACACAAGTGCAGCAAGATGCTGATTATTATTATTTCTTTTCTTTTTTCTATCAAAGGGTGATGCAAAAGCATATATGACCGAAAAGGTTGAACTATTAAAAGAATCAGGAGTGCACACTTGATCATTTGATGGGCTAGATGATTTGATCTATTTATTCTTAACTTTTGCGTGATTGGAGGGAAAATGCTTTTATTTTAAATGCCAGTGACATTTCCTCCGAATAAGCAAACAGGAAACCAGTCGACCGTGCATCTAAGTTCCAAAGTCACCATAAACCATGAATATGCATTGCTCAGAAGTGGATAAGCTCCAAGGACTCTGTTGTGCCTGTTCTCTCTGTGTGTAGCTCACCATATGGACTGGCTCTTTTGGAGTCTGCTTACATGAAAGGAAGCATTTTTTATTTATTTTTATCTCTCGTCTTGAATGTCAGTGATCCGCTCCTTTCCAAATGCCAAGTGTGCAAGCTAGAGCATTGAATCAGGAGCAGAATTTGGCTTAAATTCCGTTTCTTGGAGTTGACAGGATGTGATTTTGGAGGTATCATAGATCTCCCAGTCGAAACGCTGGTTTAACTCAAGTGCAAACATCTGGAGGGTGCAGATGAAGGTTCCTGTGCACAGGAAACTCTTTCCAATACTTTTCTGGGTGTCTGGCAGAAATAATATGCATGTGTCTATCCTACAGTGGTGCAGTTGCATAATTGTTGGCACTAAACTCAGTCGTGTTACATAGGGAGACTCTTTAGATGCTACCTGGTATTAGTTCACTTATTTCAAAATGGGCTAAGCCAGCACTGCTGCATTTGGTGGGCATACAGCTCATTCTGGGGAATGGGGCACTGGACATCTGCTGTCAGGGCACCTCTGCTATCCATCTCAGTCTGTATAGAATAACATCTCTCCTATGTGATGTCTAGTTGGCAAAAACCCCAACACAGCCTCCTCAGCAGTGGCTCCAGAACCCCAACCAGCATAGCCAAAGGTCAGCGATGTTGGGAGTCATTTGAGGGGCCTAGGGCCATGCAATGTCATCACGCCATGCATGCACGTCCCGGGGCATGCGTGCATGATGTCAGCACACCCCACAGCATGTGTGTGCAGCTGCCGGGGAACTTTGAGGGTGGCCCATTCATTGAAAATTTTGGGGGACCTGGCCCCTCGCCACCCCACTCGGTGCCAGTCTTGGGAGTTATAGTCCAACTTCTGCAAGGCATCGTTTTCAGATGCTCATCAGGGCACATATCAATGCACCTTTGAAAAATGCTTTGTGCATTAAATTTTTCAGTAGGTCTACCCTCCCCCCCCCCCGCCCACATGCTAAGATGCATCTTCCTGCTGCATACTAATCTCTGGGTGGAATTCAGTGTGGCGCTATTTTGAATGTTCCATCTGTGTAAGCATTTCATCCGGGGCCGGATTTAGGTTTGATGAGGCCCTAAGCTACTGAAGGTAATGGGGCCCTTTATATGTAATTTTTGAGGGAGCAGGCTAGCAGGCGGGGCCCATTACTTACATCATAGGAGCCTACACAACACAAAACACTGTTGCTGTATGTAATTTTTATTTTATTTGTTTTTTATCTTATATTCTGGAAATGTACATCCAGGGTTTTTTTCCCTTTAATTTTTTTGGGGGGCCCCAAGAGAGTGGGGCCTTAAGCTATAGCTTGTTTGGCTTATATGTAAATCTGACACTGATTTCATCTTGCCTGATGGAGTCATCCTCCTCGCCCCCCGCCCACTGTTCTAGGGGTTCTCATGATCCCCCAACAGCCAATTTTTGGGGGGTGCATGGGGGGAGGAGAGGGGGAAAGCCTCCCTGTGCAAATAGAAGTCCTTGTGTGCAAGTCTTCCACTGATGAGGCTCATTATGTGAACTCTGTTCCTCTGATAGATTATGACTAGGTCCCATAGTCATAACACCTTCCTTCTGGGTACCATTGTACATTTTCTATGGGAAGAGGGGATGTATGTGCCATAAACTTGTCATCAGAGAAGCTTAGTTGTTGTGCATTAATTTCATTTTAATTCAACGGCTTTCTTACATTGTTAGGTCACCCAGCAGGACTGGAGTAGTTTCAGTCATGTTCTGTTTTTGGTGCCAGTGAATTTAGCACATTCATTTGATTTCCCTCTTGACATTTTAAGGTGTATGTTTCCCCCTCGCCAGTCTATATTTCTTAGTGTGCTGTAATGGGTGGGTTATGTATGAGGCAGTTGCTCAACTCTGTACTTCAGGTTTGCCCAGGTATTGATTTATGAAATCCAATGTGATTCCATTACTGTGTAAAGAGATTAATATTTTCTTAATCCTGTCAGGTTTGCGGTTTGATTTATATTTCTCACGAATGTGCATAGGTGAAGGTTTTTCTTATTTTTCACCTTGATAGATTTAAAGTCAGGGTGTCAGATACAGATCTAAATAAAAAATATGAGAGGGGCCAGACCTATATCTCTTACAGTAGTCAGAGCCATATATTTTGGTTCAGGAATAAATAGGATCTGGATCAGCAAGAAAATGTTTGTCTCGAACAGGGGCCTTGAGGGAAAGTGTTAGGAAGTTCAAACCACACCCAAACCAAGTCTATTCATATCATGAAAAGCTGAGTGAGCTTTTAAAGTTTTTCTCTTTTAAACTAAAGCAGTGCACACAGGCACACACACTGTGCATAGAGATAATGCTGTTTTAGTACCAGTAACCAAGTGAGAGCCAAACTAAACATGATCATGGAGGCAACCAAGTGGTTCATGTGGGTCTAACTTCAACAGCACTAGGAAAACTGAATTCTCTCCCACTGTAGCTCAACACTGACATAGCCGTCAGTCATATTTTGCCAAGCCCAGCTTATTTCTGGTATTAAAGCTGGTCAGGGGAAGAAACAAACCCTGTGGAGGTAAGACTGTGGAGGGGAGACTCAAGATGGGTTGCTGAAAAATGCAGACTGAACAAAATCCTTGCGTGTTCCTACAGACAACACCGTTGCTGTGATGTTGGCCCTTGTGTAATTGAGGATGCGGTAATTTGACTCTGTAACATTCTCTTCCCTCCACACTTTCTAGTGCAAAATAATTACTACTAATTATGTTTTAAAAGATGAGAGTCAAGTGCTAGGTAAATATTATTATTTTTTGCATTTTATGTGTTTTTCTTTGACAGATAGTCATTTCCCCCCATGCAATTACACAGAAATTCACTCCGCTGAAGTTCTGAGCAATGACCTATTGCAAGCAATAGGGAGGAAGAGGCACAGGAACGGGCATTCTAACCAGTCCGTCTCAAATTTCACAGAGAAATCATATTCATTCATTTTTTTCTGGCATTCATCCTGCATTACTTCTTATTTCAAGCAGAGATGTGTAAACCTCTGTGGGAAATTGTACTACATTTTATTTTATTTTATTTTATTTTATTTTATTTTATTTTATTTTATTTTATTTTATTTTATTATTTTATTTTATTTTATTTTATTTTATTTTATTTTATTTTATTTTATTTTATACGCCGCCCTATACCCAGAGGCCTCAGGGAGGTTCACAGAACAAAATCAAAATATGAAACCACAATATATATAATCAATATAAAAACAACAACCCAATAAGACCTCCCCCCCCAAAAAAAAGAACCACATTTTAAAAGGGCATAGGATGCCAATCAATCAACCAAAGGTCTGGTTAAAAAAGAACACTTTAAAAACAACACTCACAAGATTCCTCAGATGATCATTTGAAGAGGTAGCCATTCCATATTTTAATCATGTGGTACATGAAGGTACACTTCCTTTTTTCTTTCCTAAATCTCCCACCATTCCGCTTCTATATTATGTTCTGGTTGAGGTGATGTCATGTAATCAAATGCCAAGCTTCGAAAGGCATTCTACTGGGAAAGTAAGCGTATTCCCAGGTGTAAGCTTTGCAAGCTTCTTCTACTTTCCAAGCATAAGCAGAATTCAGTCCCAATTGTGAGGCATGGGTGAGGAAGGCCTCCTTCCTCATCGGGAAGATTGTGCGAGAAGCTGTGGCATATTTATTACCTCTCCCCAGGGCTGTCTTTACCCGGGGCGTAAGGGGTGCGGAACACCCAGGTGCTGAATTCTGGGGGGCGCCTGGCTCCCGCTGCTGAAACTGCCTAAGCTCTTAACTATCTACCTGTTGTGAAATAATAAATAATTTTGATCAAGCTAGAAAAACAAAATACATATATAGCTAGGTATTACCAAAATGTATGCCTACTGTTTCACTAAAGGACTTTCGACTTTGTGCGCTCATTTACCAAAGACGCACCGCGCCAGCACTGGCGCTTGTCATTCACAACGACGGCACTTGTCATCCTCAACGGCGCCGTGCATGCAAAATTAACTCTTACATCAAAATATTATGTTACACATTGTATTGAGCTGCTATGCGGCAGCGGGGTCAGCGGCACCTTTGACACGACTGGTGTTTCTCCTAAATAGGTGCCTAAACAATACTTAGAAGTTTAAGTGTGGTGGTGCTGTGTACTTAAGTATAAGTGTATTGTAAATAAATGAGCAAATAAAAAAATTGTTTCTTTTTCCTCCTTTCATAAACAAGAGATAAAGGGTAAGTGTGGTGTCTGACATAAGCATAATAAAAGTTAATTTGGAGTAAAACACTTCCCAGTAAAAAGGATTGGCTTCACAAAACCTTAGATTACAGTGAACTGGCTTACCTCTCAGAAAAAAATCAAAGAAAACCCAAGGGATTAATACATCGAGGAATGGAGTAGTTTTCTGCATCATTTAAAAGAACAGTGTAACGCCAACATGGTACATGTATTAGATTAATCCACATCTATTTTTGGAAAAATATGATGAATAAGTATAAATATGAAGGTAAACGGAGGTTTAATAATTATAATATGGATGTCAGTGTCACTTACCCTGTTTCCCCTTTTTTAATACGTAGTCATAAAGTAAGCCATGGCAGGGTTTTTTTACCTTTGTGAGAAGTAAGACGTACCCCAAAAGTAAGCCATGGTGCCGCCATTGTTCCCGTCGCCTCCTCAGCCCCTCCTGAGTGTGCAGGGAGCCAGCGAACCAGTGAGAGGCACGGGGGGAAACGCGCCTCTTGCAAAGTTCTGCCCCGCCTGCTTAGCGCGCAGGGGGAGGCTGTACCGTACCATACTGACGTAATAAAAATAAGACTTCCCTCGAAAATAAGCCACCCTGTGTTTTTTTGAGGGGAAAAAATTATAAGACGGTGTCTTAAAAAGGGGGAAAGACGGTACCTTTTTTTTCTTTTTTATATATATATATACCTGGATTAATGGAGAGAATTATTAGGGAAGTCTATCAGAAATATAATGATATATACTGAGAATATACATATATATATTTACATATTCTATTATTATTATTATTTGTCTTTGTAATGAATGGAACTGTTAGAAAAGTAACCTTGATTATGTAAGAAACTTAGTTTGTTTTTTGGTATGTATTTTTGTGTGTTGTTTGTTCGTATGTATCCTTTGTGTGGTAGGTGGTAGTGTATGTGATAAAAACTCAATAAAAAGTTAATTTGGGGGCAAAACTAAATTTGGGAGTGCTGGCTGGATCCTTGCACCCCGGCGGCGCATATGCTAAAGACAGTGCTGCCTCTCCCCCAATAGGCAAGCTTGCCTAGTTCTATCAGGCTTAGTAGCCCGCTAGGTTAAGATTTTTGATTTTATTCCCACAAATGTTTTTCTTCCTATGCAGGTTTAATGTTGCAATACGCAGAAGTGTGTACAGCAAGGGGAAAGGCCTCAGTGCCTCATTGTGTGGCTTATCACATGATTGGGGATACATAATGGCATGGAAGCTATGAGGGGTGAAGTTGTTGTTGTTCAGTCGTTCAGTCGTGTCCGACTCTTCGTGACCCCATGGACCAGAGCACGCCAGGCACGCCTATCCTTCACTGCCTCTCGCAGTTTGGCCAAACTCATGTTAGTAGCTTCGAGAACACTGTCCAACCATCTCATCTTCTGTCGTCCCCTTCTCCTTGTGCCCTCAATCCTTCCCAACATCAGGGTCTTTTCTAGGGAGTCTTCTCTTCTCATGAGGTGGCCAAAGTACTGGAGCCTCAACTTCAGGATCTGTCCTTCTAATGAGCACTCAGGTGGATTAGAATCATAGAATCGTAGAATTGTACAGTTGGAAGGGACCACAAGGATCATCTAGTCTAACCCCCTGAAATGCAGGAATCTTTCGCCCAACGTGGGGCTCGACCCCACCACCCTGAGATTTGGATATGTCATCAGGCATGCCCCATGACTGGATACATCCAAACGAGAACCTGATCCATGATTGGTCTAGATTGGACTGAAGGGAGTTCAACAACCCTACTTGTGGTCCAGGCTACAGGAAAGCAAGGCAGGCCCCATATACTGACAGCAAAATTGCTCAGGATTCACTATAATGTGTCAGTTTATTGTTCATTAAAGATAATGTTTGGCTATGTTGGTCATGAGATCTACTCTATTAGATTAACTTGTTGAGTGGGTGTTATTGGAAAGATTCACAGTGCTACATAAAATAGTTTAAACTCTTGATTTTCTGGAAAACTTTCCAATTTAAATAACCAAATGCTAATTCTCTTTTGTTATTGATGTTCCCAAGTGTCTGAAAGGGGGGGAGGGAGGGATAAGTAATCAAACCCATTTCTTCTTTTGGCTAGATTTAATTACAATGCTTGAAAACAAACACACTGATCCTGTTTTTAACAGTGAAACCTAATTGCTTGGGCAGTAATGATTACAGAGTATTATGAAAAAGAAAAATCATTGCAAAGTCTAATTAGCATTGAATCACTCAAGCATCTTAATGATGAAGGGTGTGTTTATCCAATAAAGCAATATATATATATATATAAACAACAGCAAGGAAATGGAAGGTAGAGCTTTTTTGGGGGGGGGAATGCAAGTGTCAATGAAGTGATAACATGTATGTATGTATGTATGTATGTATGTAAAAGACTGATCACTGGCATTTTGAGAGAGGGAGCAAATACCTTCAAGGAATGATTAGATCAGGACACACACACATACCGTAAGTGTTTCAGCTCTGAATCTTTTAAATCTTTCCAGGGTTGCTTTGATCTAAAAGCAAACTGTATGGCAACGTGACCATGGATCATGCATGAACATCACATCTACCTTGGCCCCAAGTTTAACGGTCAATTCACACATACATATGCAAGTTCGATACACTCGAAAATCAGCAGCTGAATGTATGAATTAACTCCGCTGAAAAATCCTCATCTTTTAGGTGATACAGCTCTTTTCAGACATTCACAGTGCCCGTACTTTTCAAATTAAATCTCTTAAAAACCGATGTGTCATCATTCTTTATCAGTTCCTTCATTCTCTTCCTGCCTATAGCCTCAAAATTATAGATGATTCCCCTTTGTCCTCTCTGCTGATGCCCCTGCCTTTGTTTTAATCCAGGCAAAGCGTCTCATTTCCCTAAAGTGCTCCATAGAAACATTCTTATTAACAAAACACAGTAATAAAAGTTGAGAGTGAGCTAGAGAAGGCCAATGAAGGGAGAAGGCATCAGGATTTTGCACTTTGTCAATTATAGCACTTATTTTTCTCCAGCTGGGCATGGCTGTATTATTTTCCTCACTTGTGAAATGGGCATTGATTTTTTCCTGGCTTGAGAACAAATTGAAGGGCACTTGGTTCTTTTGAAAAATGTGTATTCAATAATTTTACTACATTAAATAACTTCAATTCAAACACAGAAGACTATTTCTATTTAGCTGCTGCTGTTGTTTGCAGTTCCACATTGCCTCATGTTTCTCCCCCGGAGATCATTAGCTATGGAGTTGGCAGCTTGACACATGACAGACAAGAGGAGAGAGTGGAAACACAAATCCCAAATTCTGCATTTCTGGCTCAGCATCTGAAGGAAGAGATACATTCAAATCTCTAGCGCTGAGTTAGATCATCAACCCTCCCTTGGCATCCCATTACAGAGCCTGTCCTGATGACCCCTCCATTTCCCCTATCCATTTGTGGGGCAGCAACAAACATGGGTAAAATTTGCCATAATATTGTGGGGAGGAGAGTGAGAAGAAAGGGTATCCTTGCATTGCCTTTGCAACCAGCAACATTGTCTTCCAAGTGGCTCAGATAGCACAGCACATAAATGTATGGAGTGTGGTCAACTTTGTAGGTAACATTCTCTATAATTACCAGCTCTATAGGGTTGAGGTGTTGCATCATAGCAGTGGCCTCCTTCCACTATTGGCCTCCTCCCAACATGTGTTGCATGTTGTGTGTGACGTCACATGTGTGTGATGCCCCCCCCAAAAGTTGGGTGCAACTCAGCATCTCTGTCCTATTTCCCAATGTCTGCTAGTCACAATGGCTATGTTCTCCTTCCACTGCTGAAGGAACCATTGTTCATTTCATTTCATTTTTCCTTTGCATACCACCTTTCTACATTAATCTACTTAAGGTAGCTTACAACTTAAATATGTAAAAAAAAAGTCACTTTGCATCCTGTAATAATCCAAAATATAACATTTCAAGAATATATTTCATACACTCATGCCTCTCTGCTGTACAGTGGGAATAGAGGTGTGACAGATCATCATCTTTGACATGATGGTTAGACTAGCATTATTCCACACACACTTTGTAAATCTGCCAGAAGTAGTGTGACTTGCTTTCCCTGTACAAATGTCAGAACTGTGATGCACTTGTTTATTTATTTGGATTTATAGCTCATCCTACACGTGAGGTAGGGCAAGAGAACAGGGCTCCTGTGTCTTTAATTTGTAGACACTAACCTGGGAGGGATAGCTAATGCCACACAAGACAGAATCAGGATTCAATATGACCTTAACAGATTGGAGAACTGTGCCGAAACTAACAAAATGAATTTCAACAGAGACAAATGTAAGGTTCTATACTTCAGCAAGAAGAACCAATATAACGTGGAGGGGGGCACCTGGCTTCCCAGTAGCACATGTGAAAAATGATCTAGGGGTCTTAGTAGACCACGAGCTTAACATGAGTCAACAGTGTGACGCAGCGGCAAAAAAGACTAATGCTATTCTAGGTTGTATCAACAAATGTATAGCGTCCTGTACAAGGGAAATAAGGGGACCAGGTGACACTGTGAGTTAAACCACAGGCTTGCTGATCAGAAGGTCAGCGGTTCGAATCCCTGCGACGGGGTGAGCTCCTGTTGCTCGGTCCCAGCTCCTGCCCACCTAGCAGTTCGAAAGCATGTTAAAGTGCAAGTAGATAAATAGGGACCGCTCCAGCGGGAAGGTAAACGGCGTTTCCGTGCGCTGCTCTGGTTCGCCAGAAGCAGCTTTGTCATGCTGGCCACATGACCCAGAGGCTTTCTTCGGACAAACGCCGGCTCCCTCGGCCTATAGAGCGAGATGAGCACGCAACCCCAGAGTCAGACACGACTGGACCTGATGGTCAGGGGTCCCTTTACCTTTACCTTTACAAGGGAAATAATAGTACCATACTATTCTGCCTTGGTCAGACCACACCTGGAGTACTGTGTCCAGTTCAGGGCACCACAGTTTAAGAATGATGTTGACAAGCTGGAACATGTGCAGCAGAGAGCAACCTAGATGACCAAGGATCTGAACACCAAGTCAACAGTTGTGGGAGTTGGGTATGCTTAGCTTCAAAAAAGAGGAGGCTGAGAAGAGATGAAGTCATCTTCATATATCTAAAGAGATGCCACATGGAAGGTAGAAGAAGCTTGTTTTCTCCTGCTCTGGAGGGTAGGACCCAAACCAATGGATTTAAGTTACAAGAAAGGAGATTCTGACTAAACATCAGAAAGAAATTTCTGATGGTAAGAGCAATTTGACAGTGGAATGGACTCCCTTGGGAGGTGGTGGTCTCTCCTTCCTTGGGGGGTTTTAAGCAGAAGTTGGACGACCATCTGTCATGGATGCTTTAGTTGAGATTCCTGCATAGCAGTGGGTTGGAATAGATGACTCTCAGCTCAAGGTCCCTTCCAACTCTAGAATTTTATGATTCTAAGATAGTAGCAATAATACATCAGCAAACAATAAAACAAATAGAGAGATAGTTTCACACAGACCTGAAGTATCACTATACAACGTAAGAACTGAAGTATTGCTAGACATTTCCACTTTAATGCTGAAATCATTGTAGTATGAATGTCACCTGTGACCCCTTTTCTCTAGCCTACTACATTCATAACATGTGAAAAGACTCTGTTTTCTGGCTTAAGTTCCATTGCTTCCCAGGAAAAAAAGTGCTTCGGTTCTCTTGCACCCAGCTTTTGTAGAGGATTTAAGTACCTGGGATGTTGTAGTTGGTTTGAAAATGGTTTCTTGAAAGGATTACACAGTGCTTTAAGATGACTTTACAGGGTATACTTGTTCTTTGCTCTTTTCACTCTTGATTGTCGTTTGTGAGCATTGAAGGGCTGACTTCATCTGTAACACCTCTGAGCAGTTCTGCTCTAATACAACATGCTAACCACATTTTTGTTGAGTTGTACTTCTGTGGTGAAATGTTTTTAACTCACTGAGCTGGAAGATAAAGGGCATCTACCTTTCCATTTCATAAAACATACTAGCGCCTTAATCCTGTCATTTTTAAAAGGTCAACGTTACAGTTGTGATACTGGGCAGGGGCGGCGGAGCCTAGTATTCCCGCGCTGAGCTTCCCCCCCTAATTAAAACTCACTAATTAAAGCACTGTTTCCCTCCTAATTAAAATAGTTTCAGAAACAGATTTTGCCATGTTCTTTCATCCATAGGTTTTCATCGTGGATGCTGTACGTCATTAGATAACAAATCCTCTCTGTCTAGATATGGATCATGAGGAAACATGTTTTTAAATCTCTGTTCATCTCACAGCAAAATGTTAGCAATGACACTTTTCTAACATATAACTGCAAAAAAAAAGCTTGCCTTTGTTTAAGATTATTTCAAACATGATATTCCTTTGTCAATAACTGCCAATAAACTGGGGACTTTATCCTTCATTATAAAACCTAGGGTTACCCCCAAATCATGCAGGACCAGATTCAACTAAATAGTTGCTCCAATCAGAGGGAGCACGACATGTCCTGCAAGTGCAATAGGGCTCTCACTGCAGCCCACCTAATTGGCTCTGGGGGTCAGGAGAACCCTCCAGACAATGCATATAACTATGTTCTGATCCTCACATTAATCGTGGAGGTGTGGATCAGGTAAGTTCCGATCAGAATTCACAGAGGTCCAATTCCCTAAGCATCGCCAAGGAAGAGAAAAATGGAATATCTGTTTGTTAAGGAGTTCAATGCAGAAGACACCACATTGGAGAGAGACCTACTTCATGCTCATTGAACAAGTTTTTATGGAGACAACAAAATACTTTTTAGGCATCACAGTACTTATTGGAGCCATCAGTAAAAATAATAAGAAATTTTCAAAAATGGACAAATATGGAGGGATTTGAAGAGTCACAGGAAACATTTTGGCATTGCAGTATCATAGCAGTGACCTATGGAAACAGTATTTTAGTAGTAGTAGTAATTTTTTGATGACTATGAATAATGAAAGCCGTGGTGATGAGTAATGAAAGCCATGGACAGATTGTTGGATTTGAAACAGGGAGATCTGAGTTCCATTTCTTGCCAAACCACAGATCTCACTGTGTGACCTTGAACCAATTGTGAGAATAAAATAAGAAAACAACCATATATTTGGGGCAGGGGGACAATGACTTTCCAGATGCTGTTGGACCCCAATTCCTTTCCATCTCATCCACAATGGGCAATCCTCATAGATGATGGGAATTGTAGTCTAATATCTGAAGGGTCACCAGTGTTGTTTATACCGTCCTCAGTTCCTTGGCAAAAAGCAGAGGGTGCTCGTAAAATAAAGTTTTACGAGCATAACTGGTTTTCATAGAAGGAGCCTAGACACTGTGCAAGTTGTACCAAGGAGTAAGGACAAGATGATGAAAATGGGACAAAATGATGCAAGGGGGCCTGCTGCCTCTTCCTAGAACAGGCATAGGCAAACTCGGCCCTCCAGATGTTTTGGGACTACAACTCCCATCATCCCTAGCTTACAGGACCAGTGGTCAGGGATGATGGGAATTGTAGTCTCAAAACATCTGGAGGGCCGAGTTTGCCTATGCCTGTGAAGGACAGCATGGAAGCTTACCCTATGGAGACACAATGGGTCTGAAGCTCTTCCCATTCTCTCTCCTCTCCAACCTCCACCTCTTAATTGACAAGGGGATAGGTATAGTACCCAGAGACACAGGCCGGAGTGGAACTGTGCCGTCTGAGGCTGTGCGGTTTGCAGCTGGTGGTGGACCCCAAGCCATATACTTTGTCTTTTCACACATTTGCATTCACGAGTCCTTATGTACAGAACATCCTCTCTTTAGCCACAACTTTCACTAAATATAAATGTAACGTTTCCAAGACATCTTATTAAGCAAATAAATAGGTTCTGAGCTTATGAGCGCTTCTCCTCCCCTTGCTCTAATGGAGAGGAACAGCTGGATTTCCCAATTATACATATAGCAGCACCGGAATTTCAAACACCTTTAATAGATACAAAGCAAAAGAAAGAGGGGAATGCATAACGCCCCCCCCCCGAGCCCCAAAGGCACACAGTGACAAATTCCACAAGCCATCGCCAGTTACCCTGAATGTTTTTGGTGCTACTTTTTCAGCCAGATACTTTCAAAGTACAAACTTTCCCAGTGCTTGTTGCTAATTAATGAGATTAAGCTGTCCTTTGGCACATTGTTTTATACTATTCCCACTGGCAAAACTTTCATTTTAATAATTGTTTAAGTGTTTGCTTTCCCCCCATTTTATCTATATGCAGACTAAGTCTGAAAAATGTTTTCTTTTTATCTGTATTCACTTAAGGAAACTTCTCTCCCTCCTCCCCGCCCCCAGCAAACATGCAAATGAGTTAAGAGTTTGCAAATAAAACTTTTGTAGTTATCAAATAATGTTTTGGGCCTCGGGGAGTTCATATAGAAAATGTCATCTGCTTATTTCCTGTGCATTAGATTAAAATGGGCCATTTACATTTAATGCTAAGTGTAACATCTGGAAACTTGTCACTGGAGATACATGACATGAGAAACATGAAATATTGATCTAACCCAACATGGCAGCTCTTAAGGCGGGTTTACATTTGCATCTGATTTCCTACAGTGACCAGCCACATGCTTCTGGGAATGGAGGGTACGGAGGCATCATTTTTTGTCTGGTATTCCAGGGTGGCATAACTTAATTATGACTGAAGCCACATGTCCTCATTGAGAACCTTTGGGGGGGGGGGTCACATGTCATAATGGACGAGGCCAGACTCCTTTGTGCAGTAGATTACATTCTAGCCATATAAACGTTTGCGGTTTTTACACATGCACAGGTGTAGATCTCTATTCACGAAAACAGGAGGCATCATCACAGTTCCAGACCTACCCCAACCAGCCAGAAGCACTCACAACATCCTCTTTTTTTTTAGATGTGATGAGAAAACCTGTCCTAATAATTCCAGTCATGCACCTATGAACTAGCTGCAAGTGTAACTTAATTTTAGAAACGCATTTCACTTCATGTTGTGCCCAAAATGGCTTCTGTGCTTTATTTCCACACTCCATCAGTGAATGTGGAAAATGCATTTAAAATTATCAAAGGGGAAGGGGGGAATATGGTGACATTTTCATGGGTTCCTTGCAGGGTCTTGCTGCACCTAATTTACTTTAAAGGTAACAGTCTTCATGGCTAAATCAATGGGCTTTCCTACATTTGCTGGTCCTCAGTAATCTTATAGGTTTCTAGACCCCTTGCTTCTTGAGTTTGTTGTTGTTGTTGTTGTTGTTGTTGTTGTTGTTATTATTCAGTCCAACTATATTCTCCGCCGCTCCCACCAAATAGTATCTGGCCCAAAGAAGGAAGAGTTAATCCTTTAGACTTTATGCAACCTCTATAGATCTCAGGGTCGTGAGTTGAAGGTCCATGTTGGGTGAAAGATTCCTGTATTACACGGGGTTGGACTCGATGATCCTCATGATCCTTTCCAACTCTACAATTCTACGACTCTGTAGCAAAAGCAAATATATTTCAGTAGGGATCAGTGTCCTAGCACTTGCTACTGTTTTACTGAATGTCGGTGGGGAAAATGTTTTATTGATCACCATCTACTGCTCAAGAGAACTGTCTGAGAGAGCATATGGTGTTCTTGCATTACTAAAACTAAGCAGGTCTCAAACCAGGCAGTGCCTGGATTGGAGGCTGCCTGGGGATCCATTTGAGCTTCTCTGAATCACCCCACGGAAAGAGTGCAATGAAAGTGCAATAAATACCCCAATGAAATGCGTTTTTAAAAAATCTAAGCGCAGGAAAGATGAGCGTCTTTTACCAAGGGGAGGTCTTCATTTGAATTTGTCCGTGCTTTACTGCTTCTGTCAAAGTAAAAGAATACCAAATGCTATTGAAACCCACGAATTGTCATTGATTCAGGACAGAGTTAAATCACATGTGGATGTTGTAAAGTGTACAGGCAGTGTGTTGTGGCATAATAAGGTGGTGGCAGTAACCCCCTTTTGCCAGCTGCTCTGAGTCTCATGTGTCCAATAGCTTGAGGATACTTGGAGATACAAGTCATGTGATTTCCAAAAACAAATTCCTTTTCTCTGTCTTTATTTCAGTGTGTGTGTGTGTGTGTGTGCAACCATACTTAATTAGACTTTGGGGTGTAAATCAATGGTGATAATAGTCCTGTTGACTCAAAATTAAAGGGTTTTCCTTTTATTGCCTGCACTAGATCAAAGCTACTATGCGCTTTTTCGCCCTTTAAATATATATATAGTTGACCTGACCTCTCTTGAATGCAGAAACTCAAATCACAATGAAACAGTTTGACTCAAATATAACATGGCACTTTTCTGCTTCCTCCATCCCTTTAATTAGGGTATTCATCAACTCATGATGAAGTAAAAAATAATTAATCAGTTTAAATCAATATTCTAAAATTGCATTTTAGGACATCTGAACTAGAAATAAAAATCACCCCACAAACACAAAGGGTGGAATGGATCCCTATGTTATTTTACTCTCTCTCACACACACACACCCCAGAATTTTCCCATGGCTTTCTCATAGTTTCTTCATTGTCTTGCTTGAGGAAGAATCTCCATATACTTTTGAAATTCACATTAAGCAAAATCTACTGACAACCTAGGGATTTGCAGAATCCCCCTCCCAAGGAATCTGCTAGCTTTACTTAAAATAATTTGGATTTCCTAGCAAATCCTCAATTTTTTCACCTGAGGAACACCCAAATTCATGACAATTTAGTGACCTGTCTATATCAAGAACCAGCTAACCGGATCTCCACTAGACTTCATTCTCATATTTGACCTTTGTTGCTATTACAAAAGAAAAGAATGTAGAATGCATATATTTGCAAGAAATGGCTTTAAGCTATGGGCCAAACCGGACATGGATCCCCATGATTTAGATTAAATTAAAAAAGTTAATTCACACACACACAAACACACACACACACACACACACACACACACACACACACCAATGACTGCTTGGACTGAGGAAGGGCTGTGGCTCACTGGCTGAGAGCATCGATTTTGCATACAAATTATTCCAGATTCCTGGCACTTTCAGGTACAGTGGTTGGCCAGCAGTATGGACAATACTGAGCTAAATTAAGGGTTCATCAACATAAGGTACCTCCATATGTTCATGTGCTGTGAAGAGCAGGGAAGTGGTGCTTTAGAATAATAATAATAATAATAATAATAATAATAATAATAATAATAATAATTTATTGTTTGTACCCCACCCATCTGGCTGGGTCTCCCCAGCCACTCTGGGCGGCTTCAAGCAAACATTTAAATACATTAACACATCACAGATTAAAAACTTCCCTAAACAGGGCTGCCTTCAGGTGTTTTCTAAATGTCATGTAGTTGTTGATCCCTTTAACCTCTGATGGGAGGGCGTTCCACAGGGCGGGCGCCACTACCGAGAAGGCCCTCTGCCTGGTTCCCTGTAGCTTTGCTTCTCGCAGTGAGGGAACCGCCAGAACGCCCTCAGCACTGGATCTCAGTGTCCGGGCTGAACGGTGGGGGTGGAGACGCTCCTTCAGGTATATTGGGCCGAGGCCGTTTAGGGCTTTAAAGGTCAGCACCAACACTTTGAATTGTGCTCGGAAACGTACTGGGAGCCAATGTAGATCCATCAGGACCGGTGTTATGTGGTCCCGGCGGCCACTCCCAGTCACCAGTCTAGCTGCCGCATTCTGGATTAATTTCAGTTTCCGGGTCACCTTCAAAGGTAGCCCCACGTAGAGCGCATTTTAATGTTTAATCATTTCCCTGATGTAAATCACCCTCCTCCCACTCCCCATGCTGTTATTAGCTCCTGGGGAGGGGGAGACAGATATTACAGACGCACTGATTGGTCAGGGTCATAAAGTAAGCTTCAATGTTGAGTGGGGAATTTAAAACCAGATCTCTACAATCTAAGACCATAGCACCACACCAGTTTGGGGGGAATGCTAGAACTGCTAACTAATAGCTCAGTTGGTAGCACATGAGACACTTAATCTGAGGGCCATGCGTTTGAACCCACGTGGGGCAAAAGATTCTTGTATGGATTGGGGGTTGGACTAGATGACCCTCATGGTCCCTTCCAACTCTATAATTCTATGATTGTGTGATCCAAACAGCAACTGCACAAACACAACTGCTATTGAAGATTTTTTAATTTTATTTTATTATGATGCTCTGGGTATTCAAAGCTGGTGGTAAATATTGGAATGATTTTTTTTCCACTGTGTCAATTACATGCATTTTTAAGACTTCATTTAATGCCTTCAAAATTCTGCCTTTCTGTGCCTTTTACCATTCACAAAGTAGCTTCACCGGGTTGTCACTGAACTAATTCCTTTCCTCAAAATGTATTGAAGGCTTATCATGATTATGATTATTACAATTCAGGGTATTATTTTGGGGGGCTCACCCTTTCAAAGCGCTGCTCATGAAATTGAATTAACCATGAAACAACAGATATATATTTGCTTTGCTTTTGTATTTTGTATTTTGTGTTTTTATCTTGTATTTTTATGCTATGAACTACCTTGCGATTTGTGGATGAAGGGCGGTATACAAATTTAAATAAATAAATAAATAAATAAAAATAATAGACACAGGTGCGTAGATAAGTTACTGTTACAAAACTATTCTGAAGCATATACGCTATTTTTGCTCTTGATTTTTCCAGTGAAAATAAGTCTTCAAGACCCACTTTAATGCCTGTACTGAATAGCTGGAGAAGAATTTCATAACTCTGGAGCCACCACTGAGGAGGCCTTTTCTTTGTTCCTCTCAGTCTAACCATTCTAAATGGCAGGCAAGCAAGAGAAACTTCTGTATGAACGGGATTAGGTTAGTAAAAATGAGGACATAGGAAGCTGCCTTATAATGAGCCAGAAAATTAGTCTATCAAGTTCACTATTCTCTACACTGATTGGCAGTGGCTCTCTTGGGTTTGAGGCAGGTATGTCTTCCAGCCCCACCTGGAGCTGGCATTGACTTTAAAAAGGTTGGCATTAACTTTAAAAAGTAGAGAGAGAAAGAGAAGTATGTCTGCTTCCAGGAGATGTCATTTACTTAAAATTTTAGATGCTTACTAATTATAAATACGGTACTTTTGAGACTCCTCTCAACCACATCACCACTCAGAAGATATCTCTTCTCTGAAGTTTTATTTCATATTTCTTAATTAGCTTTTATACCATGCCAAGCTTGCTGGCCCTTACAAAGTAACTAAAATTTGGTTAATGTTACAGAGATCAATAATAATTAATGCACAGGGGAATTTTTTTCAATTATCTTCTATGAAAAAGAAATCTCACCCTATAAACTTGAAACTTCCCATTAATTATATCAACCGTCACTTCTCTAACATCTGCAAATTAAAAATCACCCATTAGTTTAGACAAGTGATAGTTTATTAGTATCCCCCCCCAAAAAAAAATTGCACTTGGGACCATATCTTACCCAGTTATTATCCTCTTGCTATCATAGTCCTTTTAAATAAAGAGCAGGATTTGTCCTTTAAGTAATCCTGTGCTGATCCCCTCCTCATTTCATTAACCCAGTGAAACCCCTCCCCCCACTTTTTGGGGGGCAGGCAGGGAAATTCAGTGATATGTCCATTCTTTATTTCTTATCTTAATTATATTACAAAATGACTGAGTAGTGTGTTCTTCCTTTTACATTATTTTTCTTATAAACGACTATGAGTGCTACTCCACTTTTAGCTCGGCTAATTTATGAGGTGGCTGAGTGTTGCAGTGCTATTCCCTTTACTTTTTTGAAAAAATCTCCATGTGTCCATGCTTCCTGCAATGCACATTTGAAGACACCTACCATTCCAGGAGGGGGATGCCGGTGGCACTGTGGGTTAAATCACAGAGCCTAGGGCTTGCTTATCAGAAGGTAGGTGGTTCGAATCCCTGCTACAGGGTGAGCTCCCGTTGTTCGGTCCCAGCTCCTGCCCACGTAGCAGTTCAAAAGCACGTCAAGTGCAAGTAGATAAATAGGTGCCGCTCAGGCGGGAAGGTAAACGGCGTTTCCGTGCACTGCTCTGGTTCGCCAGAAGCGGCTTAGGCATGCTGGCCACATGACCCGGAAGCTGTACCCTTGGCCAATAAAGCGAGATGAGTGCCGCAACCCCAGAGTCATCCGCGACTGGACCTAATGGTCAGGGGTCCCTTTACCTTTACCTTTACCATTCCAGGAACTAAGACTGGCAGGAAAACAGCAGAATTTTTCCCTTGACCACTCTCTAGCACTCCACAGGCAGCCTCCTGACTTCGTAAAATGTCCACAGGACAATGTCATGCTATGTTTTCCCATAGGAATTCCACAAATTGGAAGCAGCTTGGCAGATGGGGTGGAGCCATTTCACTAGCTTCCCGGCAGATGATTCACTGTTGCTAACTGGGAGAGAGGGGGTGAGGTGGCTATGAGGTTGGTGCTGTGCAAATGCACTGGCAGAAGTACTGGATTTGCTCTGCCAGTGTGTTTGCACCATGCCAACCTCCCTGCTGCTCTCCCTCCTGGTAAGAAGCAATGGCCCACCTTCTGGGAAGCTAACATACCAGCTCTGACCCATCCAATGAGCAACTTCTACTGGAAAGAGGAGACCGAGAAGAGTCTAAGAATCACGCAAAACTCTTGAAATAAAAGTAACAACAACAAGAGGGAGAAGAACATTTGTAATGTAAATAAGGAAAGAACTAAGCAAGAAGAGATACACACACACACCCCCACAACACACATTGAATTTGCTTGAAGTTCACCCATGCTACTCATTTTTGGAGGGGTTATTTCTTCTCCTCTCCTCATAAAAAAAAACAAAAACCCAACACAAAATGCTGGTGCATTCTGTTTGGCATAATGTGACAAGCATAGCTATGCTGATTTGGCAGCTCGTATCCAGGGCTGAATTGATTATTCATAGAATTTGGATTTTACATCAGAATTTGCACACTTTGCAAGGTTAGGCTTGGCAGTGGTTCTCAAGGAAGGGTTCATCCCTTCCATGCTGCTTGAGAACCTTTTATGCTAACAATGTAAGGGAGTCAACATGGGTCATTCTGGATTTAGAACAGGCGTTCTTCTACTGAATTATGCTCCTCCCTGATCAGGCTTGTTCAACAGGTTTGAGAACTGGCTAATAGATCGATAGACAGAAAGACAGGCAGATTTTTTAAAGGGTATATAAAATCTGTCTCTGCTTCTACAGGTATTTCTGCTTTCCCCCAGAATGCCACATACCTCGGTGAATAGCCAAACAATTTCCATTTCTGTGCAGATCTGAATCACTGCTCCCTATACAAGTGACTGGGGGGCCACACACTGGGATGGGGAACAGAAGGAGTTTGGGATCTAAAACCCCAACTTTTATACAACCTGAAATATATGCCAGAGCCCTGTCCTTTGTATCTGGTTGTCTGAACTATTGGGTGTGCAACAGGGTACAGGCAACACCAATTCCCCAGCAGTTTCAGCCTTGTCACCTTAAAACCCCTAAGCACAACCAAATCAAATTACTTTGCCCCAAAATTGTTCATTTCGCTTCTTCTTTCCCCTCCCCTGCACCTTTACTCTTGCAGAAGAGTTCAACTTTTGACACAGCACTCAATTTAGAGGAGGGAAGGGCAGCCCTTTAACCCACAACTCCAACCCTTTACACTCCCAATTGTAGCCTTCTAAGGAGGCCATCACAACAGCTAGGGAACTGCCTGACTGTCCCTTCCTTTTTAATTTGAGCAAATACATCCCTTGAGCTTGGGACAAACAGGCTTCCGATTGCAACTAATTGCCTGTTAATCATGCTCCTATTGTACCCCATAAGTCTGTACATCTTTGAGAGAGAGGGAAAATGCTTCCACTTTGTATTAACCTTCCATTTGCGTGACAGAACCTGTAGTCCACAAGAATGAGATTGTGCCCTGTAGGAAACAAACTCTGCTGCTTTTCTCCAAAGCATTTCAGAGCCAATGCAGCCATAAGCACTTGCAATTAGGAAGAGGAAAACATCCTTGTAATCTAACAAGTAAACAAAGGGCAAGGGAGGAGATGAGCCGCTGCGAGCATCTTTAATGAGAAAATGCTTTTTAATCATGAAATGGTCATGCGAGAGGATCTGCAATTTGGGCCACTTTGATATCCGCAAAAGGCAATTTATTCTCATTTCTTTTTCTTGCTGGGAAAGAGAATAACCTACTCTTGGTGCGGGTATAGCAATTTGAAGCACTTGGATTCTGCAGGGGGGGGGAGCTTATCTCCCCTTCCACACCATTTCTCTCTGCTGCTGATTTCAGATAACCTGATTCTGAATGATACATCCAATGATGGAAAATGATTAGAGAGAGGATTCCCGTATGTAGGTTGAAAAATTGAAGAAATAGTTTTTTTCTCCCACCACAGAACCACTATTTCTGTCAACGCTCCCATTTTCTTAGCTGTGTGTAAGCAATCTGGCACTAGTAGTGTTTGGGTGGCAAAAGCTCCTGTTTGGGGTTGCCAGCTAGCCAGCCAGTCATGCTCTCTTACAGAGTATTCAATTCTCTTGACCTTTTACCTTGGGTTTTTTTGTTTTGCTTCCCTAAAGGGCACTCAGCATCCCTTTGTCACAAAAGATGCTTAGCTCTCACTGAGTTGTGTTGATTGAGCATTGCACCTCCCTAAAGTTTTGCTTTAACTTCTGAAAATTTGGGATTGCCCCAAGCATGCAGATTCTTCTCTCTTGTTTCCCAGTAGGCTCATTTTGACAACATAGCTGATAGCACTCAACACTAGGGTTCACTAAGAGTTCACTAGAGCAGTGTTCCCCAACCTTGGGCCTCCAGCTGTTTTCGGACTACAATTCCCATCATCCCTGACCACTGGTCTTGCTAGCGAGGGATGATGGGAGTTGTAGTCCAAAAACAGCTGGAGGCCCAAGGTTGGGGAACACTGCACTAGAGGGAGTGTTAAATGAAGGCAAGCTGGCAAAATATAATACCTAAAAATCTCAGCTATAAGCAACATTTAAATCAAGCCATGGCCTTGAACAAAGCTAGTCCTACCATTAGACAAGAGCTGCTAGCTCAAACAGCAGATTTTGCATACTACTGTGACTGTCTCAGGAATTACTATATTGGGTGGATTTAAAGACTAATTGTCAGCCATTTAGGGGGTGAGGGCATTGGGAGGGGGAAGTAGAGGGGGTTTTGTTTTGTTTTTTTGCATCAGGTGACAGCAAGATTTCAGCCAGCCCAGGCCATGGCTGTTGACCAGAAGCTAAGTCACACACTCCTCTTCAGCTGTTAGTCTACAATCTGAGGATTATAATACTGATGCATTGTACGTTGTTGTTGTTGTTCTTTTGATTTGTTTTAAAAAACAAAAACAAAAAATGCTAATGTATTAATTACTTTTAGCATCATAAAGTTCTGTACAAATATCAAATATTCTTTCTGCTTATTGGGATGGGGGGCATTTTAAAGAAATTGACATTTATACAAGGATGTAAAAATGTTCTTGCTGTTTAGTTAATTAAGGCATGTATCACTATGAGTAAAATTCTATCATGATACCCCAGGGTTTTGAAATGAAGTGAGATGTTCCCTGGGCTCAAAATAAAGAACTGAAGTGTGTTTATTAGACTTTACCACACATTTAATGCTAAGAGATGTAGGTGGCAATGCGACTAAATACATATGAGGGGAGGCTTGGGTAAATTTCCTGGAAGAGTGAGTGGGAAGATTTTAGTTTCTCTTTCCAATAAAGCATTTGGAAGAGAGAGAAAATTATATGTTACCCACTTTCATCATGAGCAGAAGCTAATGGGCACAATAGACATGTGGCCATAATAGGTAATAGGAATAGGCAATGTCAGGCTGGAGTTTCAGGACCTTGGATAGCTCAGAAGGGACATCTTCCTCCAACAGCCTTGAGCTCAAAGTCTAAGCCACTTGTTCCAAACTAGACCTCTCACCCTCCTGAAGTGTGCAGAGCATAAAAGAAGCATTCCTCTGACCTGGAGCCTTAGCACTTGATCACCTCCATCACCCCCATCTTGTGCATTGCCTGTTCTGGGGAGTAGGCATGGGGCAACATGGAGTCTTGGTATGGAAGATTACTAGTCCCTCAGAAGATCTGGCTAAAGAAATGTTGTCTCTGGGGCAGGAGGTGTACTAGTTTCAGGAACCTCTGGTCCAAGGGCTTTCTTTTGAGAGGCTCTGGTCCCATGCTGAGACCAGATCAGAGTTCAATATTCCTGTGGCTTGGTATCATAATGTAGAGAGCAAGGTCTGGTTTTATAATTGACATTTAAAGTCCTGGGAAAGCTGTGGCAAGGCATTAGTTTATACACTTAATAAGATAGACAGTTCATCAAATCCCTATTCAATAGGATAAAGTTGGTCATTTCCAATTTCCAAGTCTACTTGTGTGTGTTTGTGTGTGCAAAGTATGTTTGTGTGCAAATTTAGTATTCCAGGATTCCAGGATTCCCCACTCCCAGGTATACCTCACAGCTCATGGATATACCACTGCTGGGGTGCAGTTTTTTGTAAGATGCTTACTTCTTTTTTCAAAATAAATTTATCATCTAAAACAAAACCAAATGCTAAAATAAAATAATCCTGAAATAAATAATTTCCCCAATACTAATGAAAGGCTTATGTTTATTACAGAAAACAACAACAGAGAAATAGATGTTTTGTTTATGGTGGATCACCATACTTCAAGCTTCTATACCGGGGGAAGTGGTGGAAGGAGGGGAATTGATTATAGAATGTGGAGGCACATTTGGAATCTCTAGACAAATGTCCTTCTGGGTGAATCTTCATTCCAGTGCTGTACATAGCAACTGATAACTGTGGAATTTAGTTGATGGCATCTCAGGACCCTGAGAGATGCTCTGTAATTATCTGCTATAAAGGAGAAGCAGCTGTATCTAGCAACAATAGAAAGTGACAGCAGGAACTCCTCATGAATGCTATCCTAAAATGTCCACTTTTCAACCTTGTAGGAAACTATGGAAGATACAGGGGCAAAAAGAATTTATTACTAAACTAAGGAATGGTCCAAAACTGTGAAATACAAGCAGTGGGTCTTATGCATGGCTTCTGACAGAAACCAAAGTATTATTTCTGATATGGCAGGGATGGAGTCTACCCACCCACACTCTCTGAAAACATCCCCTATTTTGGTGGGTGGGTGGAAAAGAAGCCAATTTCCTGTTGCTTATCTTGAGTTGAGGGGGGAAATAATCTCTTGATTTCGGGGGGGATTGTTGTCAGGAGTGAGCTAGCAGTGAAATGCATGAAGTCAGTGGAGTTAACTCTTTATTAGAAGAAACAGGATCTGCACAGGAGTGTCAGGCTTAATGAGCACAGCAACCCATCTTGTCCCTATGAAGCAGTTGTGGAGACTTAAGGTCCTTGTTTTCCCACAGCTGTCTAAGCCCCCAGCAATCTGAGACTGCACCTACATGGCTGCCTTTGCTGCTTCTGCTTCATGCCTCTTCTGGTTCTGGGAGACCAGGGTGGAGGGGAGTTTCTTAAAAAAAAATGTTTAGGGGTACTCCCATTTTCCTACTCGTATTGAAATATTGCCCCTCAATGAGACCAAACTTAGATTCACAAAATGTTTAGGAACATGTGTACCCCTACATCCCCCCAGGAAAAAAGCACTGAGTGCACCCAGTAAACCACACAAACCTGTAGATTAGGCTAACCTGTAGAAATATCTTCTATAATTTGTGTGTGGCCTTTCAAAATGGTGTGGCCTAGAATCCTCCCAGCTTCCCCACATCCCCACAAGAACTCTTCCTCTGCAACAATGCTAGGGGTTAGTAGAGCAATTAGGCTTAGATGAGGGTGATCCCTTACCCTTAAAGATCCACAGTTGATGCCCTATTATTGTCACCTACCTTGACCACTCTGGAATAAATTTCCTTCCCTAAGCACTGTATAGTTTTCTCTCAAATGATGAATAATGCAATACTTTTTACAAGCTCCTTCAACAACCCATCAACTTTCTGTGACCTATTCCTTATATTGAATAATGAAAGTTCTATTTGGTTAGAAATAATTACTGTTAAATAAAACATACAGTCATCTTGTTGTCTAATTGAAAAGTGAGCTTGTGCTGGGTTGTGACACTGCCTTTAGGACATTTTCATAAAGGAAATGATACGGTACCTTGTTACTGAGAACAAATAATTATGATCAGCTATGGCGTGCTACAACTGGCAAAGCAAATTGCAACAACCATTAACACAATCCATTTTGTCTATGAAACCCACCCCATTGATGTGTATGGTAGTAAACATGTAAATTTGTATTCTAGTCACTGGATGAATTCGAATCCTTCTAATTGTATGTTCATAATGTATTTCCTTATGGGGGCAGTTGCATCATATTGACCAAAAATAACGCACACACACACACACACACACACACACGCAACTTTAGTCAATGAGGATCTGTGTTAGTCGATAAAAAGTGTTTTCCCTCTTCAATTGAGAGAAGTAATAAACTCTGACACCGAATCCAGATTCCTCTCACTCTCTTAATGAGGTATCTTGTAATCCCAAAGGGACCTAGCATCTGAGAGATGGCAAACACCATAATAACTCCAGACGATTGAGAAGTCTGTTTACTAGCCATTTGTCGTGCTGTATAATTACTGACTTCGGAACACATTACACCTGGTTCCCTTGAGAATAAAGAATCCCAATTCAGAACAATCTCTCTTTCAGGCTTCTTTGTATGTGTGTGTGAATATGGGTGTCTCTTCTCATATCTGATCCTGTTAGTTTCATCAGCGTTCATGCTCACGGTCTGATTCTGTGTATATTAGGTCAGTTCATAAGAAGATCAAAGTAACAACTTTATCATGGCTGGGCAACTTCCTGTTTAGGTTTGAGTTGATGGTGCCAGTTCCTTCCTGAAGAAGTGAGGGACTGACATATATGGTCGGCCCCTCAGACCTTTGAAGACGTACAGATTTCCGAATGCTCTGGGAGATTTTCCAGTTGACTTAGCTGGTGCTCCTGTCAAGGCCCTGGTCTTACTGTAGTGTGGAACCTGTAAATCACCCTGGTTCTCTGATGAGCTTTGTACAATAAAAACAGGTTGAATAATAGCTAGAGTGCAAGTGCTGCAAGACAGGTACCAAAGCTGACCAAAAAAAGGGGGGGTTAGAGCACAGAATCTTGCCTACTGTGTGACAGTGATGCCAAAGAAGATAACTTACTTCCCTGTCTCCATTGCAACCTTGAATAGCTGTCCAGCAGAGCTGTTCAGAGTGGTTAAGCAGCTAGTGAAAGGTGGAACACAGTCAGGAGTATCTGATCACTTTGAGGCATGCTGTTACAAATTTGCTAGGCTATTTGAGAATAAAGTCACTCATCTTCATTCCAGCCTTGACACAGTGAATGGTACAGTCTCAACTGAGGTGTTTGCAGCTCCCTCAGAACATGTTGTTTTGGATCAATTTCAGTTATGTCAGTTGCAGGATGTAGACAAGCTGCTTGAGAGAGTGAGGTCCACTACTTGGCCTCTTGACTCTTGACCATCATGGGTTTTAAAATACAACTGTGGGGGTTTATTTGCCACATCCAAAGAGCAGTAAATGCTTTGTTGTGAGAATGGCTTGTACCAGCTGCCTTGAAAGAGGTGGTGTGATGTGTTTCACATCCTTAAGAAATCCTCCTTAGACCATGAGGATCATGATATGTCACAGATGGATAGCTCAGTTGGCTAGTGTATGGTGCTGATAATGCTAATGTTGCAGATTCAATCCCTGAAAGGGACTGCTGCATATTCCTGCATTGCAGGGGTTGGACTTGATGATCCTCAGAGTCCCTTCCAACTCTATAATTATATGATAACTATGACCTGATTAATAATATTCTATTATTCAGTGAGGTTCTCAAGAAGGTTGTGGCTGTGTAACGATAGGCCTGCTAGAATGAATTCGATTCTCTTGACCCAGTTTTGGGAACAAAATGACTTTGGTTGCTCCGGTGGATGGTTTGTATCACAAGAGAGCTAGGAAGTGTGAGTCTGCTGATTCTCCTGGATCTCTTGGCCATGGTATCATCTTGGGGTGAGTCTATGGCTTGGCAGTTGAAAGCAAAGTGATACATTGGTTGTACTCCTATCTGTACTGCCATTTCTAGAGAGCGGCATTGAGAAGCTCCTTTGCGTCCCTTTGGGCATGTGCTGTGCAGTCTTGCAAGCTCCATTCTGTCTCCATTATGCGCAGCCATCAGAGGGTTTGGTATTCAGTATCATTAATTTGCAGATGACAGCCAGATCTATCTCTCTAGTCCATCTATATGAAACATAGCTGTTGTGGCTCTGACCTAATGCCTGGAGGCAATAATGAGCTGAAAGATGACCAGTAAACTGAAGCTGAATCCTGTCAAGACATTGAGATGATGTTGGTGAGTGGACTGGTAATCAGTAAATGCCATGTTATAGATGGAGTCACACGCCCCCTTGAAGCAACAGGTTCATAGTCAACAGGTTCATAGTATCTATCATTGTTAAAATAAGCTCAAGTGACCTATGTGTGTGAAGAATACTTATTTCCAGCTATAGCTATTTTTCCACCTATGGCTGTTCTTGGACTGGGATAGCCTTGCTATGGTACTGCAAGCTTCGTAACATTGTACTTTGGTTACTGTGATATGTTGGGATAGTTAATATAGTGCAGAATGATGCCCCAAGTGTCTTGACAGGTGTTTCTGTGCATATATAACAACACCTATTTTTTTAGGATCTGCATCAGTTGCCTGTATGTTCCTGGGGGCAAGAAGTGTACCTCTCTGTTCACAGAGTTTCATCATTGTCATCAAACCTTTTATTGGCATCACATACAAACATCCATAACCAATACAGAGTTACCACCTCTCCAGTGGCACAAGACATTTACCAAAATATGAGGGCAGAGCAGTCTATTGTCACTTCTCTGGGTCTCCAGGAAGAACAGACGTCTGCAATGTATTTTGACGACAGAAAACTAGATAAAGATATATTTAGCCACTAGCTTGGTGAGCTCCTGATCATTCCCCAATAATAGAAATTGTATTACCCCAACTCTGGTTTCCATTTGGGAATGCAGAGTTGATCAAGGAATTGCTGGCAGAGATCTACATATAGTTTGCATTTAAGAACCATATGTGTGAGAGTTTCCACCTGGTGGTCTTCACATGGGCAAATTCTTCCTCCTTCCACCATGCCCGAGAACCTTCCCCAAAGGAGGCTTAATGGATTTGAGTTAAACCTGGCCAGTGAAAATGCCCTTCTTTCTTGGGGGTTAAGCAAAAATTCAAGATAATTGTGATTACTTTCAACTTTCTTGGGCACATGAAATTAAAGAGGGGAACATGTTTTCTCTGCTGCTGCTGTTAGTTCCTGGCGTTCAATATCCCACCACCTAGTTTCCTAGGCCCTGTGATTAGAAAGATCTTGTGATCAGTGGGTGAGAGACTCTTTCCAGGGACACAAGACAGAGCCTTTACTATCAGGGCCATCTTTGCCTGGGGGTGCAAGGGGTGCGGGGCATCTGGGCACCGAATTCTGGGGGGCGTTAAATGTATACCTACTGTATACCGGCCCCTCTTGAGTTCGCCCCCCCTAAAAAAAAGGTCAACAACTTTGGCTTTTCCCCTCCCAAAAAAAGCTCAAGAAATTTGAGTTCACCCCCCCCCCCATTTTTGGGGTGTGTGTGTGTGGCTAAACTAAAGGCTAAACTAAAGGGCGCTGGGCGGATCTTTGCACCCCGGCGGCGCATATGCTAAATACGGTGCTGTTTACTGTAGTGTCACCCTGCTTTAGTAGCTACTAAACTTCCAACACCCAGTTAAAATAGGCCTGTTGTCTCAGTTTATAAATACCTGGAGATACTTAAATCATTTTGGTTTAAACTTGTGCCTAAGATCCGAGTCTGCTTGATTTTCAATGGGTTATAGCTTTTAAAAACTGTATGATTTGATTTTTTTGTATTAAGTATTTTAATATTCTGTTGGAAACTGCCCTTTGATTACTTTGTAATGAAGTGCAGTTCTTAATTCTTGCAGCTAACTAACTAAATTTTCACAGAACTAAATCCCATGCAGCTCCAAGGGATTTCCTCCCAAGAAAGTGGGCACAGGATTTCAGCCTTAGGGATCTGTGAGAGCACATGTTTCTGAACTCCCCGGGTTCTAGTGTTGGGATATGTTTGGGATATGTGGAAGTGGGCAAACAGTTTTCTAAGTGAAGGTGTGAATGGCGATTTTGCATGGCATGTGCATCGTCTTATGATTGCCTGAGTGCATAGCATGTTCCTTACTCAGAATACTCCAGACCTCTCTAAGAAGCATAATGCAGATCAGGATCATTGCTGATTATTGCATACACAATTGGCGTAATTACACAACAGCCTGTGTAGTCAGCCAGAAGTCTGACAACATATGCCACTATTTAGAACACTTCCTTGCAATAGTATGTGATACACACACACATACACACACACACACACACACACACACACACACAAAGAGAGAGGATACACACACACATTTCATATGAATTAATGATGCATTTTTGCATCTAAAGCAGGAAACAGTATTTTTATTTTGTGGCATTCAATTTAAGGTTTCTCTCCCCCTCACCACTTGGAAGCTCTGAAACTGGTTGCAGGCCCATGCGAGAAGAGCTGACAAGATGTCCTTGTGTTCAAAAGAAAAGTGCTGAAATGAGGGATGAGACTCCCTTTGCCATTATTTTATTTCTCCCTGTCTTTCTGTCATTTTGGCTATGTACAAGGTTGTTCAGTATTTCCTTAACCGATGCACTATTCTGACAAGGCAGCCCACAGCAATCTTTTCTAGGTTAATGTCAGCAGTGTTACAACAGACGAGCGGTATAGTCGGAGGCCTGCAGTAACCATGATCATCCGTCATTTGCCCGAGGGCTCATCCACATCTTACGGAAAAAGAGTATCCTAATTTGTGATATTACATTATAATGTAATAGGTTGCAGTGTCTTTCATTGGACTGGGTGTGTGAATGCTCAATGGAGGGTGCACACCGTCATATGTTTAGCCTTGGGATATTGGAACATGTACGCCAGAGATATGCAGTAAGTTCTGGGCAGGTGTAACATAACAAAAAGGGAGAAGAATAGAAGAAGAAAAGTGTCTTTTTGCTAGCAATAAGTTAACAGGGAAGCTGCCTTACATCAGGTTATTTGTCCATCTAGTCTAGTATTGCCTATTGCCCCCACACCCACATACAAGCCTAATGAGGCAAAACATCGAGATAATGGTTACATTTATTACTATAACTTGGAGGAGCAACAGACCAAATTAAGTGAATCGGCAGAATTCAGGAAGTACTGGCAGATTAGGATTTTACCTAATTGTGGTAGGTAAAGAAGGGAAGCAAAGAAAGGGAAAAACTGCTCCCTCCTAGCAAGGTTAATCCCAGTTTTGACCCAAAATGTGCATGTCAGGCCTATAGGGCACTCCTCCCTTCAAGTTCTCCCAGATGTACCACACTGGCAGATCTCTAAAGGTTGCCCTTACCCCAATAATATTTCTCTCTCCAACTTCCCAACTTGCCTGAACAGAATGCCAAAAGAGCAAACAAACCACACCACTCCAAAGTGCCAATCTAATTTGTCCCAACAGTATGAAGTAGGCAAAAAAGGAGGGAACCCAAAACCAATCAAGCAGTTCCCTGGGGGGGGGCTACTTAGCCTCTAGGGGCAGGCAACTAGCAAAAGCTCATATAGGGAGGGAGAAGAGCTCAAAAGAGGAAACTTTGGTGTCATCCGCATGCACCACTGGTAGCAATCACTCCTTTGATTCAGAATTATTTTGTTATATGTGGCTCAAGCATCTGGTTGGTAATTGTGACAATAGACTACTAGACTAGTTGGGCCTTTGGGCTGATCCAGTGCTTGAAGCTACCAACATGAGTCTGACCAAACTGCGGGAGACAGTGGAAGACAGGAGTGCCTGGTGTGCTCTGGTCCATGGGGTCACAAAGAGTCGGACACGACTAAATGACTAAACAACAACAAGTGCTCTTTATATTATACTTTGGAAATCTCTGTTTTTCCTTAGCCACTAATGGGAAGAGGTCGATGAAAGTGAGTAAAGGGGTGTTTAGCTGAAATTAGTCTCTTTTGGAAGCCACACCTTACTTAACCTCCAATATGAGGAATCAGCCCAAGCAAGAAATTCTCTTACAGTGCTGCATCTGAGAAGGTACTTGGTTTTAAAGGATAAGAACCTTTCTATATGCTGTTTGGGGCATGAATGGAACAGTCAAAAAGATAGTTTTTCGTTGACTTTAAAGTGTAAGAGAGATGCAAAGTCCAAAGTCTATTCATCAGCTCAGACTGCTATGGACTCTATAATGGGATGTAACATTTGGATTCTTTCATTTTTCTGGCTGGTTGCATTTGAGGCAGCGTTTCCATCAGATTGCTGTATTCTCACAAATATAAATCTTTTCTTTAGTTGCAGAAAACTGTGTGACACATTTGTTTAGTTAGCATCAAATCTGAGGTGTTACCTGTCATACTTAAGCTGTCAGCAGCTTCCTTGACATTTACCATATTTCAGATATGTTGGTAGAGATTATAAATGAACATGAAGTTATATTTCATCTTCTTCTACTTCATCCCAAAACAATGAGTGGGGGTGGGGAAGCAGAAGTAGATTTCTTTTCATTTTTTGCTTTGGTAAACTTGAGACAAGTCTGGCACATACTGCTTTAAATGCACGAGATCAAGCTTCATATGACACCAGTATTGATTCTGAGGCATGATACATAACTGAGATACACAGCAAAATAGCATACCTCTTGCCCCAAGGATCATCATTGTCAGTGAGGTGTATCAGGAGTGCATGCAGAACCCAAAATAGCCACATTCCAAAGTCAAGACCATACACTACCTGACATTTAAGAAAGGGTGATTTCAGACCCTCCAAGTCCCCCTGTTTCTAAGGACATCCCTGATTTAGAGAAGCCGTCCTGGTTTCTGATTTGATCCTAGAATGTCTCACTTTTCCTTAGAACAGTGGTGGCTAACCTTGGCACTCCAGATGTTTTGGAACTACAACTCCCATCATCCCTAGCTAACAGGACCAGTGGTCAGGGATGATGGGAGTTGTAGTCCCAAAACACCTGGAGTGCCAAGGTTAGCCACCACTGCCTTAGAATGTCCCTATTTTCATTGGAGAAATGTTGGAGGGTATGGAGTTATCCGACCCCTGAGCTGTCTAAAGGCAATCCTGTATAGGGAAGTTTTCTCTCTCAAATGTTTAATGTTTCGTTGCATTTTAATATATGTTGGAAGCTGCCCAGAGTGGCTGAGGCAACCCAGTAAGATGTGTGGGGTATAAACAATAAAATTATCATTATGGAATGGGATGTCCCTATTTTCATCAGAGAAATGTTGGAGGGTATGTGATTTTAAGTGTGCCACAACTGGTGATTTAGAAGCAAGTTGGTGTGTAAGCAGAGATGTGTAGTTTTAGAGCAATTAAGTCTCATCTGAATCATGCCAACAAGGTTGGTAGTCTAAGATTCCGGAAAACTTGCAGTGTAGTAGATTTTCATTACTAATAAGAAGTGTGCATGCACACAAAAGCTCATACCAATAACAAACTTAGTTGGTTTCTAAGGTGCTAATGGAAGAAATTTTTTTATTTTGTTTCGACTACGGCAGACCAACACGGCTACCTACCTGTAACTAATAGCATGTGTATATAACTCTTAAGTAATGGAAGATATCAGACTATTCCAATTGAAATCTCACCAAAGAAAATTGAGGGCTAATTGAGCATTCAGCACAAATACTCTGAAAAATCCAGAGATTTCCCAAGATCCAGAGATCCCTCTCCAAGAAAAATACATTTACTTTTGGACTAGATTTTCAACCTATCAGTCCATGAACCTAATTAAAATCAAAAGAAGGCTGGGAGAGAGACTGTGACGGGCACTCACAGAATTTTCTTAAAATTCAGGATGTGTCCATTGGTCCAAAAAGTTTGGTGACCCTTGGACCACGAAAACAATGACACACACATACCCTGTAGACCAAAGAGCAGCAGTACTGAGCATAATACTTAGATTATTAGATCAGCATGACTGCAGTCCTCTGTGGATCATTTCCTGGGACTGAGCTCTTTGGAACTCAGTGATGCTTTCTTCTGAACACACAGGTTCAGCTTGCAAAACACACTGAAATTTAACGAAAGATATTTAGCAAGCTGAAATCCAGCCTTTATCTCTTACTTAGAAATGAATATAATTTTGCTAGGTGTTTCCATTTAAACTGCTAGCATGAGGTGGGAACCATATCAAGAAAAAGAAAGACGTGTATAGCCCTTTCTTGATTATTTTCCTCTTTGCTAATTTGTCACAATGAAAGATGACAGCTTCATTGCCATCATACCCGATTGCCAAAGCCATCAGGGTCTGCCTATTGTACCACATCATGTTATCACTCACAAATATAAGTCATCACCTGATGTTACAGTCATCATGATGAACATATATGTATGTGTCAAAGTCCAACATGGGATGAGTTGCTGTGCTCGCTGTGATTTATTTAAGCATTGTCAAAGCATCAGCACACCTGTGTGTTTTTTCCATAAGGCAATAGTCACTGCACTGAAAAAGCTAAGATCCTCTAGGCAAAATATACTTTGGTGGCATTTCAACTACTGTCACTAAATAAATGTTTTCTCTGTTCGTCTCTCTGGGAGGAAGGCTTTGCCATTCTGCATCAGAGAGCTAATCATCAAGCCCAGTGTCTTGCCTGAAGCAATAACCAATACATACTTCTCCAGATGAAAGTGCAAATAAGACATTAGTCATGAAGCCTGTTGAATGGTGATTGCAAGGTTCTTCTGTTGATCATTTTGCTGCCTGGTGCATAGATGTAAAGATCCTATTATTACCACTGCCCAGGCTATGAAACTCGGCTATGAAGCAGGCAATGAAACAAGGATTGCATGCAGCTGCAGTCCTAACCATGCTTACTGAGAAGTAAGTTACTTTGGGTGGTGGGTGGTATTCAACTAAGTTTTATTCAGAGTAGAATCATAGAATCGTACAGTTGGAAGGGACCACAGGAGTCATCTAGTCCAACCCCCTGCAATGCAGGAATATCAGCTAAAGCATCCATGACAGATGGCCACCCAACCTCTGCTTAAAAACCTCCAAGGAAGGAGAGTCCACAATGAGGAAGACTATTCCACTGTTGAACAGCTCTTAGTGTCAGAAAGTTTTTCCATATATTTAGTCAGAATCACCTTTCTTGAAATTTGAAGCCATTGGTTAGAGTCCTACCCTCCAGAGAAGGAGAAAGCAAGCCTGTTCTCTCTTCCATGTGACAGCCCTTAAGATATTTGAGGATGGCTATCATAGCTCCTGTCAGTCTCCTCTTTTCCAAGCTAAGCATACCTGACTCTTTCAAGTGCTCCTCATAAAGCTTGGTTTCCAGACCCTTGATCATCTTGGTTGCCCTCCTCTGCAAAGTAGATCCACTGCAATTAATAGTTCTAACACAGTCTTTTGCACTAATTGTGTTAGATCTACTCTTACTTGAATATTATGTCATTAGGAGTCACTGTGCAATCATTGAGCCCATGTTGTGACATCATCAGGTCATGTGCTTCCCTCATCCCAACAGTGGGCATCAGTGATATGGAGTACAAGAGGGGAAAATGCTCAGTTGTTGCTGTGAAGTAATGAAGTGACCAAAGTGTTGGTGCTGACCTTTAAAGCCCTAAACAGCCTCGGCCCTGAAGGAGCGTCTCCACCCCCATCGTTCAACCTGGACACTGAGGTCCTCCTCTGAGGGCCTTCTGGTGGTTCCCTCACTGTGAGAAGTGAGGTTACAGGGAACCAGGCAGAGGGCCTTCTCAGTAGTGGCACCCGCCATGTGGAACGCCCTCCCATCAGATGTCAAGGAAATAAACAACTGACTTTTAGAAGACATCTGAAGGCAGCCCTGTTTAGGGAAGTTTTTAATGTTTGATGTTTTATTGTTTTTTAATATTCTGTTAGGAGCTGCCCAGAATGGCTGGGGAAACCCAGCCAGATGGGCAGGGTATAAATTTATTATTATTATTATTATTATTATTATTATTATTATTATTATTATTATTAATTTTGGGGCAGCAGAGGAAAACTCTGCAATAGGAATTTGAGTGCTGCTATATGTTTGGTTTCACACAGGTTCCCTAGTAAATTCTCTATCACAGCTTTAGTTGATTAATGATCTGCCTTTTAACTGACTAATCAACTACTGTTTAATACAAGTGCATATTTCCAAAAGCTCTTTGGATACTTAGAAGCCAGAATAAAGTCACATGGCATTGAATAAACATACCACATTGTTCAAAGAAAACTCACCTTTAACCACTCTTTCCTATTTTCATTTGCTCTCAGGGAAGCATGCTAAAATCAAAGGAGCATTGAACAATATACAAATGTGCCTTGACTCATAGCCCCATGGATTAGCACTTGCCCTCGCTAACTAATCAGCGAAACCTCCCATTAATTCATCTATTGTTTCAGCCGATTAAAGCTTGTAGTCCTAAAAAAAGTTATTAGTGCTTTATGATGAACTCAACATTTGCTGCTTGTTTTGAAGACCATCAAAGTATACTAGGAAAAAATCCAGTTGGCAAACTGATGAAATAAGTTGCTTTTAAAATGGAAGATAAAGTAAAGAATTAAGAATTAGATCTACTGGATAACATGGAAATTCTAGATTTGTAAAACTTGACAAGAAGTTGTACAAAAAACAAGCCATTCCTCTCCCCGCCCCCCCCCCCCGCCCCTCTGAAAGAAACTTTTATGTAAGTTGGGTGGAATTTGTTTTGGGGAATGACAATTTGTGTCAATATGAAGTTGCTTCTCTCAAATTCTCAGATCCCAAAACAGGGCTGCTGTTTACCAGGTGGAGAGATGAGATATTAGTTGGCTATTATTTTGCCCTGGGCAATACTTGGTGCAGGTGAAAATGCAAAGGATGAATGAAAGGATTTATTTATTTCCTTTATTTAGAATACGTAATAACTAATTGATGCTTAGCCCATAGAATGAAAATTGTGAGGTTCTATGCCGAGGACTTCTGTTGATTTTGCTCCCTTGTGCATGGTTGCACTTTTGTCTACTAGTATATGTGTCTAGGTTTTAAAACAATTAAATAATGTTTAACCCAACTAGCATGTCTGGAATAGGACAAGAGATTGTTTTCAGTGGGTTGAGGAGAAAATTTAAAAAGTGCATCTTGTCTTGTACTTGTAAAGATTTCTTCCACTGCAAGGAAGGTTTCCATTTTTCTGTCTCATTCTCAAGACCCTTTATAATTTCCTTAGAATTTAGGAATTGCACTTACCGTATCACTGTGTGGTGGCCATGGTATGTATGTGTGTTTTCTTAAGCATTTCTCTTGCACTCTGAAACCTCCCCAGCTGCCTGTATTTCCTGATCTAAAAAGGCCTCATAGGAGGAGTTACTTCATGGCATCTTCCACTGAACTTTAATTCAAGCATCAGAAGCTGTAAAAGGTGGCTGTTGACTACCTGAGATTGATGCACTCCCTGATTTATTCTTTAAGAGAAGTCCTTCCTTTTATCTTAAAATATCATTTCACAGTGATTCACTTAAAAGTACAAAGACTTTGAAAAAAAAAAGAAAAGAAAAGAGAAAAGCTATCAGGTGTGTGTTGGGCAATCTCCTCACCTGCAAGAAGACCCAGCTGAGGATGTCAGGGGTTTTCAAGGAAGCACAACCAGCCAGGAAGGTTGCAGAGTGCAGATCACTGGAGAACTGATAGTAGATTGAAAGAAAGGACATTATAAATATCCCTCAGCCACTAAGGTAAGCACAACCAAAAAGCTATCATCTACCTATGAGGATTTCACACACAAAAATCATTTCTGTTTGGTAATTTTGCAATGTTTTTCTCACTGATTGAGAGAGAATGGTTAAGTAAAAAGCAGGAGACATTGTCAGTACAACATTAAGCAAACTATGAAATGAATATACATTACTTACAAAACCAAATACAACAAAAATCAAATATTAAAATGCAGTGGAAACAGTCACTCCAGTGATCACAGCAAGACACACCAGACATTCAAAGAACACATTCCTCCATTCCAACAGCTGAAAATAATCACCAAAAATTAATCTTTAAAACTAAATGAATCCCCAAGAAACCACAATACAACATTAGCAGTCAAATACCTGGAAATAAGGGGGGGGGGGCGGTCATCTGGCAACTGAAAGATGCCAAAGTTTTCATCAGCTGGCCCAAATGAAGATGATGTGGATAAAGATTGATTTTATATTTTTGTTAGCTGCCAGGATGGTGATTGTAAGAAAATGGAACTATTCAGAGGAGTTAAATATAGATTGATGGTATGGTCAAATCTGGTTCATAACTGTTGCTTGAAAACTCAAAAATTACGGTGCTGTAGAGGACAGAAAAATAATAATTTCTAACTACATGGCAAGCAATTATTTCATATATAAATGATAATAGCAATGTTCAAATTCCTCCTGTGAAATATGCTACTATTTTGAATTCTTAGTAACTTTTTTAGTTTCAGGTTAGATATTTATAAGGCCTTGAGGATAACATATTGATATCTCTAAACAAAGCATTTTTTTAAAGGAAATGTTATGGAAATAATTGAGTCTGGATTGAGTTTAAGTTTATTAGCTGTCATCCAGTTCATTACCGTGGCTACAAACCCAGATTCAAATCCCCCCTCAGCCATTAAACTGGACAACCTTGGGCCAGTGACACAATGCATGATCAGCTTAACATGCATCAAGGTGTGACATCATAATATTATGTGGTGCTGATGCTATTGGCTATTGGTAGGGATTGAGAAATAGTGTGTAGAAATCAATTATTGCGCTCAACTTGGACAAGCCAAGAACGTCTACTTCTGCCCTTAGAATCATATTAGCATTCTCTAACTCACCATGACATGAATTTCTGTGCTGTACAACAAAGTTTATGGAATCAATGGCATGCATCTGCGTAAAGGAAACATTGAAAAATATCTCATAGCAGGCCTTGGACATTCGAAACACATTCAACTATGCTGGCTATCTTTGTTTTATCAGGCTCCCCCTATCTTTTTTAAATATTTATGACTTATTTCTGCTGTATTTCCTTTTTTCCCCTTTATGAGATTATTCTTTTGAAAGATGATAACTGTGCTTTGTATTTATCAGAGGTCATTTTTTAGGAGGACCATAAAGGTTGAAATGTAGGGATTCTAGTCTCTTTAAAAAGGTTGAGTTTCCTACATTTGGAGGAGCATGGTACTTGGCAACAGTGCATCCAAGACAGGAAAGTTTAATACTAGAAGGTGTGTGTGTGTGTGTGTGTGTGTGTGTGTGTGTGTGTGTGTGAGAGAGAGAGAGAGAGAGAGAGAGAGAGAGAGAGAGAGAGAGAGAGAGAGTTCAGCATTTATTGCTACTGCTTCTGATCATAGTAAGCACTGGGCTTTGGGAAGGTCCTAGAGTCCTCCTGCCTCCTTCTCAAAGCCTAGTTAGCACCTGCCCACCTTTGGGAAGTAAATGGGCAGCCTCTAGGACCCTGCCAGAGTGTCATGCCTCCTTCCCAAAGACTGGAGCCTCCCTTACCTGGCCTTCAAAAGGTGGCGCAAGGGCTGGGGTGTGTTTGTCAAATTTTGGCCTTGAACTGAGTGCCATATTACCAAGGGCCTAGAGCTGTCACTGGAGTTAGTTCTCCTACAGCCGTCTAATTCTGGAAATGGGGGTGGCCTTAAAGCTCATTGGCTGCACTGCTGATGGATCTATTGAAAGTAAGAAATATACCCTCTGAAGAAGGTAATGTGGGAGTGGGGAGGAACGGGAAACACCATATGGCAGAGTTTGTAAGTGAGCAATTTCTATGCAAGGTGTTTTTTGTTTAATTGTGGCGCTGTCTGTTCTGGCTAACGTGCCCAACCTCTCATTATGAAGCTTTGATAAAATGTGGGTAGAATTTTGAGTCAAGGTTTCCAACTGTGAGTGTTCAGTTGCAGAATTGGGTTAATGTGGTGCACTTAGTTTGTTAGATTTGGGAGTGTGCTTCCTGCGAGGAAATAAGGATTATGAAAATAAGGGGAATTTAGCTCAATTTTGTCCTATTTGCCGTTCATAGCAATTATGCAATTATGCAATTATGTTCAGACAGCTAATAAATAGCTAGAGCTGAAATGATAGCTCGATTAAATGTGACTAAGTCTAATTAATACTTAATCGTAACAGCAATCATTGATACAAATTTACTGCTTTCTCTGGGTGTATAGAAGTTGAGTAGCAACAAACATGGGATATAATATCTACTGCAGATATGAATGCATATTACAACATAGAATTTAACTGTTCTGGAAAACTTCCTGCCTTGAAATAGCATGCAAGTTAGGATTTAACTGCAGAAAGCCATTTGTGTCCTCAAGATTGTAAGATGATCCCTCCCGGTTCATACCATCATACATCCACTTCCAAATTGCAGTGTTGGCATACCCTCCAAGTGTTCCTATTTTCCAGGGATAGTCCCAGAATTATGAAAGCCACCCCAGCTTCTCATTTAATCCTGGAATGTCCCTATTTCCCCTGCCACTGCCACCGGATGATCCGGCGCTTGTCCTGAGCGACGGTGGCAGCCACAGTGGCAATTTCGAGGGAGTATCCTGTTGCCTCTTCATTGTTTCTTGGCCGCTGCTGCTGAATTCCTCTCTTGGGCAGCTCATAGCGGCTTCTGGAGAGCAGGTGAGAAGGAGAAGGAGAGGCTGCTGCCAACCTCATGTGATGCACCAGCTCTGAGGTGCAGGCAGAGGGCAAGGCCGCCCCAGGCAGGAAGAAAGGAGGAGTAAAGCAGAGTGCAAGTAGAGTGCAAGCATTTTTTAAAATGCTTTGTGATTTCCATGTCTAATTTTGCCACTTTCTAAAACTGATTTATTGGTGTGTGTTTTTTCTTTTGTAACTCTACCAAAAATAAAATAAAATAAAATTGGGTTTAAGAGGTTTCCTCAGGGTGGTGGAGTATGTGTGTGCTATGTCCCATTGGTATAGTGGTGGAAATGCTCTGCAGGGAGGGGGACAAAAGTGGGGGGGGGGTCATGGAGGGTCACTTGCAGGGCAATGATGTCCCTATTTTCATCTGAGGAATGTTGGAGAGTATCAGGAATGCCGGCTTGGCCCCACGACAATGGGTGCCCTGCAGTGTGCATGGCCCTGGTGCCAAAATTTGTGGGTGCCTTGTCCTTTCATGGGGAATTTTGTGGATGCTTGGGCCCCAAGGTCCTCCCCAGGGAGTCAGCACCTATGGAGGGTATGGTGTTGGTCATTCAGATTTCTCTAAGTAGCCCAGAAATGGAGTGTGTGGTCATTTTTTCCTTTACTATTAGAAGAAAACTCAAGTCTCGATTCTTGCATCAAGTCTTCACCTGGTGACATAATCACAAAGATACTTTAGCCTTGTGAGCATTTTACCGGTATTTCAATACATTCTCAGAAAGCAAGATCTGCCATCAGGGAATAGTATTAAAAGGCAAACTTTCTTTAAGTTAAGGAATTCAAGCAAAATAGCATTTGCAGCACAAAAGTTTGAAGCACAAACTTACGTTTTGCTATGCAAATGGTACCTAAGTTAGTCTTCCAACCCCCAAATGACTGCAGTAACAATCCAGACTTGATGAGAATGAATTGGGGGACCCTACTGAATCCCTGCAATATATTGGGGTTGTGTTTGTGCATGCACATACACAATTCATCATGGGAAGGACATTTTGCTAGTTATGCTGAGATGACCTTGATGTGGGTGGTGGAGGAGGGGAGAGAAATACATTTGCCTTTTTAAAATATGAGAAATCACGCTCTGTGCGACTGTTTGTATCAATTTGCTCCCCTAGCCATTTCTTTTGTTCAGCCTCCTTCCCCACAGTACCCTGTTATTGCTTGTCAATACATTTCAGTGCCGCATCAATGCAATCTTTCCCCCCAAACCCAGCTTCATTCAACCCTGAGTGCAATGCTCCTGATCTTTATGCATCTCAGTATTAGGCAGTGAGAATTTGCTTTGCATACCAATGAATAAGAGACATGTCATCCACTTATGTATTTTAAGCTGAGGTGGGTCATTTCAGCGTCTTTATTTGGGTTCCACCACAGACATAAAGGATCTCTTTTATGTGTTTTCATTTTGCAGATGGTGCCCATCAGAAAATACTGTCCCCTCCATCCCCTACATTTTGCCACATTCTGTAAAGTAATTTCCGTTGTGCTCATTCACATAACGTGCAGCAGGTTAAAATCCTCTGCATTTATATCTCTCAGGAGCCTGCTGCTTTAAAGGGGAGTATTGGATTCACAGAGATTTTATGTTTATGCCTGCCTTCTGCTCTTTGAAATCTCATCTGGATGTTATGAAAACAAAATGCAGACTGTGTTAAATTCCTTGCAGGGATGTTGTAGTGGTAAATAGCATTTCAGAAAGTATTGCTGGCTCCAATTGCTCTTGTTCTTTTCATCTGATTCTCTCTGGTTCACGCGAGACAAAATGTAGTGATCTTTCCCGTATTTTTACTATGTAGTACTAGACTGGTAGAGCTGTGAATTCTTTGGTAGATGTGCAACTAACATGCCAAGTCAAAGGCTTGCTTTATAGTTTTGGCAATGATAGCAATCTAGAGCTTCTATATAGTTGAAAGGAGATTAAATTACACATTATTCCAGGACAGAGATGACCAAGGTCATGCTTTATGGTCCTTATTTTAGGGAAGGCCTAAATAAACTATATGTCATCTACCAGCCATGCATAACAACCCAACTGGTATTAATGGAACCCTGGCATCAGCACACAGATTCCTCAGGCAGCTGCCTGGTAACAGGAGTGAGCCAGCAGTAAATCACACTGTGCATTTAGGAGTTAACTCTTTTTTAGCAAGAACACGATCTGTACAGACTTAGGGGAGTGTCATGCCTAATGAACACAGCAGCTCATTCCCCATCGATCAATTGCTGAGACCAAAGGGCAGCTGCCCACAGCTGTCATCTCCCACCCCAAGCAATCTGAGACTACACCTGCATGCCTTTCTTTGCTCCTCCCACTTCATGCCTCTTCTGGTTCTGGGAGACCAGAAAGAAGGGGAGCTTGTCACAGCAGGAGGTGGACACCTATGATTCTTCACAAGCCTGACTCATCTCTGCCTCTTGGAGCCCCCTCCTCCCCATCTTCTGCCTCTGAAACTGGACTTCTCCCTGTCACAGACTCTTCCAGCTCACTAAGCCCTGTTACCTCTTCAACTTCTGACACCTCATCTTCTCTCTCTGACCACTGATCGTTGTCCCGCCACCATTCCCTGAGCTCTGAGCCTTCTTCCCTTGGTGGTTCCTCAGCCAGTTCCTCTCACCATTCCTCTGCATCCAAACAGTCCATGACACCTGGGCACCATGTTTGCATTGCCAAATAAAGTGGAAATGCATCCCTGCAAAGACAACAAAGGAGTACACAGATCTGTTATAAATAGGATATATCCTGCCGTAGTAGAGATCACTGTCACTAGCTGACCTGTGCAACTGCTCAGACCGCTGTTCAGGACCCCTTATTTTCCTACTTTTTTTTTTTTAATCTTTGGCCTTGGAGTATACAGCTCTTCAAACAGAGGATTCCTTCAAATAGAGGATGTTCTCTGATAGCCTTTTATAAGAAAGGACAGTGTTCTGTATAGTACGATGCATGAGCAGCCTGCTCCAGAGTACCAGCAGGTTCTCGTTTTTCATGTCTGCGCTGTCCCCTTTTTATTTATTTATTTTAATAAAAAAGCTGGACTCCAACCAACACTGGATTTTGGAGCTGCCATTGTAATTGCCACCAAAGACCCCGACAAAGTACTATTCCAGGGCATTGTGAGAAATTAAAGTTGTAGTTTCCAATGAAGGTTTAGGAGTCATTGTTTGTATTTTCCACAGTGTTCTCACACAGCCACTCCTAAGCATCTTCTCTGATGCTGTGGTGGCCAGAGAGCCCTTCGGTTTTCGGGGAGCCTCAGTCTTATCATGTAGCAGTGAAAGAAGAAAATATGTTATTCACTGCTTCCATAATATCTTCAAGTATGCATCCAGTGTAATTGCTCCAAGAGTTTTGAGGTCAACACCAACATCTACACCAGTTAATGTAAAGCAGAACCCTCAGAAGACTGCTATGACAAATTTGTGAGGCACTTTGAGGATAAAGTTGCTCACTTCCATGACAAATTGGATGCCACTAATGGAGAAGGTCAGAGTAAGGTGGCCGGTCTGGTCTGGTTTTATGAATTCGATGTCAGCTCTTGTGGCCTGAAGATCTGGGCAATACACTTGAGGCTGTGTGGCCAATTACATGCTCACTTGAACATTGTCCTTCAGGCCTGATTAGATCTCGCTGGAGGGGATTGACCAGGTGGGTCCTATATGGGGTGTACGCATCTTTGCAGGAGGAACAGGTACCTGAAAACATTAAGGAGACTGCAATGCTCTCACTCATAAAAAACAAAAAATCACACATAAAAAAACCACCACCACCACCACCACAACAACAACCCTATATTGGACTGGGAAGTCCAATAATTATCCTGTTGCATATATTAGGTGAATGCAGAGAACCCAAGATTCACCTCGTGTCTGTTTTAAAAATATATAATCTGATTTGCTTCTGAGTTACTTGGTTCATTATTAGCTTTCACTCTGATTCAGATCACTCTCTATAAGCAAAGCTCTTTGTACCCATTGTTCCCAGTTCACTCATATGGGTAATTCAAAAACAACTATAATTTGTCTCCTTTTGGGGGGAGGGGGGCGGCAGATTAAATTTGAAGACTTAGGAGCTCACCCAGAGTGAATTAAGTTGGCCAGATTGCAGACAAACATGTCCAGAGGCTTCTGTAAGAGAAGCATATTACCTTAATATGGATTCCTCCATAATCCATATTAAAGTAATAACTTTAGGAGGCCGCCTAAAACTTCGAAAATTAGTTTCATATTTCTAAGAGATGTAGGGGTTTATTCAATATAACCCAGGGGCAATTAAGTGGTGTGTATTCTTGGTTGTACATATTTTAAAACATGAGAAGATTCACACAGGTTGGCTTAGCACTCTATGTGGAGCTGCCTTGGAAGTTGGTTCAGAAGCTATAACAGGTGCAGAATGCTAAAGCTGGGATTCAGCTCTTATGACCTATAAGAGAAGGTGCACACCCCTCTAAAGTGAGTGGACGCATTTGCTGACTTTATTAACAGTTAATGCATGAAATGAAGGTGACATTTTAGGAGGGGGTTAGTGGTGGAATGGGAGACTGGCATAATAGGAGTTATAAATTCCCAAAATGCAGTTTTTTCTTGCTTATAAAGCATGGTCTCAGCAAAGGAAATATTTATCAATGTCACACAAATCTCACTCTTGAATAATAAAGTACACACCAAGTCAGTGCATACTAGTAAACTCAGAGATCTGATATTTCACATATTTAGCCCTGACAGTTGGAGGGTATGCAACTGTCCTCTGCACAGAAGCAACCATTGTTCCACAATTTCTTGGGAGTCAGGCCAGTTCTCTTAATCACTAGTTTAGGAAAGCCTGTCCCTTTCCATTTTGTAGCATAGACTTTATGTTGACATATCTCTGCTTCAAAAGTTTTGCTGTCCAGGATCTTTATCCTCTTGAAAGCTCCCAGTCATGTACTGCTATTCCAAAACTACTGTGGCCAAGATCCCTTCCCAGACCACTCATTAACCATCTCCCATGTAGTCCCTTTGCGACAAATCTCTTCCAACCTTAGTCCCTAGCAGTTAGGAAGAATGCTGACTATCCACTGTTGAGAGAAGGAGAGGTTAAATGAGCAGCTTGTCTAAATAAATGACCAGATTTGCTTGCCCACATCTAGGCAGCTGCTGGAAGAACTAATGAAGTGGCAGCAATGCAACTAATTAGGCCAAATAGGCCTGGATAGCTTGAGGCAATATGATTACAAATGGCACTGCAATTTCCAAACAGGACATACATTCACTCTTCATTTGACTATAATTATTTTTACACTACTTATAATCCAGGCAGCGGTTTTCAAGCTGTGCTTCAGGGAACCCTAAGGGTTTATTTTATGTATTTATATCCCACTGTTCTTCCATCATGGAGGGTGAAGTGGCATACATAGCATTCCCCAGCAGTCTCCCCATCCAGGCATTGTCTGGATTTCGACCTGCTTAGCTTCTGCATACATTTGCCTGAGGCCTCAGAGATAGAGGGGGCCATATCAGTGTTGACAAACAATGTGTTCCAACTGAGGACAGAAGGGAAGAGAAGACATGAGAAGAGGGCTTCAAAGGAACACTCAGCTCCCGGGCTTCTCCTATGAGCAAGTTCCCTGCATTATATGCCTGTTTTCAGACCATGCCCTGAAGTGTAAGTTCCTTGGAATGAGAGAGGCTCCATAATGGTAGACAAACATCCAAAAAGAACAGCTTGCCCACCATTTCTCATCTTCATCTGCTATGGATAGCTGCAGGGAAATGTTGACTATGTGCTATGGTGCCTTATTGGGTCACCTGGAGTGATAGAGTGGCCCAACCAGCCTGGAAGCAGCACCCAGAATGAAACACACATGCCCTAGAATACTTCTCTGAATTATATGCAAATTGCTGGTGTTCCTTGGGAAATGGCTCAACATGGAAAGGGTTCCCTGGAAAGAAAGCTTTTAATGAGCACTGATCTAGTGTGTCAGTATTTCTACCTGCATAACTAAGATGTTTTGTAAATTGTTGGAGTGCCTTGGTTGAATCAGGCCATGGTATCCCATCTTGCGGTCAGAAGCCATGCTAGACCATGACATGTGTGGCATATATGGATATATCAGGCAACTGTCACCACTCATATATACATACCGTATTATTCCTTGAATAAGTGACTGAGAGAATGATAGTCAGCTGCAGGTATGTCAAGATGAAGTGGATAATCTGGACCAACTCTAGTCTGGCTTCAGGCCTGATCTTGGCATCCAATCAGTCTTAGTCAACCTGATTGGTCATCTTTATTGGGAGAGAGACAGGGGAGTGCTACCCTGTTGCTTCTCTTGGTGTTTTACACCATTGTCCAGATATCCTCCTGAAGTGACTCTGTGAATTGTGGTTTTGGGTGCACTGTGCTTTGATAGGTAAAGGTAAAGGTACCCCTGACCATTAGGTCCAGTTGCAGATGACTCTGTGGTTGCGGCACTCATCTCGCTCTATAGGCCGAGGGAGCCAATGTTTGTCTGCAGACAGCTTCCGGGTCATGTGGCCAGCATGACTAAGCCGCTTCTGGCGAACCAGAGCAGTGCACGGAAATGCCATTTACCTTCCCGCCGGAGTGGTACCTATTTATCTACTTGCACTGTGACGTGCTTTCGAACTGCTAGGTGGGCAGGAGCTGGGACTGAGCAACGGGAGCTCACCCCGTCACAGGGATTCAAACCGCCGACCTTCTGATTGGCAAGCCCTAGGCTCTGTGGTTTAGACCACAGCGCCACCTGCATCCCCTGTGCTTTGATAGTTCCATTTAAATAGCTTCTACTTTGTAGCTTCTGGATGTGTCTAAAAAATTAAATGACAGAGCTAAGAAATGTCATATTTGGATCCATGTTAGCTAATCACCCTGTGCAGACTCTGGCTCCATCAGCACACATGGCCTCATCTTGTGCAATCACATCCTGGACCACTCCCCTTGGCAGGATTCCGCCAATCTCAGGGCACAGGCTAGCAGGTATGGTGAGGGCAGCAATCATTTACAGAATTGCTTTGACCCTGAGCTATTCAAAGCTTTGTGCATCAGTTGCAACCTTGAATTGGGCCTGTAGCTCACAGGCTTCCAGAGCAGTGCTTTGATATTTGGTGACATATAAACCAAGAACGCTGTCTTGTTTTAGTAGCCCGGCAGTCTCATTCTGCACCAGCTTCAGCTTCTGCATTGTCTTCAAGGTTAGCTTCACACAGGATCAGTTGAAGTAGTCCAAATGTGAAGTTATCAAATCATGGATTACTGAATGGCTAGAGCTGAGGAACGCGGCCTCTGGTGATAGCTTGGAATCAAGAAGTTCCAAGCTATGTATGTGATCTTTCAAGAACATCCAGAACAAGCTATTCCACCTAGTTTCTAGGCCCATGAACATTCTGCCCATGGCACCTGTAAGTTTTTAGGACTCAGCTTCAATTTATTGGCCATCATCCAGCACATTACAGACACTGGTCAACCTCTCCTGATTAAGATGTAATGGAGAGCTAGAGCTGAATGTCTTCTGCACGTTGTTCTAAATCCCTGGATGACAGCTCCTACCAGTTTTATGGGGATGTTTAAACAGCACAGGGAACAAGAAGAAACCCTTCAGAACTTCATGGTACCAGTGTTTTGGGGCCAAGCAGTAGTCCCCAATGCAATTATCTGGATGAGACCATGCAGATTACAGTGGATGAAGCCTTCTCAGTAACAGCAATCCTTTTGTGGAATTCCCTTCCAGTGGAAGTATGTTTGTGGTCATGCATGTTCATTCAGGCTGTTCAAAGATAAAAGAACTGACAACACAGTTATAATGATATTGTAGTTTCTAAAGCTGGCTTTGTTTTGTGCAGAATTTTTTACATTGTTTTTAATGTAATGTCTTACTCTGTATGTATTTTAATGTTGTAAACTGCCCTGAGCTTCCAACTGGAAGGGCGGTATAGAAATTAAGTTGTTGTTGTTGATAATAATGCAATAAAGAGATATTACACTGAAAAATGGGGAAAGCCTTCCATTTTCCTGAAGCCCGATTCTAAAAAAAATCTGCTGATTCTGTGAATATTACTCATTTGCATCATTATGTTATGGCCATTATAAGCCTGAAATTCAATTACTAATTGATGCACATAGCCTCAATGGCTGTACAGAATAAATCTGCTTGCTATAATTGTACATGACCTGTGTCACAATTACTGATGTAATTCTCTGTCTTCCTGCCAGAAGTAGTAAACTTTGACATGATCTGCAGATACTTGGTATTCTCTCTTGCTGCTGGACCAAAAAAAAAAGTATCAAAATAAAAAAGGTCCGGAGCTTCTGAGGAATTACACTGGCCAGGTCAGCACATGTTTGACCTTATTAACATACAAATGTGCATATGACATAATTATGTTAATCCTGATAATTGAGGGAGGGGGGCTTCCTGTATTGTTTGTCTCGCCTCTTTCTCTCAGTTGAATACAATTTTATGAATATAACTTTAAAATACAAAATCACATTTAAAAGGGTGTTGATAAAAAAAGATGGAATGTAGAGATTGTGTCGTATGGTAGGCCAAGACTGTAATCCTATACAAGAGCACTGGGGAACATTTAGCCTGAGGGATTATTTAGACCTGACAACCTACCATTGTCCTACAAGGCCATTTTGGCCAAGCTCTTCCCATCTTCCCAACACCTGGTATATTATCTTATACGAATCATAGTACTGTGGAATTGGAACTAAAGTTATGGCTGAGCAGGAAAGGGTTTTACAGACACTGTCAATCAGTTGGTCACTGGGCGTTGCAAAGCCCCAAGTATAAACTTATTATTGGGGCTTGTGAAACGTAGTGCTTTTGGCCACATGATTTGATTTCAAACCACATGGGCAAAAAAATGGGTCACCTGACATCATTGTGACATCATATGATTGACAGATGGGCAGCTCGATCCACAGGGATGGGAGAGATACAAATCTGGACCACTGACCAGTTTCCCTCCCTGCTATAGACACTTAGCACGAAGCAAGTCAATGAGACTTCATTCTGAATAGGATTGTACCTTTAGAGTGGTTTACATTTTACCCCAGTTGTAAATTCAGTAGGTAGCGGAATGCAAGCCACTATCAATAAGAGAATAATACTGGCCAACTCTGCAGAAATGTTGATTCTTGAAATGGTGTATGTGAAGAATTCAATCCTTCAAAGAAGCACTGAATAAAAGATAACTGGTTATTCTACAGCCTAAGAGGATTATGTGTCCATAAATTTCCAGTCGTACAATCTAAACTACATGAGGACACTGCTGAACAAAAGAAAGATTTCATCTCCTGAAGTTAAGCAAGAGTCCATGAGTCACACCAGTCTAGCAGATACCACTTGCCCAGGAATTTCATGTAGCAGAGATTCAAAGAAATCTATATATAATTAGCCCAATAATCAGTACACTGCACTACACTAACCCCATTTTTGCACTTCTCTGTTTCCATGAAGTCTCTTATGAGACAAACATACTTATTGCGGAAGCTGCACTATATTGTGTCAATTCCAAATGGTGCTATTCATACCTATTATGCTATGAATAGAGCCCGTCTTAGGGAATTTGGGTTCCTTTACCATGTATGTCAATGAAGGGGAACCCAAGGCTCTCCAGATGTCAGGGTTGATGGGCTGGATTTCACCAACTTCTGGTGGTCCAGAAGTTTCCAACCCCTGTTTTCTCATAATTATTTTTCAGTAATTGTCTCTTCTTCTACAATATATGATGATATCATTAAATGAAATCTATGCCTAAAAAATTAACTGTCATAATTATAGCATTTTTCAGTTTTAAATCTTCAAGTTTCTACCTCAGGTGTAAAAATATGTCCAAGTTATTTCTATTTCCTTTTCCAGTAGGTTTTAGAAATTGAAAAATTGAAATGCATCTTCCCATGCCACCTGTGTACTATTTTTCTACTGTTACATGAGCACTACACGTAAATCCTTAACATTTTTTATTTGCTAATGCCACAGCCAGCCAGTTTTAAAACAGAGTTTTATAATGCAGTGCTCCAAAGGGAATAGCCTGAGAGGAGAGTAACCACTTGAATTACTGTTGAAAGATTACAGGAAGAAATGAGTTCTTTTAAAGGTTTAAAGTGTTCTTTCAAAAAACTAATCAGGCAGGCAAAATTTAGCTATGGAAAACAAAGACAAATAATAATAGTAAAGTCCTTGGGTCAGAAGATACCTGATGGGACTGGAATATGTTCAGGTGGGATAGGGTGGGATATTAAAACCTACAAAATACAGCTCAAAATGCAATTTCTAAGTAACTGGAATATGAACATTTGTTTACGTTCATCAGATGAGGCCATATGTCAAAAGAAAACCATGTGGCTGGTTTTCTTACACTCTGCAGGTGGAAATGGTTATCTCCTCACTCATAAATAGAACCAAAACGGCTTAACAATAACCATGCAACAAGTATAGCACTTTCTGGTATAGTAAGACAATAATAGTTGATGTAAAAGATGGAACTGGTGGTGAGGAAATAATTTTTCTCCACCTCCATCACATCCTCCCAATCTTGTCCAGTGCAGATTTTCTGAGTGGGTCGGGGCCTTTTAAATTCTGGTCGAATAAATACCTACATGGACCTCAGTACCTGATAAAGTGTCTCTTCCTGTACGTAGCTACCTGTGCCTTAGGATAATCTACAGAGACCTTTCTCCAAGTGCCTCCATAAACTGAAGGATAGAATGAGACTACAAGGGAGATGGCCTTCTCATTACTGCCCGCTGGTCGTGGAATGCTCTCCTTAGAGATATTCATCTGGCACCTATATTAATGTCTTTCTAGCACTAGGCAAAGAATTTTCTCTTCTCCCGTGCCTTTTTAACATCTTGAAATGTCTCTTAACATTCCTTCATATTGGTATTTTTTTAATCATTTTATCTATTTGGAAAACAACTTAGGTTGTAGTCTTGCGGGGGGGGGGGAGCAGGAGGAAGGTAGCTTAACTGCTATATCCTAGGCAGAAGTTGGTGCAGAGGAACACACTCAGCTCATATACCTCAAACTTATTTGCTCCCAGATCCCCCAGACACTTTGTTTTAACAGTTTCTCTCTCATCGGGAAGCAGATGACCAGGAGACTTTTTTCCCAACCTGTGTCCTGGTCCTCTGCAGTGTGTCACTGAACCACCCCACACATAGAAATATCATGCATAGCTCTTACATTAAGGCAGTGATGGCTAACCTTGACACTCCAGATGTTTTGGAACTACAACTCCCATCATCCCTGACCACTGGTCCTGTTAGCTAGGGATGATGGGAGTTGTAGTTCCAAAACATCTGGAGTGTCAAGGTTAGCCACCACTGCATTAAGGCATGCTCCTTTGAGCTTGAGTCAAAATGGACTGTTGCCACAGCCCCTGATATGATTGTGGCTGGTGGCTGTTCCTTCCAAAGTATCTGCATTCCTGCAATATCTGCATATGCATAGGTTTTCCTTTCAGATATTGCATGACGACGATGGCAACAACAACAACAATTTATTATTTATACCCCACCCATCTGGCTGGGTTTCCCCAGCCACTCTGGGCGGCTCCCAACAAAATATAAAAAATACAATAAAACTTCAAACATTGAAAACTTCCCTGAACAGGGCTGCCTTCAGATGTCCTCTAAAAGTCAGATAGTTGTTTATTTCCTTGACATCTGATGGGAGGGTGTTCCACAGGGCGGGCGCCACTACCGAGAAGGCCCTCTGCCTGGTTCTGTGTAACCGCTTCTCAAAGTGAGGGAACCGCCAGAAGGCCCTCGAAGCTGGACCTCAGTGTCCGGGCTGAGCGATGGGGGTTGAGATGCTCCAGGTATGCACACTGTACATCAGGGGTGGGGGTGGATCAACAGGGACAATGATGCCAAGTGCAGAGCCAATGGGAGAGTGTTGCACAGGGTAGTTGTATACTGTCAATACTTTCATCTTCACACGTGTTATTTTCTCCATCTGTATGGTAATGTTTATTGCAGAGATATGACACCTGTGGCCTTCAAGATATTGCTGGACCACAACTTCCATCCCATTTGGCTATATTGGCCAGGGCTGGTGGGAGTTGCAGGCCAACAACAGTTTGATGTCCTCAGGCTCCCCATTTATGTTTTACTATAATGCTACGGAATTCATTACTAGACACTTTTGGCAGTTGTGATTTCCTTTGACGGATGCCATTTTTAATGTTACATTGGACCAAAGTCGCTGTGTTTCACATTATTTTCATTGTGAGGTGATTGATTACAAAAGTGATCTTGCAATGGTAGAGAATTGGTTGTGCTGAGAATATGCCCTTACTTCAGTCACTTAAGGGAGACATGCTTAAGAGCAGATTGATGGCTGCTGACAGTATGGTACATACCTAAATGTTGTTTTACCCATTAGAGATAAATGAGTAGGACATTTATAGCTGCCCTGATTCTGACCTCTCAACAGCTCATTTAAATACTCTATAAAGTGCAAAGCATCTGTCTCTGCCTCTCTTCTCTCTGCAATTCCAGAAAAAAGTCTATTTATTTACTACACCATGTTGGTGGTGAGCAGCAGAGGTCTCTGCACATTGCAGCTTACAGCACAGCTGAATAAAATCCAAAACACATAAATAGATTGTGGCTCACCTTAAGCTAGCTACCAAACCAATATTGTCAAAGCTTGCTTTTGCTAGGGTCTTTAAAAGACAGTGGAGTAAGCAAAGGAAAAGTCCCTTTGCTGTCTGCAAATACCATGCCCAGGGGGAAAGAGAGAACAGCAGTTTAAAAGGGATTTTGATATGCAAAAAACTTGCCTTCCTGTCTGTGATTTTGACAGTGAAAATGACATTTTGGCTGACTTGCTTGGGGTGCATGAATGCAGGCTGATGCATTCCATGGCCAAACGTCAGCAGAAAATGATTGTCCACACATCTAATCTTCTAGCTGTATTTCTGCTGGGAGTGAACTGAAAACTAAGCATTCTCCATCCATCTGTAACACTGACCACAAACATGGAGGAAACTTGTTACTGTTGGGAAGTAAATTACCCCTGGCTATTCAACCTCTCATCCGTCAACTTCTAAAAACCAAACCCCAACAAACAACAAACTGCTGGAAGCTTTGCACTGTTGTCCACATATCAAGCTGTAATGTTTGTCATCCAGCTTGAAGTCCCAAGCTACCAATGTCTGTGGATGTTTAGCCTGACAGAATCTGAAGCTGGCCTTGCTTTGGCTTTAGGAGTTGCTCAGCTTCTTTGACCAGGCAGCAATGAAAGATTCTGTTTGGGTTTAGGGCTTAAGCTTCTTTTTAAACTTCTTTCTTTTTCCAAACTTCTTTTTGTGTCATGCTTTCCAGCCAAAGGTGTGTGCTTTAAAAGTTCTGGGTGCAGGGTGTGTGTGTGTTTGTGTGTGTGTGTGTGTGTGTGTAGTCCTGGTGCTTTCCCTGGGAAAACCCACATTTTACCACTGAATCTGAACAAACAGCAATCTGTGGAACAATCCATTTGTTGCTGTTTGCTTCAGTTCAGTGGCAAAACACAGGTTTTCCCAGCTAAAGAACTGGGACAAAAAAACAACAACCGACAACAACCTCCAAACTTCTCAGACATGGAGCTTTGAAGCCCAAACCTGTGCCTACAAATATGGTACAAAATGAACTCCAGGTGAGCCCTTACTCTATAGTTCTGCATACAGCCACCTAAACATGGGATAGATAACAGATCTTACCAGCCTCCCTCCTGAAGTTTTGGACTACAATTCCCACCAGTCATAGCTGGTCAGTTTGGGTTTCTCTCTGTTTCCCATTTTTGCAGTCTTAAATTCAGTTCTTTGTATTTCCACGCCAGGGTGCCTAAAAGAAAAAGAAAGAAAAAGTCCTCATGAAATTTCATCTGCATTTCAGTGCAAATTTCTCGCAATACTGTATAAACATTTTTGTATTTTTGCCCAAGATGCAAATTTTTGCAGAAAATTAATGCCTTTTTGTACATTAATTTTCTCTCGCTGTGGATTTTTATAGATGACTAGTGGACGTTCAGCCCGTTAAATCAACGGGTGCTAGAACATATGTGGTCAAACATTACTGGCTCTCCCCGGGGCCAATAACGGCTCCTCCTCCTCCTCCTCCTCCACTGCTCTCCGCTTCGCTCAGCATCCCTGCCGGCTGCGTCCGCCTCTCCACCTTCTCCTCCTCCTCCACCGGTTGGCTGCCTGCCTGCTGCCCAGCAGTCCCGCCCGTTGGTGCTGCCGCGGCCGCCACCGAAGCGCCCCCTCCTCCTCTCCGCGCGCCCGCCCGCCTGCCTCTGCCTCTGCCCGCCTCGCGCCCATGGACATACCCTCGCCCATCGCGGCCCCCAACGCCCAATCAGCAATGGCCGCCGCTCGCTCGCACGCCCGCGCGCCCTCCGGCCAATCAGCACCCCACACCTGCTGCCGCCCGAAGTCTCTGCGCTCCAATCCCTGTGTCCGTGGGGCACATGCACAGTAGCGCAATCCCACGGACACACGGACACGACGCAGAGACACTTGCACTTTATTACTGTTGATTAGCTCTGGTGTATGTATTTTTGTACACACTGCTTGGCTTGGAATGAATTGGGATTGCGAAATTCAGAGAAGTACAAAAGATGACTGTATTTCGGTTTGTGTATTGATTTGGAAAGTGTAGATTAAGTAGATTTGCCTTTAAATCTGAACCAAGCTGAATTTCTTCCCCCATCCCAGGGAAAGCATGTGCTCCCTCACTGAGCGGTGGGCTTTCACTGCTTGCACAGTGACCAGACTCCTCTATGATTTCCCCATCTTACCTACCAGTAGAGACCCCAGGTGTACCGGCTTCTCTTCACATCTAACCTAGTTTAAATAAATGAAATGGTCACCTCTCTGTTCTCTTTATTTCCGCGCCCTACAATAATCCACCCCTTTTCAATGCCACTTCACAATTGGAAGGCAGAAAGGGGAGGAAGGTTCCTCAATCATACATTTGAGCTCTGCATGCGGATACTGTGAAGATAGGGGATATGTAACTGTGATTTTTATTGGGCTTTTATTTGTTTTAGTTTTGTATTTATTAAATGGTATATTGTGGGGCTTATTTGTTGTTGTTTTTTAAAAAAAACTTGCTGTATGTCACTGTAGGTCACCTTGAACAGTTCCTCTTTTTTCCCAGTGGAAAGATGGACTATTTAATAAAGAAACACAACTCTCCTTTCCACAGCAAAGAAGCAGGAGAGAGAAAAACAACAGACACCCTCTTTCTTAGATGATTTATACAGGGCGAGTCTTTCAAAAGAGGCCCCGTGGAACATGTGTACTCTGTATCCACGGGGCCTCTTTTAAAGGACTCACCCTGTATATACCACCCTTTACACAAGCTACAAGGTAGTTTGCAACAAAATCCAGTACGATAACAAGAAATCTGTTTGAAGAACGCTATCCTTAAAATAACACAACTCATAACAAATTATTAAGCAGCTATTACTAATAACAGCAGCAGCAACTAATCAATTTGTCTAGTCATGCGTCTCCTGCTCTAAAATCCCATCCCAAAAGGGTGTGCCTTAACCAGCCACCTGAAACTATAAAGAGATAAAGCTTGAAGTTCCCTAGTTCTATATGCGAGGAGCCACCACTGAAAAGGCCATGTACTTTCTCCTTTGCAGGGACTACCAAGAAGGCCTTTTCAAACATCCATCTACTACTCAGAATCTTATTTGATACAGAGTTACTACAGTAGGAACTGCAAACATGCGGCCAAAATTAGTAATGCATGCGGCAACCTGGAATTGCCATATGCAGCACACAAGTGGAAAAGGTGTCACACTTGAGAAGGCCTGCAATTCTCATACATACATGGTAATTCTCAAATAATTCTGGCAACAGTGGCAGGTGAACTCTATTTGAGCACCTACCTAGGGTAAATCATTGCCCTCCTTGGTTTTGATATTTGCATGTATTTTGGGATGGCTTAAAATGTTGAAGTGAATGGCTAGATTTAGAATACTCCATGCATCAACCTCCTCTCCCAAATACCTAGCAGTTCAATCTATAGGTGTGGAGGAGGAATCTTGACTGTAGCATACTAGCATGTGTGGATGGAAAGGCAAACACGGAGACACAAAACACCAGTAAAGTGTTTCCCTTTGATTCCCCTCAATAATTGTTTATCCAGAAAGTAAATCTGAATGCACAATAAAAATCTCCATAATATGGGAGACGATGCAGAATCTACTGCTACAGGCTGCAGCAACGGCCACAAGATTAGGTGGATTTTAGGGGTGGGGGAATTAGATGAATATGTGGAAATGGGGTTAACAGCAAATAAATGGAGCCTCCTTGTACAGGTGCAGTCTACTTGTCAATTCTTTCTTTTTTGGCACAGACATCAGAGGAGGAAATGACACTTTGGAAGTAGCTGGTTGATTGCTGTTGGAAACAGCTGAGCTGGATGGGCATAACTTTTTGTAGTATTTAGATACATTTTTTTTAATTGGTTTAGTAGGTGCTTTTTAGGAGGTTCATTATGTGAACAGGGAGTTGGTGGCCTTTTCTTCATCCGTGTGACTCCTGCCTGGGTTGTGAATTCTGGATAATTTACCTTTCACCATCTATCAGGAGACGTTCTTGTCGTCTTTTCCTTGTTCAACAGAAATACTTTGCCTTGCTTTATCTCTCCTTTCTTATTCATACATGTGCTTCAGAGATTTAGGTCTCCTGCTCATGCTGCGTTCCTTGATATTACTGGTGTTGATGACCCATATCTCACGAACTGGGAAGCTAATTAAATGCGCACAGGCACCCTGCTGTTGGATAGGAGACACGTTGCTAACAATGCGCTGTGGAAAAAAATCACTCTGTCTGTCATTTCATATAACTGAAATAACCAGGCTTAGCATTTTTTTTACTGACACCAGAGCTGGTTTCTTTGTGTTGCCAAGGGCTGAAAACTACCACCATGAATCTGCTTCCGTGATGTCCAGTAAAACATACAGTGTGTCACTATGTTTTGCATTTTCCTCACTCCTGATCCACAGCTTTGGCTGTTGATGACTAGGGGCAGAGATATACAAAACATCTCAATGTCACAACCTGTGATAAGTCCCAGTAGATATTGGTTCAAAATGTGTGTGTGTGTGTGTGAAAGAGAGAGAGAGAGAGAGAGAGAAACTATAATGGCATGTGGGCTGTTCTCGGTGACAGCCATATATTTACCAGTTTTAGCCATAATATATGAGAGGCCTTGTTGCTGTTTAGTCGTGTCTGACTCTTCGTGACCCCATGGACCAGACCATGCCAGGCACTCCTGTCTTCCACTGCCTCCCACAGTTTGGTCAGACTCATGTTGGGAGCTTTGAGAACACTGTCCAACCATCTTGTCCTGTCGTCCCCTTCTCCTTGTGCCCTCAATCTTTCCCAACATCTGGGTCTTTGCCAGGGAGTCTTCCCTTCTCATGAGGTGGCCAAAGTATTGGAGCCAGTGTGGACCCGCTGGCCAATCAAAATTAAATATTCTTTCCTCTTATAACCTCCATGCTCAAAAGGCATGCTCCGCATAAGTTGCATCCTAGTTGTGTCAAATAGCACTTCATGGTATGATAATAAAAGTGGGTTAAAACATGTAACTTTGTGATTGTGAGCAGAGGGTGGTTTTTTGTGTTTTTTAATTGTCTTCATCAAAATTTCACTCTGTGTGCATGAGCTGTCCCTTTCAGGAGCAAAAGATCTTTGCCGGCATATGTTAAGGTTATTAGCATATGCTTTATGTACCAAAAATGCAAAATGGGTATAAAAATGGCCACAGAACACCTGCTCACTCATCAAGTAGAAGTGCCTCTCAAAGCAGAGATAAGCAGCACCCAGGTGAAGCATAATGCACCATACCTGGAAAGTAGCCTTGGTTCAGAATGACCTTTGGAGCTACTATGTATAGAGAAGTTCAGATACTCTGAAACTTGAATATTTACTGTTGCCACTTTGGGGAGAGTCTGCAGCCTCCAAAAAAACTCCCTCATTTTAAAAAAGAAAATCCATCTTTCTGCAATTTTCCCCAAACCCTAAAACTGCAAATACTGGTTGAAAGTTAGGTTGCCATATTGCTGACTTTCTGACCCTTCAAATATATATATTCAAAACAGATTGGGCTGGAAGGAAGCAGAAGGCTCCTAAGACCACTACCATGTCCTAGGTTGAAGCCCAAACCCATGGGCCATGCACAGATCATCCCTGTTCAGAAAAATCACATGCATCAGACTTCCTTGGACTGTACCACTTCAAAATGCAGGTTCCCCTGCAAAGATGGTATAAGCTGAGAACATGGGCAGGGTAGTGGGGTGACACTGATAGGGTATTTCTGGATTATTGGGGCTCAACGTGATAGTAGTAACACATCATTTTGATCATCTAGATCAGCTGGTGTCCAGATATTTTAGACTACAACTGTCATCAGTCCCAGCCAATATTGATAGGAATTGTAGTTCAAAACATCAGATGAGCAGAAAGTTGGGGAAAGCTGACCTAGATCACATACCGGTAGATAACATGCCGGAATTACAGCTCAGCCTCCATCTGGGTTACTTAAAATGCAGTCAAAAGTGATATTGCACTCTTGGAGTTGTACATGACTGCTGAGCCCCAAGAAATTGAAACAAAATTTTGCTAGCTACAATATTGGCAAGGTAAAAGTAAAGGTAAAAGGACCCCTGACCATTAGGTCCAGTCACGGACGACTCTGGGGTTGCGGCACTCATCTCACTTTATTGGCCGAGGAAGCTGGCGTACAGCTTCCGAGTCATGTGGTCAGCATGACTAAGCTGCTTCTGGCGAACCAGAGCATTGTACAGAAATGCTATTTACCTTCCCGCTGCAGCGGTATCTATTTATCTACTTGCACTTTGACGTGCTTTCGAACTGCTAGGTTGGCAGGAGCAGGGACCGAGCAACGGGAGCTCACCCCGTCACGGGGATTCGAACTGCCGACCTTCAGATCGGCAAGCCCTAGGCTCTGTGGTTTAGACCACAGTGCCACCCGCGTCCCATTGGCAAGGTAACATTGGGTTAAAGATATACTACCAAGAAAATCTGTGTTAATTAATAGTATATTTGTGTTTCATTTGTTAAATATGGATAATGTATTAAATTCCACAGAGCTTTAGAACCAGGGAAATGCATTAATACAGGCACAATGCTTTTGTATCTATTACATTTCTCCCTCACCCCTAAAAAGTCTTTTCCTAATGTCTCACCGAAACATTAAGGGCATTGCAACAAGGGATTTCAGTTGTGTTTCTTATAGTTTTGAATTTCCTATGCCGCCCTGCGTTACCGGCGATTTTGGTGGATGAAACATCTTATCTGATATTAACACTTAACAAATGTGCTGCTGTGTGTTCTGTGGATTTCATTAAATGTATCCGATGACAAATCGTACACTTGAAAATGCCAGGGAAAGAGATTTATACGGCAGCAGCACTCGGGACTCTTGATGCTTTCCCATCAGCCGCAGGTAGCTATCCCATTTTAGAAATGCATCGCTGCTTTGCCTCTTCTGTGGCAGGTGAAATACTGGATGGATTAGCTTATTTGTTTTGCAAGCACTTGAGATAAGAGCAAGATAGATTGTCCAGGCTCATGTAAAACTGCATATTGAATATATAGATATATATATATATACAGCTCACTGGAAGTTTGGCCTTTTCTCCTCAGAATGCAATCCCAGCAGAAGTTATATTTGCTTCAGGGCAGTGTTCCTAGGTTGTGGGAAATGTTCCTCAACATAAGGAAGAAGGGGAAGGGAAGAGAAATTTTTATATGGAAAAAAACAATCACAGAAACTATTTTTATCCTAAGAATTCCACCACACTACTCTGTGTTCCATATCTAGTGTGCTCTCACTGCTGGTTTTTTGAAGCCATATTCATGACATTAGTCACAATCTATATTGATTCAGTCGTTTATTGACATATCCTTTTTTTAATGCCCCCCCCCCTCAAGCCAACTTCAATCCAACTAGAAAATTGGATGGGGAGTAAGCTATAATGGGAACATTTGAGACAGTCCTCATGTGCAGCATAGCTGTCAACCCTCCCTTTTTTGCGGGAAACTCCCTTATTCCAATGCTGTTTCCCGCTGCTATCCCGGATTGTTATCCCTTAAATTTCCCAGATTTCAAAGGAAGCAGCTCCTCTCCCTCCCTGCCGGCCAGGGAGGCTCCTCAGCTGCGTTGCTCGGCTGCCAATAAGGAGTCTGAGATTGATTGGGGGCGGAGCTTGCATGCCTTGTGCAGACAGACCCTCACGCCCAACCAAACAGACAGCCTGCCTGCCCTCTATGCGCTCGCTCTTTCACTCACCCGTTCGCGCACAGCCTCTGGAGCGCAGGGTGGCGAGGCTACTTGGTGCCATTGCACCGCCCTCGCGGCATCCCTTATTTTCAAATCCGAAAGTTTGAAAAAAATCACTTATTTTCAAATCCAAAAGTTGACAGCTATGATGTACAGGTGACAACTTCATGAATAGGAGGGGTTTTTTTGGGGGGGTGTGGCAAAAAGGCCATGTGTGGGTGGTGAAGACATCCCTTTCTCCTCTCTCATATAAGCACCATACACATGCTGTTTGAAACACAGCTAGGGAAAATGACCTTGCTGAATTTTAAGTCACTAATGCGAACATATCCTAAGTCTGCAAGTTTCAAGGTAGCTGAATTTTCATTCTTTGTACTGGATGCACTCTGCAATTTTTTGGCTTTATTTGAAGTATCAAGGTAGCACACTTTGCTTTAAACAAGCCTAGCTTTCTCCTCTATCCATTGGCTAGTCAATTCATTGGCCTGTTCCCGCCTTCCCATTAATATTTTTGGGTACTTTTGCAACCCTTGGGGTTCCCCAAACTTTATTTCTGCCTCCATGGATGGTATCGTTTTAGCAATGTAAGAATCCTTCCTTAGAGAATTAGGTTTGCTATTAGTAATAGAATTGCTTAACACTATCCACCATGGATGCTCTGGGTAATTTAAACATACGTATATATATTTTCCTTGGCATTTCCTAGCTGTAAAATGTGGGGGAACATAGGAAGCTGCCTTGTATTGTGTCTGTCTAGCTCAGTATTGTTTACACTGAACTCCAGCAACCCTTTCAGACAAGGGCTGGACACATCAAAGAAGTGCTTCAGTTAAACACATTGCAAACTTTGTATGAGAAATCAGGATGGCAAAAACAGAACTCCACAGCGCCATCTGGCGTCACAGTGTTAGAATGCATAAACAATGCATATAAAGCACCTTTTCTTTGCCAATGTAGCTGACTCCAAGGACTCTTTCCCCCCAGCCCTATCTGGAAATGCTGGGATTGAACAGTGATGTGTATTTGTGCTGTGCCATGGGTATGGAGGTTTGTGCGTAAGATTTATTTGGCATGAAATCATGTGTGCAAAGCGATAGGTGAAGGCTGATCACATAAGTTCTAGATCAGAAGAGTAGCCCATGGTTGTAAATGTTGTGAGCTGAGAGGGGAGCTCCTGTTTTCAGCCTAGGCTACTGCCTTTCATATCCTTAACTCCTGACCCACTGAGAAGCCAGTAGCAAATTCTGTGTGGTCTGCCTGTGGAACACTAATTTTAGGATAAGTCCCACTGCAATTGTTGTCTCTTATTTTTTTTGTGTAATGTTTGAGGATAAGAAGCGTATTTTGGTTTTAAGCACTTGCTCCCCTCCCCCTCCCTAGGTTAATAGTATGAACTTAGAGCTATATTTTTAGTGCTTAGCTCAGCTCAGCTCAGCTCGGTGCTCACTGAACTGGAGACAACTTCTGCAAAATGCAATTGAATTAAATGAATTTAAAAGTTACACATTTCGTAAATTGATTGTTTGTGAGTTTTGCAAATATAAGCATTTAAGAAACCTGCCCCTTGTTTTCTTCAGAGTTTTCAAGGTTTACCTCTCGGTGTTCCTAGATGTGCACAGATAGTCCATGCATATTATGGAATTTCCAACAGTTTTTGGACATGGGGTATTCTAGTTTCCACCCCCAGAAAAGCAGCTCCGCAAACAGATAGATACACATTATACTGGCAGGCTGGTGCTTTCATGTTGACATTTGACATTCATCAATGAATGTGCAATATGGCATCAGTTTCAGTTCTATTTCCCCTGCCTTACCTTGATGCATAAGCACATGAATCATTTGTGTATGGGTATTTAGTAATCTTTTCCTATGAGTAAACATGCACATGATTGCAACCAAAAGTGTGAAGAGAAGATTTGTGTCCCCAAACCTGACTGGGCCCAGTGGGTTGGCTTGTCCATTGTCTAGGCCCAACACTGCCATAAACCCCACTGTCCCATCAATGCCACCTTTTCTCTTGGGTTTTATAGACTATCTAAGGGGGTCATAGGCAGCATGAGAGTTTGCATTTGCTGTCTCTTTCAAGTAAAAAGAGCAGAGCACTGAGGGTTCCTTGAAATTCTGAAGTAGGTGCTTCCTCTGAACATGTACTATACTGATAACAGTCTAGGGCAGGCATCCCCAAACCTCAGCCCTCCAGATGTTTTGGACTACAAATCCCATCATCCCTGACCACTGGTCCTGTTAGCTAGGGATCATGGGAGTTGTAGGCCAAAACATCTGGAGGGCCGCTGTTTGGGGATGCCTTGTCTAGGGGGCTGGTGAGGGAGATTGGCAGATGAAAATGGACCATGGTCCTAGGCTTACCATACACAACATCCTCATCAGTGCAACTTGTGAGATTTCCAGACATTTCTTTCACTAGTCAACCAACACTGGGGTTCTGGTGGTGGAGGGATTCTGAATTGCTGACAAGTTTGAGTGTTTTCTAAGGCTGATATAAAACTTATTGATTCCCTGTTTATCCTAACTAACCTGAAGGAATGTCTCCACCCCCATCATTCAGCCTGGACACAGGTCCAGCTCTGAGGGCCTTCTGGCGGTTCCCTCACTGCGAGATGTGAGGTTACAGGGAACCAGGCAGAGGGCCTTCTCAGTAGTGGCGTCCGCCCTGTGGAATGCCCTCCCATCGGATGTCAAGGAAACAAACAACTATCTGACTTTTATAAGAGATCTGAAGGCAGCCTTGTTTAGGAAAGTTTTGAATGTTTAATGTTTTATCATATTTTTAATATTCTGGGGAAACCCAGCCAGATGGGTGGGGTATAAATAATAAATTATTATTATAACTGGGAAGAAATAAATCCCCTCAACCGATGTCTTCCCACCCCACCCTGAGCAACAGTGATTAAGCCGTCATATTTGGAAGGTCTATATGCAAACCAGTCATCTTGGGGGCTAAATTTACAAATATATTTTTGGATGTTACTGAAATTAGCTGGAAATTGCTTCCTGTTGTTATTGTGACCTTGGCCTTCATCAGTTAATTGGAGACATTGTGCTATAATTTGGTCTTCCTAGGTAGCATCTCATTATTTCTGGCAATTAGTTGCAACACTTGTGAAAAGCTGCTACATCTTTGAGAAAGATGAGGATCTCCGCCCCTGCCCCCATCTGCCTCAATGGTTCTTTTCATAAGTAGCTGAAACTTTGTTCAGACTATTGCAAGCAGATTGGCAATGGGCGCTTTGGGAATGATTTGGGATTGGGGAGAAAGTTGATTCAGTTTGTGTTTAAAGGGGAATATGTCAAATTTGCACTTTCTGAAACAATATGAGAACCGAAACACAGCTACCCTTTGAAATTTGCACTCATTTGAATTTTGCGCTGCAGTTCTCCAATCAACTGATGTTTACAAAATGCATATATTAGACTAGTGTGCATAAAAATAGATATATTAGTGAAAATACCACACAAAAATTCACAATATTAGGTGAAATTGCTTGCAAAAATGTGTTTTTTAAGGAAAAATCTGCACTGAAATACCATTATGAACATGGGGGTGCAAGGTGTCCGGGCTAGTAAAGACTGGGATTTTCAATCCATGCGTTAAAATGGATGTAGGACCCTTGTATCTTAAGATATGTGCATTAAATTCTGTACACCCACTTCTTTGGATTAGCCGCTGAACCATTGTACACCTCCCTTGGATTAGCATATGTCTTCTTCTTTGGCTATCACTCGTAGCCGAGTAAGATTGTCTTCCAAAAACATGGTTTTAACAGTGAGTCCGAAGTGACTGTGGAGGCCAATTCTGGATCCACATGTCCTTCCACAGTGGGGACATAGGTTTCTGGGCAGGAGTTGATCACGGTGAGGGTTTGGCAAGTGTGCCTTCCTCTTAGCACGTTTCTCCGTTTCGTCCTGAGTTCAAGCATCTTCAAAGCCCATGACACCTTTGGTAAAGGCTGTTCTCCAATTGGAGCGCTCACAAGCCAGTGTTTCCCAGTTGGCTGTGTTTATATTACATTTTTTAATATTTGCCTTGAGATAGTCTTTCAACCTCTTTTGTTGACCACCAGCATTTCGCTTTCCATTTCTAAGTTCGGAATAGAGTAGGTGCTTTGAAAGACGATAATCTGGCATCTGAACGACATGACCAGTCCAACAAAGTTGATGTTGAAGAATCATTGCTTTGACACTGGTGATCTTTGCTTCTTCCAGTACACAGGGATTATGGGAGCTGTGGTCCAGCAACAGAAGAGGAGTGGGGGTCCACCATGTTGGTTATGTCTATGTATAGATCAAGGGCTTTTTTTCATCCAGAACTCACTGGAACTCAGTTCAGGCACTTCTCAGGTGGACACTATTGCCATTGCGTTCATGGTTCATACCTCTTTTTCTAGAAAAATACCACTGTATTATGTTTGCACTGTGGGATTACTGGATAAGTGAAACTGGCCTTTTTCTTTAGCATACAGAGTCCATCTCAGGCCTAAAGTTATGTAGCTTCGTACAACAATTTGCATACAGTATGTTCCTTGTCCCATAACAGCCTACGCATTTCTCACTATGAATTCTTCACTAGCATGAGAGCTTCAGCTGTTGGGGAGGGAAAAGCATTACCCTTCATCATACTTGAAATCCAAAGGAATCGAGCAATACAAGGCATTGTGGTTTTGGGTTTGTTTTGCTTTTTAGCAGTCACTAACAAGACTTGCAACTGCAGTCTTGCCTGACACAAGGATTAATTGCTGCTAACTTACTCACTAACCCTTCAAAAAAATCACACCTCCTGCAGCAAGCAAACAATGGAAATAGGCACTTGAGCAGCGGTTTTTCTGTCAAACAGCATAATGTCCCACCTGGCAGTGCAGCTGGTACAGGGCATTGGCAGCTTGCCAACCCATCTTATTTTCATATACTTGCCTTGCACTCTGGTGAAGGGGGGGAAGAATCCAGCACCATAAAGCAGAGAAGAGATAGGGACTTTGTAATGAAACCTGACTTACGAAGTTATCGTGTATCTTTTTTTATATACTTCAGGCCGCTATCAATAAATTGTGCAATGAATGTTTGATATTAAACTAATTGGGTTTGTTTTTCTGTTAGCTCTGCTTCTGAGAGTCTGAAGTGTCTAATCGGTAGATATGTTAAATTACACAGCGGAGTGGTTGGGCGGGATAAAAGAACAAGAATAGGAGTTGGATTGCACTGTCTAAAGAAGAATATGGCTTGAAACAACCTTTGGATTCCTTCATGGAGAGCACTGTAAATGTGTAGCACGTTACCTTCAGACCACTTATTAAATGTGCTGTTGCCTGACTACTGTGAGCTCCTGTAGATCCAGGCAAGAAGGATGAGCCTGTGTATGTATTTTACTGTGTGAAGTTAAAGGTAAAGGACTCCTGGACAGTTAAGTCCAGTCAAAGGCGACTATGGGTTTGCGGTGCTCATTTTGCTCTCAGGCTGAGGGAGCCGGTGTTTGTCCACAGACGGCTTTCCAGGTCATGTGGCCAGCATGACTAAACCGCTTCTGGCACAACAGAACACCGTGACAGAAGCCAGAGTGCACAGAAACACCGTTTACCTTCCTGTCGCAGTGGTACCTATTTAAATACTTGCAGTGGAGTGCTTCCTAACTGCTAGGTTGGCAGAAGCTAGGACAGAGCAATGGGAGCTCGCTCCGTCACTGGGATTCGAACCACCGATCCTCCAGTCAGCAAGCCCAAGAGGCTCAGTGGTTCAGACCCCAACACCACCTGTTTCACTGTGTGAAGACATTTGGGACTCACACACCTGAGGCCCTTGCTGTCTTTCACCTAGTGTCTGTTGTACACCATTTTAACTAGGACAGAGGTAGTCAATGTGGTACCTTTCAGATGTTGTCAGACTCTTAACTACCATCGGCCTCAGCCATCTTGGCCAATGATGAGGAATGATGGAAACTGTGGACAAATGTCGTCTGGATGGCACTGTGCTGGCTAGCCCTGCCCTAGAATGCAGCTATGATTGCCTTTAACAGCGGCTGGATGCATATAAATCATAACACGAAGGTTCTCACAGCATGGAAATAAGCATTCTTGCCTGCTAATGCCAACACATCAAGGTGTTGCCATGGTCATAACTGTAGAGCCAGCTTAAAAAGTTGGCCAAACTTCTTACAGTTCTGCCTAAAAGGTTTGGACTTTTTTTTTTTTTTAAAGTCTCATCCTCAACCAGATTCCTTGGCAAAACAACAAGCAGCCTATACTTATAAGGACCTGATTATCATGCCCATTCATCTCTCCAACATATATTTATTTTTTCATATTTTTATATTTTCATATTTTTCTTTACTCTAGGAAATGTGACAGAGCTCTATTTATTTATAAAATTACACCTTCCTTTCCAATGATACTTCCAACTGCATTTAGAGAGTGGAGTATAACTCTTAACATCTCCATTTTTATCATATTTGGACTTCCAGCAACTCTTCCTTAACCGTAAGGAAAGTTGATCATGTTCCAGTGTTGTAAAAGGACAACTGTTGAACCTAGATGGTTTATGAGAGCAAGTAATCTGGTTGGGGCAGGGGGTTGATAATTATCCTCATTCTTATTTTAATGACTCAAGTGAGTGGATGTGACCTGATTACAACTCCTATAATATGAGAGCGAAGCGCCTATGTATCTGCAGCCTGTAATTTTAAGCATTATTACAGACCCATCAGAGGTGAATAATATCTGTGACACTGTACCATCTGGTTGTGTGACCACCTGTCCTTTGCTCCTGATGTCCTTTTCTCTGCTGTGTCCCAAACACTCTCAATATCTTTCTTGACTACTCAGGACCTCTCCAGAAATCCTTTTTATGGTACATTCATGATTATTTGTGCTCATGAGGGTATTGGGGCAATTGTATGCAATCCTGCTTTCAATACTGTTTGTACCTGCAAAGGTAAAAGGTAATGGATCCTTGGACAGTTAAGTCCAGTCAAAGGCGACTATGGGGTTGTGGTGCTCATCTCGCTTTCAGGCCGAGGGAGCCGGTGTTTGTCCACAGACAGCTTTCCAGGTCATGTGGCCAGCATAACTAAACCACTTCTGGCACAACGGAAAACTATGATGGAAGTCAGAGCGCACGGAAACGCCATTTACCTTCCTGCAGCAGTGGTACCTATTTATCTATTTGTACTGGCATGCTTTCGAACTGCTAGTTTGGCAGCAGCTGGGACAGAGCAATGGGAGCTCACTCCGTCGTGGTGGTTCAAACCGCCAACCTTCTGAATGGCAAGCCCAAGAGTGTCGGTGGTTTAGACTACAGCGCCACCTGCCTCCCCTCGCACCTGCAAAAGATGGGGTTGACAAAGTGCTTTGTTTTCAATTGATGTGTGTCCTATAACTTCCTGTTGAAATCCTGTAACTTTTCATACCACAAATCTTCTAGTATGTCTTTGTGTGTATGTGCTGCTTTTGCTGTGCTCTAGTGCAAGAGTGCTCCTCTAGATGGCAATAATGCAATAAAATTGCAGAAGCACTGCAGAAAAACCAAGGCAGTGGGATGGTGTGTGGATGGTCCAGTATAAATCCACCTTTAATGCATTGCTATTGTGTCATTGCCATACACCCACAAAACAAAACCCCAATCAAGAGTAGCCCTTAGTTTCACTTGTGCCCACTCCAGGAAAAATTGGAAGGAAAGCTCAAAGAATGACATTTCCCTTCTCCCACACCTACACCTAAAGAGGGTCCAAAATGACATCTCTTTCCTGCTAGGGCCAGCTCATTAAAAAGACTTTATGCACAATTCAGACACATTCCTGCCTTTATCGTGTTTCCTCCTGCTGCATGGCAGTAACAGTCCTAAGCTCTGCCCTTCTTTTGCCTTTTTGGAGAGATTGTGGAGGGATGAGTTGCATAGGAGCTGAGTGCAGGGTGGGAACCATAGGTGGGCAAACTCCTCAAGAAGAAGCACAATGTGTCCTCCACCAGAGGTATTATCCCTCCTCTAACATCCCACAAACCCTGAAACAGACAGTGAAATAATGAATGGGATTTGTAATGAGTCAGTCACACTTTTTTTGTAAAATATATTTAACCAAAAGAACAAGTTCTTTCCCTGCTTTTAAATTGGTGTAGGGCTAGGGCGGGCTATTTGTCAACCAATAGTCCTCAGCCTCTCTGGGCAAGTAATCTATCTTTTGCCCAAACATGTATTCAGGGACTCACTTTTTATTTTTGCACCATGTGTTTGTTCCAACTAGTTAAAGACTAATGTTTTAGACTAACTGAAATATGGCAAACAACATACAATAATGCATAAGGGTGTGGGAGGTGTGGGAATTCAAGCAATGCTCCCTGGTTTGAGGGGGGGAGGATAATTGAAGGTAGACAAGAGGATTCCTTTTTTATTACCTGTTAAATGTTGGGAGGGTGTGACCGACTTCCAAGGTAATCAACCCATAGATTTAAGACTTCAGGCATCCCAAGCTACTACAATAGAAGCCTCTACCATGCTTCTACTAGGTACTAAAGCCACCAACATTGTGCCTTAAATTCAAAGATATACACACCAGTTTATAAAATGCCATTCTGTGTTACCTATTTTGACAGAACAAAATTAGCAACTTAGCTGTAGCATGTAATATGGTTTGCTAGCTTGTCATCTGTGTATGCCATACTTAATTCAATTCCTGCCTTGCAGGCATTGATGCTGTTGGCCCTTTGATCTTTCCTTATGGCAGGCTAATAATTCAGTTTGATTGTAGACTGTGCCCCCCCCCCCTTTACAAGCATTAATGTACTGGAGATTTATTGAGTGCTAATGGACATGTCACCAGTGCATTGGACTCGACAAGACAACTCAAGACCCACCAGCCATGTACACAATGGTAACATAATCCCTGACCTTCGCGGCCTCATATTCTAAAAGCGCATATTGGAAGAGCACGCAGTAGTAATCGCTAATGTGGATTAGATGGAAACTGTGGCTCCGAGCAAACATATACTGAAAGTGTAGATGTTTGCTACATTTGTTCTAACCACATTGACACACAGGCTGAGAGGAAGGGAATCTCATAATGCCAACTTGAAAGGCAACATGGGCCCCAAACAAATTTTGATTCAAGATGATGGAACAAAATGTTCCTAACTGCACTGATTTCAGTGCCTCTGAAGATATTGTCACTCTATCCGGTTTGATGTAAACAGCCTCGGTCCTGTATACCTGAAGGAGTGGCTCCACCCCCATCGTTCATCCTGGACACCGAGGTCCAGCGCTTAGGGCCTTCTGGCGGTTGCCTCACTGCAAGAAGTAAGGTTACAGGGAACCAGGCAGAGGGCCTTCTTGGTAGTCGTGCCTGCCATGTGGAACACCCTCCCCTCAGATGTCAAGGCAATAAGCAACTATCTTACTTTGAAAAGACATCTGAAGGCAGCCTTGTTTAGGGAAGTTTTTAATGTTTAATGCTGTATTGTGTTTTTAATATTCGGTTGGGAGCCACCCAGAGTGACTGGGGAAACCCAGCCAGATGGGTGGGGTATAAATAATAAACTATTAAAGGTAAAGGGACCCCTGACCATTAGGTCCAGTCGTGACTGACTCTGGGGTTGTGGTGCTCATCTCGCTTTATTGGCCGAGGGAGCCGGCATACAGCTTCCAGGTCATGTGGCCAGCATGACTAAGCCACTTCTGGCGAACCAGAGCAGCACATGGAAATGCCATTTACCTTCCTGCTGGAGTGGTACCTATTTATCTACTTGTATTTTGACGTGCTTTCGAACTGCTAGGTTGGCAGGAGCAGGGACCAAGCAACGGGAGCTCACCCTTCGCAGGGATTCGAACTGCCAACCTTCTGATCGGCAAGCCCGAGGCCCTGTGGTTTAACCCACAGTGCCACTCGCGTCCCATAATAAACTATTATTCTTCTTATTATTAGTCACCCAGTTTGGCATGAGGGTTCTAAAAATGCTTTGCTTTGGGTGCTGCGGTCAAACTGAGCAGAACTGAACCCTCCACTCACTATCTGCAGGGGTCTGCTTTGCCAGTGTGCTGTTTGCAGGATTGGAAAGGGCCACAGAGATCCCAAGGCAGGAAGAAGCAAACTAATCCCTGGGTAGGGAGAAGGGAGAGGAGGAGAAAAGAACTGACTATCACCCCTGTCTTCAATGTCATTTGATCTCTCATTATCTATCATCTATCTGGCTATCTGCAGATGTAAAATTTATTTGGAAAGATTGGATCTCTCAGTTATTGCAGCTCTTTTGATTTATGCTATATTCAACATTCCTTTCTTCTATCACAACTTTTTAAAAGTCTTGAATCTATTCTATAATGTTAGGTGACAGGTCATCCTTGCTTGAGGACTATTTACTAATAAGCTCCCCAAATAAGTGACTTGTAAGAAAAGTTAGAGGTGGGCTACAAAGTTCAACACGAAGTTTCCCTCCTTGTTAGTATGACAGTTAGCCCCAGGCAGGCAGAAATAACCAGCACTGGAATACTACTTTTGAGTCTAGAGAAAAATGCCAAGGGGAATTAATTAATCCAGCATCTATTGAGGCCCGTGTGTATCCTGCTTGGATAACATGTTACCAATTTTATAAGCTCACCATGTAAATGTTAATAAACCTCCCGGACTGCAGTGGCTTTCTTTATGGTTTGGAGGCGTGTGACATTGTTTTTATGTACTCCAGAATTAATACACGGAAAATGAATGATTTCTATTAGCGGCAACTGCCTAAGGATTTCCGAATTGCAGAGATAAAAAACAAAACAAAACACCATTCTATTTCTTTCCAGGAGTGTGATTTTCCATCCTCTTTCATTTCATACAGTAAGCACCTTAGCAAAACAAAAAAAATACTAACAAAGCACTGCACAAACAGCACTGCACATTTAAGAATTGGCTCTTTTCTTCAGAAGAACGGCATAATATCACCTTAGGAACATCATAGCTAAGGTAAAAGAAATGGTAAACATTGGACATCTCTGGAGAACAAACAGAGTTCAAGAGGTGTGCATGCGTGTGCATTTTGTAGAATTTTGATGTGTGGACTTAACGTCTCTTCAGGTTCAGCTGGAGAAACATGAAAGTACCATGAGTAATATTTCCACTGTAATTCTTCCTCAGTTTTACTTTTGGAAAACTCTGTGGAGAAAACTCCAGTTGACTCTAAATTTTGTTTTATGCAATGTCTGGTGGATAGCTAGAGAAATTCAGAACTCCTTGAGGAATTTCATGAACTTTACCCAAATGCTTTTTGATTTCCCAAAAATTTTGGGGTATTACTAAAGGAGGAATCCCCACATTTCCTTTCCATCTCAGCTTAGGCTACCTGTCAGCGGGAAATCGAACTTGCATTTCTATTGAATTGCGGCTCAGCATTAAAGATAGGGGAGTATTTAGATAAGTTCATATTTAAAGCAAACCCACTTAATCTGCAGTTCTGAACCTTTATGTGAACTGAAATTTAGCTGCCTTATGAAATTTGCAATTATGCAGTTCCCCAGCTAAAACATGTGTGCAAAAAAGGCATGTATTGGGGGAAAGTGTGCACAAAAATACATATGTATAAATGAACATAACAAACAAAACGTGTTCCATTATATACATTTCAATAGTTTTACAATAATTCTAACATTTCAAAACTCGACTTCCTTCCTCTTCTTTCTGTGGTTCCTTAAATTTGTTCTCTATATTTCCTTCATATTCTAAATTAACTTAACTTATTCTTTTATTCATCTACTTTAAATATATGTATGCTCTTATGAAACTGCAAGTTACCGGTATTACAATAATCCTGCCAATGTCCTTACCTGTTGACAGTTTGTTTGTAAATATCCAATAACCCGTTTCCATTCTTTTATAAAAGTTTGCTATCTTGAATTCTTATTTTTCCAGTAAGTTTTGTCATTTTTGCATATTCCATAAGTTTTTGTTACCATTCTTCTTTCGTCAGGACTTTTCTTTTCATTTTTGGGTAAGGGACGAAGCAAGCTTGGCTGATCTGAAGTTAGCATAAATTGTGGGGAAAGGGGAGTTATAAGGGGGAAATTTAGGCTAGATCCTAAGTATAAGTTGAGCCTGCAAAATAGGTGGTATAAATCAAACACTATTTTAAATTTGTGTTTTCCCTCTGCTGGGCTTAGGCTGGCTCAGCCACAGTGGTAGCTTCATTGATAGACAGCACTTGGATCTGGCGTAACTTTCATAGAATCATAGTGTTGGAAGAGATCCCAAGGGTCATCTAGTCCAACCCACTGCAATGCAGGAATCTTTTGCCCAAGGGGTGGGGCTTGAACCCACTACCCTGAGATATAGAGTCTAACACTCTACTGATTGAGCTATCCCAGCTGCCCAATTTTATAACAGCTTAATTTACACAGGCTTGATTTATGAAGTTTCTTCCTTTGAACCTAAAAACAGTCTAACAACAACCCAGTGTGCATATCTGTTTATATGAGGGGGGGATTCATTCATCATTTGGTAAATTTTTTGCTAGTGTGTAAATGCTGAGGCAAAAAGATCAGTTTCTATGAACCATAAGCAGGAAGGGAAGAATACACTCAAAGCCTGGTGATAAGATTGTATAGATTTTTTTTATTATTAATCTAAGCTAGAAACAATCACAAACAAAGCATTTCTTTTGGCCAAACAATATTTTCTGCTTGGTTACAGCTATTTTCTTATGAATATAAATAATATAATATCAGCCTGTGATCAAAGCCTTCAAATTCCATTTTTATCAAATATAGCGAGGGAGGAAAAGTAATATTGTGCTTTCTCTTTTCTTTGGGAAATTATAGCCATTAGAATTTCTGGATGTGTGCAAAGCACACAATTAATTGGAAATCCTATGCTGATATATCTTAATACGAAATAATCCATATGGTTATTACCCACACCAGAGTAAGGATGGTACGGAAAACTCATTTTTTACTGAGAGACATTTCAAACAGGGTAGCTATGGAAAATATTGAGATATTATAGGAACCACTCACCTTTTAATTTCTCCTCTTTTTATGTCTAGTTCATCACATGCCCTGTCACTGCACCAAGCCCACTCCACTACATTGGCCTGCTATTGTGGGTGTGGTGCAACTCACAGCAAAGTGATCTCATTTCACATATTTGTAGTACTAAGCACTTTGTCAGGAGCGAGCCAGCAAGCAGCCAATCACATGAAGTAAGTGGAGTTAACTCTTTATTAGAGAAAACAACAAGCAGGATCTGCTTAGAAGTTTTAGGCCTAATGAGCACAGCAGCTCTTCTCCAGTCCCCACCTCCCCGCAGCTGTCTAAGTCCTTTCTCTTCAGAGTTTTCCCCAAGGAATCTGAGACTGCACCTGCGTGCCTGTCTCTGCTCCTCTTGCTTCATGTCTCTCCTGGTTCTGGTTGTAGACCAGGGGCAAGAGGGGGAGACACCGGTGCCTCTTCAACAGCTGGACTCCTCTCTGCCACAGACTCGCCCCACTCACTAAGCCCTGTTACCTCTCCAGCTTCTGACACTTCCCCCCAGTCTTCGACCTCTTCTCCAGTGAGCCAGTGTGGTGCTGTGGTTAAGAGCAGTAGACTCGTAATCTGGGGAACCGGGTTCACGTCTCCGCTCCTCCACATGCAGCTGCTGGGTGACCTTGGGCTAGTCACACTTCTTTGAAGTCTCTCATCCCCACTCACCTCACAGAGTGTTTGTTGTGGGGGAGGAAGGGAAAGGGGAATGCTAGCCGCTTTGAGACTCCTTCGGGTAGTGATAAAGCGGGATATAAAATCCAAACTCTTCTTCTTCTCCAGGGGTCGGCAGACGCCATGGTGGACCGGAATGTGTGCGCGCATGCATGCGCAAACACTATTTCCGGTGCTCCTTCCAGTGCGGAGGAGGCGTGCACAGCTTCCCATTGGCTGCAGGAGCTCCCTGCAGCCAATGGGAAGCTGGCCAGCATCGCAGAAGGCGGTCCCCACTCTGCTCTGTGCCAGTTTAGCGTGGCGCATGGGAGCCACCCAAGCGGACGGTGGGGGGTCCTCGAGTGGGCGGTGGGGGTCCATGGGCTGGTTAAATGACCCCCATGGGCCGCTTGTGGACCATGGGCCTTAGGTTGCCAACCCCTGCTCTTCTCCTTCTGATCACTCATCGTTGTTCCACCACCAATCCCCTGGCTCTGAGCCGTCTTCCCTTGGCAGTTTCCCAGCTGGTTTCTCCTAACTTTCCTCTGTGTCCAACCAGTCCATGACACATTGCCAAGAGGCGGAGGAGACACAGGGGCACAGAAAGTCACCGTAGTGTAGCAGTTGAAATATTGGATTGTGACCTGGGAGGCCAGAAATCAGATCCCCGTTCAGCCATGGAGCTCACTGTGTGACCTTGGGTCAGTCACAGTCTGTCAGACTTCTCTACGTCATGGTGTTGTTGTGAGGATAAAACGGAGAGAGTCAGGAACCATGCAGGCTGCCACCACTTTTCATGATTGATAGAACCAGGGTCCAATCACACAGGCATTTGCACCAATGTTAGTGTTTCCCCCAAAGCCACTGAAATAGTAGAAGGCAAAAAGGGTGGGTGGGAACAAATGCCCAATTAATTAAGATGTCCATCTGGGAAATGGGATGCAGAAGCCACCAGATCAGCTGCTTACTTGTGAGTAGCCTCAGCTCAAACAAGCAGTTTTGGAAATGCTGGGGCTGGTGAGATGCTGCAAACTGCAGAAGGAAGTTGCAGAAGGAAGAGGCGTGGCAGCAGAAATCTAGAGAAAAGAGGCTGTTTCTTGAGGGAGTTGCAGGCAGGCAAGCAAGCTATCAAGCAGGAAGGAAAGCAGGCAAGAAAGATCCCCTGAACTTGGATTATGTAGGAACTGATGGAGAGCGTGTCCTACATTTCCACCACCAAACTTAGTTGGTCTCTAAGGTGTTACTGGAAGGAATTTTTTTATTTTGTTTTGACTATGACAGACCAACACGGCTACCTACCTGTAACCTCATTATGAGTGTTCAGCATTTTAGTGTGAATATCTCCTGCTAAGCACATTGTGTCCGCAGCTTTGACTAATGTACACTTTTCTTGCAAGCAGCTTCTCCTAATATTTGCATATGCTATTTTCACTTAATATTTTCATATTATACACATTCCCCACCCCGCCAATATATGCCTGTTTGTAAACATTCTTTGGTTGGAGAATTCGGGTAAGTGTGAACTTCAAGGGATGACAGTGTTTAGTTCTCACGTTGTTTCAGAAAGTGTGGATTTGAGAAATTCAGATTTAAATGCAAATTAAAATGAATGTGCACAGGGCTGTATTGTATAGGTTGTCATTGTTGCTTCTATAAGCTGGGTATCAACAAGATCTATGTAGGAAATTCTTCCTACAATATGTATGTAATATTATAAGGTTAGTGCTGCAGTCTTAAACCCTTTATTATTACATCGGGTTGAGAGGGAATATGTTCATTTGTTCCATCAAACATCACTATGGTTATCTCTTATCCAACCAGCAAGCTCATTGAGAATCTTTATCTTGTTTGACCTAACAACAGTCCTCTAAGACAGTGTTTCCCAACCAGTGTGCCTCCAGATGTTTTGGGACTACAATTCCCATCATCCCTGACCACTGGTATTGCTAGTGAGGGATGATGGGAGTTGTAGTCCCAAAACATCTGGAGGCACACTGGTTGGGAAACACTGCTCTAAGACAAAATAATCAAAATTCCTTTTTTTGGTAGCAATGAGAAAATGAAACCACAAATACCTACTTAACTGCCATAATTCGTCTGTAGTATTGATAATCTGCCAGAAAATCCAGCTCTGGTTTTTCAGAATGCTCAGGTGTGATAGCTTTTCAGATGTTTCAGGTTGAAAACTGGGTCATCCATTACTAGGCAGAGAAATTTCCTCCAGTTTTATCACCGCAAATGAAATTGGTCATTAGAGCTCTGTTGGCAGTGGGCTTTCTTAAAGCATGCTCATTTGTGTCACTAAATTTCCTAATAATAATGTTTCTGATGGGTTATGCAAAATGATAAATAAATGGCCATTTCCAATAAGTGAATTTCACTTGGGTCTATTAGCAGCAGGAATACACAATTTATATTAATGAAAGGCTCAGTTATGGGCTGATTACAGGTGATGGCGGTGCTTTACATATTTTTAATACTAATATTCATAGAATCAGCTAACAACTGGCTCTTTTATTTTCTATATCTGAAGAGCATTTAAATTTTATGTATATTCACTTTCTGTGACACTCAGTAAGTTGTGTCTTGCTATCTCAATACTATGAATTGCTAAAACTTGCCGTCTAATTTCTGCATTAATTTGCGACTAAAAAGAACAAACCATGCAGAAGTTCGCAATTAAGTAGAAACAACATTTGTATGTAGGTTAGGTTTTTTCCTAAGCTGAGGACTGCATTGAACATTTGGGAAATGAAAAATCAAGTGGATTGCTAAATTTCAATGCACACATTAGGCATATCAGGTCATTTCACAATACATCACACAAATATTGAGTTCTTCAAGCACCCCAATTTTGGGTTATTCTCCCCTCCCACAGAAACCCCCAGAAGTCCCACTGGAGAGATTTTGGAGTGTCACAAATGATAAGAAACAGGGTACAGGAAACATCCTTTTCTGTGCACTTCCTTAGGGTTGTACCAATGGCCTCAAATTCCCTTCTAACTTCACTTTCTCATGTACTCACTTTTTGCATGGGTTTGTTGTCTGACACTAAGGAACTGGGCAGATGGAGAATGAAAAGTAGCACAGCTGTATCATGGTAAACAGTTAGAGAAGCAGGATTATTGACTGTTGTAGTGTTTTTGGGTGGGTTGAGCCCTGAAGGTAAGCCTGGGGTACTGAGACAACTGATGTTAATTGTGTCTGCTCAGAAGTGGTTGTCATTGAGTTCAATGGGGCATACTCCCAGGTAAGTGAGTACAGGATTACAGCATAATTCCATTTACCTAGTGACCCTATGGTGTGCCAGGGTGAGAAGGGAGCAGAAAGGACTCACAACATCCCCCAGGCATGTCGCAGTTACCAAAAAGACCCAAGGAAGCTTAAAAGGCAAAGGCTGAAAAGATTTGCAACTTTAATAGTCAAATTCAAATTTTGCCAATGTGAATTTGTGCAAAATGCTGCTTTATGCTCTGTCCTAAGTAATGCCTGCCTGCTGTATTTGCGCTAAATTGCAGTGAGGAGCATTCCAAAACATGTAGGTTTTCCAAATTTGTTTTACCGTCTTCCCCAGTTTAGAAACACCAGACCTGAGGCAAAATATGCAAATGTGTTACATATCCAGCTATAACTCTACATGCTCACTTTTAACGTTATATTACAAATCAAGGAAGACAAAATACAAAAGTTTAAGATTTAGAATTCCTGTGTTCTCTGACATTCATTTGACAGCAATACATCCATTATGCACCGTGTATGAGAATTGTTCTGATAAACTTGGATTGCTCCAAAGTGCATCGTCTAGATCATTTCTTTCAGAGAGCTTTCTTTCATATTGCCATTATTGATGAATTAACAAACACAACATCACTCACAGTTTCTTTTATAATCTTGAGTTTTCAGTAGATTCAAGGCACGCTGCCTTGAAATGGTTTTTAAAAGTCCATTTTTTTTTGTATACGTTTTATTCTTCTCTACAAAGCAAATAACCCAGCTGCAAATGGAATCAAGAAAAGCCAGTTAATGAATTGATCCATTCTGCAGTATGCAAACATTGCCCTTACATGACATTACAAATCGTTTCCATTTCTTTGAAGTCAATAACAATAGGAAGCCACTCAAGTTGCCAAGTAGGAATCAAAAGGGGTCCTGTGCTGCATGCTAACAGTAGTCAAAAATAGCAAGAATGTTCCAGCATTAATATAGGAGATGAATACCACAATAAGAACCCAGTTTAAACATATTGTCACTATTCATTTCAAGTGGAAGCCTTCATGTTTAATGTAAGGAACAGTGCCCTATAGTTCACGTGAGACTTGATGGAAAACTTTGCTTTTGCTGTGGGTACTCAGGCAATGCATAGCTCAGCTGCTTAGAGCATGGTGCTGATAACGCCAAGGTTGCAGGTTCGATCACCATATGGGACAGTGGTGTATTCCTGCATTGCAGGGGGGGGGGGTTGGACCAGATCATTGGGTCTCAAGTTTTTTTGGGACCACAATTCCCATCATCCCTGACCACTGTTCCTGCTAGCTAGGGATGATGGGAGTTGTAGTCCAAAAATAGCTGGACAACTCCATGATTTGATGATTCTATTGTAATCTAGAGGACAACTTTGGTAGATTTGTTCCATGTGGCATGTAAGAGCCTGCATGAAATGCATGGCCGATGAAGTTGCAGAATGTTCAATATAGTAGCAGCATGCTAGGCATGGAGTTGCCATTCCAGAGTTGCATCCTTATAAGTTGGGGTTGCCAACCCCAGACTGATCATTTGTTGAGCAGAGACGGAGTGATTATGGCTGGGCAATATCTGGTTTTCAACATCGTAATATATCACCAGCTAAACACTGTGATATATATCGATATATCACAATGTCTGATATAAGGATGGAGTTATGTAGAGGGATTGGCTGGTTTCATGGTTTTTCCTGAATTGTGATTTTCGCATAGTGCATGTGCACACACACATACATCATGATTCACAATATATTGACAATATATCACCCAACCCTAGCACACATCATGATTTGTAAAATATTGCCAGGTCAAAAATTATGAAACCGATATCACGATATGGACCTGAAGAATTAGATCAGATACAGAGTGACTCTGAATATTAGTTGCTGGGGAGCAACAGGATCAGACTGTTGCCCTCACAGCGATTTATGGGCTTTCAACACATATCTGGTTGACAACAGAAAGAAGGTTGGTGGACTACAATGGATTATTCTCTTCTTAACTCTCAGCACCATAACAACTATAGTTCCTATTATTCTTTTAGGGAAGCCATTATATGTACGTACACACACACACACACACACACACACTGAAATGCCAAATCCCTGGTAGTTTGGTAATAGTTTGTTGGGCAAGAGAGAAGGGGAGACTGTTAAGGTCCCAAAATATGGAACTTTACTTAGCTGTAGATCACCCAATGAGCATATGGCCGAGTATGAATTCAAATCCAGTATCTCAGCTACATTCGTAAAGATAAAGTACTTTTTATGGGTTTATAACACTGTGACACCAGATGGGGCTGTGGAGTCCCGTCTTTTGCCAACGGGATTTCCCTGTATGAAGTTTACAATGCATTTAACTGATTCACATCTTTGATGTGTCTAGATTCAGCCAAGGTCTCTCCAGTTGATAGCAACACTGTATCAACTGCATATCCTACTACAGTATGCACACAACTGTGTCTTTTCTCTCAGTCTGGGTCTTTAAAAATAAGTAAATTTGTGACTGAATGCAGTTATATTTGGAACTAAGCATGGGGAAATTACAGTAACCTCCTAAGGCAAGATTTCATGAATGTTCTTTTTAAATGCACATATTAGCCGAAATCACCTTTTCCAAGCAAAATGCTGAGCATTTAGTATTTGTTGTGCATACTACTGCTGAATTGCTATTGTTCCTAATCTGTTTTTGTAGCTTGCTTTTTATACTGTTAACAGTCCTATAAAACAGGCCTCATATGCTGACATTGTATCAAATAGTAGTGAAAGATAAACTGTGAATGATATTACTCATTCACTGTTACACTTCCGTGGCTAGATGTTACTCAATCAGTATTTACTAACCTGCAGTATTCCCATGTTAGAAATATCTGTAGATTTCCTCTTCAACAAGTGTTTACACCCACAAATCACTGTGGAAAACCCACCTGGGGGTTGGGAGATGGAACTCCTTGAAAATGTGTCCTTGTTTTTGGTAGTAGTAGTAGTGGCGAAGTAACTCTTCCAGGTTAGCGGAGTTTGTAACCTGAAGCGTTTGTAACTCGAGGTACTACTGTAAATAGCTTTTTCTTTACTAGTCTAGCTGAGCACCAAGATTAAGCTCAAATGGTTTTCTTGCAGCAACAAGGGGTGGGGATATTATTTATACCCCACCCATCTGGCTGGGTTCCCCCAGCCACTCTGGGCAGCTTACAATATATATAAAACATAGTAAAATGAAACATTAACAAAATTCCTGATATAGGGCTGCCTTCAGATGTCTTCTAAAAGTTATGTAGTTCTTTATCTCCTTGACATCTGAAGGGAAGGCACCACAAGACTGACTGATTGGGCACTTGGCCCAGTATATATACCTCAAGCTGGCCCAGGCAATACCCCACCACCACCTGTGATAGGTCACCTTTATGATGCAATTAGCCGATCACAACGCTGGCCCTATTTCAGCAGGGATTGGCTGCCTGCCAGCCACCGACATTACCATTGGAGCGTTTTAGAATCCTTCCAGTCTCTCGTTAAGTAGATGAATCTCCTCAGCTCAAGGAGGAATCAAGGCCTAGCAGTGACTTCATACATAACAAATAACATGTAACAATTATGAAGGAAGTATGATGAAAGTTCAAGTAAGGCAAAATCCTATTAAGAATCGCCCAAATCCTGTTTAGAATGGGACTGGTGAGTACATACATCTTTAGCTGCTAAATAGATGTTCTCCTAAAGCCAAATCTGTGGAAGATGGGCAGGGGCAGGAAGCATTCTGGTGTAAATGAAACATTTTAGGAAGAGGAATACTAAAAAGATACATGAAAAATTCATAAGGGTGGACAAATCCAACGCAGAATGCAGGTCACGGGGCCTTTACTCCATGGAAATAGTGGAGATTGCTAGCTTTTTATTCCCCTGTTTTTAATAAGTTCTTTTGCATTTGTTTTGGCAGATCAACCTTACCAACTGCAGTTGAGTGAGGAGTTAAAACTGTACTGCTGAGACCTTGGATGTGGAACCACATTTGCAGGTAGGAAACAAAAGGTTTTTTAGTGTATCGGCTGGGATGTAGACACTTCTGTTTGGTATTTCCAAAGGTTTGTGCTCACTTGATTAGATGTTACAACACCCCCCCAGACCTGTTCAACAGCAGGTCCCTCACCTTATGCCACATCACAAATATTTTTCAAATGCCTCCATTTCAAAAGGCAATTGACAAGTGGCATGGGAGAAGACATGGGCCTTGATCCATGCTGCTTTGGATGGATCTTTCTCTTTAAATAATATTTATTTAATATTTATATTGAAAATGGATTTTCCCAATATCCTCTAACATGGCAATGGATGCCAGGATGCCTTTGTCCTGGAGCTGGGATTCCATGTATTGACCATGTATTCAATGCACCATGCAAATGCTATTTTGTGAGAGTCACCAACACACCTGGTATTTTTGCCCAATATGCATTATCCTTTCTGTTCCTAGTTTATGTGTGCATTCGTGTGTCATATATTAATATGCTTGTACTGCCTCACACAAAACGTCATAAACCTGACACCAGAGGTTACCATTGCACAAAGGATGTGATAAATGTACATAAATGTATGTCTCAACTCAGGAAGTATGTATGGAGTAGGTACACTACAGCAGAGACATGCGAGTGATTGGTTCCTTTTGTAACAGGTGTAAATATGTCTCTGTTCAATGTGTTTTCTTCAGGTTTTTTTCTATATATATATACACAGCCTGGAGGAAATGAACTTCCTTTTACAGGGTGTTTATATTTCTGAAAGGACACAAATTCCTTTATAAACATCAGCACTGTCTACCACTGAGTCAGACCGACGGGTTCATTTAGCCCCGTGCTGCCTGTGACTGGCAATGGCTTTCTGAAGTCTCAGACAGTGATCTTTCCTGGCCCTGCTGCCAGAGAACCTTTTAAATGGAGAAGGCAGGGACTGAACTAAGGAACTTGCAGATGCAAAGCATGCACTCTACCACTGAGCTATGGCCCGCTCCTCGGAGCTCTTTCATGGTACATTTCCTGTCATAATTATAAGGCACTGCTTTTGTCAAATGGGATGCACCTCACTTCAGAAGCATACCTCTGAGTTTCCGAGGGAGTGAAAGACAAATCATTGGCTTCCTCCTGTTGATTAGCAGTGTGCTGCTTTTCTCCTTGACTTGCTGCTTACAGAATCCCAACTGCACAATGAGTTTTGCCGGCATGCTTTTGATGCTGGGGCACAGGAGCTGTTGATAGCATTCCTTCCGTTCTTCCTTTAACGTCTGCAGATAGAAGGGTGCTTTAAAACAGGTACTGCCAACATTTGGGCAGTGGCAATGGTCCAAACTGTGAGGCTAAAGTTCAAACAAATGCGGTGTCTGGAGCATATGTTGGAGGAGGAGAACAACAACAATACATAAAAAAGATCTTGTTGTTATTGGATCTGTTAAGGGGCCAGTGAAGGAAGGGATCACCCCAGTCCTGCAAGGGAGGCCATGGATGAAACTACACACTATTTGATAAGAAACCCTATATTGTAAGGGGTATTGAGGATAGAACTCCACATAGGGGAGGCACAGGAAGGAAACAAGGTTGGAAGGGGGCCACTGTCAGAAAAAGGTTGAGAAACACTATGTTAAAGCAGCTTCCCCTTTCTTACCATCTGGGAGCCCTGTTTAGGGAGGATTTTAATGTTTAATAGATTACTGCATTTTAATGTTCTGTTGGAAGCCACCCAGAGTGGCTGGGGAAACCCAGCCAGATGGGCGGGGTATAAATAATAAATTATCATTATCATTATCTGTTCTGCGCATGCTCCCAAGCAGGGCCGGCACGTCCATTTAGGCGAACTAGGCAATTGCCTAGGGCGCCAAAATGGAGGGGGCACTGGCCAGCCTGCCCCCTGCCCCCTGCCGCCGCCCGCCGCTGCCCCAACCAGCGGCGGAGGGAGCAAACCGCGGCGGTGGGGGGCGCCCGGCTGGGCAGGGGGCGGGACACCGCTCCGCAACGTGCGTCATACGCAATGACGTCACGTGGCCCGCCCCCTCGCCTAGGGTGCCAAAATTGCCAGCACCGGTCCTGCTCCCAAGTACACTATTTTGCGACCCCTTGGCTCAGCGCCCTGTGGGGGGGGGGCACTCATGCTGCCGTAAACCTGGCACTGCTCTCCCTTACGTTGCTTTCTTTGGGACCAGCAGAAAACCCAATGTGAATGGATAGCATTGCTAATACAGAATAAGATTGTACGATTAAGAGCTGGTGTGTGTTGGTGTGTTCCTTTACATCAGGCCAATCTCGCTTAGCCTTTAATTATCCTGTCAGTAGCTGAGAATGCGGAGTGGGTTCTGGAACAATAGGAGTTGGGCGGTTTCAGCTGAGTTTTTCTTCGGCTTGTGCAGCTGTTGTCCCAGTCATGTTCCTTTCAAGTTAGCATGACAAGTGATCATCCAGGGCATCATATTGCCACCCACTCTTGAGAGAATCTTCCCCCATCCCCTCAAACATAAAATGCAATACTCACACAGAGAAATTGTTTCCTTACGATCGGAGGAATGCTGCGGGAGGCAGGAAGAAGCTGCCCTGTTGTAGGAGAACAATCCACAATTTGCTTTATAGATGTCTCTGTAATTTAAACAGCAGGCAGAACCAGCACACAGTTGTAGATGCTCAGGGTGGGGGGTGAGGACACCCAGAGACTCATAAATCATGGGGAGGATTAAAAGCAATGAACATTTATCTTCTTAACCCTGTAAAGCAATACTGCAAAGCCAAGGATTACAACTTGCTGTGCATGTAATCTTTGTTTGGGGATAAAAGGTGTTGCGGTTGTCCCCCCCCCCCAAATTTCCTTTTGTTTTTTTCTTCTTTAAAAAATGATTCTCTCAATTAACAATGATGCATGCCTGCTGGGGAAGGGAAGAAAAGGGGGGAGGAGGAACCTAATTGAAAATGTATTAGTTTAACACTAAATAAGGGGACTTTAAAGCTAGAAGTGAAGGTAATTGGACAGCCACCTTAAGAAGAAAGGCAGCCATGTATCTAGCTCTGAGTTACCTTCCACATTTCATAGGATTTAATCATGTCACCAAGACATAGTACTCCATGTTTCTCTGTTACAGTACTTCCACATCAGATTGTGTCCAAAGCTTCTTCTGTAAGGGTATTTTGTATAAAGTCATATCTCGGGTTGCGCTCTCTGCGGGTTGCGCGTTTTCAGGATACGAACGCGCCAAACCCAGAAGTACCGGAACGGGTTACTTCCGGGTTTCAGCGCTCACGCATGCACAGAAGCATTAAATCGTGCGTTGTGCATGTGCAGAAGCACCGAATTGCATCACACGTGTGTGCAGATGCAGCAGCGCGGGTTGCGAACGCTGCGGGTTGCGAACATACCTCCCACATGGATCGCATTCGCAACCCGAGCATCCGCTGTACTGTGTCTCCTTAAGTGCTTTGCATCAGTTATGCTCACCATGCTTTGAAAGGGCAGAAGCAGGGGGAAACCTAAGCAGCCAAGGGGCAAGTGGGAACTCTACTGCCCAGTTTATGTGTAAAGGAGATCTGGTCATGGGCTTGCCCACACTTCCATTCATCCAACTGCTTTCCCCTGGGAAAACCTACTATTTACAGCTGAATTAGAGCAGATGTCAATGGGTTTTTCTGCGGATTGATGTTTGCTCTGATTCAGCAGGAAACAGCATGTTTTCCCTGGAAAAGCAGTGGGTCAAACCTACACTCATTTTGTAATAGAGCAAGTGCTAAACAGACTAGTTTAGTGGTTCCAAAACATGCGCTTACTAACAGATTCCAGGCTTGTCTTGCATGTACAAATGCAAGTATGAGAGGAAGGAATGTGATTCTATCTGTACGGTCAAGCTCATGCCATCTTACCCAGTCACTGTGGCAATGAATCAACTGTAACGTTGTAGCTTTTAAAACTCATGCTGTTGAAGGAGTCCCTTCTGCATGCCACAAGTGTAGTCCAGAGTTCCTACCATTCTGAAGCTGCTCTTTGGGGTCAGTTGTGTCTTGTCCCTCTTGAAGTAGGCAGGCAGTATGTAGCACAGCTCTGGAGACATATGTGGAAGTGTAATCCTGACTCTGCACCATAGCCGGAGCCGTGAGTGGTTCAGAAAAGATTAACTAACCATAAAAATAATGAGAAATTAGTGTCATATTTGTTTAACCATACATTGAAAATAACCACCAGCTGGTGGGAGGAGCAGGCTAATTGTCTGAATCTGCTTAAACACAGAGTCACTGAAAAGAAGTTTTCATAATAATAATTCTTATGTATACAGTGGTCTGTGTTTGGCTGAGCTTGAGTCTGGACTAAGGATTCTGAGCTCCTGTGTTTTGATTCAATACATAACAATACCAATCACATAACATTTCAGCCAAAACAAAATAAAATAAAAAAAATTCCTTCCAGTAGCACCTTAGAGACCAACTAAGTTTGTTCTTGGTATGAGCTTTCGTGTGCATGCACACTTCTTCAGATACACTGAAACAGAAGTCACCAGACCCTGATATATAGTGAGAGGGTGGGGAGGGGTATTACTCAGAGGGGTGGTGGAAATGGGTGAAAGGTTGATAGCTGTGGTAAACCTGTTGACGACTGTTAACGGCTGCAATTAGTCTTACAGGAAAAAGCAAGGGGTGAGAAGGTTAAAAAAGCTTTGTCATGTATAATGAGATAAGAATCCAATGTCTTTGTTCAGACCAGGTCTCTCCATGGTTTTAAGCTTGGTAATGAGTTGCAATTCAGCAACTTCTCTTTCCAGTCTATTTCTGAAATTCCTTTGCAATAAGACAGCTACTTTGAGATCTTGTATAGAGTGTCCTGGGAGATTGAAGTGCTCTCCTACTGGTTTCTCTGTCTTGTGATTCCTGATGTCAGATTTATGTCCATTTATCCTTTGGCGTAGGGTTTGGCCTGTTTGTCCAATATAGAGAGCTGAAGGGCACTGTTGGCATTTGATGGCATACACAATGTTAGATGATGAGCAATTAAATAGTCCTGAGATGGTATGTTTGATGTTGTTGGGGCCAGTAATGGTGTTGTCCGGGTGTATGTGGCAGCAAAGTTGGCATCTGGGTTTATTGCAGGCTCTGGTGCCAGTGTCTGTGTTTAGTCTGGTTGTAGTATTGTTGTGGGTGAGGAGTTGTTTAAGATTGGGTGGCTGTCTGTAGGCGATGAAAGGTCTTCCTCCCAGAGCTTGAGAAAGAGAACTGTCATGGTCTAGGAGAGGTTGTAGATCTCTGATGATCCGTTGTACTGTTTTAACTTGGGAGCTGTATGTGATTACTAGTGGTGTTCTGCTGTTTTCTTTTTTGGGTCTGTCTTGCAGCAAGTTCTCTCTGGGTATCAGTCTGGCTCTGTTGATCTGTTGTTTAACTTCATCCGGTGGGTATTTTAGTTCTAAAAAGGTTTGCTGTAGATCTCTTAGGTGAGAGTCTTAGGTGAGAGGATTTGGGCCTCTGCCATTGGCCCTTGAACTCTGAGTCATGATTCGCAGCTTGGAAGTTTAGACAGCCAATCACGTTGGGAGTGGCCCTGGCTTTCAGGAATGTATATAAGCAGTTGCTTTGCCCCTGTTTCCCAGTTATGTAGTTCAATAAAGGTTCTTGCTGTTATCGCTGTGTCTTGCCTTGTGGGAACCCACCTACACTTCCATATTTATGTCTCTTGGAGGCTCAGATTGCCAGGAAGTCTAAGGGTTTTGTAATTTCAGTTTCCTTCAGTGACTTGTTGGAGTTAGGCAAACCTAAAATCACTGAAATGATTTTAGCTAGACAGAGCTAACTCCAGATAGGCTTAAGTTTTTTTTTAAAGTGGTGACCTTAAGTGGTGGCCTTAAGTAACTTGTTTTGTTTTACAAGTAGAGTCAGTGGGAACCACCTAGGCACACAGGCTGTTAGCATTAGTCTCAAAACAGGATCAGTCCCCAACTCACTGAAAGGTGTAGCAGCTCTTTGTAGTGTAGTATGATCTTTGCTATGCAGATTCTCTTGCTGGTCAAATTCCAGCAGCACAGGAATTCCATCTACAGGTGCAAGCAACTTAAGGCACCTTAATGTAGACAGCTCTTCATTTTAGATTTAAAAATGTTGTGATTAGGGGCCACTAATGTGGGCAATAGAAAAGCCTCTGTGTGGTGCAGGCTTTTCCTTCAACAAGCAAGAAAAGGCCAATCTTTACATTTGGAACAATGGCAAATGTGGAGTCTGAAGTTCCTTGTTACGGAACAAACCATATCCCAATGTTTTACCAAGAATATCATTTCTCCTGTCCAACACTTGAGAAACAGTGAGACCAAACCCTAAGCCCGGCATGGTTCAGTCATTTCAGCTTCCAAGATGGAAGCCTTCCAGATTCCACTACTGGAAATTCAGGCAGGAGAACAGAGTAATACTATACTGCATAAGTCAATACTCAGTTGAGCAAATATGAGTCTATGCAAATCACCATATGTCTTGTGAGACAGGCTCCAGCTAATAATATTTCACTGTCTCTTCCTTTTTGTGCCACATAAAAGTCAACAAGCCCATCTGATCACTATCTGATGTCATTGGGAATGTGAAATGTAATGGAAGCTTCAGCTCAGTTCCTAATAGCCAAAAGGGTTCCTAAAAAACTATAATCAAAATTAAATGGCACCCTGATTGAGTGAGCATATTGTTTTTAAATGTGTGTTTGAGAAAGTGCTTAAATATGGGGTCAAAGATCTACAGTATACTTGCACCCAATTCTTTCCTTGATACAGTTGGGTACAAGTACTTTCATCTTTCACTGTATTGGAAAAGGATAATTATATTAAAATAAATATCTTTGAAATTCAAACTTGGCTTGAAATTGTGCACCAGAAAATGCAGTTCGTCCCTGAGAATAAAATACCCTTAACTAATAAGTAAACCTCCTCAAGAGACATAACCAGGGCTATTCCTGAGCTACTTCAAAATAAAGGTATGGGCATCACATGATGGAGTGTTCTGTATTAAAAACTAACAAACACAACTGCCCTGAACATAGTCAAGCATAGCCTTGTCTGAGGTATATTACTTTTGGATGTGCAGGATTTGTTTCTTATAAAGAAATATTCAACAATGCTACACCCCGCCCAGCTGCAATCTGAAATGGTACAGTCCAAGAATAGCTTCACCACTTCATTTGTGAAAATTTGAAGAGAATTTAATCCTATTCAGGATGAGATAATATTTAATAAAATTGTCTTTTCAAAAATACCATTTGTCATTATTGCCATTGAGATGTGTGCTGATATTACAATATGCTCCTAGGATCATTGGCATCAAAATGAAAGAGAGGTTGGCTCACCATCCCTCAAGAGACTTCTAGTCATCTCCACTATACTTTTCAGTCATAACAACCACAAAGGAATGGCTTGCTTCTAAGAAGCATGTATTGAAAGTATTAATTGCTTTAAAAAATGTCTGCCTATGTTGCCCTTACGCCGAATTTGTCCTTGTTGATAGCACATAACCAATTCTGATTGGCTATATAACACCATTATGTTGACCATGGAATCTCCTTTGTACATAATGCAATAAGAAGAAGCACTAACCAGGTTAGGGGTTGGGAATGTCACTGGGGTAGACAACTCTGGAGTGAGCAATAGCACCAGACAGACTAAAAATGGGGGAAATATTTTCACAATAAAAATGCAACCAGAGGAAGAATACTATGTAGAATCCGGTGGGATGGTGATGGGGAAATGAGCCATGACAGCAGCTCTGCACCTTGTTCTCTCACTTTCTTATTGTGCTTAATGGGTTATATTTGTTATCCCACTGCAAGGCGATAAACTTCTTTACCTTCACTCTATTCACCTCCACTTTGGGTCTCTGGAAATGCCATCGTTTGTATTGCATTCTGTATTACAACAGAGCAAAGTAAATGTGTACTCTCAGCTCTCAACCCCGTGGATTAAAATTGTCACACACTGATTAAATTAATTAGTTTTGATGTGCAGGAAGATGCAACTATCTGCCCCAACTAAGGATGCATCATTATCCTTTAGATGGTAAGATCGTGTGGCAGACTTCATAAAGGTTTCAGCCTTCACCTTTACTTTGAGTCAACTGTTGTGAAAGCATATTCAAATCATTCTCTTGCATTTCTAACCATGTTCTCATTGGGGTTACATTTTTCATGTTCCTCATCGGGGCTGATGTAATTCAAGCCAAATTGCCTTATAACAAAAGCATATGAAATCATAGTGTTAACATTTAACAAGATTTGACACAAATCTAATACAGAGAAGTAGCAAAACCGACAGCTAAGTAAGTCTTCAAACAGATCCTGACACTTCTTATTGTCTGCCTTTCCGCCCCTTCCAGTTATTCAGCAAAGAATAAGAGTTTGAAGTCAGAAAAGCTTCTAATCACTTATGAGTGGTTTATGAAAGATTGTTCCAGGGGTGGCTATACCTGAGTTATTTTGAAAACCAATTCCCTGTATTCTTAGCAATATTATTTTGTGTTAATATTTCCCCCCTGAAAATGTTAACGAGGTCATTACACAGTCCTCTTCATAGGATGGGGAGCAGAATGTGTTGGCTTCAGCCAAAAGAGCCAAAGTTGGTTGTGACCAAGAGTGCCTCCAAAGAAGCTATTCAAAACACATTGGACTAAAAATAAAATAAAATGTGTTTCTGTGCACCTAGAAACTTCATTCCCTTCTTGATTTCATGCACTGATAGTAAAGGGCCGATGAAAGAGGAGAGGAAGAATGGGATGCAGGCCCACTTCTCTTCTTGTCTTTCTTCCCCAATGCACTAAGGGACAATTTTAGCAGCAGATAACCCAGGTGATGCCCTGGTTTGCCATGCTTGGGAGACAAATGTCAGGCTACCAACCCCACACACCACTCAACTGTTGGAAGAAATAGTGCAAAGGTTTCATCTCCATAAGGTGCTGGTGCTAACATATAAAGCTGTAAACAGTTTGGAACCCAATTACCTGAAGGAATATTTTCACCCATACATTAGGGAAGTTTTTAATGTGTGATATTTCAATGTATTTTAGTGTTTGTTGGAAGCCACCCAGAGTGGCTGGGGAGACCCGGCCAGATGGGCGGGGTACAAATAATAAATTATTATTATTATTATTATTATTATTATTATTATTATATTATGAGACCATCTTAAACTCATTTGTCTGTTAGCACTTGGATATTAAGTGAAAAAGTAGAAGACTCCCTAGAAATGACCCTGATGTTAGGAAAGGTTGAGGGCACAAGGAGAAGGGGATGGCAGAGGATGAGATGGTTGGACAGTGTTCTCGAAGCTACTAACATGAGTTTGACCAAACTGCGAAAGGCAGTGAAGGATAGGCGTGCCTGGCGTGCTCTGGTCCATGGGGTCACGAAGAGTTGGACACGACTGAACGACTGAACAACAACAACAAAAAGGATTCAGGGGTACCTCAAGACTACACATCTGGTGCTTCAGGAAGGTCTGTAGCTCTATCCAGAACAGCCTGTCTATGCATTTCTCAGACCTGAAAACCTGCAAACCCCACAGATGATATTCAACTTCAATTTAGTTTCAGTAATTATATGCTAAATTCTTGATCATTGCTTGCTTTTATGAAGTTCTGTCCTTCTGGTGCCATTGTATCCATCTTGTGCCCTTCAAGCAGGACCCTGGAGGGGATTTTTTGCCAATTCTCTCCCATCCCTATAGTCTCCATCATCCCACAAAAGCCCCTCCAGATACGATTTTTGGAGGCTGCAGGAGCTGTAGGGGAGAAGCTGAATTGGCCATTGAATCCTATTGCTTTAATCCTATTGCCTGTAGCAGCCCATAAAAAAATTGCCAATAACATCTGATATGATGACATACTGGATGGTAATGAGAGAAATAATAACTGATCATCACAACTATATTGATTGACCTATATGGGCAAATGAAGCCATATTCAATGACCTACATGAGCAAATGAAGCCATGTCTAGTCAAGGTAAAGATGCCAATAAGCAAAGCAGAAGCAGAATAACCTGGCACCAGGTTAAACCATATTGGGGGAAGGGACCACAACCGAGAGAGTGATGTTGCACTCATATCCTGCTTGTGGGTTCTCATAGGCTTCTGGTTGCTTATTGTGTGTACAGGAGGCTGAATTAGATGGGCAACTGGTTAGATCCAGCAAGACACTTCACATGTTTTTAAATGTTTGGAGATGTGAGAGTATTTCATTCTGGGAAATTAATTTGGCTGCGTCAAACGTGTTTCAAAGTGAGGATTGCAATTATGGCATAGTAGCAACTCAACAGTCTCTAACAGGATATTTGTTAAGACAACTATCTGGTAATGCTATCAATGGAAATGCTATCAATGAGGGTTATGCTTCAGACGTATGACAGCCATGTACGAGAGGCTATTCCCCAGATACCCAGTTTTACAGGAACCAAGTGCTTTGTAGAACAGTGCATATCGGCAATAATCACATTTGTGAAAACTTTAGAAACCACGTTTTGCTCTGCTAATCAATAAAAGCCCCACTTTAAAAGACGCTATTACCTTAAGATCAAAGTGAAGTGATTGACACATCTGAAAACCCAGAGCAGCCCTCTGCTGCAGCAAGGTAGCAACTAAAAAAATCCCATGCCTTTGCATAGAGATTTCAATTTGTTTGCATAAAATAACAGCATAGATTGCATAAAATATCAGTGTGGATTGTGTGTGCGTTTGTGTGTTTTAAACATCATCATCATCATCATCATCATCATCATAATTAATAATTTTTTATTTATACCCCGCCCTTCCTGGTCCAAAAACCGGGCTCAGGGCGGCTAACAACAAATACAAAAAAAAGGATTAAAAACAAAAAAACAGCTAAAAACAGCATAAAAAACAAACATCAGTGGGATCACCAGGGCTAACTGGCCAAGTTAGTCTTGCTAGGCCAGTAGGGAGACCAGGGAAGAATTTAAATGTGGGGACCCAGAAGGGTTTCTTCAGAAAAAAAAGGAAGGGGGAAAAGGAATAGGGGATCAGGCTAGATTGAAGGCCAGGTGGAATATAGTGCTATTAATATAGTAATATAGATATAGTACTATTTTTTAAAGATACAGTGGCTAAGACACTGGGACCGTTTACAGGAACAAAACTTCTACACTTCAAGGAGGAGAGCAACTCTGCTATTCCTCCTCCTGAAAAGTTGCATGTTAGTCATCCACGCCCACAGACTACCTAACATTTGCTTTCAGCAGTTGACTGGTGTAATGCACTAGTGAAATTTGAAGGGCCACTTCTGGAGGGCCACAGGTTTTTCAATCATCCAATAGTACAAGAGCTCTCACCCTATTAACCAAGCCAAGAGTTGGCTCGTGCTGAAATAGAGCAGCCTCTGATTCCTGCCTAAAAAGCCACTTATCTGCTGCTCCTCAATGGGAAGCCACTGGGTGCTCAGCTAGACGCCTTCAGAGCCATTGCTAAGCCCCACCCCTCCACACACAGGCATACCTGACACAGCAAATGGATGATACAGGTTTGGATTGGAAGGTTTAATATAAATTGGGCTTTCAGATTAATGGTCATCAGTTGTTTTCTTTACATAAGAAAAGCACCTTGTAACTTTTACACTTGCCTTTTTTATTATCCCCCAATACTGGCTATATAATATTAAGCAAGGATGCGGGCAACTTTCACTGTGTTATCAAAAACGTTTTATTGTGCCACAGTAATTCCAGAATGGCTAAAACTTGTATATGCGGATTCCAACGCCAGTCAAAGCAAATGGGCAATTCTGTAGAAAATATGAAGCTAACAGGCAGCTCAACAGCACTTATGTTTTGAAGTCATAATAATACTTTTTTTAAAAAATCACGAAAAATTCAGTGATTTGGGGAGTTCAAACCATGCACTCATACCAATTTATGGCCTGTATATATTTAATTTCCATTTGTGTGCATGTGTGTATAGCTTTTCAGATGGGATTATTCATTGTACTTAAAAACATAATGCCTATGACAAGCTGTATCTTTCACCACAGGCGTTCAAGGGTTTTATAACATTTTATATAATGCATATTTTTTCTTCCATAAAGCTTTATTGCTATTTTTATAGGACATAATATGTACTCAATGGACCATAGCAGGCAGAATACCCATAATAGTCCATCATGGAAATGCCTATTTAAATAATTTCTAAAAGTGCATAATGCACAATAATTGAAAGTCTATCAACCCTAATTCTGCTACTCTCTTACTGATTCACATATGGAAAATAATATGTTATAATAATACATTATGGGGTCACCAGCTTCAATAGTATGAATTGTTGATTTAAGTCTGAGTTTGACTGGGTTGGAGACTTCAATGCATCTTTTTTATAGTTATATTGAGATTAATTGCAATAATTTAATAATAAATAATAATAAATTTACATTCACAAATCTATGTATAATCACAAAGTAACATAAACAGAACAAAAATTAAAGAAACTCTTCAATTTAATCTGAAATGTGCTTTAATCTGAAATCTTGTATATTCCTATGCTACTAATGGACGATTCATTCATATGCGACTTTATTGCAAATTTAAAATGAGGTTTCAATATGCAAATAAAGAAATGTTGGCATTTATTAGCAAATAAGAGTTGTAAAATGATGCCTACAAAGCAGTATTTCCTGTATTTTTGATAGCTGGGGGTCCCTTTCCCCCAAATTAAAATCAGAGAAACACTCTTATACTTCAAAACTTTCAGTTGCATACTCTCCAACATTTCTCTGATGAAAATAGGGATGCCCTATTCTATTATTATTATTTATTTGTACCCCACCCATCTGACTGGGTTCCTCCATCCATTCTGGGCAGCTTCCAATAGCTATAAAAGCATAATAAAACATCAAACATTGAAAAACCTCCCTATACAGGGCTGCCTTCAGGTGTCTTCTGAAGGTTGTATAGTTACTTATCTCCTTGGCTCATGGGCTGCATAACTCCATAGCCTCCAACATTTCTCTGATGAAAATAGGGACGTCCTAAGGAAAAGAGGGACGTTCTGGGATTGAATCAGAAACCAAGATGGCTTCTGTAAATCTGGCGCTGTCCCTGGAAAATAGGGACACCTGGAAGGTCTGGAGCTGTGGTAATTTATGCAGAGACACAATGCTCAGATTCCTAGAAGTACAGTGGTACCTCGGGTTAAGTACGCTTCAGGTTAAGAACTCTGCTAAGAACAGAAATCGTGCTCTGGTGGCACAGCAGCAGCAGGAGGCCCCATTAGCTAAAGTGGTGCTTCAGGTTAAGTACGCTTCAGGTTAATAACGGACCTCCGGAACGAATTAAGTACTTAGCCCGAGGTACCACTGTACTGTATGTGTAACTCTGCTGAACCTCTGCACTGTGTGTCATTGACTGAGCTACTCACATACACCCCTTGGAAAGGTGCAGCAGAACGACTCATCCTCAGTGGAGTCTGATAGGATGAAGGCAAGGTTAAGATGGTGAATTAAAGTGAGGCAGCAAGCTGACTCCTCTTTGACTTATGGCAGCCAGTAATCCTAAGCATGTCTACGCAGAAGTCTTACTGGGTTCAATAGGATTGACTGCCAAGTAAGTGTGTATAGCATTGCAGGTTCCAATAATTTCTCATGGTGCACAGTTTTGGAATTACTGTCCTAGAGAAGGCTGGATCTTTAATATGTAGAAAGTCTGCTGCAGGCCTCCAGGCCTTTACCATCCTTCATGGACTACCATAGTCTTTCTTTGTTTCCTCGACATGTGAAAAAGGTTGCAGTGCCCTTGGGAACATATCGAGAGCATTCCTTTACTATTGCAGAACCACAGGTAGCCTCAGAAATTTGAGATTATAGGAAGTGGCTTAGGGCAAAGGCTGCTGCTTTCAGAAAACACATCTGACATTCTTTAAGCAACTTATATCTGTAGATCATTCCAAGGTTTCCTGATGCTGGTCTAGGTGGAATATCATAGTCCACATATGTGTACGAGCAATGAAAATGTTGATGGGGTCAGTAGTGTGTCTTTCAGCAGTTTCTGAGCCTTTGCAAATACCTGACCTTGCTCCCTGCTGATGTGAGCTATGTGCGGAGCCAGCTTTGAGAAGACATCCATAGCTCATTGGGAGCTACAATCACAACTACTAATTGAACTATTTTCCCCTGGAAATTTGCCGAGAAGCATTTTGGCAGTTTCCTATTCCCACATCGTGGATCTGCAAGTTATTGTTTGCTGTTTCATGCTGGTAGCACTTAGCTGATGTGAATTCAGCTGTTGCATTATCAGCTTGAGTTCCAGATATTGAACAATGATGCAGATGCTATTAATCAAAGCCTGTGATCCATTGGATGCACTGTTGAATGTAAATCCAGCACCGCTCTTCTTGGAAGTGTGGTCTGGGTAATTTGTGCACAGAGTTAATGTTCACATTAAAACAAAGTAAATCCATTAGTCTCCATGCTATTAAACTGAATTCTCCAAGCATGCTAACACTGTGTTGTTCCATTTGTGGGGTAAATCTTTCAGCAGAGAGATAGGATAAAGATTTAGACCAGCACTCTGGACCACTTGTTAGTAGTTAGAATCTAGACAACAAGAGAAAAGATGGTGCCTTAAATAGTCCTTAGGGTTCCCCCCCTTTCCTACCTTCTGCCATGGTTTTTCTGACTGTGACCTTTTCTAGCATTGCAGGTTGAATGGGTAAGTTCAGTTAGGTACCACTTGGAGACTGGCTTGCTGTTGGTGGCTTCCTTTAATTTTGTTGTTACATCCTGCTCTTCTTCCAAGAGCAGTGTACAAAAAATTTCCAGGTGGCTTGACATCCAGGAGCAGCTGACAGAATTTGATCAGAATTATGTGCTTTCAAGTATTCCTGATGCAATAAACCATGCATGCAACTGGATTATATTACCGTATTTTCCGCTCTATAAGGCACACCTGACCATTAGACGCACCTAGTTTTTAGAGGAGGAAAGGGGGAAAGCCCCGTTTTTTTTGAGGATCATCTCAAATTTGTGCAGCTTCTTTTGCAAAGGAGAAAAGCCCCATTTTTGAGGATCAGCTCAAAGTTGTTCAGCTTCTTTTGCAAAGGAGAAAAGCCCCATTTTTTGAGGATCAAATTCCTGAACAGAGAATTATTTTTATTTTTTATTTATTTTTTTATTTTTTACATTTGCTTTGTTCTCTAGGCTACAATTTGAGAAATAAGAATGTGTCCATGCACATTTAGGGGGGTGGGAATCATCTTTTGTGAAATAGGAGGCCTTAAGGGAGTCCACAAAATGATGTGGACACTTTTTATGAGTTGTTGAATTATGCTGCAATTTCCTAGATCTGCCAGAAGAATATAAGCAAAGTTTGAAGTGAATCTGTAGTGATGCCTCAGGCCATGCATCTGAGGAATTTTGAGGGGAGACTGAAGAGCTCACATAATGAGAGTAGTGAAGTGGTTCAGAATGGAAGATTTGTACATTCCTAGATTTGCCACCAGAGTTTGGCTTAAGTGAAATTTGAAGCAAATGTGGTGGTTTTTTGGTGCCCAAATAAGAATTTCAAACTAGCTTCTTAGCAAGTTCCATGGATTTGCCTGCAGTGCCTCCAATGAATATGCCTTTCTTTTTTGTATTCTAAAGCTTCACTACGTAGTTTCTGGAAATATATAAACTGATATAAGACCAATAAAAATGTTTTGAATTCAGACACTCCAAGAGACAGTTTTGCTTGTAAATGGGTACCATAAATATAAAACACACAACAAAAGTCATAAGCTATAAAGGTTTTCAATGCATTCATTGAAGAAGAACGGGGTACCTCTTTACAACACAATGTAATGTGCTCATTTCTACATTGCACCAATAAAACTATATGCACGTACAGGTAGAGATAAATTACATATACGAGTCAACAAATACTAGACTTCACCATATAAGTGACTGGAACACCCTAGTTAGAGTAAACATGAAAATATTCTGGCTAGGATCATAAGTGCACCTTTTAAATATGGTGAAACAGTTCAATGTCAGGGAAAGATTTCACAATTCCCCCAAGTCAGGAAAAAGATTGGGAAAGCTTCAGAAACACTCTGAAAGTAATCAGAGTATATTTCATGTATTTCTATTTATTTTTATTGCGTTGCAAGTGAGAGAGAGAGAGAGAGAGAGCATACTGCTTAATATAGTAACAATATCTAAGTGGTGTACTCAAAGTTAACTGAAGCATATTATGTTAAGAAAATGTACGTATTAGAGATGAGCATGACCAGCTCCCTGGTTGCCATTCAAAACATCCTCCATGAGTTGGAAGGAGATCTTACCTAGTATGGAGTTTTTGGAACTTTGTGGGAACTCTCTGTGTATTTAAGAAATATCACATATTTACTTAAAACTAATGCAGAACACTTGTAGATACCTTACAAGTTGCATGGTTTTCTGAATGTCTCCAAAGGATGACCCTGACCCATGGGGAAAAACCAAACCAAACCAAACAGAAGAGGCAGATCTAGGAAAAGAATACCAGTATTTAAACCAATTAACCAAGGCAGCAGTGTACAGATGTTGGTCTTCCTGGTGAAAATGTGTAAAGCCCTCACTGGAACTCATTTTCAACAGATGGCATATTTTCATCTCAACCATGCCTGACAGGCCATTGACCTTGACTCCACAAGAGCATTGTCACGTGAAATTGAGTGCTACCACATGCATCTATTCCTGCTGCCACCACCAGCCCCTGCCTTCAACACTGCCCTGACTCATTCTATACCACCAAGTTGGAAAGTAGATCAGGGGTAGGGACTAGATGAAAATCTCTGGTGGCTAGTTCTAGCCCATGGGCTAAAACAGTTGGCTATCCATAGTACGAAAGATGGATACATATATAACTGAGACTGAAAAAGGAACTATCGCCAAAGGAAAGCATGTGATTGCAGATCTGGTTAATTCTTTACCTTCAGCTTATGTTTCTGTTGTTTTAAGTTAGAACAGTTTGGCGGGAAACCTATGTAATAGTTGAACATTGCCCCATGGTTTTTAGGAGATAGCATCATACAAGGTCAGAACTATTGTAAGGTGGCAACTAAAAGCTTCTTTTATTGTATCAAGGAGCTTGCATATAGATAAATGGGTAGCATTACTGTCTTCTTCAGTTTGTGCATATAAAATTTGTGCATATAAAGTTAGAAGTTTTGATTTCAGATATCTATTAATTAGTCCTGGGGCACAGTTGACCAGAAGTCTCCATCATGCCTCAAATTAACTCAGCACTGCCATAGATCCTTGGTGATCTTTTGTTCCTCCCATCTCCAGGTCATGTTCCACAGAGTTTCAGTGCCTCAGCTTGTTGGTGTCAAATGTGAGACATACCGCAGCTTTGAAGAATGACTCAAAAATGCAATGCCCAGGGGCTGCTGGCAGAGGTGAAATGCCAGTAGTCCTGTTTGAAGCAGCACAGTGAGAAATCTGTGTGGTACCCAGACTGATAATATGCTTTACCTTCACTCAGAGACAGCTGAAGTTCAGCAATAGCTGTGCAGAGATAAGGGCAGGGGTGGTGCGGGGAGAGGTACATATTGGTGAAGAGGCAGTTCAGGGTAGCCCACATAAAAGACCACATGCTGCAATCTGCTATTTGAAAACGTGAGGTGTAGAACTAAAGCCACTCAAATACAGAGTTGAAGTGAAATGCTTTGGAGCTGTTTTATGCTAGCTGTGATCTGACACCTCTTTAGTTCCCCTCATAGTTCCTGTTTTATTCTCAATAAACAGCTGGCAATTTTTTTTTAAATTAAATTAAAACAAACCTGCTGTAAACATACAACCCTACTTCAATTTTCTCAGCTGTTTGTTAGTTGGAAAATAATTTTGTTTCTAAGCGAAGCTGGCATGTTGCACATTGCTTGCCAGCGTACTTATATCATAGAATCATGGAATCATTGAGTTGGAAGGGAACCCAAGGGTCATCTATTCCAACCCCCTGCAATGCAGGAATCTCCGCTAAAATATCCATGAAAGATAGCCATCCAACCTCTGCTTAAAAACCTCCAAGGAAGGAGAGACCACAACCTCCCGAGGAAGACTGCCCCACTGTTGAATAGCTCTTACTGTCAGAAAGTTTTTTCGTATGTTTAGTCAGAATATCCTTTCTTTTAACTTGAAGACATTGGTTCGAGTCCTACCCTCCAGAGCAGGAGAAAACAAACTTGTTTCCTCTTCCATGTGACAGCCCTTAAGATATTTGAAGATGGCTATCGTATCTCCTCTCAGTCTTCTATTTTCCAGGCTAAATATACCGAACTCCCTCTACCCCCTCATCCCAAATAATATCACTGATACCACCTTTTCACCTGTTGTAAAATTGATACACATACTCTTCCAAGAAGAATGAGATAATAGGCGAGTGAAAGCTACTCCCATGTTGGGCTCGCTCTCCTTACAACTCCCATGAGTTTCAAATAAAATGAAGAACTCACGGGAACCTGCTGATTTATTCAGAAAATGCAATTTATTTCTGGGATACCACAGTCTGCATAATGAAAATTATCCGGTAGGGGTGTCATCCCATTATAGGCCATTAAGTGCTATGTGTTTTATTACCTTAATTGATCAGGCATTTCACATGGTACTTAGGGTGAACTCCTTCCAATTACCAGTGAAGAGGTTCTGGTTTTGGGGATATGAATATATATATATATATATATATATATATATATATATATATATATGCCAGTGTCTTCTGAATATTTCACTCTGCCATTTCCTTAAAATGCCCTTATAAATTTAACTTTTATGTTCCTGCTTTATGTTTCCATCTAAAAATGTCTTCTTAAAATGATGAAGTGTCACTGTCAGGCACAAATGCATTAAAATTTTGGGTATTCTGCCCTTACTTGCTTAAGTCCATTTTGCTTTAAGTCACCATTCCTTCAGGCAGTGGATATTTTCCCACTGAAAATGCATAGGTGGAAGTGGAAGGGAATTGTCTGGTACGTCCAGTTTTCAAGCAGTGTATGAAATGCCTTTGGAATTAATTTGGGGAAAGACAGAGAGAAACTAAAGGATGGTTTTTTTCTTTTTCTAAGATAAAAATATGTAGCATTAACTGGAGTTGTCACTGTTGCGGGTAATGTGTAACTAAGTCTTATTCAGAGTACACCTACTGAAATCAATTGACTGAAGCCCATTTAAATGGGTCAAATTACAACTAATACACAATGACTAGCATTAGATATCATCCTATACTTTTGGCCACAGTAAATAAGCATTTCTCTTGGGCAAACTTTGGTTTTCTCCTCACTATGATCACCATGTTTGCTTCCGTTCAGTGGCTATTAAAAAAACAAAACAAAACAAAACTTGACACATGAATAGTATATTAAAAACTGAGTTCATATTAAAGGGTGGCAGATAAGCTTTAAAACTGGTAAACATCTTCTCAAAAGTGGTAGAGATGGCAAATATATCTTGTCCTCCAATGATCTGGACTGATTTCTGGTAGAAGCTCGTATTTTGTGGGTTTAAACACCCCCCCCCAAAAAAAATCCAGGGTTTGCCACTCAGTTTAACCATGAACAAACACAAACCCCTGTGTTGCAAAATGTGACAATCTACAAAAATGCAAAGGCAATACGCTGGCTAATAACTGTTAGTAAATATATAATCGGTATGATGTCATTTTGAATGAATGACATCATACCGATTATATATTTACTAACAGTTATTAGCCAGTGTGTTGCATTTGCATTTTTGTAGATACTCAGTTTAACCATGTCTGTTACCCTCCTGGGTATGAATTAAGGAGATCACTGAAGAAAAAGGAGGCACTTTATTCTTAGGTTTCTTTTGATTTTAGCTCATCTCTCTCTTTTTCCGCCTCTGGCAGGCATAATCCATACATTCACACTTCAAATATTTGGTTTAATAAGGCTTGAGACATTCTTGCAGTGTAGAAAATGGCAAGCTTGAAAAACAACAAAGAAAACCCATTGATGTATTTCAGTGTGCAATTTGGTCTCCTTTTTATCAAATATGCAGTTTCTAGCAATAGGGGGGAAAGCTATATAATTGACATTTCGTAAGAAAGGACTGCTCTCTTTCTGCAACATATTTTGACACACCAATCTGATTGAGAGACGGTTTTTTTGTTTTGTTAAAGCCTCGTTCCCCTTGTATGATGTGTAAGAGGTTCTTGAAAACCATTAAGCCTAAGACTGTCTAGAAACAAACAGTGATGTCTTAAACTACGAAAGGATCTTGTACATTTTGTTGTATAATCAATGTACTGTAAAAAGATTAACATTTCTTCTATACTAAACTGTTACTGGATGACTAGGAAAGAGATTTGAAGTAGAGCTGCATGGTACACAAACTTTCTGGCTTCATTTATCCTACTGATACTCATTCATATAAGGCCTTCAGATGGCCATGAGCCGGTTTGGATGTGGGGTATGGCTAACAGCTTCATAGGCCTGTTAAAATGGCTTCTAACAGGTTTGCTAAATAAAGTGCTTTGTGCTGGTTTCTGTGCCCTTTATTGACTGTGCTTCCTGCTTCAAGGATTGGTGTCATGCAGGTTATTTCTTGACCTTACCGAAATATCCTGATAAATTTTCTCTGGTCTTCCTGAAACTCGCTTCAACCCCAGCCTTGGGCCTTAAAAGACTTTTCCTTACGTTGTGGATAATTCCTTCACCTTGCAGGGGTCTTCACCTAGTGCTCATGAGAGGCGGATGCTGCTCACAGCACAAGTTGACTAATAATCACTTGCACTATAGTTTTGAGTGAGTGTCAAGCAGGGACTCTAGCTTTCAGTTCTCTAGCTTTCTTGAAGCTATTTATGGAACCCTCCCAATTCCTGGGATGTTTCACTTGAGCTAGGTACCTTCAAATTTTCCTTGGGATTTCACTTTTGGATAAAATGTGATTAAAACTCTAGCTTTTAATGATGTAAACTACAGCCACTGCAGCTGCCGCAAAACTTGTAGTTGCGTGTTTAGACCTTTTACCTTCCCCAAATAAATTCACACAGGAGTCAGATATTTGGTTTGGTTTTGGCAGAAATTTAGGCCACAACTTTATTGATTACAATCAAGTGAGTGGTTGCGTAGGTTCTGGTTCGACTACCTCCCTGCACCCTTGCAGGCAGTGCTGTCCCAGAGCCACGTTCATAGGACAGCCAAGGATGAACACCAGGGACAGCTGCTGGAAGGAACACCAATCAGTCGCCCTGATGTCCCCTGGACGCAGGCGCGGGCCGAACCCCTTTCGGGGAACGCCAAACCAGTGAGTCCCTGGATTCCTTTACTGGAATATCCTGCATTGCATAGCCGTGGCCACGTCACACATGCCACACCTATCACCTAAACCAGAGCCTATCCGCAACCTTATAAGTTGTGACGATTTGCTACGCGGCAGGTGAAACCCAAATGGCACCAGCCAATCAGCCAGATGGGGAAAATTCCTACTGTGCCCCTGCCCCCAAAAGCCGGCGACACTCGATGGCATAGCAAGGTCAAGCGCAAGCCCCAAATATAGGAAGAGGTGGGCGGGTGTTCCGATGTGATAGCCCCAAAGAGGAAGCTCGTAAGCCTCGCATGAGTTTTATAGGTCCCGCGTTGCTGCTTTTCTAAGGCACCCCATTGGTCAAATTGCACCCCAGCAACCCGTAACCCACCTATCAGGGGTTGTGGCTGTTCCAGGATCACCCACACCCAACACTAGGTCAGGTGGCCAGGTCACACCGCAACATGTGCCCTTTTTAATGGAGGACCCAATTAAAAAAAAAAATTCAGATTAGTTTTTACAGCTTTATCAAAAATTACTGATTTAGTTATACTATACTATACATAGATAATTATGAAATTATTGTGAGGTTCAATAAGTTAGCTGTTTATATTTGGACAACTTTTCTGCTGTACTTTATTGGAAGGAGAAAAATAATCATTTCCTTAATAACAATTTAAGCAATTTATTTAACTAAAACAATAACATTATAGCATATGTATCCATGTTTGTTAACTGATGTGGTTAAACCTTTAAAAAACAAAACCTTAGACTGAGTTTTAGCACACATGAGAAACTTAAAACAAATCCTTATTTCCTGATGAATAGCCTTTGGACTATAATGTACCTTAAATAGAAAACTATATTTAGAAAGATTTTTCCTCCAAAAGCATTTTATTTTAAAAATCCAATTTAAATTTAAAAAAATCTGATTTAATCATTGATTTTTATCCACCCTGTGTAGAACACAACTGAAACTTTACAAATTCAATTCCATTTCTTACCAAAGGGTATAGATATATCACAAAGTTACACCAGCAGCCCATACTTACCCTCACAAGGACAGTTTACAAGTTGACAGAAACTGAACCATCATACAAGGAACCAGGCAGAGGGTCTTCTGTGGCCCACCCTGTGGAATGCCCTCCCATCAGATGTCAAAGAAATAAACAACTACCCGACTTTTAGAAGACATCTGAAGGCAGCCCTGTTTAGGGAAGCTTTTAATATTTGATGAATTGTTGTATTTTAATATTTTGCTGGAAACCGCCCAGAGTGGCTGGGGAAAGCCAGCCAGATGGGCGGGGTATAAATAAATAAATTATTATTATTATTATTATTATTATTATTTATTAATTAATTAATTAATTAATTAATATTAAACATCATTTCATTATCCACCCCCTGACCTTTTCTACTATGGGCAAGAATTTTGCCACCACTGAGGAAACGCCAGGGATTTTGTTGTCATCAAAAACCCACCAGGGTTGCCACCACCTGAATCTGTTATAAGAGGCCATTCCATAATCAGGGTGCCACAATAAGGAATTTCCACACTCACACAGATGAACAGATTCAACTAGTGTGTTAGTGGGAGGTGGTGCAATGGGATTTTCATCCTCCTGCCCCTGTTGGCTCTGTGGGGATTGGCACATATTTGGAGGAGAGAGGAGATCATGCCATCGGGCAAGACGAAATGCTTGTGCTGGTGGAACAACTGGAAAGTGACAGTGACTTCCTCCCAGAGTATAGTCAATCTGGAAGAGAAAAGAAGGTGGATGATGTATATTACAGACATTCCAAGAGAGAGCTTTGCAAAGGGAGGTGTGGAATGCCCATCTTGTTTTGTTGGAAGGCATACAACACAATGATGTATTCTATAGCCATATATCAGGGACGCGGGTGGCGCTGTGGTCTAAACCACAGAGCCCAGGGCTTGCTGATCAGAAGGTCGGTGGTTCGAATCCCCGCGACGGGGTGAGCTCCTGTTGTTTGGTCCCAGCTCCTGCCAACCTAGCATTTCGAAAGCACATCAAAGTGCAAATAGATAAATAGGTACCGCTCCGGTGGGAAAGGTAAACGGCATTTCCGTGCGCTGCTCTGGTTCGCCAGAAGCGGCTTAGTCATGCTGGCCACATGACCTGGAAGCTGTCTGCGGACAAACACCGGCTCCCTCGGCCTATAGAGCGAGATGAGCGCGCAACCCTAGAGTCGTCCAAGACTGGACCTAACGGTCAGGGGTACCTTTACCTTTTTATAGCCATATATCATCTCCAGTTATTTGACAAAGATCTTTGTCCACACCATCTTCTGCTAGGATAACCTCTTAACATGCCAACAAAATAAAATAGAGTGTAATTGTGGGAAAAAACTATGCAAGGCCTATTTTTTAATTTTTTTGCAGGATGGCATTTCTCCATAGATTTCAGAATTTGAATTCTACAGTAAAGTAGTACATGAATGCTTGCAGTATTATGTTTGATTTGCAAGGCTGATGTTGTCTCCAGTGGACCATTCCCTTCTCACTAAAATACAATGGATTGGACCCTTTCCTGACATCTGCAGTTTGCGCTTTTGAAAATAATCTCCACAATGTTCCTTTATTTTCATATTAGCTTGCGGGCAATAGTTATCAATGTCACAACCCTTAAGTCATATTGCCATATCATACTTCCCTCCCGTAGATAGAAAGCTCTGCGAGAGACGAAATCGTGAATCTAATAACGATGGCATTTATACTGTGTGCCCTATATGAAAATGTGAACTATGAGAAATGCATAATGTGTAAGATGCCATTGATAGAAGACAGCCTGGGATTGCAAATGCTGTATGCCTATAAATATAGTGGGTGCCAATGTGGATAGGCCAGTGTTGTTAAATGATATTAAAAAATATTTAAAGCCATAGCACCTTCGTTCACAATTAGGTAGGCATAGAATAATGGATTCTGGGATCATATGGAAGAGGGTGACTTCTGTAAGTGATTCCTGTCAGAAGAATCATATGGAAATGTGTTAGGGGAATTAATTTGTGCATGTGATTTACCCCTCAGTCCTGTGATCTCCAGATCGGATTCTGTTAATCGGATCATCTAGAAACATATTTCCTGTAGGAGCTCTTCGCAGAGCATGCTTTCATGTATATTCAGTGAAGAGAATAACTTCTGGGAATCGGCTTCACATTTCCCCTGAGAGTAAATAAGATAACTGATAATCCACGGACACTATTTTCTTCTTCTTACAGTATCGTCTATTTGCCCACTTTTATATGTCATCTTGACTCAAAATCACTATAGTGCTTCCAGCTTCAGAGAAAACCCCTTTTTCCTTCTCTGCATTTTGATGGACAGGGGTGGACTAAGATAGAGGTTTTAATTCAATTTGCTGAGAGTACAGTTTAACTTCAGGTCATAATTATAGCAGTAAAGTTAATGATCTTGATTGTGTTCAGGCAATGACACTGTAAAATGAAGCTAACCACTGCATAGATAAACCCTGATCATCTAAACAGGAGGTTTTCCTTATCCCCAGGTTGTGTAAGGAAAGAGAAAGGGAATCATCTGAGTGTTTGCATTAAAGGATAGAAAATTGTCAATTATTTAGTTTTTATACATTTTATTACTATGGGAGTAGCATTTGGATTCTCTGCCTCAGGCACCAAAATGGATTCCACCATCTCTGAAAATGTGAAAACAAATAACTAAAGAATCAGGGCACATGTCTACTATATTAAGGGGGGGGGGGAAGAAGGCACTACAGAAATCCCTGTGTTATTTAAAACAACACACTGCATTATTTCACCAATATTCACAATGCTCCAGATAAGTGCATTTTTTTCTCGTGAGTGTGATGATTGCTGTGTGGCTGGTGAATGTGCAAAGGAAAAAAAGAACGATACGCAGAAAAATTCAAAGGGCAGGGGAATAATTATTTTCAGCTATAAACAACCCTTCCTCGCAGGAATTTCTTATGTAGTGGGAATGATAAAATACTAATTAAAATAACTGCTTGAAACTAACAACATATGCCACTCATGTGGCCTACATGCTAAGTCTATATAAAAAAAATAAGCTAAGTGTGACCAGACAAAAATGTGATCATACAAGTTTATAGCCTGAAGGAACCAATCTCATGAGGAATACTGTCAGATGGAATTGTATCCATGGAAGATAGGGCTGAAAATGACATAAAGAAAAGAATCACTGTTATGTTTACAGTGGCCTCTCCTCCTCCTCCTTTTTTGGACACTTTACAACCCCAAACCTGGGATCTTTCTTTAGTTACCCCAGTACTGTGGAAGAATTTACCAGATGAAGTCTGGCTGAATTCCTTTCTCTAGGCCTACGAAACATGCAAAGCACATTCAAATGCATACTACTAGGTAGGGTCCTCTTGCTATTTTCATTGAGTTGATTGCATCTGATCTTATGACTTCGTTTGTTTCTGGTAGTTTTATTGGGTTGTTTTATTATTGGTTGCATACCCTCCAAGTATGCACCAAGGACCCAGGTGGCACTGTGGGTTAAACCACAGAACCTAGGGCTTGCTGATCAGAAGGTCGGCGGTTCGAATCCCTGCGACGGGGTGAGCTCCCGTTGCTCGGTCCCAGCTCCTGCCCACCTAGCAGTTCGAAAGCACATCAAAGTGCAAGTAGATAAATAGGAACCGCTCTGGCGGGAAGGTAAACGGCGTTTCCGTGCGCTGCTCTGGTTCGCCAGAAGCGGCTTTGTCATGCTGACCACATGACCCGGAAGCTGTATGCCGGCTCTCGGCCAATAAAGCGAGATGAGTGCCGCAACCCCAGAGTCGGACACGACTGGACCTAATGGTCAGGGGTCCCTTTACCTTTACCCTCCAAGTGTCCCTATTTTCCAGGGACAACCCCGGAATTATGAAAGCCATCCTGGCTTCTGATTTGATCCCAGAATGCCCCTCTTTTCCCCTTCAGCACTGGCACCACCAAGTGGAGGAGGATGAGCCAGTGCTTGTCCTGAGCAGTGCCAATGGCAGTGGAGGCCGCGAGGGAGCATCTCATTGCATCTCCATAGCCTCTGCTGCCAACCTTCTCCCTTGGGTAGCTCATAGCAGCTGCTGGAAAGTTGGAAAGGAGGAGGAGGAGGAGGAGGAAGAGGAGGAGGAGGAGAACCTGCAATCACAGTTTTCAAGGCCCAGTCTCATGTCAGCGGTGGAGGAAGTCGCTCAGGCGCCTGGGGCGGCATGCCCAGAGGTAGGGCGAGCCACCCATAGGGGCAGGGCTCACCACAGGGCCTCTGGAGTCTGCCTGTCTCCTCCCACTCAGCCACTCGACAGCTGGGGGGGAGGCAGCGGGTGGACCGTTTGGACAGCACAGAGCCTGCGAGCGCCCAAGCCACCGCATCTCTCCCAGGAGAGACACGTGGCTCGGGCACGCTGCAGGCCCCGGGGTGAGTGCCGCCTGGCATTTTGTCACCCCCCTCAGTGGTGACACCTGGGGCGGCCCGCACCCACCACACACCCCTTACTCTGCCCCTGTCTCACGTGTTTCTCCAGCTCTGAGCCTCAGGCACAGGGCAAGGTCACCCTGGGCAGGAGGAAGAAAGGGGGTGCAGAGCTCAAGGAGTTTTGCTTTGCTTTGCTTTGCTTTGCTTTGCTTTGCTTTGCTTTGCTTTGCTTTGCTTTGCTTTGCTTTGCTTTGCTTTGCTTTGCTTTGCTTTGCTTTGCTTCGCTTCGCTTCGCTTCGCTTCGCTTCGCTTCGCTTTAAAATGCTTTGCACATCTACCTCCAATCTTGCCCCTTTCTAAAATTTATTTACTGGTGTTTGCTTCTCTTTTTGTAAATCTACCACAGGATCAAATCAAATCAGGATGGTGGAGGGGGTGTGTGCTGCGTCCTTTTGGTGTAGTGGTGGCACATGTCCTCCTTCTGATAGGAAATGCTATGTGGGGTGGGTGTGTGACAAAAAATAGGGGGGGTCAAGAAGGGTCAGTTTGTGGGGGGAGGTGAGAAATGTCTTTATTTTCATTTGAGGAATGTTGGAGATTATGTGGTTGTTAGCTACCTTGAGCACTCGAAGAACTGGCCATCTATCTGAAGAAAATAAATTAAATTTAAATAAATAAATAATAAATGCATTCATTCATTCATTCCCCCAACAGGACAGGACCAGTAAACAGTTGACAAGATTAGATGGGTGATCCTTTTAATCAGAACACTATTTATTTTATTTATTTATTTTTAAAATTATTTATACTTTTCAAATTTATACATTTCACTGATTTTACAATCATTTTGACATTTTAAAATTTGACGTCCTTCCCTCACTTTCTGCGGTTCCTTAAGTTTATTTTTAATACCTTCTGCCTATCCAAATTCACTTAATTTGTTCATTTATTCATCCTCTTTAAATATATACTCTTATGAAACTGCAGGGTTTTACAATAATCCTGCCAATGTTTTTGTATCTGTTTACAATTTATCTGTAAATATTCAGTAAACCATTTCCTTTCTTTTATTAAAAGTTTGTTATATTGATTTCTTATTCTTCCGGTAAGTTTTGCCATTTCTGCATATTCCATAATTTTTTGTATCCATTCTTCCTTTGCTGGGACTTCTCCTTTTTTCCATGGATAGAACACTATTTTAAAGCCTTGTTTTCCCTCTGTCAGGCCTAGGCAGAATACCAGGGTGGGATGCTCAACAGGGATGTGTGTAGCTTTGCACTATGCTACCATAACTTACACTAGCTTGCTTTACACCAACTTCATGTGCATAGGATTACCCCCTAGAGCACTCAAAATGACAGGAGCGAGAGGGAGGCTGTGTGTGTGTGTGTGTGTGTGTGTGTGTGTGTGTAATAAAATTTTCTTTCTTCATTTTATTTTTCAATATTATCTTCCATGGATGCTGTTCCATCCTTACCACCACGAGATTGAATTCTTCAGGCTATAAACCATTATATATTACTTTCTTCATTTGCTGTGCTGAATTCTTTAGAGAAATGGCATTGTAAGATAAATAGAAGATGGCTTGGCCTCTGAATAATAAAAGAAACTGACTAAAACAGCTCCGTGGATCACAAACAGTTACTGTGCAGCTGGGACACTGCAACATTGTGCTGAGGACGAGGTAAAGAATAAAAGTCTACTCCCAATCTGCCCATTTCTTCTAAAAAGGAAAAAAAATGTCACACAGCTCTAGCTTTGTGATAGTATATCCGCAATCCCTATTTTTATGGCCACTCTTCAGGAAACAGCAGCACCAGCAACAAAATCCAGCGAGGTGCATGTTATAAGTGCAAACTGTAGTAGGATTTGGAATAGCACTGAACAGAGACCCTTAAGCTCCGAAACAGCCCTGCAATAAACAGCAAGCAACACAATCCATATCAGTAACACATCTAGGTACGAAAGGAGATAATTCATTGTGTGTTTTGCAATTTTCAGAAGTGATGAACATGCTCATGTTTTTGCTTTGCTTTGCTTTCCATCGTGTGTAAAAAAACAAAACAAAATGATAACAACACAACAACAACCCTGAAGTAATTAGCTGCAAAACCACGAAAGCCAAGCAGGACAGGTCCTTCCCCCTCCTTCCTCTTCAGATGTGGGCCTGTGAAAAGTGGTACAGCAGAAAGATACTTTCTTTACATTAGAGCTAGGCTTATGCACCACCTGCTGGCTGAGCCTGTGATGATGCTAGGCTGTTCAGTCCTGAATAAGCAAGAGGATATACAGTGGTACCTTGGTTTATGAACTTAATTCCGTTCCGGAAGCCCGTTCTTAAACCAAAACCGTTCTTAAACCGAGGCACGCTTTCCCTAATGAGGCCTCCCACCGCCGGTGCCCTTCCACCGTCTGGCTTCCGTTCTTAGACCGAGGCAAAGTTTGCAAACTGGGACACTATTTCTGGTTTTGCGGAGTTTGTAAACCGAATAGTTCGTAAACAGGGCTGTTCTTAAACCGAGGTACTACTGTACCACCACTTAGGGCTGGACCAAATTCACCATATATATATATATATATATATATATATATATATATATATATATATATATATTAGAGATTGAAGGGAGGAGATTTCCTGAAGTTTCCTTTTAAAATCCTGTTTTCTATCAATTCCTCTCCCTGCAGCATTCTATGGCCCTTTCATGGGCCTTCTTTAAAGAGCTTCTTTCTCTTGCAGACCAACGGGGGATCACATAGTGAATATGATGTAATGGTACTAGGTAGGCAGTCAAACTTGGCTACTCATTGATATCACTGAGGGCAAACGAAATCAAGTAAGAGGGTGAGGGCAGAGCTTCTGACATAAGTAAGATGGTTGTTTGCTGACATTTTCACCCCCCTTTCGTAAAGTTGGAAGGGACCCCGAGAGTCATCCAGTCCAAGCCTCTGCAATGCAGGAATCTCAACTAAAGCATCCATGACAGATGGACATCCAGCCTCTGCTTAACAGCCTCCAAGGAAGGAGAGCCCACAACCTCCCGAGGGAGACCGTTTCACTGTCAAACAACCGAATGCAATCCCTGAAGAAGCACACACTGAACAATCACTGTGCAAGTTGTGTGCACACAATGCGAATAAACAGATGCGTTGCAGGGGCTGAACAGTCCTAAATGTTCATTTGGAAAATCCATGTTTTATCCCAAACCCTTTGATGCGGAATGAATGGTTCTGTGAAATAGTTCCAGGAGATGGGAAACATTATCTTGGCCTTAGTTGGCTACTGGGTTGTAGCCAACTAAGTCTTGCTCAGAGTAGACCCATTGAAATCAATGTCCATTAATTTCACTGTGTTTATTCTCCATAGGATTAACATTGGGTCCATCCCATTAGTATTTTGCCACTGGATGTTTTCTGTGTAGGAGTAACATAGGACATGGCCCATAATTACTGAATACCTTTTTTTTTCCATTAGAAATTTTAATTAAAGCCTTACTTTATCATTTTGACTTATTTTTAACTTTTTTGCATTGGATTTTCTGTACACTGTTTGGAGACTATTGTAGCCACTTGGTATACAAATTGTTAAAACAAACTAGCATTGATAATGATGACGATGATTGATTGAATTCCTTACCCACCTTTCACCATAAGGTCCTAGGGTAAATTGCAATAATAGAAAAATACAGTATTAAAACCAGTTAAGCCAAGAGATGACAAATGAAGTTTAAGGAATGAAACAGAGAAAAGGCATGATGTACATCTGATAGTTCAAATTTGGTGATTGAAAAGAAAAGAAAATACACCTGCCTCTCCTGTTTCACTTACCTAAACAGAATATTTGGTAGGCAAATCCAGTCTGCATTTGCCACACAGCCCCATGACGCTAATTGCTGTAAACAGCAGAAGAAATAGGAGATGAACATAGGAAGTTTCCTGGATGATCTTTTGGAAAATCTATGGGAAATGAATTTGAAGGAGGTAAGAACAGACCTTGTAATCAATACCATCTAGATTATTTCATGGCCTTTTTATTGCCTGTCTACACTTCCTGGATAAATTAAGTGTGCTGTGGCGACTGACTCCACTCTCTCTTTACTGGTGCTGGGCATGCATTTTTGAGGAATTGGATTATTTACTATCAGGTGTTTGGAAGTCAGAGAAAGCCGGTTCGGAAAGGTTTGTGCAGAATATCATTTTGCCAGATGCACTGCTGGTTCATTTGTTCAATTAAATAGCAGAACACATGGATGGGTGGGGAACGATACCTTTTAATTCACAGCATGACGCATGATGTGCCCCCACGCTCTCTACTTGAGGTGCCAGAATGTTTCCAAATAAGGATGTAAAACTACTTTATAGCCTGCATCCATATTTCCCCCCAAAGTAAAGTAGCAGGAGAATAGCTGGGAGGAACTGTGATAAATTACCTGATGCTGTGCACATTTATGCACAATTACATGTTTCGTGCAAAACATATAATTTTAGATCAACTTGGCTCAGATAAGAAGCATGTAAATCTTGCATACTGTGTCTCTTCAAAATTAAGTGATTGTCAAATTTTTAATCTTGAGAAATGAAGGTGCATTGTTCTGCTCTGTGTTGTATGTGTTGCACATGAATTCTTCTGTAAGTTTTGAGTCTGGACCACAGTGGACAGATGCAGCAGCCATAATACTGCCTGCCTAATCTCCTAAGCATAGTTAGGCACACAGGTGCATGTGTCACACTCATACTTTCTTTTTCCTCCAATCTTTTCCCCTTCCTTTCACTTTTTGGGAAGTGGTTATCATGATGTTGGCCTTGGTATTATCGGTAAACATGGAGAACTCCAGACCATTTTGCAAACCTGGTTATAAGTTTGCAATTTGCAAACACCGACTTAGCAAAAACAGCGATGCAATGGTAAGCATGATTAGCTTTGAAAATTAAAGGGAAGGGAAGGGAATAATTCAAGGCATCCTTTAATCTTCCAATTGTGGTAATGTGTGATGGGCTAATTTTCTTAATAATGATAGTAATAAATTTATTATTTATATCCTGCCCATCTGGCAGGGTTTCCCCGGCCACTCTGGGCGGCTTACAGCATATCTAAAGACATCAAGCGTTAAAAACCTCCTGCTAGTGACCCAGCCCTTCATAAAGGAATTGAATCCTACTTGCCATTGCAGGCTGCAGTTCTAAAACACTTATCTGTGAGTATGTTATGATGAAGTTAGTGAGATATTTCCCCCAAGTAAACATGTATAAGATTATGTTGCATAAAGGGACGGACAAATTTGTCAGTTTGATGAAACCTTGCTCTGGCCTTTTGCTGAGTTACTGTGATGTCATGAAATGTTCATGAGCACTGCACCTAGCCTAGGGAATGTGCCAGGAAAATGCAAGCCATGAACCTTCCATGTAAAAAATGAAAAGTCACACATAGTACCCATATAAACTGCTGATCTTTTGCACTTTTGGCACATGCATGCTTAGCATTTGGTATAAAAGGAGCAGATATTGCTATGATCCCTTGCCTGGTATCCACAGTCATTTTGAAACCCAAAGAGTCAATATACTAATTGTGGATATATAGAATCATAGAACTGTACACTTGGAAAGGACCCCAAATGTCAACTAGACCAACCCCCGGAAATCCAGGAATCTCAGCCACAGCATTCATGACAGATGGCCATGCAGCTTCTGATTAAAAACCTTCAAGGAAGGTGAGGCCACCATCTCACGAGGGAGGCCATTCCACTGTCAAGCAGCTCTTATTGTCAGAAAGTTCTTCCTGGTGTTTAGTCGGAATACCTTTCTTGTAACTTGAAACCATTGGTTTGGGACCTGCCCTCTGGAGCAGGAGAAAACACGATTGCTCCATCTTCCATGTGACAGCTCTTGAGATATTTGAAGATGGCTATAATGTCTCGTCTCAGTCTCCTCTTTTCCAGGCTTAACATACTCGACTGCCTCAACTGTTCATCATAAGGCTTGGTTTCCAGATGCTCAATAATCTTGGTCAGAGAGGTTACGGCATTTGGTGAAATCCTAGCCATCAAGCTTTTGGGTGAAGTGGTGCATCACCCAGACCAGGGGTCTTGGTGGAAGTCTCTATCCAGAAGCCAAATGTAGGGCAGACTTCCAGCGGCAGCCTGCGGATGGTCACCTTGGTAGATTGGTATCATGGGGAGGCCATAATCCTTGGCACAACTCTGTCAGAAGTTTCAGCCCTCCGGAAGGAGGCTACAATGAATATATACTCAATGCCTGAGCCACAATCCACCTACATCTGGAATCAATAACGTTGTGGCCATTTCTAACCCATATCATTGTTTGCCCAAGTGGCAGTGTGGCACTGTGACCGGGACTACAACTAAACATAATGCACTGCATTGCTTCTAATAGGAAGTGTGTTGCAAATGGTCTTGGCTGCTTATGGATATTTACCCTTCAAATGACTTTTAACTCAGCATATGCTTTTTGTAGCAACCAGATTCATAAAAGTGTGCACTACTTTAGAGACTCAAAGCAACCTTTCCCCTTCAGACAGTCTACAAGTTTTATTAGAAGCAACCGGTATTCCCTAGATGAGAGCTTATCTTTGTCATTTCTCAAGTTAGTGTTCTTGGTCTAGATATCCTTCAAAACAAAATGTTAAAAAACAAACAAAAACAAAACGCATGGAAACACAAACAAGTATTCAGAAAATTTTTCTAGTGCTCTCTGAAACCTGGTAAGTCATATTGTGAATTGCCCACACATGCTAATGGGGACCAAATGTGTTTGGCTAGAACTACACGCCGAAGGTGGCAGTGGAGATTAATGTGATGCTACATCCTCTGAAAATATTGTGTGGATGTTTCTACCAATAAATCAGAAGTGTTTCCTTTCCCTTTTATCTGCTTTTATTAATACATGCATCCCCTGGCTGTTTCTTTCTTTCTTTCTCTTAAGCAAAGATACCAAGTGGTTATTTTTCACCTTTGTCATTGACACCAGATACCGATAGTTATCCCACTCCCAGTCCTTCTAGAAATCTTTCATGCCTTTAATCCCACTACTATTAACAGCCTAAACTCATATTTTAGCACTTTATCACTGGCTTGGGAGAACCACTGGCTATGGTGTTTATGCTGTTTTGTGTGCCTCTGAATATGACTCTCTCTTACTATGGATCCATGTCACATTTCCGAGACTGCTTCAAGGTCAGTTCTGTTTCCCTGTTTCTAAATGCCTGGGTGTTGCACCCATGAGGAAAGGGATGGAAACGAAAGGTCAGCAATCATGTTGCTATCTCTGTTACGTGTATGACTGAACTGTTAATGCCCTGTTGAGATCTGGCATGAGTTTTTGATTAGAACTGGATAGACCTTGATTTCAAATCCAGGCCCAGATTGGGTGATTATTGGCCATTCAAAAGAAGTGCATTGCTAGATTATACAGGTCTATCTAATCTAGCATTCTGCCTGGGGACTGGGGCATGCCGGCAGGCAGTAGTGCTCTGTTGTTCATGATGGCTCACAATTGGTGGTACCAAATAGTATGGGAAACAGCCTTACTAGAAAAATTAACCAATAAGCTGAAACTGACACGGGAACAAATTGAAAAAGATTCCTTTATGGCTCCCCTTTATCACATACACAGCCCGACAAGACAATGACAAAAATCCACCAACAGCATACAAATCAATTTGGCTAACCTGTTCCAAAACACCCACCCACCCCACTCACACATGAAAACAAAGACCACCACAGCCAACCACAAATGAACAACTACACCTTAGGCCAACCCCAACCTCTCACCACCAAAGGAACACAAGCAAACAACAGAGAACCTGAACAAGCAACGCTGACGCCAAACCTTACATATATTAAGTAAAATAGAAACATCGCCACCCGACCCCACCCCCCATCTCCCCCCCCGCCCACCTCTTCTCCCCTTTTCCTCCTAATGTCTCAACAAATGAAACTGATTTGTCAAAATGTTACATGGAAAAAATACGAGAGAGAGACATTGCACATACTTTTGTAAATCAAGAAAATCTTTAATAAAAACAAACAAAAAAAACAACTGGTGTTCAGAAGCATACTGCCTCAGATATTGGAGGTAATGCAACTATATTGACTAGTAGCCTTATCCTCTATGAATTCAACTAACCCCCACTTAAAGCTATCCAAGTTAGTGACCACATGGTTTGTTAAAGCTCTCAGAGATCCAACATAACCCCCCTTTTTTACTCTACACTGTCAAGGACCAGCATGGTACTATTCTTCATCCAGGACAAATATACCCTTTTCTTTCCCTTTTTTTGGAGGTATGAAGATTTTGTACAATTCTGAGTCAATGCATCCCAAATGGAAAAGGGAGGAGGTCTTTTAGATGAGTAATTTGTCCTAGCACCTATATTCCTTTGTTCTGTTGTTTCTTTCCGGTTAAGATCTTTGCTATATCCTATTTTGTTGACCTTGCTCAAAATGATACAACGCTAATGAGAAACGACCAAACTGGCCATCTTTGTTTGTTTCCTGAGTTCTACGTTTATCGTTTGCACAATTTGTCTCTGATTGAATAAGAGCCAGAGTATAGCGTTCTTTTTGCTTAAAAATATGGTTGTGATTTCAAATGGGGAACATGATGTGCAATTAAACAATATGTGTGTGATGTGCTGCAATGATCCAGCTCTGCACTGGAAAAGACAGCATAGTTGTTTTTGCAGATGTCCTGAACATGCCATGCCAGTGTGCAGGGGAGTGGAAATATCCGCAGAAATAAAGGAGCTAGTTTCACACATTCCGGTGGATATCGTCCCAAAATCTGGTATTTAAGTTAGAATGTTGAAACTCATACTCAGCTATTCACATAAATGACAACCTTATACACAAACACAATGGGTGATATTGCACCAAATTTTATTGCGGGTCATTTTCTTTCATTTCAGTGAGTCTACTCTGAGTAAAAACCTAGCTGACTACCACCCATCATTTGCATTTCTTATTTAAAATTATGTTCAGATGTATTGCATATGCTTCAACCTCAAACATACAGACTTTTAAGTGATGGTTCAAGGATACGACAGTATACAATTTATAGAAAAGACAGTGCCTCTGAAAGGCATTAAATGATCACACAGTTTGGGACCTTAAATATCAGTATATTTCGTACATGAGACAGCATTATTAGAGAAGTGATTGTTCTATTTGTGCTCCCTTATGCTGTCACTTATATGCTAGAAAATAGGGGAAATAATAAGTAAGAGCAAGCTCTTTCCAGACAACCAAGTGGTTTGTTCTCTCTCTCTCTCTCTCTCTCTCTCTCTCTCTCTCTCTCTCTCTCTCTCATATGGATCTTATCTGCTTGGTGTCTTCAAAAGCATTTTCACTTTTCTCAGCAGAATGTCAGCACTCGCTATAGAAGGCATTCATAATAAATAAAAGGCTCTTTTTATATCACTTTTTATTTTCAAATTACTCACAGATTATCTGTCCTCCAGTCTTTTCTGCTTTCATTCCTCGCATCAGTTTATTCAGACATCTTGGTCTAAATATTTCTAAAAGCCATTCTGGCTGGGAATCCCCCCCCCCAGCCCATCTTTCCTTTTTTCAGCATCAGCATCATCGTAAAAATAACTTCTTTGGTGATGCAATCTAGCCTTTTAACCCTTAGAGACACATTGAAAACGAAGACCAATGTGACAGAATCGTCACTTTTTAGAACCTCTGGTTTTCTTCAGAGGAAGCACACTAGTTAATCAAATTAAAAAATATGAATGAAAAGCCCTAGCCCAGTATATTATCTTCCCAATCTAACATTTAAGTAACCTCTCTTATCAATGGCTGGCACTGCCACAGGATGAAAGGAGCTAGGTTTTCCAGAGCAGCCTGACTTACACAGTAAGTGTGAGATCCATTAAAAACTGCACAGCTCTTCCCCACTAGAAGCAAGATTAGCTACATTAAAGTTGGCCATTTCTAAAGAGTAGCAAAGCAGGATTTATGTGTCCAGGTCACCTTGGGCTTCCTCAACCCTTGGAAGGCAGTAGAAGAGATAGAGGTAATAATAGGAACAACTTGTCCGCACAGTTCCTTTCTGCATGCTGGTCCTAAACCATACTCCTGGGATTTTTGAATACAGACAGCAAATCTGGTCGCCCCATCACAAAAAAAGGATACTGTATTGCCCATGTGGTACCTGTTGATGGAAATCAGTGGCACTGCTGCCTGTAGTGTGCATTTTAAAAAGTCTGAAATATCGATTCAGGTTGGGTCTCTGGAACCCAGGGGTGCTTCATAGAATTGTAGTGTTGGAAGGAACCATGAGGGTCATCTGGTCCAATCTCCTGCAATGCAGGAATCTCAACTAAAGTATCCATGCCAGGTGGCCATCCAACCTCTGCTTAAAAACCTCCAACAAAGGAGTGTGCACAAAATACAAAGTGAAAATAACAACAACAAACCAATGATTACTCTATGATTTAAGGCAAATGGCAGAACTATGCCTTGCCCATCTGCTTGGAAGTCTACCTGGAAGAGGTGAGTTTTGTGGAGGCCAATTGTCTGGGTCATCTACTATGGGCTGAAGAGCACTTTGCTTTGCTTGTGTCCCTGACCAACTATCTGCCAACTGTGCAAGATAAGCACAAATCTCCCTCTCTGTTTCAGGAGATGGCAACTACTTTAATTACGGTGAGAGATCTGGAACATCCAGTTTTCTCCCTGCTTAAAGGAACAGAAATGCTTGCCTTGGCAGCGTTGCTCACCTCAAAAATTCTATGCCCAATTCTTCTTATGCAGAAGTTGCTGGGTATTTTTTTTTTTAAGGGAGGAGGAATTCACCCTTCTATAAAATTACTGTTTTCCTTTAGCTACAGCTGAGAGGAAGGGAAATTTACTGTTCTTCATGATAAAGAAATCAATCAGAATGAAATTTGCTGTTTGTTTTGTATCCAGACAGAGAATCACTAATGTTTTTCTAATGGTTTGTTATATGAGCTTCAGAAAACCGGATTAAACTGTGTTCTCATGCCAGTCTTGGCAGCTGAAAAGAGATTTGAGGGATTGTATGAGATTTTTAAAAACAGAATGAGTTTGGGCTGCAAGTTTCTGGTCTTTGTGAAGCTGAAGTTGCAAAGCACATATAATTTTATTGGGCTGCTCTACATCCAAAGAACCCTGTGCTTATTCACACCCTGATGGTGGCCTCCTAGTTGCAGCTATGATCGATCAAAGAAATTCAAGAAGTCCTACTCAGTTTAACACAATTTATTTTGGAGAACAATAGCCTTTGTCATGATCCACGACACCTGCACTTATGCAGCTGGGACTACCAGCTGTGTCAGTATACATAGCTGAAGCTCTAAGTGTTCTTAAAAATACGCATGGATATTTTTTTTGTGGGGGGTTTTATTTTATTTTAAGAATCATGACGTTAACAGCTTTCAGTGCTGTTTTAACTGACATGGAAGTGGTTCCTCGTCACTACTGGGTGCTTCATCCACCAGTCCCAGGAGTGTCAGTGCACGGCCACTGAGACATGCAGAATCCTAAAGGTAGTCAACATGGTGCCTTCTTCTTGTTGTTAGATAAGTCCTCCTTTTCCTCCTCCTCCAACAGACACCTCCAGCATTCTCTTGGGTTTATTTGCTGCATCCATGTAAGTCCTATTGTTAGTTTTAGATCGTCCACCCATTCCATAGATGGACATCCCTTAGATCTTTTAAAATTGTAGGGTCTCCACGCTAGCATTGCTTCATTCCATTAAACCGAGTCATCTCTTGCCACATGCCCTGCATATGTCCATTTTAACTTTGTGGCCTTTCCCACTAGCTCCATAACTTTTGATCTTTGTCATATCCAATTGTTAGTTCTTCAATCTTATAATGATATGCCTAGCATATGTCATGGGCCAGTTGTTAGTCTACAACTCCTATAATCCTGGATTATTGGCCTTGCTGACTGGGGCTGATGGGGTGTGTAGCCCAATAACAAAGGAAGGGCACCATTTTAGTGACTCTGCAAATATTCCATCTCTTAGAAAAACATGGCACTTGCCAATACTTTAATCTTGGAGCTGCCAAAGAGAAAATATGAGACAGAATTGAATGCCATTGCTTGCGAGGAAGATCCAAGTGGTGATGTAACATTCTAAACATCTCAATTCCTCCCAAATTCCCATCTTGCTGCAAGTAATCACCTCCACTACTGATTCCATTAAAATTGTGAGCTCACATTTTATACACATAACCAAAAGGTTGGCTGATTAGATGACTCGTTGTCATAGGAGCCAGGGGCTGGAAGGGAAGTAGAACAGGGTATACTTTCTCCAGATTCCTTAAAAGTATGCTCACTCTCATTCCATTTCCTCCATCCCTCCCAGCCCCAGCCCAATTCATTTCAATAAAGTTAGGATGTTAAGGGTTGCCTTTGGATCTCCAGACTCTGACAGAGAGCAAAACAGGTAAATTTAAACTCCAAAATTATATACTTATCGTGTGTGTGTGTGTGTGTGTGTGTGTGTGTGTAATGATGTTTTTAGCCTGGAGCACCTCCACTACAGTTTGACCGCTGCTACTACTGTCCTTGTTAGTCCCCCAGGCAATATAATCTATTGGGCAATAGTCATAAAATATTGTGGATGGAAATGCAGTTTGCTGCTAGGTTTTTGCTCCAGGCGGTCAAACTCACAAATATATACCAAGGTCCATTGGAACTGGATTCCTGGCCCATTCTTATAGCCAAGGGATTACGGGAAACAAAAAGTCTTAATACACCTATTGGCATTTCCTTGGAAATGGGGAGTTCTGCATATTCCTGTAGGATAGCATGTTCGCCGTATGACAACTATCATGTGCAAATCTAAACTGCATGAGACTTTTGCATAAATGAATTCTTCTGCTATGTGAACTTAGTACCTGATGTTGGAGACAGGCTTTACACATGAGATCAATGTGACAGATATCACATCAGTAGATGATGTAAACTGACACTAGAAAAACTTCCAAGTTCATTTCCTTGTTCAAACATCAGACAACAAATGTATGCATTATTTATCTATTTAAGAAATTATGGGACTTAGTTGATCATTGTACCTTATGGCTGTCAAGCTCCAGTTAGGAGGAAGGTAATTTGTCTAAAAGGAGGAAAGAAATTCTGTTGAGTCAAGAAATATCTGATTTAACAATTTCACCCTTCATTGTTATCAAGTGAAAACTGAAATTGCATGAATCCCAAGAAAAGGCAAATCTGTCTTTATCAAAGTGCTTATTTCATATTACTGAGAAAATGTTTCCATCTAGCATTAAATAGAGTTAACGGGGAAAATTTGAATATGTACTTCTTTTACTTCTCTGAAATATCTCAGCAATTGTCAAATATGGGCAGAGCCTTGTGAAAGGCAAAAAGAAACACTCCCGGTTCGAAACGCATTCTGATGGTAAATCTGTGTATACCTAGCTGTCTATCATTTCTTTGATAGAAGGCACCAGAGACAGTTTAATATCCACTATTTTGCAAGTGATCCATTAAGCTCAGCCTTCATGATGATTCTTGAGATTGGTGTTCATTTTTATCATAGCTATTTACTCACTCAAATCCTTTTCTTCCCCCTGCTGGGAATTTAGTGCCGTATAGATGTTTGCATGCAGCGGAAAGCTGACCTTGACGAGGTTGAGATGTGTTAGCTGTTTTGCTCTCCAGTGTCTCCTTCTATGGCATGCACAGAAATTCTTTGATTTTCTCTCAGAATGTGATCAGTACTGATAAAAATCTGGTGTGTCAAGAGAAAAATAAGGTGAAAATGAAAATGAAATAAACATGAAGGACACGATCTAGCCACACTTTTAAGCCCAATTTATTTCAGCTGGAATATTAAGCGTATGCTTTTCTTCCATTGAAATCAGTGAAATTTAATTGTCCTTATCACTGGCTGGCTACTACTTTCACACACTATATTTACACACTCAAATAGCTGAATACTATGTTGTGACAGAGATGCCTCCTTCCCATGTAACCTGTCCCACAGACCCTCAAAGTGTCCCTATTTTCCAGGGACATTCCCGGAATTATGAAAGCCATCCCAGCTTCTGATTTCATCATGTCCCACTTTTCCTTTGGATGTCCCTATTTTCATCAGAGTTTCGTGCCACCCGAGCCAATGAGATAAGCAGCTATACAACCTTTAGAATACAGTGGTACCCCGGGTTGCGCACTCACAGAATCACAGAATCATAGAGTTGGAAGAGACCACAAGGGCCATCCAGTCCAACCCCCTGCCAAGCAGGAAACACCATCAAAGCATTCCTGACAGGTGGCTGTCAAGCCTCTGCTTAAAGACCTCCAAAGAAGGAGACTCCACCACACTCCTTGGCAGCAAATTCCATTGTCGAACAGCTCTTACTGTCAAGAAATTCTTCCTAATGTTTAGGTGGAATCTTCTTTCTTGTAGTTTGAATCCATTGCTCCGTGTCCGCTTCTCTGGAGCAGCAGAAAACAACCTTTCTCCCTCCTCTATATGACATCCTTTTATATATTTGAACATGGCTATCATATCACCCCTTAACCGTCTCTTCTCCAGGCTAAACATACCCAGCTCCCTAAGCCGTTCCTCATAAGGCATCGTTTCCAGGCCTTTGACCATTTTGGTTGCCCTCCTCTGGACACGTTCCAGCTTGTCAATATCCTTCTTGAACTGTGGTGCCCAGAACTGGACACAGTATTCCAGGTGGGGTCTGACCAGAGCGGAATACAGTGGTACTATTACTTCCCTTGATCTAGATGCTATACTCCTATTGATGCAGCCCAGAATTGCATTGGCTTTTTTAGCTGCTGCATCACACTGTTGACTCATGTCAAGTTTGTGGTCTACCAAGACTCCTAGATCCTTTTCACTTGTACTGCTCTCAAGCCAGGTATCACCCATCCTGTATTTGTGCCTTTCATTTTTTTTGCCCAAGTGTAGTACTTTACATTTCTCCCTGTTAAAATTCATCCTGTTTGCCTTGGCCCAGTTCTCTAATCTGTTAAGGTCATTTTGAAGTGTGATCCTGTCCTCTGGGGTATTAGCCACCCCTCCCAATTTGGTGTCATCTGCAAACTTGATCAGGATGCCCTCAAGCCCATCATCCAAGTCATTGATAAAGATGTTGAATAAGACTGGGCCCAAGACAGAACCCTGTGGCACCCCACTAGTCACTTCTCTCCAGGATGAAGAGGAGCCATTGATGAGCACCCTTTGGGTTCGGTCAGTCAGCCAGTTACAAATCCACTGAATGGTAGCATTGTCTAGCCCGCATTTTACCAGCTTCTTTACAAGAATATCATGGGGCACCTTGTCAAAGGCCTTGCTGAAATCAAGATAGGCTACATCCACAGTGTTCCCTTCGTCTACCAGGCTTGTAATTCTGTCAAAAAATGAGATCAGATTAGTCTGACATGACTTATTTTTCAGAAACCCATGCTGACTTTTAGTGATCACAGCGTTCCTTTCTAGGTGCTCACAGACCGTTTGCTTAATGATCTGCTCTAGAATCTTTCCTGGTATTGATGTCAGGCTGACTGGGCGGTAATTGTTTGGGTCCTCTCTTTTCCCCTTTTTGAAAATAGGGACAACATTTGCCCTCCTCCAGTCTGCTGGGACTTCACCTGTTTTCCAGGAATTCTCAAAGATTACTGCCAGTGGTTCTGAAATCACCTCTGCCAGTTCTTTTAATACTCTGGGATGTAGTTCATCTGGCCCTGGAGACTTGAATACATCTAAACTAGCCAAGTGTTCTTGTACTACCTCCTTACTTATTCTGGGCTGTGTTTCCCCTGCTGAATCATCTGCTCCATATTCTTCAGGTCGGGCATTGTTTTCTTTTTTGGAGAAGACTGAGGCAAAGAAGGTATTGAGGAGTTCTGCCCTTTCTGCGTCCCCTGTTCGCATTTCACCATCTTCTCCTCTAAGTGACCCCACTGTTTCCTTGTTCTTCCTTTTGCTACGGACATACCCATAAAAACTCTTTTTATTGCTTTTAACCTCTCTAGCAAGCCTGAGTTCATTCTGTGCTTTAGCTTTTCTGACTTTGTCTCTACATGTGCTGGCTATTTGTTTGAATTCCTCTCTGGTGGTTTCCCCCTTTTTCCATTTCTTGTACATATCCCTTTTAAATCTTAACTCAGTTAAAAGTTCTTTAGATAGCCACCCTGGCTTCTTTAGGCACCTTCCATGTTTTCGTCGCATTGGTACTGCTTGAAGTTGTGCTTTTAATATCTCCCTTTTAACAAACTCCCATCCATCATGAACTCCCATCCCTTTTAGTATTACTGACCATGGGATCACATCCAGCATTTCCCTAAGTTTTCTGAAGTCGGCTTTCTTAAAGTCTAGAATTTGAGTCTTAGTATGCTTGGTTGCTCCTTTCTGATGTATAATAAACTCCAGAAGAGCATGATCACTCCCACCTAATGATCCTGCCACTTCTACCCCACTAACCAGGTCATCACTATTGGTTAGGACCAGATCTAAAATGGCTGATCCTCTTGTTGCTTCTACCACTTTCTGGACAATGAAGTTGTCTGCAAGGCCAGTGAGGAATCTGTTCGACCTTATGCTCTTGGCTGAGTTTGACATCCAACAAATATCAGGATAGTTGAAATCCCCCATTACTACTATCTCATTTCCTTTTGAATGCTTGGTCATCTGTTCCAGGAAGGCATCATCTATGTCCTCAGTTTGGCTCGGGGATCTATAGTAAACTCCCACAATGAGATCACTGTTATTTTTCTCTCCCTTAATTTTGACCCAGATACTCTCAATTTGGCTTTGAAGTTTTAAATCATGGATCTCTTCACAGGTATACACATCCCTGACATATAATGCCACTCCTCCTCCTTTCCTGTTTGGTCTATTTCTCTGAAATAGATTGTATCCCTCTATTACTACATTCCAATCATGAGACTCATCCCACCAGGTTTCAGTGATGCCTATTATGTCGTATTTAGTTTGCTGTATCAAGAGCTCAAGTTCATCTTGTTTATTTCCCATGCTCTGTGCATTTGTATACAGACATTGAAAACCATTGATCATTCCCCCTAGTCTCCTACTTAAGGATTTTTTCCTCCCACCACTAGGTCTGTGTGCTGTTTGCTCCATTTGGTCCTTGACTTTTGGATGATCATCTTCAGCATTTGATAGACTCCTACCTTCAGGACCACTGTCTCCCTCCCCCACATAAGTCAGTTTAAAGCCCTCCTGATGAGGTTTTTGAGATTGTTGGCAAAAACATTCCTCCCAACCCTTGTGAGGTGCAGCCCATCACTTGCCAGAAGTCCATCTTCAAGAAACTGCAGGCCGTGATCTAAGAATCCAAACCGTTCCTGCCGGCACCATTTGCGAAGCCAGTTGTTCACTTCTCCTATTTTCCCCTCTCTTCCTGGGCCACGGCGTTCAACTGGGAGGACAGATGAGATGACAATTTGTGCATTTAATTGCTTCAGCTTCCTGCCCAGAGCCTCATAATCACTTTTGATCTTCTGGAGGCTATGGCTTGCGGTGTCATTGGTTCCCACATGGACTAAAAGGAAGGGGTTTTTATCCGTAGGTTTTATTATTCCTTGCAGCCGTTCTGTAACATCATGGATCTTGGCCCCGGGGAGACAGCATACCTCTCGAGACATCTTGTCAGGCCCACAGATCACTGCTTCGGTACCCCTCAGTAGGGAATCCCCTATCACCACTACACGTCTCCTCTTAGGCTTGGTCGGGATTCTTACACGTGCTGTCCCTTCCAAGGTCGCCTGCACATTCCCGGAGGACTGACTATGCTGCTCGTCTTCATATACCTCATCAACTGTGATGAGGGAGAGATCTTCCAATGGAGTCTGGTCTTCATCTTCCAGATTTGAGAGCACTTCAAATTGATTTTGTAGTTCTAAACACTCAGAGCGATCCCTGGGCATTCTACTTCTGTGAGTCACGTTCCTCCATACATCTGGCTCCTGAGTTGGGGAACTGATCTCCTCCTCAGGGATGTGCCCTGTCTCCTGCTTGGTGGAGACAGTGTGCTCTGCTGCATCCAAGAAAAGCTCCAGCTCTTTAATTTTCTGGAGCGTAGATACACGGGCCTGAAGTTGCTGGACCTTGTCTTCGAGTATGGCAACCAACTTGCAGTTGCTGCAGGTGTAGCTGTCTACAACCTTTGGCAAGAAGACAAACATTGCGCAGGAATTACAGGCGACTACAGTTGTTCCTTCCCCCTCCTGAAGTTGCCGGACCTTGTCTTCTAGTAGGGCAACCAACTTGCACTTGCTGCAGGTGTAGCTGCCTACATCCTTTGGCAAGAAGGCAAACATTGCGCAGGAATTGCAGGCGACTACAGTTGTTCCCTCACCCTCCATCTTGAAGCTTGAAGTCAGGACACACAAAAAAGAAGCCTAGGTCTCCCCAAGTAAACGTTTGAGACTAGCTCTCCTCAATTTAAAAGATAGGTCAAACCTACCCTCCAGGCACTGATTAGCTCCGCCCACAGCTAGTCACCAGACAAACACACACACACAAGCCAGAAACAAACTCTCTCGCACACACAAGCCTGGGAAACACACAAACAAATAAGGAAACAAATAAGCACACAAACTTAATCACACACAGCCCCAAAAAGACAAACCCTCAAAACCTACAAGCTCAGCTCACCTTGTGCTCCCTCCTCAGTCGCTGCCCTCCAGGCACTGATTAGCTCCGCCCTACAAGCTCAGCTCACCTTTTGCCTACTTCCTCAGTCTCTGCCCTCCAGGCACTGATTAGCTCCGCCCACAGCTAGTCACCAGACAAACACACACACACAAGCCAGAAACAAACTCTCTCGCACACACAAGCCTGGGAAACACACAAACAAATAAGGAAACAAATAAGCACACAAACTTAATCACACACAGCCCCAAAAAGACAAACCCTCAAAACCTACAAGCTCAGCTCACCTTGTGCTCCCTCCTCAGTCGCTGCCCTCCAGGCACTGATTAGCTCCGCCCTACAAGCTCAGCTCACCTTTTGCCTACTTCCTCAGTCTCTGCCCTCCAGGCACTGATTAGCTCCGCCCACAGCTAGTCACCAGACAAACACACACACACAAGCCAGAAACAAACTCTCTCGCACACACAAGCCTGGGAAACACACAAACAAATAAGGAAACAAATAAGCACACAAACTTAATCACACACAGCCCCACTCAATTCGTTCCGGGGTGTCGTTTGCACCCCGAACAGTGCATAACCTGGGCAGCGCTTTTGCGCATGCACACGCGAGAGCGAGATCTCACGAGAGCTGCGCATGCGCAAACTGTGCAGAACGCTTCTGCACATCCACAGACCGCACAGACATGCGCAGAAGCGTTCGCGCAGTGAAAATCTACTTCCGGGTTGCCGGCGTGCGCATCCCGAATGTACGCAACATGGAGCGTACGCAACCCGGGGTATGACTGTACATCTGAAGGGAGCATGGTATAGGGAAGTTTTATTAATGTTTAATGTTTTATTATGTTTTTATATGTGTTGGAAGCTGACCAGAGTGGCTGGGGCAACCCAGTCAGATGGGTGGGGTAAAAATGATAAAATTATTATTATTATTATTATTATTATTATTATTATTATTATTATTATTATTATGGAATAGGCCATGCCTAGTTTCATCAAAGAAATGTTGGAGGGTATGATACCACCATCAGGCCATACGTTTTGTGTGATCACAGTTTTTAAAATGTCTGAGTAACTGAAATTCTCACAAGCATTCTATGATACTTCAGCAATGGAGTCGGTGGGTAGCAACAAGTTATTTCAACATTCTGAAGCCAGAATGCAAGGAATATTTCAAAAGTACAGTTTGTGTTTATCCTGTGGCTTGTTGTTAAGTTCTCTCAGGTTTATATGATTTGGAGGTAAATGGCAAAACCACTAATACCCCATTTCCCCCAGCTAATAGAAACAGTGAGAGGAGAACTGCAAGATTACAGTTGACCTGGGGAGAATAAGATTCACTTTGTTATATGGAAAAATGTAACTGCTAAAGCAAGCAAAATAACTATTTGTCGATAGAAAGGGAAAGACAATCATCCCTGCTTTTTTTTTTTTTAATCCATTGTGGTGATGGATGTCTATATAAAAACCCTTGATAGATAGGTAGATGATTGCGCTCATCATTAATTTACATTTGCAGGGCTATTAATGGACATTAACCACCAAATGCTACCCTTGTGCAAAGCCTGTAGAGATTAGGAGGTGGGGGTGGGGTTGGTAGGTTGTTTTCGCGTGCTAAAGAATTGATGCATCGCTGCATCAGAACCCTTACAATCCAGATTGCAATCTAAAATGGCAGAGATTTAATTTGGATGGCTTTATAAATTGTGTGCTTCACATTCATGATGACGTTGTCAAATAAAGCAGAAGCTATTTTTCTTCCTGCCCACAAGAGAGTCGCAGCGGCGCCTCCTACATCTTTTCTGCTGTAATGCTTCCTGTTGGCATACAAAAGCACTTAGATGCTTAGATGGAGGGAGGAATTATTTTTAGTTCACCTCTATCCTTTAACATTGGAAGGTCAACTTGTGGTCTCCTTTGGCAAAGTTTGCAGTGCATCTGTAGACCTCAAATGGGCTCACTGCTGGGGGGAAATAATATTTCCACAGAAGTGTACCACAATACAACAAACCAACCAACAAACAAACAAACTGGAAATCAAATATATTCTATTCCTAGCTTAGAAGAGATAAGCAATCTGTGATTTTTTTTTAAGCAAATTTGTATACAATATGTTCTCTGGACCAGAAGGAATGATACACAATAGGAAATGGAATGGAAAATGACAAAGTAGGTGAATGATAGACCCATATAGATCTAAATTTAAAATGTTCAGTTAAAATACAAATATTAATTGGTTCTAATTGTGTTGGTTTTATTGTCAAATTGCTTTGAGATATTCCATAGAAAGTGATTCATAAATGGAATTAGTTAAATAAATAAAAAACTTTTAATCAGCCCCAGGTTAGACATGAAGGCCAGTTCTGAGTTTGAAAAGTTTAAAGATCACAAGCAATAAAATATGAATACTGGTAGTTTTAAGCTGTTGTTTTATGCATTTGCAAATTCACTGGAGGTTCTTAAGTACAGCTTGGATGGCCACCAGTCATAGATGCTTTAGTATTTCAGGGGTATGGTGGGAGCAGGGTCAGACAACAGGGACTTAGGCTGGATCCTAAACCCATTCAGCTTGGTCATGTGAGCTGGCATTCCAGCACAGGATACTATTTTAAAGTCTTGTCTTACCCTAACCCTCACCTTCTGTCAGGTTTTATCAGAGCAGCAGCAGCAGAAGCAGCCCCACTGCCAAATGGTGTTTGGACCTGGTGTAAGATGGCTTAATTTATAGCAGTTTCCTTTAAATCAGCTTCATCTGCATAGGATTGCTTTCTAGTTGACTTAAGATTTCTTTAATAAAATGATAATGGAGAGCAAGTCACTGTACTGCAAAAAGTTTTTGTCATGTTTTTGCTCATTGACTATCAACTCTCTTTCACAAAAAGTTCTTAGCTGAAAACCTTTACCCCACCATAGTACAACCAACATACAGTGGTACCTTGGTTCTCAAACTTAATCCATTCCGGAAGTCCATTCCAAAACCAAAGCGTTCCAAAACCAAGGCACACTTTCCCATAGAAAATAAGGCAAAATGGATTAATCCGTTCCAGACTTTTAAGAACAACCCCTAAAGCAGCAATTTAACATGAATTTTACTATCTAGCGAGACCATTGATCCATTAAATGAAAGCAACACTCAATGTACTGTACTATAAAATAAATAAGACAGTAATGTAGATGATAAAAATTAAAATTATTATTATTTTCTTACCTGCACTTATGACTGTCATTGTTTGGATGGGGGGCTTTTATCCATTTCCAGAGTCACACAATCAATCAATCAGTAGCTGAACCGGGTTCGACAAAGTCACAAAAACAAATTAACCAAAAAAGCCTCAAAAACAAAAATGCAAAATAAATAGCAAAGACAAAAGTGCCAAGCTGAAGCCATTCCGGATTTCCGTTTGACTTCCGAAATGTTCGAAAACGAAGGTGCAGCTTCTAATTGGTGCAGGCACCTCAGAAACAATAGCCAACAGCCACATCGTACGTTCGGCTTCCGAAAAATGTTCAAAAACTGGAACATTTACTTCTGGGTTTTCGGCATTCGGGAACCAATGCGTTTGAGTACCAAGGCGTTTGAGAACCAAGGTACCACTGTATGAAGCTATTTCTTCATGTTTGCTTTTAAATATATGTGTGCAAATAATTTTAGCCAAAGAGTTGCATTTTTTGTTAACAAAGTCCACAAGGTTTGGAGAGAGATAAGAAAAGCTGAAAGTGGAAATAGATGCTCCTCTAAGACTGGGTGGGGAGCAGTGTTTACTAGATATTTGGTAGCAATTGGTTCCAAGTCCAGCTAGCCTAATGAAAAATTTCTGCATACTTGCAAAAGCTAACTAATTAGATGTAGTTAAATATATCTCTTCACTTTTGCCAGTAATAAGACCAGGGAACAGGATATTTCCAATTAAACCCAGGGCTGAAATCCAGTATGTGTTTTGAATTTGTCCACTCAATTTGAAGACTGAATTTTGCTTGGATGTATGTGAATCTAGGCGGGCTGACCTAGTTTATAGTGTTCTTCAAAAGTTATTCTGAAGTTTATAAATCGAAGCTGCAGATACTAACATGAATAAGTAAGCGATAAGATTTTAAGAAATACGCACATATCTGCTCCAGACATTTTTAGAAAAGAAATGAAGCAATTTAATAATAATAATAATTAATTTATTTATTACTTATACCCCGCCCATCTGGCTGGGTTTCCCCAGCCACTCTGGGCAGCTTCCAACAGGAGATTTAAAATACATTAAAAGGTCAGGTCTATTTGCTGGAAAACCTGGAAAACCTGTTCACTTTTGGAGGTCAGGTCTACAACAAAGGTAGACTACAAGTCCACTTCTGGTTTTGCCTTCTGCACTCTCAGTTACCAAGTCCACCTACTATCACCAACAGCCAGTGTGGAGAGCAGTAATGAGGGAGAAATTTATTCAGTTTACAAATTTGTACTTCCCAAAACAATATGCAAGCCTAAACACTACTATTTTTTCCCAAATGTTCCCTTTTCTGTATTTTACAATACATTTCTCCAACCAAATTGTATAAAAAACACACATGTGAGGGGAAAGTGTGCAAAAATGCATATATTAGTGAAAATATCATACAAAAATGTCCTTTAACAGAGGCAATTGCTTGCAAAATTGTGCATATAAGAGAAAAATGAGCATAAAAAATGCAAGCAAAATTTTATGCCCATTTCCTTTAAAAAATGAAAATTTGTGCACAAATGGGGTGAACTAAGCTCAAGAGTTGAAAAATGAGCTGCTGAAATTGACAGTGCCATTCATCCCTAGCTGACAGTTCCTTAGAATCTCTTATTTTCTGTCGGTTTTAAGAGAAACTATATTGCTTGAAGCCTCCAAGACATATATTTTTTAAATTCAGGATGAAACTGAGGCATATGTTAATATTTTTCATCACTGATAATTTTTCACCACTGGATTCTTGTAAATGTATAAACTGGGCCACAGACATTTGTTATTGACTTGCCCCCACATGATTGTGTGCTCAGATACTCAGATGGAGAACTTTAGTATTCACCGGGTGCTTACATGGAGACAGACAGCCATGGCCGTTTCCATTACTGTGGCAACAGCTTTCTTCTTCCATGCCACAGAAATGGCAACAACTATTTTCTCCACCGTTTAAACTTTCTCAGTAGTTCTATACTATAATGCATTTTACTAAGTTGGCATGCTTACCTTGGGTTGTATTCAACATAATAGGGTGTTTTTTTTCTCCCTTCCCAGTCCTTCCCACTCCTCCCCTGTGCCCCTGAAATAGGCTTGTGGGGATCAGGAGGAGTCTGAGAACAATGTGTGGGGATTGTTCCATCCGGCAAACTGAAAAGCGTGCATTGATGGAACAATCTGAAGGGCACAACATGTTCTATCAGAAAAGGTCATTCATAATTTAACATCAAATGCATTTCTTACATAGGAACACAAATGTTCTTAAGGGTTTCCGTAATGCTTGTCTATCACCTTGGCTATTTTTCGTCTACTGTTGATAGTTTTGATCTTAGATTAGGAACCCTGTGGGCTGAAAAGCTTCTTTTCCCTCTTACTTTCTAATTTCTAAAATGTGGTGTTTGGAAAACACACAGAGAGTTCTCATGCATCACCTAACCAACTCAAGGTGTTATATGCATGCCTTCCACTTATTGATCCGCATGGGTGGAAAAGAGCAATATTTCTCTTAATCAGAAAGCAGGTGGAATTCTGTCATTCATGGGTCACAGCCTGTGTACACATTTTAACCACAATACACATTCAAAGCACATTCTTCATCTCAAAGAATTCTGGGCACTGTAGTTCACCCCTCACACACATTTGCAATTCCAAGCAACCCTTAAGAAACTACAGTGCTTCAAATTCTTTGAGATGAAGAATGTTGCGTAGAAATGTAGAATGCCTAATGCATGATGGCCCAGGGGCCGGATCCGGCCCAGTCACCTTCTAATTCTGGCCTGTGGATGGTCCGGGAATCAGCGTGTTTTTACATGAGTAGAATGTGCCCTTTTATGTAAAATGCATCTCTGGGTTATTTGTGGGGCCTGCCTGGTGTTTTTACATGAGTAGAATGTGTTCTTTTATTTAAAATGCATCTCTGGGTTATTTGTGGGGCATAGGAATTCGTTCACACACACACACACCCAAAAAAATATAGTCCGGCCCCCCACAAGGTTTGCAGGACAGTGGACCAGCCCCCTGCTGAAAAAGTTTGTTGGCCCCTGGTAATGCATTGTCTTTCTGTGTAAACAGGAATTAAATTTTGACATATTGAACATGCTAATCTTTATTCAAAACAGCATTGTCACACTAATGCAGCTGGAAAAGGCTAGAGAGAAGGAGGCCCGCCCACCATTAAAGTGGATATTGATCGAAGGTTAATGTTGTGTATCTAAGAGATCATTTTTCATCCTTCTAATAATCAAATAAGTGCAGAACTGAATGACTTGCTAAACAGCTTGGGTGAGTGTCCCTTGGATTCAATAGAGGATATCAGCATTGATTGCTTACAGAAGTACCCAAAGAGTCTGAAAGGTTTTGACTCTTCAACCCACAATGCTACCGGCTGACTGGAAATGATCATATGCATACGAAATGGAAAATCCAATTTGCCCACATGAGCTAATTTTCAAGCTATGCTTCTGTCTTTTACTAACACTTCAATATAGTTTTGACCTGGATCTTGTTTTTTATTTGTTTGTTTGTTTTTTAAGAGAGGACTATTTCATCAGTACGATTCCTGCACATCTCATTTTAGGGTGAATGTCCAAAATGTGGTGATCAAATAAAATATTTAATATGCAGTCACAAGCCAGCTAGAAAATTTGGTGAGCCTTCACACACACGCTAGTATATCCCTTTGTCTTTCTGCTAATATGAGTGCAAGGGGCACAAGTGGCTTTGTGAACATGCCCAAAGAAAGATGGGACAACAAGATGGGACATACAGACACATGCTGCATTTTTGTGCTATCCAGCCGAGTGGGAGGCATGTGCCGCTGTATATACATCACTGTTAATCAGCACTGCAATACACACACTGTCTTATAGGTGACAGTATTACTAAGACCAATCACTTTGGATCCCAATAGGATTCCCACCCCCACCCCTATTTTTCTGGTTGGCCATTGGTGGAAGGTCCCCCTCACCTACTCCATACTGCACCTGAAGGAACAGGTGGGAAATTGACTAATAAGAGATATCAGTTTAAATAGATTGGTCACAACTGGCAGAGCAGTTCAGGAAGGAAGAGCAGTACAAACATCAATGGGATGATTGTATGTGTGCTCTGAAGGACCTTTTAGGGTTATTGAGGATTTTCTAGGCCTGCTCCTAGAACCCCCTTGGAGACTTACCCAAGTCACACACATGAGTCCAAGGCTCATGCACAGAAATCTAACGCTAGACCATAGTTTTATCTTATACCCAAGCAAGGATTTCCCCCCCCCGAAATCTGTCCTGAAGAGCTACAATGTCTCCAAATATGAAAAAAGTTAAAGAAATTTGATTTGATGGAAGTACTGATGATTTGGATTCCCATTGCAAGCTGAAACTGGAGCCCCGTTGGATCCAGATCTGTGATGAATTGGGGTCTGATCTGAAATGCCAAATTGTACCCCGAATCTAATAGTGTGTGTGTGTGTGTGTGTGTGTGTGTGTGTGTGTGTGTGTTGCACAGCCGTACTAACAGTACAGCATTACCTGCCCAACAGAAGGCAACACAGATCCTTATGCCTAAACAACAGTAGAATCCAATTTGTCCAGACACTTCCTCCCTTTGTTTTATTATTTTTCCTTCTGCCTAAAATAGCACAAAGCCCACCCTCAGCTGATCAAAGTGTTTAGAAATCAAGCATCAGTAGCCCCAGAAGAGAAGCCAATGATGAAAGGAAGATCATATTATTCTGGTGCATTGTCTCTTCTGTTCTCTATCACTGCCAGACAAAATCAACAGCTTTTCTACTTCCTTTCAGTTTGTGGACCATATGGAGCGCCATCTCCTATTGACTGACCCATTTTTATTAACATGAAATATGCTCCCAAGGCATTCAACCTCAATCATGCAACTCGGCCATTAAAATATCTGAGCCTGAATTGAAATTGTCATTTCTGTGATTTAGATGCAGTCCAGAAATAAGTCATCTTGAGCTCAGTGAGGTTTCCAGGTAGATGTGCACAGGATTGCAACCTGACAGCACAATCATATGCATCTCCAGTCAGAGGAAAGTCCCTCTTATTCAGTTTGATGAAACTTACTTCCTGGTAATACTTAGAGTGGAGGACAATTTATTCTGATTTCATCAGACTTAATGGAGATTTATTTTGGATTTCAAGCAGGAATATATATATATATATATATATATATAACCTTATTTAAACAGATTTTTGATGTGTTCTATAATGGAATGATGGAGAAAGTTAAAGCAATGCTGCCTTCATGTTGATATTGTTTTCTGCCTAAGGAAAACATTTCAAAAAATGTGAAGCAATACCCTGCTTCTTCTTCCATAAAGGTAAAAGTAAAGGGACCCCTGACCGGTAAGTCCAGTCGTGGACGATTCTGGGGTTGCGGCGCTCATCTCGCTTTACCGGCTGAGGGAGCCGACTTACAGCTTATGGGTCATGTGACCAGCATGACTAAGCCACTTCTGGAGAACCAGAGCAGCACACAGAAACGCCGTTTACCTTCCCGCTGCAGTGGTACCTATTTATCTACTTGCACTTTGTTTTTTTGTTTTTTGTTTTTTAAATTTTAAAAACTTCATTGAATATTTTAGACATACAAATTTAAAACAAACATACAAAAAACAAAGAACAACCAAAATTGCAAAATCTAAAAATTAACATTCCAATAACAATATATATCATATAAAGAGTAGATAATAAATAACGAAAAAGACTGGAAGGTGAGGAATATCCAATAAAAGAGATAAGAAAAGGAGGAATGATATATCTACTTGCACTTTGATGTGCTTTCGAACTGCTAGGTTAGCAGGAGCAGGGACCGAGCAAAGGGAGCTCACCCTGCCTATAGGCTTATTATGGGAGCTGCAGTCCAACCTGGAGGCTTCAAGTTCTCCATCCCTTTATTGTAAATATGGGCCAAATTTGGATCTCTCTTATGCCAACGTATTGGGCGCCTCTCATATACATACCATTTCATTGTTTATGGCAGTTGCTTTGAACTTGTTTTGCTATTGACAAGATGACCTCCAAAATTTTAATAGCTTTCAAGAAGAATAAGATGAATTCCTGGAGGATAAGGCTATTAGCAGCCAATGCCAGAGGCAATATGCTTCTGTATACAAGTGTGTGAGAGAGGAAGCTATAGGTCCTGCTTCCTACAGCATCCAGGATTGGAAACATTGTAGGGTTTGGAAGCTGTTGCATGTCTACCATGAAAGTGGTACATGTTGCAAAAGATTCAGGGGTGGCAATTTTATGAAAACACATCCTGCTCATACAGTTCCAAGGATGCTTGGAATTCGCTGGAGGTTCACAGTTTGAAACTACCAGTTTATAACAATAATGGCTTTTGTAGGACTGGTAATTTGGATAGAAATATAGCATGATTGTTGTGGTGACATTGCCCCCCTGCTTTCTCTCCATAGCATCCCTGTTCCCCAGCACTGAACTAAAACACAGACAAAAATAATGGAGTATTGTAGTAACTGGAGCCAACTCCCCATAGGAAAAAAGTTTATATCCATACTGTTAGATTTCTCAGTCCTGTCTCTTGGCTGTTGTATCAGAGATGCCTAACCGTCCTGAAATGAATTGCTTTAGCTTCATACATTTTGATGAGTTTAATATTTAGTGTTCTATAAATTACCCTGGGTAACAATTAGCCTGTCTAAAACAAAGAGTCAATTTCCATTTTCATGCTAATGAAATCTTCTTTTGAAAAGGTGCTGGAGACAATCAACAAGCTAATGATACATTGTGCATGACCTGAGCATATATGTCGCTCATATCGTATAGATCAAACATTCCCATTGGAAATGCAGGCGGAGAGCTTTAATTGAATGTAAACATCCCAGCCTGAAGCAGCAAAAGAGAGAGAGAGAGAGAGAACCGCTCTGTAGAAAGTTACATTTTGCACACTGGCAGCAGAACAGAAAGAAAAGAAATACATGCATTGATTGACTCAGAGTCAATTATATTTTCTCTCCATATATGGACATTCCTTTCAGCAGCCCTTTCTGAATTTCAGAACCTGCTCTCTTAGTGAACGTTCATGCGATCATTTTCCCCAGTGACTATATTACTTATTTGTAGTCAGTTCATTCTCATTTTAAACATTTATGTCATGCATATAGCAAAAGTGGTGGCATACTGATATGTTAAGTAATACATACATACATACATACATACATACATATGTAATACATACATACATGCATACATACATACGTAATACAAAACCAGAAATAATTAGAGCTGGAATAAACTGAATAACCTCATTTCATGTGTGTGTGTTTTCCCCCGAGGATAATGTGTTTCTAGCTTTCTGTAATTTTTGGAATTTTCTGCAAACACTTTGCTGTTGTTGATTCAATTTTGTTCTTCTCCATGGCAATTTTCTTTGTATTTTCACAAATGCTTTAGCTGAATTTCCTGGATGCTTTAGCTGAGATTCATGCATTGTAAGGGGTTGGTCTAGATGACCCTTGGGCTCCCTTCCAACTCTACAATTCTATTATTCTTTCTTGTTTTTGTTGTTGTTTTGACAGTTTGCCAACATGGCCATTTAAATCCCCTTTGTTGTTACAACCCATGCCATTTTGTTGACAACATTATGCTAAATCTCATGGACTGCTGAACAGATTAAATACCACTATGGGCAATTATTAATGTCAGCTGATAACAGTTCTTTCGTGTGTGTTTTCTGTTGTATTTGCTGAGAACAATGAAAGCAAAGAAGGAGGAAGGCTGACCCAATACATTTTACTGCCTCAGGTGGAGCAACAAATGGTTCCCCACTAAAAAAAAGAAAAAAAGCAGAGTTATTTTGTCACCTGAGGCAAGAAAAATCCCTAAAATTGCCCCACCATCTCCCTGGCAATAGAAATAAAATAGCACGTGTCTAACTAAAACTATTTTCAGGGCTATATTTATATGTACTATGTACAGAGAGATAGCAAGATTAAAATCAAAATAAATAAATGGATTTTGCAAAATATATTGCTGAGTAGTGATGGGCCAGTGCAGTCGAGAAATCACCAAGAAGATTTTTGAGCATTAAAAAGAAGAGAGAAATTAAGTGAGTAGATCATAAATTAGATTTACAGTAATGAATGATATTAGAGAGGGCAGATGAAGTCTCCCCAATTCTTATTCCAGGAAAAGGAATTATTCTGTTAGAATACTGAATGGCAATTTCTATAGAAATAAGGGCTATTTTATTCAGGCAAAGAACCTAGAATTAAGTTGTTTTTCTCAGGCTGATGCTGCAGATAAAGGTCAAGCATTAAATTTCTGGGAAAGGAGTACATTTTAAAATTACCATTTATTACTTTTGCCAATACAATGTCAAAACACAGGTATGCAAATCTACAAACATGCACACAAGCTTATAGCAAACCACCATCAGATCAGTTGTTTTACAATCAATTTATTTAGAAATTTAAATAAAAATATTACCTTCCTCCTCTAGAACTATATTTACAAACCTATATGTATGCCAAAATGAAATCAGTCGCCGCTAGGCTATAATAAATTTATGAACATGCACTCTTCATTCTCTCATTTGGATAAGAAAATATAAATGGGTGCTTATCTTGTATTAAAAAGGTAAAGGTACCCCTGACCGTTAGGTCCAGTCACGGACAATTCTGGGGTTGCGTGCTCATATCATTCTATAGGCTAAGGGAGCTGGCGTTTGTCCACAGACAGCTTCCGGGTCATGTGGCCAGCATGACTAAGCCACTTCTGGCAAACCAGAGCAGCGCACGGAAACGCTGTTTACCTTCCCGCCGGAGCGGTACCTATTTATCTACTTGCACTTTGACATGCTTTCAAACTGCTAGGTTGGCAGGAGCAGGGACCAAGCAATGGGAGCTCACCTGCTAAAATTCATGCTAATCTAATACACTGTTAAACCCTAGATAGCTTTTTATTATTTTAAAATGTTGATAAATTTGCTCCAGTTTGCATGTTGTTGCTGTTGGGTTTTTTGTTTTGTTTTTTAAAAAAACTTCTTAAGAAGTTATTTGTTTATTATTTTTGAATAAGTCTTGCAACATGGAATGGTTTATCCCTTGCCTATAAAAGCTAAAACTAATACTGTAAAGTAATGTATTTTTATTTTTAATATAAATATTTTTATTTTCATCCAGTGATACATAAAGGATCCAATATTTGGGAATGCAGAAAATATCCTTAAACCTAAGTACTGGCACACACACACACACACCCTCATTTTCAATAACCATCCAATTAGAGAAACAATTTTTAATAGATAGGTGTGATTGTATCATAAAAAGTGCTCCATATATGCAGCTCCAACGGTTGGAGGCAAACTGTATACATGAAACCTGATTACACATGTGGTCATTCATCCATCAAGGCGCAAACACAGAAGCTAGCTTGTATGTTCACTTAGCCGCTAGCTGGATTGGGGTGATTAAGCATGGACCACAGCAGATTTAGGGGAGCTGAACATTTTCAGCCCAAGGCTGAGAGTAGTTAGGAAAAATATTTACAGTGTTAAAAATTGGAACCACTGCGGTCTATTCCATGCTGTGTACCAAAGCATAATCAGGAAACCTTGCTCCCAAACACAGTTAATTTAATAGAATCATCATGTTTTTACATAGCAGTCTTCTCCCTGTGCATTTTTAACACAATGATACTTACCATCCTCATTTCTCAAGATACTGTAGCCTGCAATGTATCAAGCTAAGGGCCTAGTCATTACTTTGATTCATGAGATTCATTTTACTTGTAGCAAATGATGTGGCTGTTATGGTGGCATGAATCAAATATGTACTTTAGAAAGGAACAAGAACATAAAAGTACTTTTCTTTTCTTTATTCTTTTTTTTTAATGTTATTCCTTTGCACTTTCGCTGTGCTGATGAACACAGTTTTCAAGCATGCATGCAAAGGACAGGGAATGCACAATTTTGCCAAGGGCATATCTACACGTTTGGTGGGAAGAAAAGGTCAGGGAACCTTTGTTTATTTAGTTCACAACATTTATGTTACTGCTCAATTGGAATAAAACCTCAGAGCAGTTGACAAAAAGAATAATGTTTGGCGTTTTTAATGTTGGGCGTTTTATTATCTTCTTATATGTGCTGGAAGCCTCCCAGAGTGGCTGGGCAAACCCAGCCAGATGGGTGGTGTATAAATAATAAAATATGTTTTTATTACTACTACTATTATTCAATAAAATAATCGGTTAAAAGTATTTTAAAAATCCAAAAATAATTACAACCAGAAATAAACTAAAACCGGATTAAAACGTATGAGAGCTTTTAGATGCCTGGATAGGCTTGCCTAAACAGAAATGTTTTCAGCAGTTGCCGAAAAGAATGCAGTGAAAATGCCTAACTGATATAAATAGAAAGTGAGTTCCAAAGTGTTCGTGCTGCCACAGTAAAAGATTGATTTCTTAAAAGTGTGCCACGAGTATTGTGTGAAACTTGTAACAGTGCCAGTTCTTCTGACTGAAGCAGTAGAGCAGGCATGCTGCATATCGATAGGATAAGGAGATGTCTCAAGTAAACTGGTCCCAGCTTGTTAAGGGTTTGATAAACTAATTGTTACACCTTTAACTTGGCATGGTAGCAAATCAGCAATCAGCGCAGATCTCTGAACAGAAATGTTATATGCTGACAGGGTCTCACTGCTTTCTGCACTAACTGTAGCTTCAGGATCAAGTCCCAAGGAAGCCCGACATACAGTACATTGCAGTGATCCAATCATTAAGTCACCGATGTCTGAACTACTGTGCTCCAGCTCTCCCAGTTCTGGAATGGTCAAAGCTGTCATATCAGTCACAGCTCATAAAAAAGTGTTTCTATCCACAGAGGCTAATTGGACCTCCAGTGACAAGGCTGGGTCCAAAAACAGCCCCAGATTCCGAACCTTCTCCTTAAATGGGACCCCATTCAAGGTAGGCAATATTGGACATGGGAACCACTCACAGACAGTGCCTCCATCTTGCCAAGATTGAAGCTCAGCTTATTTTCTCTCATCCATCTCACCAGTGCTATTTTTCTAGAAAAAGAGGTGCCAAAACTCACCAGGAATGTCTCCCTTGTTCTTTTATAATAGCAATGGTGCCCAGCTGAGAGGTGCCAGAACTCAGTTCCTGTGAGTTTCTGCTGGGGAAAAAAGCCCTGCATATCATCAGGCACTGGTGCAGGGCCACATGGCCTCTACAGATTAAGATGCTATGGAAAAATAGAGCCAAGCATCATTAGCATACTGGTGGCACCTTGCCTCCAAGCTCCTAATGACTGCTCCCAGTGCCTTAATACAGATATTGATATGATGATGATGATGATGATGATGATGAAGATGATTTTATTATTTATGTCCCACCCTTCTAACTGGGTTAGGTTGCCCCAGCCACTCTGGGCAGCTCCCAATAAAATATTAAAAACACAATAAAACCTCAAACATTAAAAAAGTCCATGTATAGGGCTGTCTACTGTTGTCTTCTAAAAGTCATAATGTTCTTTATCTGTTTGACATCAGATGGGATGGTATTCCACAGGGTGTGTGCCACTACTGAGAAGGCCCTCTGCCTGGTTCCCTGTAACTTCACTTCTCACAGTGAAGGAACCACCAGAAGACCCCCAGAGCTAGATCTCAGTGTCTGGGCTGAATGATGGGGGTGGAGATACCCCACTGCGTAACCAGCATGGGGCCAAAAAGCACTCTCCAGTGCTACTTTCTGGACACTATACCAGAAGTAGGATTGGAACGATGGCAACACAGTGCCCCAAATTCCCATTCCCTGGAGCTAATCTAGAAATAAACCATGGTCAATGCTATTAAAAGCTGATGAGCTGGATTGGTTAAAAACATGTAATCACATGACACTAATTCTGCCAATAGTAAAAGGGGATTTGAAGAAAGAGGATAGTGAACAGTTCTCTTTTTTTTACCCAATTACTTATACCGATTTTTATACTTTTCTTTATCAGACCTTCTTAGAACACAAGATTAGAAAATAAGATGAAGTTGCTACCTTGTTCTCATCAACAATAAGAATAGAAATATTGCTAGATTTTCCAAAGAGTTAGCATAGCCAAGAATGTCTCTCTTACACGATTATCCAGTACTAGCTAACCCGGCCACGCCTTGCTGTGGCTGATTTGGTGAAATGCAAAAGTAAGATACAGTATGAAAGAGAAAGTGTATGTTTACTTACACCTTATCTCATTGAAGTTCAGTCTATGTGTTCTCCATTTGCCCCTCCCATTTTTGTCTTCATTTCTACAACTGTTTATTACTACTAGTTTAGTCTATGAGGTTCTTTGTCCTGATTTTGTCAATGGCCTTCTTCGATGTTGTTGACGTGTAGTGGTGGGCTGTATGTTTGTTTTTACAGAAGCACGTTTGTATTTGTGGAAGGTGTGGTATCTGGCCCAAAATGTGAGTAGCGGCGTTGTCGTCCGGCCTCTATCTACAGCCAGTCGAGGTAGCGTTGCAAACCGCGAAAATGGCGATTCCTCCTGGCGTGGTTCTATACCCGCCGGCGGAGCCAGCAGTAGTGTTTGTGGGCGGTCTGTCTTTTGATTGGATGGTGGTAGTGACATCAGGAAAGGAGGAGGAGGGGTCAGAAATAGGTGTGTTGTGCTGTGCTGTTTAATGTCCACTGGAGGGCACTATTTTTTGCACAAAATCACATTTTTACCTGGGAAAGGTGTGGTATTTGTGCAATGTAAGTACATATGATCACTCCCATATGGGCTTGGAGCATTGTGTCCAAATTTGAACGGAATCTATCAAGGGGTTACGGAGAAAGGCGATTGTTAACAAACATTCAACTTGAACGATTTTATATATATATAGATATAGTTGCTAAACATAATAAATTAGATCAACGTAGATTACAAATGTTAACCATGGACATAGTTTACCCCAAAGATTTAGATTTGTGGAGTGTACTAGTTAATAAGTAACTGAAGATGTAACATGTCAAGAGAATAATAGTGATAAATATTGCACAGTATGTCGAAATGGGAATGTTAAAAAATTTACCATGCAACTTTTTCATGCTCCAATTGGATTTTTATTCTTTTCCAGAATGTAGTCTTCATTATCTAAGCAAGGGAAAAATTCTAAAATATTTTCAGTAAGCCACCTCATGTGTTTACACCCCTTCCCTATGTCTAAGCCGCAATAAACTCTGGTACCACCATCATGGGAATGGAGCAGCATAATTCTGGACTCCTAACAAATCAATTTAGAACCTCCACACAAGGATGAACCCTGACTTGGTCAGGTCTCTCCGGAAGGACGGGAGCTCTATATGTTCACATTTTATGCATGCATAAGTCCTTCAAAATAATCTGAATATATGTACATGTCAGATCCCTTCATCCACCCTTTCTATACATGGAAGTGTTCATATGAACGCTCTTAAAAGAAAATTCTTTTTCAAAAGCTGTCAACTCCCCATTTGCTTATAGTGAAATAGTTCCAGCACATAATGTCTCATTGGAAAAAACTGCAATCGAGGCACTTCATCTGTAGGAAGAACTTGATAATAAATTGCTTGCCCATTATTCCATGTTTCCATTAGTTTAATTGGAACTAATTTCTTTGAACTAGATAAATTTCCCATTAGATTATCATCATAAAAAAAATCAATATATAAAAGCCATGCAACAGGGGAGATAGAAGGATTTATTATCTGTACGAACCATCTTCATATGTTTAAGAGACCTACTATAAAGGTAATAATCTATGTAATATTGTATTCATTCCTGAAGACCTCTGTTTATATTCCAAAGGGGATCTGAAGAAATATTGTTCCACATTCTTCCATAGTTATTTTCTTTTCTGAGACACTTAGATGAATAAAATTTGCAACTGGCTAGCAAAGCTGTTTATATTAGGCAGACCCAAGGAGCAATCCTAAACACAAGAAGCTGGCATAAAGCAAGCTGGTGCAAGTTAAATTGGCATAAATGAATAAAATTTGCCAGAGTCGGACACGACTGGACTTGATGGTCAGGGGTCCCTTTACCTTTACCTTTAGCAAAACTATTTATATTAATATTAGGCAGACCCAAGGAGCAATCCTATACAGAAAAAAACTGGCATAAAGCAAGTCGGTGCAAGTTAAGTCGGCATAAATTTACAACAGATCAAACTCTGTTCAGCAGTGGGGCTAATATTAGCTGAGCTGGCCTAAACCTGGGAGAGGGAAAACAACTCTAGTGTTTGCATTACACCACCCTTTTGATTTTCAGCAAGGCATGAACAAAACATCAAGTTCCCCCCATTTTCGCACTCTGTCAGAATTGGTCAAAATTTCCCATTAACTCGTTCACAAATTTGGTGGTTGCCAGTCATCAGAATGTTTGCCATAATATCTTATAAAGGGGTAACATATTTTGATAAAATCATCTGCATCACATGTACTGTTCAAGGCATACCGTACAGTTTTTCAGATCAGGCAATTGCCCATACATTCCATCACCATTGTGTGAGGTGTAGGTGCTCAAATTATTTCCAGTTCTGGAAAGTAAATCATGCTGCCACCAAGAGAAAAGTGATGTTCTTTATATTGTAGATTTAGATGGTCTTCTTTTAAATATTGTCAATCAACCCAGGTTTTTTTTTTTTAATGTTTTGGTAAAAGAAAAAGAAATTTTATTTTTAAGTTAAAGATGTTATTCCCAACAAGGGAAACTGGTTCCACCTAGACATTTCCTTCTTTAGTTCCTCCTCTAGAGGTCCATAGCTAACCACAGAAAAGCTTTAGCAAATTAGCACTTTTCTTTAGTCACAAACATCGGATTGGTGTACTTGTAAAATCAGCGCTCCTAAGATCTCACATTTAGCCATTTTGAACACCAGAACCAGAATCTATTTGCTTAGCTCCATCACTTAAAATCTCCACCTTTCCTTGCTAATGAACCCTAGGCAAAGCTCATCTATGTTAAGGACACTAGTCTCAAATACCCCAGTTCAGCATTAAGGAAATGGGCAGTAGTTTGAGGCTTAAAACAGTCCCACGAGGCCACTGCAGGGATAAACCTGACTATAAATTGACAAGCAACCTTGTTTGCCCTCAAGCTGTCTTTAAAATGATTTGGAAGAGTGGGGGTGGAGAAAGAAGGCTGTTAAATGATTACCGTTTGTTTAAATTCCAGCTGTGATTCTGCGCTATGTGAGCTTCCCCTGCCTGCAGTATCCAGGATAAATCTAAACCCTCTGGCTACATTGTTTTTACAGCAAGTCCTCCATGCTTCCCCAATCCCTAGTACAAACCAATTTATTTTATATTAGATGTACCTGGAGAAATCATTAAACAGGATACTAATAAATAAGCATGCAAAACCAGTTTTTGAATAGATGGTACTTTGGGTGCTTTCATTCATTCTTTAATGTGTGCACCTGCTGTGACACTGTCCCGGCAGCTTGGAGAATGCCAGACTTTTAAGGGCAGCCTGGTTGCATTAAATAAGGGTGAAATAAAATGGCAGCAACTGTATGCAATGGAATGGAGTGACACGAATTCAAAACGGCATGATTTTTGTAAGGAAAAGTAGGTGGCGGTGCATTCCGAATAGGATGAAGGATAAGTCCCATTCAGTCCAGTTCACACCTCCATTCTTCTCTCTACAGTATTGTTGAGATTTAGGCTTTCAGTGATCTTTTCCCCACCACATGCAGCTAGTTCAGGATACGGTTCCCATACCCTTGGAGGGTTAGGTTCATAGCTTGGGGATGCATCTTGATCCATTCCTGTCCAGGAATCCAGAACTACTTTCTATCAACAAGGGCTGGTGGTTGTGTTTCTTTCTTTTTTATTACCTTTAATTGCATTAGTATTTGTTTTGCATGACCTCATGCAAATTTCCTTGGAACTACTTTAAGTGTCGGGCAATAAACTGATGGTGATGATGGTGGTGATAATGCATGTGATATGGGTGGTTTTTAGAAAGATAAACATGGAACTGTAGAGAGGAGAGAATGGGTAGCTCATTTACTCTCCTGCAACAGAATGAATTCTGGAATGGCAGAGCCAATGGCTTGTTTTATAGCTCTTAATCTCTGGAGTGTATCCATGTGCTTTCTAACTGATAACCATTTGCTATGAATGACAATTAATTAGAACACTGTTTATAATAATTCCAGCATCAGGGAAGATTAATTTGCACCACACTGTTCAATATATAGATGATGCCCTACAGTGTGATGGATTTGGAAAGGAACAGACAAACCAAACACAGCATTCTCTTAGCAATAAGAAAATGTGGGATAGGTGAACCAGCCTCTTGAATTCCTTAGAAGTTATGTGAGATCCAAAGCAATATGAGACCACCTGGCCTGTATGCCAGCAGAATGAGATGGTAAACTGCCAAGGTGATGAAATGGACTCTACCACTTCAGACTGCAGGTGGGTGCTCTCCTAAATAAGAAAACGAGAACTGCTGTCAAAGGGCTGGGTTGCCCAGGCAGGTGCATCATGTGACCCATGAGAGCAGCAAAATAACCAGACTGTACAATGGTGATGGGATAAAATCAGGCCAAATCTTTATTGGCAGCAGCAGGCAGGGCAATGCTTGGCATGGCATTGGGTCCCAGGATCAGTTCATCATTCCACAAGCCCCACGTTGATGGAATGGATCCACTGGGTTTGGACTGCCCCAAACCTGTTCCATGGGAGTCGGCCCGTGTTGAACTTTGCCGTGGTTCCAGCCAAGTAAGCAAGGTCTCACTGGGGGACTAAGGTGCAGATTCCAACCAGGCAGATACCCCTACCCAAGCTTGGGAGTGCTGTGGTCAGTGGTATGTTGATCCTGCCCAATGCCATTTCCACCTTCAACGAACAATGTTTTTCCACCTAACAAAGGCAGGCCATAATTTCACTGAGTGAAAGGTGGAGAAAAAAAACCCCATCCAAGTGCCAGTCAGGTTGAGAGAAAAATCCTTTCTGGCCGTGTCAACCAGCAAACCACAATTGCTTAGTGAAGGCTCTAACCCAGATGTCTCCAGATATGGCCCGTGGGACTCAATTATCCGGCCTGCAGTGACCCCCGCTGCCCGCTGCTCGCTGCTGCCGCCCTCTCTTAGCGGCACGGTGCGTCATCGAAAATAGCTTGTGCATATGTGCAACAGTAATTTCCAGTGCACATCCGGGTCTGAGGAGGCCGTGCGCATGCGCACAAGCTATTTCCAGTGCTCTGCCGACCCGGAAGTGTGCTGGGAATAGCGTGTGTGCACGCGTTTGGGCATGCTCTGCCCCGCTCTCCGACCTCCGACCTGCCGCGCGATCGGTGCTGGAGGAACTGGCCTGAGGCCCGGTAAGTTTGCCGACCCCTGCTCTAACCCGAGGGTGGGCAGACGGGAAGCTCTTAAAGCAAAATGGCTGTGAGCTCAAGGGGAATCAGCCTTATATAGGCTTTCCCCTCCCTTCTGAAGCAATTGCTCATAGGACAAATTGCCCAGTACTTTGCTGCAATCAACACGCCACAGCGCTGTTGGGCAAAGGCATCCCATGCTTATTGGGCAGAAAATGAGGAAAATATTTTTTTCTCCCTGATGTGCTAGTGCATGGTTTGAGTGTATGTGTGTGTTGTGTGAGAATATCTAGGCAATGTATTGGATACAGACTACGTTAGTTAGTCACACATTTGTTGCACTGAAATCAATGGGACAAGTTAGTCTGCTTTAAGTCCCATTGATTTCAGTGGGAGTAAAGCATGACTAACGTAGTCTGGATCCGACCTAGGTTCTTTTGTTTATATATTGAGGAACATTAAAAACTGGAGTCCCCCATAATTTAAAGTCTTCCAATGGTCTGAATCAATACCCAGCCTGCTACCTAATTTCTGCTTAATTCTCATGCATCTCATGCCTCTGTAGAGCAGACCTGGAAGGATCAACTGAATTGTCTTTTTCACCCTTTACACCCTTTGCAACCCTATGGTCGAAGTTACTTTCCTATACTCTCATCACATGATGTAGCTGCAAAGTTTAAAAACCGGCAGTCACATGATTGGGGGGGGGGACTCATGTGAGGAAAGGATATGCAAAGAATATTTCTGAAATTTTTGTAAAGATTGTAAACCTGGTACAAGAGAATGGAAGCTGTTAACTAAAGGTTATACAACCTAAAGTTGCATTTAGACATTTATGCACCAAAAATGCCTGGTACAAAAGTACCATATTTTTCCGTGTATAAGACTAGTTTTTTTGTTTTACCAAAAAAATAGGTTTAAAATTGGGGCTCGCCTTATACACGAGTACTGCTGAGGGGTGTTTTCTTAATATGGATTCCCCCAAAATAGGGGGCATCTTATACATGGGGGTGTCTTATACACCGAAAAATACGGTAAGCAGTTGGAAATGCTGCCTTCTTCATTTTGAGTTCTGTGGCCCCTTTGGGAACAGGTCCGATTAATTGTTTTGTCAAATCAGGTCATATATATATATATATATATATATATATATATATATATATATTATATATATATATATATAATCTGATAGAGGCTACAAGATTATTCAAGGTGTGGAGTAAGAGAATAGGGAAACCTTTCTATTCAATAAAGCCGAATGCTGGAAGATTCAAGACAGACTCCCCCCAAAAAATGTATTCAAAAAATGTATTCATCACACAGCACATAGTTAGACTGTGAAGATCACCCCTATAAGATGTTGTGATGACCAATGTGGATGGGCTTTAAAAAGTATTAGACAAATTCTGGCCAAAGGGCTACTGACTAAAATGACTTTGTTCTATCTCCACTGTAAAAGGCAATGTTTCTCCGGATGCCAATTTCTATAAAACACAAATGGGGAGCATGCTGTTACACTCAGGTCCTGTCCCACAGGAATCTGGCAGGCCACTGTGAGCACAGAGCACTAGATTAGACTGACATGATTATATTCCTATATATAAAGGTACACATGCACTCACAAATGCAACTGTGACTGGTATTTCTGAACCCTAAGGAGGACTGAATTAATGTCGTCTTCAACAAATGTTATGTTACAGTGTCTAGATCAATTGCTTTTTAGTCCCACAGGCACAAAGCAAACAAAAGCCTCCGCATATGCTTACCATTACTCTTTATTATCCAAAGTGGGAGGGGGAGAAGAGCAGGGAGCAAAGAGAGAAATATAGCCATGAATTATGGCTTCATATCCTAGAGTGTCTGTTATGTAATACATATTGAATTTCATTTGCATCCTTTATGAATATATTTATTGTGCTGAAAGCTGATTGCCCAAGTTTTCCAAGTCTTTTGAGGCACTTAGTCAGAGCTCTCCAAAGTTTGCAAGCATATTGCTTTTGACAGTCGGGAGAACATTAATTACCCTGTATACATTAAAAATGAGCTTTATGAAAGGTATGCTTTTCCAGTGTACATATTTCAGCAATTGGTGTAATTACTTTGTAATTTACAAAGAAGCATGTGTGGTGACTAATCCAATTTAGCAGGATGCCGCTACATCTGCCCCCCCTCCCATGTCACAAACCCCACATATCATAAAACTTTGACACTTTCGATAGTGAAACCATAACAGCCTGCTGGTTCTCTCAACCAGACTATCACAGACTGTGAAACCTGGCTGCTGCTGCATGATGATTGCTTTTTATCACAGAGGGAAAATAGTTACGCTTTACTACTTCATCTAATATGGAAAATATGCAAATAGCTACCTGAACACTTCTTATATTCAGCCATAATATGTAATTGAAGTACTAGTCTGATTCTCTTCCCTACTCACTCAATCCCTCTATCCGCTGGTATTTTCTACCTGACATTCAAAACGTTGTGGTCACCTGCTCCAGCTCTCCAGCTCTGCTGGTTGTTTATCAGATTCGACAAGTAGTGACCGCGTAATCCCTTTCCTGTAATTCTGCACTGATTTCCTGAAGGTATAAATGTGCAGGCCACTTAAAACATTAGAACTCACAGATGCCTTCATTGATTTGAGGTTGACTGACCTCTAAGTAGGCACCAATGTGAGTGTTCTTTGTTTCTCTTTTGCTTGTCTTTAACATGCTATGCACACGCAACTCTCTATAGTGTTAAGTTCTTTGCACCCATGGCCCATGAAATAATGCTAGATCAATAGAGGGGGGACAACAACATGTGTACACACACATTCAAAATCTTTCTGTGAAATTTAGAGTATTAGGTGACATAAGACCCCACTATTGACACCTAGAAAAAGGATAGCCATGACTCTTGCAACAAAAGCTATGAAGTATGCCCAAAACATTGACTCTATAGAACATTTTTTTCTGCACTGTGTGAAATTCGAGCAAGCCAGGGCTGAACTGGTATTAGCCTTGCTAGTACCTTTCCTGGGAAAATCAGAGGCTTACTATGCCAGGTTCCTACTGGAAGACCGGACAAATGACAGAACATTAGCAGTGGCGAAGTTTCTATCGGTGGTTGCAAGAACCAATGATCCCTATTCCTAAGTCTGAACAAAATGCTTGTGTAACCTGAAGGCGGGCTGTCGAAATTGTGTATTGTTTTGTAATGAATTGTTGGGTCTCTGGACTGTAATAAAGATTTGATTGATTGATTGAAAGCTATGAAGACTAACAGAGCAATCCTAGCCCTAATCATGCAACAGTGGGACTTGACAAAGTGGCTTAGCCAGCAGTGCATCCTGCCTCTTGTAGCAATTGTAATGCCTTGTACTAGATGATATATTATTTTAAACTGTATTTTTACACACATGCTGCGGAACAACTAAAAGAGGCTTGGTGATCACTGGTGGTCCATAGGCTACGTATTGGGAATCCCTATCCACACCAAATAACATTGCATTTATATGTGAATAGAAGTTTTTTTCTCTAGACCAGGTGTATGAATACATTTGATCTATCTCTGTAGGGGGGAAATAAATGAACTTTGGGAATAAGAAAAGGTCCTTCAGAGCATTTCCTTCCAGTGCATTAATGTATTTTCATTCTGAATTTTAATAACTTCCTTCAACATCATTGGGTTCAGCACGAGCACACTTGGGTTTAATATTACACATTGCAACTTGTACCATATTTCCAGGAACTGCATGGTTAAACACCAATTCTCTTGGTTAAAAAAAAAATCCAAATTAAAGCACGTCTCATGTATGACCAGCCTTGAAAAATCAAACTGCAAGTTGCATTAATCTTGGATGTCAGCTCTGTTCAACCTTAAGAAAAGTGACTACCTGAAGGGAAGAAAAAAATGCACAGAGGGTGAGAAAAGACTCGGCCCTATGAAGCCGGCTCACAACCGGTAGCATTGGCACTGAATTAGCAATTTTGTTCTGGCTCTTATTAAATTGCTAGATGCTATTGGCTTCCTATTGCTTATGCATCAAGCCTCCACACATGCAGAGAAGAAGAGAAAATAAAGCTAATGAAAGAGAGTGCCTCTTAGGAAAGATGGATTTGTGTTTTTTTTTTTAATATATGTGCCAATTTCTCACAGATGAATTATTAAAGCAGCCAACAAAAGTTTGAATATACCTGTAATAGTGTGTGATGTTCACAGTCTGTAATGATTTAAAATCAGATCTTTGAATTGTACAATGCACCCAGTTATTTAGAAAGTTTATTTTAAAATTGATTTTATTTTAAAGTATATTATATAGATATGTAAGCTGATCACAGCTAAGAGGGGTAGATTTCCCTCCTCCTGCTCTCCACTAGCAGAAAAAAAGTAATCTAATCAGTGTAAGCCTGCAAAATCCATGATCCACCAAGCCAAACACATTCCACCCATTGTGTACAGCGGCCTCAGCTCATTTTGGAATGGAGGTTGACAATTACCAGCATCTTTGGAGAACATAAAACAATCTAACAGTTCTAAATTGATTCATAGCACTGGCTGCATTGTATCATATTGCTCTTAAACTTTCAGTTAGTTTTTGTCCATGTCCTAAACAGTAATAGTTGGAGAGAGAGAGACAGCGCACAAAGAAAATAAAATGTTCCCAGGCAGAGGTTTTTAAGGCTCCCATTAATGGTACAAAACCCTGGAGGCGCCTAAGCTTGTCTGTTTCAGCTCCACACCAAATTAGCTCATAGCTTTTGGAAATGACTTTCTGTACCCTCTCTTAGATATCTGCCCCACCGACACCCCAAGTTCATACTTCCGCAACCGTTTCAGCTTACGGTGTGATCATAAAATACTTCCACATGTGCTGTGTTTTTTCCATTCAACAACAAGAGGCACAACATTCAATTTGTACTGCACCTGAATATTTCAAGCTAGGCAAATTGGTGTTCCAAACCAGGCAATTACAAAGTTCAGCAAAATCACTCATAGTGGCCAATAGGGGCTCAATATAATAATAATAATAATAATAATAATAATAATAATAATAATAATAATAATATAATTAATAAAACAACTTGTTGCTGATCTGTGACTTCAGTCCCACACAATCGATGGCATATAGGCTGTGTTCAAATTGGTCACATGTGAGTCCAGTACAAATTGTGTGTAATAAGCATGATTTGAGGTGTTGCTAACCAAAAACCAAAAATAAAATTCTGCTCATACATTTGGAAGCCACTCAACTGTGCTTCATACACATTTCTTTTTTGTTGAGTAACTGGAAAAGGTGAGAAATTACTATATCTCAAAAACATTACTTGCTATGACTCTAGCTGCAAATTTCCATTAAGGAATAATAGTATTACTAATGTAAACCACTATTTTTCAACTCTAAAATAGGGAAAGCTATCTATACCCTATTTCCCCCCGAAAAGTGTTTATTTTAGTTTGCATTATGATAGCAAACCACTTTTTTGAGGGGGGAGGAACTACAGCTGTTATAGAAAAAAAAATATCATTTTCGTATCTTCCTTTATTCAAAAATATACTGGTGAGATTAGATTGTGCAAAACCTTTGCTGATGTCCATCACATCAAACAGAACTCAGTTATTTTCAAAGCTGACATATTATTTGCTGCTTTGTTATTAAGATGTATACCCTGCCCCTCAAATGCATTATCAGGGTGGCTTACAATAAAATATTTAAACCACCACAAAATACCTCATACATTAAAATAAACTAAAAGCCGCATCTCTCTAAAAGCAGCATCCAAAGAAAATATATCAAAAACAGCTACAAAGCTGGGGCAGGCGGGCTTCACTTTGTGTGGGCAAGACATCATAATGGGTGTCAGGCTAGCTTCTCTGGGAAGAGCACGCAACCAATGAAAAAGTCCTATAAGAACTTAAGAACGGACTGCTGGATCAGGCCAAAGGTCTATCTAGGCCAGCATCATAGTGGTTAATCTTATGCCGAATGGGAAGCCTGCAAGCAGGGACTCCCAGCACTCTCCCATCAACTGGCATTCAGAGGTTTGCTGCTTCTGGCAGTGGAAGCAGCACACACCCATCATTGCTAGTAGCAGGTGGCCTTATCCTCTCCTCACTAGCCACCTGCCACGGTTCCAGTGGTCAGGGAAACCAGAGAAGGATCTCTTATGTGGCTCGCTACGGATAGGCACTCAAGGTTTGGGGGTGTTACGAAGACCAAGATTAAAAGAAGAGCTGTAAATATTTGACACGATGATGACAAACTGGTCCTCTCAGGTAGGATTGTCAACAGATACAAATGTTGGCTCTCTCTTGTGTTTCCATCATGTCTGGAAAAGAAAAGGAATGTTCTGGTGTTCTCCTGAATGCATGCCAGTTCAGTACAGGCATGAGGCAGGGTCACAAATGCAAGCCCTGTTCTTAATGTCCCTGAGCATGCCAGCTGCTTTTTAGGTCTTTGTTTGATTAGCAGAAAGCTCTAAAGGTGATTTTTGTTTGTTTTTAAAGTGTGTTTGATTGATCGCCTTGAGTAGGAACCCTGGATTATATCTCCCATTGAAAATGCTTTGGAAAACTCACCCACAAAAATAAATAAATTGTGAAGTGCTAAAGAGGATCAGGCCATTCCCATGGACACGTGTGCCCTTGTTCCCATCAGCGTTGATTCAGCACCCGGACAGAGCTAACCTCATTGATACTCTGCAGGTTTTTGTGCAGAAGTGAATGAATGAATTTATTTATTACAGTCGGAGACCAGCTTGTGAAACACAAATGGAACTACAATCCCAAAAGCAAAACAAACATTTAAAACAATATACAACAATGGATTTTAAGTTTAAAAATGTGGTAAGCATATAAACACATAAAAACTTTAAGATAGACTACCATAGAGAAATGACCCAGTGCAGAAGTGTCATATCATACTTGGGAGACCACCTTCCCCTTTCTAAACACATTAGGCCACTGCTTACTTTGGTGCTGCTAACACAGTGGCTTGACTTCACCCCTGGAGGTGCACTCCATTGGCTCTCAAGACAGACAGATGCCAACAATAGATGGATAGATATTGATATTGTTGTTTTCTGATTTGTTTTTAACTACTTTTAGCAGTTTTTTGTGACGTGTGTGGAGGGTGACTGATAAATTATTATTATTATTATTAGTAGTAGTAGTAGTAGGCTACTAACATGAGTTTGGCCAAACTGCGAGAGGCAGTGAAGGATAGGCGTGCCTGGCGTGCTCTGGTCCATAGGGTCACGAAGAGTCGGACACGACTGAACGACTGAACAACAACAACAGCAACAGTAGTAGTAGTAGTAGTAGTAGTAGTAGTAGTATCAGACAGTGGCCCTTCTGTACTCTGGCAATTGGTCTTGGCTCTGAAGCTTTGGCTCCAAGATCAGGCAGTTCAACCAAAGAAGAACCCAACAGCTGATAGCCTTGCTTGGTGCACGATTGTGACGATTAACAGTTGTATCTGCTATAGTGTGGCCAGCAGATCGTCCCCATGGACCCTTGATAGTGTGAGCTGTAGATGAGTGTCTAGGTTCTGGCGATCAATTTCCTTCTTATGAAAATGGCTGCTGCACTGCTTTTTAGCAGCACTGCTTTCTACTTAAGTTCTTTTTCTACCTTAGAAAAAATGAATTTCATGGGAAGACTTTGATCTAATATCTCAGTGGATGCATTTGCATGGCAAACTCTCTGCATAACTTCACAACTGCTGTAGCTTGTCTCAATTCTGTACTTTTGCGCATGTCGATAACTTCTTTTCTTTTCTTTTTTTTTGCCAGAGGAGGTCAGTTCTGGGTTGCTGTAAATTAACAAAATGTGTATTTAGTTTTTGAGTGGATGCTGTTAACACAGATTCTTCGCTCTGTTTTCCTTAAGAATATCCCCCTTCCTGTGAATCCCAAAGTGTTCATTTGCTTAACAGACTATGCAAAATTATTCTGCTGGGGCTCAGACATTATTGTGGATTAGCGTTTTGTGACTTTGCTGGCTTTTGAAGACCTCCATTTTGGGTATTGGATTTGCTTTATTTTATTTGCAGGGTTAAATTGGTTTCATTTAACAGTAATCATTTTCTTTCATCACATTACACAATTAACTTTTTTTATTTGGGACATACAAGTACTTCTCAGACTGAAGGCTGCTTCATACATTACAGGAATGATGGGTTACTCATTGACTTTGAACTCTTGACTCTTCCTAGTAAACATGGGAGTATTTGGAGAGAGGTCACCTATTTGAAAACAAATAATAATCATGTGCCAGTCACAGTTCCCATGAATATTTACCACACTTTCAGATTTTTCTCTCCTGCTACACACATTGTGGGGGAAATACATGGTAGACAAATGCTTATTTATCTTGCTTGTAATGTGTGAAGCAACCCTGAAAAATATGGTAAAAGGGGCAAGATTAGAATGCATACTGATCAAGTCAACCATTTTTCTGGGCAGTACACTTATTTGTAAAAACAGAAAATTTAGAAAACACTGCGGACTAGAAATATTTGCTAGTCACGACAAATTGAAAGTTAAGATATTTTAAGTATAAACCCATATGAGATGGGCTGCCATCTGTCCCAGGTAGGACTTCAAAGAAATATGTGAGAGAATTATTGATTCCTCATAACCTACAGAAACTTCCATTACCTTTCAGCAAGTGTCTGTGTATGTCTTAAGGTCTATGAGATTTTAGAATGAGAAACAAAAATAATGTGAATAAGACATTTTAACCTTGCTCTTGCCTTGAAGGAGGAATCAGATTTAAATGTATTTATAGGGCAATCTTATACAGAAGTGTGAAGTTATGTGAAGCTGGCATAATGTGCACCAAATCCAAACTCTATTCTGGAGAAAAAAACCCCCCAAAAACCCCAAGCCTTTAGATTGGAGCTTTCCAAACTTTTCGTGTTGGTGGCACACTTTTTAGACATGCATCATTTTGCAACACAGCAATTCAATTTTATTAGCAAACCGGAGGTTAAACTAACCCCTTTCCAGCCCCGGGAGAAGCATGGGGAGCGTTCACGAAACACACCTACACACTGCAGCCGACACACCAATGTGTCACGACCCACAGTTTGGAAAGCTCTTCTTTAAATTGTGTTTGAGTTACACTATCCTTTATGCTGGCTTAATTTATGCAGGGTTGTCATGTCATGTGATTATGCTGAATGGGTTTATGATCCAGCCTAAGGTTTCCTTCTCTGGTTCCATTCCTTCTGCACCACTGGAAAATCCCTTTTTCAGGTGATATAACATGATTTCGTTTTACTCTCCGTATAAACAGAACAGCTAATCCCCCCAGAACAGCTAATCCAACCAATCAGATTGTGGTATCGAGCAGGTATTTGCAACAACAGAAGTGCTAACTAATGAAGATATGGATATATTTCCCAAAGGAAAATGCCGTATCTTTTAGCTGACTATTTCCCCTACCCTATTTTTGGGTTAATGTAACTGTAACCCAAATATTGGAAGTGTATAAACACATTGTGCCATTCTCATCAATGTAAATAAAATCAATAAAAATATTTTTTTTTAAGAAACAAATTCTCTTTCGGGGAAAATATTGGTGATATTTCTATGTGAACATGACATACGCTTCTGTATAGTACTGAGCGGGTATTTACCAACAATTACTATACTCCACATACTTTATTTGCTAAGGTCCTAGCAGCAAATGACCACTAAAGAAAATCAGCTTTACAAATATAAATCTATTTTTCAATTTCCCCCCCCCAAAAGTGTTTTGTCTTATATTTAATTATGCTGGCATGCTACTTTTGGATTTATTTATTTTTAAAAACTACACTTGTTAGGGGAGGGGAATATTATTCTCCAGTCTTCCTTTATTCAAAATTATTTTGCCCAATTTGCAGCAGTATTTCATAGCACCAGAAGAAGAAAGGAAAGCAGCCATGGATCGGGGGGGGGGAGGATGTTAGAACTGTTATCTATTTCCTCCACTATGATGTTACAAACAAGAAAACCAAATCGCCAGTGTTGCATGGTTGGAATAACTTCACCCGAGAATAACAACGGCTTATCCTATACCTGTAGATTTTAAAAATCAAATGCAAATGATTTCTTAGAGGAAAATCAATTAAAAAATCAATTCTCTTCTCAGTCTGCTAAAATTGGTTCACTGTTCCTAACGCAGGTGTTTGTTTTGCTGTATGATCATAGATTTAAAGCACAAACATAATGTAGTATTTGGGATATAAAACAACAGTTTGCAAATTCTTTTACATGGGGGAGCTAAATTAAAAATAAAAAATAAAAAATTGTCCAGTAGCACCTTAGAGACCAACTAAGTTTGTTCTGGGTATAAGCTTTCGTGTGCATACACACTTCTTCAGATACACTGGAATAGAAGTCACCAGACCCTTATATATAGTTGACGACTGTTAACGACTGCCTCATTACATACCTTGTCTCATTACATATGCTAAAGCTATTTTTGGTCATTTGCATACTATCCCTTGCTTTTTCCTGTAGGACTAATTGCAGTTGTTGTTGTTGTTTAGACTCTTCGTGACCCCATGGACCAGAGCACACCAGGCACTCCTGTCTTCCACTGCCTCCTGCAGTTTGGTCAAACTCATGTTAGTAGCTTCAAGAACACTGTCCAACCATCTTGTCCTCTGTTTTCCCCTTCTCCTTGTGCCCTCAATCTTTCCCAACATTAGGGTCTTTTCCAGAGAGTCTTCTCTTCTCATGAGGTGGCCAAAGTATTGGAGCCTCAGTCGTCAACAGGTTTACCATACCCATTGAGTCAATCACCCATCTCCTACTACCCTTCTTAGAAAAACCCCACCCCACCCTCCCACTATATATAAGGGTCTGGTGACTTCTGTTTCAGTGTATCTGAAGAAGTGTGAATGCACACAAAAGCTTATACCAAGAACTTAGTTGGTCTCTAAAGTGCTACTGGACATTTTTTTTTATTTTTTTAAATTATTTTGATGGGGGACCTAAAGTCATTTCTTTTCTTTGAGAGTGAGACACGCAAGTTAATCCAGACCTTATGGCTCAGATGTCACACACTCACTTATAACCTTCTTAATATATACATGAGGTCATCTGGAATTCAGTCACCAATGTGTAGATGATGCAGTGAATCTTTGAATCAGTGTTTGGGGTATGTGATTAGCTGAATGTGAGCTAACAAACAGACAAGATGGAAGTGCTGTTGTTGAGTAGAAAAGCTGATCTGGCATCAGTGATGTAGGGGCAAGCATATGTATGGCAACATCTGCCAGGTTGAGCAGCTTAGGATGTGGCTGATTCCTGGCTCAGCCAAGCTCAGATTGCATTAATTCCCCAACCCTGGTTCAGCTGAAGATATGCTGATGCCAGCTCATGTCAGGTTCATCCACCTGAAATGAAATTCCTTGAGCCAAAGCTACTGTAATTCACACAAAAGGGTTGCTTCAGGAGCACAGTGGAGCCAGGACAGGAGGAGGATTTAGGCTGGATTCCAAACCTGTTCACCTCTGTCACATGACTAAGCAACCCATAACAATTATTTTAAAGGTTTGTTTTCCCTCTGCCCACAGGTGTTGGGTTGGTGGAGGTTTGTTGATCATCTGAATGTAGCCTTAAAAACCAAATAGGGATATCAGTATACAAAGTATGAGAAAGCACCCCCCTACACACATAGGAACATAGGAAATTGCTTTGTACTGAGTCAAACAATGGTCTATCAGGCTCAGTATTATCCACACAGACTGGAAGCATTTTTCTAGGGTTTTAGACAAGGGGACATTCACAGCCCAACCTGGAGATACCAAGAAGTGAACCTGGGAACCTTCTTTGTGCAAAGCAGATTCTCTGCCTCTAAGCTACATCCCATTCCCATCATACTAGGCTTTATGCATGTCCATTTCACGGTATTGTATTGCTTGATAAGTGAACATTTGGTGACTCTCTCACCTGAATGAGATAGATCTGTTTTCATTGAAAGAGAACTGTGTTTGGAGCAGAGACCTTGTTAATGTGAAAACGGTGATAAATCTGTGAAGCCTGATTCATATCCCCAAATCATGCAATGAGCATTCATCAAGTGTCTGTGAACTCACTTTTAGAAAAGGCCACAATGAATCAAGGTCCTAACTTTTTTAAAAATACATTGAAATGTTTTTTTTTCCTTTCTGGCATAATACAAGATGCGGGTTCTGGAGTGTTTTCTTTCCCTTCCAGTGTAATATCTGATCCCATTGTTACACTCTTTCGGGAAGGGAAAAAACGTATTCTTTACATGGCGTTTTTCCAGCTAAGTAGTGTTATCAGCTGTCACAGGAGAACTGCAGTCTTCTGATTTGGGGTCTTGGCAGGGAAAAAAAGTGTTTCATCTAGCAGTTATTAAATTAACTTTAACAAAATAGGATCACATCACTGATGGAAAGGTTGAACGGGAGTGTCATCCTCTTTCTTAAAATAAAGTTCAAGTGTTAATGTCTTCTTCTCAGGAGTGTCTAACATATGAGGCCAAATCAGACAAACGGCAAAGGAAGATTATATAGACATAGAGAAAGGGGCAGTGAAGGGAAATTGAGATTTGCAAAGAGAAGGTGTGGGGATGGGTGCTAAATCTGAAACCAGCACTGTGAATGAGAACATGTGGTGTCAAGAGGATTGATTTTTGGACCCTGACCAAGCATCAAAACCTACTTTAGACATGCATGCACCAAATGACTTAGAAAAGTCTCTGTTTCAATCCATAAATGGAAATATGGCCAGTCTCCTTAACATGGCTGTTCTGAGGTGCTTTCTCACATTTAACTTGAAAATATTTTGTTGCATATATTAACTTGATTAATAATGAGACTTTTAAAAGAACAGCAGCACAAACCTTTGAGGGAATGAACTGCACCTCTTGGACTGCTCTGAGAATTGTAGTTTAGTTGGGTGTTCAGACCCAGAGACCTCCCCCCTAAATAAAGACACATATGACTCAAATTTTAGTTTTGGTTTTTGGCAGAACTTTGGCCACAACTTTATTGATTACAGAAAAGTGAGTGGTTGCATAGGCTCTGGTTTGACTAGCTCCCTACACCCTTGCAGGTAGCGCTGACCCAGAGCTCTATCATAGGTCAGCCAAGGGTGAACACCTGAGATAGGTGAAAAGCATGGGAACAGGCTCTGTTCACCCCCCAGATGCTCCCCTGGACTCAGGCATGGGCACAACCCCCTTTCGGGGGTTGACCAAACCATTGAGTCCCTGGATTCCTTTAATGGAATACCCTTCACATAGGGATGGTTAGAGCGTTCTGCCACCCCTATCACCTGAACCAGAGCCTATCCGCAACCTTACAAGTTGTGATGAATTGCTAAATGGCAGTCGAAACCCAAATGGCCACAGCCAATCAGCCAAGTGGGGAAAATTCCTGCTGTGCCCCTGTCCCAACGACAGATGACACACGATGGAATAGCAAGGTCAATTGCAAAATGCCCTAAAAATAGGGAGAGGTGGGCAGGTGTTCTGACGCACAAGCCGAAAGAGGAAGCTCTGACACACGTGCATTGGCTTATATAGGTCCCTCAATTGTTTTTCACTGCACCCATTGGCCAGATTACACCCAGCAACGAGGGACCTACCAATCGGGTGTTGTGGCTATCCAATAAACCCACCCACAACCAGGAGGTCAGTCTCCTGGTCTCACCGCAACACATGCCCTCTTTTAGGGAAGACATGATTTACCCGCCATAACTTTTGCACTTTCAGAATGTTCCAACATGGCTCTTGGTTCATATCAAAATGTGTATTATATTTGGGAATGCTTGTTTTGGAAGAGAAATGCATCTAAAATAGCTTTTTAAAATATGCATTTAAATGTCAACATTTGTGGTGATGCATCAGTATAAGGCAGTCACATGGTATACTTTGGGGCATCACTGAAATGCTTAAATACCAAGCCAGCTCCCTGCCTGCATATTCCTGCCCCAGAGTTCTTCCTTTTGGTTGCACAAAGTGTGGCAGACTGCTGGGGACTGATTTTAAGGACATATAAATTTGTATATAGCAAAGGTTGACTGGCGATATGGATATGATTTGTCCTCTTGAAGAAGATAGGTCAATCTGTATGTTTGCTCAGCCTTTTCCCTATGAGTCCCTTCCTTGGTCCACAATATTGTTTTTTTCATTATTTATACACCTGCTTTCATCATTTACTGCTCTTTCTTTCATTGCCTCGACTGGAGTGTGGGTGGTGAGAAGCAGTTTAATAGACTGGTGGCAAAAATGATTACAAGAGCTCTAATTGGCAATATATAATCCCACTTTTGTTGTACCAATACAGTATGTTGCAATTATAATCTCTCCTCTACAGGGAGGAGAAAATACCATTAGTCGAAGCAAATGTAATAGAGTCGATAATGATGTATTGCATTATACAGAGTACAGTGGCCAAAGTATGCTTGGATAAAGTCACTATAATAAGGTATAGTGTAATAATAAAGCATAATGTAGGGTGTGAATGGTAGAAATATGGTAGAAATAAAGCATCATACTTCTGTGGTGGTGTTCAGAGAGATATTTGGTGAATTGCTTGACCTTTCCCTGTCTATGTTTGCCATCTGGTAGAGCCAATATATCACTCTCATAATTTACAAGAGCTTCATGATGTCAGCAAATCACTTTGACAACATTAGATACAAGCTGGTGAGAGAATGGCATTTCTGTCCTGTGACAAAAATTGTAAATCTTCCAAATTCCTCTTCTGGGATGCACAGTGCACATTACATACACAAACGGCACAGCAAATCATTGTCCTCTATTATCAATAGGCAGTTTGAACTGTCCTGGTCCCCATGAGGCTTTGTGCAGTTTGTAAAGAAAGTATTCATGAAAAATATATCTTTATTGGGTGAACTGGTTCTCAAGGTCCAGGCCGTGGGGGGAGAGGATCTTACTATATACCCAAAGGTGCTGGTTCTGAATTCTACAACCCTAGGTCATTTAGCGTAAAAGGCTTGCGGCAGAAACATGGCAGAGAATCAGAGAAAGTGTGGATAATCTGTTGCCTTCCAGTTATTGCTGGACTCCAACTCCCATCAGCCCCCAGTCACCAGGGAAGGTGAGGGTTGTCATTAGGGATGTGCCTAAATCTGATCGGGCATTCATTCACAATTTCAGTTGGTGATTTCTGTTCCTCTGTTTTACACAAGTCTGTTTTTGTTTCTTCACTCACTTACTTCTGAAATACGCTTCTTTTCATATTTCTCAGTGTCAAGTAGATGTGCATACCTCAGCCATCAACAGATATTTACAAATCGATTACTATCTCAGCATGTTCCCTTTCAAAGTGAATTTCCACATGGGTAGCCCTCTTAGTCTTTTGTAGTAAAAAAGAAAGAAAAGGGAAAGGGAAAGCCTTGTGGCTTTGTAACAAACAAACAAAAATTAATGGTGTGATTAGTGGACTATCACAATGTCATCTATTGCTGCAGTTTTAACCATGCAATTTAGTGGGGCTTATCACTAGGTAAGAAAGGTTATAATTATATCCTATCTCACTAGCTTAACCAGATAAGATTGCTCACATGACCACATATAAGTTCTTTATTATTACAAAATGTTTCCCCCCCATAAATGTGTATTTTATACAGAAAATGATCATGTGTACAAGACACTCAAGCTAAGTTATGTTTTAAATGTTTGTAGTAAACATGGGCTTGTGTTTGACAGCTTGAGATCCTTTCTGTGTCAATTTATTATCGTCATGGGGAATAATTAGTATGTTCCACTGTTTTTTAAATTCGTTTGTGATTTCACGGGTAGTGGGGCAAGGACACGGGACAAATAAAAATAATACAATGATTGAGGGGTTGGGTAGGTGGTTATATATGAGCAGTCAAATCCAGATGGTTCTCCCTCACTTTGACCATCAACAAAGGGCTTTAACTGATTAAGTATACAGGTTGTGAAAGAAAATACATATCTCCATGCAAATGCAAAATCCCAATAATGAATGATGCATTTCATTGGTTTTTAATAGTCATAGTAGATTAAGGGTGCAATTCTAACATCACTTACCTGGAGGTAAGTCCTGTTGAAGTTAATAGGGCTTACGTCTGAGTAGACATGGTGCGGACTGCAGCTTTTGTGCAGATAGGCTGCCTCTAGTAATGAACTACTTATATACATATAATATTAACAAATAACACTTCAGGAAAAAGAACAGCAATGAGGCACTTGTCAGGACTGTGGCAATTACACATTGATGAGTATGCAAATAATGTACATTGCAAACGAATTTACATATCTATTTTTTATATAATGTGTACTGTGTGTGTGTGTGTGTGTGTGTGTGTGTGTAATGTTATATTACTGTTGAGAATTGAGGCAAAAAGCATTCATAGGAAGAGTCCATTCTGTGATGTGGGATGAAGGTATGGGTGGAAATAAATTTGCTTGAAAGTTGGTTTTCAGTAGACTACTTCAACATTTTTAGTTATAGTCGGACAACATTGAGAGGTCTCCAGTTTCTGCATCCCTGCTCTGGAGTCTGGCCATTGGGAGCCACTGGCATATACAACATGCCAACTTACATGCCAACATGTAATGGAATAAATCCTGTATGATACCACACTTGTCAGGTATTTCTCTCTCTCTCTCTCTCTCTCTGAACTAGATATCTGATTGTAAATAAAGCAACAAACCCTCTAAGAAGTTTACAAGGTGGCTCACAATGACACATAAACTAATAATATATTAATGATTGATATATAAATAATAGTTTACAAAATATAAATGAAGGAAATTTTATACTAATGTTATACAGGGTGATTCATAATGAAGTATAATGTATACTTCATTATGAATCACCCTGTATAGTTAAACATTATAGTTTATAACGAGAAAACAGTGACAATGAAATTAAAAAAATGCGCTGCAACGGCATGGAAAAATGGCCCAGCATTACAAAAATGTTGCAAACTATTACAAAAAAGAAGAAGTGTTCATTGTGCGTCAAGGCCCCGACGCACCCCCAATAAATAACAACACATTGACACAGAATTTTAGTTTAAGGTTAATGGGCAAAATTTAGGCCACAACTTTATTGATTACAGAAATTAGTATTGGCTTAGGCATTGGCAAATCTATATCTGATTCCTGCCCGCCTTGCAGGGAGTCTGGAAGGGTAAACCACCAAAAGAGGGAGCTCTGTCGATGGCAAGCAGCTGAAGCTCACCCTGGGGCTCCCGTTGGGTCCTGGCATGGCCCTAGCCCCTCAAGTGGACTTCAGACGAGATCCAGAACCACGGATTCCTTTAACGGAATACCCTTCTTTTTGGAGGGGCAGGTGATGGCCTCCCCTCCCCTCCCCCACATATCACTAAGCCAATGCCAAACCACCACATGAGCCCCTCGCTCGCCGCCAATACCCTCACACCCGCAACCAATCCTTCGAACCTTTAATAATCTCGGCCATCCACACATTATTTCTGCCATTGGAAATATGCACACTGTCAGCCCAAAACAGGGCTCCATTACTGAAGGTAATGCCCGGGTGGTGGATTACTCCGCCACCTAGCGCCAGCACTTTATTCGCCACATCACGATTGACACGTTTCCTGGTTTTGTTGGTGGCAGCTGGGCACGCACTATTGTGCCAAACCCGCTGTACCAGGAGCTGCGACCAAAAACCAAGTCCTTCTTAATGCAAGTCCACAAGTCCACACCCTTCAACAATGGCAAATCATTTTCACCCAGCTGTATGATCAATGCAGACCACACGAGCCTTCACAAGCACCAGCTCCTTCCAGCGCATCCTGCGCCTGGACACCCAGGAAACCTTAACTTGATCAGATAAGCCGAGTTGGTGCCCCAAGCCAGACTTATCCGCCACCCCTCCCACGGATGGGGGAAGGAGCGCCTTGGGCCCATGCACAATGCAGACCCTCAATTAAGAGGATCCAATTTCCCCTATGCTATGCTCCCTCATCCAAAGGAAACCAAATCTGGGTAAGACTGACCCTGGAGTTTTTCAGCGCTCAGAGTAAAGTGGGAAGCCTTCAACAATAGCATAGATCAAAGCTTCGCAAACTCCATCCAGATTGGTAGAGGGTGGAATGGTTCTGTTTTGTGACAGATTAGTCGTTCACAACATTCCGAACTTTATTTTATTTGTTTACTTGGTGGATGGGAAACAGGGCGATGGTGAGATTTATAATGTCATCCGGCAGCGCTGCCTCCATTTCCCTCTCATCTGTATTCTTCACAGATCCTATAAACATGGGCTGTCAGCCAACCCATCCTGTCAGAATTTCACGTTCCCTCCTCCCCACCACAGTCCTGTCTTTTGCTTATGCTCCCCCCGCCTCCTCGGGAATTGTACATGCTGCAACCTCAGTATGCTTCTCATCATCGCATCTCGTTCATCACTGTGACACCAAACACTGCACAAGTTCTTAGAGGGGGAAAAAAAAAAGGTCAGGGATATGAAAGGGAAAAGAGAAATAAACAACTTCTCCCCAGAAGCAGCTGTGCTACAAGAAACTGTGGGAGGTAAGATTGGAGCCAATTTCTTTGCCAGCAGCTGCGTTGAGCATAAAGTACTTGATGGGCAAGTCCTAAGCATTTCGAGTTAGAGGGCTGTGTAGGGGTAAAACATTGCCGTTTCTAGATCTCTTTCCTAGAATAACAGATTAACCGAGGGGCTGACAAAGAGTAGATAGGTAAGGGGAGAGGAGCCTCACAAGGAAAAGGATGAAAGCCTGTATTTGCAAAGAGCTTGATACATTCAACAGAAGTATTATGGAATGTTGCTGTTTTTTTGTTATCTAAATAGAAGTGCTGAGTGTTCAAGAAGGAATGTGCTCATGAATTGCATGTGCTCCTTATTTACCAGGGACAGTCTTGATTTGCTGGTGCTTTCTCCTAGAGATGCTTCAGTGATCTGGTGTGGGTGAATTTCCAGATTTGTACCTGTCAAACTAACGTGTAGAAGAGACCTTAGCTGCCTGCTGGATTTTGCAGTTTTCCAAATGTCACAGGGTTGTGCTCAACAGGATAAATATCTCAATTTAACTGGGTCTTTTAAGAGGAGGTGCACCATGAAATGTGTGTTTTCTTAATATGTATCACAGATTAATGCAGAAATGCAATATGATTATGCAAAAGTGATATGGACTGGAAGTATATTTACCTATCATTACTTTCCCCTGGTAAAACAGTTTTCTTATTTTGTCCATATTTTGCTGGGGGCATATTTTTCAACTACTGTTAGAACACATGCTTTAGAGGTCTTCAGATGCCAGCCCTCTTCTCCAGGTCTCTAGAATTTGCATCTGAAAGACCATCACCTTTCCTACAGACCCTCTCAGGTATTAAGAGGGACCTTAATTCTAGTTCCACTGCCCTTACAAGTTTTGGGTGGCAGTGGTCCAGAAGAGGGCATTAGAAATCCCTCCCCACAAAGGTGTATCTGGCACCTTTGTTATATAGCTTACATCATATGCTGAAGATGCATCTCTTTATCCTGACCTTTAGCACCTGCTATATCTCTCTCTATAGTTCTTTATGACCACACTATTCTTCTGATTGTAAATTGTTTTAACTGATTTTAATATTGCATTTCCATTTAGTTGAAACCCACCTTGGGACCTTATGGTGAAGGATGGGTAAGAAATCTAATTAATAATAATAATACAATTCAGAGAGTGAGATATCCCTAGAGGTAAATGCATTCACAGAGGCAGAGAGTGTCCGTGCACTTTTGCCTTCCACCACCTATTGAGATAATAGATATTGTTTAAATCACAATCACAATGTATTAACTGCAGCTGCACATGTCTGAATTGGAACTATTATATCTGTAAAGGCATCAGGTCCATCAGGAGATTTTTAAAAAATGAAACTCTTATTTGCTAACACATTCTACATCAGCAGTTAGTGCAGGGCAGTCTTTCTGTCACAGAAGAGATGACGTAACTACAACACTAAAGTAGTCAGAACAAAAACTAATGCAATGTGCTGAAGAGATGTGATCTCTTAGTGAGTGGTGCTACAAGTATAAAAAGATGGTCCTTGTTTTTATGTAAGATGTTTGAGAGTATGGTGATGTCAGAGAGCAAGGAGGACTGTTAACTTGGAAGAAGAACCACTTGTGTTTGGCTTGCATATTCTCTGTATTTTTGAACAGGAATTCCACACTAGGGGAAAGATTTGTCTGCACCTCTTTCATATAATTGAACAGTTGGCAGGTGATGAGTTGTGGGGAATTTCAAAGAAGCCCAGCAGAGAGAATAGGGTAGGCATTCTCCCCACAGAGTTGCCCAGTTTAACTTATGCCTGTTTTATAGCATAATTAACCTAATGGTTATTCTGGCTCTGGCTGTTCAATTGCAATTGTATGAGAAGCACATCGGTGGGGTGATAGGGATGAGAAGAACTCATAATTGGCAATGAATTTATTTTGGCATGGACAAATATAACAACAATTATGATCACAACTTCAAAGGATAGCTCAGTCGGTAGACCATGAGACTCTTAATTTTTTTCCACCTTGGGCAAAAGATTCCTGCATTGCAGGGGATTAAGATGACCCTCATGGACCTTTCCAACACTACATATTTTATGCATCAATTTTGGTGAAAATTTCAATGGGGACAGATTTTAGAAGAAAAACTGCTGGAGGGGAAAGAGCTAGTATGGCTGAGTGAAAATGACCTCCAAAATTTCAACTAAGGCAATGCACAAGCAGAATGTAACTTTTCCTCCCTGTCTTCTCTCCATATACTCCTGATGCCACCCTCCAATCTCCTTTGGGTAATTGGAGATCCCCCCCCCTCAAAAAAATGGTGGGAGCAGGAACATGAAGTTGTCATTCTTCCTGTGCAATGACTCAGTTGAATACAACCCTATGTTGGTGGCAAACTTGGCACTGGCATTTTTCCAAAGAAAGCTTTCCCAAAACTGTCAGAAAATGCTTTTCTGAGAATTTTCAGCTTCTCTTAATGTTGAATGAAACTCCATTGTTAGTTTATGTTGGTGGATGAAGGAAACAGTGGGCCAAGAGAGGAGGACAATAAGGAACTTGTTGCTTCTATCAACAATATAAAATAATGTTCAACAGAATTAAAAATGGATCCACAGTTCCACCCAGAATTCATGGGTGGTGAAACTGGGGAGGGCATTTTGCTAAATATTCTCCAGGGAGAATATAGTGTTTTATTGCTACAAATATCATTGCTTTTATATTTCTGAATATATATATATATTTAGACACACACACTTACTATGTTTTGTACTTCATTTTCTGATGTAGATCACCCAATGACTATTTTGATGAAGGGTGGCATAGAAATATCTTAATAAATACAATTGTTTTTGTTGAGCAGTTCAGAAAGAGGTCAAAATGGGAAACTTTCAAAAGATTGCCTGAATTTTTAAATTTATTTTAATTTAGTTTTTAGAAATTTTGTCTTAGTCATATGCTTTCCCCTTCCTTCAGGATTTCGTTTTAGATTGTAGCCTTTGCGGCTGCAGTTTGCAAAAGAAGAGAAATGTCAGGAACATGATGTGCAGTTTGGCAGTTACTTTTAAAGTCTTTGCAGTATCCTAGTCTATAATTATGCATCATCTGACAAGCAGCTTTGATTGTGTCAATATACTATCTGCATTTTTTATCCACATATGCTTAATAAGAACAGTCTAGAGAAAGTCTAGAGACAGTTCTTTATAGAAGGAGAATGATCAGGGATGTAACCATTTGAATTCAGAAAGGCTTTTATTGGGGCTTTAGTTTCCGGGTGAGTGTTTGTTTGTCTTTAGAGAAAACCAAAACAAGAGCATCTATTCCCTGCCCAGTAACCTGTAGATCATACTGACCCAAAGAACAGCAGTAGCAGTTCATTTTTGTGATAAATGTGAGAGTGTAGCCATAGTGGAGTCTCTCTTCTTCTTTGGACTGCTGCCCGGAGCAGCCATAAATCGTCTTAACGAGCCCTGGCTCCGCAATGGTGTCCAGCCACGCTTCCGTTGGGCAGGCTCTCTCACTCACTCAGCAGAATCGCGCAGCGCCTTGTGTTGGCAATTTTAGGTCTGCTTCACTGTGTCTGGAATAACTGAGGTCCAGACAGTTGCTTCTAAACTACATATTTATTGACTCACAAACAAAAGAAAACCTGAGGAGTCAAGCTCCATAGCTACGATACACACTCTAGCACACTACAGCATACACTACTCGGGAAGGCGGAAAGTGAAACCAACTTCGCCTTCTCTCAGACAAATGATAGTTGCCTGGATACCTTGGCAGAGTTCCCAGAATCAGAACGATGGTGTTAACTGCTTGCTGTCCAGGAAACACAACACCCCCTCTCGTTCGCAATTCTGGGTATACATATATACATCTCAACCCATGTTCAACCCCTCACAGAAACCTTCATGTTTCTGGAAACTTAGGGGTTTGGTGAAACCGTCTGCGAGATTCTTTTCACTAGGACAATATTTCAGCCTGACCACATTTGTCCTAACACTCTCATGCACATTTTTGAACCGAATATCCAAATGTTTTGTTCGTGCATTGAATTGACCGGATTCCACCAATTTCAGGCATGGTTGGTTATCCTCCCATATGGTGATGGGCAGGTAACACTTCTCACACACATCCTCGACTAGGCACTTGTAGAATTCAAGCTCACGACACAGTTCTGACAGAGCACTGAATTCTGCCTCAGTCGATGACAGTGCAATCAGACTTTGCTTTTTGGACCTCCAGCCAATTACAGAATCTCCGAACATTATGACCATCCCAGATATTGACTTTCTGTCTGAGTCGCTAGCCCAATCAGCGTCAGCCCAACATTGAAGCTGTTCATTGCCCTGGGCTGTCAGTGTGAGGCTAAACTCTCTGGTTTCTTGCAGATACTTAAGAACTCTCTTAATCCCGTTCCAGGCCATCACACTGGGCTTGGCTGCTTCTCGACTCAGCAGATTGACTGCAAATGCAATATCGGGTCTACTCCATTGAGACAAATAGAGCAGGCTGCCCAAAGCAGATTGATACACCTCCTTGTGCTCAAACTCTTTCTTTTCATCAGACTGATTGTCTTTAACAAAGCATGTCTCCATTGGTGTTCTTACACCCTTACAGTCTGCCATGTTGAATTTCTTGAGCAACTGATCAATCTTTGAGCTCTGGTTAAGTACAAAACTGCCATCTTGGTCTCTGTGAATGTGAACCCCTAGATACATGCTCACAGGACCCAACTCCTTGAGTTTGAAGTGCTGCCTCAGCTTACTTGCAAACTCCTGCACCTGTTTGTTTGTACTAGCAACAAGGACAATGTCGTCGACAAAAATTAATGCCAATTCTTGTTGCTGACCTGAACCCTTTAGGTACAAACAACTGTCTGCACGACTCTTCCTGAAGCCTAGCTTCTCCAGAGCCTGGTTGAGACAAATATTCCAGTTTCTGGCTGATTGTCTCAAGCCATAAATGGAACGGTGTAGTCTCCAAACCAAATTTGGACTATCGCCTTCAAACCCTGGAGGAGGTAGCATGTAAATTTCCTCCTGCAGCGGTGAGTTCAGGTAGGCGACGTCGATGTCGAAATGTGCAACCTCAGCACCTCTCTGTGCTGCTACCGCTAGCAGTAATCTCATGGTCTCACTGCGGGATGTGGGTGCATAAACTTGTGAGTAATGCACTCCTGGTCTCTGGCTGAACCCTCTGGCCACCAATCTCGCTTTGTATTGTGGCTCTCCACTTGCAGTGGGTTTCAACCTATAGACCCAGCGACAACTCACAGCTTGCTGGTCAGCTGGCAGAGTTGTAAGTGTGAACACTCCAAGCGATTTCATGGCGTTAAGCTCTTTCTCCATCGCTTGTTGCCACTTGCTGGACTCTGCTTGAGGTAACTTCCGCACCTCGGCGAAGCTCTCCGGTTCGCACAGAGCAACATGGGCCCAAACCGTGGTGGCTTTGAACCTGTCAGGAGGTTTGCCTTTCGTGGTGCGCTTGGAACGCCATGGCACCACTGGAGACTCCCCCTCTGACCCAGACGTGCCGGACTCAGTCTGTGAGTCCCTGGCATCTGGAGAACCGCCAAGCGATTTGCTGCGCTTGCTGTGCCCTCCTGGACTGAACTTGCCTGAAGGTGAGCGTGGAGACCTACTGCGCTTCTGTCTCCTAGCTCTTGTCTCCCCTGGAGACGTTGGTGCGCTGCTGGGTTCAGACTTCGCCTGACTCTTAGGGATTGCCCCCTCTGGCACTGCACCCTGGTCGTGTTTGGGATCATGGCCCGAAACACCAGCAGGTTGACCACCATCAGCACCACCAGTGGGTGTGTCTGACTGATCCTGGTAGTCAAGACCGCTGAACAAGTCTGTGAGCACTTCAGGATTGCCATGAATCCTCTTCCAGCCATCTTGCTCACAAAACTCTGCGCTGCGGCTGATCACCACCCGAGAACGATTTCCACTCGGATGAGCAAATCTCCAGGCTTTCGACCCTGTGTCATAGCCGCAGAAAATCAGTTTCTGTGACCTCGGGCTGCCCTTCCTACGTAACTGCCGGGGTATCAGGACCCAGGCCTCTGCCCCGAAGGTACGGAAATAGTGCACCTTGGGCTTCTTTCCGTAGAGAAGAAAATAGGGCGTGGTCCCTACCACAGAGTTGTATGTCCTGTTCAAAGTGTGACATACAGTTTTCCATGCTTCGGCCCAGAAGAATTTTGGCAGACCCGAATCAAACAAAATAGCATCAACTGCCTCCTGCATGGTTCTGTTCCTGCGCTCTGCAACCCCGTTCTCCTGGGGAGCGTAAGGAGAGGTTTTTCTATGCTTAATGCCTTTGGCACGAAAGAAATCCTGCAACTTTGCACAAGTAAACTCAGTGCCTCGATCGGTCTGAAAAGATTTCACTTTGGTGCCAAATTTCACCTCTACTGCCTCCACCCATTCCTTAATCTCTTTCGCCGCTTGCCCCTTGTCCCTGAGCGGGAAAATCCAGCCGGCGCGAGAATAATCGTCGATCAGACATAGTACAAAGCGGGCATGGCCTATGCTGGGAACCTGCATTGGTCCACACAGATCGGCGTGAATCAGCTCAAACGCCTGGTTGGCCACCCTGTCTGACCTTGGGTAACTGCAAGAATGCACCTTCGATCTCTTGCAAGCTCGGCAGTCTAGGAATTTAGTGCACTCCTTCATTTTACAACCCTCAGTGCACTCTACCTGCTTGCGCACGTACCCCCAATTGGCGTGCGAAAACCTGCGATGCCACAAGTGTAAACATTGATCGTGGGTGGGTTTGTTGGCACAATGCGCGTGTGCCGTCTCAAAACTGTTTTTACCTGTTTCAGCACCCTGCGCCCTCGCTGCGGCGCTGTTGTCAGTTTCCAGTATGTACACCCCATCATGGCCTCTCACCTGGACCAACTGCTTTCCACCTTTGGAGATGGTGCATACCTGGTTACCAAAACTGACCATGTAACCTGCAAGGTCTAAAGCTGAAACAGAAAGTAAGCCATACTTCATGCCATCTAAAACAAACACATCAATGTCATCATTCAGACAAGGCATATAAAAAACACCAGCTTTGGTGACAGATTTAGTGGTTGCATCTGCCAAAGTGACTGTGGTAGCATCTTGGATTGACCTGCAGTTCCGCAACTGACTGCCAGGTGGCGCTAGATGCCTACTGGCACCACTGTCCACAATCCAACGTAGCTTGGGGCTGGCAACAGTCTTTCCAACGAAAGCGTATGCAGCTGCTTTATCTTCTCTGCCTTCTCTGGACGATGCTTTCCTTCCACGACGTGGTCTCCCTTTCCTCTGGCGGTTGCCATGGAAACCAGCTTTGAAGTTTTCTTGGCTGCAGTCCCGGATTAGATGCTTATTTGACCCACAGCCAAAACATTTCTTCACTGCAAGAGCTTTAACAGAGCTCTCAGCAGCCTCTGCACCCCCACTCCTGGGCAAAGAGCAACCCCCCTTAACAGCTTTTCCTTTCTCTCTTTCTCTCCTATCCTGTTCATCCTGCAGCCTCCCCGATACATAATCAATGCTCAGTTGTGCTGCTGGCAAGGCTTCCAGAGTGAGAGAAAGCGTCTCAAAACTGGGGTCTAACGAACTAAGCAATATGTAAACTTTCTGTTCCTCCGTAAATGGAACCTGCAGCTGTCTCAAACGGTTGAAGATTGCCAACATCTTGTTGGTGTGCTCACGCACACAGCCTCCAGGTTGCAAACGTTGCTCAAACAGCTGCCTGGTGGTGTGAATGCGTGCACCCGCTGTATCTCTCTGGAACACACGTTGGAGAGCCCCCCAAATCTCGTGGGCGTTGGTGGCAGCGTCTATGTGCACCATCTGCTCTTCCTCAATGCCCATGACTAAGTGAGCAGTAGCTCTCTCGTCTTTCTTCTTGGCCTCAGCTGCTTCAGCAGCAGGGTCTTGCACTGGTGGGGCCTCAGTACAAGTCCACAGATCTTTAGCAGTTAAGAGGACCTTCATTTTTCGCGACCAGTCAGCCCAATTCCTCCCATTTAGCCTGGGGAAGGGCGGTGTAAAGTTCTCATGGGATTCTGCCATCTCCCCCCTGGGGCTTGAGGTAACTCACGTGGCTGCAAACTCAGCACTTGCCTCTCAGCTCCCAGCTCCAGGAAACGGCTCCTCTTCACCAGCGAGGTTTCCCTGCTTTATGCCTCAAAGCTTGCACAAAGCAGTCCTCCAGCTGGGCTTTCATGCTGCCGGCTGCAGCAGACACACAGACCTCCCGTCCTGGCCATAAATCACTTCAGGACGCTTTGCCAACAAAGCCGTGCTATCTCTTAATGGCGCTTCCATAACCTGTGATAAATGTGAGGGTGTAGCCATAGTGGAGTCTCTCTTCTTCTTTGGACTGCTGCCCGGAGCAGCCATAAATCGTCTTAACGAGCCCTGGCTCCGCAATGGTGTCCAGCCACGCTTCCGTTGGGCAGGCTCTCTCACTCACTCAGCAGAATCGCGCAGCGCCTTGTGTTGGCAATTTTAGGTCTGCTTCACTGTGTCTGGAATAACTGAGGTCCAGACAGTTGCTTCTAAACTACATATTTATTGACTCACAAACAAAAGAAAACCTGAGGAGTCAAGCTCCATAGCTACGATACACACTCTAGCACACTACAGCATACACTACTCGGGAAGGCGGAAAGTGAAACCAACTTCGCCTTCTCTCAGACAAATGATAGTTGCCTGGATACCTTGGCAGAGTTCCCAGAATCAGAACGATGGTGTTAACTGCTTGCTGTCCAGGAAACACAACAATTTTCAACATGATGTTGTATAGCACGTGAAGGAAGACGTCTTGTGGGGTTTGGCCAATGCTGCTTTTTTAAATCCAAAAAAGTCTACATATTTAAATCCTAAAAGTTTGGGAAAGGGAATTAGATATAGCATCAAATCTAAAAGATGATCACACATTACAAGGGCTCCTTAGAGATTCATGCTCAGGGTGTTCATTCCAAATTGTTGATTTCTCACTGAGGAAATCAGTTGGGTCAAAATGTATCTGGCTGTGAATGATCTCTGCCTACTGCAAACTGCAAGGTTTTTTTCCACCTTAGGGTGTACGAACCATTAGTTTAAAAACAATCCAACATGTCTTCTATGCACACCAAATAATATACTCACCTGCAACCATTGGTTAATTTGTGTTGTGAATGAATATTGTTAGCTATGTTATTTATTATATGAAGCTATTGTATTGTAAGTTGTGTGTTTGGTGTATGAAATAGATGTGCATTTAAATATATAGATCTCCTGAGACACAGTTCACTTTTAAAATGGTCAAATAATTCAACTATCAAAGCAACATAAAGGTAAAGGGACCCCTGACCATTAGGTCCAGTCGTGACCGACTCTAGGGTTGTGGCACTCATCTCGCATTATTGGCCGAGGGAGCTGGCGTACAGCTTCCGGGTCATATGGCCAGCATGACTAAGCCACTTCTGGCGAACCAGAGCAGCACACGGAAACGCCGTTTACCTTCCCACCGGAACGGTACCTATTTATCTTCTTGCACTTTGACGTGCTTTTGAACTGCTAGGTTGGCAGGAGCTGGGACCGAGCAACGGGAGCTCACCCTGTTGCGAGAATTCAACCCCCCATCCTTCTGATCGGCAAGCCCTAGGCTCTGTGGTTTAACCCTCAGTGCCACCCTTGTCTGTATCAAAGCAACATAGTATCAGCTAAAAGAGCAATAGGAACAACATGCAAAACTATCAGGAGGTGTTCCACTATGAAGGTGTTCCACAAGCAGGATAGCATTGCAAAGAAGGGGCTTTCTCCTGGTAGCCATTATCCTGTTGATGGCAAATGCATCTGGAGTAAGCCATCATGCAAGGACACATGGTTGGAGAACATATAAGGGAAGAGGTGCTCCCTAATACATATTCTGAGCTCAAGCTGCTGATGGCTTTAAAGGTCAGAACCATCTCTTCTCATTCTGTCTGAAAACTAATTGGCAACTAGCCAACCTCCTTCAATACTGTTGCAAAGTCTTCCCTGTAGCTAACTTGAATAGCAGTCTGTATTCTGGACCAGATGAGCTTTCTCAACAGTCTTCAGGTACATTCCACCATAGAATACCCTGAAGTAACTGAGCCTATTGTTATTTCCCCCTCCTCGCTATTTCCTGTCTCTCATCATTCTCTTGGTGATCCTACTTCCAATTTTCACTACTTCTTGAAGATTGAAGGTATCATGACCAGATTTTATGTCTTTAATTATAATCCTAACAAGCCAGTGTTCAGTGGCATGCAGCTGTCTGAAACAAATGAAAGAAGAAATAAAAGCCACTTCTTTGTTGAGCTTTGCCCCTGGGAATACTCTCCACACCCAGGGAATGAATTGTCTGCAAGAGTCCCCTCAGGGTCCAATGAAGCTGAATAGGAAGGTGAAAATCCAAACTCACAAAATCCCAGAGCACAAGACAGTATTCTAAAAGAAGTTATGGTAATAGGGAAACTTATTGTTCATCAAGTAGTGTGAAGACCATGGATTTCAGCTAGACCATTTCCCATAGGATGCACACTACATGAGGAAAACAAGATGCTTTTGAACTGAATTCAAGAGTTGTTAGTTGTCTTCAGAATTGGATGGTCTTCCTCTTGTGGAGGCCTATCCTAACATAACAAGTGTTAGTGATTTGTGAACCTGAAGGAGTGTCTCCACCCCCATCGTTCAGCCTGGACACTGAGGTCCAGTTCCTTCATTTGCAAGAAGTGAGGTTGCAGGGAACCAGGCAGAGGGCCTTCTCGGTAGTGGTGCCCGCCCTGTGGAACGCCCTCCCATCAAATGTCAAGGAAATAAACAACTATCTGACTTTTAGAAGGCATCTGAAGGCAACTCTGTTTAGGGAAGTTTTTAATGTTTGATGTTTTATTGTGTTTTTGATGTTCTGTTGGGAGCCACCCAGAGTAGCTAGGGAGACACAACCAGATGGGCGGGGTATAAATATGTTGTTGTTTGTTGTTGTTGTTGTTTTATTATTATTATCATCACCATCATCATTATAATAACTATTACCACCACTACACAGAAATATGTTGTGAATCTTTTTTTAAAAAACAACCATTTTCTTCAAATTCCTTGGATATTTCACTTCACCTGAGGTGGAACCTCGACAAGTTCTCGAATTCTGAGTGAAATATGGCGACTCCATAGGGATATGCTTCCCTAAAGTGTTTTTAGACTATTCACCTGAGTAGAATCCCCAAGTTTATTTTGAAGTAAACAACATTTGGTGGCAGGCAATATTTCATTATCTTCTCTGTTGCTCTTCTTCTTGTTGTTGTTTTTACAAGGATAGAAAACGATGCAACCACCTGACTGTTGGCAACATCATATTGGTAGTAGGTGTGAAATCTGCACACTAATGCTGTTTTAATGTGCTGCATGCATTTGTCTGGAGTATGAAGCCTGAGGAGAAGGCGGAGAAAGGGTGGGAGAGATGTGTACAAATTGAACACATGGGGGATAAGATATTCAGAAATCAGACAGAACTAAGTCAAGCTGAGAATAAAACAAATTCTAGATTAATGCAAACAGCAGGAAACAACACAGAGTGTCTGCTGAGAATAATAATCAGCAATGTGAGTACATCAGAGAGGGGAAGTGTATTTAGTTGCAGGCACGTTACTATGTGCTGTCAAGTATAAATACAGCATTGTGACTTCATAGTGCTCAGTGCTGTCTTGAGTCACCTCTTCTTATGTCTGGGCCTAATGTGAAATGATTCGTACACTACAAAATAAGACAGGAAAGTGCATCAGAAATGAAACTGACTTGTGAAGCAGGATGCTTGAAAGACACGTTCATTTATACACCACGGAAGAATTGGGGGTGGGGGTTGATATTCATGGCAGCACTATAGTAGCAGCAGAGGCTCTGTAAAATGCTAATTCTACTATTCAGGGGAGGAGAGAAGCAGAAGAGAAAGAAATATTAGGGAATGAAATGAAGGCTATTCAGTTAATAAACTGGCAAAAGGACATAGTTAGGAAGTTTGTGGTAGTAAAACAAATAGGGAAACCAAGACTGTTCTCCTATTCCCACTTACGTGAAGTTCATGTGATTGAATACAGCAGTGAGTGAATACACATACGATTGACCTTCATTGCTAAAAACTCTAGGCATGCTTATTAGGAGGAAAGTCTGATTGAATACAGGTAACTAACCTCAGACTGAATATGGGTAGGATGATGACTTTGCAATCCTAAAAACAAAAATGGACATCTCAGAGCAAAAGCTCTGTAAATACCTTTGGATAGTGGCCATTGAAATGCTGGTGAGGTCCATAGAGTTTATGTACCTTTTGTCTTGATGCAACCCCATTCCAACATCACAATAAGGGTGATGCATACTTCAAAGCTCGTGATGGTCCCTCAGCCCTTTGATCAAGATTGGAAACCCTATGTGACCTCATGCAAGACTTGACAGGGTTTGCTCAAAGGCTCCCGGTCACGTGTTGGTATCTGCTCTGACTGAATATGTGTCAGTATGGACAATATATGTGAGCAATCAGAGAGGGGCAGGTCGTGAGTGAAGCAACCATGCACTTAGCCTCATTCATATTCCCTAAATGTGCCTTGCAAAGAGGTCCAAAAGGTTATCCTTTTCAAAGCCCAGCAGTGGTAGTAATAGTGTGCTTGAACATACATTAGCCAGCCTTCTCTAGCAGAACACCAGTAAACATGCAATTGAGAGGAGGGTTGGAGTAGAAGACAGCTCAAGGCAGCCTTGTATAGGGAAGCTTTTTAATGTTTAATGTTTTAGTATGTTTATATATATATTGAAAGCCACCCAGAGTGACCACCCAGTCAGATGTGTGGGTGATAATAATAATAATAATAATAATAATAATAATAATAATAAATTTAGCATCTCCTTCCCCTACTCCTGTCTCAAGTGAATGCTTGCATACTTCCTGTCTGTACCTCCTGCCTTCCAACAGTCCCAGATTGCTCTAACTGGCTTCATCCAACCCAGAGTGACCCAGGGCTGTTGCAACCTGACTCTGCCCAGGCCTGGATTCTGCTGAATCGGCCTAATTTGTTTTGCAATTTGGTCTTGGGCCAAATCCAGCGCACAGCCCTAGTATGTAGCCCTCCCAAAGGAGGAGACCTGGAAGAAAGGTGACAGGAAACATGAATCACCTAAACCTCTTCTCTTGCTCCTTCGGTAGAGTCATGTGCAACATGATCCTCTTTGTCCCATTAAAAATGAAAGATGAGGTTGCCATTTTTTATTTTTTCAAATCAAAAATATATATGGTATCAACCCTAGGCACCCTTACAAGTTAGTAAGCCACATTGAACTCAGTGGGTCTTACTTCCAAGTAATATGCGTAGGATGAAGCTGGCGGAACCTTTTGATTTGTTTTGACTAATGCACAGAACAGCATGTGGAATGCATATAATGCTCTGGCAGCTTTGCTTCGGCCTTGACATCTCCACAAGTGAGGCTCTTTGGTCCTTTAATTTATTGTGAGAATTTGAATTCAGGTGCTTCCCTGTGGGAGAGCATGCATCATTATCTGTTACCTCCATAAATGGTCAGCTTCAGACTGTGCTGTGGTTCACATTCTTTGGAGCCTTGATTCAAGCCTGGAAAAGAGCAGGAAGTACTAAAAGCTCTCCCTTTCCAGACACCATATGCTGCCATATATGAGAACAACAGGATGTGTTACAATGCCAGACAGAACAAGTGTGTTTCTTTGCTCCAAGTGGTGGGCTATGATGCTGTAGCCACCTGCTTGCAGTGGGCAAATTAGGCTGATGGGTGTGTTAGACCCCAGGCAAATAACAATGATTATAAAAGACCTATGGATTTTATTTTGTTTTTACAAAGCGTAGTTTTCCTATATGAAGTACCATGAAAGCTATTGAAACCATCAGATGCTCCATAGTATAGCATATCAATCTTAATACCATATATAAAGATGACACTTTTGTAAAGCACTGAAATGCAAACTACATGGTATATACAATGGATTGGGGGTCTGACTTTACTAAATCTTCAAAATTCTATTAATAATAGGATAGGGTGGGTTTCCCATATGCCACTTGTTCAGAACACATTGTTTGGGATTTCTGAGACATCAGTTGAGTGGCAGACAGTGCTGAAGCACATTGCTAGTTGATAAATACTCTCAGCTTGTCTGAAAATGAAAGAACTTGGAGCAGGCTGCTAGTTTCAACTTAATAATGAGAAGGTTTTATGCCCTAATTGTATCAGAACTTTCCTCCCTTCTACTTTTTAAAGATTCCTGTTCTGAGAGCTGCCAGACTGTCTTAAGGTGGAATTTGATCACATACCGGGAAATTCAGATTGTGCCATTGTAGCTGATTGGGAGCTTTTTCCGCAACTAACCCACTTCTCCCCCAAATTTGGCTTCTTTGCAGTAATAAAGGGATGGAGAATGACTACTTGCTGTAATGCAACAGCATCCAAACTCACAAAAATGTGAAAGTGAATGTTCAATGTCATCCAGTCTCCCTGCAAATAGATCAGGGTGCATGCTTAATAAATGGCTAATGTGAAAGTGCCATCTGACCAAGTTCACACATGCATCTAATCATTCCTGCATATTCCTGCATTGCAAGGAGTTGGACTAGATCATCATCAGTGTCTCTTCCAACTCTACAATTCCATGATTCCAACCCCAGTGACTTCCACTTCACTAAGGTGGTTGCCATCCAGTCAATAACTTGGAAACATTTCAGCAGAATGAAAATAACCAATTACAGTTATTATAATAGCAAAATGTATTGTCTGGCTTATTTACAGTTGTGAAACTAAACATGGGCAAACCACCCCAACAGAGGGGGGGGGGATGCACAACTAATTAGAATTCCCTCAAAATCCATACTAGCCTACTTGAAAAAGGAACTCTAAAGGTGCATTAAATTTAATTTTCTGCAATGAGTATAATGGTGGGCAACATTCTTCCTTCGACACCCCTCAAAATGTTGCTGGAACCAAGGAAATAAACAAATATTTCAGCTGAGAAAGGCCTATTAAACTCATCTCAAATGTGGACGCGTTTTTTATTATTATTACATTTTTATCCCACCTTTAATCCAAGGAGCTCTAGGGGGAAAACACACTTCCATTTTTCTTCCTCACAACCACCTTTTGAGGTATGTTGATCTGCAAGATTGCGACTGCCTCAAGGTCACCCAGTGAGCTTCATGACTTTGTTGGGATTTGAACTCTGGTCTCCCAGGTCCTAGTCTGACACGCTAAGCACTACACCACACTGCCTCTTTCAGCTGAACTGTCTTGGCAGTGGTATGTGGAATATTATGTGTACCTGAATTCATGTACCCCCATCTTTGGAATTTACTAGAGTCACAGTGAGTTTAGCTATCAGTCCCTCAATGAGAATATTTTAGTTATTGGCTAAATCTGCCTCCATTTCCTTGCATATCCACAAGACAGCAGAAGCAAGTGGCTGTCCTATCCATTTCCTTCAGCAATAATTAAGATGCCCATGAGAGGATGCGTGCCTGGAAAAGGACAACGTATTTGTTATCTGTCACTACACAACAGAAGCTAAACTGGAGGATTAATTCCCTTTTGTCTTCTGCTATTGCTCTTAATTGATATTCCTCCCCCCCGCCCGCCCCCTCATACACACTTTAGAATTCCATATATATCTAATTTCCCCGAATCAAAATTCACAACGGTCTGTTGACAGTGGGAGATTGTCTTTTTAATTAAAAAATCTGCCAGTCCCTTACAAAATGATACAATTTCCGCTTTAATGCCAAGGTCCACAATCAGTTTTTGATGTGACTGGCTGATATGAAATGTATTACTCCATTCCATGGTTTCTTGGTATTTCTCCATGGACTTCTATTGGTTTCATACCTTCCGTGCCGTTGTGACAAAAGAGATGAACTTGCAGTTACATCCATGACATTCATGGGAGCTGATCAAGTCTCCAAATAACAAGACACTGTTTTATGTAGGTTTCCCTAAAGGCATGTAAGATAGATTGTGGGGGTGATTACGTTAATTCATGGAAAATAAATGTATAAGTAACTTTTCAGAAATGCAATGATTATTGCCAATGATGCATCTATTAAATTTCCTCTGGCTTCTGGCTGTTCTAATGTAGAAAGGCATCCATACTTCACATTTGATTTACTTGTAGATTTGGATATTTGTTTGTCAATCCTATATTTGATTCCAGATTGACAATAGTAAGAAGCCAACATGTACAGGTGGCAAACTCTTTTAGAGAATCATACAGGCATTAAGCTTTGCTATGCAGAAAAAACTAAACTGGTGGGGAATGTGAGTATGGGTGTGTGTGTGATTTCACCATCTTACCATCAGGTTGCTGCTATACCTTTATATTTCCCAGGCTTGGACGAAAAACACACAATCTCCATTGGTGGCCAAGCCAAGCCTCCATGATTGTCGTACTGGGGTTGGAAGGGAGGGGACATAGGTTTAAAGAAGTTCTGACTGAAATGCTATCCACAACCTCCCTCCTGATCCCTTCCCACATCTTGCCAATTCCCTTCTCTCCTTACTGTTTTGCCTTTACTACCACCTGAAAATAAAATTGAGGGGACCCAGGTGGCGCTGTGGGTTAAACCACAGAGTCTAGGGCTTGCTGATCAGAAGGTCGGCGGTTCGAATCCCTGCGACGGGGTGAGCTCCCGTTGCTCGGTCCCAGCTCCTGCCCACCTAGCAATTCGAAAGCACGTCAAAGTGCAAGTAGATAAATAGGAACCGCTCTGGCGGGAAGGTAAACGGTGTTTCTGTGCGCTGCTCTGGTTCGCCAGAAGCGGCTTTGTCATGCTAGCCACATGACCCGGAAGCTGTACGCCGGCTCTCAGCCAATAAAGCGAGATGAGCGCCGCAACCCCAGAGTCGGACACGACTGGACCTAATGGTCAGGGGTCCCTTTACCCTTTACCTTTACCACCTGAAAGGCAGAGCGAAGTAGTTGTCTTAGGCAATGGTGTGTGAGAGAGGAAATTAAGATGTGTGATACATACATGTGTGTGTGTGAGAGAGAGAGAGAGAGAGAGCGAGTGAGTGAGAGAGAGAGAGAGAGAGAGAGAGAGAGAGAGAGAGAATGGCACATATAGGGCCAAAAACTCACAGTATGCCCTTGAGCTTGCAGTTTCTCCCTAGAAAAAGCCAGCACAGGGGTCCTATTCTAGATCCAAAGTCTGGCATGGGGGGGGATATGTTATCCCTTTGCTCCCTACTGTGGTCCTGATCCAAATTAGAGCCCTGGAATTTGCTTGGGGAAAGGAGCTATCCCCCATGCAGGTTGTAGGCGCAGGGGTGTGCTCTGATCTGAATCAGGCCCCCGTGCTAGCTATCTGTAGAAGAAAAGTTACAGACCCCAAACCAAAACCACATGATTAATGTCACATGTAATTTGTCCCTTCTCCTGCAGAAATGGAAAGAGAGGGCCAGATTCAGCTCACCTACTGTGCTAGCAGAAGCCAAGGCTGGCACAAAGTGGCTTTCTCTTCTCTCTCTTCACTTTGTGCCCACACGCCTCCCCAAAATCTCTTCTAGGGGGTTGGGATACCCCCCAGGACAGTGTGCAGAGGAAGGAGAGGTGATATAGTTGCATCTGGCAATCAGAAATACTTGCACTGACAAAACAATCCTATTAGCGCAATCTTAAATTCCGCCCAAAGTTTGCACTTTTTAACCTCCTGTTATCTACACCTTCTGCACGTATGAGGTTGTCCTATATTCCCATTGACCTCATTGGGCTTTGGTTACATCTTATGTTAAGTAGAGATGATGATGATGATAATGAATTATGCATGTGTTGCTGAAAAAAAAATCATTTTCTTCTTTATTTTCCCCCACTTTAATGATTAAAAAAATATAGTCAGCCAGGCTGCCAAAGTGCTGAACTATTTAAATGTGAAATCTATTTAATTCTGAGGTTTAATGCACCACTGTGTATCTGCTGTTTCCTGCTGTAGTACACATATCATGAATGTAATAAATCATTATGCTATTGCTGATGAGTTATAAATGCTCACTGTGCCACCGCAAACAATTGTTTCCTCCATAGAACTGACGGCTGTCATTACCTGACAAGTTACCTTGCCATTTTTAAATGAGAGCCCGAGTGTCAAATAAGATCACGAAGAGGTGCCTGGGCTCCTGAAGTGATTGATAAGTTTTTAATTATAAATCAAATTTTAATTCAGTTGCTCTGTTCGCTCAAGTATAACTTATGAAATTTAAGGTATAAAATATTCATACGTGCAATAATTGAGTTTGTAGCGCTGGTGGGTCCCATTGCTCAGGGATGCAAAACAGCTCCCCCCCCCCAATTGGAATGATGACTTTTGTAAGCTATGTGAGGCACTAGAGAAGTGGCTGCTTGCTGTTCTGATAATGTCATTATTGGGGTACGCTATAGATTATTACATAGGTCCCACACCCCCATTTAGAAGTAATGACGGCTAGGAATGTCAAAGAATTATGATAGGCAATGGAGTAGAAATTGGTAATGTTTGCTTATTTGTCCCATGTCCAGAACAAAAATCAATGCAGTGAATATGTTTGGTATTCACTATTGCTGATGACTTCAGTCCACAAATGACATGTACAGTAATTGATTATTTCCTCTCTGCCTCATTTGCATTGTGTTTCCTTTGCATTCAAATGCATGGAGTGAAATAAATTAATGACAGCATAGGTTACATAAGCAACACAATTAATTATGTAAATTAAATAAGTTTGTCACAGCGGACAGTAAGATTAATAATGTAGTTTTTGGCAGAAGACAAACTGAAGCAGAATGGGAACAGTGCTGCGTACAACAAATACAGGGTGGAATGGAAAATGATGCGTTCCATATTTTTTTGCTGCTTTAGGCAAGCCTTCCACCCCCTCTTTTTTTTTAATCAAATTCAAACCCACCCCTCTCTGTGACAGAAAATGTTATCCTGTTCTGTGGGGAACAAATAGCCCCATGAAAATGGTGTGTGTGTGTGTGTGTGTGTGTGTGTGTGTGTGGAGGGGGAGAGATTTCTGTCCCAGTGTTAATTAACACCAATTTAGTTACAAATGAGACATCTACAAGTGGTTCTCATTTAAACCTTGAAAAATCCTATCGCTTTGTTAATGGTGTTCGGTGAGTGGTGGTGATCAGTAAATGGCTATGACTGGAGAAATGATTTTGCAGATTACACTGTGCAATCTCAAATGTGCTCTCTCTTTCTCTCCCAGCAATTTCAAAAACACATTTGCACAGTCTCTGAAAGGTTCATCAGATAGAGTTCCATCATTTCATACCATCAAGAATCCAATCCAATCCTTATGGTAAATTGCCTTTAAACCTGACTCTGGTACAGCTCCATTGAAAATGATGGGTGGATACAACAACCGTTTCCCAAATGTAATTGTTCGGTCAGCTGCCAATCGGAAATGAATGCTTTCCCAATTTATCAGGTGCAAGAGTAGTATATGTGGCAAAATGGCAAGCCACCCATTGTTTTGTGGGAGTTGGCAGATATGAGAAATGGACAGCTGGACTTGACGCTCTTCTACATTAGTTTTGTTGATTGGTGGTACTTCTGGCCAATCAAATAACCCCTTCTTGCTTGCCTGGCTATTTCCCTCCTTCATCCCTCCCCTCCATGTGAAGTGTGTCTTCGGCCTTCATTCCTTCGAGCTTCACTTGAACTTTCTTTATTTTGTCATCTGGGGAGCTTCAGAGCACTCTTGGCTCAGCGGAGCAGACTGCAACGAAGTTTACAAACTGTTGAGTTAGAAGAATATCATCGCCAGCTTCTTCCCACTGTGAATCTCTTTATGAAGGAAATTCCACTTGGGGATACTGGCAAGACTCAAGCATCTTTGTCACTGTCACCATTCATATCCTTCCCAATTTGCTGGATATTCCCAATATCACTTCTGGATTTCTTGTAAATCAAAACCAAGCACTATTTGATTACCTCTCTCTGTAGTGGAAGGCGTTCCACAGCAGGAGATGCCGGGGAAAGCTTTATAGGATTTATTCATCTGTTTGCTTCCTTGGCTGGCAGTTTATTTCTAGTATTAGTTCCGTAATAGGTGGGGAATATATTTTTTCTGTGACTGCTGTTGTGGAGCTTAAAAGGAGCTGAGATGCCTCATCTCCCAGACCAGCCCTAGTGCAAGTAGCAGAACAGTTAGCTGTTCATTGGGACTGAGGGCCGTTTCGCACATTATGCAAAGCAAAATGAAGACGAGCATATAATCAAAAGGAAATTGCCATCAATCATTCTGCGCACACATGCTCATAAACCAGCATGTGCCCCATTCACACTTTATGTTTGTAGGCAGGTCATTCAGATACCTCTTGTGTGCCGTTAAAAATATAATTTGTGAAATGACTCTTAGGGCGGAACTAGAAATGTGTGCAGCAAAACCTGGACAGCTGCTTCTATCAGAGCACAGCAACTTTAGGTTTGAAGAGGAGATGTTGTGAGGAAAAGGGGGTACTTAATCTTGTCGGCGTGGTTCAACAAAGTTTTACTCAGTCAGCCCACTGCAGTGCAACAACGTGACAAAGTTAGGTCGATTTGTTTCAGTGGGTCTGCTTTGAATGAAATTCAGTTGACTACCACCCCTGTATCTGCCTGATTTCCTGCTGCAACCCTTCCTCCCAGTCCTTTGGCTCCAGGATTTGAGATGCACGTAAGGGTAAACCTGTATCTGGAATCTTGCAGAGGATAGACAGGTCGCTGGGGTGTAGTGAGTTTCGGCAGCAAGGGAAAAGCAGGAGTGCACATGTATACAGGAAGCATGAACATGTGTCCTATGTAACACCTGCACAGAATAGTGTTAGGAAGAGCATGTTGAGAGAACATCACCTGTACTCCTTTGTCTCAGGAGGTCTTTATCTGAGACACTCGAACATCTTTTATTTCTCAGGAACACTGCTTTAACTCAAGCCTAAAGGAAGCATTTAATTTATTTCTTCTTCTTTTTTGCTTCTTCAAAGACTTTATGACAATTATCCTCAGCTGTTGCAAAGATAAAATGAGGATGACCAGCATATTTTTATTTTTCTTTCCTTTGTTTATGTTCACAGAGTTGTCCTGGGCAATTTTAACAGCTGGGCCCTTTATTTAGTCTAAAGCAATGTTCATATGCCCCCCTGCCTACCCCCAGGCTATTCCAAGGGGGACACAGGTGAAATTATATAATTTATATACTGGTAATTATAAAATTGATAAATAAAACATGTTCTATTTACAAACAAAATAGCTACCTTTCTACCAGTAGGACAGGGGGGAGCACAGGAAGGAAACAAGGTCAGAAGGGGGCCACTCAGTCGGAATAAGGTTGAGAAACACTGGTCTAAAGAATGAAAACCCCATTTAGCAGCTGAGTACTATGACCCTTCAGATGTTTTTTGGACTCCAGCTGTTATCAGCCAAAGCCATCATGGCCAATGGCTAGGGAATTATGGGAGTTGGAGTCCAGTAATCTCTGGAAGGCTACAGGTTCCACATCTCTGCTATAACACAATGATATTTGAGGAATAAGGGGTTTCTTCTTCCTTCTTGGCCCAGCCTGAACTTGGGACAGGATAAGCAGTGAACCTCTTATGAAGTCCACCACCTTCTCTCACCCAGACATGCACACACGCATACACACAAACTTGAGCTTTTCCCTGTTCATGACTTTTTCAGCATAATAAGCCCAGAAATTATTACTGCCAGAATGTGTCCAATATGGAATACTGTCCATATTCTTTGTGAAAGCATCCAAACCAACTTCAACCAGTCCTACCTTCATTTTTTTTAAAAAAATGTGGTTTGCGTAGGAAAGTGTTTTCAAAGACAGGGAAGAGCAGTGGTTTAAAAGAAGTGAAAACAGAACCTATTGAGGGAAAATTATTCTATACAAAATTATTCTATACAAATAATAAATAATTCCTGCATTCAGCATTACCACTCAAAAATCAGAATTGCTACATAGGATAATGAAGTCATCCAAAAGCCTGTAGGCAACAGACCAGTTCTGTATTTAATAACAGATACTATTAGGAACACGGGTGGCGCTGTGGGTTAAACCACAGAGCCTAGGGCTTGTTGATCAGAAGGTTGGTGGTTCAAATCCCCACGACGGGGTGAGTTCCCATTGCTCGGTCCCTGCTCCTGCCAACCTAGCAGTTCGAAAGCACGTCAAAGTGCAAGTAGATAAATAGGTACCGCTCTGGTGGGAAGGCAAACGGCATTTTCATGTGCTGCTCTGGTTCACCAGAAGTGGCTTAGTCATGCTGGCCCCATGACCCAGAAGCTGTACACCGGCTCCCTTGGCCAATAAAGCGAGATGAGTGCAACAACCCCAGAGTCATCTGCGACTGGACCTAATGGTCAGGGGTCCCTTTACCTTTACTATTAGAAACAATGTTAGTTGCTAGTTTAGCCCACCAATATGGTTAAGGACTGGACAGGCCATAATTTTTCCAGTTATTGCCACCTCACCTTCGATCTCATCTATAGAAGTGTAGAGGCTAGCACCCTAAATAGGGCAAGGCCCAGTGCACAAAATGGCAGAATCTCAGGATAAGCAAGGAAGCCTTCCCTTCACAAAGGCACCCTGCTCATTCACAGAGGCTCTATACCAGCATCTTTATAACAGGTGTCATGAACATCTTAAGGGTGAAAGCAGAAAGGTGTGAGGTTTCCTGCCTTTCCCACACTGCTTTAGCAGAGGTAGAGTTGACACAATGAGAACATCTAAACTTACTTTTTCCAACAGTTTAGGAATGAGAATTTCATTTGCCGGAAGATCAATATCCAAGTTTCAAGGAAAAAAACAAGATAATGAAACAAGTAGATCCCATCTCTGCAGGCTCAGTAGACTGCTATTACCATGGAAAGAAGGAAATATTCATCAGGTAAATTATTCATGGAAATGTTCGCTTCTTTGCAGCAAGCAAAATGAGGCCTTGTGCAGCCCTCTCTCTCCCGTTTTGGGGGCACTGCTGTATCGACATTTTGAAGAGAGAGGGAAGGTTTCACCTTGAGTGGACGCAAGTGATTGATGCGCAAACTTGATGTGGAGCCTGGTCCTAGGCAGAGCTAGGCACGCCTCAGCCGATTTATTTCATAGAATTGTATAGCTGGAAGAAGGACTATTCAGGTCACCTAATCCACACACACCCTCAATGCAGGAAACTCCAGTTCTAGTGCATTCCTGCAGCCTCTGCAAGGAAACTTCCACTGTAGAAAACTGGTTTCATTGTCAAAGTGGTCTTTCCACCAAGATATTCCCCCCCCCTTAATGTTCAGTGGTAATCTATTCTCCTGTACCTTAAACCCCTAAGATCTTTCCTTACCCTTCTGAGCAGCAAAGAACAAGTATTCACCCTCTTCGGTGTGGCAGCCCTTCAGGTATTTGAATAATGTGATCATGCCTGCTTTCCATCTTTCCCAGGCTAAACGTACCAGGTTCCTTCAGCCTTCCTTCTGCATTTGATCTCCATGCCGTTGAACCATCATTCTTGCCCACCTCTGAACCCGTTTCCATTTCCCTTCACTGTACTTAAAACGCAGCAGTCAAAACTGGATGTTGTACCCCAGATGAAGTGTCAGTAGCTGTGCAGAATAAAGTGGAACTCTAGTTGTTGTAATTGCAAACTAGGAATCTCTTGATGCAGCCAAAGATCACATTAACATGCCTGGTTTTATGTTCAGCTTCTGATCAACTACAGTTCTGAAATTATTTTGGCCTGTACTGCTGCTAGTCGATGTATCTCTCATTCCACACCTGTGCATTTGTTTTCCTCCTTTTCTTCTTTTGGGGACAGGGGTTGGAGGCTGAATGCATAGCTTTGCACTTACCTTTGTTGCGTTTCATTTTGTTAGTTTTCTATTCTATCGAGGTAAACCTATATAAACCAATAAAATGAGCTGAATCGGGATTCAGCACAACACAATTAAAACAAAACAGATGAGATCTTAATTGTGAATTTATGCAGAGGGCACTATTGTCATTCAGCTGGCGGCCCTCAGTCTCATGGCCCTCTCGATAAATCTGGCTACCTTCTCTGTTGTCTGGGTGTTCTGGTCTGCCAGGAGGAAAAACAATATGTCCTCGGATGAATGGCCCGGAATGGCGGATATGAGCGGCTTGACGATCTCATCCCTCAGGTCTTTATATAAGGGGCAAGACAGGAGTACATGTGACACAGTCTCCACAATGCCAACTCCGCAGGGACAGAGTCGATTCTGGAATGGTGTTTTTGAGAATCGGCCTTCAAGGACAGCGGAGGGTAACATATCCAGTCTGGCCAGCATGAAAGCTCATCTGTATTTTGGAATGGTTAAATTGGACAGGTATGATGCCCGGGAGTCCAGGTAGGAGGGGAAAAGATGAATGTACCATGCACTAAATTTCTTGATGATGGCCAGATTATTTTGCTGTTCAATATTCTTCAGGCGCTGGTTTATGAGGCTTTTTGCCTTGGATGGGCCCATTCTATCAAGGTCATTGTGAATTGTATTCCTGTCTTCCGCAGTGTTGGCATGGAGGGTGGGATGAGGCAGTCAGATGGGCAAGTGCACCCTTTTTTGGGTTTTTCCCCCAAGCAAACTACTGCTGATTTCCTCAGGGGCAGATCCAGCAGTCAGGAGGATAAGGGCCCCAAAATCAGCCCACCCGCAATTGCCCTGCATACCTCAATTATTTTGGCTTTCCACTCATCCTTCTCTATATTTAACCCTATCATTCCTGTGCTTTAGTTTTTGCACAAAAGCAGAAATAAGACGTTGGTGGGTGTGGGGTTCCAATGGGGGGGGGGAATCCAAACTCTAGCTGTGTCAAAATTATTTTGCCCATTCACACTCTGCTGCGGATGCAGGGCTTGATAAGAGCTGTAATCCATAATCTCTGGAGGGCACCAGGTTGTGGAAGGGTAATTCTGTGTAATGTCAGAATAATCACTACAAATCAATTCTGAAAATACTATGGGAGGCTAGCACAGGAAACACTAGCCTACAACAATCTGACTGTACTATTGTATGGAAGCTCTGCAATAAATAAATTAATGAAAGACAGCAGGTCCAGAGAGTAAGATACATACATGTCAAAATCTCCTTCCACTGCTAGCTGCATCCATCCATGTTCTCACCATGAACTGCCCATTCATTTCAGATGCATCCTACGTATGTACCCCTCCTTTCCCCCTTCCTCTTCCTTGTTTTACATGCTTTCATTTTCATTCACTGGCAATCCGCCGACTGTGAAAAGAGTAACTTGTTGCAAAGCATTTGCCTGGAGAATTTTGGGTCATGGTGCTTTGGCTGTGGAGATGGCTGGAGGCATTTGGCTAAGCCACCTGTTCAGTGGATTGTGGATGCCTTCATAGTTCTTCTTGTGATGAACACTGCCAGTATCAGCTTACGGTCTGCATGGAGAAGCTAATCTGTCTTGAGTGGAAGGGATGGAGCTAGGCAGCAATATACTTTACACTTTACCTCATGCCAGCTGAAACGATTACTAGATTTTATGGAAGCTCCTTTTTCTACAGTTAACGGCTTTAAAACAAAAAAGGGGGGGACCACCTCACCCCTCTGCATAGCTTTTCCTTCCTGATTATCACTTAGAAACAGACTAGGAAAGCTATGAGGAGAGAAAATGTCGCAGGAGACCAATGGAGATTTTTTTGTCTCCAGGTCTAGACTCTACTAAGACAAGTGGAGAGAGACACAGAATTGATCTGCACAATGTCTTTTCTTATTCCTAAGCCTAACTCAGAAAACACTTCCTGTTGCAGATGTAAGTGATTTTGAAATGGTATGCTTATTATTTGCAAGCATGTGTCTATAAACATTAGCAAGTGACTGATGTAATTGGGAGGAAAAGGGAAATATTGCTATTGTAGTTTCATGGCCAAAGTAGGTGCTTGTGCGTAGATGTCTCTCTGTGGCGCTCTCAAACCTGACCCACCCCACCTCGTTCTTCTCTCTTGGCTCCACACTCTGAATGAAAAGAAGACTGTGTTTTGGTGTTCATATTGTTCGGGAAAGTGCAGATTTAAAATATCCACCTTTAAATGTGAACTGAATCAGATTTCTACCCCATTCCTATGCCCAAGTTATGGACCTACTCCTTCGGGAGGAGGGGTGCAACTGGTTAGCATGCACGGATCCTGCATCTACACAGGTTTAAAACAATGCAGCAATGCCTCCTTAAAGCAACAGGTCTTGGTGATGCCCTGTCTGTCTCGGGGAGATTAGTGCAGGTAATATGGGCAGTTTAAAAAACAACAACAACAACAACTCTGTAGAACTATCCTCAAGAGCAGAGGTCTCCAAACAAAGGTCCATGGGCTGGATAAGGCCCGAGGAACTCATTTATCCGGCCCGTGGCAACCCCCGCCGACCGCTGCCGCCGCCTGCTCATGCCGGCGTGGCGCAGCTGCCCACTTCTGGGCCGGAGAGCACCGGAAATAGCTTGTGTGCATGCGCAAGCGTTATTTCCGGTGCACATCCGGGTCGGAGGAGGCCCGTGCACATGCGCACAAGCTATTTCCGGTGCTCCTCCAACCCAGAAGTGCACTGGAAATAGCGTATGCCCAATGCGCGATCGGTGGTGGAGACATCGGCCCGAGGCGTGGTAAGTTTGCTGACCCCTGCTCAAGAGCAATGGAGCATTATCAAGTTTTGAACATTGTTCTGAACTCATGCAGTAGCAGGAGCCCCATATTCTGGCTAGATGCTCATCCAGTAGGTTTCACTTTTTAGAGAAGATGGGAAAGGGAGGCAGCCCTCGGACCACTTCATAATTGGAATCCATAATCAATCAAGGAATCCAGCAATGTATAGATTTGAAATTGGGCTGCGAACTGATATGCACATTCATATGGACAAATTTGATCAGGGTTGCTGGATTTGGGAAGCGAACTTGCTGGATTCCTCTCCAATCCCTACTCCAAGCATAATTTCAGCACCAGCATAACTGGTCTGGATAGTATAGAAAAATAAAGCTGAGTGGCATTCAGATACTGGAAACACTGAACTCCCTGATGATCACTCCAAGCATTTTCATGTAAATAAACATGTAGATACCCTGTTTCCCCTTTTTTAATACGTAGTCATAAAGTAAACCATGGCAGTTTTTTTTTACCTTTGTGAGAAGTAAGACATACCCCAAAAGTAAGCCGTGGTGCCGCCATTGTTCCCATCGCCTCCTCAGCCCCTCCTGCGTGCGCAGGGAGCCAGTGAACCAGTGAAAGGCACCGGGGGGGGGACACACGCCTCTTGCGGAGTTCTGCCCCGCCTGCTCAGCGCGCAGGGGGAGGCTGTACCATACCATACTGACGTAATAAAAATAAGACATTCCCTGAAAATAAGCCACCCTGTGTTTTTTTGAGGAAAAAAAAATATAAGACGGTGTCTTAAAAAGGGGGAAAGACGGTAAATAGCATAGGAGACAAAACAATGGCCACTTTCTGGACATGTCCCTGTAGGTAGGAGTGAGCCATGTTTCTCACTTCCAACCCACATAACCACTCCATGGTCATTGGTATCAAAAGCTGTGGAGAGTTCAGGGAAAATCCACAGGGTTGCACTCCCCCTGTCTCTTTCTCAAAACAGGTAATCAAAACTGTTTTGGTGCTGAAACCAGGTCTGAAGCCGGTTGGGAATGGGTAGGGACAACCTGGTTCATCCAAGCATGTCCACAAGCCTGTTGCACAGCCACTAACATTTTGATGACGTTGCCCCCAAAGCTATTGTGCAGTGCTTTTCATGCATCTTAGAAGCAAGGCAGGGATGTGGAGGAGTAGGTATGCCACACTTCCATCTCTCTCTAGAGGACATTTACCATTCCCTCCAACTACTTGACACCTTCAGACTTGGCTGCAATTTGCAAGACCTTGGTGGTATACCTGGGTATAGAGAACTCCAGTCAGAAAGTTACATGCAGGAACATCACTTAGAATTACAGCATCAGAAAAGGCTGTAAAGGTCATCTGGTCCAATGTCCTGTGGATGCAAGAAATTCAGTGCTACAAGAGCGTTAATAGGAGTCCATCAAGACTCTGCATATAAAACTCTAACAAAGGAGGACACTTCCTTCGGAGACGGTCTTTTCCACTGTCAAACAGCTCATACCATCAGGAAGTTCTTCCTAAGACTTAGTCAATAACCCTTTTCTTGTAATTTTAACCCACTGGTTCATGTCTTACCCTAGTAACAACAGAAAAGATCACAGGATTAAGTGCCCATATATTTGGCTTGAGAATGCATCTTATTAGCTTCTTTGAAAAGGACCTTCAAGAACATTTGAGAAATAAAACAAGCCCTGAGATATAAATGAAACTTGTGGAATGGACGAGCACTTCTGGGGAGTGATGATAATAGGCAAATATATTCATTTCTGTTATATTGGTACATGTCCCTTGATTTCCGTAAATGCATATCAATATTTGCAAGAAATTCCATTTTGGGGGCACTAAACTTGAGAACGCATCAAGGACAACCCAATAGGAGGTGTCTCGGGGGAAACATAAAAACAAAGGAATAGATCGACTGAAGCCAGAGGTATATTTGGAAGCATCTGTTGAGAGATTGTAGCTGAAACATGAGATCAAAGAAGAGAAGATGAAAACAGACTCCTGAGACACCCCTCTTTTTGATTGTATTGTTGCTTTGGTGCTTGAAGAAACATTAAGTTACTTGGGATCACAAAAACACACATACTAAAAATATGCATAAGCACCCATCTGAATTTTAATTTGAATGTTCCCCTTTATCATTTTTTTGTTAAATTCTAAGCTCGCTTCAGAATTGCCTTGACCAGTGCTACTTGTAATATCTCTAGCTGGGACTAAGTGGTATCCCCTTTTATTTCACTGGTTCTTTTTATTTTTTAGAAAGACTACAAGATTTCAACACACAAACACACTGGGTCCTAACACAGAGAAATAGGCAATTTGTGCATAGAGCTATTTGTGACCTGATAGCTGAATAAAGAGAGAGGAGCTTAGGCTGGGTCGAACGAGGGCCACTTTAAGATTAAACCCATAATAGAGCCCCTGCAGAGGGAAACACTATTGGTGTGGAAGAGTGTTATATACAAAATCAAGTGAAGCCAAGGATGATGACGGGTATTTACAATTCTGCAATTCACAATTTCTCCTCTAAAGGACATAAGATATTATTGTTAAATACCATGGTGATTTTAAAAAAATTCTGCAATTCACAATTTCTCCTTTAAAGAACATAATATCTTATTATTAAATACCATGGTAATTTTTTTTTAAATGCATAAAATTAACACTGAAAAACTTTTGCAATAACTGAACTTTGCAGGCCTGGGCTGAATTAAAAACAATTTAAAAACAGCTGCAGTCCTTGTGAAGCTCTGCCCCAAGCCAGGTGAAAGGAGGCAGGCAGTCCTCCTGGGCAGCAACAGCAGCAGCAGCAGCAGCAGTCCTTAAGAGTCCTTAAGAACAGCAGTCCTATTGGTTTATGTATGTGAATATTGTCTCTACAGTGACTGGCAGCAGCTCTCCAGGGTTTCAGAAAGGACTTAGTCCTATCTGGAGATGCCAGGATTGAAGCTGGGATCTTTCGTAGGTAAATGACCTTATCACCGAGCCCTTCCTATGACTTTACAATTACAATGCATCACAGAGGAAAAGCTTTGCACCAGCTCCAATCCCAAGAATCTCTGGTTATAGCCTGAAATCATGGAGAATTGATGCCGGAAAGAGAAGGAAGTATTGCGGTAGAAGGACCAATGGTCTAATTAAGTCAGCTTTCTTTGTGCTTAAGTTTTACTCGGCGATAAAGTTGCATTTTTAAAAGTACAATATTAGACACTGTGAAGGATTTCTCACCACTGCCTTGCTTTCTCCCTAGAGACCGCATACTGTTTTCTTGTAGGGACAAGTATTTCCCTTCTTCTGGAGCTGTTATATAAATGTCCTTTCCAGCTAAGTAAGTTGGGTTGTGCCTGAGGCAAAGTACGCTAGTTTTTAGGCAAGTCATTTTTATAGATTTTGGAAATGTCTAGTTGAACAAGATAGACCACACTTGCATCATACAGGAAGATAGCAGCCTGGTAAATGGGCATGTGCTTTCATCTTTTCACATGGATAAAAATCCCTCAACAGATCTTGGAGAGTAAAAACTAAACTGATCTGCTGTCAAGTGGATTGATTGGCAGAAGGCTCAGGCAGCAGGGGAGGGGGAATACTTCTCTGTACAGGACGTAATTCATTTATCAAATTCCTAGTCACAAGGTGGGCTGGTGGCTAGTACTTTAAACAGATTTAGACCAATACATTTTTATTGCCAAAACTTGAATCAGAAAGTACTGCGAATGTGGAGGTCATTTAGTGGAATCCGCTGTTACTGTGGTATTCAGCGTCACTGAGCCTTCATGTACCATGCCAAGCACTCTGACTCTTATTTTCCTTTTTGCTCAGAAAATACTAAGAATAAAGCTTATGGACAGCAAAAGAAAGAAAGTTCTAGTTTGTACTGAATGACCTTGTTCTGAATTGGTTAATGAAATGCATTAAGTATGCATACCAGTGTGAGAACTCCAGACATGCAGACGTCTTTCTCATAAGCTAACTCATAACTTAATCAAGTTATCCAAGAGCAGATCTTGAAAATGATCCTCTTACGAGCCCGTTTAAGCACCACTCTTAAAGTACTATCACTGCCTTAGCCTCCACATGAAGGTATATACAGGAATTCAATCTCTCTGTTCATAACTTTAATTATGCTGCTGGTCCAACTTAAGTGCTGCTTGCCTAACTTTTCATTCGTTCTGTAACAACCTCCATGTTGCTTGCAGGGCTGTCTTAAGCATATGCGGTGCCAGGGTGCACAGATCCCCCCCTGCGTCCCCCCAGGTTGCCCAGAATTATCAACCTTTTTGGCAAGGCCAGGGCCGGGTGCCTTGTGGGGGGGGGGCAGCCAGCAAGCAAGCAGAGTCCACAACAGTTGAGCCCGAGGCAGCAGTGGCAACTGAGCGAAGCCAGGTGCCTTGTATGAGTAGTGTGCGTGCACTGGGCGGTCCTCTCGACGGCCCACCAATCCCAGGCCCGCAGGAGGGTGGAGCCGGATGGCTGCCTCAGCGCCTGCAGCAGAAAAGCCTGCAGTGCTCCAACAGGCTCTGCTCAGCGGCTTTCGGCTGGCCTGGCTCTCTTCAATCCCCGGACTCCAAATCTCGGCCCCAGACTCTTGGCCTAGCGCCCCTGAAAGCCCGGCGCCCGGGTGCCCTGCACCCCTAGCGCTTATGGGTAAGACGGCCCTGGTTGCTTGATATCTCTAGTTGCAACAAAATAGTACAAGTGCTCGTGTGAAATGCAATCTCTCTGGCATGCCATGACTCCCACTACATATGTGCCAGCTGAGGGCATGTGTACATATGTGTTTGCATGAACAGATGGTGGCAGACACCTGGTGGTGAGTGCAATTTGTGCTCCAGTCTTGAGGAAAGAAACTCCCAGCTTCAAGTCAGAAAAAAAAAAAATCCAGCCCGTACAATCACTCGCTGATGCCATTCCTACTCTTCTCCCATATGATCTGTGCTGCTTTGCAATGATGTAATGTGAAACAAGAATTGTGGGTTGCATCTAAGTCCTACTCAGAGTTTGGCCCACTGGAATCAATGAACCTAAGGTAGTCAGGTTAATTAATTTTCATGGGACTGCTCTGGGTAGGACCAACATTGGATATAACCTTCTGAATAGAACCGCTATGACACCAGGTTGTCATTTTGGGTGGTGAAACTACATTGTGTACTCAAGCCTTAACAGTGGTGCCTTGTGTTACATATGTGCACCCCTTTCTGTGCACTGGTACTTTCTTTCTAGCGATGGCAGTAAGTGTTGTATCTTGGCTCAATTAAGCACTCATGATTGAGGGAGTGAACCACACACACACACACACAGAGAGAGAGAGAGACAGACAGACAGACAGACAGACAGACATTCTTGGTGTGCCATTGAGTGCCTGCAGCATGAAGTAATGGCTAGCCCGTGCCAATAGATCACCACAGATACAACAATGCCACAAATAGAATTTATCGCCAACACCACTCCTGATGTTTCAGTGGAACTGGTTCACCTATTCAGCTGCCAGTCAGCATGTCCAGGGAATTCAAGTGATATGCATGGATGCATGAACTTGCCTTCAGCCTAACACAGTGCTGAATGAAAATGCCTTTCACTATTAAAAGAGTTACATGCTTCTCTGCCCTGTGAGGCCAACAGCACACTGAATTGAAAGGGGACAAATGAGGCCTCTAGGAGTGTAGCCTAAAATTCCTAGGTCAGGATTTCAGAAACCTAAGTGAACACTAACAGATACCTAGTTCTAGGGATTTGATCAGTGTAAGGTCAGTTACAGTTCCTGGGATTCCCCATGATTGTCAAAGTGAATAAGAATGCTTTAAATATATAGTTTCAATGTGATCCATCCCTTACATTTGGACACATTTGGAATACCCTAAAACCTAGCTGAGCTTTGGCTGAAGAAGTGCAGGGCTTTTACATATTTTATATATCAATATGATTTATATTCAGGGGAAGCTAGTCCAATAGGGTGAATGGGGGCACAGGCCCACCAAACTGTCCTCTTTCAGCAGCCTCCACCCACCTGCCTTCTTACTTGGAACCAATCAGGAGGTGGCTGTTTGGCTAATTAAACTATCTATGGCATTTTAAACTGTGTAGTACAGTGGTACCTCGGGTTAAGAACTTAATTCGTTCTGGAGGTCCGTTCTTAACCTGAAACTGTTCTTAACCTGAGGTACCACTTTAGCTAATGGGGCCTCCCGCTGCTGCCGCACCATCGCCGCGCGATTTCTGTTCTCATCCTGAAGTAAAGTTCTTAACCTGAGGTAATATTTCTGAGTTAGTGGAGTCTGTAACCTGAAGCGTCTAACCTGAAGCGTCTGTAACCCGAGGTACCACTGTATTGTTTTTGTTATAATGTTATGCACTATTGTTTTTAAATGGTAAACGATCCTGTCATCCTCGGGTGAAGGGCAGTATAACAATTTAATAAATAAGTAAAATAAATATTTTTGGTTCCTCTTCCTTCCACCCTACCAGTCCCAATGGCCCAGAGCCACCACTGTCTACTTGCATAGCTAGCTAGCTATCTGCACACATCACACCTCTGAATTTGTTCAGATTGGAGCAGGAAGATAAAAAGGGGAAGAAAATATTAAAACACTACAAGTGTAAGAACCCAAGTATACACTGGTGCAAAGTGTTTCTCAGGCCACTGGGAAGGAAACACTTGTTCTTATTGAAGTTTAGATGGATTTGGTGGGCATGTTTTCCAAACGATTCTTCAAAAACAATTATGTCTACAATAATTTTCAGCTTCAAGTCATTTGTACAAAAAAAAAAAAAAAAAAAAAAGGCAGCATGCCACGGAGTTTGTCAACGAACCAAGAGAGAGTAAAAGCTACATGCGAAGCAATTCTCTATCTAAGCGCAACATTGCACACATTAGCACTTTTAACCTTGGCTAGTCAAGCAAGCAAGCAGGAGGTGGAAACTAGTGAATTTATCCTCTTCTTGAAAGAAAGGCTGCACATTTCTGTGGCATGAAACTTCCCTGCACAATCAAGAGATTGAAGAGCTGGGTGCCTGCAGGGAACAATATGAAGCCAGGAATGAGTTCCATTTCTGAGCTCCCTCACCCTTCTTCACCACTTCCCTGCTAGCTTTGGTGCTTCATCCATGCTTTGATGTTTCATACCTATTATGTCTTGTTTTCCATTATGTCTAAACCAGGGAACTCAGGCAACGGCCAGGATAAAAAGCCAGGAAATGATGTGAGGGATAGAAAGCAGGTTCCACTTCAGTATTCATTCCCAGTTTCACAAACCATGGTTTATGAAGCTGAAAAGGGCTACCAAAACACAGATGTTTTCTTCCTTTTGGTAGGTTCAGCATCAAGAAGATACAAAGGTTTCACTAAAGCTAATAGGTGGTCACTAGGTGGTGCATTTTGCACCTTACTCTATGAGGCCAAATTGACAAAGGCAAATCAAAAGCCCCCCAGCATATTCCTTTCAAAACTAGTTTCACTTTACTTAAAAAAGTACAATAAATCCACAATATATGCTTCTGAAACTAGATAATCAAACATACCTACATATATAGAATCCTAAATGCATATATTGATTCTATAAACCAACCAAGTGTTCTGCTTTCTATTTAGTTTTATCTCGTTGGTAATGATGTATCCATATCTGATGCAATCTTATTCTAACATTACTGATGCTAGCTTTGCCTTTGTATACAATTCTGAGTCCTATGTTCATAAGGCAAATCTATCCATAATTTATTATTATGCAATCATTCTAGAGTAATTATTTTTGCTGCCTGATCCTTGTTGTTTGCTAGCTTGTGAGGTAATAGGATTTCTATCACAATGCTTGCAGCAATTTTCTGGGTTCTGCTGCTGAAGCATCTAATTGCTCTAATTTTTCAGCCTGATAGCTTATTTATTCTGAATTATGGAACAGGAATTTGATGGTGGACAACATGTCACTTCCAGGAAGCGGATCATACCTTGAGCTTAAGCTGAAGAGTAAAACTGATCGACAAGCTGAGCTTAAGTAACCAACCAACACAACCTTATATATGTTTAATCAGAAGCAGGTTTCATTGAGTTTAATGTGGCTAGTTCGGTGGATCTTATTCTCAAGCAAGCATGCAGAGGATTGCACGGTACATTTTTAGGAGTGTGAAAACCTTCCTGTGAAATTCTGCAAGCCTTTCATAAATTATATTTGCTTCCTTCAAAAACATGCTGTTACTCCTCTTGGCCAAAATGTTCCTAGGACTTGCACTCCTTTTATGCATTACTCTCCAGATGGGAACCCTGTGCAAGTGAGATTGCTGATGGTGGGTGAGGTTACTTGTTCTGCAGACATTCCAGGATCAAATCAGAAGCTGGGATGGCTTTCATAATTCCGGGACTGTCCCTGGAAAATAGGGACACTTGGAGAGTATGGGCTTATGTCACAGAAATTGCCTTGAAGGGTGCCTGCACATTTTCCTGTATAACTTTCCTACTTGTAGGGCTAGGGAAATATCCTTCTCCATGGCACCTCAAAACAAATCAACATAGAAGAGTGATGGGTCTCAACAACTCTCAGGTTTATTCAGTGAACAGTAGCTGGGATGGGTTAACTTAACATTACACCACCTATGCTTTGCCTATCTTGTTTTTGGTCCTTCAAAGCTGCGAGTTCCACCTTCCCTTTGAGATGCATTGTCATCCACAGCTGTGGTTGTTACTGCTCATCTTCTTGTTTCTGATCAGATGCAGTTGCAACAGACCCTCTTTGCTCACACCTCAGCCTCTACCCTTGGCCCCAACTAGCTGTAGCCTCAGCTACATTATAGTACTAGTCATGCCATTTTCCTTCCTAGCCACTCAGCTTCTTCTTACCCAAACACACCATACTTCTTTATACACTAGTTTCTTTAAAAAGTACCTCTTGCCTCGTATGCCGGATTCAGTAACACTTGCTGCTCACTCTCCGTATCTAACCCTTTACTAGATTGTTCACCTTCCAGTGGCTTGGTCAACCATAACCCCTCTTCCCTTGTGTTTTCTTCCATGACTTGTTCTGCCTCTGGATCTCCATTTTGGCTGGGTTCTTCTGCTCATATCTCACATATGCCAATCTTCAAATTAGATAAATAACTTATGTAAGTTACATTGAATCCAGTGGGACTTGTGCCCAGGTAAGTGGGTTTATGATTGCAGCTTGAATCAATGGTTACTTGTAGCCAGTTCACTCTTAAGTATTATTTTCTACTTATGGAGCATGCTTTTGCAGTGATCATGGTCAATATCATTATCGGTTCCTCCATTCCTGGTCATTTATGACATCCATTTTGATCAGTTTATGGTATTAAATTGTTTTGTGAGATGGTTGTTAATGTTTGCAGTTATTAATATGGCATACAATTCAACTCCATTACACCAATGACAGGTTGGCAAATCACTTCAGAGGGATATAGATTGCTCCCTTGCTCAATAGTATATCCTTTATTGGTAGGCAAGAAATGGGTCTATAGATTTTTCAGGACTGCTAGAATTGCTATCCATATAATTATATATAGGCAGAATAATTCAAAATTTATTGATGGAAATCTGCCAGTCTGTCATGCCTTGGTGTAATTTTTTAAGGTGCCCGTATTTTTCTAGTTCTTTACATCAATAACTGTACCAATATCATCTTTTTTTTTCTTATATAATTTATATTACTTTCTATTACTTTCAACAGACTTCTAAAGCACACACACACAGAGAGAGATTGTGAATAAAACAGTAGATATATATTCAATTGTTAGAGGATACACAACACTGGTTGAGCTCCAGCCTTATCATTTTATATACACATTTAGGGACATATTTGTAAATATTTGCTGCAGCAAACTTTATTATTAATGTAAGAAGGAGACTAGTATATGCAACAAAATAATTTTACTTGAAATATGCAACACACTTCCAATGACACCTACAATGATTGTGCTTTACATTTACATTCCTTGTGTGCTGTTTGAAAAACCTCTTTCCCACCCCCACCCCCTGCCAAGCGGTGGCAAGAGCCCATGGGGTTCCAGGCACTCACCCAGGGTTTGTGCTCCTTTGGAGAATTGAAGATGTGGCAGAGACTGTCATAGCTTTAAGAAATATGGTTTATTCATGGTAAGGAGTCCAGATCTTACAGCATGGTTATCTCAAGAAGGGTTTGTTCCCCACATCTCCTAATTCTGCTGTTCCTAAACACTATGCCTCCTTTATTTGGTTGCATTCTAATGGTTAATCCCTCCAAGGTGTCACCTAACAAAGGAGCTTCCCTGAGTTCATCAACACTTGTTGATTGACTAGGATTAAAGACTGGTACACACTTAGGACATTTACATAGGTTAATTAACTCTTCACATGCTACCGGTAATTGCTGATGCTCAGGGGTAGGTACACACATTCCATAATGCATGGGACTTGATTATGTTCTCAAAGTCTGACACAGTCTTTACACACAGACACAACTTAAATACCTCAAACCCTTTGCATAACCTCCTTTCTAATACACACCGAGACTGCCTTATTGCATATCCCAGTTATAACATGCAAGTTCTAATTTAATCCTAATATTTACTAAACCTAAATGTTTAGCACCGCAGATCTGTTACAATACGATCGCTCGCAGTGTTTGGTTACTGCTAGTGACTGTTGATACAATACTCAGAGTAACTGCTGGATACTGTAAATCTCTATTATTATGTGCTAAAGTTATATAAAGGCATGGATTTATAAACCAGTTACTCTTAGTTTTGTTCTGTGTTAAAGTTCTTTGGCTTCTTTTTCTTTTGCCAACCTTAGCAGAATAGAACACTAAGACACTGACATCAATAGTGCAATCTATACATGTTTTATCAGAAGTAAACCCTATGGGGTTGAGCTTGGACTTATTTCCAAATAAATGTGTGTAGGGTAAGGTCTCAGCATTACTTAGCTAAGTAGTAGTAGTAGTAGTAGTAGTAGTAGTAGTAATAATAATAATAATAATAATAATAATAATAAATTTTATTTGTACCCCACCCTCCCTGGCCGGAGTCGGGCTCAGAGCGGCTAACATGATATAAATAACACAGTACACATAAAAACAGGCATCAATTAATTAAAATACATCTTAAAATTAATTCCGACAAATTAAAATCTGGACAAATGGCAGTTATCAGGTTAAGATTGAGAGTGGTTAATACTTGCCAGGACCAACTGTTGTCACTGATCATATAAGGACCTGTGAACAGGCTGGGAGGTCTTCATGCTTGTTCTTATACAAAGGAAAATAGGTCAGAGTGCAACCTGGCCAAAGGCCAGGCGGAACAGTTCCATCTTTCAGGCCCTGTAGAAAGATGTCAAATCCCGCAGGGCCCTAGTCTCATGTGGGAGAGCGTTCCACCAGGCTGGGGCCACGGTTGAAAAGGTCCTGGCTCTGGTCGAGGCCAGTCTAATTTCCCTGGGACCTGGGATCTTCAGAGTGTTATTGTTTGCAGACTGTAAGGTCCTCTATGGGGCATACCAGAGGAGGCGGTCCCGTAGGTACGAGGGTCCTAGGCCATATAGGGCTTTGAAGGTTAAAACCAGCACCTTAAACCTGATCCTGTACTCCACCGGGAGCCAGTACAGCTGGTATAGCACTGGGTGAATGTGATCCCGCGGCGAGAAGAAATAAACTTTACTAGTTCCATTTCTGCAGCTCATCTATTGTTTACGCAAAGTAAGTTGCACTCAAATAATGAGGGGTGGGGGTGGCCTGCCCTGTCCTCACAACACCCAGAAGTTCAGCTGTGATAATCACTTTGCTCTTAACTTTCAGCACAGCTCTTATCACTCACCCCAAATTGTTCTGTGTCAGAGTCATTTGCAATAGTTGCAAACTATCGCAAAACTATTGGTCCATGAAGGAAAAGGTGGGGCCTGGTGATTGAATGCTCTGGCCTTGGAGCGCGGGGAGCCAGCCAGCATCTAGCCTAAAAATCCGCTACTCATTGTCCCTCATCTGATATGAATCCTTGCCTACAGTGTATTATGATATCAATTATACATCTGTGCATGCCATTTATAATTAAATGGTTTTTTCATGTTAAGACTGGAGCTACAAATCTGTTGAATGTTTATAGCAAAGAGGATCATTATTTTTTCAGGTGCAAAGGCTGCATGGGCAGAATTTTTTACAAGCTGGTTTAAGACAGGTAAGCCTGCAGAGATTTTTTTCCCCTGTCTCCCCTGTTTAAAATAAGAAGGAACACATTAATATGCAGGAGTTAAGAGTGGAGGGATCTCATCTGAGGGCAGATACACAGTTTGTTAATATTACGTTGCTTTTTAAAGGAAAATGGGGAAAAATGCCAAAGATAACAAAACAGTAAATTCTATCCATGTCTCTGCATCTCTCACACAATATTTGGCTCAGTCTTTCACATTTGTTTTTGCAGTTTCACAGCATATACATGTTTATCAATCTGTCTGTCTAATTGGATGCTAATAGGATATACTTAACAAAGAAAGTTAGCACTTGTTTGGTGATAATTTTCTGTACTGTTGCCTACTGTGCAGGAAAAATAATAACCTAACTAGATTTGCTGTTTGTGTGTAGATAAAGATGATATAGATACAGGCAGATGCTCCCACGTATATATATTCATAGACTGCACAGTGTATGCATGTGCATCTTTCATATCTGCCGCTTACAGACTTTCCTGAGTGAAGAAAGATCAGTGTAACAGCTTGGTAGTAACAGCTGCAGGGTTTGCAATTGTACCCATTTCCCTGTACAATTTCTTCACCTAGTGCTAGAGCCCAAATACAGGCTCTGCCCACAACATCTGCTAGCACCAGCTACAGAAGTAGTTAAGTACCTTTTGCTGCTATTGGGTCCCTCTAGGCTTTATCTCGGGTGCCAGTGAAATGTCAAAAGGGGGTTTGTTTGTTTGTTTTAAACAAACTGGCAAAACTAGCAACATGCATATGTTAACTTATAGCTGCCACAATGAGGCCATTTTCGATCGGAACACATAGTAAACCACTCATTTGTGACATAATTTGGACAATTCCATTAGAGGCTTGTGTCTGTGAGCGTATTTACATGCAAATATGTACCTAGAGTGTTTTTGCAAAAGTGGTTACCCAGTGAAAAGTTGTGGCAAGGATTTCTATTTTTTAAAAAATAATTTTTATTAGGTTTTCCATCCCCCCGCCCCAATATTACATCATAACAAATAACATAATTCACAATTCCAAAATCCCCACCCCCCACCCCCTGGACTTCCCTCAACCTCCTTCTCTGGTTTATTTGAAAATAATATCATTTCCTGCATATTTCCTGGCAAGCATCTTTATTGATGACATCTGGTATGGTCATGCAGGAAACAGATATGGTGATTCAGTGAGCTGCTATGACGTTTAAACTGCCCCGCTGTGATACCGCTTTAAGCAGCTATGGCTTCCTCTAAAGAATCCTGGGAACTGTAGTTTGTTAAGTGTGCTGAGAGTTGTTAGGACCCCCTCTTCTCCTTACAGAGCTACAGTTCCCAGAGTTCACCATGAAGAGGTATTGACTGTTAAACCACTCTGGAAATTGTAGCTCTGTGATGGAATCTTAGGTAGAAGCCATGACTCTATAGGTCTTCTTATTCACCCCAACATGTACAGCCCTGGCCCCTGTCACTCCCAGCTACAGCAGACCCTCCAAGTGTCCCTATTTTCCAGGTATGCACCTGATTTAGAGAAGCCATCTCAGCTTCTGAATTGATACCAGAATGTCCCACTTTTCCTCAGGGCATCCCTATTTTCATTGGAGAAACTTTGGAGGGTATGGAGTTATTCAACTCCTGAGCTGTCTGGATGCTATCCTGTATAGGGAAGTGTTGTTGTTGTTTTTTAAAAAATGTTTTATTATGTTTTTTTATATGTTGGAAGCTTCTCAGAGTGGCTGGGGCAACCCTCTAAGATGTGTGGGGTATAAATAATAAAATTATCATTATGGAATGGGACGTCCCTCTTTTCAATGGAGAAATGTTGGAGAGTATGCTACAACTTCCTATTTTTGCTTACTTCTAGCCATCTGTATTCCTAAGCTAGCTGGCTAATGGGGAATAGACCATGAAACTTAAGCTTTTGAGTACCAAGCAGGGAATGCTGACCTTTATCAAAAATCTTTTAGTTCCCTTTATAATTCCTACAGATGTTTCTTCTGAGCAAGACCTTATAAATGTTTATAGTTATCTTGTTTTATTTATTGTGTTCTGTGCTTCTTTCTTTTTTCTTGTGTAAGTTGCTCGAGAGGCCTTTTGCCCTAGAAAGGCAGCCAAAAAAGTATTTTAAAGGAAATTTTTTAAATAAAGTTCACTATTATGCATTTATTTAGTAACTATTTCTACTCACAGCCCATCCTCCACTGAATAATTGAAGGGTGCGCAACAGAAAATATGGCGGTTAATATAATTATTAATAGAATTGATTACCATTAAAAGTAATAAAATAAGAACAGTGAAATGGATCAATGACAAAGTTAGTAAAACAACAGCACAGAACAACAGTGTAGCAGGAAAGAAGGCACCTTCTCAACCCCTGTGGTTTTTATTTATTTATTTAGGTTATCTAGTAAAACTCAAGTGTAGGGATGGACATATATGCCATTTTTCATCCCTCTAAATTTCTTGTTTTTGCAGTTCTATGTTCAGCACTCCACAGTTCCACTTCAGTTTGCAATTATTATTTTTTTAAGGCTCTGATGAAATTTTATTTTTTTAAGGCTCTGATGAAATTTTATGGTATTTTACTGCAAAGTTTCCCCAATATGCACGTTTGTATGCAAGCTTTCCTAATATAATGTGTTTTTTTTTTGTAAAAAAAGCTTTTCTTAATATAATGCATTTCTGTTTAATAAATGTTGACTCTTCAATAGATGCTAATTCCATCTGCAGAAGCCATCTCCTCTTTTGTGGGTGCATGTGTAAGAGAGAATTTCTGCTATGAGAAGGGAAGGAGATTTTGTTCTTCTTTTGGTGAAGTACAATAAAGTTTGGGGGTGGTTTTGCTTATCATAATTCTAGATTAGGTGGCCAGGAGTAAATGCTGTTTTGCATTTGTTTCCACTAGGATGGTGGTACGTCTAAGGCGTAGATCTTTGCTATGAACTTAAACTGATGTAAACATTGAATTGATATCTCTAACTGTCATAGGTCCCTTAAAATAATTTTGGGGACTGTAGTTTGGTGAAGATGCTGAAAATTCTGCTGGAGATCTTGAATCTTGTTCTCCTTTGAGCTACATTTGCCAGACTTTCCCATTAAATCAATTTCAGGCTGTGGTGCTGAGAGATACTCTTGAGTCCTCCATATTTCCCACAATATTTAGCCACCATAAGGAGGAAAATGTTTAATTAGAGATGTCTTGCTTAACGTCTGTGTTCACTCACATTATCCACCCCACCACCGCTCACTACTTTTAGTTAGGCTTCTCTGCCACCGGAGAAAATAAAAGAGGATTTCAATCAGTTTCTCCCTTGCTTTGGATTACAGCTGCATTCATTTCAATTTGACATTTGTTTTATTTCCTGACTGATCTGATTTGAACGCAATCACTCTTGAGCAGGAGCAAGTAAGGAACTGAAAATAGACATCTTGACCTCATCCTCCAGCTATTCTCTTTGTCCTGGAGCCAGTATCATCTTCCCCACTCTTCTTTTTATAGTTGTGAAAAACAAATATTCATTTCTCAGAAATGATGGGGTTACTTCAGAAGCTGTCTAAGCTCGGGGCGGGGGTGGGGGGAGGGAGACGGCGCTCAATTGTAGGAGAAGCAGATGCCTTAGCCAGGGGTAACCCACATAATGCCTGCCAGATGTTGAACCACAACTCCTATGCTTTCTGGGACCGATGGGAAATTGGGTCCACTTCCTGGTGGGGCCATGTTGTGGTCCGGCCCCCTAGCCACTCCCCTCAGCATCGGGGTGGGACGGCATCCCACGTCATGCTGGGGGAGACCCCAGCCACATCAGGATGCCAGGCACCAATCAGCTTGCCTGGGGGCGTGGCGGGGGACAATTTAAACCTCGGCGCGATGCTGAGGCTTCCTTTTTCAGCCTCATGCCGTGCATCTCCTGCCCTCCCACCCTTTTTTCAGGTTGAGTTATTGGTCTTGCTATGGACTTTGGTTGGTCGCCGTTGAGGGGCCTGGTAGGACTTTTTCCACTTGGCAAATTGTCACCAGCCACTTGGTTTTCGCCTACCTCGTAGCAATCATCACAACTTCGTAAGGTTAGGCGGTTAGGCATTGGAATAGCAATGTGTGGGGAAGGGGAGGGGCAGCAATCACCTGTCCCTCCGTGTTCAAGGGTATTCCATTAAAGGAATCCGGGGCTGTGGATCTCGTCCGAAGCCCGGGGAGGGGCTAGGGCCATGCCACGACCCCATGGGGAATCCAGGGGTTGCTCGAGTCAATCTGCATCGGCGGGGCTCCCCGTGCTGGAGGTTTACCCTTACCAGACTTCCTGCAAGGTGGGCAGGAGTCAGATATAGTCTGTTGATGCCAATGCCTAAGCCAATACCTCTCACATTCTGTAACCAATAAAGTTGTGGCCTAAATTTGCCCATTAACATTTAACCTAAAAGTTCTGTGTCCTTGTGTTTTATTCTCCTGGGGCTGGCTTGGGGGCCTTTACACACAACCTGATTTGGATGGTACCACATCGGTTACCCCTTCCTTAAGCCCCATCTGCACAAATATTTTAAGACACATTGTTTTAGTGTAGCGTTGCTACTTAATTCAACCCCAAAGAGTTGTTTTTGAGGCGGGAAATCTGCATTTCAGCTAACTAGAACCATGCAGAGAAAATGGGGGCAGGTGTAGCATGATGCTATATCTACGTTGTGTCTCCTGAATTTAGCTATTCCCAATTATTCCATAAACGTTGTTGTTTACAAGTCTCAAAAAAGAAATGTTCTCATTCATGCTGCATCATGTGTTTTGCAGTCTATTGAAGGCTTCACATTCATTCTCCTTTGGCTATGAATAGTGACAGCTGAGAACTGATCCTTGTGTAACCAAAATGGCATCATCCATGCATGAGAGGGAGATTTCAACAGGCCTGGGGTAACCCCAAGGTTTGCAGAAGCACACACACGCACACACACACACACACACACACACACAAATTGTTTAGAAGGAAAGGAAAACCCTAAAAGAAGGGCACAAAATAGTTCAATGAGAGCTGAACATGCTAATTGACCATAGAATGCTAACTACCTGAAGCAGGTAGGGTGAATTGAATAGGTTATCCTGAGAAAGGGTATGTGGTTAGTTGGCTAGAACCCCAAACAGAAGTGCATTTTGTTGCAGGCTCCAATTGTTCCATCTTTTCCCCTTTTTCAAAAAGTATTTACATTCGTGGCCTTGTTTTTATGTGATAAATGGAACAAACCTGCTAAATAAATGAAGGGCATCCCTCGCTAGCCCATCATTATTTCTTTCCTTTTTTTTACACTTACTATTATTATTACTAAGTTAAAGGGAAACCAAGAATGCTGAATTGCACTGAGCAAAAGGCCTGTAAGCAATATCTGTCCAGGAATCCTGTACGAGGATAGCAATATGAGATTGCAAACTACAGAAGGAGGGTGTAATTATGGAGTCTGGATAGAACATGAGAATTAGAGAGAATTAGATTAGAGGCCTGATGAATTATTTGGTTCTAAGGTTATTTCCAGAAAATGTATTTAATATTACTATCTGCTTGGTCAGGGAAGGAATGACGTATTGGGAGAAAGGCAAGGATGTTGTCAGCTGGGGTATGGAAAATCAGGTGACTAGATTCCTAATCTTGTCATTGCCGGGTGGCATTATGGATAAACTGGCTATCCATATTCACTAAGGTAGGACCTGACCAATACATTAATGTGCTACTCCAAGCTGTCTTATCACTTCTACCAGTGTATGGTTGATATCCACCATTGCAGCAACAGACATGGTAGGATCTCCCATTCCTCTTCTCCTTTCTTCTGCCATCTTCTGCCCTTCAATTTTCCCTGGAGGGTCCCAGAAGCTGCAGAAGGGAGGAAGTACCAGGAAAGACACATTTGTGCAACAGGAAGTCCATTTGGTTGGCATCATTGGATGGCACCCAAAACCTGATAAACAAATCATATTAGTGCCAGTACAAATGAAAGGACTGCAAGCCTGGGAAGTGTCTGTTTTGCTACAATACAAACTTTTTTTGTGTGCTCTTATGTAAAAAACGAAGATAAATTTAATAGCAGCAAAAGCAACAGGATGTCAGAAGTATTTTGGTATTCATCGTGAGGTAGCTGGGAGCCATGCTCATCTCTAAGATTACAACTTCAGCCTTACCATTGGACAGTGATTCTTGATGACTGTTCCCTCTTACTCTTAGTTGAGGGAATGCTTGGTTCTGTATCCTCCTGAGATGATACTACACATTTTAGTACATCATGTTGCACTTTGTAATTCACTTTGTGCAAGCCTTTGGAGAGAGGATTTTAAAATTAAGCTTGTACAAATGTGCAATTGCATTTGTATATTTTGTATGGATTCCCCCCTTCTGCAGGCTGCTATTAATGGACTATATGCAGAAGGTGGCAAAATGTCAGGAATCCATAACACTAGCTTTATTTTCCTTCCTTTAATTAAAAAGTCACTTCTGGTTACTGTGAGTGTGCTGCTTATGCAGGATTCCTTCTGTGTGTCTGCAAGGTGTTCCTTACAGCACAATCCTACACATGTCTGCTCAGAGCTAAGTCCCATTGGGCTTGCTCCCTGGGAAGTTGATATATGACTGCATATCTAAACAGCACCTGCACAACTTATGAGCTGTCAAACTGAGCATAGCTCTGCAGCTCTGAATTGAACCTCCTGTTTGATTTTTACCTGGCATTGCACTGCACTGCATTGCAACAAGCAAACATGAAAACCTCAGGTGTTTTATTGAGCTCATGGTGGGACATAATATTTGACCAGCAGGCTTCATTGGGCTTGGTGACTCCAAAATTGTGTAAGCCTCAGCTCTCTATGCTGATTTGAATAAAACTGCATAACAGTTAGTCCTCCTATGTTCCATTAAATCCTAAAAAGCTTGTGGGTGTCACAGTGCTGAAGGTAATTTCATTCTGGATTTAAGTATGCTTTCAGACAAGATTGAGTCTGCCAGATCCTATTTTATGTGCTTTATTTGGCTCTCCACTCTCTATCAAACGTTATTTTGACAGAGCCACTGTAGCAGTCGAATGACCCAGGTCTCGACCTATTAATGTGAGGCAAGTATTTTTAAAATGACATTCTTGATTGTAAAGGAAAGTAGAAGTATGATCTGCCAAAGTGGATTAAGGTTTGATCTGTGCTACATGCTAAACGCATTGCCATTTCTGCAGCTGCCTTATGAAATATATAGAGCATCAAGTGGTGGTTTGGCTTTAGTTTTTACTCTCCTCCATTCTTTCTTCTTCTTTTTTTTTAGATTTTCAAAAAATTAGCATATAAACTTCAATACATGATAAATTTATCTTTATCTGACTTCCCACCCCATTTTCCAGGGTGTTTTTATTTCTTCCCCTCTGCTGCACACTACAGACTCTATCTCTTATACCATGGCAACAATACTATATTCTCTAATGCCTTCTGTTGCTCATATTTCCTTAAATAGTCCGAAAAGGGCTTCCATTCCACAAAGAAATCATTGTTAGATTCCCTTATTTTAGGTGTTAACGTTGCCAATTTAGCATAGTCCATCACTTTACTCTCCTCCCTTCTTCACTGTAAAGTATGGGAGCTTGGCCCCGTAATTTGTAATAAGTTTCTAAAGAAAGACAGAAGACTAAAACAAATGTTTTTGGATCATCATGTTATGCCAGTGAGGTGGTGTCTAGGCTTCAGGGAATCCTATCTCTCCCACGGTGGGATGCCAAGAAGCAGATAAACAAGAAGAATTCTTACAAAGTAGTCCATTCAATATTCACAGACAGAGACGAAGGAATGTGGTCTCTCTTAGATAATGCTCCAAGTAAAGTCCCACCTCCTCAGTCCCTCCTATTCTACGTCACCTCTGTGCTTTCTGCCTCTAAGCTTTCTTTTCTACTACTATCAAGGCACGCCTGGTCCTGGGAGAGGGGGCGGGTCAGGAAGGCTTTATAGAGACACTGAGTCTGTTAGCTGTCTCTCCCCTGGTGCTTCTTCTTCCTGCTGCTCTACCAATATTTCCCAGCTGCAGCCTCTGAACTATGACCTTCTGCAAACCACTGTTTTAAATCTATACTGTCCTCCTCTTCTCAGGAAGGTGCAGGAAGGGGGGGGGGTTCTACCATTCCTCCTCAGCCCAGTCCCTGGCAGGTGTTAGCACTTCTGCCAACTGAGCAACATGGAAGGTTCCACCACTGTGCACCTCCATTTCTCAGTGCAAATGCTCCAAAAACTGAGACAATGTTGGCATGAGGATGTGCTGTAGTATATAGGCTCCTCTCATGTAGCCCATATCTTCTGATGTTAGTCCATCAATATACATAGGAAGGAATAGCTCTACTTCTCTAATATCACCATTGCAATGCTTCCCATGGGAAGTTTGTATTCTGTCGTGTCTGCCTATTGGTGGCTTGAAACATATCCCACCTGTATCATAAACTGAGTCATTCCAATCAGAAACTGAGTAGGAATGTTTTCACTATAGGGTTGCCATCTCCTACTCAGGGCATGAGGTAGAAACTTTTAAATCTCCAGATGCTGTAGGAGTCAAGGCAGACACAGCTGCTACTTCCTGTTTGGTTCTTGATTCTGTCCCATGCCCACCTCCCCTGCCTACTGGAGCAAATAGTTGTCCTGATTCACTTTTTTTTTCTAATCTTAGTGCCAACTCTACTGCTGTGATGTAAGTGAAATATAAATTATAGAGTTGCCACCAAAATTGCACCCGGAACAAACCTGGAAATTAATTTTGTGGACTAACCATCAGGAGAAACATCTGAGGATTGTCAAGGGAAGTCCAAAAAGTTCTAGAATGCATCAAGCATTTTGGATGAAAGGAATTCCTGCATTCCTGGTCAATTACCACTTAGTAAATGGTTTTTTGTGTTGACCCAGAATATCCCCACATTTTCCAGGGCCAATCATGGTTGCAGCCTCTAAATCCTGCTTTTGATTTCATAACACATGGATCTGATGTTGTTCAATGAAATCTAGTGAAAATGGTATGAAACTGAGGCAAGGTTATGATTATAGTACGTGTGACTCCGATTGATACTTTTGCTAAATAGGGATGCCTTTCAATAACTTACTATTTTTTTGTATATACATAATCTTATTTGAATCTATTTCAGGATGATTTCAAGCCAACATCCTTCTACACCCATGTTTTTCTTAACAGAAATGGGGTTTGATGCATTGCCTCTTTCCAATTCTGTTATGATGGCTGCAAAATCTGCTAGTGGGAGAGAACCCAAAATGTTAGGGCTTTGCATAGTGCAGAATCTATGTGATTCAATACTAAGTGGCAGCATGGGTAGAGCTTGGAGATCTCCTGTTCTGCCTTGAAGCTGTTAGCTCATCTATTTTATACTGCGGTGGGCAGCTAAACCCCATCATCACCCCATCAGGTCTGATTTGTGGCTGTCGATTTGTCATCCTTTCAAACCTGTACTGGTGAGGTGATGGAAGAGGTAGTGAGCAATTGCCTTAGGAGAAATAACAAAGAGCCACCCTCCCAACTAAATGTCTAATTTGTCAAGTTTGGCGAGTATCGCACAGGGTTTCCCTGTGTGAGCTTTGCACGACCCATCTGGATTCCAATGGTTTTTATTTTTCCTTCCTCAAAGTGTCTTGCAGAGCCTTGGCAGGGATTAATAGAGGACTCTGGCTCCTCTACATGTTGCCCTGTGTACTGTGTGTGCATCCAGATTGCTAATGATAAACTAGCTTATACTTGCAGCTCTGCTAGCAAATATCCATGCATTTCAGGGCACCGGGCTCTGCTGGTTGGTGTGTGGGCACCATAGATTTTCAATTTGCTCCTAGCATGCCTCTCCATTACTTGCCTTATTTTTAAAAATATAATAGACTGCTGTAATCCAATTAATCAGCAGAAACATTTTTCTAGGAATGAAACCAGCTGCAAATGGGGGTTTAACATCATCACTCCTCCTTCAAGCACTCCCCTTAAAAAGATATCAAGGAGTCTGAAACAGGCAAGTTCCAAGTCTATCAAATAGTTGGGCATTTTGCAGATTGTATAAGTACCAAATGGAGGGGAAGCTGAAATGTATTGAATTTAGCAAAAATAAATAAATAGCTCCAATAGTGGGGAAATGATAGAATTTGACAAAGGAATAACAGTAGATGTGGGCTTATACTTCAGTAGGGCTGGAGGAGAAATGTGATTCAGTTTCACATTTAAAGATGAACCTTCCTAACTAATGGTATCAAAAGCCACTGAGAAGTTGAGCATTAACAAAGACATATTTCCTCCGTCTCTCTCCTAACATAGGTACAGACCAACCAAAGCAGCTTTGGTGCCAAACTAAGCCTAAACCCTGATTGAAATGAATGTAGAAAATCAATTTTCCTCCAAGAGTGCCTGGATGTGGTCTGTGAACACCCACTCAAGAAGTAGAGATTGGCAAGTGGCTGGTAACTACTTAGATTTTCTGGATCCAAGGAGGGTTTCTTGAGGAGTGGCTTTCACCACTGCCTCCTTCAAGCAGGCAAGGACCACCCCCTCTTGCAAGGAAGCATTGATCACCTCCTTGGCCCAACCAGCTGTACTCTCCCTGGTAGTTTTTATCAACCACAAGGGGCAAGGTTCCAGTGTGCCAGCAGTCATGTCCTCAACCCTTAGTAACTGAAACTCATCCAATGCAATAGGACAAGGCAGTGCTCTGGACATTCCTCAGGATTCATCTGCTGTGACAGTGGAGCCAAGGTCCCAGTGAATGCAACTGAATTTTTGGTCAAAACAATTTGCAGACAAGTTTCAGTTCCATCACCTCCTTTGGGTCAGACTGTAAAAGGCCCCACACTACCTGGGAGAGCTCTGCTGGACAGCACACTTAGGATGCAATGGAGACAGCAAAGCATGCCTTCTTTGCTGCCTTCACTGTTACTAGTTAGGCTTGATGATGAGCCCCACCAGTATTTGATTGTATTTGACTGGAGTTTTCCTCCACTCATGTTCAAGCCATCTCCCAGCTTGTTTCCTCACCCTAAGTTCTGGAGAGCACCAAGGAGCCAAAAAGTGGAAGTGGGCATTGAAGATTGATCATGTCAACAGTCTGAGCCATTTGGATGTTCCAGAGGTCACCCAGGGCTTCTACAAAAGTGCCAGTCATATCATCCAGAAAATCCCCCAGAGCTGTCTGCAAATCCATCAGCCTCCGAGGGTGAAACATTCTGCACAAGAGGGAGGGTAGAGGCTGAAAGACTAAATCTCAGCAGGAAGTGATCTGACTGTAACATCTGACTGATGTTAACACCCCTCACTTTCAGATCACCATCTGCCTACCCAGCTGAGAAAACAAGGTCCAGAATGTGACCTGCAACATGCTCCCTTCCATAGCTTGGGCTTTGAAAGAACATTGCTATGTGAATTAAACTATTTCCCAAAGCCTCCTTTACTACTTTTATAGTACAAATGTAGCCAGAAACCACTGGTATGAATCCAAGTGTGTTTGTCAGAGAGGGTAAGATTCCAGATGAAAATAGGAAGGCTTAACAACACACACACACACACACACACACACACACACACACACACACACACACCACATGCACTGTATTTTTTTTTTTTTTACAAGCAGGATAGAATTATTTCAGCATTTCATGCCACACCAATTCCAGGCAGAATAGCATTCAAAATGCTCCCTTGTATCTCTGCTCTGTTACCCACATGGAAAAAATGATACATTGATTCTCTCTGTGCATGCTGTATCTTGTTGCAAAATGTCTTCTATCGGTGTAGATTCACCTGTTCATTTCCTGTGATTATAATGTGCAAACTGTCTCCTCATTGACATGTAGAGCTTGCCTTGCACTAGTCCTGTGCTGACAATATATATATCCTATATTCTGTAGCAATTAATGAGAAAAAGAACTGCATATCAAAGGGAAGACAACGTTTTGGTAAAATTCCCATGGGTTAGGATGCAGAGTTTTAGTTGAGCAAACCTTACTATGTGACTGGAGGAATTCTGTGACCCTTCCTTCCTTCCTTCCTTCCTTCCTTCCTTCCTTCCTTCCTTCCTACAAATTTTCTTTTTAGTGATGTTCACTCTGTAGCCTTCTTCAGAGGTTGTGTTTCCTGAAAACTTTATAACCTCATCATCTCAATTTACTTGTAAGTCTGGAAAAGTAGGGAGGCTGACAACTGTACATCTGAAAACTTTTCATTTGTTTTTCTGTGATGTGTTCAAATTATGGTACGCGGGTGGCACTGTTTAATTTAATTGCTCTTCAATGTTGCTCCAGCATGCTCCCACACCTATTTTATTTTAAGCTGGTTTCATGCAATCGATTTGTATTCTGCACCTTTAAGAGAATTACTCCTCTTTCATGACCTTTCCCACAAATCAGCTTCCATGTGATTCAAAAACGGAAGCTGCATTTCCAATTTGTGAACAGCTGAGGCAGCTTTTGCACATGTGCAGAAAGGGGCTGGGAAATGCAGTGGGGGACCGTGACCTTGCCGTGTTTCAAGCTGCTAATGTGAACATAGCCTAAGTTATGTATTATCACTTCTTAGGAAATAAATGCAGATGGAATTTTTAAAAAAACTGGAAGGAAAAGCTCAAACTAAAATCAGTGTGTGCCCTGATGTCAGGCACTTAGCAGCCAGCCTCTCCAGCTTCCAATGCTTTAGCTGAAGCTCGGAGGATGACTCTTCCCATGGGGTTTTATTAGATCGGGAACCACAGGCAGCTGGGGAGGCTGCAGTGTTGGGGAAATTTATAAATGGAAAGAACAGCCACCCCACCCGCAGACAACCTCCAGTGAAAAAAAAGCTCTACCTAGCATTCCCCAAAATTCTAAATTCTAAAGTGCCCTGAGAAAAAGAGAGAGAATGGAAGAAATAGTAGTAGTAACAGTAACAACAACAACAACAACAACAACAACAACAACAACAACGACAACAACATGGGGGACTTGTTTTGGCACCAAACTAGCCTACTCATGTTGAAAAGGATCTATGAATAATTTGCTAACACCCAACATAAAAGCATGGGATTCTCTTGAGCCTCATAGATTGCAATGCTATGCATGTCTACTGAGAGGCAGATACCATTGAGTTCAATGGGATTTGTTTCCAGGTTTGTGAAAATAGGATTGCAGCCTTATGTGGATCAGGGTTGTTGTCTTTTTAAGTACATTTCTGTCACTTAAAGAATCCCGTCTTGTCATAAACTCTGTCTGCTGTACCACTGGTTTTGAAACTTTATTTGGGGCCACACTAGGTTTCTGTGGAAACAGACATTGGTAATAGTGGGTGACATATCACTGTTGTTCTGCAAAGCACAATAGTATTAGATGTGAGTAATAATGTATTCTCTATACGTGATGTGTGATCTTGAGGGCAAACAGGCTATAGGAACATAAGAGACCTGCTGGGTCAGACCGAAGGCCCATCTGCTCCATCATCCTGTTCACATAATGACCACCCAGGTTCTTAGTACACAACCTTGGCATGCAATTCTGAGACATGGGTGGAAGAGATGGTTGGGTAGGGTTCTGTCATTTGTTTCCCTTACGGCTATGTAAACTCACCTGAATTAAGTACTGCTGTAAACTTGAATCAAAACTACTTTTCATCCTGAGAGTGATTATTGGCCAAAGTCATCATTGGTTTGAATTCAGCTGTGCTAAACTGGAAATGAATCGGACATGAAAACACACAGACCATGGCTTTTCTTTTATGTCTGAAAATGGCAGGTGCAATTGGTTTGGAAAGGGATAAAGCAAAATTGACTTGAGCCATGACCTTCTATGCCAAGTTAAAGACCAGAACAAATTTCTAAAAGGTTGAGTTATAAACCTCAGAAGAGCAGTTTTTATTGCAAAAGTGCTGATGCAACCTTAACCATAAGTGTGGGTGACTGGTGTGGCTATAATTTTGTTAAACAGCAGATATGGGTGCCTGTGCCCGTGAACAACTCATATATCATGAATGGCAAATGCTGAACAGAGGAAATGTGGAAGCAAAATGCAGTAAGAGATGAGCAAGTAATTAATGCTAAGAGTCCACAGGAGGGCAAGAAATCTTCCATTGACTAGCTGTGATGGAGGACATATCTTTTATCAGTTGTTAAATCCATTAATTGGAATGTTTCTGGTGTTTGCATGAAAGTGGTGCACAATAATTTATGGATGTTCAGGAAGTTGTATATTGCACCATGTGCCGATTTTCTGTCAACAGGGAACAGATCACATCACAATATTTCTACATTTTGTAGTTAAATGTGCAAATTTAGAGTGATAAAATTTCGAATGAAACCTCAGCATTACTTTTTGCTTGTGAATCGTGGTTTGGCTATTTGGTACATGCTTGCACAACACTACATTATAGGCTTCGGCACACTTTTGTTTCTGTATCTTTCTGACTGAGGGATTGTCCACACTTCCACTTCTCCCGCCACTTTCCTCCAATGAAACCCAATGTCTCCTGCTGAATCAGAACAAACATCAAATGGTTTTTCTGCAGATTAATGTTTGCCCCCATTCAGTGGCAAAAAGCATGTTTTCCCAGAGGAAAGTGGTGGGGCCACCAAAACCCTTCTTGGACCTATGCCCAGAAAGCGTGGAAGAAGAGAAAGTGTGGACAAGTCCTGACAGCAGAGGAACAAATAGCTGAAATGGAACCTATTGAATTGCAACACCAGTTATCCCCCCCCCCCGATGGTTCTCATCTATAGTGAATTGCAAAGACCCATCACAAAGCATATCAGAAGACAATGGTTTTATCAAATGGTATAAGAATTTGACACCTAGGTTGAGCATTGTATTGCAGAGTGTGCTAATTGACTGAATGAGGGTAAATAAGGCCAGTCTAGACGAAATGTGCTGGAGGAGACTCTTGAGAGTCCCATGGACTGCAAGAAGATCAAACCTATCCATTCTTAAGGAAATCATCCCCGAGAGCTCACTGGAAGGACAGATCCTGAAGCTGAGGCTCCAATACTTTGGCCACCTCATGAGAAGAGAAGACTCCCTGGAAAAGACCCTGATGTTGGGAAAGATGGAGGGCACAAGGAGAAGGGGACAACAGAGGACGAGATGGTTGGACAGTGTTCTCAAAGCTACCAACATGAGTCTGACCAAACTGGCAGTGGAAGACAGGAGTGCCTGGCGTGCTCTGGTCCATGGGGTCACGAAGAGTGGTATAGCCTCATCTGAGTACTAGCTTCCCCTCTTTCCCCACTGATATTTGTAAGTGGTGCTGTGGTCTAAACCACTGAGCCTCTTGGGCTTGCCGATCAGAAGGTCGGCGGTTTGAATGCCCACAATGGGGTGAGCTCCTGTTGCTCTGTCCCAGCTCCTGCCAACCAGCAGTTTGAAAGCACACCAGTGCAAGTAGATAAATAGGTACCGTTGCAGTGGGAAGGTAAATGGTGCTTTTGTGCACTCTGCTTTCTGTCACAGTGTTCCACTGCTCCGGAAGTGGTTTAGTCATGCTGGCTACATGAACCGAAAAGCTGTCTGTGGACAAACGCTGGCTCCCACGACCTGAAAGCGAGATGAGCACTGCAACCCCATAGTCGCCTTTGACTGAACTTAACCATCCAGGGGTCCTTTACCTTTTTAAAAAACAAACAAACAAACAAAAAACTTGCACAGCTGAATTTTAAGCTTTGATTGATTGATTGAAGCTCCTAGATAACTGTACAAGTTTGCTACCTGGAAATGTCAGGACATTAAAAAAAAAAAAAAAACCCTGCTTGTATAATCAGTTGAAGGTGGTGTGGGTGCATATATTGTTGCCATGTATGAATTAAATAGACCTCTGTCCTTGCAAGCTCCTTTCTTGCAGAGGGTGTATGTATGATGTAGCTCACAGTGGACAGACCTTGGAAGTTGAGGGAGACAAACTCCAGCTCCTCCTATTTTCCTTTCTCTCAACTACTCTGGGCAGAGCAACCCTAAGTATAGGAAGCTAGTGGGATTTATGGTGGCTTAATTTAAGTTGATATAATTCGCCTCTCTTCCAAACCCCATTCAGGATAGGTCTGATTGAGCTGGCCCAAATCTGGCAGAGGAAAATCAAGTCTTTAGGACTTACGCCACACTTTTTGCCTGCGCAAGTTTTGCCCAGGTCACATCACTGAGCTGAAGGAGGTTTGGAATGTCTCTTTATGGGGATAATTTCCATTGACTCAGCCAGCAGGTTGCTGGCTGTTCCAGGTTGAGGAAGTTTCAGCCCCTAGGAGTTGACTCCTATGGCTGTGATACCTTTGCACCCCCCATAAAATATTTGAGGGAGACACCCCCCCCAAAAAAAATGTTGATGGGCATTGTCATTCATACGGTGTGTGTGGGGAGGTGCTTACTCAGACCCTCCAAGTGTCCCTATTTTCCAGGGACAGTCCCAAATTTACAGAAGCCATCCCAGTTTCTGATTTGATCCTGGAATGTCCCACTTTTCCTTAGGACATCCCTATTTTCATCGGAGAAATGTTGGAGGCTATGGAGTTAGGCGGCCCCCAAGCCAAGGAGTAAGTAACTATACAACCTTTAGAAGACATCTGAAAGCAGCCCTGTATAGGGAAGTTTCTTAATGTTTGATGTTTTATCATGTTTTTGTATATGTTGGAAGTCACCTAGAGTGACTGGGGAAGCCCAGACAGATGAGTGGAGGATGATGATGATGATGATGATGATAAGAAGAAGTAGGACACCCCTATTTTCATTGGAGAAATGTTGGAGGGTATGCTTACCTGCCCCCCCCATATATTATTCAAGTTGGCATCCCTGGTTACAGTTCAATTACCCTGTTCCAAACTCACTAAGGCCAGTGAATCTCACTTTGGAGTGAGCTGTAAATGTTAGAACAGTGTGAGTGTTTCAGTCGGTTCCTGCAGAGCTCCCGAGATTGCTCGCGTAATAGTTTGAGGATGCACAAATGTTGTTGTTGCTGTTGTTGTTGCTGCTGCTGCTGCTGCTGTTTTTACACTGTTACTTTTATTATTATTTTTATTATTATTATCCTTCTCTGCCTACTAACCATGCTCTAGGAGTTGACTGGTGTCTAGGCAAGCAGGTATTCCAACCACTATCAACCTCAGTTTTCTCCCCATATCTTTTCCTTCCCCCTTTAACTATCATTTTTCTGTGTCTCGGCAGTGCTCCTTGAGATTGTCATGTTACTTTTGCATCCCTTTCGCAAGAGATTCTAGTGCAGAGGACAGCCAAACACTCTGTTTCAACTCGCTGTCTCTGTGTCAACACAATGCTCAAAGGAATACGCTTACATAAGTGAAGTTCCTCTCTTAACAACTTGTGCTGATGAAACATACACTAGAACAAAACGCAACTTGAAGCTTCCATCGATCTGGGACGTAGCCTAGTATCTTGGACGTTTAATGTATATACGTATTCCCTATGGCTAGCTTCTTATCTTCCTTTTTTGTACCTCTGCCATGGAGGAGCTTTAAAGTTGTGGACATGAGAAAAAGGGAATGCATACATGGCTGGAAGCTTGGGTTTCTTTGTGTATTCCGCCAATCTTAGGGACAAAGTTGCATGCAAATGTAACAAAACATTAACAACCTTTTAAAAGGCGCTTCAGATGCCTGTGATCTTTTGAGTGAAAGTGTGTTGAGAGGACTGTGTGCTTTGGCAGTTGTTCCTCCCTCAGGCTCCCCGCAATTGCTTTCCACTGGTGGTGCTCCAAATGTATTAATAGGCTTGTAAACTAACACCTGGAATTACACAAGAAGGGGGGGGGCAGATGCGGAAGGAGTGTGACTTATTTTAAGGCAAAGAGAGAGAGGAAAAAGTTAAGCACCCCCCTTTCTTCATTCTTTTAATGTGCTTTTTAATTTTAATTTTTCCTTAACAATGCAATCAGTGAATAAGAAGGGAAAAAGAAAGATCAGCAAGAGATCATAGCAATTTGTAGTGCAGTATTACACATAGGTACTGCTCCGGTGGGAAGGTAAACAGTGTTTCTGTGTGCTGCTCTGGTTTCGCCAGAAGCAGCTTAGTCATGCTGGCCACATGACCCGGAAAAACTGTCTGCAGAAGCGGACAAACACCGGCTCCCTCGGCCAGTAAAGCAAGATGAGCGCCGCAACCCCAGAGTTGTTCGCGACTGGACTTAACTGTCAGGGGTCCCTTTACCTTTATTACACAGTGAAAGTAAAAACAATCAGAACCAAACTAAAGGGGTGTGGGTTGTGTTTTGTTGTTGTTGTTGTTGTTGTTGTTGTTGTTGTTGTTGTTGTTGTTGTTTTGGGGGGAAGCAGGACACAGGTTCCAGGAGAGCTTGCTTGGCATATGCCTTATGCAAACAATTTCAAGTACAGATCCCAGATGTCTGGTGTTTATTCTCTTTGTCTTTGTTTTTTGTTAACCTCAATGAATATAGGTACTACCACACATGGCTTGTGTGCTCTGTTCAGTTTCATTGACCCACAAGTTGTTCTGGCCTATCCTCTAAAGCGATCACTTCATTTATACTATTTAACCTTCAAATGAACTTCAAACACTTCAGGGTTTTGTTTTGTTTTGTTTTAATTTGTGCCGAATTGGGATGTGTGAATCCATCAATTTCAGTTCCTCTCAGTTTCTCATTTTTTCCAATCTTCACTTCTCCACATTTCCACATGCATGAATTTCCCCTAATAGACACATTTTTGCAATACTTTTTTTGTTCCCCTAAAACTATGCATTCTGACTGCTGTTTTCACTAATATATGTCTTTTTATGGATATTATATCCTAGTATGTACATTTTTGCACTTATTTATTGGCTGGAAAACTGCATTGCAAAATTCAGAGAAGTGCACATTTTGAAGAATGGCTGAGGTCTGGTTTGTGCATCCTTTCAGAAAGGACATATTAATTTGGTTTACCTTTAAATGCAAACTGAATCAAGCTTCTTGCCCAACCCCAATGTTGAGACACTGTATATATGCACACATGTGAGTGTTTTACTTCATCTTGGCTTCTAATGTTTTGGAGCCATATGCATCACCGACTCTTGTCTTTCTCTTTCTCTGGAATATTCCACATGAAGTTGGGCTAAATGTCTAGGAAGTGGCAAAATATCTATTCTGTGGTAGACCACAGTTCAAATGGTTCTTTGATAAAAAGAGGAGACCAACATTGGAAGGAGGCCACTCTTTAGAAAACACACACACTGCAATTCAAACTAACATGCTAAGGGAGAGTGCCTGTTTAATGTGACCCACATTAAAAATCTTGGCGAGGAATTGCCATATTTTTACTGTTCCTTGAATACATACATACAGCAGTGTGTGAGGTTAGGCGTTCTTCTGCTCCTCAGCCTGGCTCCTCCATTCTTCTTGTGTATGTCAGATCATATGCCAGTATATTGAATACTGATCCTTTGGGTGCCTCAAAGAAGCCCCACAAACATTGCGAGCATACCTGTGTTCTCCCCCCAAAAGTCCTTAAAGTCCCTAAAGGAGGAGCATCACGAGGTACTGTTCTCATTTAAATGTTACCTTATAGTTTCATCGGCTTCACTGGAGTTGGTGCTTGAGGCAGTTTGAAATGTTCTGCTGCCTCAGCAGGATACGGCTTGGCTTGCTCTTCAGTGCAAGTCTAATGAAGGATTAATGGCAGAGAGATCATGAACACCAAGGGGCTTTTTCACCCGACTTGATGACTCTCTATTGGAAATCTCCATCACATGAGCCAGTTTCTTTTTTAAACCAGCTGAAATAATTGGGTTGAAGCATGTGTAAGAAGTCTGTGGTCAATTTGTGTCTCCGAAAACACAGATATGTATATGCAGGTTATTTGATGATTATATGCAGTGATATTTTTTTCTAGAAAAAGAACGCCTCCTTTGTTCTCTTATAATGGCAATGGTGCCTACCTGAGAGGTGCCAGAACTGAGTTCTGGTGCGTTACAGCTGAAAAAAGCCCTGATTATATGTAGCTAGAGAAGCCCTTCTGAATCAAGACAACACCCATCTTTTCCAGCATCCTGTTCTGGGATAGAGGGGGTGTCTCTAGGCATGGGGTGTCTTCAGGAATTTATTATTAAGGGGATCAAAAACACAAGGTGGCAATTATATTCACAAAACCATGGCATTTCTGAAAAGCTGTACCCGACATTGGATTTTTAAAATGCTGGCTCCAGAATGGAAGGAAGAACAGAGATGTCTGGAGGACTCTTGCAGGTAAAGTTATGATGTGGTAGGTCAGGAGCAGAGGTGGAAGGGAGTTTTGGTAGGTCAGAGGCCTACCTTGCAATCCATGGGAGAAATGTGGCTGAACCTGGTAGCATCTACTTGGTTTTGAGACAGGGATGCCCAATAAAATACTTGGAGCAGTGAAATACAGTGGAACCCTGACTTACAAATTTAATGCGTTCCGAAAGCACACTCATAAGTCGAAAATTTCGTAAGTCGAAAAACAGCATTCCCATAGGAATGCATTGGAAACGTAAGTCGAAAAATTCATAAGTAAACCCTATGTAAACCTTCGTAAGTCGAGTAAACCGCATCTAAAATCCAAGCGGATTTCCTTTCGGAAGTCGAAAAATTCGTAGGCGCGCGGCCGCTTTTTCCCTTTCGTAAGTCGAAAAATACGTAAGTCGAGTACTTCGTAAGTCGAGGTTCCACTGTACTTGTCTGGATGGCAACCAGACAAACCTTGGGTTCTTTTGAGACAGATCCAAGGTAGCCGGGGGGAATCCAGGATTCGGTCTTGTCTCCACAGCCCCTGGCTTATGTGGGTGTGTCAGTACAGTTTGGCAGATCCTATAACCTTTTCATGGGCCTTCAGTTTGGGAAGGTAGTCAATATTTGCAACAGTCATTCATTCGTGCTCTGTAGCAAAACTGTGTGTGTGGAAGCGACACTACAGCTGAATTGCAGCAGTACCAAAATTGGAATTGAGTTTGAATCTAGGTAGCATTCCTTTCCCTTGCATCTCCCCCTTGCCTTGGTGGGTTAGGATATACGCACACATTGTTCATGTAATTGCATTAATCACATCTCCATTTGCCTGCAGCCCAGTTATGAGGGGGATTTGTGCAAGCTTTTTTTTTTGGTCCAGAATTAGAGAGGCTGTCATTTTGCTGCCATCTCTTCTAAATGGCCACTAGTTAAGCAGCTGTGCATAGATAGCCCACATTGTATAACAGAACCACGCTGTTACTCTGGGCATGTTTTGGAAAGCAGAAATTAAAAAAGACTTGAGAAAAGCTGTCTTGTAGCATTTGCCAGAATGCCTGCGCCAGGCATGTCTCCAACAGCCAGTTGGCTTCCATCAACCCTTTGATTCTTCTCTTAACATTGTCCTCTACCTAATGGTCAATTAAGGCAAATCGATATTGCACTCATACCTGAAGATGCAGCTGCGGAATAAATAACTGAACAGTAATTAACATTGGGTTATATTAGTTCCTAGCTGGCTTCTACCTCTCTTTCATTTATTTATTTTTAAGTGATTGCTTATTATTTTGTTAAATACTTTTCAAGAGTCCCGCAAATTTCCTCTGCTTGCCTGGCAGCTCTTTGAATTTACTAGGCCGTGATTCCCCCTACCCCTACATCTCATATTACTCCAGTTGAGGCTAGTGCCCACTGGGACTGATGGTGGGGAGGCTGACATTAGATGGAGGCAGAGCAAAGAGCTGCTCGGGCCAGAACCAATGAAAAGCAAATTGGAACACTGGAACGAAGGAGGAGGGTAATAGCCAGTGCCATATCCCAGGCTGGTTGTAAGTAATGTGACAGGCAAATGAGGGCTGGCTGAGGGTAGACTGAGTTTGGAAGGTCAGTGCCCTATTTGTCATAATGGATCAGCCTCCACTGTCATCCTGCTGGCAATGACATGTCATATAAGAGCCTGGCCACATATTTATCCACCCTGTTTATAACTTCATTGTATGATCAAAGCAATAGTAGAAAAAGATCCCTATGGGGGGTGGGGGGAGAGTACAGTATCTATCAAAGTATTTTGCTGGTATTTGCCATTTGAATATGACATTCTGGGATGTTTTGCCCACCTGTTCCACAGGGGGCGCTAACACATCAGCGGATATCAAATACCAGTGGGTTCTGTTCCATTAGGCCGTCCTCCTTCTCTCACTTATCTGGGGAACTCCCACTGAAGTCAGGGATCTTTCTTCTGAGTAGACATGAATAGGATTGTACAGTTCATCACATTTTATCCCTTCGTGTGAATGTTCATGCTTAAATTCGTCAATTCACTTCGTCATTCTCCCATTGACTGACATAAAACTGTATGTTCCATGCTTCACTATCAGCTAATTCAAAAGTGGTTTGTTTGATTTTTTCCTTTATTAGTTTGATGGGGCCATCTTTTTTCTTCAAATTTGTCTGCCCCCTGCAATAGTACACGTGTGTGCACGCACACACACAAAATGTCCATGTGAACTTTGTAGATTAGTGAGGAATGTTCACAAATTGTACATTTTGAATCACACAAACACATGTAAATCCCATTGATTTCAATCAGATTCTCTAATCAGAAGTGTGCTGCCAAATAAGATATATTTTATATGTTGAGAACTATCAACCATTACTGCTGTTCTTGGACTTCAAACTGCAGATGGAGGGGTTCAGGTGGAAGCGGGTTCTCCTTCAAAACAAAGCCCCTCTGCCTGTGGAAAATTGTAATGCCCTGGAAAAGGGTTGAAATCTAGCCTACCTTCCACTTGACATACTGACCCCAACCCAATCTTTCAGTGTTTTGAAATCTTGAGATGATAGACATATAGATGGATGGATGGATGGATGGATGGATGGATGGATGGATAAATGTTAGATAATAACACAACAATGATAGATAATAACAATGAGTAACATATTTTCTGGAAATTTCTGCTCCTGTTTTTGTGAAAATTCTCAAGACATTCCAATTTATGTAATTTCCTCCCCCTGAAAACACACACACACACACACACACACACACACACACACACACACCTGTGAACGTGGTGCCTAACCTTCAAACATTACAGTGGTACCTCTGGTTACGAACTTAATTCATTCCGGAGGTCCGTTCTTAACCTGAAACCGTTATTAACCTGAGGTACCACTTTAGGTAATGGGGCCTCCCACTGCCGCTGCACCGCTACTGCACAATTTCTGTTCTCATCCTGAGGTAAAGTTCTTAACCCGAGGTACTACTTCCGGGTTAGCGGAATCTGTAACCCGAAGTGTTTGTAACCCGAGGTACCACTGTACTTCAGTGTCATGGGACAAATGCTGTGCAATCTGGCTTCCACATTGCTGAGGTAATTTACATAGCTGTCAACCTTTCCCTTTTCTTGCGAGGAATCCTATTCGGAATAAGGGAATTTCCCTTAAAAAGGGGGGAAAGTTGACAGCTATGAAGTTATGAAGGTAACTGCTTAGAAGGAAGGGCTTTGTCCCTCTATAGGTAAGACAATGAAGCAAGAAGGGAAAGGAACAAAGAACATTAAAATCATTTGTAGGAGACAATGTATTGGGAAATGAACAACATTGCTCTTGTTTGAAGGAAGCCTATGAATAAAACATGTCAATGCAAGTGTTGACTCGAAATGCATGGGCATCAGAAATAAAGTATACAAAGCAGCAGACATAATTAAATAATTCCAAACATGTTGCTTGGCAGTTTTCTAAGAGATGCTATCAGCGCTATTTTTCTAGAAAAAGAGGTGCAGGGACTCACCATGAACACCTCCCTTGTTCTCTTATACAGTAATGACAATGGCACCCACCTGAGAGGTGCCGGAACTGAGTTCCGGCCAGTTCTGGCTAGAAAAAAGCCCTGGATTCTATTGTTATTTTTCATTTCAACTTGCACAAGGTGGCTTATATGTTTTAAATGTTCTCAAACGTAGAATTTATTACAAAGTAATAAATCCTTAACAAGCATTTTATAATTCTGATTGCAAAGAATGTAGCCAAATAAGAGAGAATGCCTTTGTGTTTCTGGTTACACCTGGAGCATAGGAAGCTGCCTTATCTGGAGTCAGATCATTGGCCCATTTAGGTCAATATTGCCTGCACTGACTGGCAGCAGATCTTCAGGATTTCAGACAAACCAGGAGATGCCAGCGGCTGAACCCAGGACTTTCTACGTGCAGAACCACAAAATTCTAGTGACATGTCTTCAGCCTTTGGAAATCTGTGTTATGTTATTGGTTGGTTGTTCTCATTGATTGTTTCCTGCTGCTGAATCTAATTAGGTATTAGTTTCCTGTTGTGTTCTGATGTTTCTTTTTTATTGTGTTTTGATCTTTGGATTTGATGGTTCTTTACTATCGTATTGCGGCTTTAAAAAGAAAATTGTGATCAGCTTGTAGATTTTCAAGTTCAAATCTTTTAATGTGCAAGTATATGTATGCACATATCTGCCTGTTGAGTGTGTCCTGTTGCTTGTCCGTGGCCTTTTCATGGCCACCGCTGCCAGTCTCCTCTCTTGGGCAGCTCACAGCGGCTGCTGGAGAGCAGGCAAGGAGGAGGGGAGGCTACTGCCATCGAGGCCCAGCCCCATGTGACATGACAGCTCTGAGGGGCAGGTAGAGGACAGGGCTGCCCTGGGCGGGAAGAAACGGGAAGCAGAGCGGAGTGCAAATAGTCTTGATTTTAAACAACAACAAACAACAAACAACAACAACATTTTGTGCATCCACGTCTAATCTTGCCCCTTTCTAAAATTTATTTATTCGTGTGTGCTTTCCTTCTGGTAAATCTACCAAAGAATAAAATAAAATAAAATAAAATGCAGATTGAGAGATTTCTTGGGACGGTGTGTGTTTTGTGTTCCATTGGTGTAGTGGTGGCACTTGCCCCTCTTCTGATAGGAAATGCTCAGTGGGAGGTGCAAAATTGGGGGGGGGCGAGGAGGGTTATTCGGGGAGGAGTGAGAAATGCCCCCATTTTCATCTGAGGAATGTTGGAGGGTATGGAATAGAAAATAAGATTATGGGAATTCTACGTTCAAACGTGTAAACCAGATGGGATGGGGAGGAGATTTGTAGGAGGGAGGTTATATGTTACACCTACATGTGAGGAATCTAATATAAGCTAATTCAGTTTGTAAAACCCACTGCTTTCAATGAGAGTTACACTTTTGCTTTAAAGCTCTTCCGTTCAGATCAGCAATGCCTCTTAACACTGGCTTATATCTGGCAATAGGATGTCTTTAGTGTGGACCATGGTCCAAACATAACATGAGGGGAAATGAACCATCGATTCAACTTTTCAAAGTGGACAAAGGTCAGCCTTGACAGGCAGGTAGATAAAATAATTTATGTCAGAAACTTGCATAAATAATAGAAGCTTCTCCTTTTAACTAGTGAAATAAATTCTGGGTACTCCATCATAGTGTCACGGTTGGTACTCAGTGAAGTTCCTTTCTTTATGTACCAGAAAGCCCACCTAAACAATCTCACAACAAAGTTTCATTTTCTAAGAAAACCACCCGCAGTAACAGGGATATTTGGAGCAGCTTAGAGGACAACTACATCCCCAGGCTGTTTTTACTATTTGAGAAGTTGCAGCAAAGAATATAGAGGAGTCAGCAGTACACACAGCATTTTTGCAGTGGGGGCTCTGATTATATCTATCTTATTTAAAGCACATGTAAGATTTTCCACAAATAAGCCATTTAAATGTGGAGCTCCTGTTGATATGACATAAACAGTTGGGATTTTTATCCGTTAAATCCGGATACCTTGTGGGAGTCTCTCCAAAAGTCATTTTACTTGTCAGCTATATTTATTTCTAGATTAAAATTCTCTCCTTCTGTATGCTTCTTAACCTTAAAAGGGGCAGGTATGTGGTCAGAAAAGAAAAGTAGTAACCGCTTCTTCACAGGTAAGAAATGAAGAGTGTGGTGATTCTTTGATTGCAGCCCCCTCCCTTGTCTTTTTATAGGGAAGATTTAGGCTACAGTACTGTCTCCACTTCCTAGGAAATAGGCCCCATTGAACTCAATGGAGTAAACATGTATATGATTACACTGTTCGGTTTCCTCCACACAGTCAATGTGTTTTTTCCACGGGGATTCAAGTGTACGCTGGAATTTTAGGTGTGCTTCAGTGGATTAAAGCACTTTGTCACTACCAGTATAGCACAACACCCAGTTAGGAAAGAGATGAGGAAATACATTTGGGAGAAATTGATGGGTAATAGCTAATGACGTATAGCCTGAATAAAGTATCAGCAGCGCGAAGCTTGATGTCTGAGTTGTCGCCCAGAAACACAGGAACAAACTCTGCTGAGCAGTAACTTGGTTCTTTGTAGCTTTATTATTTACAGCTTTATACAAGTTACTATATACAACTACACACTTCTCCAAACATCTCCACATAGCTCTAAACTCTAACTCTCCTACTCTCCAACAACTAGGTTACTGTGTCATGCTGCTTAAGTGAGAACTCCTAGCCAATCAGCAACCTGTTGCTAGGCTTCTATCTCTAGGCAAAACTGCTTAGTCACTTAATCATTTCCTGGCTTTCTGCCAGTTCACTAATTGGTTCACTCCCAAGCTGCAGTTTCTCATGGAAAAACTCAACACCCCCTCACAGCTTGTAGAGTGACATTAGCTCCTGAGCATACACAAAGTATTATTCTCCAACTTTGATTATCAGACTCATATTTTGACACAGCATGTTCCAATTTACCCATGACAATGGCTTTGTCATTATATCTGCAACATTTTCAGCACTTTGCACATATTCACATACAATGTTGTTATTTTGCACATTAAATCTTACATTCTGGTATTTCAAGTGAACATGTTTTGATCGACTTTTAAATTGCTCTGTCCTAGACAACGTAATACATGCCTGGTTGTCAATACACACTTTCACAGGACAAACATTTTTAACACCCAAATCCATCAGCAATTGTTTATAGAACTCCAATTCATTACACAATTCACTTAATGCTGCGTACTCAGCTTCAGTTGAAGATAAACTTATTAAACTTTGCTTTCTGGATTTCCAGCCGATCAATGCACCTCCCAGCAAAATAACAATACCAGTAACAGATTTCCTATCGGGTAAATTTCCCCAATCACTGTCTGAGTAACATTTCAAAACTTCTTCTCCTGCTGCACTTAGCTTCAAAACACTGTCAGCAGTATGTTTAAGATAACGTAAAATTCTCTTAACCGCTTTCCACGCACTAACAGAAGGATTGGATACCTGTCTGCTTAAAATTCCAACAGCGTAGCTTATATCAGGGCGTGACCATTGTGCCAGATACATTAAACTGCCTATAGCTGACTGATACAGCTCTGGACTTTCAAACTCTTGACTTTGCTCAGAATGCATACTCTTAATAAAACCAGTTTCCATTGGCGTTTTTGCTCCTTTGCAATCCTGCATGCCAAATTTTTGTAACAACTGCCTGATTTTATTGCTTTGACTGAGCAAATAAGATCCATCATCTGCCCGGCACGCTTCCACTCCTAAATAGTTTGTAACAGGGCCAAGATTTTTAACTTTAAACTTCTTTGCCAATTGAGATACAAACTCTTTAACCTGTTTATTATTGTTTCCCACATATAAAATATCATCCACGAAAATTAGACAAAATTCCTGTTTGTCTCCGGACCCTCTGGTATACAAACAATTGTCAGCAATACAGCTTTTGAAATTCAGCTTTACAAGCGTTTCATCTAAACAAAAATTCCAGTTGCGTGCGGATTGTCTTAATCCATATAATGCTTTATGTAACCGGTAAACATTTCCAGTTTTAGTTTCAAATCCTGGTGGTTCAGCTAAATATAGCTCCTGGTCCAAATCAGCGTTTAAATATGCTGTCTGGATATCGAAATGATTGGCCAATAGTTTACGCTTTGCAGCAATAGCAAGCAAAACTCTTAAACTTTCGCTCCTGGCTGTGGGCGCAAAAACCTCATCAAAATCAATACCAGGCCTTTGTGAAAATCCCTGTGCCACCAAACGCGCTTTATATTTGAACCCCCCTGTAGCTAAGGGTTTTAGCTTAAACACCCACCTACAACCAACCACCTTGGCACCTTTGGGTGGTGGTGTGGAAGTGAAAACCTTGTGCTCTTGCAGAGAATGCATTTCCTCCTGCATGGCCTCTTTCCAGCACAAAACCTGTTCTTCTGGCAACTTTAAAACATCACTGTAACTTTGAGGTTCTACAGTTACATTGCAAACTTTAGAAATCCCAGGCGAAAAACGCTTTGGAGGAACTCCCTTGTTTTTCCTCTCTGACCTTCTTGGAGTTAAATTACTGTCTTCCTCAGAATCATCCCCCTCAGACTTTTGCCCCTCTTCATTAGATTCACCCTTTGAAGCTGGCGAAAACTGTCTGACTTCAGTGGATGTTGACATTCCTGGTTTCTCATCCTCCCCCTCAGAAGTAACAACTTCTGGCTGAGTTTTACTACCAGAAACACTCTTAGAAACACTTTTAGAAAAACTTTTAGAAGAATCAAACCACACTTCAGTGTTAGCATGGATTTTCTCCCAGCCGCTGTGCTCGCAAAAATTTGCGTTCCTGGATACAATTATCCCAGCACTTCCAGCTGCAAACCGCCACCCTTTTCCTAGATCTTGGTAGCCTACAAAAATGAGCTGTTGTGACTTAGCTTCACCTTTCTTCCTCTGAGCTTTGGGCACATGAACAAAAGCTTTTATTCCAAACACTCTCAAATGATCCACTTTGGGCTTCTTTCCAAACAATTTGTAATATGGTGTCGTGCCTATCGCACTATGGAATAATCTGTTTTGCGTATAACACGCACACTGGACAGCTTCCCCCCAAAACAAATGAGATAGGCCTGAATCTGCAAGCATTGATTGCATCATTTCTTGCAACGATCGGTTTTTCCGTTCAGCCAATCCATGTTCCTCTGGAGAATGAACATTTGTTTTCCTATGCCCAATTCCACGTTTGCTCAACCACTCTTGAAATGCATTAGACATAAATTCTCCACCTTTGTCAGTCTGGATTTTAAGAACTTTGAGAGAAAATTGACGCTCTACATAGGCAATCCAACTTTTAAACTTGGTGAAAACCTCTCCCTTTTGTTTCATTGTGTACACCCAGCAAAATCTGGTTGCATCATCAATGATCTTTAAAAAATAACGAGAATTGCCTCTACTAGCTTTAAACGGACCAACTACATCGGCATGCACAAGTTGAAATGGTCTATCACTGATCCTTTCACTTCTAGGATAGGGACCTCTGTAACTTTTAACCTGCTTACAAACATTGCAGTCTAAATACTTGTTACAGCTTTGTAGATCACAGCCATCACTCAGCTTTGGCATTTTTATAACACTCTGCCATCCAATATGACCTAAACGTCGATGCCATAAATGCAAGCACCTCTGATGAAATTCCTTGTTTTTATGACCAACCTGCTTATCAGTGCTGGCTAAAACAGACTCTTGAACTCTGACATTGTCTTTTAGCATAAACACTCCTCCCTCTGGCCAGGCTTTTCCCAGAACTTTACCATCTTTCTGTATCTCACAGTGACCATTAATAAACTGCACAATAAATCCTGCCTGCATAAGACATGATACAGATAATAAATTATTTTTCAACGAAGGTACACACAACACATTGTCCAACTTTGTGCGCAGACATGGAACAGAAACAGATCCTGCAGATCTAACTTCTGACTTCCTCCCGTCCGCAAGCACGACTGCCTTGCTTGGCATAGATGTCTTCTCGATGAATGATGCCTCAGATGTTACCAGATGCCTCGAACAACCAGAGTCAACCACCCACGTGTTGTATTGTTCATCTTCTGGACAACTGTCCACTGCAGTGACGAACTGTGCTGTTTGCTTGAACCGACCTCGCTTCTTCGGCTGACGACGACGCTGACCCTGGGAACCTGCCGCTTCTGGACACTCCTTCCGCAAATGTTTTGTTGACCCACACCGGTAACAACGCCTCACCGCAAATGCTGACTCCTCGCTGACAGCCTCCTGGGAACGCTGCAACGACTGCTTTCCCTCACTGCCAGTGTTTTTAACAGACCGACTGCCTGTTGAAACAGTAGAAGTTGCTTGCTGCCTGCACTCCCTTTTCTGCCATTCTTCAAGTAATCTATTAGTTACATAGTCCAGTGTCAAATCCCGTTCTCGCATTGATTCCAGCGACAGAACAAGATTGTCCCAACTGTCAGGGAGCGAACTTAAAATTATGCAGACCTTCTCATCATCCGGAAGATTACAACCTCTCTCCTGCAGAGCCACAAACTTCATCTGCAACCCATGGAGATGGTCCTGCATAGACACTCCCGGTTGAAGAAGAGATTTATAAAGAGCCTTGCGAATAGACAGCTTTGAACCCGCCGTCTCCTGCACATGGAGATTTCGCAGAGCAACCCACACAGCCTTAGCAGTGTCATACTCACGCACGTGTGGTAGCTGCAAATCGTCCAACGCCAACACAATCGTAGCTCTTGCCCTCTGGTCCCGCTCCTGCTCCTCCTCATCAGGCTTTAAAGGAGGTTTAGACACTGCACGCCAGAGACCTTCCCTCTGCAGCGTAGCTTGCATCCGCTGAGACCACAGCAAGTAATTGTGATTGTTCAAACGCTCAAAAGGTAACGCAGCTGGATAAGCCATGTCTGTGTCCAGTCGTCCACTAGCCTCAGGACTGCCGCTGATCAGCTCCTAGCATCGATACCACGACACTCTCCCGCCGATTGTTTCAGCACGCCCTTGCTTCAACGACTTGGAACACCACCACAGCTTGCTCACCACCTGGAACATTTCTTGCAGTCTGGGCACTCAGAATCTCGAACCCATAACCTAATGACGTATAGCCTGAATAAAGTATCAGCAGCGCGAAGCTTGATGTCTGAGTTGTCGCCCAGAAACACAGGAACAAACTCTGCTGAGCAGTAACTTGGTTCTTTGTAGCTTTATTATTTACAGCTTTATACAAGTTACTATATACAACTACACACTTCTCCAAACATCTCCACATAGCTCTAAACTCTAACTCTCCTACTCTCCAACAACTAGGTTACTGTGTCATGCTGCTTAAGTGAGAACTCCTAGCCAATCAGCAACCTGTTGCTAGGCTTCTATCTCTAGGCAAAACTGCTTAGTCACTTAATCATTTCCTGGCTTTCTGCCAGTTCACTAATTGGTTCACTCCCAAGCTGCAGTTTCTCATGGAAAAACTCAACAATAGCAGGGCTTTATTTCCAGCTGGAACTCACTGTGCTGCGTCTTGGGGGAGGCGGGCTCAACAAATTCGGTTGCTGCTTCCCCTGAAAAAAGCTCAATGACTTTGGTTCCAACACTTCTTTTTCTATATACCTGCATATATAAAAGCCCTGGGTAATAGGAAAACTCTGGACTCTGGACAACAGCTGCCAGGCAAAAGGAGACAGTGCCAGCCTAGACTGAGAAATAGTTTGAGGTTGTAGAAGGTATCTTCCTATGTATTTTTTTTTTTTTTTAGTTTTTAAAAGATTGGTTTTGATTAGTTTATTTTTTTTTTAAATATATCTTTATTGAATTTCCACAAAATTTAACAACAAACTTTTACAACATTCAATCCCATATCATCCATACCTCATACATTCCAATAAAACAGAAAAAGCCATATTGCATTTTATTCTCCCTCCTCCCCCTCCCCCTTCCTCCCCCCTCCCTCCCCCACACTTCCCCTTACCCATGCACGATTTTACCTATTCATTTCCCCCTTGTCTCCAAGTTGTGTCATTTCTTCTTATGTCTTATAATATCTTATACTAAGAATTCAATACTCTATAATTATACTATACTATAAATACTATAAACACTATAAATTCAATAATCTATAATTATTTCTGCTTAATTGTCTCAACCTACTCGTTTCAAATTACATTAGTTAATACATTTACACCGGAGCATGTCACGTTTATATACTCTCTTACCCTTTCCCATTCTTTTTTCATTTCTTGGTTTGAGCGGTCTCTAATATGAGCTGTTAGTCTCGCCAATTCTACCATTTCTGCCATCTTGACTCTCCATTCGGATATCGTTGGTATTCTATCTCCTTTCCAGTTGGCCGCTATAAGCAGCCTTGCCGCCGCAGTGGCGTACAAAAATAAATTCATGTTATCTTTGGGGAATTCATCTGATAGAATTCCCAAAAGAAACTCCTCCGGTCTCCTTACGAAGGATATTTTAAATAATTTTTTTAATTCTTCATGCACTTCATTCCAAAAATTCTTAATCAACTTGCATCCCCACCATAAATGGTAAAATGTTCCTGTCTCTTTTTTACACTTCCAGCACAGATTGGATTGATTTTTGTAGATTTTGGACAACTTTTCCGGAGTGATGTACCGTCGGTATAGCATTTTTAACATATTTTCTTTAATAGTTGCACAGGCTGTGAAATTTAGTTCCCTTTTCCAATATCTTTCCCACCTATCCATCTCTATCACCTGTCCTATGTCCATTGCCCACTTTACCATCGCCTCCTTTACCATTTCATCTTTTAGTTCCCATTCCAACAATAATTTATACAATCTTGAAATAATTTTCTTATTTGGATTTAACAACTCTGTTTGTAATTTGGATATATTCTGTTCTATCCCTTCTTTCTTGTCCTGATTAAATCTTGCTACCAGCTGGTGGTATTGTAACCAGCTGCCACAATAATGTTTTATTTTATCATATGATTTCATTTTGATTTCTCCCTCTCTCTGTTCTGTCAATTCTTGGTATGTTGGCCAATTCCCTTCTGTATTTGTTCTTTTTATCGTCATCGCTTCCAGTGGGGATACCCATTTTGCTATTTTCGGTTCCAGCAACCATCTATGCTTAATCCATACTGCGTAGAGAGACCTCCTAATTGTATGGTTTTTAAATTCTTTATGCACCTCTACTTTGTTGTACATCAAATACGCATGCCAACCGAATCTGTTGTTCCAGCCTTCCAGATCCAAGACCCCACCATCCTCCAATCTTATCCATTCCTTTAACCATTCCAAACAACATGCCTCGTAGTAAAGTCTCAGATCCGGAAGGCCGAACCCTCCTCTTCCAACGTCGTCTGTCAACAATCTGTACTTAATTCTTGGCTTTTTCTTTAACCATATAAATTTTGATATATTTTGATCTAGACTGAGAAATAGTTTGAGGTTGTAGAAGGTATCTTCCTATGTACTGTAGCATTTGCTACATAAGACTAACCAACAGAGCCGTTGGTTCTTAGCCGTTACATTAAACTGGCCCTTGGATGTAGCTGGTAAGAGCAATTTTTGTGGACATGCGATGTGGAATGTGTCAAATATTATTTTATTTCATTTACACTTGGGTCTTCCCACACGCAACTACCTATGGAAATATAATACTTTGTATTTGCTCTGTTGGGGACCCATTATTTTATAGATCTAGCATAGGTCATAGACCAAAGCTATGACCATAGACCAAAGCTATGTTTGCGAATGTATATTGATAGGTGTTGTGTTTATTCCAGAAAACGGCTGCTCGAGGATATCACTTTAATGAAGGCTGACCTCCTGAGCCTTGCCACAATTGAGATGGGCATGGCAATTATTTATAGTTGGCAGCAATCTATGATTTGTTGCCCAGATTTAGTTTTTGAATGTTCTCCGTGTGGCTCACATGGACCTTACATCTCCCTCTGATTGAGCATTTCATATCCCATAAAATATTTGCAAACACCGAGGCCTTTAAAGGTGACCATTTTTAATCTAATCCAACTCTCTGAAGTTTGCTTAGGCTTCACTAATGCAGTGTTCAGCTGGGAAAGGAGGGAAGCAGAGTAATGGCCTATATAGTTGTCATTACTTTTATTACTGCTGGGACAAAGAGTATTGATATTTTAAGTCCATAACCGTCTATGAAAAGAGGAAGAAAAGGACCGTTCCTTTGGGCCTCAGTTTGGAAGGAAGAGTAACTGAGTCACCTAAAGTGAAACAAAAGGGGAGTGGTTTGGAAAGGTAGTAAAATTAGTGTACCTTGTCTTTTACAGAATGATATTCCATGCTGAATGGACACTTGAATTAGATCCAAAATATCCAAACGAAAAGGGCATAATTCATTCAAGCCTGAATAGAAGTAGGACAGGTTGCCCAATACTTCATGTCCAGTTAAGAACTGAAATAGACTAATGTTAGAATCCATGAGTCTGAGCAGTTTCCCCCTTGCCTTTCCCAGGGAACAAATGGTAATCTGGGGAAAACCCAACTGCCATTTGCACCAATTCATTGTTAAAGAGCGGTTTTCCCTGGGGGGAACGCAGTGGGACCAGAGCAGGTGTGGCTAATCCCTAAACTGTAATTCATACAATTAGCAATTGCATGAATGGTGCTTAATATTCAATAGCAGGTACAGATCACAACCCTGGGGTGTGGGGTCTTAACCTCCCCCCTCCCTCCATTTCAGATTAGCCTAGCCAGTCCTATTTGAATTGGAAGGAAAGCTCCCATTCATGCCAATGGAATTTGGATAATATGTGCTGGTAGGGCAAAGGGTAGAGTCCCACATGCTATGGTCCTGATCTAGATGGGGTGCATGTCTGCTATTTAATTTAACCCTTAGAAGGGCCTCTCATTGGCATTTGGCAGAGGTAGTGTGGAATCATTATTGCCGCATACTTGGCCGATGACCGATGGTGAAGGCTCGCTAAATTGTCAATGGACCTTTCTTCCTCATGCACAAACCCTTTCAGGGTAGCATAGAGAATCACAGATGGTGCTCATGGTCTTTTATTCAGGGTTCTAACACCTATACCAACTTACTCTTCTTTCAATAGCCCACTTAGCCCAATACTTCTAGTTCCAGAGCTTGTCTGAGATCTTAGGCTCGGGAACATTCAAAGCTGCCTTGTACCAAGTCAGACCCATGGTCCATTCAACTCCATATCGACTGCACGGACTGGCAGCAGCTCTCCAGCATTTCAGAAAGGGGTGTTCCCAGTCCTACTTGGAGGTCCCAGGGACTGAATCTTCTGCATCCAATGCAGCTGCTCTACCACAGAGCTATGACCCTTCCCTGAGCTTCATTGGCTACAGCTTTATATGATGTCACCAGTGATGCTTAGAGAGTAACATAAAAGGTAAAGGGACCCCTGACCATTAGGTCCAGTCGCGGACGGCTCTGGGGTTGCGGCGCTCATCTCGCTTTACTGGCCGAGGGAGCTGGCGTTTGTCCGCAGACAGCTTCCGGATCATGTGGCCAGCATGACTAAGCCGCTTCTGGTGAAACCAGAGCAGCGCACGGAAAAGCCGTTTACCTTCCCACCAGAGCAGTACCTATTTATCTACTTGCACTTTGATGTGCTTTCAAACTGCTAGGTTGGCAGGAGCTGGGACAGAGCAACGGGAGCTCACCCCATCATGGGGATTTGAACCGCCGACCTTCTGATTGGGTGTTGGTATACACAATAATGTATTATAAGAAATGAGGGATGGTAGTGGAACTAATAAAGATTCATTAGAATGTTTATTTGGTTTCCAATAGAGTATAAAATTAAACAAACTACCAAAATGTTTGAAAAGAAATGCTTGAAGCTGTTTGAAGATAATTTGAAGATAATTAGGAGAAAAAATGTTATGTTTCAATAAGTAAGTCATTCTTTTTCTAATCACATGAGTTTCCTCTGTCTCTGTGCATGCATGCATGCACACACAAATGACAATTTATGTACCTGTATGATGCATCTCAGTTATCTAGCACATGTGATCTATTGAACTGATATAGAGCACTAAAGGCTGGCTGTCGGCATGATATTTTGCATGATGCTAAGATGATGAATATGCATGGAAACATGCTATTTACTTTGCATGTTCACTAGCTGCTACGTGAAATGGGCCTCAATGTGTGCGCATGCATGCAACTGTGGATATACATGGATTTGTGTACTGCAGGGACGGGGAACCAATGGCACTCCATAGGCTGTTTTACTTCAAGTCTCATCAGCCCAAACCAACATGGCCAAGGGTCAATGTAGTCCAGCGACATCTGAAGGGCCACAGCCTCCTGGTGTACAAGGTATTTCCATGTGTACTAGGGGAGAGATCATGCCACTATGTAGCATGAGAGAGAATCTTGAACATGACGCCCTTGACAACTAACTGTTCAAAATTGGTAAAAGCAATCCTTCCCTTCCCTAATCAAAATATTCTTTACTCCTAATGCTAATACATAATGCTCTTGAAATGATATTGAAGCTAAGATACAAACTTCATGGGTATTGGGGGACTCAAGGGGCAATTGTTAGTCCCTCCACTGCCGGACAAAGTATGCTTCTGAATGCATGTTGTTGGAAATAGCCGTGGTGAGTGCCGTTGTATTCATGTTCTGCTTGAAGGCTTCACATGGATATCTCACTGTCCACATGAGAACATGATGTTGGACTACATGGGCCCTTGGCTTGATCAAGCAGGGATCTTAGGGGTGTGCAGTTTTGATTCTGGGGCCCACTGAGAGCCAGTGTGGTGTAGTGGTTAAGAGCAGTAGACTCGTAATCTGGGGAACCGGGTTCGCGTCTCCGCTCCTCCACATGCAGCTGCTGGGTGACCTTGGGCTAATCACACTTCTCTGAAGTCTCTCAGCCCCACTCACCTCACAGAGTGTTTGTTGTGGGGGAGGAAGGGAAAGGAGAATGTTAGCCGCTTTGAGACTCCTTCGGGTAGTGATAAAGTGGGATATCAAATCCAAACTCTTCTTCTTTATATTTGCTGCATTGTGGTGTCATTGCAGTGTGTGTGTGTGTGTGTGTGTGTGTGTGTGTGTGTGTAAGAGACAGGAGATAAAGGAAACAGACTGTAGAGCCAGTTGGAAGATGGGGTAGTTGTTGTCACCGCACAAGTGTATATCTTTGACCCAACCCTAGTTCTGAGACCAAAAAGTGTAAGATCAGTGAAGTGAGGGGAAAGAATATGTCAGAAAATATGGTCCGATTAGTAGGATAGGCAGCATTCTACAGGTGAATTTCACTTGTATCTTGGGAGTCCAGGGGAGGGAAGGAGACAAAAATTGTTTAAGTTGATGCCTACATGAATTTCCCCAAACTAATCAACAAGCTGTTGATATTCTCTCTCACAGAAAATTGGCTATTTTGCTAGTCAGTGAACTTGAAAAGGGAGTTGGTTTAAAAAGCCCAACCCTGGAGTCCAAAGGAGAAATTGCATTTTGAGTTGACAGTGATAGACTGTAAGGGAGGGCAAAACTTTGTTTATACATTCCATGAAGTAATGGAAAGGCAGGCATAGTTTCATACTGATTTTTCTCATATGTTCTTTCCAGAGCCAAAACTTCTGTTAGTTTGCTGCATTTGGCCATAGATTTATGTCAACCAGCTCAAGCTGAATCAATAAGAAACTCTCATTCCCAACTCTTGTATGAATATAAAGAAAGAAAGAAAGAAAGAAAGAAAGAAAGAGAAAGGGAGAGGGTGGAAGTATTGCTAAATGTATTTTTTTCCTCCTTACATTTTGCTAGCTAGCCATGATAGTTTTTAAATTTGAAGGGCATGATTAACTTCTGTAGCACAAGCCCACCCTGTTCTATATTCTACACGTGGAACAAAATTGATGCTGAGGGGCAAGTCATGTTATTTGAATTTATATGGCTGTAAAATGAAATGTTGCTGGTTGTTCCTAATTCTCATAACGAGTAAGTGTGCAAAGCGGACAAAATTGAGCACTACTGGATGCAACAGGAAAGAATTAAATACTATGCTGAATTATCCCTTTGCAATCAGTGGGACTTGAGTAATTGGCTTGAGCAAATGGAAACCAAACACAGTAACTTCTTCATTGCTCTTATCAAGTAGAAAAGAAAAGTTAAAAATGTTCACCTATTCCTGAAAAATACACTAAGATCCTGCTGCTATCCCTGCAGTTGCTTCTATGTTCCGCTGTCTAGAAGCTCTTTGATTTGCCCTGGTGTAATATTTGAAACCATAGTGAGTCACAGACTTCCTCAGAGTCTGTGTCGTATTCATGTTGTCTGCAAATATCTGGCCTGTATGGAGTAAAGCCAGAAATGGTAGCTGTACAAGCAAGTGTATATAGAAAGGATGCAGGAATACTGGAAACTGCCTTTAGTTTAGGATTATGTATACTGTCTGGTAGTGGATCTCTGAAGATTTCAGAAAATATCTCTCCCACCTGGATATATTAGGCCAGTGGTGTCCAAACTTTTTTCAAAGAGGGCCAGATTTGATGAAGTGAACATGTGTGAGGGCCGGGCAAAGTTGTTGAGCCTTTTTTTAGGATTGAAGTTGAACTTTTTTTAAGGAGTTTGCCCCAAAATTGTTGAGCTTTTTTAAGGATTGCTCCCCACAGAAATTGTTGGGTTTAACTTACATTTACACTTAGGTGTTGAGGAGACAGAAGAGAACAATGACTGTGGTCAAACTTCAAAGAAACAAGCTCTCCATTATTATTGGCATGGCTTCTGACTGAAACAGAGCAGTGTACATACAGTGGTACCTCGGGTTAAGAACTTACAGAGGTCCATTCTTAACCTGAAACTGTTCTTAACCCAAGGTACCACTTTAGCTAATGGGGCCTTCCGCTGCCACTGCCCCGCCGCCGTGTGATTTCTGTTCTCATCCTGAAGCAAAGTTCTTAACCTGAGGTACTATTTCTGGGTTAGTGGAATCTGTAACCTGAAGCATCTGTAACCTGAGGTACCACTGTAATGTGTTTATTAATTGCTTATTAAATAAAAAATAAAATCACAGCAAGGCGAACACAATTGCTATATTATGACAAGCAGTTGCAGAATAAACACAGCATTTGGTGCGAACACGTTCATTCTGTGTAGCACACCCTGGGGTCTTATGGTAAACGGTGGGTGATAATTAATTACAATGACGATAACGTTCAAATATTTGGCACCACTTTCCTTCCTCCTCTGCTAAAACACTTCTATTTAATGTCATTAAACAGCTGTGGCAACTCACATGGGTTTTGCCAGTGACACCATGGCATGCCACATGGGCTCCCACAATCAATGGAATTAAACAGAAATGAAACTGAAGGTGTTTGGGGCACAGATGTGGAAAGTTGGGTCAAGCAACCAGCCAATGAGCAGCGGGCAGCTATAGCATGCTAAGTGTTCGGCAAGATGAGAAGAGCCTTTCTCTCTCTTCCCCCCCAATTTTCTGTTGTACTTAATTATTATTTCTTTAATATATGCATACCACAAATTGAAATTAAGATGAAAAAAACTGTTGAAACCCTATTCTCAATTAAAGATCTAAAATTGGCTCTGAATCCCAGCTTAAAAATGAAAATTGGTTTGTACTGGCCTTGCTTAAAGGACAGAGGAATTCACACGTGAGAAGAGAAAAGAAATTCCTATGCACACGCCTTTACTGTTGAGGGGTTAGATGCATGAAGTCTGCATAGATTTCTGATCTGAATCTCCACTTCAGCACTTGAGGATTGGCTGCCAGTATTTCCTCAGTGCGTGGCGAAAACAGAGAGAATATAGGTGATCATTTTCCTGACTCTGAATACGATGTTTTATTCAATTTACCCGGGGGGCTAAATTGCACGGCCCATAGATGTGTGCTTATTTTTCAATTCAGACTGATGTGTTATATCAGCCCAGATTTTGGTTTTGTTGTGCGCTGCTGAAAGCGTTGTCAGAGTAGTCTATTATGGGCAAAAACTCCAACCACGCCAGAATGGATTGATGAATGCCTGCTAAATCACATTTTATGCCTGGTGGAGTGTGCAGATGACCACTGTGCCATAAGCCCATCAGAATCTGGGTTTGACAGATAGGAATTTAGTACCCACCCACATGCCTGTATGTTGTGTGAGGCAGCCTTCAGCAGTTTTCCAAAGTTTTGGTGCAACAGCAGGGATAGAAAAATAAGCTTTAAAATATGGATAATGTAGCAATAGCAGCCCTTCCAATTATTCCTATTTTCCAGGGACAGTCCCGGATTTACAGAAGCTGTCCCAGTTTCAGATTTGATACCGGAATGTCCAGCTTTTCCTTAGGATGTCCCTATTTTCATTGGAGAATTGTTGGAGGGTATGGAGTTAAGCCATAAGTAACTATACGACCTTTAGAAGGCATCTGAAGGCAACTCTGTATAGGGAAGTTTCTTAACGTTTAATTTTTTATTATGTTTTTATATATGTTGGAAGACACCCAGAGTGGGTGCTATTGCTAATGAGTTATAAATGCTCACTGTGCCACCAGCCAGATGGGTGGGGTAACAACAACAACAACAACAACTGTAGAATATTATTATTTTCATTGGAGAAATGTTGGAGAGTATAATAGCTTCCTGAGAGAGGTTGCAATCCAGCCAGTCATGGCATGCCTATTGTGTGTTACATCCCCTCATGGACAAATACACATTCCTATGCAAAGTGCCTGTTGTTATTGTCCATGGAGTTTTCTTGGCAGGGATACTGGAGTGGATTGCCAGTTCCTTCTTTAGGTGGATGTATGGAAGTGAGAGCTGGACCATAAAGAAGGCTGATCGCTGAAGAATTGATGCTTTTGAATTATGGTGCTGGAGGAGACTCTTGAGAGTCCCATGGACTGCAAGAAGATCAAACCTATCCATTCTGAAGGAAATCAGCCCTGAGTGCTTACTGGAAGGACAGAGCCTGAAGCTGAGGCTCCAATACTCTGACCACCTCTTGAGAAGAGAAGACTCCCTGGAAAAGACCCTGATGTTGGGAAAGGTTGAGGACACAAGGAGAAGGGGACGACAGAGGACGAGATGGTTGGAAAGTGTTCTCAAAGCTACTAACATGAATTTGACCAAACTGCAGGAGGCAGTGGAAGACAGGGAGTGCTCTGGTCCATGGGGTCACGAAGAGTCGGACACGACTAAATGACTAAACAACAACAATGCAAATTGCTGGTCATATACTGAATTGCAGGTCAGTGGGGCCTGGGTGACATTAGAACACAGATTAGGATGTGAATCTGCATTGGCTATATTTGCAGAAGCACCCTTGCAAGCATGCAGAATAAAGGTAAAAAGCCTGTGAACAATAAAGATTGGATTCAGCTGGTTTTATTTCTCCAGGCCTTCTACATTTGAAGGACATAAGCACTGGGTGTCCTATGCATGAGGCCCTCCCTCTCTAATGTTGTGCTCCTCATTTTTAATGTTGCACTGTGTTCTTTATTACCATATGTAATAGAGCTACTGAGCCATTTGAGGAAATTGATTTTAATTTTATTGCCTCTAAATACACTGTAGTTACAGGGCACTTTTGCGACTTCAGAATTTATTTTTATACGTGGTGAGCCATGTCTTTTTTCTGTTCTTTTTTTTAAGAATAGAAAGGCAATACTCGCAACATAAATATTCCAAATGCCTGGAAATGTTCCTTTCACACACACACATACACACATACACACACACACACACACACAGAGAGAGAGAGAGAGAGAGAGAGAGAGAGAGAGAGAGAATATATAGATAGATAGATAGATAGATAGATAGATAGATAGATAGATAGATGATAGATAGATAGATAGATAGATAGATAGATGATAGATATAGATAGATATAGATAGATAGATATAGATATAGATATAGATATATAGTGTGTGTGTGTGTGTGTGTGTGTGTGTATGTGTCTGAATGAGAGAGAATTTTTTTCTAGGCATCTGGAATGTGTGTGTGTGTACAAATACACACACACAGAGAGAGTGAGAGAGATTGTGTGTGTGTGTGATCCACACACATACATACGGTACCAGCAAAAGTACAAATGAGACATAGTCTATCTAGGTGAAATAAAATAAGAGAGAAAATAGTCACTATGCCCCAAATAGTCACAGTACCCAAACTGAGAATTTAGAGGGGGGGCAGGGAGATTCTACTTTAGGACAGGGATGGGGAACCTGTGCTCCCCCCCAGATGGTGTTGGACTTCCATCTGGTCCAGTAAGGGATTATTGTGGGCCAGAAATTTCCCCATGTCTGTTTCAGGCAAAGATGGTGGTGGGGAGGATTTCATAAGAAAAGTTCAACTCTAGAGATGTACAGAACCACTATGAAAGCTATGCTGATATTCAAAAGGTTTAATTTCCCTCATGCATTTAATTTCCCTCATAACTCCAGTTGCTGTCAGTAGAAATGGGTGGTGCCACACCAATGAAACATTTCAAACTTGCACTGACAGTGTGACACGCATTTAATTCACCACTGGATATTGTAGACATCAAGCGTTGAACCTCTCTGAAGCCATTTTGAACTATCAGCACTGATGAAAGTGAATTGTGGCTTTTTCAAGCACTCCCAAAATATTATATACATACTGTAAAATTCTGATGAGTAATGTTTTGGCGGTACTCCTTAATATCAGGAAGCAGTGTCCTCTATCTGCCAGTTCCTGTCTACTTCCACTAATGTCATGGGACAAAAAATATACCCAGGCATGGATCTGAAATCAGCTTTCAGTGACCCATTTTGTTACTATTATTGCTTCATCAATATATATATTTATCTTGTATTATCTTCATTTGCACTTATGGGTGTTAGACAAGCATTTGATAGCTAAAGTAAAGGATTGTAGTTGTTGTTGTTTTTTAAATGGAGAAAACCTCCTGAAAACGCTTTCCTTTTAGTATGTAAGAACATGGATGACCTCCCTTTAAAGGGACCCACTGGTGAAACACTGATATTCTGCCTCTGCTGATATAGAGTTCTGACACAGCATCACATCATGCTGCCATGATCACAGGAGCGATAAAGTGGTCCATTCATATCTGAAGCTTAGATATGACAGATAGTGCTTGTTCATAACTTGTTCATAAATAATCTGGAGCAGGGGTCAACAGGGAGGTAGCCAGGTTTGCTGATGGAGTCAAACAATGATAAAAAACAAAAAGGGAATTGTGAAGCCCTGCAGAGGGATCTCTCCAGGTTGCATGAATGTGCATTAAAATGGTGAATGTGGTTTAGGTGCACACTGAGGCAAAAAACAAATAAATAAAATCCCTAGCTTTACATATATGTTTATGTGGTGTGAAGAGTCGGGGACTGTCCAGTAAAGAGATATTGGAATTGAGATAGATGGTTTTGGTGATGATGATTGGGATCATCAGGAAAATAAAACTGCCAGTATCATAATGCTGTTACACTAATTGATGGTGCAATTGCATTTGGAGTACTGATTCAGAACTCTTATTCTCTCACACACCCTCCCCTGAAAAACAGAACAGAACAAGTGTAGGGGAAAGGCCCAGGAAAAAGTAGGCTTCCAATTATAACTTTAAAATCTTGGTTTCTGTAGAACAAATGCCAGCCACTGATGCTAGCTTACTCTTAACAGTTTGTATATGTGCATCTAGATTGGTAATGCATTGACATGTATTTAACACAAGCATGTGATTATACAGTTATGCACCTCAAGCCAATTGATGAAAGGTAATTCACAGGGTTTTTTTCATAGGTAACAATGGCGCAGTGCGCTTTTATATCTCCTGTGTGGCCTTATAACAATTATCAGTATCCTTTTTTTAAAATTAAATGTAATAGGCATTAAACCATATGTGATTCCACAAAGGGGAATCATTAAATGAAAAGGGGAAACAAAGACTGCTGCCCTGAAATGACTTTCTCGTAAGTAGTGCCACCATGGGCAAGGCACAGATTAAAAAACCAGGAGGTCTCTTTTTAAATGGTGATGCTAAACAAAAAGAAGCAAGGTTGCCCTTTCATAAGCTTTAGATTGCATTATAATGTTGCTCACAACAACCGACCAAATCAACCTCAACTGCCTTGCACTAAAAATATTTCATGTTTATTTTAATTTTTTTCCTGTTCCTATCTGGTTCTTGGCAAGGCACACACTTGGGCAGGCGAGGAAATTAGATATAATCATTAGATAATCATTGGTATAAGATGGCTCCTTTTCTATTGTTAATTTATACATAGCGTATGGATGCTTTTAATTTAGTCTGAAAATGAGGAGATTGCATTTGGGAATGGCTAGGAGATTAAAATCTTTGTATTGTAATGGAACGGGTTGTGTTTGCACAATTTCCCATTATCATTACAGTGTGAGTGGGTTCATGTTGATCCATATTCTCATCTCATTACAACTCTTGCCACAGGAATATATATCTCCCTCTTTCCCGGTGGCAGTCTGTCTGCCATCATATACAGAGTGGGCCACTCTTGGTATTCTGCCTGTTGGCCGGAGTCAGTCCTATGACTTGGCACAATCTAGGAAGCAGGCCATTGTGAGCCACCTGCCTATGTCTCTTCACACATTATATTCTTAGGTGTACACTTAAGATTTTAAAAATATTTTTAAGTAGACACGTGGCTGTGCAAAGTGTCAATGAATGCAACAGGTGTGTGTATCACAGAAGTACATTCGCTCATTCCTTTTGGCACAGTTGCTTTTTAAGTAGGTCTTCTCAGTAAGTACCTGTATAAATGTAGGATTTTTGAAATTATTGTTGTTGTTTCGTGTCCCCCTTGGCTCTGTTCTCGGGAACCTAAATCTGGTGGCGCACACACACACACACACACGACTTTGGGCAATACAGTGCCTGCTCTGAGTAAAGGGTCCCCATTAGGTCCAGTCACGGACGACTCTGGGGTTGCGGCGCTCATCTCGCTTTATTGGCCGAGGGAGCCGGCCTACAGCTTCCAGGTCATGTGGCCAGCATGATTAAACCGCTTCTGGCTAACCAGAGCAGTGCACGGAAACGCTGTTTACCTTCCCGTCAGAGCGATACCTATTTATCTACTTGCACTTTGACGTGCTTTCGAACTGCTAGGTTGGCAGGAGCAGGGACTGAGCAACGGGAGCTCACCCCATCGCGGGGATTCGAACCGCCAACCTTCTGATCGACAAGCCCAAGGCTCTGTGGTTTAAGCCACAGCGCCACCCTCTAATACTCTTCTGATGAAAATCGGGATCTGTGTATTTCGGTGTTGGGCTGCTGTGCAAGTGCACAGCATCACTGCAAATGTGAGCGCTGGCGGCAAGTGTTGGCGCATCTTCCTCCTCGAGCTCAGTGGTGGTGCTGGATGAGGGGAACAGGACATTCTAGGATCAAATCCGAAGTTGGATTGGTTTTTGTAATTTTGTACTGGGAAAATTGAGACACTTGAAGGGTATGGCAGTATTGTATGCCTCTTAACAAATGGATTGGCAGAAACTGAAGAGGTGAAGTTTTTCTTCTTTCATTATTGTAAAAGATTATACCTTTTGAATTAGAACATGCCCATGCAGATTTTAAAGGCACACATATTTCATTGCGGGGAAGGAGAGAGATAAAGACGTTTCTGCCTGACCAGCTTGATAAGAAAAAGCAACAACCGTCTTATCAATTTTTCAGGTAAACCACAAAGAATGGGGGATGGGAATCGTGAAATAGGTCAGCATGTGATATATTTACAGTTTTGTTGTTCAGATCTGGGGCTATCCATCTGTAGAAATGTCAAGACTTCCTTAAGATAGGGTTTAACAAAGAAGAAACACAAGTTGAGAAGAAAAGATAAGAAATGCTTAGCCAATTGCAACTTGAACCTTGGATGTTTTGAAGTTTCTTCTTCTGAGCAGAAGAGATTTCAAGCACTACGCTCCAGGAAAACTTTGTTCAAGTTCTCATTATAGACTCTACAACAGCCACTTATTGAACCAGTCCCATTTTGCTATTGTGTCTTATCTTAGCCTTATACCACAGGGCAGATGTTATATTATATATATATATATATATATATATATATATATATATATATATATATATATGAGAGAGACATGACTCTGAAGAGGTCAGTGTAGACTTGAAAGTCAAACTTGTGCTTTACAAATATGCAAATTGGAACACAGTCACCCCCAGAAATTCGCACTTCTTCAAATTTGTAAGTGCACATTTTTCTTAATATACACATTTCTGATAATATATTTCCCCTATATAATGCATTTTGTATGCAATTTTCACTAATATTTGAATTTCTATGTAAATTTTACCCAAATATATGCATCTTTACACAAATTACTTGCTGGAGAACATCATTGTAAAATAGAAAGTGAGGTCAGAGACATCCACTTTGGGAAAAGGGGGAGGATCCCGGAAAGATGGAATATTTTTCCACCTTGGCAGAGGATGCAAGGATTTAAAAAAACAGTGTCCGCCCCCTTGGGAGGCTTACTGTTGAAGTGGGATTAGTCCACAACAAGGGGATCAGAGAGAATTTTACGTTTGGATTGCACATCCGAGGAAGCAGAACCTGAAAGAATTAACCCTTGAGACTCCATATCCATCCTGAGGGGAAGATGGATGGAAATGTGTGTGTGTTTCCTCTGCTACCTGAACCAATGGCAGTTGTGTAGTTTTGTTAACCCAACATCAATTTCACACCTGAGTCCTTTGAAAGTGAGTTGTTCCATTTGTGGTTTGTCAGTTAGCTCCTCTAATGTCTTCAACATAGGTGTAATGATTCAGAAGTGGATAATCTCATGGATATCATCCAATGGTGAAGGCCAATGCAAATGATTCATCTAACCTTACTGCAGTTTCCCTATCCTGCTCCAGTAACCCTTACATTTGGAACAGAGCTTGGACGCTGAAAGACTAAGTAGGAGGATTTTTTGAATTAATTTTAAGAAGTGTCACTAGCTGCTATAGATCATTGCATAACTGTTTAATCTAAAAATGTAAATTTATATTATTAGCAATATAGGCCATGGCCTAGCCAAACACTTTCACGTTCTACTGATTTTGGTGTGAGAGTGTTAGAAAAACACTGGGGCCTAATTTGCATAGTAGAATGTCTGTCATCTGGTGGGCGGGGCTTTGGTGTTCTGCTCCGGAATTGGCCTCTACCTTTGTGTGTTCAGTTAAGTTCATAATGTTGTTTCAGTTTCTCTTGGATGGTGTGTTACCTTGTTACAGTTTTCTCTATTACTAAAGCTTTGTTTGACATATACGTGAGCCGCTTACTTTGCTGAAAGAATGAGCTAAGATCTGGCTGGATCATGACCTTAGCTATAAAGTGATAATGAGGTATTCAGAGTGAAACTTCAGCTCTATGCAGTTAATAATTTTAATCATTTTTAATAAATTGTTTTTGAGAGGTTTGTTTGGAAACAGCCTTGGAATCCGGGGCAAGTTATTGTATCGCAAGGCAGCTTAATTATTTTCTAAACTGTTTTAAAGAAATCTCATCCTGGTCAGGACGAGGCTAGGCATATATATTATTTATGCTCTGGTTTTTCTTGCAGGGATTAATATTTCATATGTAGTATTAATCATAAATAAGTAAATTTGGGTCTTTTATATCATTAATGATATGGGACGAGTATACATGCATCCAGGGGATTTCTCATGGGCACTGTGCAAATGTCACCGTGATGAGACAGTTTGCTGTCCACCACTTTTTGATGGCATACATTTAATTAAGCCATAAAACAGCATTCAGAATCATTGTTACTTACTGTATTCTTGAGGAAGATTCCAAAGGGGAAATATATGGAAATATGGCAGATGATAAGAATGACACTTAAATGTTTGAGAGCCCGGAATAAGCTTGCATTCTTTGAAACGGTGGCATCAGCAACATTCCGATTGTATTTAACAAACTTCAATTACAAAATGTGCTGAGGCAGGGGTTTTATTTCAGGTGCTGGAGCCCAAGAACCAGTGAGCACTGTATATTGACAGTTCAGTATTGAGCTATAGAAAAATAGCTCTGTAACTGTGTGACTCACACCCCCTTTCTAGAATAGCTTTTGTTGAATTTGCATACCAGAGAATTGCACATTTTATTAACTTCTTTATTATACAGAGCCTCTGTTGGCCACTGGCCACTACATATCTAAGGTAGTTAACATGGCATGTCATTGTCTACTATACTTACACCAATATGTCTACAGATACCATGACCTTCCGTGAAGACCTCTAAATGCACCCTTTCCATTTTTAGCCTCCAGGGTAATTTTAAGTTCCAAGAGATGTAGAGCAGAGGTGAGGAACCTCAAGTCCAGAGGAAAAATGTAGCCTTCTAAAATTCTCTCTCTGGCCCTTGGGACTTCCCCAACCCACAATCCTCCTCTCCTCGGCCACACCCATAACAGGCCTTGCTTCACATCCTCCTCAAGTATTTTTGCCTGGCTGGAACATGACCTTGCATTCAAGTAATGCCTCTTGCTTACCTAGATGAAGGATCATAGAACCATAGAATTGTAGAGCTGGAACGGACCCCAAGAGTCATCTAGTCCAACCCTCTGCAATGCAGGAATCTAGATGTAAACCATTGAGCCTTGGGCTTGCCGATCAAAAGGTCGGCGGTTCAAATTCATGTGATGGGGTGTGTTCCCGTTGTTGGGTCCCATCTCCTGCCAACCTAGCAGTTCGAAAGCACGTCAAAGTGCAAGTAGATAAATAGGTACCACTCCGGCGGGAAGGTAAACGGCGTTTCCGTGCACTGCTCTGGTTTTGCCAGAAGCGGCTTAGTCATGCTGGCCACATGACCCGGAGAAACTGTCTGCGGACAATGTCGGCTCCCTTGGCAGTGGCAGAGCTTCATGCTCCAGCACCGAGGGGGCGGAGAGCAGACAGGGGCAGGGGTGGTGCGTGTCCCCGGGGCATAGTGCACCGCCCACAGGGGTGTGACACGCCACCTGCGGGGGCGTGATGGCCAGTGCGGGCAGGGGGGGCAGACACAATGGCACCCCACCAGGATCGTGCTGCCAGGGGTGGTGCATTCCCCCCGCATTCCTCTTCCTCCACCACTGTCCCTCGGCCAGTAAAGCAAGATGAGCGTCGCAATCCCAGAGTCATTCGTGACTGGACTTAACTGTCAGGGGTTCCTTTACCTTTTAGATGTGTGTGTGTATGAGAAAGAGAGAGAGAGAGAGAGAGAGAGAGAGAGAGAGAGAGAGAGAGAGAGAGAGAAGAAAAACTTATTGCATACCTTCCAACATTTCTTTGATAAAAATAGGGATGATGATGATGATGATGATGATGATGATAATGATGATGATGATGATGATGATACCCAACCCATCTAGGTTGCCCCAGCCACTCTGGGCAGCTTCCAACATATATATAAACATAATAAAATATTAAACTTTAAAAAACAAAACAGAAACTTTTCCTATACATGGCTGCCTTCAGATGGCTTGGAAGGCTGTATAGTTGTCTTCTAAAGGTTATATAGTTACACTTCTCCTTGGCTAAGGGGGCACAGAACACCATACCCTCCAACATTTCTCTAGTGAAAATAGGGACATCCAAAGGAAAAGTGGGACATTCTGTGAGCAAATCAGAAATGAAGACAGGTTGTTGTAAATTCAGGGTTGTCCCTGGAAAATAGGGACACTTAGGGGGTCTGTTATTGCATAAGGTTAATTTTTTCTTACTGCTTACATTGAACTTACAGAGCCACAAGGGAGTTAAACAGCTCATACCCCTTACCTGTTGAGTCGTAGTATACATTTAGACATGTGTGGATTATTGTGTTAGTTTTCCTGGTTAAAAAGCTAGTGTCTCAGTCCCAGTTTCTAATGTTCCTTTTATACTGCATTATCTGTTGTGTTAGTGAACTGTTGATTCACACCAAGGGGGCACAATTATAACACAACAGTGAACATCATTGTGCACACACACTTTTGTTCCCTCATGATTCACCCAATGAAAAGGACAGGAAAGAACTGTGTGCCAGTTCTTTTGTCACATATTGGCATGATCCACTCCAGGAAAGCCACAGGGAAATTACAGTGGAAAACCAGAGAATGCCTGGAGAGAGTCCTGGGGCGTAGATAGAGGCTTGAGGTTGCGGCACATACAGCACTGGGGCTGAGGTTCCCCACCCACTTCCTCTCAAGGAGACATTAAAAGTAAGATAAAACAAAATTAAAGCAATGATACATTTCAACAATAAAAATCTGCATGGCATAAACAGGGAATAACAGTCAGCAGCAATCAAATTAATCAGTGGGTTTTTTTCTGAAAAAAATGTTTAGGGGTACTCTCATTTTCCTACTCATATTGTAATACTGCCCCTCAATGAGGCCAAACTTAGATTCACAAAATGTTTAGGGCTATGCGTATCCCTGTGGCCCCCCAGAAAAAAGCACCGAAGTTAATAATAATGAAGCACACCTCTCAAAGCTGAAATCAATCACTTGTCATCTGACAAAAGTCAATAAAGTTACCAGGATAATGGGAAGACCATTTCATAACCCTCTAGTTTCTTGAAGGCACCAGATGTTTTAGTCTCTACTACAGTACCAGAAATGCCCAAAGAGTAGGATGAGTTTGGATTGTGTGGTGAAGATGAGCAAACTGGTAGTTTGAAAGGCAATTCTGATTCTTGAGGAACACCAGCTGGTCCTTTGGCTAATGCCCCCGGGCAAGAAGTGTGTGAAGGCAGTGTTGGCTATTGCCAATGGGACTTGTTTGCAGACTGTTTTGTAGGATTGGGTGGGCCTCCACCTGTCCTTTAAAATGGTCCTTGTTTAAAACCAAGAGTGGCACGATTCTCCAGGCAGGAGGGAGCCACTCCACCTCATTGTTACAGAATATAATACCAAGGCATTATGCGGCATCTTAAAATAGATACCAAGACAATGAAGGTTGGATACCTTGATAAACCATGGCTAGCAAACAGCATTCCAGAAGGTGACTGTGGAATTGGCAAGCGGAGGCAGACTGTGTTGCTCTAAAGAACATTTCAGACACCTTCTATAAATGTCCTCTGTCTAAAAATAGCTATGATGGCAGCTATATTTAGACTATTATATATAAAATAGTACAGGTTGATGTTCTATTTTGAGTTGATTGTAGCAATGACAAAGATCAATAATTAAGCCACTCTTCCTGTTGCCGCAATGGCGTCACCGAGGCAGGGGGATTTTATATAGCAACCTGCTGCGTGTTCAGACCCAGAAGCCTCCCCCCTAAATAAATTCAGAGAAGACTCAAATTTTTGATTTGGCTTTTGGCAGAATTTAGGCCATAACTTTATTGATTACAGCAAGTGAGTGGTTGCATAGGCTCTGGTTCGACTAGCTCCCTGCCATGCAGGTAGCCCTGACCCAGGGTTCCAGCATAGGTCAGCCAAGGGTGAACACCTGGATAAGCGGAAAGCTGGGAGCAGGCTATCTCTGCCACCCAAATGCCCCCCTGGACTCAGGCACGGGCACAACCCCCTCTCAGGGGTTGACCAAACCATTGAGTCCCTGGATTCCTTTAACGGAATACCCTTCACATAGGGATGGCGAGAGCGTTCTCCCATCCCTATGACCTGAACCAGAGCCTATCCGCAACCTTACAAGTTGTGATGATTTGCTACACGGCAGGCGAAACCCAAATGACAACAGCCAATCAGCCAAGTGGGGGAAATTCCTGCCGTGCCCCTGTCCCAATGACAGACGACACATGACGGCATAGCAACGTCAAGCGCAAAAGCCCTAAAAGTAGGGAGAGGTGGGCGGGTTTTCCAAATGCACACGCCGAAAGAGGAAGCTCTGGGTCACGTGCATGGGTATATATAGGTCCCTCGATATATTTAGACTGTGCCCCATTGGCCAGATTCAACCCAGCATCGAGGGACCTTCCAATCGGGTGTTGTGGCTGACCAATCATACCCACCCACAATATCCACCCACAACACAGGGTGTCGGTTTTCTAGGTCTCACCACAATACGTGCCCTCTTTAAGGGAGGACCCGATTTCCCTGCATTTGGATTAAATTTGCATACACAGTACTTGAGTGTTTGCTGCTGCTGCTGCTGCTGCTTTCTTAAGAAAAGAAAAGAAAAGAAAAGAAAAGAAAAGAAAAGAAAAGAACTCTCAGAATGTCCTCATTATATGCCTTATCCCTCTTGGAAACAACCAATAATTTACATTTACCCAGGAGTTTGAATACTGCATTTCCCAGATCCAAAACAGAAGCCTCTAATAATCAGAGTTGTTTTCTGCATTGGAAGCCTGCATTGCTAAACCACCCCTATTCCATGCCTTAGATTGCTGTTGCCATTACACTGTGGTTGGTATGCATGCATTCATCATTCCGCTATCTCTTTATCTATTATGACTGCTGAATAGGGAAGAAAAGTGGACTTGTCATAGTTACCATTTCGATGCATTCATCACATGCTATCAGTAGAAGAGAGCAGGAAACCATCAAATAGTCCTGTAAAAATTCTGCCATTGCTGCGGCTGGTCACATCATTCTTGCAATTAAGAGATGCTCAGGTAGCGGTAATCAGATTGACTAATATAGATACCTATCACATGCAAGCTACTCAGGTGTATTCCACAGCTTCACTTCTGGTGTGATCATTCACTTCCAAGCAATCAAATGAATGAAGGGATCCATTAAATCGTTGGCCAATCTGGGATGCTTATCCCAAAACTATGAGCTGAATTGAGCTTGCTTAGCCCAAACACTTGTGATTTATATTATAAACTACTGTTACTCCTGCTTGTATAGATTTGGGATTGTGGATCAATGATAGCAACTTCCCATGTGAATATATATCATAGGAGGGATTTGAACACAGGTCTTTAAGGAGCAAGTCTGTCCACTGATCAACATTCACTTCTGTTTATATTTTCTCCTCCTCAGTTTGGTGTGTTTGTGTTTTGAAGTGACTGACTTAGCACTGCTGCAATGTCCTGCCTGAAATGAAATGCAGGTTGACAGCTGACATTCTACTACTATTGGGTGAAAAATTGGGGAGATGCATACTGCCCTATGATCTGCTGCTAATTCATCCAGAGTGTGTGCATATACATTGGTAAAGTGTGCATCAAAAGGCACATATTGGTGGAAATATACAAAAATGCATTGTATAATAGGAATTTACTTGCAAAGAAAAAATGCATATAAAACATGTATATTATGAAAAGTTGGTACTAAAAATTTGATAAATTTTCTGGAGGACTTTTTTCTGAAATGCAAACAGGTGCAGAAATGTGGAGAATTGAAATCAAAACTGGGAAAATATGAGAAATATGCTGTATTCAGACATTATTCTGTTTTCCTGATAATTTCTACATTTTATGTAGAAACAGCATCTGGAAATCTAGTGCTCATTTCCATGTTGATTATTTCCAAAAACAGATCATTTGCAAACCAGTTAATTCAGAAAATTGTGGGAGTTTTGCATTGCAATTTCACATGATCAAATTTGGGGTGGTATTACTGCGATTTCAAATTTAGTGCAAAATGGTGATACACAAATCAGAAAGCTGCAGTTCCACAATGCAACAGGTACTGCAAGCTTTGATAGAGAAGCAACATCTCTGGTTGATGGGAAAACACCCTTATAGATATAGATAAAAAAAGTACTGTTTCAGTTTAAATAAAAGCTAGCATTGAGGGTGGGAAAATTATTTAGGTGGTGTAATCACTTTATGATCATCTACCAGTGCCGGATTACCAAACAGACAGAGTAGGCACTGGCCTATAGGCCCCATGCCTTTTAGGGGTCCTGTGTCAACGGATCAAAATAATATTGATTTGATCTTGAAAGAAAATTACAATCAAGCTTTCTTAGTTCAATGCTATCCCACTAGAGCATGTTCACGAGGGTCCCCGTACCCCCCCCCCGATTTTGACTGCCTAGGGGCCTCCACAGGGTTTAATCCAGTACTGTGGTCCACACCAACTTATTTTCTCTTCGTGATTGTGATCTGTGAGTACATGACTAGGTGGATAAACTTTACTGGAATGGTGCTGGAATGGTGAATCTCACAATCTGTATTTTCATGGCTCATAATACTCATGAGCTGGGTACTTTCCTCATTACAAGTTAGCCCTCTTACTCTGAAGCTCTTGCTCCATTCATAATTAATAAAACAACATGTTTTTTGACCCACTTCTACACCTGCACAGTCAGCATTAAGGAGACGAGGCAGGTGAGGTTGGCAGCCATAATACACACTCAGATCTTGCTTTAACCTCTTACTTGGTCTCTGTAAAAACTGCCCTTCCTTCCTGATAGCTGCATTCCAATTCATTTTAGATCACCCTCCCACATTGTGTATGTCTGTGTTTCCAATCTCAATATTTTTTTTATTTAATTTTTTCAAAATGTTTACTAGAATTTATAAAGAGAAACACAAAACTTCAAATGTCTTTTTTATGCAACATTAATGTATATAAGATAAAAAAAACACGACAAAAAAGAATCCAATCTCAATATTTGAATCAACAAGCACTACTGCCTGCCCACACTGATTTTTTTTTTTTTACTTCTCCCAGGAATCCAATGGGGTCGCAAATCAGCATCAGATTCCAATTCCACATTGGGAGGAGTGGGAGTGGAAGATATACCCCAATGGAACAGCCACCTTTGGAGAGCCAATGTGGTGTAGTGGTTAAGAGTGGTAGACTCATAATCTGGTGAACCGGGTTCGCCTCTCCGCTCCTCCACATGCAGCTGCTGGGTGACCTTGGGCTAGTCACACTTCTTTGAAGTCTCTCAGCCCCACTCACCTCACAGAGTGTTTGTTGTGGGGGAGGAAGGGAAAGGAGAATGTTAGCCGCTTTGAGACTCCTTTGGGTAGTGATAAAGCGGGATATCAAATCCAAACTCTTCTCTTCTTTTTGCTGCCTGGCCTCTGTCAACATGTGAGGCTACTGAAGCCTCTCTTGCATAGTGGCAGCCAGTCATATGAGCCAGAGCAGCAGGACTCATGATGCACTATGAACATGATGCACAATGCTGGTTTTGGGTGACATGTCACTGCCCTGCAGTTTTCAAGCAGCGCTGAAAAACTGAATATTTCAAAACATTGCAAGCCTACTTGTGTGTGAAAAACACATGAGATCCAACCCCATTCCCTTCTTCATAATTAGTGGTGCGAATTTGATTTAGTGGGTTCAGTATATCACTAATAGGAGCTTGTTGTGGTCAGGCTGTTCATGAGGGGACGCCCAAAAACCACAATTGTAGTTTCCCCCTTTCAGATTGCTGGCATGCTGGGAAGACGCTTCCCATGTGTAAGGACCTCAACTTAAAGTCCGTTCAGGGGGCTGCATGCACGACTGCACAGCCGTGCAGAGAGAATAAGTGCTGGTGCTTGGCATGAACCAGCCTTTAATTATATAAAAGGGTAGCAAGTTGTGACTCGCCCTCTGTCTCTACAAAAGAAGTACAGATGATTTATTGGTGGGATATTTCCTTTTTCACAGCTAGATATTGAGGTTGTCACGCACTGGAAAACTCACTGATGTAGATGGGAATGTTTCTGTTGGCTGAGAAGAGTATATGAGGGCTTTAGTGCTTTTGTAGGAATCCACTTCTTGAAAAGGGGTGGGGGATGAAATCCCCATTATGTTTTGCAATTAATGATGCCGGGGGAGGGAAACATAATTTCTTTTCTTTCATGTGCAGTTAATCGAACCTTAAGTTGAGAGGCCTTCAGTTGAAAATAGGATGGGGGGGGGGAATACATTATAAGAAAATGTCAAGCTTCCTGATATCAGATTTGTTTGCATAGATTATTATTTTTGTTTAAGGACAAAGACGAATGTAGAAAACATTGCAAAAGTGCACTTTAAACAAAATCAATGCATTATGTTTTTCAGGATCAATTTTTTGGTAATGCACTGCTGACAGTACCTGTTTTACGATGATTGCGTCAAATTCTTCACCAGCGCTGCATCATTATATTCTGCGGCATCTCCATAATTGTCCCATCTGCTTGCATTGCTCTCTTGTAATATGCCTGTTTTCCTTTAGCTCTCCCCTTTTAGCCTCAAGCAAGACTCTTAACCTCTTTTTTTTTTCTTTCTTCCCTTTTTCTTCATTTGCCTCTGCTTTAGAATCAGTAAAACGTAACTACTAAATGGAAACTAACTTGCAGCGCACATAGGGAATATATAAAGCACCTTTGGCCATTGGCATTTTCTACTCCAGCCTTTGCCAAGGTCTGCTTACCACCAGCTGGAGGGGAGCTGCGGTTGGGGTCTGGCATGGCCACGATGGTTCATCTGGCTTTGGTGCAGATGGCGGAGGCACCACTTTCTCCTCCACAGGCTGTGCTGCCTGCTGGGAATTGTCCACAATTGCAGCCAATTGTGGGTGTGATAGGGGGTGCAGTTTGGGGAGCAGACTGGAGGAAAAATATTTTCCTTCTGGTCTGCTCCCTGGTTATAAAAGCCAGGTGCACCCAGGTCTCAGTCTTCACTACTGAAGTGTAGTTGGGTAGGTGGGTCCACACAAGGCAAGACACAGTGAACTTTTATTGAACTAACAGAACTGGACAACAGGGGCAAAGCAACTGCTTATATACGTTTCTGAAGGCCTGGGCCACTCCCACTCTCAACGTGTTTGGTTGTCTAAACTTCCAAGCTACGAATCATGACTCAGAGCTTAAGGGCCAATGGCAGAGGCCCAAATCCTGAAATGTTCTGTGGTTGGATATCATGTATCGAATCAGAACACGGGCTCAGAATCTTTAGTCCAGACTCAAGCTCAGGCAAACACAAACCACTGAATACATAACAGCTATCCTTTTGTGTTCTAAGGACTGCCTGAGGGTAAGCAGGCAGGCCCTGTGTTGCCATATGCAAGGCCAGGGAGGAATTTGCTTTCAGGTGAATTGGAGTTGTCTGGGTTTTTCCCATTCCTCATTGCAATTGTTGCAATTTAATGGTGGATAAGGCATTTGATCAGTCTAGTTGGACTGGGGTGGTAGTATTGGGCCCACCTCCCACTCCAAAGAATAAGGGTATCCCTTCAAAGGGATCCATGGGGAGGTGCTTCTGTCTGGATACCCAGACAGGGGCAGATAGGCAATAGCACTCCCAAAATTGTGGTCTTGCAGGTGACACCCTGATTTGATGTAAGCCACAGGGTGATCCTTAACCTTGGTTAATGCTGCCAAATAATCAATGAGTAGCAGGTTGGTTGATTCAGTTTATCAAGATAAAGTGCACATATTTGTGAACAGGATGCTGGACCTAGATGGGCCACTCCCCTGATTCATCAGGCTCTACTTAGCAGCGGCGTAGCGAACCGCTTGGCTGCCGGGGGTGACAAGCCAAGCGGAACCCTCCGTGGGTGGGACGTCTCTCCGTAGTGTATGCGTCGTAACGTCATGACGCATGTGCTACGGAGTGCAGTCTGCTCCTCGGCCGCCGCACAAGCGAGCGAAGCCAGCTGCGGCGGCAAGCGAGGTTTTTGGAAGTCCACCTAGAGGGTGGAACCCGGGGCGGACCGCCCCCAACATCCCGCCCTTGCTCCGCCCCGTTACTTAGGTTTTGATGCTGTCTTGCAGCTTCTAGAGGACCACACATTCCCAAGTCCTGACCTTGGGACTATCTGGGCAAGTACGACCTAAAGGGTTATTTCACACATGATGTAGTACATGCACTTGAGTTGGAGATGGAGCAAGTGCTGGTTCTCTTGACAAGACATACCTGTACAAGAGCCATGTTGCATGCATACTTAAATTATTTAAGACTTTGTACATTAAAACCAGTGCCTAAACACCATGCAGAAGCTGCAGGAGAAACATTTCAGCACTGGTGTTGTGCCCTTCAGACACATCGGGAGAAGGCATTGGAAAGTACTCTGAATTCCCACGAGAGCTAAAGTGCTTCAGAAAAAGCAGGGAAGCCCTTTAGGAATTAAACGAAGGTTATCTGTATTGACATATGTTGTAGAACATGATCTCCTGATTAATGTGGGCCATCACAAGTCATTGGAAGACCTGCGTTGCATTAATTCTTACATCAGCATGCTGAATTTGCTCAGAGGAAAACGCTTGAATTTAGTGGACCTAAGTTAAATGTGCAATTTCATAATTTCAATGGGTCAACTTGGAGTAGGGACTAGCATTCCATGCAACCCTTAATTCTCATTGAAGTATAGCAATAGACTTATTGAACATCTTTTAGTCCCAGAGTTGCTCATGAACATCAAGCTTTTTTAAAAAATCATCACACAGCAAGGTGTCTTGTTTGCTTGTTGTTTAAGGAAGAGACCTTTAATGTGCATTAGCATGCATTTCAGCTCACAGCAATAGAGCTGAAAATAAGAATATAGTCAATGTCCTTTCAAGTCATAAATGGTGCTGAAGCAGCAGCAGGTGAGGTGAGGCATGGCAAAAAACAGGTGTGAAAAGGATCTTGAAAGAGAGGAAGGTAGGACTTTTTTGATGGACCTTTTTGCACCCTTTCAAATGTCAGTTTTCACACTGACAGTTGAACTTCACAAACATGTGGTGCAGCAATAGTAGAAACCAGGTAACAGGAAGAATGGATAGAGACAGTATCAGGACAGGGCTGAAAATCTAATAATATTTTTAAACGTATCAGTCCAATCTCTTCTTTTATTTACTTGGAGTATTTGTAGCCTTCTCAATAACCAAAAACGTATTTGTCATAAATATTCTGATATACAAATATTTTTTTTTGGGGGGGGGGCTGTAATCACACTGTAAGTCTTCAATTACATTCCCAGTAGTTCATTTCAGTAACTCATTTTGTCTGGCTTATTTCTTGACTTAGTCATCCATAGTAAAGGAATGTCTTGAACACAGTGGGAGTGTATTGTTTGGTTTTTGTTTTTGTTGTTTTTTGGGGGGAGTCATGTTTGTTTTTAACTTGTAGGAAGGGTTGAATTTAGGAGAGAGAGAAACACAGTCACAAAACATAAGAAAGACTGAAGCAAATGTAAATGTCATCACCTTACTTCAGGAGCAACCCTATGAATAAGCAGCTACATAAAGGAAGCAACTGTAAGTTAAGCAGACACCAAAATACACCAGATCCATACTCCATTCAGCAGTGGGGCTGTTGTTTTGTCAGGCTTGGAAGAATGAAAGCAAGCCGTCAAAATAGTAATATTTGCCTGGTTGCCATGTCATGTGACCAAGCTAAATGGGCATATGGTCCAGCCTAAGGCCTCCCTCTCTGGTCCTGCCTCTGCCACCCCCTATTTTTGGGTCTTACACCAGCTTTGGCTGAGCCCCGGCTGAGTTAAAATGAGTAACTTACACCAGTGTATCTTCCTCTGAGCTGGAATTTGGAATTAATGCCAAATGAACCTGCATGAGCCAGGAATCAGCCGGCTGAGCTGGAGGTCCACTTTATCCAAAGCTTCTAATCCCAAGTGGGACTTGCCAGAAAGGAATTTGCATGTAGATAAATTGGCTGGTTTGGGTTTTTTGCCTTCCTCATAGGAAAACATCACAACTTTGGGCTGTTAAGTCATCCTAGTTTTCAGTCCTTGGGTGAAGTGGTGCATCACCCAAAGATTGAACCACCAGCATAATCAGGGTACTCTCTTAGAAGGGTCTCAGTGGAAGTCTCTGTCCAGAAACTAAGTGTGAGGCAGGTGGACTATAGAGCTGCTAGCAGCAGTCTTTGGATGGCCACCTCAGTAGATTGGGGGCTTGGGGAGGCCACAATCCTTGGCATGACTGTGAAAATGTTTCAGTCCTCTGCCAGGAGGCTGGAACAGATATACACCCAATGCCTGAGCCAAAATTCCACCTACACCTGTAATCAGGTTGTAGCCATTTTTAACCCAAATCATTGTGTGTCTGAGTTTGCTCTATCAAACCTCACTCTGGTCACTTACTGGGGTGGGTGGCACCATGACTGGGACCTCAACGGCAGCGCAATCCCGGCAGGGTGCCATCGTGGCTGCCCCCCTGCCCGCGCTGGGCGCCACACCCCCGCAGGCAGCGCGCCCTGCCCCCAGGATGTGTGCCCCGCCCCTGTGGGGGTGCATCTCACCCCCAGGACATGCACCAGCCCCGCCCCATCTGCTCTCAGCCCCCTGGTGCCGGAGCATGAAGCTCCACCACTGGACCCTAGCTCCCCTTACTGTTGGTCCCCCTGCCTTTTGCCTCACTTGTCCCATTGGCCATCAACCAGCAATGCGTATGAGGAAGTTCAGATGACAGCCGTAGATACATGTAATGTGATTGACATGGAGCCTCTGAGACACTGGACACATGATGGAGACTTCAGTGGCAGGCATGTCACAGCATGGTCAATGTCATCTCATGCAACATGCAATGCTATAAGTAAAATAATTGCAATGGTCACTGGGACAATAAATCATTTGCTAGTTATGGATGTGTGGCAGGATTATTTCCCTAAACTTAAGCACATGCTTAATTTTCTTTTATACTAGTTAAGTGAGTCTTCTTCTTCTTCAATTAAGTTTGTATACCGCTCTTCATCTGAAGATCACAAGGCAGTTCACAACATAAAATTACAAAACAAGAACGCAAAACACATAACAAACCAAACCAAAGAAAAGAAAACCATCCCACAAACACATTTTAAAGGTCTGAGGATGTTAATCAGGCAGGTCTTCTTCTTCTTCTTCTTCTTCTTCTTCTTCTTCTTCTTCTTCTTCTTCTTCTTCTTCTTCACCACCCTTCATCTAAGGATCAAAGTGTGGTTTATGGTAACATTGAACGTGTTTAACTTTGGCCGGCTCACACCTTCATTCATTATCAGTACTTTCTTGCTGATTTTTCACTAGATGAAATTTGGATGGAACAGTTATGGTTTAAAAGTCAAATCTGCATTTTCTATAAACAACTGGCATTTTTGGTGCCCTTTAATGGTACCCAAAAATCTGCCACCAAAGGTGAGCTAGCTCACCGAACCAAATTCCAGGGTCACCACTGAAGGTTTTCACAAAATCCATTGCATGTACTCTGCAAACTAGGAGTCTTCCTACAATATTAACTGTACCTGAAATACTCTATTTCCCCCTATTTTGCCCAATCCTCTTTTAAAGCCACCCAAGTTGGTGACCGTCACTGCCTCCTGTGGGAGCAAATTCCATAGTTTAATTTTGTGCTGCATAGTTTACTCAAAAGTTACTTAATCCCCCCCCCCAAGTGTGGCAACTAGCATAGTACTTTGTGGCTGTTGCAGCTAGAAACAGACGTTTAAAGGAAAGAAAGGAACTTGTGGAAATGTAAGTTGGAACAAACCATGCTCTGGCCAGACATGCAACCTAGTCCACGCGTCTGTGTTCCAATATCAGCACAATCTGTTGAATTCAGACTGGAATGATTCACTCCAAATTGTGGAATGAAATGAAATCCTCTCCCATCCCTAGTACAAATAAATAATCTAATTAATTGATGTTTTAAATACCTGACAAATATTTAACTGGTTCATTGAGACCCTCCCCATTTTAAAAAAATGATCGGTCAAATGCCAACTGCAGGAGGGGTTTGGGTGGTGGTGGTACTTGTTTTGAAGCATTTCAATGAATTTGACTGCTCGTTCCTGTTGCTCTCTGCCAACTTGATAACCCTGTTTTTCGAAAGGAGCATTTCTCTTCTGGAAAAATAACTTTGCATGCTTAATGGCTTACTCCCGCTGACAAATGTGCCAGGCGGAACCTGCCTCCCTCCCACCCAACAATAGTTAATTGCCATCTGGGAGATTTGCCCACCGGAATCACTTTCATTTCTGTTCGGCTGGAACCTGAGTGTCCGTCTCTGTGCTTATATATGAGAGAGCATGTGAAGTCCCCTCAGCGTTGCATACTGTGAGCATCCCATAATGAAATAGGCTACATCCGTCGGCTCAATTAATCAGCCATAACCTGTTCGGAACGCTGATGCACCTTGGAAAAGGCAGCGTTGCAGGAATGTGTTTTGCTTTTTGAAATCATTAGAGGGTTTTGCACAGTGCAGAGCCCACCTTGCAAATTACAACCTCAGCTGCAACAGCAGATCTATTAATCTGGAAGAGATGACATTCCCAAGTGGCCTCGGTGCCTTTCGCGACTCCCCGGCGACCCGACCATCCTCCCGGTGCTTTCTCCACATGTAAGGAGTGTGCTGTGTGTTAATCAGGTCAACGATCATCCCACGGCTCGAGGGAGATGACAGAAACCTATCGTAGCTGCCACAAGATCTTTCAGACCTGAGCACGTTTTGTCAAACATCCCCCCCTTTTAAGCAACGGAGCTTTTGTACTCTTTCACTTACTCGGCTCCCTCCCGAGGATTCCAGCTTATCTTTCCTTCTCTCTCCTTTTTCTAGACAGTGAGGAGTTCAACGTCAACAGCAAAAGACAGCCTAGGATGCATCTCTACCTGGAGGGTGCTGATTGAAAACTTAAAGATTGTCCTCCAAATAACTGCTGATTTTGAGCCAGGGCTTCCTCCTGTTAGCTTTGTCAAAAGCGAGGGTTTTCAATTAAGGTAAGTGCTGCGTTATCTGGTTGACTGCATCACTCTGAATTTTCTGCATTGAAAGTTCTAAATGAGTAAACTGACATTCTGCACTGCAGCAGCTCAGCTTGTTGTGTCAGGAAGGGGAAAGGGGGAGGAATACAGGGGTTTAGTTTAGAGAGAAAGCATCCCAGAATAGAACTATTGTCTCCGGAGAACGTATGGTGATTTTGTTTTGCTTCTTACCTGTACCTGCAAAAGTGCAAACTCTTATGGGAAGATATTTGAAGACACTGGCAATCTTAGTAATCCCATGAAAATGATTTGATACATTGATATATATGTCTGTGCACAGGCGCATGAATATGACATGTAAAAGACACCTTATCTTTCCAAATGTTGATTAGACAGCATCACTAGCCCAATAAAGATCTCATGGTTTCAAAGTCTTGCAACAGAGGCAGGCAGAGGTGATTCAAATGCATGTGGGGGCTGTTTGTTCAGTGTTTGTTCTGCGTTGCAAATGAAGAATATATGTGTTATATTCAAGGCATCTAGAAGTAGATATGAATTTTAGGTTTAAACATACAGCATCTTCCCTAATATTCCCCCCACCCCTTGCAAGATTAGCAGCTGAATTGCATTGGAGGTAGAGGGTGGAAATTGCTTCTGATGCGGTCGGGAAATGAAATCTATAGTTGTCAGCAGTAATAAAGTGTGACATGAATAGTCATTTTGATTAAAAGGTCGGGAAGAGATAGAACAAAGCAAGCACGGTGGCGTGTTAAGAGAGAGAACTCTGCTGACAGTCGAGATGTTTTATTTGAGAAGGGGGCCAGGCAGGTGAAAGCAGCATGTCCTGGAAGATTAACAATCTTTTTAAGTAAAAGTCTTCAGATGCTCACATCTGAGGCTGCTGCTGGGCAGCCAGCTGAATTGTGGCTGCAACAATGGCAAATCCAGAGATTTGTTCATCCCATTCTGGTTTGAACCAAAAGCTTAGAGATCTGTGGACTAGGGAAGTGGCAAACTGTTTTAAAGTTTCTCTAAACATGAGACTGCCTATGGCACAGTCACCTTTCTGGTGCCTTTAAAACTCAGTTTTTGTTAGAAAACATTGAACAACAAAAGAATAATATTTGGTAAAGTCAGTGCAAATATAGTTCCTGCAACGTAAGCAATGGCATTTTATCTGCTAGTGAATTTCCAAAGTTGGCTAAAACCATTAACTATATGCATGGAACCGAAAACGCTAATATATAACATTTATGTAGTGTCTATCAGGTCTCCAGAATGTTTCACGTAGTACTTTAGTCATCTTTACAGCTGTCCTCTAAAACATACCTGCATATTAGCATATTGTGGACAGACATTCAAGTAAGGAAGGGTTTGAGGCAAAATATGCTTGTTTAAAGCACATCAAACACACAAACACACAAAGAATCCTGGGAACTGCAGTTTATCCCTCATTGAGCTATTGTTCCCAGCATCCTTAATAAAATACAGGACTTTTGGTGTGAGGAAGGGGAGAAGGTGTTTTACATGTATGGTGTGCACACAGCCCAAGATAACCTCATGAGTTTGTCATGCTATTTAAACAGTACTTCCTGCCTTGTGGCTTAAACTTTTAGTCATTATAAAGCACAGATAGTCTACATTCCACATACTATACAATATTATTATTGCATAAGGCACACATATTCTTAATGAACATATTTCATATGTATTAAATTCATGCACATCTTTTTTTTCCTTTAGGAACTCTTTTTCTTTTTTCTTTTTAAAGAAAATTATTGAGAGAAGTTGGGACCTGAAGTATAGTTATCTCCCATCCACCCTCTACCATCTTGTGTGGAACATGCTTTGTGCATAGTTTTTGCTTGACGTGCTCTTAAGCACAGTTGCAGAACTGCATTGGAAATTGCCATATGAATGCACTGTCCATCTGCCATACTGGGGCACTGTCGTGGCATGATAACAGCACCAAAGAAAGTTGCTCAGACTATTTGTCCAACAAACTCAGTAGGGTCTACTATGATTGGTAGCGGCTCTCCAGGGTCTTGAACAGAGTTATTTTCACATCACCTGCCACCTGATCATTTTACATGGAGATGCCAGGGATTGTGCCTGGATGGTTATTCATACAAGGCATCTGCTCTACCACAAAACTACAGTTTTGTGAGTGGCGTCAAAGGGAGAAATGCAAATAAAATGTGCTATCAATTTCAGATTGAAATTGATGAGTCTTACAAGCACTTAATGAGGTTGGGATCATGCCCTATGTGTGTGTGGATACAGCCATATAAACCACTGGTATAAAGCAGGCATAGGCAAACTCGGCCCTCCAGATGTTTTGGGACTACAACTCCCATCATCCCTCACCATTGGTCCTGTTAGCTAGGAATGATGGGAGTTGTAGTCCCAAAACATCTGGAGGGCTGGGTTTGCCTATGCCTGGTATAAAGAATGATCCCCTATCCGATGAACCAGTGGGCAGCATGCTCAGTTCAGTTTTGGTGTGGGGTGCAGTTTCTACTCTGCCACAGATAGTCTAGGTGGCTTTGTGAGAAGCATCTCTGTTTGACCTCAATCCTCTCTCTATCAGCGTATTGAATGAATGATTGATTGATTGGTGTTTCCCATCCCCTATCTTTCATCTAAATACTTAATCCCCTACAAACAATATTTTAAAAATATAAACTCCCTCTCTTTTTTGGCTAATGTTTTAAAATGACCCCACTTTTCCTGCCAGAATCCCCTTGTTATGGGTGGGAACTATTGTTTGAAGCTGTAAAAAGTTGGATGGCGGGGAACAATCCCAGGATCCTAAAACAGTGTGTGGTGCCTCCAGACCCACCAGGCGTATCTGAATTGTTCCTGTTGTTCCACTGCCTTTCCTTTCTTCCTGCCCCTCACCTCCTTTGTTAAATAAATCCTACCTGTTGGGTCCCCCCCATTCCATTAAGTTGCTCACCATTCTTCACACCATATTCCTTTCTACAACATGGGAACCTATGCCCCATAGTTCACCCCACAATAAGAGATCACCAAAGAAATAATGATGTTGTTGTTTTAAAAAATGGAAAAGACCAAGGAGTGAAAATTGAGCTCCTCCGTTTTGTGGAAAGGCTTTGAAAATGGAAAGTGTTTCAGCAAATAATTGATTAAAGGTGGGGTCTAGAAAGGCTGGCCCTATGGTCCCATGGTTGTCGCCTTTTGGAAATGATGGGACACAGAGCACAACCTCCTTTGCTGATCTTTATGGGCAGGTACATGTGGGAGGAGGTGCAATCTCACATACCGGTAGACATAGCCCTGGCTCTTTAAGAGCAAGGCTGGATAATCTTTTCCAGTCTGTGGGCATATTCCTAAGTTAATGTTGTTGGTGGGCATGGCCACTGGAATTGGACCAGAACCAAAAGTGAGCTGAACAATTGATGTAAACATTAACCTTCGTGCATAGGCTTCCAGCTTTCCAGCCTGCACAAACTGGTGGCTTTCACACCTCATTTCCATACAGGAAAGCAAGAGGCATTCTCAAAGTGCAAGGACACATGCCAGCCAGGCAAAGGCTATCCAGAAAGACCCTAAGCAGGGTGGATGAGTGGTGTAATGAGATTCTTGAGGGCTGAGAGGCTACATTTGGGCCCTGTTCCCCTGGTTTCCTGGTTTTAGAGCTTCAAGGGCAAAAACCAACTGCTTGACTTGACCTTACATTGCGAGACAGTTCGATTAGGCTATCTTGTGAACTGCCCTGAGGTCTCAGGATGAAGGTTGATATATAAATTTAATAAATAAACTAAACTAAACTACGGTGAGTGTAATTGACTTTCTGCCCTTATGAATAGTTGAAGCACAGAGTTCTGCGGTGACTATAGCTTTCCAAGTATTCTTCAAGAGTAGCCACACATGAAGTAGATTTCAAGACTCCAAGTGGAAGGAATATGTGTATGTGTGTGCCATGTAGATGGTTTGATGATTGAACAGTATAGAACTATTAAATAAATGAAGATGCTGAAATGTAGGTGGCAGTGGCCAGATCATAGTAGCAGAATTGAGAAAATATTGGATTGGATTGAGTCTGGCATGAGCCATGCTCAATTCTCTACTCAGTGATGACGCTCATTGGGCGATCTTGGGCTAGTCACATCAATCAGCCTAGCCTAAGCTACCTCACAGGGTTATTCTGTTAAAAAGGGTTCCCTTAGCTTGCAAAAAGATCAGCTTAAGCAGGTATCTGTATATAATATCATACAATGCCATGATGATCAAGGATGAGCTGCTATGCTGTGGGTGCCTAAAAATGTCACTAGCGTATATCAACCCCATATAAATAATATTCAGGTATATCTGCCTCTCTTTCTCATCTCCAAAATATCCACTCTTCCAAAGATGTATATACTTTGCTAAGGCAGCTTGAGTAAGCTAAGTAGCTCCTGATTTAACGATCTGCACTGAATCAAGTTTCATAAATAAACAATGCATCTTCAACATAATTAGTATATGTTAATATACATGAGTCGAAGCATTCCTTCCCCAAAAGTTAATCAAAAGAAAACACCCATTGGTATCTCTCCCCTCCCCCTCCCCCCCAACATCCCTACCTTTCTAGACTTCAGAAATGAATATATCCTTCCATGGGATGAATTGTAAGCATCAGGTAGAAGAATTCCCTCCATATTTGTGCAATTTCCACACGTTAATTATATTAAGCTTCTGATGTAATAGCTAATATCTCCTTAAACTTGCATGGGAGTTGCAGAATTAAGTGAATGTGAAACAGAACAGTTGTGACTTCACACAGTTTGGTTGGGTGAAGGAATCTGCAGTATAGCCTTGGGAATGAATCACAGTCCTCAACAATATTCACAGTAAAAGAGCCTATTTGCCCTCACTGGATGATGATGATGATGATGATGATGATGATGATGATGCAGTGTGGAGCCAAAGGTGCTAATAGACATGCACCCCTTTGGCATTATGTTGAGCACAGTGGAGATATGTATCTATGCATCTGCAGGAACCTTCCCCCCATTTTTGAGAGCATGGTGGAGGAAGGTAGATTTTGTGTATGATTCCCACCACATTATATTCTGGCTGCTGTGTATTATTGTGATTATGATTTATTAAATTTGTATACCTTCCTAAACCCGCAGGTCTTAGGGCAATTCACAGAATAAAATCAGAATGTACACACATGCTCCGCTCTCAGGGCAGTTCGCAGGATAAAATCAGAATACACCCACACACTTCACTGTGTCTCAGCCAAGTAACTGAATGAACTGTGTCCGAAGCTTCAAATGTCAGTGCAAATTGCTGCCTTGTGCGACACACAGTTGATTTAAAATCTATATTCCTGCACATTTCTAGTGGGTAATCCTATGGCAAGATGCAGCAGCTCCCTGGCTCAGGAAGGCTTGGCTAGCATTAAATCCTGAACCCTGGCTCAGCCAAAGAAACATAATTTGCTCACCTCATCTCAGTCATGGCCAGTGTACATTCCCCAAAAGGGGCAGTCTAGAGATGTGGCAGAGATGAGAGGAAATAAGGGGGACCTGGTCTGGATCCTAAGCCCACTCACCTCAATCACATGACCTGGCAACCTGACACAGAATGCTATTATAAAAGGCTTGTTATCACTCTGCAGGCTAGGGCAGAGCAGCTCTGCTGCTGAATGAGGTTTGAATCTAGACCACAGCGCCACCTGCTCACTGGAGTAGCACCATCATGGCTAGTAGCATTTGATAGCCTGTTTAGATATAGATACCAATATATAGATAGCAATCTAGATAAAGATAGCAAGGGTGTGATGCTGCTATGAGACAAATAATACACAAAGGGACCCTAAATCCCTTCATAGAAGCCTAGTGACTTGGATTGTGTTCCTTTTGTCTTTTGCACCACAACACAGAAAGCCACACCTTTCAGCCTTCTCTAGCCTTTGCAGTTACAAAACTCACAAAAGTTGCCAACTTCACAGAAGAAAGTTGCTGTCTCCTTTTGTGCCATCATTTTTCAGAGACGACAACTTGTTATCAGGCTTAAGTGTTTAATGGCAGAAATAGGGCTGGGAAAACTTTTACACTAAGTAAGCCTTAGAGTAGGGACCTAATTTCCCTAAGGCCTTTGCTGTAGTCTAATTGCCAGACTAGCTTTTCCCTTTAGGCTCTTTATAAAAGTTCATAACTTGGAACACAGAATTATTTTCTGTTGCTCAAAACATATAAATAAATGACTAGCTATTTCCTTAGCTGTATGGCATTTGCCTCCCTTGTGGGAAAAAAAAGAATTAAATCATTGATGTTTCCACGTGTGTGCATGAGAGCATGTGCGCACACACATACACACAATTTTTGTAAGTTGCCCTGGAAGTTGTTCAGCTGAAGGGAGCAAACACAAATAATCTGAGTAAGTAAACATGATGGAATTTGATATGGAAAGCTTTGGGCCTCTGTTTGCTTGAGGTGCTGACAAAGGAGAGGCTAGGACTCATCAATCAAAGTTTGGGACCTCAGAAGAAGTTTTCTCTCCTCATTGCCTTCAATCTGGTCCTCAGTGCTATTTTTTAAGTGCTAAACATTTTGTGTCAACTAGTACAATGCCACTCACTTATGATGGGTAGGTTGTGTGTGGTGGTGAGGGGGCTTTTGTGTTGCAAGGACTCCCAGAGGCACCGTCTCAAGGGTCATTATTGGGGAAAAGTAATTTTTGCCCTTAACGAAGCAGCATCCCCAAGTGCTCCATTTTTCTTTCCCCCCATGGGAGTGAATTGAAGCTATTTTCTTGTATAGGAGGAAACTAGTTGCACTCAGAACTCAGGTGGGGATTCCCTGCTCAGGAGACTCTAGTAACTGAGAATCAAGGCTGCTCTGGCCCCTGAGCCTCATCCTGAGTTTTTCTTTGTATTCCCCTTAAATTGTGTGGAATTTGGGGGAGCACTTTCTAATATCCTGTTTAGGGAAGTTTTTAATGACTGATGCTTTAATGTATTTTTAATCTTTTGTTGGAAGCCGCCCAGAGTGGCTGGGGAAACCCAGCCAGATGGGTGGGGTGTGTGTAAATAAGTAAGTAAGTAAGTAAGTAAGTAAGTAAGTAAGTAAGTAAGTAATTACCTACATACATATATACATACATACAGATTTCTTGAGGAGTGTTATTGCTTTGTACCATAGATAAGTGTTATTTGAAGCCTGTGATTTGGTCTTAAGTATTCTGTTATCTCAAAGGATGGGAAAATACATTGATTCTGGTTTCTTTCTCTCTCTTTCTCATTTTTCCCAATTTTAAGTTCTGTTTGCCACATTTCCACCTCAGTTTGAAATTTAAAAACCTGTCTTCCTGAAAACCATGAGCCAGAAATGCACAAACCATGAACCACCGTTAAACCATCATTTGCACAATAAACTATCATTCTTTCGCTTGCCTATTTGTGGCTTGTTGTGTCCAATGGAACAGAATTGGTCTGGGGAAAGAATCAGTCCTAGTACCAAAGTAAAACAAAAAACAAAAACTAACCCACAATATTAAAGAATCAATGATACTATAGAAGGTAGCTAGTCATGGAAGGACTAAAGTATTGAGAAAATTACAGATTGCAATAGCACATAATGGCTGCTCATTGCGTCTACGGGGGGTGATGGCTGTGGCCTCCTCATGTTCTACCTACATCCCTGGCAACTAGGCCCTGCTCACTCTCCAGCCATTGCTGGGGAATTCCCCTTGGCCAGAGGTATCGAGGGGCAGCCTTCATGCCAAAGAGGGCAAATTTGAATGGGCCAATCGGAGGCCCCACTTGGAGGGTGGTGCCTTGCTGGCTGGCCAGGCATTGGCTGTTGCCCAGCCTGAGAGCAAGTCTTAAAAGGCTGGCTGTGCATGGCTACAAAATGCAATGGTACATAATGATCTTCCTTGCTGTTTTGCTGATGAATGTGCAGTGGACTCCACAAGAGCAAGCCAAACAACTTATTTACGTTACGTCTGCTCATAATTTCAGAAGCCTTTTCTGTTTTGAAAAAAAAAAATGTGAAATTCATATATCAGATGTTCTCCTATCATGTAACATTGCCTGAGAAGATCAATGAAGTCTGTGCTGCTCTAAATTTTTCAGTCTCTTAGTTTTGTGTATTTTTAGGGGGATATCAGACTCGATGGTGTTGAACTCCATCTCCCATCAGCCCCAACTACTATGGCAAGCGGTCAAGGATTATGGGAGTTATAGTCCAACAACAGTTGGAGGTCCTTCCAAGTCACATACATCTGCTTTAGAGGGTTTGACTCTGCTCCAGCTTTGCCTCCATAGCAGTAACTACAAGCACTGCTTAGTCACATTTGGTTAAGGAAGTTTGAGGTGTCCTGTCTGAATGGTAAAGGATGAGCATTTGATAGGTTTCAGAATTGTTGGCAGAGTGAATTATCTGGCATGGTGCCGTCATGTTGGCTTAAGTGCCACTCTTTCTAACGTAGACAATCCAAGCAAGTCAATGCAGGGACATGTCTGAGATGGGCCAGTCGAGAAATGGCGTGACCTGGCTGGTGGTTTGGAAAACAAACAGAACATGGGTAGCTATCTAAGCAGTTTTAATAGGTCAATTGGAAATGAGCACAGACAAAGAGGATTTAGAATATATCTTAAAAATCCCTCTTTCTCTCTGGGTGAAAGTTGTTCCATCCCCACCCCTTTTCCCCCTCATAAGCTTGTTATTTAAACCCACCGTTTCAAGCATTTTGCAATTCCTGCAGGCATTATCTTATGACAAACAATGAGCTTTTTCCCCTCTCCTCCTTTTAGCACAAATGCTATGGAAAGGTCACTTATTTTAATCAACTCCCTTATCTCTGTAAAAGCCAGATGACATTTTTTGCCCTATTTCTGACCAATGAGCATGCATATTTTAAATCAGAAAGTTGCATACTTGAGTGTCTTGTGGAACGTCACCTTTACAGAGCACAACAATTGGTAATGATATGGTCTAATTCAAAGGAGACACAAAAGTTCAGCTAATTGTCATTGACTTGAGATGGGCTTAGGAATGTTAAAATTCCATCCAAATCAGTTCAACTTTATACATATTGGGCACATGGGCAGTTTTACCTACTGCATATAGGCTTTGACTTAAACACACACATAACATGATGTGCGAATCCACCCTTGTGCCTTGGATTTTGAATCTTATGTGAACTTCGTTCCACAGGACAGGCTGGGGCATAGATCAATAGCAGAGCATGTGCTGTGCGTGCAAATTCAATTTCTGGAATCTCCCAATTAAAGAATTTAAGTCCAGGCAAGAAAACAAACAAACCCTGCTTCCCAAGCCATGGAAAGTTGCTACCAAGCAGATAAGACAATACTAGGCCAGGGGGACCAGTGAGATACCAAGGTGGATGCATATATTGAATTATGGTCTCAAACTTTTAATCTTCATTTCCCCAGTAGTCAAATTCACATGTTCCGGAGCATAATGTGGGATGACCCATCCTTTCCATGCACACAGTTCTTTTACACTCCCCTACCAGCTTTTGGCTTGGGCATATGTAGTGGTAGGTTCACTTCAATGTACCTAGCCACTACCTGCAACGTGTGGCCTGGGTATGCTTCCTGTAGAGGGATCAATTGGCCTTCTTCCGCCATATATCCTTCAAACCACGACTAAATTGTGTGTGGACCCTGATGACGAGCAAGACCAGTGCTTGAAGCTCCCATTGTTCTAGGTGAATTTTGCAACACGGAATTTCATTAGCGCGAGCCGTTTCTGAGCTCTGGGCCCAGTATTACACCTAAGATTTCAGATTAAAACTGCAGAGTGGAAGGAAACAGGACTTTTTTCTGCCTCCCCACTTCCAACTACTCTCTGAAGACAGGAGAAGAGACCCTCTTAATAATATTAAGGGGGTAGGCAGGGGAAGGACTAGATCATGTGAAAAATGAACATTATATTTTAGCTGCAGTTCATTTATTTTCAACTTTGTATTCTTCTTTTTAAAAAGTGCACCGAGACATTGTGTTGTTGCGCCCACAACCTAGGTTTAAGGTGCCATTTAGCCTCTAGCTTTCATATCTCAGTTTCTAACACTGAGCGAGACTCTATGGATTATTCTATGGGCAGCATGTGGTGGTCTTCACTTCATAAATAACTTGCCCTGTACTAATGTGCATGCCTGGCCAATGGCTTTTGGAAAAAGGAAGAAAAGGTATGGCCTGTATCTCTGCAGTAAACTACATGCTGTTCATGTAAGATCCTAGCTTCATTTCCTTGCCATCTGATTAAAAGGATCAGGTAGCAGTTAATATGACCAGATCTCTGCCTGAGAACCTGGAGGGCAGGGATAGTAGTCAACACAGGCCAAATGCAGGCAAGACCAAAAAGGCAGGGCTTGCTTTGGTTTTCCATTTCTCTGCTCCCCCCCCCCTTAATCTGGTTTTGCTGAAATTGCACATTTCGAACTGGTATTCTGAGTGGTTCAACGTGTATCTTTACTGCTGGCTAATTAAATGCCGAAGTCTCAGGAGTCTCCCAGGCAATACCACTTTCCCACTCCGCACCCTCCTTGAGTGCTTTTGCCTGGTCGGAACGTGTTCTTGAACTGTGATAATGCCTCTTGCTCACCATGACGGACAGAGGTGTGTGCACGTAGATATCTCGGACTTTGGTGAGGCTGGGATGTAACCTACTGTGCAAAGGTTTGTTGCATTCATGCCTTTGTTTGCACGCTGGTGGAAATCAGCCTCTTTGGTCTGCAATCGATGTAATTAAACTGCCCCTTTTTTGACTAGCACATGAGCTGTAGGGAGATTAAAAAACAACCTTATTTAAGAGCACATTTTGTTGGGAGAGGAGATCCTGGGTGCAGGTAGCTAAAACTTAAAGCTGCAAAAGGAAATTGCAATTCTTCCAAAACAAAGAACAAAACAAAAAGGGATGTGCGGGGAGAACGTTTTGTATCAGTCCAATCGGATTCTGCTGATAAGTTGCACACTGCAAAGAGAGAAGAAGGAAATCTTGAATTCAAAGGACACATAAGAAATGTTTTAAATAGTGTGGCCGGCGGGTGGAGGGGAGGGTAGCATGGAAGAGATTTTAATGCAGATCCACAAAATGTAATGTATTTTACTAGCTTCAGTGCCCCTCAAGGCAAACATTTGAAAAGGAAGGGGAGACTATAACATCAAGATAAATGTTGTCAGTAGGACCTGGGGATAAACAAAGTGCAAAGATAGTAAAGAAATATTTCTTGTCAGAAATGGGTAAACACATTGTTCACCAAGCCTATGTTCCTTTAGAAAGCTAATTAGATGCTAAGATTTCCCCTTTCCAGATAAGACTTTGCTATTGGTAAGTGCTGTTTCTTTGGCCAAAAACTTATACTGTTTATTAATAACAAATATAAAAACACACATTATTGAATGAAGCGATTATTTATCTTTGGTACTTAAAATAAGCTATTGTAAAACCTAACAATTTCTATAGGTAAATAAATGCAATTAGAAAACATTTTTTGTATTTGGATCTAGCAACACCCACCCCGCTTATACTTGCCTGTAGAGGAACCCCTGAATATTTCAGATGTCTCTGGGAAATATAATTCCCATTACATAAGAAGTGAGCCTGAGGCTTGCCTAGACTCGTTCCCATCCCAATGCCCAGTGATCTAAAGTTTTAACATATTCACCAAGTAATTTCATCACAGGAGAATGAAATTCACCATTTATTGGTGAAGACACTAGAATCAGAAGATGGCTCATTCCCTCAGGATGTCTTCATTAACAAACTATAGACATTGGGTCACCATCACTCTGCCCTCCTCCTCCCATTGAAATTAGGTTTGAAAGAAGAATAAGTTCTTCTTTTCCCAAAAAACCTAATAATGATGCATGGCGTATGAATGCTTGGCTGTGTGTGTGTAGATCATGTGGGGTGTGTGCAAGTGTCTTTGTGGTGCCCACAACACTTTCCCAGTTGCCCACTAGGTTGAAAACTCCTGCTGCAGAAACACCTTTAAATTATGTTTCACAGCCTTGACTCAAAAAGAGTGCCCAATGCTTTGCAGTATTTTAGAAACTAGTATTTTTTCCTTCCTCGGCTTGTGAAAGTTGAACATTTGTCTGCTGTGGGTCACACTTATACCAATGTGGAATAGATTGTTCAGCTTCTCTGCACAGTGTAATGGAAGCAGATTCATGAAAGGGCTGTAGGTCAGTGGTTAAACATCTGCTTTGCATGCAAAAGATCCACGGTTCAATCCCCAGCATCTCCAGGTTGGACTTTGAGAGATCCCACTTGAATACCTGGAGAGCAGGTGCCAATCACTGTAGATAATACAGATCTAGAGTTGCCAATGGAGAAGAAGAAGAGTTTAGATTTGATATCCCGCTTTATCGCTACCCTAAGGAGTCTCAAAGCTGCTAACATTCTCCTTTCCCTTCCTCCCCCCACAACAAACACTCTGTGAGGTGAGTGGGGCTGAGAGACTTCAAAGCAGTGTGACTAGCCCAAGGTCACCCAGCAGCTGCATGTGGAGGAGCGGAGACGCGAACCTGGTCCACCAGATTACGAGTCTACCACTCTCAACTACTACACCACACTGGCAGCTTCCTACACTTCCATGGACTAATATGGGATGTATAGCTGGCATGTGTAAATATCCATTGATGCGCACATTGCATTGGACCTCTCCCTTCGCCCTTGTTTATATAGGTATATGGTGTGTGGCATTAGTACCAATTCTGAAGAACAGTGCAAAAATAAAATCTATGCTTCTGTGACCCATGCACACACACACACACACACACAGAGAGAGAGAGAGAGAGAGAGAGAGAGAGAGAGAGAGAGAGAGAGCAGGTAGAAAGAAGAAATTATTAGGCACTTTAGATCATCCACTCAGAAACTTTGAGCTAATGCTACAAAATGCTCAGCAATACTCAAAATGGGGAACTTGATAGTTGCTAAGAAGAGCAGGAAGAAGCAATTTTCCTTAAGAACAACTGATAGATATACGTGAAATTATACACCTCCAATTTTACTCCAGGGCATTAAGAGCCTGCAGCACCTCAGCTATAATAACTTTTATTCCTTGCATTTGTTACATTTATACCCACTTGCCTTCCAACAAACTTGAGACATTATATTATGAGGCTATGTGTCAGTCCCACAAGGTAGGTTATAGGAGAAAGGACTTTGACCAAGGCTATTGCCGTGTGATTTGTGGTTGAGGATTCAAATCCAGGTCTTGGTCAATGACCAGCACTCTGTTCAGTGTACCTGGAGATGTTGCTGGAGTCCAACTTCCATCATCCATGAGACCATTGGAGGCTGATGGGAATTGTAGTCAAACAACATCCAGAGGGCCACAGGCAGTGGTGAGGTGCTGAAGAACAGAGCTGTGTGTGCCCCACAGCCTGCCCTACATTGCCTAAACTAGATTTCTGTCCTCAGCTGTGATGGAGGACCCCACTATGTTCAAGAAATATTCAGCTGCCAGTCCAATCAGCTTCTGAACATAGAATAAGGTGAAGGAGTCATCTTGTTCTTTGACTCGGGCAGCACAACATCTTGAGCTGGACTTCCCATTCCTAGAATCATGGGGTAACATTTGCTCTACCTTATGGATCAATGGAACTGTGATGGAGAGAAGAAATAAAATTGAAATTCATGTATAGTCAGGAACTAGACTTTAGGTTTCAGAAGTTTCACTTGTGGAAATACATCCGCATCTCCAGTTGCTCCCCTTCAGATTAATTCACGCTATCTTATTATACAGTCATACCTCGGGTTACGGCCGCTTCAGGTTGCACGATTTCGGATTGCGCACCACGCCGAACCTGGAAGTAACGGAACGGGTTACTTCTGGGTTTCGGCGCTCGCGCATGTGCAGTAGTTGTGTCACGCGCGTGCGCAGACACAGCGGTGCAGGTTGCAAATGTTGCGGGTTGCGAACGCTGTGGGTTGCGAACTCGCCTCCCGCACGGATCGCATTCGCAACCTGAGTGTCCACTGTATGTGATGGTTATGTTGTGAAGTTGACTTTTATAAAATATTTTTTTTCATGATGATGATGCTGGTGAATACTCTGATGCGTCAAGATCATGGCTGCTCATAGCCTAGCTTGAGCCCACTTGTTGAAAGATAGCAGTCCCAGAATGTTATGATATCTGTGACTTCACTAGATTTATAGTACATCAGGAATGCAAAAAAGCATTGCCATTATTTTTCTGAAGTGACTTCTACATCTCTTTCATGGGTTGCAAGAAGTCATGTCAAACCTCACACTTGTACACACAGGAGTCAGAGCATGTTATTTTGCACTCTTTGTGTAGCACAGTTCTGCTGTTGCATTGCCTAGTCACATGTTTCCATAAGATCTTTATGTCACAACTCTTTGACTGTCATTATGCTATTTCAGTTACGTCACAGCTACTTAAAATGGGATTTTATAGAAAGGAGCAATGAAACACCTGCTTCCTGATGCTCTGTAAACAACAACTAATGTATTAAACGTTTCCTTTATCCTTGCCTATGTTTATATTAAATTGTTAAGGTGGGACAGATGAAAGAAGAAAGAAGAAAAAAAGAGGGGGAGGGAAGATGTATGTGTATGCCACTTCACACAATAAACTCATTCAAAATGTCTATTCTTCCACTGTAAGATCAATAGCCTGCAATCCGTTTCTTTTAAAAAATACACTTTGGTATAGTGAACTTCACAATGGTAGATAGATAGAAAGATGCTGGTAGAAGCTTTCAAGTCACAAAGGAATAACAGAGCTGCAGCATCCATAATATAGCTCAGAACATCATTATTTCAATATGAGGATTAATTGTGAAAATGATTGCGTTAGTTTTCAAATTATTCAGATCTTAATTACAACTGTGTTGGCCCAATTAGTTTGAAACACAAGGCTAATGTTAGGGTTCGGTGGCTACTTGGCATCTGTGCAGAAATGAGAGGCATCTGTTACCGGGCGGTAGAGTGATTGGAAGTGTCAACTTGCCAGCTGCAAAGTCAGGAAAGCTCTTTTAAAAAACTAATTTGAGCCAATGTAATGGTTTAGCACACTTTGACACAATGGGTGGGAGATTTAGCGCTCATTTCACACACATAAGGAGAATGCGTCACAGAACATAACCGGAATGCATCACAGAATAATATTGGAAAGACACTGTGATAACATGTGGAAACCTCTGACTCCAGCAAGTCTCTGCTTGTGAGAGATTTTGGGTCCCACTGATGCCCTGGAAATTATTATTTGGGGTCTGCCTTTTTCTAATAAGGCTCCAAGGTAGGTAACAAATCTCTGTTCCTCACAGCTATGCACTCCACCTGTCACCTTGAACTGGAACTGGAAAGACAAAGGCAATTGATGAAAATCTTTGAACATGGGGCATTTCAGTGTGTGCTGCTGTTTGATTTTTGGTTTAACTTTTGCAAAGTGCCACATGACAGAATTCATTCCTTCTAAGACATACATAGAGGGACACTTCCCCCAACTTCCCAAGAAATAAGGTTCCAGAATTTTGGAGCCACGAGTGAGAAAGTCCTGCAACTTGTGCTTGCCAGCCTGACCTCAGAAAGAGATGCCACACTCAAGGGACTTTCTGGGTGTATCTGCTTGTTGGCATCTGTCTGTCTCAAGAGATAATGGAGTGCACCTCTATCAGAATGACCTCCTTGGGGAGCAAGCCTGAGCAGTGTGCATGGAAGTCGTTGGCTGCCCAGATGACAAGACCTCAACCTCATTGGTGTGGTCTAAAGGAAAGCACCCAAGATAGTGGGGAGGTTTATATGGGAGGAGATATTCTCTTAGGTTAGGCAATGCCCCATTTGCCTATGACTTTAAAGATCAAAACCAGCACCTTGAAATGGGTCCAGAAACAAGCAGATACTTAATGTGGAGCAGTTTGAGAATCAAGGGTTCTTGTATAAAAACTGGGTTGTACACACAGTACAGTTGGTATTTCCAAACCATCTTTAAGATGTGGCCCCACAGAGAAACTACTACAGTCCTCTGATGTATTGCCAAGCATTAATGGCAGAGTTTGCTTTCTGTTGAGCAGACTGCAGAGGGAAAGATGGGCATGGTTGCTAGGTACCATAATAATAGAAAGATGGAATTGAATACTGTGAGTGATTAGCAGATGCACTGTCTTTCTTGGGAAGGAAAATTCTCTTTAACTAGCATTCATTAAGATTATGTAATACTGACATCCTTTGGTTCTACATGTTTGGAGTGGGGAGGGAGGGAGGGAGGGAGGGAAGGGGAGAGAGAGGGGGGAGAGAGAGGGAAATTATGAATTGCAGAATTTCAATTGTTTAAAGCTATGAAATTCAGAGTGGCAGGGAGGGGTTTTTATGTCTCTGACTATTGAAACCAATCTTGGTAACTTCTGATATTGCCTTCCTCAATTGAGGATATTAATTGCATTGCAAACTTTATGGTGACATGCTTAATATTAATGTGTTATTAACATTTAATGAAAGAGCATAAACTTTACTGAAAGGTAATCAATTGGCAGCAAGGCAGGAAAAAAGTGAACACTAATAGCAGAAGCAGGATTGCATTGAACACTAATGCATTCACTTTTGACCTAGTTTTTATTATGGATCTTTTGTCAGCAATTTTGCATGGTTTGGGGGTTCTTGTTTTTTGTTTGTTTACTCATAACGCAGAAAGCACAGATGGAGGAATGTGTAGGTTGCTTTTCTTTGGATAATTATTTTAATTTATTAGATATTTTAAACAGTTCTTACAGTGTAAGGCAACGATTTAAAAATGCAATATTAAAACATGTTAGACTGAATGACAGTCTAAATAATTGCGTGGGTTGATATATAGTAGGATTCATCCAATTCTCTTGACATATAAGGTGTCAATGGCCAGTCTAAAGAGGTGTTGCTGTTTTTAATTTACATGCAATGCATGGATATGTTGGTGCAATGCAATGGTATATGAGCTGGACTTTGAGCAGGGATGAAATGTGTGGGATAACCAGCATCATATAACCAACATGCTTGACTCTGATTAATGCATGAAGGGGTTAATGCCATAGAGTAAGCTGTTACAACAGGCTTAGCTAGGTCACTCCCTCTCAACTGGGGAGAAAGATAAGCAAGATCTTTTTTTTCACCTTTAGTCTACTTGAGAAGCTCAGTGTGTAATGAGGTCTGAGCTGGTTGCTCCAAGCTCAGACCACATGGCTCTTCCGAGACTCTCTTGAACTACTGTACCAATAATTTAGGAAATTTTGCCACTGTAGCTAAACAAAATTTTACTGTCTGTGTTTTCTAACAACTGTATAGAAAACCACATGAATCTGACCTTTGAAGAGTTTGTAAGTAAACCAATTCTTATCTGAGCAAATGTGTGATATGAGAAGAGGGGAACTTTGAAAGGAACTTAGGTGATATTTTAGGTCTAACAGTCTATATTTTCATGCTTTACTTTGCTGCCTATTTTGTTATTTTAAATCTCTGCTGGGATTCTCTCACCAAAGAGTACTTGCCCCAAACCTGGATGTTGGCATCCAGGGAATTCTCTTTTATGGAAGCAATGTATGTACATAAATATTGGTTTCTTTTAGAGATACAAACATGTAACCTTCAAATATATTTCTATTTTCCTGCATTTTAGCATATGTTTGAGATACTTATCTACAAAAGTAATGCTTTCTTTTCTTTTTTCTTTTTGTAATGTAGATCTAAATCATTGCCTATAATATGTGTATCAACCCAAGCTGGAGTAACTGAGCTCTTATTGCTCAGCAATGCAAGTCAGCAATGCAAGTCTGAATCACTGTTGTGGATGACAGGCACAATTAGTTTAATTGTGAAATAGCTTCTGCAATTTAACTGTCACCTTTTTTATTTATTCAGATATAATACTGTAACCATATTCTTATCAACAAGTGCCTATTTGTTCAGTTTAGCTCAACATTACTTGTTTTCTTTGCCTATCTTTGCTTTGAAAGTGCCAAAAAAAAAAAAAACCCAGAATTTTCCCCAAGAGGAAGTTTTCAATCCAATTGTAAATCATTTTTAACTTTTTAAATAAAAGGTATCATTAGCAGCCTCCGGCATTAAAATTGGAAAAAGAGAGAGCAAGAGATGTGTGCTTTAACAAATAACATACACAAATGTGCCGGTTTGTGGGGGAGCAAAAAAATTGTTGCCTCCCCAATTTCCTTCAGCGCAACTTTGCACCCCCACTTCCCAGCGCCACTGGGTTATTTGACTTTTGCTTTTTCTATTAATAGGGTTTGTGTTAATTGGGGTGGAACATTGAGAAATGTCCCTTCATGTAAGATGTTTCTGCCTTGTAAAATTTCAAGTGATAGGGTTGCATTTAGTGGTGGCTTTGCACTAGCAGAAGAAGCATGAGGCACCCCTATTTTCACCCATCTCTCTTGTCAACATCAGCCCTCTATGCCATATCCAGCACTCCAGCAGATAATTTCTCAGCCTTCAGAATTAGCTCCTGGAAGTCACAGGAAGGCTGCACTGAATATCATTAATTAATTAAATTAATTAATTATTCATTCTATTTCTATACAGCTTTAAATTTTAAGGAAAAAAATATCAAGTGGTTTGCAACCTACATTAAAACATCAAATCAAATAATCCAAAATGAAAAAAGTACAGAAGAAAGACAAATATGTATACATTCAAAGCATCACAATTAACTGGAAACTAAAATATTATCTTAAACAATTCAAAATAAAACATTGCAAATGAAGTCATTTAAATGCCCATGTAAAACAGCATAATTAGCATGTAAATAAGTATTACCATGGGCATAGAGTGTATCTGTTGCTGCCAATCCTGTCAATGGTGGTTCATGGCGGGCAGTGGCTGTGGAATTTCAGGCTCAATGACCTGGGACTCCACCAAGAGACAACCAAAGATGGGTCTCTGGCCTTTATAGCAGCCTCAGCTTTTGTAGCTGGAGTCAGTCAGGGCCCTCCCCTCCCTGGCCAGATGGCAAAAGGCCTGCAAGGCAAGGAACAAGTGTTCCAAAGCTCACAGCCAAATCAGCAAAATATCTGGTACTCTGTCTTGAGGAAGCTGAAGCAGTTCAACCATTGGATAGAGCCCTTGCAAAACCACCTCACCATAGCTGGCCCAAGACATTTTACCACTTGGGTCAAAGGACATGATGGTGTCCTTGTTTAGAAAGTGACTGGACTGAGAGCTGACTCAAACTTCAATGCTGGCAACAGGATAGCAGCGTTCCCCGGCACACCTGATGGCAGATGGCTAGTTTAGGGGGTTGAAGGCAGGCCACCTGACACACTCATAACTGCCTTCTAGCAGAGGGGAACAGTGCTGCTGGCACTCCTCAGCTTTTGCCACCTGAAGCAGTTACTTCCCTCTGCACAATAGTCACACTAGCCCTGCAGCTCTCTAGAAATGTAGAAATGAATTCATGTTCTGGAGCTGAACATGATGTAATGGAAACTGAATTTTCACATCTGGTTGTGAAATCCTCTACTCTCTTACTTGAAATGTAAGGTCCATTGCAACTTACTCCTAGATAAGCAGACATAGGACTCTTCCAGAAATTGGGAAGTATTTTTTTTTCTCTGCAGAGTCTCTTTTGTAAAGAGAATATCAAGCAGATTCATTGGCAACGTTAGTATGGATGGCAAGCTAAAGCACAGACCACACAGAGGGATTGGCTGTGTGTGTGATGAAGAAAGCACTCCATAACTCTCAGCAGTGATCATTGGGCCATCTTACTTACATCCATGTGACGAACACTAGCAAAGATCCACAGACTTTCACCTCTGAGCTCCACACACTTTGCTTGATGAGTATAGATGGTGGATAAAAGGTTCAGTACAGCTATTAAGGGTTTCGTCCCATTGTCTTATAGTGGTTGAAGCTGTAAGTCACCTGCAAAATTGCTCACCGTTTTAAATCAACCAGACAATAGGAACGGCCCTTGTATACTTTTACTAAACAACTTACCAATTCAAGTGGGCTGCCTGAGCTGCAAGATGTGAACTCTGAAGTGATAAAGCATAGCATTGCTTCGGTAAAATGGAATAAGAAATCATCTTGACAGAGCCTAGATCTTGGTCTGGGCTGCTGAATGTACTTTTCTCCCCTCCCCCTTCCCTTTCAAGGTCGATGTTCCCTATTTCATGTGGAGTACATCTTGTATGACAGCACGGGAAGAAAAGCAGGCAGGCTGGGTTAATGCATTTGGGGTCAAAATGGACTCACAAATGAAGGAAGGCAGCACCCATGAGAAATGGGACTGACACCCCGGCAGTAAAAGTGATTGGTGATTAAACCTCAGCTGCCTGGAGTGCATACAAAGGTCAGGGGTGTGTATGCACTTGTGCACAGATTAAACAAGATTTTTATTTATTTTTTAATGGGATTATATTTGCTTGACGAAACCTCTACAGAATCTTCTGCACATATATCTATCAACCACATTAGTCTTCCATCCCTTCTTGAAGGAGCTTAGGGGTAGTGTGAATGGTCCCTCCTCTTTCTTTTCCAACAATTTTGCAAGGTTGATTAGTCTGAGGAGTTGTGATTGGTCCAAAGCCATTCAGGTAATTTTATGGCTGAATGAGAGTTTGAATCCCTGCCTGTCAAGTGTTTCAACCCTATCCAGTATCCCTCACTGGTGCTTCGTTTAATTTATGGAAATGAATGCTTTTAAGAGAGTTTGTTTGTTTTAATGGATTTTGGAGGAAACATTTAAATACGTGCAAAACTTCTTTTCATTGCGAACTTATTTTGCTACAATATGGGAGCAATCCTTTGTACAAGAAGCTGACATAAACTCACCGGTGTAAATTAAGCTGCTTTAAAAATACAGCAGCTCCAAGCCCACAGTCAACAGTGTGGCTGCTGCTGTTTGAGCCTGGCAGATGGAAAACAAGCCTTGAAAATAGTGTTCTATGCTGGGTTGCTGGAATATTTCCCGAACCGTAGTAGTATCCAAAACTTTCCCCCAATAAGTGACTTCAGGTTTCACCCTGGCCTGCCAAGTACCACCTGTGAGGAAGGATAGGTGATTATTTCTATTCAATTAGCATGTCAAGGCAAGCCTGTCTAATTCACTGTAGAGCTGGAAGGGACCACAATGGTCATCTACCCCAACCCCTTGCAATGCAGGAATCTTTTGCCCAATGTGAGGCTTGAACCCCCGGCCTTGAGATTAAGACTCCCATGCTCTACCGACTGAACTGTCTTAAAAATTCACACATATCAGAATTTTGCAATGTCCAGCCAAGTGGTGTGTACATAAATGATTATATTGGGGTGAAGTGTGCATACAAATGCATGTCTCTCTGTGTGAAAGAAAATAACATTAAAATGCATTGTTTCGGGAGGAATCACTTTGCAAAAATGTGTATATTCAGGAAAAATTGCATAGTGAAATGTGTGTATTAGACAAAATTGCATTAAAGTGCTGAGGAATTTCCATGTGGACTTTTAAAAGAAAAAAAATCAAACTAATGTGGAAATGTGGAGAACTAAAATTAAGGCTCTTCCCATAGTTGGCCTCATTGCCTTCCACCCTAGCAGTCCCAATGAGTACCAGCCTCCACTGATTAGTGGCTAGATCATACCTACCATAATTTTTTTTTAACCTAGTTAAGTCTGAGGCCATAAGGACCTGCCTGCCTCTGTTGCAGAACCTTTGCTTGGATTCATCATCTGTTCGCAGAAATTCCTGAATGTCGTGCTCTTTGGTTGCCTTCAATAAAGCATATTGGCTTTGCTGCAAACTTGATCAACCCAAAGGGAGCTGACTTCCAACATTCAAGCTTTTGCCATGAATATTTATTAAACTAGTTGAAATCACATCTCTCCAAAAACTGGACATGGCTGTGCTGTATCTCTCTCTCTCTGTACCACAGAAGAACAGAAATGACTCGGGGCTGATTTGAGCATCACCTATATTTCTGAGTATGGCAGCTGAAGAAACAAATGATGGAAGAGTTGTTAGGCCTCTGCATGCCTGCTCATAATGCATAGATGTAGAGAACCATTTGCTCAATGATAAATTTAACATGGTGAATCTGTAGTCCAATCTGGTGTCCTCCAGATGTTTGGGACTACAGCTCCCATCAGCCCCAATCAGTTTTTAATAAGGAGGAGCATTGAATCATGCACTCTTTGGGCTGTCATTTGTAGTCTTAAGTGGCAGAACCTAGCAACAGTTTTCTGCCTTTTTATATGCTGTATGTGTGGACTGGTGGGCATACAATCATAAGGAGTGTTAGTTATCTGCAGCATCCATTTATGGGTAAGGATTTCACAATGGCCCTGATTCCCTGGCTAGATGGGTAATTTTTGCCTGTATTCACTCATGATTTGATGTTAACGAGCGACATTGATCATCTCACCCATAGCCTGATCTGATCACTCCAGAATTCATTTTAGTACCTTAGCCAGTGGTTTTAAACCAGTTCCTGACATCTTTGGTTAAAAGGTTCAGATAGTAAGTGATGTGAAAGATCCTCTGCTGGACACAACTTATAAAGCTGCAGTCAATCAGAATAGACAGTAGATGGACCAAAAATTTGATTCAGTAGAAAGTAACTCCATATGTTCAGCCTGACAGCTTATTGCAATCACCTTGATTCATTTCCTAACTTGACTATAATAGGACAAGCCAATTAACCTAGTGCGTGTGTGTTTCCTTACTTTCAGAGGAAGTTCTACATATCACGTTTCAGTTTTTTAAAAAATGAAGCCCGGAGACCATTTAATGAGTATATTTTTAATCTCCTTAGAGACTTGTTCTGCCAGGTTGTCATTGCTGAACTTTAGTTACTAGAAAGTATCTGGCAGCTGTTTGAAAGGAGGTCAACAGCTGAGAAGTTAAAGGCCTATCAGTTTAGGAAATGAACATGTGGGCAAGTTCCCCCCCCACCTGTTTGGGTAAATACCATACAAAGAAAGGTTGTATTCTGCCCCACTTTTAAAAATGAGATGAGAAGTGTCATGGAAAGCTGTAAGTTAATTAAAGGCTTTTCTTCGGTGGTGGCACGAGGCACTTGTTCTCACCTAGAAGACCTGTGACTATAGTGCAAAAGCAGATGTTTGAAGGAAGAAGTAATTTTAAATGGCAATTCAGAAACCAGAATCCTGTTTATGTACTGGTTTTAGTTTTGGCAGAATCATACTCCTATGCCTTGAGCTCTGGAAAAAAACAAAAAAGCTTTCTTGCTAGAAAACCTGATTTGTGCCCCCTTCTTTGCAATTTGAGTTGAAAAGCACAACATTTAGCTTTGATCCAGAAATTAAATCAGCAGCCTAGCACTATTGACTTCCATGTCCCATTAACAAGCATAGGATTAAGCATGTTCAAGTGACAATGAATTATTTAAAGTAGCTTGAAAGAACACACTTTCCGTTTTCTAGTTTAAACCCTCCTCCCTCCTTTCTTTATAGCATCACCCTGCAGTTGGAGTCCAATGGACCCCTTTGAAGTCCTACCTGAAAATAAAGTACACAATTTATTTCAAAACAACTCCAGTTTAACATGCAAAAACAGATTTAATTGGATTCACATTCCAGAAATATAGCCAAACACAGAAGTCACTGGAGGACACTGGACCTCACAGTGTTCATTTAAATTCCTCATGGAAATTCCACCTGGATGTTTTGGAGGAGAAAGCAGAAGAAATGACTTGGTGGAATACTGTTCTTAAAGTAAATAATGGAAGGAATCTGATATACCCCCAATAGCCTCATAGGAACCCTATGAGGCTATTGGGGATATATCAGATTCCTTCCATTATTTACTTTAAGACCAGCTAAAAATAACACTATGAATAAGAAACCATTGTTGCAAATTTGCACAGTAGGTAGAATCCTAAAGGTAAAGGTAAAGGGACCCCTGACCATTAGGTCCAGTCGTGTCCGACTCTGGGGTTGCAGCGCTCATCTCACGTTATTGGCCGAGGGAGCCAGCATACAGCTTCCGGGTCATGTGGCCAGCATGACAAAGCCACTTCTGGCGAACCAGAGCAGTTCACGAAAATGCCAGAGCGGTTCCTATTTATCTACTTGCACTTTGACGTGCTTTCGAACTGCTAGGTGGGCAGGAGCTGGGACCGAGCAACGGGAGCTCACCCTGTCGCGGGGATTCGAACCACCGACCTTCTGATCAGCAAGCCGTAGGCTCTGTGGTTTAACCCACAGCACCACCTGCATCAGGTAGCATCCTAAAAGAGCTCAAATAACTCTTCAGACCACACTGGTGCCCCCCTCAACTTCCAGGTTTTGAACCAGGCATGCAAACAGAACAGCTTTGTTCATTTCAGTAGTCAGGATTGATTTTTTTTTTTTTTTTGGTGGGGGGGGGGAGAGAATGCAGATTAATTCTTTTCAATGTTGTGTATAACAATGGATTCTGGGGGTGCTCTTTGGGGCCTCACTGATTTGACTGAAGAAATTTAAGGGTTATTTATTGAATGATGTGTAAATTTTGACACTTGGGTCATTTCCACCTGCAAATTGGTGAACTCTGATCTTTTGGAACAACAAAAGGACCATGTTATATCAGAGCTTTGCTGATTGCCTTAATAGGGTTTCTGCAACAAATGAAAGTTGAGAGAGACATCAGAGTGCTCAAACTGTTACCCACCCCCACCCCTTTATAGCATCAGATATATTGAGTTCTCCTTAACCATTAAGCAAGTAGCAAGAAGCGGGTGACAGGGGAGGAGTGGAAGGGGGGATATGTAACAGCCAGATATTGTATTCCAAGGACTTGCACATTAATGCATTGAGTTTTCCTGGGGAAATATTGTATGTTTACATTGTCTCTTGGCCAAGTGATTGATCTTTTCTATAAAGAGGCGAGGCCCTGAACAGCTACTATTGGGGTTTTTGTGTGTTTTTCTTCTATTCAGAGATACTTGATGTTTTAGTCTTTTTTTAATCTGGTGCTCCCTGCTCCCCCAGGAGGTTCAGACACACTACTAGATCATCTGAGCTGTTTGACAAGATCCATTTTTGGGTTTATTTTTTCTTTGCTTTAGATTCTCTCTAGGCCTTTGCGGTGGAAGACCCTTGCTCCGAAAAGCGTGGTAAAGATTAAAGGGTTCAGGAACTCAGACCAGACCAAATTTCATGAAACCGTACACAGAATTTACTAAAACAAAATTCTACAAGAGAGAAAAACTCCAAATAATTACACAGATTAAAATAGCTCAGAAGGTAAGAAAACAACAAACACTAACTTATCCAGCTGATTAACATAAACACTTACACTTAAATCTCAGTAGGCTGAGCAACGCAACAAGATGCTGTCAAAAGCCCAAATAGGCGCTGACCTCGGCTCATTATTTCTGTGGTTCTAACCCATTCCCATTAACCAGTCTTATAGGGGCAATGTCACCACAGCATTAATTTGCTGTTTTACTTCCCTATTAGGTTACATGAAAGCAGAACTCCACAACAACCTCCATAATTATTTCTCCTTCTGCAGTGTGGCTCATGTGAACTAGGCCTGGTTCCAAATCCTAATGTGAATTCTCTGAGAGAGATGCATGTCCAGATGTGATGACTGATGAGTCCCATAACATTTCCAGTGAGGAATCAGGTGCTCCCACATTATAAAACAGTGCATTTTGAGGGGAGCAGGGCAGATTCATGCTGTGCCCATATTGGATTAAATGGCCCAATGGAGACAAAATTAGATTTGATCATGAGTTCTGGAGAAGAACATTGCTTTCCTCTTGAAGACCTTGAAATCCTGCTCATTGGTGTGTGTGAACATAGAGGAATGTGTAATATAAAAAGAGGACAGAGACATGGCTATGGAGTGTGATCTCTTACATAAGAAGCAATGCATTAGTTTCTTGGGCATCATATTTCTTTATGGAAAGAGGGTGGGATTGAGTCCCAAGACCCATTCTCTATTACATCTATTTATAACATGATACAGTCCATCAGTCACAGGTTTCGTATACTACTTAATGACTTCCAGTGATGGATTGTCTTTGGCAGTGGCTAATTGCACTTGAATGCAGGCTACCAAAATAGTTTGCAGATGATCCCATCACAGGAGAATATTTCAAAGCTCATAGAGTAGCTACCATTTTGTAAGACATTTCTCTTTTATTAAACAATGCTTGTTTCCCTTACCTTCAATAATTTCTTGCTATCTTCCCCCATTCCCTTCCCCATTTACTTAAAATACATATATTTACTTAGTATGGGGACTCAAAACCTTGGACTTTGTCAAATCCTTTCAAAAGGTAAAGGGACCCCGACTGTTAAGTCCAGTCTTGAACAACTCTGGGGTTGCGGCGCTCATCTCACTTTACTGGCCGAGGGAGCCGGCGTTTGTCCGCAGACAGCCCCCATATAATAAATAGGTACCGCTCTGGTGGGAAGGTAAACGGCGTTTCTATGTGCTGCTCTGGTTTTGCCAGAAGCGGCTTAGTCATGCTGGCCACATGACCCAGAAAAAAACTGTCTGCAGACAAACATTAGCTCCATCAGCCTTTTCAAAAGTGTGAATTGGGTAGCTTTGTCTTTAAATGCTCTAGCCTCATCTCCCCCACCTATATGTTTGGGAGACATGGGAAGGAGATGTATATACATATAAAGCTTCTCCACATGACAGAGGGCCATAGTTCTCCACAAAGATATATGTTCTAATCCAGTGTTTCTCAACCAGTGTGCCTCCAGATGTTTTGGGACTGCAATTCCCATCATCCCTGACCACTGGTATTGCTAGCGAGGGATGATGGGAGTTGTAGTCCCAAAACATCTGGAGGCACACTGGTTGAGAAACACTGTAATCAACATTTGACCAAACTGTGGAAGGCAGTGGAAGACAGGGGTGCTTGGCGTGCTCTGGTCCATGGCGTCACGAAGAGTTGGACACAACTAAATGACTAAACAACAAACAACTTATTTGTACGTGTTACCTCTGCTCTTCATATTAGTGTATTGATTATAGTGTAATAAGTAAGTAGGTGAAATTGGTCAGTGCTGTTTCATCACATCCTGTGATAGATAACTGTGATAGATTACCTTTGCCAGTGGTCCCATATTTTGAAATATTCCCTGCTAAAAATAGATCAGACAGAGTCACAAGCTCCAACATCCCCCCCCCAACAAAAATATCCATTCCACAATGATCCAAATGTCTCATTTGATCCCCAGAAAGGCAGGTTGGGATAAATAGTAAAAAGATAATAGAAAAATGGGGGAAGAGTGTGTTGTGGAATGTAAGGAAATCCAGCAAAGTTCTGATTTTTCCCATGAGTACTTTGGTGCTTTTCTGAAATTTCAAATGTCACATTCTTAAACAAAGAAACTCATATTTTTTGGGGGGTGTCCCTGCTTTGCAAGTGTCCTAAGCATAGTCTGCCTACTGGGTAATCTAGCACTGCAGCAGGGCAAGTGGTAAGAGATTATGGGAGCTGTAGTCCAACAATATCTGGAAAGTCAAAACTTCCCCATCCCTGGTGCTTAGAATGCTATGGTAGATAGACAAATAGCCTGACTTCATAAAACACAATTTCCCACTTTGCAGTATAATTGGTTTTGGCCCATACATGAGTTGAGGATCTCCTTCTGATGTTGAACATGAACATAAGGTAATGTCTGATGTAAGGTACGAATATTCAAATGTAGGCCCGAATTGCCACTTTACAAAAGAGTGTGAAATCCTAGAAGTCTCGTGTGCACAAATATACATTCCACCACACCAAGAGAATTGATCCTGGTCTGACTGCACTGCTACCCAATTAGTTTCTGGGCCCATTTCAAAGTGCTGGTTTTGACCTATAAAGCTTTAAACGGCTCAGGACCGCAATACCTCAAGGACCGCCTCTTTCCATATGAACCTACCCAGACCCTGAGATCATCTTCCGAGGCCCTTCTTTGTGTGCCTCCTCCTCGAGAGGTCTGGAGGGTGGCAACATGAAAACGGGCCTTCTCTGAAGTGGCTCCCCGTCTGTGGAATGCTCTCCCCTGGGAAGTTTGCCTGGCGCCTTCATTATACACCTTTAGGCTCCAGACAAAAATGTTCCTTTTTAACCAGGCCTTTGGTTGATTTGATTGACATCCTATGCCCTTTTAAAATGTGGTTCTTTTCCTATTTCTTTTTTGGGGATGAGGTGCTATTGGGTTGTTGATTTTATATTGATTTTTTTGTGGTTTTATATTTTGATTTTGTTCTGTGAACTGCCCTGAAATCTCCGGGTATAGGGCAGTGTATAAATTCAATAAATAAATAAAATAAAATAAAATAAAAGTCCATGTCCGAGGTAAATGTCTGAAGTGGGTCTCTGTCAACAAAGGAAAGCTTCATTTGCAGGAAATCTCATGACCCTTTACTCATAACTTGAGTGTACTGTTCATTTTAATATCAAGCTTGCTGGTCACTTGATTTTTCTGCAAGTGGTGCATTTGTTTCTGATATAAAGCTGTAGGTGGTGTGAATAAATTTTAAAAACGTATAAAATATTATCTGTGTTGCAGCCGGCTTCAGGAATGCCTCATTTTAATACCTTCATAACTCAGGGAAATTGTTTGTAACGTTAACATTTTAATTGTTATTTTTTATTTTATTTTTTGAGTATCATCAGCCTGCTAAAGCTGTTTGGCTTTGCAATCCAATTGTTTTCCTATCTCCCCCCACTCTGTAATATATTCTGCAATATTTGTTAAGCACGCTAGCACGACTAAATAGCTTAAAGCAGCTTTCTTTATTACATTGCATCAGCTGCAGTGTGAATCTCAGTATTGACTTTACATAAAATATTTTCACATAAAGAAGTCGGCAGCATAATATGCTGTCAGCTTTATTTATTTATTTATTTTAAGATTCATGTCTAAGAGATTGAAAAAAGGATACTTGTGCGTAGGCTTGCACTTTTTCTACTCCTCCCCAAAAGTCATGGCCTTGACTGAGAAAAACAAATGTGTTAAGAACTTTGCAAAGCGCAACAAAAGAGGTCTAAGGGTGAAATCCTATAGCAAGATCTCCTGGGATGAGATGAGTTAGATCCAGTGGATCTATGCCTCAACTGGAAGTTTCAGCTACACCAGTGTAACTCCCTATCCTTGGCTCAATGGGATATATGTTGGCACATCTCCCCTATTGAGACTGAACTATTGTGACCTAGCTGGCTGAGTTGAGCCCACTGGATTTTAAGACAGCATAAGTCCTGAAATCAGGGGTGTTCTGGGCGCACGGAGGGGGCAGGACTAGAGAGGGAGGAGACCTAGTCTGGATCCTAAGCCCATTCAGCTCAGTCATATGACCTGGGAACCCAGCATAAGTTAAGGTAAAAGGTAAAGGACCCCTGGATGGTTAAGTCCAATCAAAGCCACTATGGGGTTGCAGCACTCACCTTGCTTTGAGGCCGAGGGAACTGGCGTTTGTCCACAGACAGCTTTCCGGGTCACGTGGCCAGCATGACTAAACCGCTTCTGGTGTAGTGAAACACCATGACGGAAACCAGAGCACATGGAAACACCGTTTACCTTCCCGCCGCAGTAGTACCTATTTATCTACTTGCACTGGCGTGCTTTTGAACTGCTAGGTTGGCAGGAGCTGGGACAGAGCAACGAGAGCTCACCCCGTCACGAGGATTCGAACCGCCGACCTTCCAATCGCGACCTTCCACAGCGCCACCCGTGTTTAACTGGGCAAGTAGGGTGTTGTAACTCAAACACTGTTTTAAAATCTTGTTTTCATGCTGCCTAAACCAGCCATGGCCCTCCTCCAATTTTGAGTCTGAGTCCTGCCTACTTTGCTGTGACTCAGCTTAACTTTACATCAGCTTCTTGTGTGTAGGATCGCCCTCTTTGTGAGCTGTGCACTTTCCTCTGAAAGCCATTTGATCCCAGATGCACCTTCGGCCACCTCACCCAGACTCTGCCTGCAAATACAGATCTGCTAAAATTCCTTTAGATAACAAAAATGCCACTGAAAATGTGGACCAACTGCTGTGGCCGTTGGCAGTATAAAATCATACACAGGTGCATCCACACATGTTTATTGGTTTTGTTTTGCTTTTAAATGGAAATACGTGTCAGATGCAGATGGGGAAGACTTGTGAAGCTGGAATAAAGCCATGCAATTCGCATGTAGCAAAACATTCTTCTCCATTAGCTTGTGATTCCTCTTGCTCTGGGTCTGGTGGGGTGGCTGAGTGTGGAATAGAAATCCTGCTATATATAACACCAAATCCTTTCGCTTTAACATTGCAGTGGCTGAACTACAAATCTGCTTTTAAAAATTTCATTTCCTAGAAGAAGAAAAAAAAAAACCTTGGTGAAGCTGGCTACATAAAAGATATCACCCTACCTACCAGGTATCTCCCATTTTATGAGACTAATGCTGTGAACCTCTACACAGCCAGATTATATAGTATCATTTTATTGGTTGCTTTATAGGGAACAGCTATAGAGACAGTCAAGAGTTCATGAATGTTTCCTTTAGCTTTCAATTCACTGCATTACATAGCAATGGTTTTTTTTTAAGGAAGGAAGGTAGGTAGGTTTGTGGCTGTTACAGTTGCATATACTCTGTGCCTCAACACTCTTCCTAATGCTTTTTATCCCCTGTTCAATAAAACCAGATGGTAAAGCTTTCCTGGACTGTACAATTTCAGCCACAGGGGCAGAATGATATTTAATAAATTCTACCCACAAAAAACATCTACCTGCATATACAAAGTTTGCCTTTTTTGAAGTAGAGTTGTACCCAGTGGTTTTTTCCCCTAAAAAAATAATAATTAAGGTCATTTTGACTCAAGAAAATCACAATTTTATAGTTCAAATTGGGAAAAATAAATACAGTAAATGGACAAAAGTACAAAGAACATGCATTACCTCATATTACACAGCTGACAGCCAAACTTTCATCAGTAAAACACTACACTTCCACATTCCACACTGCTTCACACATTAAATGCTCCCGTATGCCTGAGACTCAGGAAACACCATGACAGGAAATGAGGCTGCCATCAGGGGCAGCAACGGAACTGACGATTCAACGTGCTAGAGAAGAAACTAAAATTTTAAAAAATTTTAGTTTCTTCTCCCGTTAGATTCACAAAATGTTTAGGGGTACGCGTCCTCCTGCGTCCCCCCAGAAAAAAAGCACTGGTTGTATCTAATTACTCCTTGCCATTTAAATTAATGAAGATGACACAACTAACTTAGGTCTATTAATTTCAGTGGGTCTACTCTGAGTAAAACTAAGTTAGAATATAGAACAGTGATGGCTAACCTTGACACTCCAGATGTTTTGGGACTACAATTCCCATCATCCCTGACCACTGGTCCTGTTAGCTAGGGATGATGGGAGTTGTAGTTCCAAAACATCTGGAGTGTCAAGGTTAGCCATCACTGATATAGAATCAAAGAATGGTAAAGTTGGGAGGTACTTTGAGGGTCATCTAGTCCAACATGAGAATCTCAACAAAGGCATCCATGACAGATGGCCTTCTAACCTCTGCTTAAAAACCTCCAGTGAAGCAGATTTCAACACCTTCTGAGGAAGCCCATTTTGTTATCAAACAGAAAGTTCTTTCTGTCATATAATCAGAATCTCCTTTCTTGTATATTCAAATAAACACACACAGCACATTTTTAAAATCACTTTCCAGAATAGTGTAAGAAGATGCTTTTTATTCATTTTGTAAAATATTGAAGTAACTCAAAAATAAGTTCAAGGAAGTCGTGGAAGGCTCCAGCAATTGATTCATCTCGGTGAGTTGGGAGAAGCAGGTGAAAGTAGCCCAAAGTAAAAGCATCTACTCTACTTTTAACATTATGGGGATGCCGTAGAGTCCCCTCCACATATATGTCTTGACAGAACAGATGAAAAGGATTGTTGAACCATGAAGGATAGCCTTGCCTGTGGGTTTGACTGCTGTGGGAAACGGTTATGTGCACCTAGATTTCCTCCACATTGGGGGGGGGGGAGCTCCGGCCCAATCAGGGCCCTCTGTCATGTGGAGAACCTTTATATGTATATACATCTCCTTCACATGTCTACCAAACATAGAGCTGGGGGAGATGAGGCTAGAGCATTTAAAGACAAAGCTACATAATTCACACTTTTGAAAATAATACAGTGGTATCTCTGGTTAAGAACTTAATTCATTGCGGAGGTCCGTTCTTAACCTGAAACTGTTCTTAACTTGAGGTACCACTTTAGCTAATGGGGCCTCCCGCTGCCGCCGTGCAATTTCTGTTCTCATCCTGAGGTAAAGTTCTTAACTCGAGTTACTACTTCTGGGTTAGCAGAGTCTGTAACCTGAAGCGTTTGTAACCCAAGGTGCCACTGTACATAAAATAAAGCACCACATTGCAATTTGCACTTCTCTGAATTTTGTAATGCAGTTCTCCAGCCAATAAATGTGTACAAAGATGGACATGTTAGGGTGTGGTGTGCGTACAGCTGCAGATATTAGTGAATAACATATGAATAATGCATTCTATTAGGGGAAATTGCTTTGCTAATATGTGTATGTTAGGCAAAATTGCATGCAGGAGCATCTCTATTTGGAAAAATGTACACTACAATTATGAATTTTCATGAGATTTTTTTAAAATGCAAACTGATGCGTTAGGATATGAAAAATGACAAATGGAGAGAAACCAAAACTGACAGATTCATCCATCTCTAGGTAGGGCTTGCCCATGCAGCCACATAATCCACCCCCCTCCACATGATCTTTCGATACATGGGGTGTTGCTTGAATCTTAGCTTTGGGATGAAAACCTAGAGGGAAACAGAAAATGAATTCAAAAGAATCCATTCCATGCTTGCAATTAGATTTGGGCATGATGGAAAGGATATCCTCAATGTGTTTACTTTGGTAGTCAGTTTCATTGTGATGCCTTTTTTCTTTTGGTTGAGTTTTGATTGCAGTGATTGTATCCATAGTGAAGAACAATACCTGCCAGAGCTGGTGGTTTAAAATCAGGAATGGCTGGAGGATTTGAACTTCCCTGAAACTCCTGGCTGAAGGAAGTTGGGTGTCTCTCTCTCTCTCTGTGGTGTTTTTTTTTTTTTTGTATTTTTGTTTGTTTATTAAAAAATCTTCATGAAAATTCACCAGCATTCCAGTGCAAATTTATCCTGATAAACAGATTTTTCAACTTTTTAAACATTTTGCATGCAATTTGCTCGTATAAAATGCATTTTCACCTTACATTCACTAATAAAGAGAATTTTTTCTGCACATTTTCCCCTTAATATACCCATTTATGGTCAGAGTTCTGCACCACTCAAAGAAGTGTCAATTTCAAAGGACTGCCATGTTTCAACACATGTATTTGATTGATTGAGTGAGTCAATTTATATGCCACCCTTTATCTGAGCATCTCAAGGCCGTTTACAGTATAAAACCACAAAAATACATAACATTATAACAAAACAATAACCACCCCCATCCCACAGTCTAAAAGGCCATAGATGGTTTAATTAGTCAAAAGCCTGGGAGAAGAGGAATGTTTTTGCCTGGAGCCTAAAGATACGTACTGAATGTGCCAGGTGCGCCTCCCTGGGAGGAGCGTTCTAGAAATGGGGAGCCACCACCGAAAAGGCCCATGCTCATGTTGCCACCCTCTAGTCTGGATTCATTTGAGAAGTTCTAATTAGGTAGTTTCTCATTAAAATTCAAACAACACTGAAATTCTCCCTCATCTTTTTCATTTAGTGTGCCCTGAGCAATTATTTATCTGTTGCTTGTCTGGTTGTTGTTGTTTTTCTTTCCGCCCATTTTGCTTTGTGTTGAGAACTGAACAGCGGATTTCTGCTCACACTCTGGTTGCATTAGCTTTTGCGGGTGTTGTTTTTTTGACTGTAACCAAGCACCCACACTTTTATTAACATATCCACAGAATTAACACATCTATGTTGGATTATGTGTTTGACATTAGGTAATGGGTATGGCTTGTCGACACTGAAGGATCTGCTTTAGGAAGTATATGAGTGATATACAGGATACTGACTTAGACATGTAATAGGCTGCAATTTTCCTATTAAATGAGATGAGATAAAAGGAAATGGATTTGAGGAGGCTGGGTCAAAAATAGTTTGTCTTGTTAATAGATTAAGTGACAGAACTATCAAAGCTCATGGTAGATATGCAGTTACATTTATGAGTGCAGTGAAGCTTACTAAGTGTGATGTTAAGTATGAGATGTATTCTCTTTTAAACCCCTGAGTCACACGCAGCTCCAGCATGAAGTGTTTCCATGTAGTGGGGTACAAGAATGAACTGCTCTTGTACTATGCAGACAACCAGGGCTCTTTTTTCCAGAGGGAACTGACAAGAACCCAGTTCCAGCACCTCTCAGGTGGGTGCCATTGCCTTTCTAAGAAAAAGAGGGAGGTGTTCATGGTGAGTTCTGGCACCTCTTTTTCTAGAAAAATAGCTTTGCAGACAAGCTTCAGTGTCAACTGAAGCCTACATGTCTATCAGTGTAGGCCCAGTTCATATGATTTATCTGCTGTGAAAGAGGAGCAGGAATGTTTTACTCCTGTTCTCACCCTCCCTGCATTTGAGGCTATTTGTGAGACAAAACACAGAGACAAGAATGCCCATGAACTGTCTAAAGGAAGAGATGGCCAGTTTTCAAGTGACCTCTTGTACTGTGCTGGTATTGGGTTAGGGAATTTTAAACATCTGGCATACAGACATCTTATTCCAGCTGAATCACTTTCAGAACTGCATTAAGAAAAGAGAGAGAAGGCTGAACAGGAGAGGTCTCGGGGGATGAGACCCAATTTAGGGGGCCTCCATTTTCAAAAGAAAGTCGTGAAGCAATTGAAGCTAAATAAGTGAATAGAATGGGTGTTTCTGGGAATTATTTATGACGGTGGTATAAGGCATTTGCATTTGCTTCTTGTTCTGTGCTTCAAAATCTGTGACTCATCTTTCCCTTTGTGTTATCTCAGGAGCATTTAATCTGATGGAACATGTGTGTCAGCCCTTGGTGGTACATCAGACACTCATTACTTTGGGGGCAATTTGCAGCCAGTTCTAGCTTTGTGTTAATGCCTTCCTGGGGGCTTCCTGTAAGCCAATTTGTGCATAATTGCATCTGTGTGTACACATGGGTTGTTTGGCCTTTTTAAAGCTAACATTAGCTATAATTAAAAAGCAATCTGCACTAGGCCTCTGTTGCTTCTGGGTTGGAAAAGGAATGTATTGGAATTGCCCCCCCCCAATGGTGAGAGAAAGATTGGCGTGCCTATGGAGAGGAGTTCAGGTTTCTGACTGATGCCATGCATTCTTTGCTCCCGTGTTCAACAGCACTATTATTTGATGTTCCAGATTCTGGATGAGTTTTTATGTATATAGCTGTAAGTGTGAAAGCCCCTTCTCTACAGACATCAAGCTGTCCATGGAGGGCCAAGTCATACCCTCCAACTGCCCTGAAAATACTAAAATTGTCACAAAAATGGTTAAGCCATCACAGCCTCTCACTTTTTCACACAAATTTCCAAAATTTCCAAGAAAAGCATTTCAGCGTGTTACTAGAAGTTCAGGTCCATGTGCCCCCCCAACACATTTCTTATATCTGTGTCTCCCATTTCCCTCCCCTCCACTGCTCAATATGACATCACTTCCTGTTTTTATAAAAGCAAAATATGGGTCGTTTGAATGCCACTATGCAAGTTTTTCACCATTTCCCCACTCCTCACTCTTTCAGGCTCCCATAAAAGCAGTGAGTTGATTCCTAGAAATTGGATTGGCATGTTGATGCCAACAACAGTGTGTGTGTGGGGGGGATCTTGTATGCAGGAGAAATGCTGATCCCACAATGGCATCCATGTGGAAGCACCCAGCCTTCCATTAGCCCTCTGCAATTATGTTACATCAAGATGGCTGTGACAGGAAAAATCTAAATTTCCAGTTTCCCACATAATCCAGTTTCCTTGAATGGGAATGCATGGATTTGAAGAATTTTGAATAGCTATTTCCTTCCAATATCTGCTCTCCTGTAAGGTTTGAGAGATTCAAAACCTGGTAATATGTTGTGTTTTGTATAATAATAATAATAATAATAATAATAATAATAATAATAATAATAATAGTAATAATAATAATTTATTATTTATACCCCGCCCATCTGGCTGGGTTTCCCCAGCCACTCTGGGCAGCTTCCAACAAAATATTAAAATACAATAGTCCATCAAACATTAAAAGCTTTCCTAAACAGGGCTGCCTTCAGATGATTTAGGGATACGGCTTTTTGCTATACCCTTCTCTGAGCCTTTTGGATAAGGCAGGCTGAATATTATAAATACATAATTCAGAGTCCCTCATGTGTAAGGGGCTCCCATTACTCTTCCATAGGAAGAAAAATCAAAGTATGCACATGATAATGTATGAGTGTGTGCACACAGTGCTCCCATGAATCTGAGCATGGGGGATTTCTTATACATTTGAATAAGAAAAAGCAACCTGTCGTCATGAGCTGTCAGGGGAAATCTTTCATGTGATAAGATTGCCATTTAATCACAAGTTGTCATAGGCTGTGAGGAGGGTTCCCATGCATGTTTGGGCCCAGGTAAATCTAAATCTGATCACATGGTAGCATGTTCAGAGCAATGCTTCAGCTTAAGAGAATGACGAGGAAGTCACTTTATGACGACCCTATCATTAATTATTAGATAAACCTATCCATGATCTATCTTGAAGCTAGTTTATATCATTCTATCACACTTGAGTGTGGCCAAGTAACAGTGTGCATGTCATTTATTTTTATGATGCAAGATAAAGGATTGTGATTGTGGACAACATTTTGAGAGGTGGAAAACCTATCTGCATCCCCTGATGACCAAGTTGCTGTGGGAAGGTAGTCACACACAGAACCATATAATATGTCGATCCTCTATGCACAACCTGTCCAGTGCTATTTTTCTAGAAAAAGAGGTGCCGGAACTCACCTTGAATGCCTCCTTTGTTCTCTTATAATGGCAATGGCACCCACTTGAGAAGTTCTGGCGAGTTTCAGCTGGGGGGGGGGGAATCAAACAGTCAGAATTTCTGAGGAAAACAAAAGGGATTGTTTTGAGAGAACTATCCCATTACAGCCACCCTAAAAGCATATGGTACAAGTTAAAGAACCTCACATTTTCCTTGGAATGTGACTCTTGAGCTGATATAATTGAAATTATATTACTGTAATTGAGGAAGGAACCCAATTCATGCCCCGATAACTCAGGAATATGATGCAACCCCAGATAGCAATTTTATCATTGGGATTAAATATACCTCATATGTGAGCTGCTTTAATTGACCACAACACTGAGAGAAGAGCTATAGATTTTACCATTTTATTTTAATAAGTTGGGATCAATGACCTAAAAATAACCAGACTGTTATATAGGAGAATACAAATGGATTTTTATTTATTTTTGGATCCAGGCTTAGGCTGTTCTTTTAGCTTGTCTTCAGGTATCTGTGATGCTTCAGAGAGGGAATAAACAGCTTGTAGAACGAGTTACTGTACCTTTCAGAATGATAAAAGTACAGTTGTTACTCATTAGTTGTGAGGGGACCAGGCCTTTCCTCAAGGTAGTACTTCTGTGGCAGAGATACAACTTTTTACCAGCATTTGATCTACAATATATTTTCTCTGGGAAAATGCAATTTCCCCCCAGCTAGCCATCAGTTGTAACTGGGAAATGTGGGACATGACTGTGTGCATGTCATTAACCCTTCTCTGATGGTGCCTGTAACATTACCTGTGATAGATAACACAGCTCCTTCTTCATGCTCCCACCACTTTGTGAACATCTATATATGTACACACACACAGCTTCATAATATTTCTCACCATATTGATCAAATTTAATGGAGCTGAATTTCTCAAATGCTACCAATTTGAGTGCCCCCTCCCCCTGGTTCTGATTTAGTGAGGGATTTCTCTTAGGAAGTCTCTCCAGTTATATCCACCCTGTAAATGAATAAGATGCACATTAAGAGCTTCACATTTTAAGCAACTCAAGTCAACTTATATCTAACATAATTGATTTCATAAAGCCTTTTGCTCTTATTCAGTCATTTTGAACACTGTGCTATTCTCTAGTGGCATTGGCACATTCCCTTTTTTCAAAGCAACAAATATAAGCACAACTTTCCAACATAGAGATAGGCTTGAGTAGATGGGAGTGTTGGACTGTGTTTGATGGGGGCATGAGATCAAACTCTTCTCTTATCATATAGAGTAAGAACAAGACAGAGCTGGGAAACCCTAGTCTTCAGTGGGGTAGGCAATTTATTGATTTCCAAAAGGCCTCTTTATAATTCTTTGCCTAAACCTCTTTTATCACTGAGCATTGCGAGTTTTGATAACTGCAGTAAAAACAACATATTTTGACAAGTCCTAAACATAAATCAAAGGGCACTACATTCATCATTTTAGACCCTTAAGAAACCATAGGCTCAGGGATCAAATGTGAGACCTCTCAATTTGGCCCTTGGAACTTTTCCAAAGTTGTAGGTCCTCATCCTCAGATGCACCCCATTCCTCAAATCACATCCCTCAGCAGCCCAACTTTGCACCCTTCTTGAATGTTTTTGCCTGGTTGGAATGTCTTCTTGAAGACTGATCATGTGTCTTGCTTGCTTGCTTGGGTGATGGATAGATAAGGCTATAAAACTAACCTACTGTTCAAAGGTACAATTTACATCAGTTACTCCCCACACCTTTGCCCCTGGTTCCCTTCACCACTGGCTTCCGGCATCTTGAAGGTTGCTCAAAGGGAATGTGTCCTTCAAGCTGATGGTTCCCCACTCCTGCATTAGTCAAATGCCCCTCAGAGGGGAGGCAAGATAAGAGGTGGTAAGGATCAGAGAGCTCTCTGTTATTCCATTGTGCCTGTCTACTCTAGGTACTATGTCAAACTTACTGAGAAGTTCTTCTTGAAGAGGTGCTGGATGGTAGCACTGAGAAATTTAGGAGCTCGCCTTCTGAGAAAACTGCCCATCCAGTGGTTGATGGGATCTGTGAAACATAAAAAAAGAATATATGTTAGACTTGCTTCAGTAACTTTATGCTCAAGACAGCTGATGTAAATGCAAATTTGGAGTATCTGTCCTTTCCAAGATCCCATCTGTGGATATAAATTTATGGAAGACAGTATTCTGAGGGGAAATGCAAAGAATTACAAAGACACTCCACTTGGACCACTGGGAATGAGCTTCTTCTGTTGCTGTAACTGATGCATTTATGTATGTTTTGTGATAGATTTAATTGATATTTAGCAAACAGGGGGTCCAATCCAGCTAAAATTAATCAGTTTTAATGCTTAACTTTAAAGATTAAGGATGCGCATAACTCTCCTGTTGAAAGCAGTGGGTCTTAAAGGTGCTTAAATTTGACAGGTTCTTGCAGCATACCTGCATTAATGTCCAATAAACTACCATTGTCACACAATAACTATCGCTATGGGCATAGCTTCCTGCTCCACTCTCTTTAATCTGTGCTTATCACACAGGCAAACTAACTTGCTTTAGCATCTATTGTTGTACCCAACTAAATTCTACTCAGAATAGATGTATGAAAATGAATGGGTCTAGGTTAGCAATGCCCATTAATTTGAAGGGGTCTACTCTAAGGAGAATCATCATTGATACAAATCTATGCTTCTTTCTTGTTGATTGTAAATACTTTTAAAATGCACTTTTGGCATGTAAAGGAGTCCTGCAAGGGCAAAATTTGTGGAAGAGAGTGAGGTGTGGCTGCACCAGCCTTTGCCAACTCCTCAGTGCGCTCCAGAGGTTTTGGACTAACTCTCATGGGAAAACATCTTGTGGGCACAAGGTTAGCGAAGGGCTGAGCTATGTAACATCACAGCAACTTGAATTGACCCATGTTTCTTCTCTGAACTCCAGGCAATCATTTATTTCTGGTGTCCCAAAGGGAGAGACTCTGAACAGACTCAGGAACACGTCTGCAAAAAACAGTATTTTGTCAGTAATGCAGAACTGAGTGTGACTTTTCTGATCCATGCTACTCCAGTGTAGCGGATTTCCTTTTTACTCATTAAAAAAACTCTTCTGGTTCATGAGGTGATAAGTGGGAGTGCTGGTCTTTAAGTAGTTGTATCCTTTAACTCCTCTTTGCTATGTTCAATCCTGTCTCTTTTCTCCTTCATGCTTCCAGCCCTCCTTGCTTTAGAAAGTGAAGGTTTGTTGTTCCATCATAACTCATCTTCAGGCTTTCTTTCTACTCCAGTCTCTGGCCTGTTTCATCAAGGAGCTACAAGGTAGATCAAGAGAACTCCAGGATCCTGCGCTTCCTTGTATCCTCCCTGTAGTCCTGTGGAGATAAAACAAGAAGCAAATCTTGCTCTTTGAATAGCAAGATTAGTGTCTTAGATGAGGGTGCTCCCCCCTGACAGTTTTTCAGGGACTCAATGCAACTCATGCTTGGAGGTTGGTGCAGGGTCCACACAATATCACCCTCATCAGTGTGTCCCCATTTATACTGGATTTAATGTTTCCATGTTTGTATTTTAAGTTAACAATGTTCCACAGAAATGCTATATCCCAATTAAATGGGAACAAATATGGGACAGCATTTTGATAAGAGCGGCATTGTGTGAACACTGCACTACACTTGCTTGCTCAAGCAGCCCTGAGTCCACATTACTGTGTTAACAAGCTGTGTCTAAGCTTTATTCAGAGTAGGCCCATCAAAATTTATGTGCCTAGGTTAGTCATATGCATTCATTTCAACAGGACTACTTTGAGTAGGAATGGCCTTGAATACATCCCATCATAAGAGCATATCAAACTGAAACAAGATGCCAAGGACATTGCAGACTGTTCTCTTTTGAAGGTTTTGGAAGAATGGCCGATCAGGTTCTGTTGTGTGGTTGTCATAGCAGTGACATAGACTTATTGACTCATGAGTTTATTCTACCTTTTAAGATTCTACAGTACCAATTATTAATAGTTTTACTGAGCTACTGTATTTTTTGCTGGATGATTCAACTTCTCTCCTTCCCCATTTTCCTGGACATTGCCCATGATGAATGCAGAGTACATACATGGCTATTGTGCTGAGTGGCATCCTTAGTGCTGAGACTTATAACTTGCTGTATTTCTATTTTTCTTCATATTGTGTCACTTTCTGTTTATTAAGTCTTTATGGTTCCCCAACTGCAGAGCCAAAAATATCCCTCATCTTATTTTCACTGGTGGAAGCACGTGCCCAAGACAGCGTTGCATTAACTACAGCCAGCTTGACAAGGTATAGGCATCATAGATCATATATGAGACTTTATTGCAAATCTACAGGAAATTAAGTTTTGAATGACTTATGGTGCTCCCTGCACAGTCACAGAGTCTAGGAGGAATTCAAGTCTCTGAGTCAGTTCGAACAGTTATCCATCTGATCACCTGCATAGTGTGGCGATTTTATATGCAACTCAACCTTTAATAGCTGTGTCCTGGCAAAACTCCAAATAACAGCTGTGCACCCAGGTTTTCTATTGGATCTGTTGGTTCACATGGCATCAAGAGAATAAAGACAGAGTTCCATTTTGATCCAGGCGACATTTGGAACTACTTACTGAAATATTAGTTTTATGATTATTTAATTGAATGTATAGCTCAGCCCATACCAACCCTCCTTATCTTTGGCCATCAAATGTAAATCTGGGTAAAGACAGCTTGTGTTACTTCCAGGAGATGTACAGTTTGGTGAGTCTCCTGAGGGAAAGAGGGTGTACAGTGGACAAAAGCATCAAGTATAATCCAGAATATCCAGAATATCCTTGGAACAATTATCTACAGGTCTTTTATGAAGTTTAGTCTTTTGTGACTTAACTAAGACAAGTCTCTATGATTTAGCCCTACCATATATGACCATAACAACCTACTCTACAGAATAAAGATTATTGAAATAATGCTCTCAGCCTTTGAAATGGGATATATAAACTGCCAGGTGACATTGAGACAGAACTTTATTCAATTTTCCCGAATCTTCTTTACCTGATAAATTTTATTGGATCTTTCACATGATGTAAAAACTCCTTCTAGAAAACTAGCAGAACCTAGTGGAAGTTTAGTTCTGTTTCCATGTTATTTGCTTCCCTGAAAAAATGTGAGATTTTTTGCATTGTAATTACTCATGATGAAATCTGGGGTGCTGTTCTGACATACAGGTTTTCCCTACCATTTAAAATTTGGTGCAACCTAGTAGTATAGTAATTTTTAAAAGTCACAGTTCCATAACACAACAGGTAATGTAGTACACTGATGCAGTGCACCTGGGCCTGCAGTCTGCAGTGATGGAGACCTCACTACTTCATGTGCCAGTCTGTTCCCCTTTCAAACAGCTCTTACTGTTACAATGTTTCAGATAATCAGGTCCATCCTTGTGAAATCTACCCATTGCCACTGACCCTGCCCTCGGAAGCAACGGAAAACAAGTCGGTTTCATCTTCTGTGTGACAGTTCTTCAGATATTTAAAGACAGCTCTCGATCTTACCTGACTTGTGTGACACATATGACCAAATGTTTTCTGAACACTGCCATAGAAAGTTATGTCTTCCAGTTCAGGGATCTGTATGCGTCATCATAAACCAGCCGCCAAAGAAAACTCGACGCCATATTTCCTCCTCCTTTTCTGTGGGTTTGGCTCAATAATGTGAAAGCTACTTGTTGACCCCATCCCTGCTGAGACATGAGTCACTTAGTACATCCAGGTTGAGATCCAGAATAGCAGACAATGGAGGAAGAGGAGAAGGAATGAGGCAAGAAAGATTAAACAATGGAGCTGAGTGTGGATGAAGGCCTTCCTCTTCTTCAAAATATATCTCACTCAAATGTTGAGGCAGAAGGTCCCAATCGGTCCCTTTGCCCCTTCTATGGAGGGGAGAGTAGTATTGGATTCTGTGGGAGAGAGTGCTGTTGAGCTCCAGACCACAGCCTGGGATGGCAGAGTGGAATTCAGAGGTGGAAGTGAGTCCAGCATTGTCGCTGGGGCAAGGAGATGCCTTAGGAGAAGGGAGGAGATTTGTCCACCTAGACATAGTTGGACACATGGAATAGGGATTCCCACGAGTACATGGGTACTCCCCACCTCTGCTTATAAGTTTGTCAGGTGGCCATGAAAACTTGTTGGAACAACTCTGAAGCTCCTAGACCAGCCTTTCTCAACCTTGCGTCCCCAGATGTTTTTGGCCTACAACTCCCATCATCCCTGACCACTGGTCCTGCTACCTAGGGATGATGGGAGTTGTAGGCCAAAAATATCTGGGGACCCAAGGTTCAGAAAGGCTGTCCTAGACAGTCTTGACTTATTTTGTTGCCAATCTTGGACTCATGAAGCTTGGATTTGTCCCAGACTTATCCCCGCCATCTCTATGCCTTGTAAGAGTCCCTGGATCTTATGTATTTGGATCCTTAACAGCTGTTAAGTCTGTACAGTCACCATGCTTTAATAAAGATCACTTTCTTTCTCATAAGGAAGCACACCTGTTGTCATGTGTTGGGTGGGAGTCAGAAAACTCCCTCTCCTGCTAATGTACAGTTTGGGGTTTATGTACTTGAACAGATGTACCCACAGAGGTTAGGGATGAGATCAGTGTACATAATCCCACTGCTTCCTCAGGATATGCTTAGGAGAAGGTCTAAAAGGGGTTGTAGTTTAAATGATCAGGCATGGTGTTTGGAGAGAGTGGGGGCACTGTCCTGTATTAGGGTAGGGCATGTACTTGATGGTTTTATTTATTTCTTTGTTTAGGAAAAGCATATATAGTGTGCCCTTCACCCAAAGGCTGCAGGGTTTATAAGATGTTTTGGCACTCTGATTCTGTATTTTCACAGAAAAAGCATGCTCCAAACCAAGTTAAGGATTGTAGAGTGCCATTGATTTCAGTGAGGAAGTTTAAACTTGTCATTGAAATCAGTGAAATGTGTGAAAGAGGTAACTGTAGCTGGATTTTGCCTGATCCTATGTGTGTTTGTTCAGAATGGAGTCCCTTTCTTTTAGTGGTGCTTACTTCTAAATGGGTATGAGATTATGACTAAGGATTTACTCAGTGTAGACCCATTGAAATTAATGCACCTATCTCAGCCATATTCATTCATTTCAATGAGTCTACTAAGTCTAAAGCTTAGTTGACTACCCAGTACCTAAGTGTTGAACAAAAGTTTGGCTAAATTATCATGTTAATAATGGGAGTATAATAAATATATTCCTAGTTGGTCCAGTATCTATATTTGCATAGCTCCGATCAGTGCTTTAGAAACATCTAAGATGAATTGTTTCATTATCTAAAGCTGGAATATAGGCTGTGTTTGATCAGCATATAGAACTCCCATTAATGGTGATACCATACTACTCAATAACTTATTCCAATCCGTTCATCCTGAAATGATTAATACTGCCTCTCCAAGCACAACTGCTCAAAGAGACAGAAAAGAGTAATAGTCCCTTGATTGTAAAGCTTCTTTGAAACAAAAACCGAGATGCAGAGAGATTATGCATTAGAGTTAAAGTGATGACAAGCTATACCCAATAACTTTTCATAGCACTACTAAACCTTAATTGTTCTAAGCAGAGGTATTGCGGGAGAAAAATGTGTACACTATTTGCACACAGGGAGGAGTCTAGTAATGGCTTTTATGATGACATATCTTGAAATGGTAAAATGCTTCTTCCATTTATAGGGCATAAAAAACACATAAGAAGGCGAGGAAGCCCGTGGGTTTAAATGACTTAAGCTGTTATATATTTTATACCAGTTTCCAGACTTGAAAACACCACTGCATTTTATCCTTCAGGATTTTGTATGAGACGGACAAAATAAAATACTTCTAGGCACATAGTCAAGTTATGGGATTTATTGCTACAGGGTGATGATCATTAAGGTTTCCATCCAATACTGTGGGTTTTCTCTCCTCCCTATGTGTCTCCCAAAAATCTACTCCAGACAGTCCCCTACCCCTCCAGAGATGATTTTGAATAGAAATAACAATAATATCAATAAATACTATGATTCTATGAATAAATACAGTGGACCCTCCAGATACAAATTTAATACATTCCGGGGGTCTGTCTGCACCCCAAAAATTCTGTAAGTAGAGGCACCGCTTCTGCACATGCGCACAGCGTGATAGAGCACTTCTGCGCATGCACGAGGCACGCATAGCGCTTCTGTGCATGCACATGCGGTGAAACCTGGAAGAATACACTTCTGGGTTTGCCGTGTTTGCAACCCGAAAGTTATGTTACCCGAAGGTAATGTAACCCGAGGGTCCACTGTAATATAAATGCAACTGAACCCAAGGGCACTATTAATTAATTCCTGACATGAATCAAGGGTTGAGTGCACAGGTATCCCTTTAACAAAAGCTGAAATAGAGCCAGTGTGGTGTAGTAGTTAAGAGTGGTAGACTCGTAATCTGGGGAACCAGGTTTGTGTCTCCGCTCCTCCAAATGCAGCTGCTGGGTGACCTTGGGCTAGTCACTCTTCTCTGAAGTCTCTCAGCCCCACTCAACTCACAGAGTGTTTGTTGTGGGGGAGGAAGGGAAAGGAGAATGTTAGCCGCTTTGAGACTCCTTCGGGTAGTGATAAAGCGGGATATCAAATCCAAACTCTTCATCATCATCATCATCATTGGCACTTACCAGAGCTACAGTGGGACCTGATTCAATAGGAAGGAGGGCATTACAGAGAAGGCCTTACCTCTAGGTGCTGCTAAGCAATATTGCAGCACAACCATGCTAAACTGAATATGAATGGCCCTCCATGTGTATTTAGAATGCTCACAAAGGAGCTCTAGAAATGTAGCATTTCTACTATGTGAAGAGGGCTGGTTGCTGCTTTGGTGCACAGTCAATACTCCCATGTGCTTGCATATTTCAGGGCAAGATGGGTGGTTGTGGAAGGATGTTATTACTGAGAGCATCTGAAGGATCCCACTTTGCAAATCTCTGCTATAGGATATGGAAATGAGGTAGATACAGTCACACTTTAAAAAGAAATGCCGCATAGTCCAGTTTTCCCAGTGAGCACAGAAAAGTCTTAAATATTGGAATGAGTTTCTGATCTGCATGACAATATTGCAAAGAACGATATTGCCTTTTCTCGCAGTGGCCTTGAGATCAAAAGAGATGCAGCTTTGCACATTTTTAGGCATGCTCATCATCCAAAACATGGCGGGCAAATTGCTTTAAGTTTTGTAGAGACAAATCTGTCAGCTTCTGACAGCCAATTTGCTATACCTCTAATTAATAATGAAGTGCCAAGTCTGTTGCTATTTATGAAGAGCTAGCAAGTGTCACACAGAAATGAGCCTGTCCTTCATGAGCAGGCAAGTGAGTGTAACATGTGCAAAAGCTTTGGAGAGGGAAGAGAAAGAGCTGAGAGATCGTTTGTGTTTTGAGAGTAAGCATATGTCCCCATTTCCCTACATATTTAATGTCCTGGCCTAAGCACATCTGCTGTGCCGTTGGCTTAACCACTCCGACCTCATCCGTGATCAAAATGATGCACAATAGTACATAATTGCATTAGCTCACATTCATAACTTGCTACCCTTGCCTCCTTTCCCTTCTCTCAATTGCCCAGACTAATATTGGGTATGTTTCAGCCAAACTCCTGCATGTTTCAATGGGTGGGAATATGTTTAAATCCCTTCCATGGAAAGGACGAAGTTTCAAAAGTACTAATGTCTGGAGTGGTTGTGTCTTTATATTGTATGCTCATTGCAGCAATATCATATATTTTAAAGCTGAGATGGGAGCCTTTTTCATACTGATTCCCTCTTGAGGGAATTGGGACATACACTCCTAGTGGTGTCCTTATGCAGGGGCACAGCCAAAACAAATGTAGGCATGGATACCCCACAAACCATGCACACAGCACATTCAACATACACCTACATACATAAAGGATAGGGAGCGGGTGGCATTGTGGTCTAAACCACTGAGCCTCTTGGGCTTGCTGATCAGAAGGTCAGTGGTTCAAATCCCCATGATGGGGTGAACTCCCGTTGCTCTGTCCCAGCTCCTGCCAACCTAGCAGTTCGAAAGCACACCAGTGCAAATAGATCAATAGGTACCACTGTGGCGGGAAGGTAAATGGCATTTCTGTGCGCTCTGGTTTCCGTCACGGTGTTCTGTTGCACCAGAAGTGGTTTATTCATGCTGGCCACATAACCCTGAAAGCTGTCAGTGGACAAACAACAGCTCCCTCAGCCTGAAGCAAGATGAGCGCCACACTCCATAGTCACCTTTGACTAGACTTAACCATCCAGGGGTCCTTTACCTTTACCTTTTTACATACATAAACAGTCCAAATGCACCCAGCTGAGCATCTGTGCCTACTTGATCTCTTCCTAAAGGTAAAGGTACCCCTGAGCATTAGGTCCAGTCGCGGACGACTCTGGGGTTGCACTCTCATCTCGCTCTATAGGCCGAGGGAGCCGGCGTTTTTCCACAGACAGCTTCCAGGTCATGTGGCCAGCATGACTAAGCCACTTCTGGTGAACCAAAGCAGTGCACGGAAATGCCGTTTACCTTCCCACTGCAGTGGTACCTATTTATCTACTTGCACTTTGACATGCTTTCGAACTGCTAGGTTGGCAGGAGCAGGGACCGAGCAAAGGAAACTCACCCCGTCGCGGGGATTCGAACCGCCAACCTTCTGATCGGCAAGCTCTAGGCTCTGTGGTTTAACCCAAAGCGCCACCCGCATCCCTACCATCCATATATATATATATATATATATATATATATATATATATGTATATGTCACAAGCTGATACATAAATTCGGAGTTCTGAATTTATGAATGGAAAAAAGAGGAACTGAGGTAAACCAAAATGGTCAGATTCTCCCCTCCCCACTGAAGGCCCAGTCAGGGAAGCTTCACAAATGGGCAGTTTATTACCCATGGTCTAAAGTGCCCGAATGTCTCCTTTGCCTCCTCCTTTTCCTCACACTTCTTCGCAGAGAACCTTCTGTTCTAATCTTTAAGCACCTATTGAAAATCTTTCTATACCACCAAGCTTATGCTGGTAAATAAAAAAAAAACAAAAAAACATTTATATGGTTTTTATTATATGGTTTTATGTATGATCATCATAAACCACTCTGATTTTTTAAAAAAGAATAGTGGTATATAAATATTTTTTACCCCCGCCATCATTATGGTCATAGTTGTTGTTAACAATGATTAGAACAGTACCTTGTGGAAAACTTGTGGAAACTAAACTGCAGAGTCATCGGGATAATATTACAGGCCACATTGCAGAATGCTCCAGTTTCCTGGAGTGATACAAGCAGTTTATTTTCCCCTCCCTCTCTTTTTGTAATGATGGAAGAGGAGCATTGGGCTCTTTTGAGTGATTTCTGCTCAGTCAAGCTAATTCCATTATCTGTTAGTCATGTTTACACCGGGCTAATAACTCATGCAGAACTCTGTAGCCATTTTTAATCTTGCTCTTCATCCAAGCCAATGCCCAAAGAGTCTTGCTTATTAAAGATGATGTGCAAGTATCCTGTCAGCCTTCACTTCACAGAATCTGAATGAGGGACAAGGTCAGGCTTTCCAAACTGGCAGTGTGGATTGACATATGCTAATAGCTGGTATCCAGTCTATTCAGAAGGGGGAGTAGGCATGATTATCTAAGAAGCTAGAGACCTCCAAAGGGCCTTATTTGTTCTCTCATAACCCCACAAAATGTTTGAATGATTGGCAGGGGTGGAGGGAGTCTGTGATATTAAAAAGGGGGGGAGCACACTTCCTGACAGTTCAGCAGAAGGCTGTTTCTATCTATGCGAATTCTTTCCCTTGGCAAAAATAAAAAAGAGAGGAAAGTTATCTCACAAAAAGGTTTCGGAATCCCAACAGACAGAAAGCCAAAGGATGCATTCAAAGTGAAGTCAAGAATGCTTGACATGCTTCTAAAAAGTTTGCCCTTAATGCATTTCTGACTGACTGAACGGCGTGACTCAAAATGTTTAGCTATCCAATTGTCTTTGTGCTCCTCTAGATGATCTGCTTATTGAGCATTCATCTCAATCTGCTAGCACAAAGCTTGCACAGACTAAGTGTGGTCTATTGAGCATTTGTTCTGATACAATTGGGGGTCAATAAAACAGCTATAGGCATTCATCCTGCTTTTCATTTGTTTGCTCAGTGCATTTCCATGCCTCTTTCCTAACCACAAAAAGTCATATGTGTATGCGTATGTGTGCGTTCAAAAAGGATTTGTGCTAGACCAACAAAGTGCTTTAATTTTACTTGTGCAAAACTGATTCTCCTGTAAATGAGGCACCCTTTGTTTTTTATTCACCTCTGATTTATCACCCCTTTACTCACTCTCTCCTCAACATTCAATTTGGAAAGTTCAGTGGCACTGCCTGCTAGAAGCGATAGCAGTGTCATGGGCCAGGAGTCAGCTTTGCCTGCTGAACAGCAGCCTGAAGGGGAGAAGGTGGAGTGACTCCACCTGTAGCTGATCTGCCTTCAATTACACAGAAGAGAAGGCACTGATGAGAACCAGCTGGATTCAGCCTTCTTAAGCAGAGCTTCCAGCAGCAGTTCCAGATGCTGCTAACACTTGTAGTTCCTGGCTCTACCTTGCTGCTTCCTGCTCATCTTGACCCTTGATCATTGGATTCCTTGACCCCTGGACCATATGACCACGTGGAATGCTGTTCGCCCGACCCTAGGACTGCACCTGACTGTAGACACTGACTTGACCTCTAGGCAAGTACACCTCTGAGATTCTTCTGGTGGGCTGGTCTTCTACTCCACTGAGCTCTCCACATTGTTGCTCAGCCACAAGACTAAGACAAGTAGACCCATGACTAGAGGCAAATTTCTGTTGTTGGTTGGTTGTGGGAAGTCCTGTAAAATGACACTCTAGTCAACACAAATAACACAGCTGCAGCTGGTCTATGGGAATCACACCTTTATCCCCATACCTGAGACTGTGCAACTTTCCCTATCATTCTCTTTATAAGAATGACCTTCTGTGGTGTAGAGTTCTAAGCTGTGCAGGAAACCTCCATGGATGCAAGCAACTCCCCATTACAGAAGTTTCCTCTCTTCACAAAAAGAGCAAGGCCAGTACACAACTCCAGTGCTCAAAAAAATTGCACTGACTGCCCAGGTTCAAGGCCAGGTCCAAAGTTCTTCAATTAATATGCAAGGCCCTTAACAACCTGGGTCCAGGATACGTCAAGGAATAAACTTTTTATATCCCTGCCCATTCATTGAGGTCTGCTGCCGTGTTTGCATTGCCCTGAACTTAATGCCATCTCACTCAGTGGTGGACCTTGAGGTCTCAAATTTCAGCTTTGCCCTGTGGGATCCTGTGGTTCTAAATCATGGTTGTGGCATCCCCAGCAGCATCCCTGAGGCTCCAAACCAGTTGCACTCCTCTAAAGTTGCCTCTGTCTCACTCCTCATCCTTCCAGTGACTCACTTGCCAGGAGGTCAGGTAAGCATCTCTGCCCCACCTTGTCATCTGCTACTGATGCAACTGGGAAAGCTTCACTTCCTAGATCAGGAGTCAGCAACCTTTTTCAGCCATGGGCTGGTCCACCATCCCTCAGACCACGTGGTAGGCTGGAATATATATATTTTGGGGGAGGTAAATGAACAAATTCCTATGCCCCACAAATAACCTAGAGATACATTTTAAATAAAAGCATACATTCTACTCATGTAAAAACACCAGGAAGGCCCCACAAATAACTCAGAGATGCATTTTAAGTAAAAGGACACATTCTACTCTTGTAAAAACACACTGATTCCCGGACCGTCCGCGGGCCGTATTGAGAAGGCAATTGGGCCACATTCGGCCCACGGGCCTTGGGTTGACTACCCCTGTGCTAGATATCTTGCTCTGCTTCTAGTGAAGGTACAGGGAAACTCTTTGAAGCTGTGAGCTGCAATCCCAAGCAAAGCTGAAAATGCAGACTTGCTGCTGAATGAGAAAAACAGGATTCCCCCTTCCCCCCCTCCACCAGTGAAATACATCTTTACATAATCCTTTTCAATAGTATTCAGCACTCCACTGTGATGGCACATCAGACCCAGAATGCTGGAATAATAGAATGAGATTTTGACAGCATTCATACCACTGTATAAGAAAACAGCTTGGTGCAGACTCTTTCAAACATGAGTGCTTTGTCTTGGAGCCTAGTGCTATAATGGAAATTCAAGAAAAATAATACTTTTTTGTTGTTCTGTGTTGCAATGAGTCCAGATAGGAATTCAGAGGTATAATTCCATTGTCAATACTCCTGAGCAAGTCCTGTTGACGTGTGAATATGCGTTTGCACAGCACTCATACATTTCAGTTGGGAGGTATGCACAAGGGAATTCATGGTTCATGTTGACCTTGAACAATCTTGAGTCTGTTTCATCTTTTAAAACCGACTTTGAACAGTTTTGAATCTGTTTCATCTCTTAATACCTTATTAAATTGATTCTGCCCCAGCTGGTGACAGGGGCAAACTGGGAATTGGCATGGTCTGGATCCCCCATCAAAAAACAAATATAATGTAGAAGAGTTACATAGTTTATATGTCACCTCTCTTTCCTTCTCCTCTCCCCCACCACATGCTATTTAGAGTCCTTATGCTGGGAACTGTTTTGCATTTATAGCCTGAAGAGATAAATAGAAACTTAAAATTAAATCTGTGAAGTTTGTCTTTCATTCTCAATAATTGCAGACTTGACAGCCCTGTGCTGACCAGCAGAACCGTGAAATGGAGTCACCTATGGGATAATGTGGGGCAGAGGGGATCCACGAACCCTGGGGATTCCACAGGTATTGCAGGAAAATATTACAGGGAAGATCAGAAAAAAATGACAAATATAAATAGAACTATCTAGAGCAGTGGTTCCCAACCTTCCCCCCCCCCAATGCCCCACCGAAGCATCTCTAAAATCCTGATGCACCCCCCCCCGTGACATATAATGGTCCTGTTAGCTAGGAATGATGGGAGTTGTAGTCCCAAAACATCTGGAGGGCCGAGTTTGCCTATGCCTGTACTACATGCTAGCTGTCAATTGGCCCATTATGGCCCCTTCAATGGAGCAGGATGAGCATCGCAGTATGCATGTATATCCAGATTAACGTCTGCTCAGAAGCTTTCTACTGTGCACGGATCTCCCTTGCTGGATTATGGCATGTAATGAATGGGTCTGTGGTCCTTCAGATATAATAAATAGGCTGTCTAAAGTAAGCTCCAATGAAACATACTCTGTTTCCAGCTGCCACCCTACTATAACACTTGAGGATAAAGCAAATCAGAATTGAGATTTGGGACTGCAAATGAAATCTCGGGAGAATTGTATCTTTGCATAAAACTGCTAAAATGAAGTAAAACATGCTGTACGTGGAAATGCTGTGCTGTGACGGGAAAGTCTTTTGCATCGTGCGGTTACATCCAGGCCTTTTGTGTGTGAGGCTGTGACAGCTTGTCAAACCACCACGCTTTTTTGAAATCAGAAAAAGCGATAAGTAGCTGGCGGCTTTGGATCCGTTGGGAGTTGTTTGGATCCCCTGGCGCTGGATTGCAGGATTCTCCTTCCTCCCACAGCAAATCTCATTTAATCACACCATAGTAAGAAATCTTGCTGTTTTCGTTTAGGATGTGTCATTGTTTTGATACATCCTGCACTGCAGAAAATAGCTCCATGTAAAACAATGTTGAGGAACTAACTCGGTGGAAGTGATTTCTTAGGCCACTTTTCCCCAATCTGGTGCCCTGCAATTGCTCTGAACTATGACTTCATTACATAATTCTTACAATCGGTCATGCTGCCTGGGGCTGATGGGAGTTGCAGTCCAAAACATTTTGAGGACATCACCTTGGGAAACACTGTCTTAGAACGTTCATTTATATTTTTAGAATATGATTAAAAAAAAATTCAAGGTGCTGACAAGCCGCTTCTTAAAATCATTGTCACCATTGCTTCTTCTAATAGTGAATTCTGGTGGCGAGTGATACCAGAATTATTGTCCCAATGGGGTCAAAATGGAGTCATGCCTGGGGCTAACTGCAAGGTTTACTTACACACACACACACACGCACATGCACACACACACACATTTAAGCTTTTAAATCCTAAGATGGCAGCACCCACCCACTCCCCAAAACCCCACAGCAGAGATGGACTTTGGTAATGTGACACCCTAAGCGAGGACATAATTTGTCACTCCCTCTAAATGTTTATTTTCACAATAATTCATTTTGGTGCAGTTGATTTTTTTTAATGGATTTTCTGACTATGTGCCCATATAAATATAGGTATTATCAGTGTTATTTTTCTAGAAAAAGAGATGCCCAAACTCACCATGAACACCTCTCTTGTTCTCTTATAATGGCAGTGGTGCCCACCTGAGAGGTGCTGAAACTGAGTTCTGGTGAGTTCCAGCTGAAAAAAGCCCTCGGTGGTAGTAGTAGTAGTAGTAGTAGTAGTAGTAATATATAATATATGTTCCCTTGCCTTGGCGCCCTGTCCAGGGAAACCATGCACACCTTCCTAAATCTGGTACTGCCCACAACCAAGTGAGGACTGTGTATGCTAATAAACAATTGACTATCAAATGGAAATTTTATGGGCGGGGGGGGGAAGAGTGGGATCCTCTTTTGGAAGGTACAGTTTTCTGGAACCCAAAAAAGTAAGCCCTCACTTCAAAACAGAAGCTCCACTTCACATTTTGTTGCAGGTCTACTGCAATAATGATGATGATAATGATAATTAGCTGAACATAGTGTCCATTTAATATCAGTAACAGGTACCTGTAGGTAGCCGTGTTGGTCTGCCATAGTCGAAACAAAATAAAAAATAAATTCCTTCCAGTAGCACCTTAGAGACCAACTAAGTTTGTTGTTGGTATGAGCTTTCGTGTGCATACACACTTCTTCAGATACCAATTCCTGCTGAATCCATTTCACATATTTCTTCTCTTCTCTTCTCTAGTACCACACAGATAATATCTGGTCAAAAACAGTCACTCAGACACTCATCTAACCTTGGGTGTCAATCTCATTTAAAAGACTAATTCCATTAGCTTCGCAATTGTGACTAATAACTACAAAGGTCCATTGAAAGCAGTAATACACTTAAGCTCGTGCATCAATCTTCTGATTTAAAACCCCACCACCACATATAAAACGTAAGGTCGCAACCTTGTGCTTCAATAATAATAATAATAATGATAACTATTATTATTATACAGAGTCAGGGCAGCACATTCTATGCCTTGGTCCTTCCTAATTGGTAGAGTGGTCAGGTCAGGGCTATTATTGAAGTCCCATGTAGATTAAAGTGGTGTCTGTGAATATGCAGCGCTATTAGCGAAGCAGGGACCTGGTGTCTGATGATGGTTTCAAGCAGACTCATTAAGACAATTGGTGATCTGACAGAAGGCCCTTTATTTCTAAGTGTGCATGAAGTAATGACAGCATTTATGAAAGCTGCATGATGAATATGGCTGTGTAGGTAAGGCATGAAATCAATCTGTTGACTTTCCATGTTCTGATTTTTTTCATCCTCAACTAATACTGTAATTATGCAAAATCAATACCAAAGCTGAACATCGTGTGTGTGTGTGTGTGTGTGTGTGTGTGTGTGTTATTTATTTTGCTTTATGTTTAGTATTGGCAAAGGAAACGACTTTCAGCCAAACACTGGAAAATCCGATATTGAGTAGTATTCAGGAGCTAGATAAACAGATACCCTGTACTGAGTGAACTCTTTTTCTTCACTTCCCTCTATGCTTCCATTCACAGAGAAAAGCACTTCTAAGCATACATTTAAAATCCATGGTGACAGGTGTCTTTTTGCCTGCGATCCATATTCCTGGTTGAGTGCTATAGGTATTCCACCAGAGGTGTAGGAAATAGAGAGCACCCAGCATGTGTGAGGAACACACTCTAATTCTGCTGGAGGAAATGTTCTTGCAAACAGGTACCACACACGCTTCTTCAGCCCAGGACCTTCAATAGCACTAGGTGTTGAGTAGTAGGAGAATGGAAAGGGACAGAATCATATCTATCCCTCCATTCATGTCTTCCAAAGAGATGTTGAACATCTGACTAGTTTATAAATGACTCTGGCTTCTGGGTGAGGCTCATCAATGCAGCAATATACATGCACAGGACGAATTTCTGTGGACTTTTCCTCATGTTTGGATGGGTGTCATTGATCCTGCCATTGCCCCTTTGTCAGCCATGGACATGAGCTGGAGACCAGATGGAGCTGAAGGCCGATCATTCATAGCTGACCTTGATTTCTCATTCATCCACTTTAATAGGGCAGCATATGGCTCAGAACAGTATGCTAGATTCGTGCCGGCTTGTGCTCACAATGCTATCCCGGAAAATCCATATGGATGAGCAGTTTTGTCCTAAGGTTTCCATGTGTGTCTCTTTATGGAAATCATCACAGAAACCTCCTTTAAGAGGAAAGCATTTTATTGAAAAAACAAAGAACCACCTGGAATGCTTTCCCAAGTGTAAGATCTCCAAGAGTTTATGTGAAATAATCCATAATGAGTAGACTGCAACAGATATGATGTGTTGCAGCCTTTCCCAAGCTGGTGCCCTCAAGGTGTTGCTGGACTACAATTCCCTTCAGCTTCTGCCAACATGGCCCAGTAGTAAGCATTTAGCCCAAAGCATCTGGCAAGAAGTAGACTGGGGAAGATTGGTGTACTGAGTGAGATGTAAATAACCTCAAATATAGAATGATATTGACATTACCCACACCGTGAACAATGTGTAGAGTTGGCACCATTATTTTTGTCTAAAGCAAAACTTGGAGTGAATTTGGAGCTTCTTCAACATGCAACTGGGGAATTTTGATAGCAGCCAACAGAGTTGTTGTTGTTGTTGTTGTTGTTGTTGTTGTTGTTGTTCTTGTTTGTTGTTTTAAAAAAGGCTAGCAAAAGTCATCAGGGATGCTTGAGGAATTCACTCTGCAAATGCTTGCATAACCTGATCCACTTCTCTTGGACCAATGATCAGGTTGTTAATTTGCCCTTGCACCAGATCATCTTCTCCAAATTACGTGCCACAGTTTTCAGCAGTTTAAATGTTTAAATAAAAGACTACCTCTATTAAGATACATATTTACCGGTATGCATACATTTAAATTCTGAGATTGTTTCATTGCAGATTAATGTGCAAACAGAAGTGTGGGTGCACTCATGTGAAGAGAATACAAGTGATAGAAAATTGCCCATCCCTCATCTCAACCACAATGAGGATGCGTTCTCATTCCCTTTTATGGTGAACTCACTATATTTTCAGTGCTGGGTTTTTAAGCCAGGTTCACACAACTTGATCCAAATTGCACTTGTACCCTGATTTTGTGACAAGATACTACTGTTTGGTGTGTTCTCGAACAACCTTCACACTGACTGGAGTTCTTAAGCCATCCCTAATTCATCTCCTGCCAAGGTGTGAACACCTTTGCAGCTTGTGAAGATATCCTTGCTTTGTCAATGGTGTGCACACTAACAGAAACCAATCTGACACTGATGAAGTTGCGCTGATGTGAACAGATATGAAGGAAATAGTTGTGAAATATACCAAAAAGCATCACTCACTGCACTCTAAGGTGGTGATGTGAACACGCCCCGAGACTGTCTATTTCCCACCCTGAGATGGTTGTTGCTGTTGTTTTTGTAATCTGCTCAGTCAGACTGAATGCTCAGAATGAAAGCTTTGATGATGAATTTATCTGCTTCCAATCCTCTTCTTAAACAGACAACTACACACCCGCTACACACCCAATAGTATTTACCAGGAGCAACCAACAAGCAGAAAATCCTAGCCATAGTTGTTAGGAAACAGCAGGAGAGGGTGAAGAGGTTGGAAGGGGAGGAGGGGCATTATTCCGAAAGATGAACGGCCAGGAGTGATTCAATTCTCAACCAAGTTGCAGCCTTTTCTCCTTGATTTCCTAGGAGCACATGGATAATCAATATGAGAGAGGAAGGAGAATTTGTAATACTTAGCTTTGGCTTTGCTTGCAGAAAATCAACATTTATCTTCGCGTAATGGAATGGCCCTACCTTGACAATAATCTCAGTCCTTGTGATAAAAGTTTGCCATTCCTCATACATTAAAAGACATTTGAAAGGCAAGATAGAAAAATGTTGCTTCACCTAGTTGGGTTGCTAATAAGTTGGAAGCATCAGATACAACTCATTTTCTATGGCTGCTCTCACACGGCTGTTTATTCTGTCTTCCCAACATTTCTAACCTGTTAATCTCTGCATCTTCCACACAATGTTAAAGCCACTTCTGGAGGTCTATTAGAACGGGGTGCCTGGGGGTCCAAGTGAGCCCCACCCCACATAATCTATCACAAGACATGGCACACACAAACACCATTTCAATGGTAATGCCCTTAAACTGGGGGAGTTGGGGCTCAAAGATTTTATGGAGGGACTGAAGGTACCTTGGCCTCTGGGAGTTGACTCCTATGCAGTGGAGGTTTCCTTGTGAATTGCTTCCCGGGAAGTGGTGGGGTTGCAACCCTGTTAACCCAGAAACTTGTGCTGTAATTCTCCCTCTGTTTTCATGAATTGGGACAAAATGTGGGGTGGTATTTTAGTGTACAGTTCCTTTCTGCCATTTTCGTGGCTGAACCGTAGGAGAACAGAAGGCCTAAAGACTGGTAACATCCAGTGTTGTCTTCTGAACTTCTTCTGGATAAGTTCCTGAGTTCAACACATTTCAGAAATGTGTTGAGATCGAGAAAATTCCTGTTACAACCAAGCAGGCTAGCTATGTTTTACACATACCCCCAAACACTCGCAATGGTAAGTCTGTAATACTGTACAAACATACACCTCTGCTACTTGGGTGCAAAAGTTGGGCAGGGTTTCTGCAACCTTGGTTGAGTAAGTGAAGGCACTGCAGAAAATGTACCTTTTCTTGTGCTAAAATCTGCTCATCTACACAACCATTAAGGTTGCAGGAGCCCTGTACATTTTTGCACCTGACCACCACCTATTCTTCTCTGTGTGCCTCATATGCATGTGTGTGTGCATACGTGCGCGCGTACGCACACACACACAAAATGAAAGCAGACATGCAGCTCCATCTTATGCATCCCCTGAATGTGATCAATGGGGGCTTGCTCTCAATAAAGCAAACACAGTTGCAAAGTACATGCTTTTAAGAAGCATGTACTCTTGCTGTTCATAGCCTCAGACTGATCTTTCGCTCACATCTGGTATCAATCATGACCTTCTCGGCTAAAATCAATGATACAGATATGTAAAGAGAAACTGGAGAGTTCATTTTGCTTTGGGTTAAATAGAATAACTATTGAGTACTCATAAGTAGATCAAACAGGTACTTAATCTTTGCAAAGCCTGCTGACAATTTGGCACAAATTGCCTCCCTGTGAACGAACACTTCTCTCCTGGAGCTGTCAAGCAGCAGCACCAAGTAGAAAAAAAAAACTAACCTAAGAAAGTGGTTGAGGAGAGAGGACTCCTCCAGCTTTCCTTAAGTGTGGTGCACCCTTTCCAGATCTAGTGGCCAGGGTTGCTCTCAGCCATTCATCCATGATGGTGTTGGTGGTGGGGTTCCCCTACACCTAAAATGAAGAATCACAGTGCAATCTACTATGGCAGGTAGATCACACAGGTGTGGGGCTTGCTGTCTTTCCTAAGTTGTGTCGGAGATGCTCTGTTATCTTAGGGTTGATCACCCCCGCAAGCTGAGCCTCCTGGATCCCAACCCCCAAACTGGCAGAGGTTGCATAGTCATTGGACAAACTACCCAAAACAAGGTTAGAGAAAAGGAAGGCGGCTATAATAGGGAGGTAGTTGAGGAAAGAATGGATGGATGATAATGAAAGGAATTGGTGGGGTGAGAGAGAGGGTAGTGTCCCAGTGGAGAAGGGAGGAGTGCCATCAGGAGATTGAAAGGGAGAAACTGGAGGGAGGGGGGAGAACAAGGACAAAGAGTTGTCTTTCATGTCAGTTGTTGTCAGGGAACTGCCCTCAGTCTTGCGGGATGGCTCAGTGACATATAGAAAGCCTAAACACCTTCTGAGTAGCGAGACCTCTTCCAGCGGGCAAAGCAGCTCCTCCCGGGCAACAGGCAGCCCGGGGAGGCAGAGGCTTGAGGATGCTGCTGAGAGACCCAGTGCATCCCGTGAAACTCGCTCAGAAGGGGGCACGCCACTTCCATTGCCCAATTGCGCAGAGGGGTCAAGAGGAGACAGGGGAGGAGGCGCTTCGGCATCCCCAAGTTCTTATGTTGGGGTTGCAGCCGGAAACCGGCACTCCCGGATTGCTGTCAGGTCCGCGTTGCGGTTGCTAATGAGTAACGACAAAGTCCGTCTTGTCTATATACAAGTTTATTGCGCAAAACTATTTACAGTGCTGAGCTAGTGAAAACATGACTGCCTCAATCGCTAGCAGAATCCGGGAGTGCCGGTTTCCGGCTGCGACCCCAACATTAAGAACTGAGCCTTCCCGCGAGACTGAGGGCAGTTCTCTGACAGTGCGGGCAGATGATTATTTTGAGATGGAAGGGACTTCTGAATGAAAATGTGCAAAAGTGGCAAAGACTGACAATCGACTGATCCATCGATACTTAGATGTGACAGCAGGACAGTCACTGTTATTTTTGTTCATGTGTCTGAATGATTCACTTATAAAGCAGAGCTGTGAGACTCGTTTTTACAACCTGCTAGTTAAGTGTCAACCCCTGCTAGCTAAGGTTACTTCCCTGAGGAGTGTTGGCCTGTTCTCCATTTCTCCATCCCACCCTGTAAGCTGTCCTGGGGTCAGTGAGGCCTCCCATTGCTTTCTCAGTTCATTGAGTTGCTCATATAGTGAGCAAAGCATTCAAAGACATAGGAGACAATTAAACACAAATTGTTCTAATATGAATAGGTTTTACAGAACCCTGTCACCTCTTCTGACAATACTACATTTCTTCCCACCCCCACCCCAGAGAGAAGTATACTTCTTTCCCCCTCTTTCCATGACTTCTTTTAATATTTCTCTGGCTTAATCAACCTTTGCAACACTAACAGGTTATGAAAGGTCAGTGTAAGTGATAGGACTCCATGCTGCGACTGTAATTTTCAACAGCCAGCGTGTAATAACAAACCTTTAAAAGGCAAACCAAATTTTCTATCCATTTCATTCTTTCCAATTTCCCCCCAATGTGATTGCTTTGTTTCATCTTAACAGATGAAGAATCAAAATGTTAAAAGCAAAGACTCAAAGCCATCCTAAATTAGCTCATTTTCCCCTGTCACTAAAGTTTGCAAAATAAAGAATTAAAAGTAAAATAAAGGGAGGGGGGCTGGGCTGGATCCCAGAAACCTACAAGCTGAACTCTGTTCATGCAATGGGACTGTGAGGGTTCCTCTCCACCCTCAACAGTCCCCTGCACATCCAAAAAGCTGCCCATGGGTGACGTATGAAATTGTGCAGGATGGAGAAACTGGGAGAATTTGGCAGGGCTGTCTTAAAAAAAAAAAAGGTGCCTTTTCCACTCACATAAGACATTTCAGGATATGACTGCTTATTTTTTATTTACCATTTTCTGCCTTGTTTACTATTTTTCCTCATTATGATTATTATTTTTAAAATCACGATTACTGCTTGAAATTCACCATACAGCAGGCTACACTGGAATATATTCTGTGTACATTTCATCCCAATCATCACTATCTGCAATATTTATGGCCTAATTCTTTGTGTGGCTCGAAACAGCAGTTCCTAATAGTTATGTGCCATCCCACCACACTCCCAAGAAATCCTTTTAGTTACTGAAACTTTGTTCCATCCAAATTCTCCAGAAATTTTACCTAAGCAGGTACTTCCAAATTTGGTTTTTGTTTTAAGCAACATTTGATGGCAACTATGATATGTGTGGAAGCTCTCTGAGACAGTTTGTGTGTCTTATAAAGATCAATTTGGCATTTTCATGTATTTTGCCTGGGCAGGAACTTGCTTTTTCAACTTTGATTTATCCAGAGGCTTGCAACATCTGTATTTCACATATGCTAAGGCTCCTAGCACCAATGCAGAGGGGCAACTTCATGCAATGACTTAGAGAAGGGTCCTGATTGAGGACAGCTAGCCTAGAGCTTTTGGGAGGGTCAAGTCAAGGTCTTGAAATACCTTGGAAAACACTCCACACAAAAAGGCTTTTAAGGAAAAGAAAGCATAATGGAACTCATTGATTAGCAACTGGCCATTAAGAAACAGAGGGTATGCCTAAATGGCCATTTTTCAAAACTGAGCAAATTAGCAAGCAGTGGTGACCTCGATCATATTTGCTGGGAATGATGCTATCATATTTATTCATTGATAACAGGAAAGCAATGGAAACACAAAATGTACACAATATTTGGAAATATCCTCTTAAACTGTTTTGAGAGCAGGCAGTGAGTTCCAAAAGGATCTTGCAACACAAGGAAAGTGAGCAATTAAAATGGCAGATGATGTTCGGTACAATGTAATGAGAGAAAAAAAACAAGTGTATGAAACAAATGACGTTTGGCTGAACACTAGTAACTCTTAGCATTCAGGAAAGCAGAATGATTGTGGAGAGTTCCCTGAAAATATCAGCTCAGTGCCATCAAAAAACACTAGAAAGGAGCATTCCAGAGTGTAATGCAAAGGTAATGGATTTTCAGAAAAAGGAAAAGAGAGTTGATTTGGAACGGGGAATCGTTATTTAAGATATAAAGAGGTTGCATTATACTAGGTCAGAACACTGGTTCATATAGTGAATTGAGCTGGTGTCAGTCAAAACTTTAAAAAACGAAATAAAGAGTAGTAGTGAATAGCTTTGGCTACCTGAAAAGAAGTGTGCATTAGTGGGGGATGCTGAAATTTAGTCCTGCCATCTATGCATTGCTGCCCTGTTGTTCCAGCGAACTCTACAGGGGGCTGCCCTTGAATTCCTTCTTAGAGCAGAATGTGGCAGCTGATCTCTTTGAGGTTGTATTGGGACTTGGAGAGCATATTGCAGTGGTGGACTTGGGTACTATGGCGCCCAGTGCAAGGCAACCATTTAGCACACACACCCCAACTCTTTGCGCCGCCGGGCAAGGAGGTGCCCGGCTTCAGGAAGGAGGTGTGAGGGCTCTGGCAGAGACCTAGAACAGGCTTCCTCAAACTTGGCCTTCCAGATGTTTTTGGCCTACAACTCCCATGATCCCTAGCTAGCAGGACCAGTGGCCAGGGATGATGGGAACTGTAGTCTCAAAAAATGTGGAGTTTGAGGAAGCCTGACCTAGAGCTATCCCATCTGCTTCCCAAAGCTGGGAAAGTGCTAATTAGGTTTTGGGAAAGAGGCAGGGGGACTCTATCAGAGCCCCATGCCTCCTTCCCAAAGCCCAACACCTCACTTACCGGGTTTTGAGACAGCAGACTCAGCTACACCTGTCAATTATACCATTATAACTGCGTTATAAACATGTGGCACCAGATGGTTCTGTAGAGCAGTGATCTGTTGCCAATGGGATTTTCCATTGAGAGCTTTTATAACATGTTTTTTTCTATAGCCTTTTTTCATCAGTATAGATCTAGCCTGTGCCTCCTCAGCTCAGCTCCCAGTGCATGAGCAACACTCAAACAGCCCTAAATCTACCCCTGATGATTGCACCAGTTTTATTAATTATGTAATTTGTAACCTGCCCCAGGTCATTGTATAAGAGAAAAAGAACATATAATTAAACAAACCATACTATTTTCTAATCAATTTATATGTTTAGATTCCATCTTTTACATTGAAAATCAACGAGACAGCTGGCATTACTTAAGACCTCAACACACATTTTGATCGACAACAAAACAATAACAACACACAGTCAATAGCAACACAATAGCCGGCTCCCAAGAACAGCCAAGGAAAAATAATTAAGTCTTGCAAAACTTGAAAGGCCAGCTAGAGAAGTACTGTTGTTTACCAGATGCCTCAATATTATGCAGACGGTGTGTGTTGAGTGCTGTAATGTTGAGGCCTAGCATATTTTGTTTTTGTAATTAAAACCCAAGTTAATAGCCACATTTTCTACTAATACCATATCAGATTTATGGTACCTCACTGGCCACCTCCACCAATTGCCCTCTGACATCTCTTGAGAAAAATGAAATAGATACTTGAGTTAAATTGGCAAGTGGGTCACTGTGTGCTCAAAGCAACTATGTCATGCTATAGATAGATATTTGCTTCACAAACCACAGTGGTCCATTTTTACATGTTAGGCTTTTTAAGGAGCAATCCTAACATCACAGGACAGCTAGCTGGGAGGCCATGGGAAGCTTTGGGCTTCCTTTCCATGGTCAGAGAGAAAGGGGAAACAGTAGCTGGAGGGAGTTGCCCAAGGCCTCATGAGAGCAACAATGGAAAGCTTTGGCACTGTTGCCACCCTCAATATCCCAAGGGTAGCAAGGTCAAAAAAGGCAGCTTCCAGGGTCATGTTGTCATGGGCCAGGAATTGGCTTCACCTGCTGAGCTGCAGCCTGAAGGAGCAGAAGGCAGAGTGACCCCACCTGCTACTAATTAGCTCTCTTGCTCCTAATGTGAACCAGCTGGCTTCAGCTTTCTTAAGCAGGGTTTGCAGCCTCAGTCAATTGCTACAAACATTTGTCTTTCCTGGCCATACTTTGCTGCTACTTGCTTCTTCTGACCTTGGACTCTCAGCTTTCTTGACCCCTGGGTTGTCTATGTGAACTGAGATACTCCTGACCTTAGGACTGGACTGAACCTTGCATACGGACTCTGCCTTCAGGCAAGTAACTCCCTGAGACTTGGCTGGTTGGCTAGCCTCTCCCGCCACTGAGCTATGCCATGGCTGGGCAGCATGGGACTGTGACACACATCAGAGGTAGATTGAGGTAGGCTTTGGATTCACCAGCTGTTTCCTAGGCAGCTCTCTAGAAGGAGGAGGAAAGCAGCTCTGGAGATTGAATAAGATAGTTGAACACTATGCTCTAATTAGGATCACGTTCATCTCTGGCTAGTCATCGTCTTTCCTCCCCATTAACCGAAAATGTGAGCTCTTTGCAGATGCTACTTGGGCGAAGGCATTCTGAATGACACATTTCCACTTCATTAATGTCATCGCTGCAGCTGTCTCAAGGTTTCTCGGTTACCCATCATGTAACTGGAATATTACTATAGCCAAAAAAGAGGGATTCTGACCTTGTGTTTCTGAAGCGCAAGCATTGTTTACTTAGATAATGTCGCTTTTCATTTCTAATTGCCATTAAGTGGCATATATAAATTAATTAATCATAAATATTATTATAATAAAGGTGGGTTTGCCCCTGAAATGGAATGGGGCAAAGATTCTCTGGTGGTGTAGCCTTGCAGAGTGTGCTATTACTACTGCGGATATTGTGCTGCATGTAGCAATTAGATGCATAAAAGCTGAATCCTTTTTGAATAAAAATTGTCCAAATATTTATTTACATAAATATTATTCAAAGCTTTACCAGTCAGAACATCTTCAAAAACAGGTACAAAACAATCAATGATACATCCAGGAAGTTGGATAAAGCATGTGCATATTCAAGTATAGGTTCTCCCTATGTCTCATACTGAGGGCTGTGATTGGTCTTCCTTCAAGGGAGCTAAATAGCATGGTTTGGTGTGTCCTGAGTTGGCTGTTGGGCTCCATATTATATTGCCTAAAAGGTAAAGGGACCTCTGACCATTAGGTCCAGTCACAGACGACTCTGGGGTTGCGGCGCTCATCTCGCTTTACTGGCCGAGGGAGCCGGCATACAGCTCCCGGGTCATTATATTGCCTACTCCATAGTAATCTTGGCCTTTGATTTTTAATCTTCAGTTTAATGCTTGGTGGTGTTATGCAGGTAGTGAAGGCACCAGATAGGTAAGACCTATCACTCCAAGGTACCTGCAGGGTGATGGAATGCTAACCAAACATACGTCTCATTAAAGGCTGGCTCAGTATGGTGGGGAAAGTGGCAGACTTTGTCCTGGAGATACCTCTCTGGCCAAATGCCAGCCAGTTTTTAACAGGGGGGCAAGCATGAGACCCCCAGCATGCATTTATGGCAGGATGATTATGATAGGCATTCATTTGTCAGGTCAATGTTTGAAACAGGGTGGTGTCACCCCATTCATGTTATTGTAGGTGCTTCCCCCAAGGCCTCTTGCAATCACTGGCACCTATCCATGGTTTATTACTGCCTAGTTGCAGTTCCTGGCTCATATTAATAAAAGGGATGTTGCATCCTAATTCCATGTTCAGGAAATAGTGGACAGATATTATCTCTGTTTTGAATGGAATCAATGAGGGACCGTCCTATAATATGGATACTATGTGAGCAATTTGGCCACTATCACTTAAAATCTGATTAAACTTGCATTTATATTTTAAGTAGCTTTAAACATTTTTGACTTTACATATAGGTGATTGTTGTTGTTGTTTTTTTTGCTTTTTGAGGTGACTTAATAACACTAAGGAGGAGACTGTAGGCTTCCTCACCATAAAGATTTCCAGATATGAAACTGGCTTTGTATTTCCCTTTGCAGCTCATGCTTTGAATACATAAGGTCCCAGATTAAATCCCCAACATCTGCAGGTAGAACTAGGAATGACCCTGTCTGAAACCCTGGAAAGCTGCTGCCAGTCAATGTATCAGTGCTGATGGATGGACTAATCATCTGATTCTGTATGAGCAATCTTTCTTTGTTATTTGCCTTGCAGACATTAATGGAAGTCCTTCAAGGATTTAGCCTTTTCTTATATGTACAGTACTGCCACCATAATCTCCGTTTTCTAAAGTGTAATGATAGAATATGATGGAACCCAATAACATGTCTATGTATAGTGTTTCAGGATGTGCAATTAGATTAAGTTACTTAAATGGGACAAGATTTGCCCCCCACCCAGAAAAAGTGCAGGATATAAATTCAAAGATATAAAGTAACAGGACAATACAAATTGTGGGTTTCACAATTTGATAGTTGTTGGGGTTTTTTCCTGCTTAGGAATGTATTGGGAATGTCATACACATAAGCGTTACGTTGAATCATCTCATTTAGCTAAAAAGCTGGGCTACTGAACAGTTACGGGCATGCAAGTGAAAGTTCATCTTCCAGTTATTCAATTCCCCAAACATTTTCTGTGGGTTTCACTTGCCTAATTACTCTCCAGGTAATTTTCAGAAACATTAAAATATGCAAATCCTAGTAATTTGAGCAAGAGGTTTTCATTTGCATTTTCATCCCGCCCACCCCCCTATGTATTTTTGAGTAATGATCTAGTGTGCAAATAATGTTTACTTGATTGGCTGACTTCCCCACTGCATACACATTAGAAAGAAGCAGGCATTCAGCGATGGTGCATGATTTACCATTGTCTTTTGGGCTGTTTACCTGGCGGCTCTTCAGCTAAATATTCACCTTGACTTCTTTTTCATCCCTCTGTCGTATATTCATATGGTTGCTGAATCCTGTGCTGGATTGTTCTGCATTAAATATGAAAGCTTCATCTGAGTTTATCAAAAATGAATAAGGGAGAATATGCATCAGTAAAATGCAAATATATGTGCAATATTGAAATAGATATGCACAGCAATCATTTGGCATATGTTACAGCGTGCAATATTCAGTTTTATTAAAAGCACTGGCAAAATAATTTTAATGTTTCCAAGGCCTTTTCCAATCTTTATAGAGAGAGAGTAGGGGAACCATCTACCTACGAGTTAATATTTATTGATTTAAATTCCCAGGAAAGCTTACAATACAATACTAAATAAATACTAAATGAGCAACTTAAAAGTAACATAATGAAAGCAGTAGAAATAACAGAGTTGCATATATTCATCAGCAGAGATAAATAAATATGATCAAAAGGTCTGGGAAAGCAAAAAGGTATAAAAAGCAGCTTGTAAATACTTCGAATTAATAAATGTTTGAATGCTTCTCTCACAGAAAATACTCTCACAGACAAAGCTGGCATGTCAGGGAGAAAACTTCTGGTCTACAATGGTGGATAATTAAAAAACAAAACGAAAACAGCTCCACAGTAATAGACGTCAAAATTCAAAATTAGGCAAGGTGGGTGGATTGCTGCAGGAGGACCATGGCGTAATCCAGGTAGAAAATATCCCAAAACCAGTGCAGCAAGCAAGAGGCTGAAAGGCCCCGGAGGCTGGGTATTTAAGCTTTCCCTGGGTGTGGTGTAAATCACCACTACTGACCAGTTGGCACCGCGCCCAGTAGAATGCACCCTAAATTCCTGCCGCCATTGACCATTTTGGCAGCAGGAGGACGATCCGGGCTGTTAGAGGCAGATTCACAGGGGAGATACGGTGCCCACTGGCAAAGCCACCCACCTGAGGAGGGCAAACAGACTTCCCCTTTCTCTAGATCAGCTCATCCTTGCTTTATAGAGGCACTATTTTTGCTGCAAGCATATATCATGTGCCCAAATTCCTCTTTCCCCTTCTCCTTCATTCCGCTGTAGTAGTGCTCTATAAATGATGCATTCTCCTTTCCACACTTGGGAATGGAGCTCTCGATCACAGAAGCAGCAATTGAACGGTAGCTGTGCTGAAATGGAGTTTCAGAAAGAAGTGGGTTGCTTTTGCTTCTATGGCTCAGCAATCTTCAGCTTTATTTTGAGCAGCCAGGTGGGCAGAAGCGTATGAAATCTTATCTAAGGCTTGAACAAAGGGCAGATTTTTCACCAGCACTTCGACTAATGTGGAAGCAATGTGTTTTCAGTGGGTAGCGTAGTCACTCTTAGCCCTGTGCAGGCATTTATTTGGGTATAATGCATACCTGTAGAGTGAACTGTCTGGGCTCACATTTGGCCTCATTCCCTGTCTCCACATCTTAAAAGTGCCACTTTTTCATGGAGGGCTTTGCATCTGTAGATTAAGGACCCTCCATTTTCCTAGGTGCAAAGGAGTTTATACACATGTGAGTGCTTTGGTGTAAGCGTCATGTAAACCTCAACTGCGTGGAGGTCAAAGATAGGGCCAGTCAGCCTTACTCCTATCAATATTCCCTACATTTTCATCTGTCTCCAAATGAAGAGGACTTCTGCTGTTGAGTCCCAGTTTCCAGCATTGTAAGCTGCCAAGGTTTGATCCCCTATAGCCACAAAGCCTCTGCCAAAGCCACAGCTTCTAAATTCCAGTAACAGAAGTAAGCAGTAAGCTAGCAGTGACAAGCTAGATGCTGCAGGGTTCTGTTCTGGGCTCGTTGTTGTTCAACATCTTTATAAATGATCTGGATGTTGGAATTGAGAGGATGCTCATCAAATCTACAGATGAGACCAAAATGGGGCGCTAATGCTGCCTACCAAAATGAATTGCAGTAGGGGCAAACGTCAAGTCCTGCTACATAACTATAAGATGGAGGACACCTGGATTGCCAGTATTATGTGTGAGAAGGATCTAAGGGCCCTAATAGACCACAAGCTTAAGATGATTCAACAGTGCGATGCAGCAGCAGCAAGAAAAGAAAAAGAAGGCAATGCTATTTTGGGCTCCATCAACAGAAGTCTAGTGTTCAGATCAAGGGAAGTAATCGTGTCACTCTATTCTGCCTTGGTCAAACTACACCTGGAGTGCTCTGTCCAGTTCTGGGTGCCACAATTTAAAGGGATGTTGGCAAGCTTGAGCATATGCAGAGGAGGGCAACCAAAACGATCAAGGGTCTGGAAACCAAGCCTTATGATGAATGGTTGAAGGAGTTAGATATGTTTAGCCTGGATTAGAGGAGACTGAAGGAGTTATGGTAATCACAATGGAGGGTCATACAGAGCACATGCTTTATTGTTATAGTTCCATTATCAGACAGCAGGGCTGTGGTCTAACACCATGGAAATCTTGAGACTAGGGAGACTTATTTCCAGCCAGCATGCACCAGGGGTGGAGATTCTGCAGCCCTGCAGTCTTGCTAGACTACAACACCCATCACCCTGACTGTTGGCAATGCTGGCTGGGGTTGATGAGAGCTGGAGTCTAATCACAAGTGGAAGGCCAAAGATTCCACATCCCTGGGATAGACAGTCCTGGCCCAGATAGGCTATCATTCTGTCTTGGGATAAGGCAGTTTCATGTGTTTACTTCTCTTAGTTTTAGGTTGGTTACTGAAGTGGTACATCTGTACTATGAGCTGTACCACTTCAGTCTGTTTATAGAAAGCTGACATGTCAGGGGAGAAGTATTCTAGGCTTGCCTTTGGTTGCTCTAAACATTTCCAGAGCAGGTCCAAGAAGTTCTGCCCAGCTCTGCAGGTAGCTAAGAGAACTATGCAAAATACTTTAGTCAGAAAGGAGCCAAACTGTGGTAAACAATATATCAAAGTACTGAATAAATCCTCATTCAGCGCATGAATGTAATGGCTTAATTTGTATTTGTTAAACCAAAGGTCTAGTAAAATCCTATAGATATAATCTCAAAACTTTACTCAGTTTCTGAGTTGCAAGTCTTAGATTTTAATACTCTTGAAGGCAACAAGCTACGCATAACTATGTGTGCAAGCATCAAAAACAGTGTTTTAAACAAAGACTTGTTTTAGTCCCTTTTGAAATGGAAAATATGGCTCCTTCGGGGGAGGAAACCCTCCCAGGAATATCAAAATCTCGAACATCTGAGGAACCTTTAGTTAAAGCCTGGCAAAGTAACAAAAGCCATTTGAGATGGAATCCCTTTATAGAGGTATGCTTTCATTGTCTTTCATACCCTTGATTGTCTTTTACACCTTTCTGACAACCCCAGAAAAGCAAATACTTGGAGTTATGTAGGGTGAACTTTCTACCCGATGGTGTCTTCAATAAACCATCACAAAGGAAGTGGGAAATGACTTTGCTATCAACAAGAGGATACCTGTGTCCCATAACTGCTTATGACTTTTGCTGCCTTGGATAGTAGTGCTTGCATTTTTGCTTCAGAAGAGTTCGTACGTGTGTGTGTTCAGGTTTGAGATTCCCTGTTGCTATTTTAATGCTACCTCTAGTTCTATTTTATTTTGATTGCATTGTGTGTGTGAGAGAGAGGGGGGGGGTTGACTTAAATTTGCCACACTCCTCCTCCCCTGCTGGGTGATGTTTGTTGGAGTGGTGTTCTTTCAGTTTGGCTAATTGGCATGTGGTCCAGGCAGGTGAGAGGACTTCTGAAGAATGGAAGACTTCCCTCAGGCTTCCTCAACCTCAGTCCTCCAGATGTTTTGAGACTACAATTCCCATCATCCCTGACCACTGGTCCTGCTAGCTAGGGATCATGGGAGTTGTAGGCCAAAAACATCTGGAGGGCCGAGGTTGAGGAAGCCTGACTTACCTGAAGCAGTGCTGGGTTGTGGCATCCCTTAGTCACTGTTGTCAAGTATGGCCTGTGGGTGCTGAGAGTGGCAGTGCTCTTTGACTTGACAGATGCATCAGGGTGAATGTTGGCCAATGGGGCTACAATATGCCTGTCCAGCTCTTACACCCATGGCCCATGCAGGAGGGAGGGAGGAATCTTAGGAAACCTTGCTACATGCACACAGTATGAGGCTGTTAACATGCTCAGGTGATGCTCAGGTTAAAGGTAAAGGTAAAGGGACCCCTGACCATTAGGTCCAGTCGCGGACGACTCTGGGGTTGCGGCGCTCATCTCGCATTATTGGCTGAGGGAGCCAGCATACAGTTTTCGGGTCATGCAGCCAGCATCACTAAGCCACTTCTGGCGAACCAGAGCAGCACACGGAAACGCCGTTTACCTTCACGCCAAAGAGGTACTTATTTATCTACTTGCACTTTGACGTGCTTTCGAACTGCTAGGTTGGCAGGAGCAGGGACCGAGCAACGGGAGCTCACCCCATTGCGGGGATTTGAACTGCTGACCTTCTGATCGGCAAGCCCTAGGCTCTGTGGTTTAACCCACAGTGCCACCCGTGTCCTGATGCTCAGGTGAATAGATATCAAACATGCTACAAACAAAATATTTGATTCCCTCTTCATGGAGCTATATCCCCACTCAGCTTCAACAGCCACCAACCTTCATGGTATTTCAGAGCTGATGAAAACACACACCTATGCTTTCAGGATTTTGTGGTTCCTTAATTTCCAGTAGCTTGGTTCCAATGGTGACCCTGCTCTGGGTTTCAGCTGCATTCTATGTATTTCAGGCAGATAGTAATTTTAATGGTGATCTGGGCAACAGAGTCACTGCTACTTACCAGGAGGGGAAGAAACAAGGCAGTGGTGACGTAAAGGCTGCACCAAAACACTGGTGGAGCCAAACCAGTGCTCCCATTGATGTGCTGGTGAGGATGTAGCTGCATAGACACATCTCCGCTCCCAGTAAACAATAGTGACCCTACCATCAGGAAATTATGGCTGTGTATCAGCCCCCCGAGGAGACTTAATCCCAGCAAATGGGCTGTGTTTAATTTTATTTTATTTTTACCACCTTTTGTCTGTTGTAAAAGGCAAACTAGGAATTCTTTATTAAATATATAGAATCACAGCCAGATAGCTTGACAGAGAGGAAGAAACATTTGCTGAACATTGTGAATGTTCACACGCCTATACATAAACACACAATATTGGCTGTTTGCAATATGATTATTCCAAAGCCAATATTGAAATTCAATCATATCTATTGCATCCATGTATCACCCTCAATCATTTTCATCCTTGTGAAAGAGATCAACAAAATTTGAAGCCTTTGCCCCACAAACACATGCTCACAAGCAAATGCTTGTGTGTTTTCAGGCAACTCAATACTCCCCACCCCCAACACTGAGATTTAATGTGCAATCAGTTTCCCGTTGCCTCTGGTCCCTGTATCGGGAACCACAGTGTGGATTGGCTTCCTTGGCTTGCAGCTGATTCAAAATAACACTTGTGTAGCTCTTCATGCACTTTGGAATGAAGGTTATGCTTTATTCCAGTATGGAGTTTAACTTGCATTTGGAGAATTCTTACTGTGATGTAAATGAAGGTCCTTGTGTGCCTTTCCAATTACCATGCTTCCTCACTGTTTTGAGTAAACCAATTCTTGCCACCTCTTCTCTTGCCAGTTTAATTTACCTCAGTTGGTGGGGAAAACTAAGAATTGATCGGCATAAGTTGGTACATATGTAAGCAATTGCGCCTCGGGCTCTCTAGATGAATGCCATACAGGCCACAAATCCCCACATAGCTTTAATCTAGATAGCATGATCTGTGCAGCTACAGCCTGTGGATTGATTCCAACTCACACAAGGCTGTATTTTAACCATAAGTGTTGTTTATTCAGGGGACAGGAAAAGCAACCGTATAGGCCAGGAAGTGGGTAGGCGGGGGGAATAAAAAATGTTGAGTTAATTTTGGCTGGAAGAATCAGAAATCAGGAAGACCAATCAGGAATGGGGGAAATGCATAATTTATCTTAAAAACCATTGTAAACAGTTAAAACCGTTAGTAGGATTGGAATAACGCTTGCAGTTTAATAGTGAATTTTGGACATAATGGAGATGTAAATGATTTGGATTATCATAAAAGATGCAGGAGGAAATGATTGACAATAGGACCCACAAATGGGAGGAGGGAAGTCCAGGAGATTCTTTGGAATCTTGTTTCTATGTTGTATGTTGGATATGTCTATGTGATTGTAAAACTTTAAGCTGAAAACCAAATAAACACACACACACACACACACACACACACACACACACGTTGAGTTAACCAAAATGTATGACTTAGGTCATATTTAAGAGTTGTATCAACAGAATGCAGGAGTCGGAGTTGGAACAGACCTACTCTGGGAATTTGGATCCCATAGAAAGTTTGCTACATATATGAACTTACAGCATTGTCTTATTCCAAGTCAGCCCATTGTGTCATTCAGGCTGGTACTGTATGTTCCCACAGCTGGTGCCTCTCTGAGGAAGTGTTTCCTATCATGTTTTGTCAGATTCTTTCTGCTAGAAGTGCCAGGGATTAAAACTTCTGCATAGAAGGCTTGCACTCTGTCACTGAGCTCCAGTCCCTCCTCAAAGGGGAGCTATGGGAAAGAGTACTAATGTGACCCTCAAGGGACTGTCAACATGCACAATGTCAAGTTGAATTTAATTTTGGATCAGGCTAGGACCTGGTTTGTATATCACACAAACTTTCCACCTACTGACATAGTCTGGCGAGGTTCAAAATTAAATATGGGAATCCAATAAATTTCCTATAAGGTACTGGGTGGCTGCAGTTGGTGGAGAGTTACAGAAGAGTGAAATATCTCTTTAAATGCATATTGAATGCCTAGTGTCCCCTGGGTGTGTGTGTTTGTGTATGTGTATGTGTGTGTGTTATTCCAGGAAATGTAGGAAGGATTATCAATAATGCCTTCCTCTAGGAACTATTCCCTTAAAGGAGGTTATTTCAGAAAATAGGGGAAGAAATTACATAATCCTTTCTCCTGAAATAAACAACAGGATGGAGGCAATTAACTTGAGTAGCTGAGATGAATCACTCATTGGCATATATGTTTTGTTTTGAACTCGGCGGGTGGAATCAAGAGACATTGATCACAATCCATTTTCAATCATGTATCAAAGTGACCCTTCCAGCTGCAAACTAGCTAATAAAATACTTTCATTACTTTTTCTCTCCAACAAGGGAGGACATTATAGAGGATTTTGTTTTCCACCCACCCAAGCAGTCTTTTCCTGGTAGACCTCTCACTTGTTCGGTGTCCCTGCTTAATGTAAGAACCAGGAATGGGCAAATCTTTCCATGTCAGTCTCTTGAATTCAGTTCACCCCATTTTCCCATCACTTTAGCATTTATTTAAAAAGGAAGTTCCCTGTTATTGTATGCATTTCTCCTATGATACGCACTTTGTATGCATTTTCCCCATATATAATACCTTTTTGCATTCTATTTTCACTGAGAAGATGCATTTTTTGGGTGCAGCTTTGTAGACATTTTTGGTTGGGAAACTGCCCTGTAAATTTGGCAAATCACAGATTTTGAAGGATAGGTTGTTGTTTTTTAAATTTTAGATGCATATTTGTTTGGAGAGTGTGAATTCAGTAGATCTGCATTAACATGTCAACTAAACGATTTTTTTCTCCAACTCTTGTAAACAGTCTCTCTGGAAACTTTCCAAACTCAAATTGCAAAAGTCAGCCATAGAAACCAGCCTTGTTGTTTAAGAAATTTCTAAAAGCAGGGGGAAGGGGATCAATCAAGAAAAAAACAAAAGGCTTGAGGCTTAATATAAAGTTTGCAATAACATTCTGCTCCTGTGGCTGCAGTTACTACTGTGCAAGTCATTGCTATTTGATTGAAATTCTGAGGTGGCTAAGATCTATTATTTTCTCCTATTTTCCTTAAAATAATTACATGTCTGCCATTTCAATGGGAAAAAATGTAAATGTCAAGATTTGACACAAAGAGCTTAGGTAAATGTCTGCCCCCCCCCATCTACACCTAGAATGCTGTCTATCTTGACCATAGAAGGCAAATCTTAAAACTCCAGGAATAGGTACAGAAAAAGAACAAGGAACACATTATAAAGCATTAAAAGAAATCCACAGTAAATGCTTCTTCCTTCCTTCCTGCCTTCCTGCCTTCCTTCCTGAAATGTAGACTGCCATCCTAAACCAATTTACCTAGGAATAAGTGCCATTGAGTTCAATTGGATTTACTTCTGAACAGACATTGCTAAGATTGTGGCCTCACTATTAAATATATTCAAGAACAGTTTTTTTCATGGCAATCTTTGAGTAGAGAAATTAACTTGGGAAAACATATATTCTGAGCAGCAGCAGGAGAAGGAAGTATAGATGGGCAAAGAAAACGTGATAATGTTATCTCTGTGTTTTGGCAATCCAGTGACCAATCTGTTGTGGAGACTAGGGGTGCGATTCACCTAACGAGTCCTTCCGTAGAAGCCCTGTGGAAGAGCTTCTACTTGTGCAATGGCGGGGGAGGGGGATAATTCTGTCTCGCAAGGTGATATGCTTGTGGAGACAGAACATTTATAATGGTGTGATGTTGAATTACCCCATAAGGGGGTTGGATAATTAAAAAAAAAAAAATGGAAACAGGAGTGCAAATTGCTGATACTCAATTCATTGCATCCATCTGGCTCGAGAGACAACGGAGTGCACCTCCGGGAGTAAAGTGCACCTCTGGGGGTGTGTTAGCAGCACTGAAGTGAGCTAGGTGCAAGCCTAGGCAGTGTGTATGGAGGTCCTGGGCCGTCCAGACAACAAGACCTCCCTCTCAGCCTTGCTCTTGTGGTCCAAAGGACAGCAGAGCAATGTGTTTGGCACCAGCTTGGCTGCAGGAGAACACAGATTCCCAGAAGGATACATGCAAGGTGCTATCCAACCATCTTAGGGACTCCACTCCAGATTTGTGTAGGGTTACTCCTTAACCTTTTCTTCGCCCTAAGATATCCCACAAGGCAGCAGAGGTTTAGGATCAGATTGGCTACCTTCTCAGGTTGATGAGGCCCACCTGCCCCTCACTTCCCTCTGCAGCACATGCAGAAACTGCCTTCTTGACCATTGGGCCCACTATTGGTCTCATCCGCTCAATCCACCACAGCCTGTCTTCACATGTAAGGGAAGTCTGTAACTTGCAGAAGGTTTGAGACCCATCAGCTACCCTCGCCTGATTTAGTTGGCCATTCGAAGCTGTCTCCTGGGGTGTGGCTGCTGTGGCATGCTGACAGCTTCTAGGAGCCACAGGTGAGAGCTGACTTCAGGGTGGTGACCAAAGGCGGACATGTGTTCCCCAGCAGAGATGCTACCCCTCCTCCTAACACCCCATTCACTCACTTGTTACGTTTTGCTTATGTGCTTTGTGTGCTGCTACCCTTGGGGTTGGTCCAGAGACTGCAGCTAGTGCAGAACATGTGGCTAGGCTGCTTGCGGGACACGCTACTGCATCATATTACACCTTGCCTGTGGGATTTAAACTGGCTGCCGATCTGCTTCTGGGCCAAGTTCAAGGTTTTGGTACTAACATATAAGGCCCTACAGCGCAGAACCAGTTTAATTAAGAAATGACCATGTTCTATATATACCCAAATTATTCCTGTTGGAATGTTTCTCCTGCACAATCACCCACTCAATCACTGAATTTGTCAAAAAATCCCCCTGGTTTATGAAACTATGATCTTGCCTTGCCTTTTCCAGAATATGCCAACCTTTTGAACTTGTGTGTTTGGTGTTGTCTTTGAAACATGGGTATGCTCACACATTTAAACATGCTATCCACCAGTAGTAGTCAGAAATCCCAGCATTCCAAGAGCTCTGTCCCATATGATTGATTGTCAGGAAAAGATGGCTCTTTGTACACCCAATCATACTTTCTTTTGTAAATTTATTATACTTACCTTAGTGAATAATTCAATATAAGTCCCCCCCTCCTTGTCCATTCCTTTTCTAATTTGAATGTATTCTTTCTGAGTACAGGAGACACATTGTGCATTTACTCTTCATAGAATATCTAGGCAATCTGCTGCACGTAGCGGCATTATCTCTCACTATAATGCCATTCATTGTTGGTGAGTTTTGCAGAGACAGTATTTCATCAGGGGCTGTGTCAATGCACTGCTTCAGGGAAGCTTAACTTTACAAATGTATCATTGATTTTGTATCTAAACCTCATGTTGGCAAGCTACAATGAACAGGCAAATTTATGCTTATTTTCAAAGGCTAGACACAATAAACATTATATTAAATCTATTGATTGCAGTTCCACCTATTGAATTCAAGAAAGCATTATAATAGAACATATAACTTGATTTTAGCTTTATACAGCGGTATTCTAAATATTCTTCAATCATTTCCATGGGGTTGAAATACTCTCTATAAAACCCTCTTTATGAAATTTGTCTTTCCCCACTCTCCTATTTAGTACTATTTTTTCCTCAAGCTGCAGCTATTTCCCCTTCCACTTATTTCTGCTTTTTCTTCCTGTACTGGTCACATGGGTAATGCCAGAAAAACAAGGATCATCAGCCGGATGATGTTGCAATGCTACATAACCAGTGAGATTTGGTTTATGTGATTAACCAAGAAACATGAAGGCTGCATTCACACAGTGGTTTTATTCCATTTCCTCTACCTTCCCCTAACTGTTAATTTCAGCACTACATTGATTTGAGCATTTGCACAATGTAAAAACCACTTCCAGAATTATATAGGGATACAGTAGAAGTTTAGCACTCATTTCCATAATATTTGCAACTGGGTTTTTCTTTTCTTTTCTGGAAGCAATGTGCCAGTTACAAAGGAAGCTGAATGATAGCCTGAAATCGCTTTTAGACACATGGTGTTGAAAGTGATAGCTTCTAACCACCCCAATAATGAATGCTCAACAAGAAGAACATCTGGAGGGGTCTTCAAACTGCCAACTTAACAGCAGCCAACAGGTTTCCTCCCTATCAAAATTAGGTTGCTGAAACAAAGAATGATCTGGAGAAAACCAGGAGTGGGTTTCTGTCCTGGGCTGAGCAATTTTGTTCCCTGAGGCAAAAGGCAGCATTTCCCATACAGAAGCTTATTGATATGACACTTAAATCATATTTTGACAGTGACAATAGGGTGGCATCATCCTGGGAACTGAAAGGTGGCATAGGAGGCACCAGCTGGTTGCCTCTCAATATCTGGCCACCACTTCCTGACTGTTTCTGTCTGCTGCCTGAGGTGGCCACTTCACTCTTGCCTTGTGGTAAGAGCCAGCCCTGGAAGTGACCTATTTTTCAATCTCAAAATACATCCCCCCTCCTCTTTTTTTGCTCATTGTTCCAGTTGGTGGACCTCAGAGTTCTGTTATCTCAGAAGCTCACAATCTAGAGACCCCTGCACTATAATACAAGCTCCATAATCCCTGGCAGGGAAATATGCTCAGAGGCAAGAGTCATTAAGATAACAGCCTGTTGGATTAAGCCAGTGGGCCATATAATCTAGCATCCTATTCTCATAGTGGCCAACCAGATGTGGGTAACCTACAAGCAAGACCCAAACACAACAGTGCTTACTGCACCTGTGATTCCCAGCAACAGGCATGCAAAACAGCCATCGTGGTTAGTGGTCATTGACAGGGCAGGGTGGTGGTGGTTGTCTCCTTAGATCAGATTTGAATACCTTGAGTATGTTCACTGTGATCAAGCAGGAGTACTTGCTTACTCCATAATCCCTGGCAGCACCCCTGCGTTAAAAGCTTGCCCCATCCCTACATGAAAGTACCCTTTTGTTAAAATAGCTTTCCATCTCCTATCCAAGATACAGCGTGAATTTTTAGGAGATGTTACAGCTACATTTCAGGGCTGCCAAGGCCCCTGAGTGCTGAAAGCCAACTCAGCATCTGTTGTAAAATTACTCAACTCATTAGTCATGAGTCTGGGAAATGTGCAGAGTGCACACGAGAGACGCTTGAGGGTTCCTAATCATGTAGGTCAAGCAAAAATCCTGTCTTATCTTACTTAGGGAGTTAGTGTAATTTCTTTCTCTCTTTTTTTTTCCTTTAAAGAAAGAACACATTGAAGAGTTACATAGTGGGTAAGCCTGGAGAGCTCCCCTAGGAAAGTTCTGAAGGGAAAATTTAGTTGTTTCAACACTGTTTTGGCATCTTCCCAACCAAAGCTGTCTTATCTCTGTTTTAGAAATAATAATAATAATAATAATAATAATAATAATAATAATAATAATATACCTAGGGACTGACAGACACGGAGCTGGATAATTTGCTATTAATAATTTCCTGTTTCATCAGAACATTTTTGTGGGGGGGGGGAGGTGTAACTAGAAAGGGACAGCATAAGAGTTATATGAGTAAGGGGATAAAGAAAAACCTTTTCCTCCCTCTTGTGTAAGTTTGGTTTGTCGGCTGATGTTAATTGGCTGTCAGTTCTGGATAATAATAAAAAAGCAATTCTATGTTCGCAGAAGTCATTAATGTATGACAGTCTCTGGCACTAGATCCAAGAACGGACATTTGTTTAAATGGCTTTAAACTAGACAAATTTGTGAGAGAGAAGGCTCTTAGGCATGTTAGCTAATGGTAGCAATAAGCACAGAGGCAGTACACCTATGAACATCATTTGATGGGGAGCTAGGAGCAGGAAAAGACAGTTGCCATCACACCTTGCTTGTGGGCTTCTCAGGTGCAACTCTTCCTGGGTGGGTGAGGAATTGGCTGGTGGCACCAGCGAAAGGACTGCTGGACAATAGTGAGGTGGGTGTGAGGAATGGGCGAGTAAGTGGTAGCCCATCCAACCGAAGTGGTCAGGGTGACAGCCATTAACTTTACTGACAAAAAAACAGTAAGGCGAGTAGCCCTAGTTCTTCATGACTGTGACTTCTATGTGACAAATAATGATAATAATAGCAGCTGTGATGGATCTTGAACTTTGTAGACCAGGCATCCCCAAACTGCAGCCCTCCAGATGTTTTGGCCTACAACTCCCATGATCCCTAGCTAACAGGACCAGTGGTCAGGGATGATGGGAACTGTAGTCCAAAACATCTGGAGGGCCGAAGTTTGGGGATAGCTGTTCTAGACATTACAATACACTGGATGCAAATGAGCTATCGAGTTAAGTTAAAGTTCCTGGCATTACTCTATAAAGCCTTATACAGCTTGGTACCAGCATACCCAGTTGATACTCTGTGCTGGGCGGGTCACTGATTTCATTCTACCAGGAGGTCCGCTCCACACAATGAAAGAAACTGGCCTTCATTATTGTGGTGCACCTACCCTTTGGAATTAGTCTCTTGAATATTAGTTTCTATTTTCTTTTTTGGCACCTACTGAACACCTTCCTCTTTAAACAAGCCTGTGGAGCTGATATGTTTTAAATGTTGTTTATGGGGGGGGGAGGCAGGATATAGATGCAATAAATACATAAATGAAGTGAAATGTATAGGGTTTTTTGGTAATATAATAAACAACCTAGAACTCAAATAATTAATGCTTGCATGTGGCCACTGATGGTTTTGCTTTTTCCGCTGTGGGTCAATGGTCATTGATAGACAAAATATTCTGTATCCTTGAACTACATATTCTGTATGACAATCCTCCTCTCAGTAGTGTCTGGGAAAGCAGGTGGGATTGTGTGGGAAAGCAGGTGGGATTGTGTGGGAAAGCAGGTGGGATTTTTCTTTTCAAAAGTGCAGAAACTCAGTTACTCCCATTACCAGCCTGCACTTAAATTGTGAATAAAGGGTATATTTTGAGACACGATAGGGAGGAAACTATATCTGCAATCTCCTGAAACTCTGGCTACTCTGAATGGGATCCACAAGAGCTGCAGCTTCTCTATCTTTTCCTTCATGTCTCTCCTTATCCCATTTCAATCACTGTGTTGGAGAATTTTGCAATAACATGCTGATGACGTTTCATGAGGACTTTAAAAAACACCGTGTAAACTGTTATGGAAATGTGGAGAACTGAACTTAAGATTGAAAAATGAATAAACAGAGAGAAACTGAAATTGACATGTTTGCCCATCCTTAGTGAAAGGTCCCTGGAAATAGCCATGTGTCAGAAGCAATTGAAAGCATCTGGTGGCATAGATACGCACTGCAGCCACCCAGTATCCTTGCAATCTTTGGTGATCACTTGTCGCCGAGCAAGATTGTCTTCCATAAACACGGTTTTAACAGTGGGTACGTAAGTGACTATGAAGGCCAATTCTGGATCCACACATCCTTCCACAGTGGGGACATAGGTTTCTGGGCAGGAGTTGATCATGGTGAGGGTTTCCAAGCGTGCCTTCCTCTTAGCACGTTTCTCTTTTTCGTCCTGAGTTCAAGCGTCTTCAAAGCCCATGACACCTTTGGTAAAAGGCTGTTCTCCAATTGGAGTGCTCACAGGCCAGTGTTTCCCAGTTGTCAGTGTTTATACTACTTTTTTTTTTTTTTTAAGATTTGCCTAAAGTCTTTAAACCTCTTTTGTTGACCATCGTCATTACGCTTTCCATTCTTAAATTCGGAATAGAGTAGTTGCTTTGGAAGACGATAATCAGGCATCCGTACAACATGACCAGTCCAATGAAGCTGATGTTGAAGAATCATTGCTTCAACACTGCTGATCTTTGCTTCTTCCAGTACACTGACATTAGTTTGCCTGTCTTCCCAAGCAATGTGTTAAAAAATTTTGAGACACCGTTAATGGAATCTTTCGAGGAGTTGGAGATGGCATTTATAAGTGGTCCACGTTTCACAAGCATGCAATACCTAGACTCTGGCTTGGCCTTTCCTGTAAGCATGGCAGGCATTTTGCCAGTTAGATGATAAACTTTTAAGTGTAAGCTTTTGACTTGATTTGCATGCTGTTTCATTCCAAGTACATAGCAGTCTGATAAGCAATTAATGAGTCACAGTATAGCTCAAATTAGCAAGATTGATAGCAAGCTTAAAACAGACTCACCTTCATTACAGCAGCTTTGAGCAATTGTACATTGAAAGGCACATTTCAGTCACAATCTGAAACCTTACAGTCATTGTCAATTAGAATTCTGGACAAGTTTTTCTTTGGGTTATATTCCATCACATGACATCACTCCTGAGTAAGCTGAATGAAAGGTAGTTTCATGGAAGTCTATCATCAGACTTTGACATTGATAAATTTCACATACTGTACATACAAAGAATCTTTGTCGTTTGTTTGTTTTTAAAAGAATCCTCTAGATCATTGGCAAAGTGATAAAGATTTCCTTCAAAAGGTTTGTATTATTGAAATAAGACCCTACTTTTCCTTTGACAAAAAAAATGACAGATCCACTCAAAAAAAATATATGACAGATCCACTCAAAAAAAGTTGAGTGGATCTGTCATATAACTTGACCACTTTCACTAGCACGAAAGAGGCACCTGCTACAATAAGTTTAAAAGACAAGCTTAATTGACAGCTGTGGCTTCCTTCAGATATTTTGAGTGAATCAGAATATCACAGTTCACACAAACTGGCATGTTAGCTTGGGTGTTCGGCATTTTCAAAGTTTTGCATGTGGAGTTAGATGAGCATTGAGAGCCCGTGTGCTGAGAGATTGTGAAAAGTATGCAAAAAGTGGGCACTTCCCCACCTCGCTTTGGTGGTGGTGAGTGAATTTGCTACAACCTCCACCCCTACAAGAAGAGGAAATGTTTTTGTTTTTTTTCTGGGGTGGCATGTGCTGTGGAATGTGGGGCCGTAATGTATTAGATTTCCCAGTAGAGTTTGAAATATTGTGCATATTGCAGGAGCTCTATAGTTGCAATATTTCAGGAGATGCTGAACCACCCACCCCCTGACTGATTTCTCCTCTGCAATTTATGCTGTGTTTTATAACTCCTCTGACTGTTGTCAGTGAGATTGTATTGTTCATGATACATTTTTTGTCTCAGCAGAATTCTTCAGGTTTTGTGCAGCTGCAGGAATAGCTCTGTTGTCTGCCCATTTTACTTTGCCAAGGTAATATTTTTAGAGCAGATAGTGTGGTCTTGGGGCTTTATATCAGTTCAGTGTTTTCCATAGAAATGGAGCTTTGGAATTCTATCTAAAACACTCGCCAGCCATGACTCATAAGAGTTTGAGTTGTCTATTGAGTTGAGCAGCCCAGTGGGCTCTTCTACACAACCTTAGGCATTGTCTCCCCCACCCCTCAGAAATGCATCAACCAAAGATAGAAATTTAGAAGATTTAGATAGAAACTCAATATACAACACTATTAGGGTTGATGTGGCCTGTGTGCCTGTTCAGTCTGCTGCCCTGATGTGAACTGTTGATGGGCAACTTTAGTGTCCCTCTTCTCCTTCCTTGAAAACATGAGCAGGATAGACCTTCAGATGCAGGACACCTTCAAATAGAGGATTGTCCCATGTAAAGGCAACCCTATGAATACATTGCAAATATATGTGGGATCCACTGCACTACAATCCATGGGATAAAAAGTGGGGAATAAACTGTTTCACCAGCACTAGATACCTTCATTAAAGGGTCCTGAGACCTGGTCTACACAAAGAGTAGATAATGTACAACTGTTTCTGTTTTGCAACATGTCAGAGTATGTGTTCTCTATTTAATAAACAAATAAGGAAAAATGTACATATGTAGATGTCTGTATGGGTATATTTCATATACATATTTTTCATAGATTGAATTTTAGGAATTATGCATGGTGTAAAGAAAATGAATAGAGAGAAGCTTTTCTCCCCTTTTCATGGTACTATCATCAGGGGTTATCCAATGAAGCTGAATGATAGATGACTCAGAACAGAGAAAAGGAAGTTCTTCTTCACCTGGACCATACTTAACCTATGGGATTTGCTTCCACAATGATGTGTTGATGGTCACTAGTTGGGCAGAACCATGGAGGTTGCTAATCACAATGGCTATATTCTGACTCCATAATCAGAGGAGTCATGCTTCTGGATATCAGTTGTTGAGGAACAACAGTGGTAGATGCTACTGCCTCATGTCCTGCTTGTGAGATTCCCATAGCATCTGGTTGTCCACTCTGGGACATGGGATGTTTGTTGTTGTCTAGTTGATTAGTCATGTCTGACTCTTCATGACTCCATGGACCAGAGCACACCAGGCACTCCTGTCTTCCACTGCCTCCCGGAGTTTCGTCAAATTCATGTTGGTCACTTCTATAACACTGTTCAACCATCTCATCCTCTGTCGTCCTCTTCTCCTTGTGCCCTAAATCTTTTCCAACATCAGGGTCTTTTCTAGGGAGTCTTCTCTTCTCATGAGGTGGCCCAAAGTACTGGAGCCTCAACTTCAAGATCTGTCCTTCTAATGAGCACTCAGGGCTGATTTCTTTAAGAATGGATAGGTTTGATCGTCTTGCAGTCCATGGGACTCTCAAGAGTCTCCTCCAGCACCATAATTCAAAAGCATCAATTCTTTGGCGATCAGCCTTCTTTGTGGTCCAGCTCTCACTTCCGTACATTACTACTGGGAAAACCATAGCTTTAACTATACAGATCTTTGTTGGCAAGGTAATGACTCTGCTTTTTGAGATGCTGTCTAGGTTTATCACCGCTTTTCTCCCAAGAAGCAGGCGTCTTTTAATTTCGTGACTGCTGTCACCATCTGCCGTGATCATGGAGCCCAAGAAGGTAAAATCTGTCACTGCTTCCAATTCTTCCCCTTTTATTTGCCAGGAGGTGATGGAACCAGTGGCCATGATTTTAGGTTTTTTGATGTTGAGCTTCAGACCATATTTTGCGCTCTCCTCTTTCACCCTCATTAAGAGGTTCTTTAATTTCTCCTCACTTTCTACCATCAAAGTTGTTGATATTTCTTCCGGCAATCTTAATACCGGCTTGAGATTCATCCAGTCAAATAATTATTTGGTCTGGTCCAGCAGGGCTCTTTCTGTAACCTTATGAGGTCATAGCTCTGCATGTGCAGTAATTCCTACCACCCCCACCCCCTTGTTAAGAAGCATCTGTCCATTTGATGCAACTCTTGCAATCTGAAGTGATACAGTCCAGTAGCAGTTTTGTACTGGTATCTGCCATTCATACAGATAAACAAGGCCTGAAGCTTATGTGAAGAAAGGTTGTGTGAGCTATGTCACAATACCTTAAGCTCCTTGCTTAAGAAAAGCCATTCTTTTCTCCCTGCACAGAGAACACGGACAATGGAGAATGGATTACAGATGGTTCATATTTGTGCTTGAATGCCATCTTCAAGCCTCAGAGGGGTAGGGGTGTCCTTCTGAGCCTGTCAATCTCTTTACATTACTTTTGGTTCCCTGTATGATACCTTAAAAGCTCCCCTGACTGACAGAAATGGCCTGAGGGTGAGATTTACAGAGAAGCATTCTGTATTGAATAGAACCTCCCTGGGAGCTGCTGCTGAATTGAGCAGCAAATGGTTTAGGGGTGACCACGGAATCATAAAGTGTTGTTCTGAAGATTCCACCACCCTAAATAATGATTTTCCACTGTAATCTAGATACAGGAAGGTAGGGTTGTGGAACAGCAGACTGTATTTGTTGTTGACATTTTGCCATCCAAATTAGGCAGGTAGCAGCAGCCGCAGAGCTGAAGGCTGGTGCTTGTTAATCTGCCGGACCTGGAAATTACATTATTGATGAGCCTGGTCTGATTGTAATACCGTATAGTGTATGTGTGCATTAAAAAGGAAGGAGGATGGAAGCCCTCTGATCTTTTAAATAAATAAAGTGGTTAAAAGAAATGCATTTCGCATGTACTAAACCCAAGCACTTTTACCAGGCCAAAATATAATGGGTGCCTCGCTTACATGCCTGCCATTAATGGCAGACAACCCAATAACAAGCGGGGATGTGTTTGTGTATTATTCATGGTTTGGCCTAAGCACGACCCAGGAAAGAGTCCAGTGATGGGAGAAAGGCCTTGTAAAAATTGCTAAGAAAGTCTTCATGTGAAATGCAAACTTTATGGAGTAGATATCTGTACTTTCTTCTCCGCTTCAAATACCACACATTAATCCTTTCTGAACACAAGGATCAGTCAGGCATTTTAACTTAAACACATTTTCACTGCCCTTTAATCTCTCGTTTTATTAATCTCTCTCTCTCTCTCTCTCTCTCTCTCTCTCTCTCTCTCTCTCTCTCACACACACACACACACACACACACACACACACACACACACACACTGCATATATATCTAGGTGCCCTTTAAGATCTTGAAACAAACCAGTTTTAGTGGAAGGGGAAATGAACTGAACTTTTATTTTTAGTGTGGGTGTTGGTACAAACCTTTCTCCTGTCTCATGGTGGAAATAACCATAGATTATGTTTCTTCTCTTCTCAGAACTTAGATTTTCCAGATTCTTTAATTATATATCCTTAATGATAAAAGAAATCCGCCTACAAGTAACTAATATTAGTATAAGAGTTAGTTATAAGAACAATATAATAAAAAAGAGAAGCTCTGTAAATATTTGATCTTAGAAAAAATATATAATTTCAATGACTTTATTGTGTGCTTCTTGACTTGTAAACATTGGTCCGTCCCCCCATACACACACATAAGAGAAATGGGAGAGACTTGCATTTTAACAGTATCCAAAATAATGGGCACAATGTGATTTACCATTTTACTCATCTGCAAAACAGAAAAAATGAATGGGGGGGGTGTGCAGATACACAATGTCAGAGTAGAGAAATTGCATCGGAAGAAGTGAAGAAAAGAGGTAACAAATTTGCATAAAATGCATTTGATAATTTATCTGTATTGGTGCATATTTAGAAATCATTACATCTCATCATACTGTGTTAGATCAGTGCTTTCCAACTTTTTTGACCTTCTAAAACCCTGATTGCCACACACACCCTGTGACATATAATTCTTATTAATCAAAAAGCGAACTCATATTCATGTGGAGGAAGCCTAAAAGGCCATCAACTGTTAATAACTCATTCTTGAATTGCCCCCCTTAAAAATCAAATTGCCCCCCTGTGGGGTGTGTGCCTCACATTGGCCACCATGGGGTTAGATGGAGAGTGGTGTGTCTGCCTGCTCAGTCTGCTGACCAGGTGCTACTAACTGTTTATGGGGAACGTCAGTGCTCCCACTCTTTATTCCTTCTAGTTTCTTATCTTAAAACCAGACTTCAACAGCCCACAGAGGACACACTCAAACAGAGGCCTGTCCTCTGTAATGTAGGACACTTGACCATCCTAAGTTTAAAGGTATGCAGAGTAAAGGCAGTCACATACCAACTACCCAACAGTGTGGGATTAGGCCACAAGGCAGTGGTATCCATACCACAGCAGCTGCGTGTGGAAAGAGCCCGTGACAAATCTACTTTTAGGCACAATTCATTATATACCAAGGTGAAATAAACTTTGGCAGGGCTGCACTGATCTCCTACAGGTAATTTGGGGAGGGAAATGGGATAAGAAACAGGTTTAGCCTCCCACTTCCCTATGTGTCCAGCATTATAATCATTTCTTTTTTCCAAAACTTCACTTCTTTTACTTTACTTTTTCGTAAACTGGTTCCAGTTACTGTTATGGTGGAGGGGAGACAATGAAATGCTTTGTTTTGAGGATGACTTTGCAGCAGGAAATGACGTATTTCTATTTTCTGTGTGTCCCTGTCGGAGATCGCCAACAGGAGGCGCTCTGGTGATCCTCAAAGGGACCTGCCATGGCCAAGCATCTTCATCCTGGCACCTCCTTTTGAGGATCGCTGCAGAATTTTTTGAAAATATGGGGGCGGCTCTGGCCCCTTGCCCTCCCCCCAGATGGCGCCCCTGTTTTCCACCCCAAAAAATGTGCTTTAATACTTTACTGCGAAACAGTCTTGAATACCAGTTGCAATAAGATAAATGTTACAAAATAAAATAACCTACTGCTAGCAAGCACTGAGGTTTGGTCCTTTCTGCAGTTCAGTAAACTTTCCCAAAGAGAGATACTGAGCTTGTTCATCACTGCAGAATGTCTCTGCAACTGCTGCAACTAGCCATCTCTAACAAGCACACACTTCTCACTTTTCAGCTTCCTGCTGTGAAGAGCTTTGTGGCTCCAGTTTCCAGAGATTAGTCATCAGGTAGCTTATCTCACCTTAAAGGAAAAATAATCAGCCTTCTCTGACGCATTTGCCAGAGTGCAACCTTTTTGCCTAAGATAAACTTCCCATTACAACATTTTAAATACAGTGCATTCAAACACAGCATTTAATGCACATTAAACTTGTAATTTTAACGGCGTGCCCTGCCCCTTTACGTCCCAGTAAGCAGCAACAATATGTCTGATTGGAGGGCAGATAAGTGGTGCTGCCTCATCATGCTGTCAGTTAATGGTTGTGAAGTTGTACAACTAGTTTAACCTCTTTGGTTTTCACTCAGATGGATGTTCTCTCCTCGTCTTTCTAATGTAGGAATCTTTGGGAAATACCTCTACTTAGCTATGTATGCCTTGTGCTGTTATTATTACTACTAGTAACAACAAACCGCCTGTTCCTTATCTGCCATTTGTTCCATCCAAAATGAACTAAAAGCTTCTGTGTCGCATGCTCATTAATTCAAGCCCTAAATTAAGTGAAATCTCTTCTATTTGTCCTTAATAGTGGAAATACTTAATTACATCCTTTTTATGTTATCAAGTTAATAAATAGCTACAATTATTCAGAGGGATTCATAAATGTGAACAAAAACATCTCTAATTATAGAATGCAGTTGGAAAACACTTTTTATATAGCTATTTTGCATGTCATGTGTTACTCATTATATTAGTCAGTGAATGGTTCAGGTTCAATCCATCAAGACATTGAATGGGACAGCTTCTATTCTTTGCAATTTAACTTGTATAAGAACTTCTCATTGGATTGTGCTCTAAAATTATAATGTGTGATAACCCACTAAACTTCAGAAAGTGCTGAAATTGTGTGATTATCTTTGTGAACACAGCAGGTATGCCTGATTTACAGAATTATTTATAGCTACTTATAACTAGTTGAGCTAATGATTTGTGTTCTACAACGGGGATTCTCAAACTTTCTGCCCCTGAGACACACTTGAGGTGGTTGACTACTACACAGCATGATGGTGCAGAGAGAGAGATTCAGTCACAAATGGTGTCAGTTGAAGGCAGTATTGTGATACAGCCTCCCCATTTTAGGCAGTATTTGCTAATCCAGAGGCTCTAAGAGGTTTAACACACACACACTCACACTCACACTCACACTCACACTTACTTTCTACCCCAATTTCCCCTTTAAAGTACTTTTCTATCCATCATTTTGCTCTGTCCCAGCTCCTTCCAACCTAGCAGTTCAAAAGCACACCAGTGCAAGTAGATAAATAGGTTCTGCTGCGGCGGGAAGGTAAACGGCGTTTCCGTTTGCTCTGGCACTCATCAATGTCCTCCGTGTGCCAGTAGTGGTTTAGTCATGCTGGCCACATGACCCGGAAAACTGTCTGTGGACAAATGCCTACTCTCTCAGCCTGAAGTGAGATGAGCGCCAAAACCCCATTGTCGCCTTTGACTAGACTTGACTAGACCATCTAGGGGTCCTTTACCTTACCTTTACCTTTTTACCTTTTATCCATCTCCTGCAATTTCTTCTCCTGTTTTCCTGCCTTATCTCCTGCCTTTCCCCCACCTCCTCAGACATCCTTCCTCCCTGGTCTTTGTACACCCACTTCTTCTCATGACAGCTTTCCTCTCTGACTCTCTCCATTTCTATACCCACTTTGCTCATTTCCTTCAACTCCTCCTATAGCCCTTTCCTTTCACAAGAGGGATACCTTCATTTCTTCCTCTTCTTCCAAAGTTCTCTGTCTTCTGACTACTTTTAAAAAAAATCTGTAGAATGCTAAGCAAACAAACACACCACTGTAATAAATGTGTGTGTTGTGTGTGTGTGTGTGTGTGCGCGCACAGACACTGTGATGTAGGTAGCAACACTACCATACTGCTAGGTCTACTCTTGCTCTCAGCGCTCCCCCTTCTGCTTTCCCCTGAATGAATCCTGAGTAAATAATATCTGAATTCACTGGTGTGTAACGGCTTTATTTTATAACGGGGCCATAAAGGGCGGGCTGCATTCCTCTCTTCAGGCAGACACTAAAATAATATAAAGCAGAGGCAGAATGAAGCATTCCTCTAGTCCCCACGCAGTGCTCTGTTGCAGCTGGATGCTACAACCTGAAAGACCAAGAGGGTATCAACCACCACTACATGTTTGTCTCTCGCTCCCTGTCTTTAGAAACTAACTAGGTGTGCTTGAGAGTTTGGATGGATACTTTAGTGTAATTTTATATAATTTCATGTTGCCATGTAAATCTCTTTTATAGGTCTCTTTAGATGGAATTTAATGCGGCGGAAACCTTGTCACCAGAAGGATTAATGTCTGCATTAGCATTTCGGCAATAAAAAAAAACTCCGAAGCCAAGTGGTGGAGGCCCACGGACAGCCTTAAACCTGGATTCTTCAGCTCGACATTCACCGTTGGAGTTTTTAATTGCTTGCTGTAGGGAAACCATCGCCAATGCTTACAAGGAACTGCTTATCCCTGGTTCTCTGGGTCCTATTCGATGGAGGTCTCTTAAAGCCACTTCATCCACAACCACAACAGACTTTAGAAGGTGAGCTGAGGGGAAATGTTGTCACAGCACCAGAGAGGAGGACACCCGCCGTGCGGGTCAAGCGAGGCTGGGTGTGGAATCAGTTCTTTGTGTTGGAAGAATACATGGGCTCCGAACCCCAGTACGTGGGAAAGGTAAATGTTTGGTCTTCTAAAAAGCTCAGTGGACTAAATGAATTATGTTGTATGGAAGAAGTACATGTGTTTTAACAGTACAATCCTATACTCAGAAGTGAGCCCCAGTGAGTTCAGTGGGACCTGCTCCCAGGTAACTATAGGATTGCAGCTTAAATCTTCCAAATTCTACAAAAGTCGAACGTCCAACATGGCTTCTGTGGCTTCCGATTGAGTGCAGGAAGCTCCTGCAGCCAATCAGAAGCCGTGCCTTGGTTTTCGAATGGTTTAAGGAGTCGAACGGACTCCTCAAACAGATTAAGTTTGAGAACCAAGGTACCACTGTATATTGTAGTCTGACTTTTATGAAATCGTGTTTTTGGATGTCGTGTTTTTTTATACAGAATTGTTGACGTTGGTTTTCTGTGGCTTAAAAGGGAAGCTATCAACAGTCACAGAGGTTATAGTAAGCAATCTTTGAAGGATAGGTCGCCAGAATGAGGTGTTTTTATTTTTGTTTTAGACTAAGTAAAAACTAGTCCAAAATAGCAGGGCCACTGCACACCCACATGGGGCAGGCAAATCATTTTGCTGATGCAGATATCATCTCTGGATTGTGTCTGAAACCACCATGTGATGACAGTGGGCCTGGCACAGGGTCTATTGAATTCCTGGCCAGCTCTGTCCCTCCATCCCTCAAGAATTCCCCATTTCAAGGTTTTCTGCAGGCTGCCACCCATGAGTGACCACAGCACTTCCATCCAGGCAGAATTGGGTGTTCCACACTGGTGGAGGCAGGCAGGACTGAGCAGAGGACATCCTCTGCCCAATCTACCACCGCCTCAGCAAAAGCGATTTGGATTTCAGCTTTAACATGTTTAGATAAGCTTCAGAATTTGCTTTGCCAATTCATACAACAAAGCCTCTGAGTGAATGTTTAATTTTCAGAAATGTCTTGGAACGTGCTTGTGTGGCAAATTCATGTTTGTATTTATTCTTCTATATGCTGAGTTTAAATTGCTGTGGTTCCCACCCCCACCCCCAATGACTCCTGTTTGCACAAATAGCAAGTCTATTACACTGGCTTGTCAAGAGTACTTTTCACATGCCCAATTTAAAGACACGGGATGCCTCCCTAAATGCACTGATACTTCAGGCCAAGGGAGCCGGCATTTGTCCACAGACATGTGGGACATGTGGCCAGCATGACTGAACTGCTTCTGGCGCAACGGGACACTGTGACGAAAACCAGAATGCACGGAAATGCCGATTATGTTCCCACCACCTATTTATCTACTTACACGGGCATGCTTTCGAACTGCTAGGTTGGCAGAAGCTGGGACAGAGCAACAGGAGCTCACCCTGTCGTGGGGATTTGAACTGCCAACCTTCCGATCGGCCACCCCAAGAGGCTCAGTGGTTTAGACCCCAGAAAGCAGTAATACATTGACATTGGTCTACATCCATATTGAGCTGCTTCAATCTCAATTTAAGGGTCTCATAATGATCTACATGATAGGGCGGTTGTTGAAAGGAAAGGGTGCCTTCATTTTGCCAATTTCAGCTATCTTTTAAAGTATTGTGATGTATTTCCCCCTTAAACTTACATGCCATCTTTCTTCCGGCATAGAACCCAAGGCATGGTTCCTAGGCTCTCCCATTCAGACACTGACCCAATCCAGACCTGCTTTGCTTCAGCCTCAAAAATGTATTCAAACTATAATTTGTCTTCAGTCTAGTTTCTATAGTTTTGTAAAGCAATTCAAAATTATTTACTAGAAGAAGAAGAAAGGCTCTGTTTCTATAACTCTAAAGGATTTGTTATAGAAGATAATATTACATTCACTGTGCCTTCTGACCCCTTACCTTCCTTGCAACGTTTCTGTTGTGCTAAGTGACCTTGAAAGGTTAATCTGACATGGTGGATGCTTTTGTATGGTTTCTATTTATTTAAGTAGCATGTGTGAATGAGGAAGGAGAGCTAGCTGTGATTCCATTCCTGTTTTGCAAATAATTCCCTATACATATTTGTGAGAGCTATTGTGCATGTCTGTGTGAATCTTAGGAAGCAAAATGGTAGTTTCATATGAGCAGAATAAGCTTTACTTTAACTACCATTTTGTATATTTCATCAAAAGTATCAGTGTAACTGAATGGTATGCTAGAATTCAGAGACAGTTTCCAGTGTCATATTCCCTGCCTGTCATTCTTATTCATTTGCATGCACACTCACACGGAGAGAACTGACTTGGCTTTCGGTGAGGGAGAAAGAAAGTAATACGTCAGAGATGCAAAGATCCCCACAACTAGATCTTGAGAGGGACATTTCATCCCTCACAATTCAAGAATTGACATGAGTCTGAGCAGGTAGTGGTGGAGGAGGCAATGTGTTTCTATTCTATCCTTTGATCACCCTACAGCAGATTGTGTCATAGGCATATTTTTTGTATACTTCATCATATGACTATAGATTCTTTCTTCCTCAGTTAGGTAAATCGGGTCCTCCCTTAAGGAGGGCATGTATTGCAGTGAGACCTGGTAACCAAATCCCCGTGTTGTGGGTGGGTTGATTGACAGCCACAACACCCAATCAGGAGGTCCCTTGATGCTGGGTTCAATCTGGCAAATGGGAAGCAAACTAAACAGTTCAAGGGACCTATAAATACCCATGCACATGACCCTGAGCTTCCTCTTTTCATGCGTGCATCGGAACCCCTGCCCACCTCTCCCTACTTTTAGGGCTTGTGCACTTGACCTTGCTGTGCCGTCGTGTGTCATCTGTCGTTGGGGCAGGGGCACGGCAGGAATTTTTCCCACTTGGCAGATTGGCTGGTGCCATTTGGGTTTCACAACTTGTAAGATTGCAGATAGGCTCTGGTTCTGGTGATAGGGATGGCAGAATGCTCTCGCCATCCCTATGTGAAGGGATGAATCCAGGGACTTGATGGTTTGGCAACCCCTGAGAGGGCGTTGTGTCCGTGCCTGAGTCCGGGGGGAAATTTGGGTGGCGGAGAGAGCTTGTCCCCGGCTTTCCGCTTATCCAGGTGTTTACCCTTGGCTGACCTATGCTGGAACCCTGGGTCAGTGCCACCTGCATGGCAGGGAGCTAGTCGAACCAGAGCCTATGCAACCAATCACGTGCTGTAATCAATAAAGTTGTCGCCTAAATTCTGCCAAAAATCAAACCAAAATTTTAGTCCTGTCTGAATTTATTTTGGGTGAGGTTAAAAGGTCTGAACACGCAAACTGCACATTTTAGTGTGACTTTCACTAATTATAGTAAGACCTAATTCATTCAGTTTGCATTTTAGTTCAAAACTACCAAATCTGCATTTCACAGAGCAATACTGGAACCAAACCAATACGCAAACCCTTCCACATTCACACTTCTCTAAAATTTGTGATGCAGTTCCCCAACAAAAGAATGCATACAAAAATGTTTATATCAGAGAAAAGTGCATGCAAATGTGTGTACAGCACAATTTTTTTTCTTATCTCTACAAAATGCATTCTGTTAATGTAAAATTACTTGCATAAATGTGTTTTCTTGGCAAAAGTTTGCATATTAGGAGACATGTGCATAAAAAAATCAAATCAATCTTCATACAGCCTTTTAAAAAAATCCAAACATATGCAGAAATGGGGCAAACCAATGTTAAGACTAGAAAACAGAAACAGAAGGAAACAGAAATTGACAGAACTTTCTATCCCTAATTATACCCCTTAAATCTGCATTAGTGGGTATCCTGCAGATGCGCATACAGCACAACGCCATGTTGTTGTTGTTGTTGTTTAGTCGTTGAGTCGTGTCCGACTCTTCATGACCCCATGGACCAGAGCACGCCAGGCACTCCTGTCTTCCACTGTCTCCCGCAGTTTGGTCAGACTCATGTTGGTAGCTTCGAGAACACTGTCCAACCATCTCGTCCTCTGTCGTCTCCTTCTCCTTGTGCCCTCCATCTTTCCCAACATCAGGGTCTTTTCCAGGGAGTCTTCTCTTCTCATGAGGTGGCCAAAGTACTGGAGCCTCAGCTTCAGGATCTGTCCTTCCAGTGAGCACTCAGGGCTGATTTCCTTAAGAATGGATAGGTTTGATCTTCTTGCAGTCCATGGGACTCTCAAGAGTCTCCTCCAGCACCATAATTCAAAAGCATCAATTCTTCGGCGATTAGCCTTCGTTATGGTCCAGCTCTCACTTCCATACATCACTACTGGGAAAACCATAGCTTTAACTATATCAACAACCAAATATCAACAACGCCATGTACAATGTGTAAGAACTCTAAGAAATATAATAATATACTCCTTGAGGAAATTTGCCCTTGCCCCACATGGCTGACAGTTATTGCTCGAGACAACCAAGGAAAGAGAATAAAGGCCAAACCATACATTGTAGTCAACGTGAGGCTGCCATCCAAACTGACAGACCCAAGTCACATTCTCCCCTCACTTTTTGTTACATGTAGCTTCATTTATCTCATGACAAGTCATTGTCACGCCATACATTCCATGGCCCTGCTCCATGCCATTGGCCCCTGCCTTACCGTATTGGTTGCCGCGGTGTGACATGGCAATTGAAGCATACAATTTAAGGATGCTGCATCGCAGGGAAAGTGAAAATACATTATGCAAGGACAAAGGAGAGAACATGACCTGGGGTGTTGTTTACAGCAGTACCCAGGCCTGTGCAGCGGGTCAGTGGGGTCAGAAAAGTACATTTACCCTGGCCCTCAAAGGGCTAAGCTGGTTGGTGCTCCCCACCAGGGGCCTGCCAAGAAGTCCCTGTGCCTCCCTGTCAACCGGGGACTCCCACCCTGGGCCTCAGAGAAGTTCTGCATGGCTGTGGCAGTAAAGTCGTACCTCTGTTCTCGAACGCCTTGGTACTCGTACGTTTTGGATCCCGAACGCTGAAAACCCATAAGTTAGTGTTCCAGTTTTTGAACATTTTTTGGAAGCCGAACATCCAATGCGGCTTCCGCTTGAGTGCAGGAAGCTCCTGCAGCCAATCGGAAGCCATGCCTTGGTTTTCAAATGTTTCAGAAGTCGAACGGACTTCCGGAATGGATTACGTTCGAGAACCAAGGTACGAATGTAGTCCTATGCCCGCCATAATGTCTAGTTTGGTGCTAAGGAATCTTCTAACCTGGAATTATTTATAGTAGTGTGAGCTCATGGGCTCCTTGTGTGTGTAAGCATTTTAATGTGATATGGGGAGAGGTAAGTCCCGGCTAAAGCTGTACATTTATTATAATAGAGCATTGTTCTTAGCTGAAGTCCCAGCATGCTGTAGATATTACATGAATCTTTAGTTTGGTCCATGAGGTGGATTCCTAAATTCTTATTCCTCTACTTCAAATGTGATATGATCACATTTAAATGTGTTTTTTTGTGCCAGTTTCCAGACTCCAGCAAAGATGGCTGGCTCACGTAAGAGTTGTACCAACTAATGTTCTGTGTGCCTCCAAACAATTAAGACAGACATGAGGACCAGCTATATTAGGCTATATATCAGATTAACATGGCTCAATTGTTACTTAGATATTTTTTAATGGGCGGGGGAAGTCGTAATGATGAAAAGAATCTTCTGCCGCACAGGCTGCATGGGTGTAATTTCACTTTAAGATAAGTGATATTGTTGCATCCTTGAGTACTAAGCGCACACTTTTAAGCAAATGTGTCCCTAGTGTGCCGCTTCTATCCAGACGATAAAAATAAAATATGGAAGGAGCTGGATGATAGAATGCCGAATAACGAATGCATAACGGATACTTCATTAACAAGGAGGCAGGAAGCACGGGCTGTGAGCATGAAAACTGTGCCTGTTGAACAGCTACTGGACTGACATTTATAGCTGACTTCATCAAAGCAAGATTTATACCAACAGAAGTTTGCTGCCGCATCCAACTCCTAAGGTCAAAGGAATGATTTCCTCCCCTCCCCACACACACCTCTTTTGGTAATTATTTATCTGCATGATTTCCTTAAATAAGTAACAGGTTGTTGTTCCCAACTACAGCAATATATATGCAAATGACTGGTCCAATCATATAGAGTGCATTTGTTGTTAAATTCACACTATGGCTGTTGTTAAACATCAGCAAATAGTGCACACCACAATGAACTTCTACCACTTCTTCCTGCATGGCATGTCACAAGTGATATTTTCTGACACGAGAGAGAGGGTCAGCGATAGATTTAAAGGGTTTTCTAAGGATTTGTTGATGAATAAGGATGAACTGCATGAATGGGGGAAGACACTGGACTGATGGAGATGGGGGATAAATTTGATTCGGTTCACATTCAAAGGTGAACCTGCTTAATTTGTACTTTCCAAAACAATATTGACCTGAAACACAGCCATCCTACAAAAGCGACACTTGCGATACAATTATCCAGCCAAGTAATGTATACAAAGATGCATTTTGCCACGATAAAGTTTGCACATATAAACATGCGTATATTGGGACCCAGGTGGCGCTGTGGGTTAAACCACAGAACCTAGGGCTTGCTGATCAGAAGGTCGGCGGTTCGAATCCCTGCGATGGGGTGAGCTCCCGTTGCTCGGTCCCAGCTCCTGCCCACCTAGCAGTTCGAAAGCACGTCAAAGTGCAAGTAGATAAATAGGAACCGCTCTGGCAGGAAGGTAAACGGTGTTTCCGTGGGCTGCTCTGGTTCGCCAGAAGTGGCTTTGCCATGCTGGCCACATGACCCGGAATCTGTACGCCAGCTCTCGGCCAATAAAGCGAGATGAGTGCCGCAACCCCAGAGTCGGACACGACTGGACCTAATGGTCAGGGGTCCCTTTTGTTGTTGTTGTTCAGTCGTTCAGTCGTGTCCGACTCTTCGTGACCCCATGGACCAGAGCACGCCAGGCACGCCTATCCTTCACTGCCTCTCGCAGTTTGGCCAAACTCATGTTAGTAGCTTCGAGAACACTGTCCAACCATCTCATCTTCTGTCGTCCCCTTCTCCTTGTGCCCTCAATCTTTCCCAGCATCAGGGTCTTTTCTAGGGAGTCTTCTCTTCTCATGAGGTGGCCAAAGTACTGGAGCCTCAACTTCAGGATCTGTCCTTCTAGTGAGCACTCAGGGCTGATTTCTTTAAGAATGGATAGGTTTGATCTTCTTGCAGTCCATGGGACTCTCAAGAGTCTCCTCCAGCACCATAATTCAAAAGCATCAATTCTTCGGCGATCAGCCTTCTTTATGGTCCAGCTCTCACTTCCGTACATTACTACTGGGAAAACCATAGCTTTAACTATACATCCTTTGTTGGCAAGGTGATGTCTTTGCTTTTTAAGATGCTGTCTAGGTTTGTCATTGCTTTTCCCTTTACCTTTACCTATATTGGGATAACTTTGCTTTAAAATCCTGATGAATTTTTTCATGAGGACTTTTTGCAAATTGATGGGGAAATTTGGAGATCTGAACTTGGAAAACGAGATACTGAGAGAAACCAAAATCGACAGATTCACGGGAAACCCATGTCTTTCCTCCCTGAATGAGAGTAGGGGACAATGGAGTATTGGATGGAGGGTGCTTAAACCTTCCCCAACCAGTTGCTTCCCACACCTAAGATGCAAAATTTTGAAGTGCAGGCATTTACTATGATGAGTGTAATTCTGACCTAAGACATAAACTGAGGTGTGTTTACTGTTGCAGCCAGCAAAGGGGCCCCTACATACTTCTTTGTCAGACAATGTCACATTTTACTCATTGGTGCATACTTGCCAACTGATAAAATTAGAATTAAACAACTTATATGTGTATTTATCCATCCCATATTAAATTCCCCAAATGTCCATTTGGAAATTCCATCCAATGCAGCTCTTGCAAAGAGTTATTATTATTATTTATTATTATCATCATTATTGGTAAAAGTTCTTCCGAATGAAAAGCTATGAATTTTTATTTTTACAAATGAACCACTGCTTTTCTGCAGAGGCCTAAAGATACTATATGTGCATAAGGTTCTTTAAGACAAACAAAAATGTATGCAGCTGAGAATTTTGGGTGCAAGCAAACTCCAGTAAAAGCCATGAAAGCTTGGCCACTGATTGCTATGAAAGTTAGATTCCACCCTTACTTGTATTGCCATTATATTTCATATGTGTTGTCTTGTCAAAAATGTACACTTTTCAATGTTGCATTTGTTTGTTTATTTTAAAAATAGCAATTCCTTATCCCATACTCTGATCAGGCTATCGTGGCATGCTATTCTGACAGGTGCAGTGATCGTTCCATGACTTATTATAGAACTGCAGCACTAACAATATCAGTGTAATTTATAAATAGGGCTTTAATGGGACCTATTAAATCAGCCGCCAATTTCACTAAACATTTTGGGATGACTAGTTAATTTTGGAAGCCACCTGGAAGAGCACTGGAGAGTTTTACAGCAGACATGTCAGATGCTATCAGCCCAAACTCTCAATCCATTTTATGCTGGCTTCCCCCCCCCCCGCCTCGCCCCCGGGAGAGTATCTTAAAAAGTGTCAGGTTGCAGAAACTGATGGGGATTAGGCAAGTTCATGGTGAGAGAGTCTGAAATAGTGCTTGAGGTTGACACTTTCAAACCCATCACTAAAAAATCCTTATGACAGTCCGCTTGGGCCATTGTAACCCAAGCTGTAAATCATAGTGCCTTATGCCTTCATATTATATCAGAATATGGGATTGTGAAGGAAATATTTCAGCTTTACAAGCGAGAGTCAGACACCCTTTAAACCCACTTGGGCAAGAGGAGATCTAAACTGTTTCTCTCCCCCCTCAATTGGGCTTAATTCTGTCAGAATTATTACTTTTTGTGCTGGTTAGAGGAGTGTAGAACTAGTAGTCACATTTGCACAAACAAATCTCAGTTTAATGAATGTGATATAAGCTGCCCTTTGGCTCCCCATTTCACTTCTCCATGCATACAAGTTTGTGAGCAAGGCAGGAAGAAGTAGCAGTAACACATAGCTTCCCATTACATCTGAACTAATGGCTCCAAAGTAACTGGGATCTGGAAGCCAGTTTCCATGGCTTCATATTCTGGCTTGCTTAGATGCTGTTAACCATAGTTTCCTGGTTCTAATGTAACAGGAAGCCATGGTTAACTGTTGATCCCTTGCTTGTTTCACCTCCATCGGGGTGGAAGAAAGTGGCTGTGCATCATGAATATCTCTGCTTATTAAGCCAGGATTTAACTGTGCAAATGTGGCTGCTGTAACGGATATCAGTAACCCATACTTCTTGAATTGATAGGAGTCAATAAACACACGCCTCTCTCAGCATTGTGGAAAGCTACGACAGGCCAGAGTGGGTCAACCATAGGGTTGCCATGCGTCCGGAATTTCCCAGACATAGCTGGTAGTTGGCCATTGGAAGCGGTGTCCGTGTGGAAATCGCTGAAACTTCTGGAGAAATCCGGACGTATGGCAACCCATGTTGGCAATGTTGTTATTGGCGATTTCCCTTAAAAATAGCTCATAAACTTTATTTCCCCCTGAGATTTTGCAAAAAAGCTTTCCCCCCACTTTTTGAAATATGGCAACCCTAGACAACAGATAGGGTTGTGATCAAAATGTCAGTGAAACCAAACCTTTGTAGTGAATTTTCACCATAGGTAAAACAAGTTGAGCTTGATGAGGCTGTTAAAATTCCTTCAGGCATGTCGTTTTGTACATTTCAGAGTTAAGGACTGGGTTCATGCCAGAAGAGATGTTCAAACAAAGGAGCATGGGGCATATGAAGTCCTAGTGAAAACTGGACTCAAGAGTCTTGTGACTGAAAGCGAAGCTCAGTGCCCCCTCCATTTCCATGAATAGGACAGAGTATACTGTCCTTTCCCTTCCTGCCTTTTAACCTGTCACATGTGCTGCTGCTGCTGCTTTTAGCCTGGTGCTTTATTTTGCTCATGCTGAGGGAATGTTTTGCAAAGTAGGTTTCATGTAGGTTTGGAGATATGTTGTATCTGCTGTTGGTAAGGCTTCAGCAGAATTGGGAGGGAAGCATAGTGTGTGTTTGTTTGTGTGTTTGTGTTGATTATCCATCCATTCTCAAGATTTCACATGTCTGAATCTACCTGTACTCTGGCATGTTGGGAGACACCTCACCCCAAGCAGATTTCATGGGGCTGCAGGGGGAAGAGAGAATAGCAGGAATTTGGTCCATAGCCCACCCCCCAATCTGCTGACCATAAATTCAGTGGGTGCAATTTCCCCATGCCTGTATCACCTTACTGGGGGAAACTGTGTGTCAATACTATTTTGGGAATGGACTCAGATTCTGACATTTATTCTGATTGCAGCCTATGTGCTATTGGCACATAGCACAGAGCTCTGCTAATTTTCTCCACTGTTAATGTTCTTATAAGGGGTTTATCCCACTCGACTCTAGATGCAACTTGAAAACAGCTGCTTCCAAAAGAAACAGAAAATAGCAGTCTGGTGTTCGTACTATTCATATGCATGATGTCAAGTTTCAAAGATAGATAACAGATGATGCTGCATGGGCTATTGCTTTAAACATATGTTCAATCAGTCCTTTGAGAAGGACATTACAGTTGTTCAGTTGTTGGCTCTGGAGTGAACACTGCAAATTAGATCTAATGAGCAGTTGTTTTAATACTTAGTTAGAGATGGGCAAAATCAGTCATCCTCTCTGGAAAGGTTTCCATGTACCCAGAACTCTGCATCAGGAGATGGCTGAAGTGCCTGGACCCAAGCTGGAGTCAAGAGAATCCCTAGAATGGCCATTATGGAATCACCGACGCATAAAACAGCACATCAAACTTCTGACGTATCAAATGACAATGCAGGTGAACAGCATTAGAAATACACAAAACACCCCACCTTTAAAGCCTTAAACAGCTCATGTCCAGAATACTTAAAATACTGTCTCTACCCTTATGAGACTTCCCAGTGCCCAATCTCTGATAACATCTAGTGAGCATCTCTCTTTGATGTATTTCTGGTGGGAACACAAGAGGGGGTCTTCTCCCTAGTGGTGGAAGTCCCTACCCAATAATATGTGTCTGTTCTACACTGTGTGATGATTTTATGGCCTTAATGAATAACTTTTTGTTTAGGAATAATGAATAACTTTTTGTTTAGTATTTGTTTACCACCTGGTTAGTTAATTAATTTCTGTTATTCTTGAATTGCTCTCCTTCCCCGCTGCCTCTATCTCCTTTTAATTTTAATTTGCATCTGTCTTGCATTGTGAGTTGCTCTGAGTGAAGTACAGCAGAAAGAAGAGATACAGGTTCAAGCCCCATGTTGGGTGAAAGATTGCAGGGTGTTGGACTAGATGACCATCATGTTCCCTTCCAACTCTATGAAATCTATGAAAGGAATAAACAAATAACCAACACATACAAGAGGCAAGGCTCAGGGCAGTCCCAACATGTTTTGCAATACATTAGTCCTGCCGACTGAATTTGTGAAGTCCCACTGCATGGGCAGAAACACAAATTTGTCACTGTCATTTGGATTGACCCAAATTTGGATTGTGTGTGTGGTATTATTAATTATTATATATTTGGAGACAAAGGAAATTTCAGCCAATGCTCCTTTATATCTATTGGGGATGGTTAACTGTCTAGTGTAGCCATTCCAGCAATGTAATGATCACATAACATTGCTCAGATAAGAATGTAACCAGCAGTGCTTGGATAGTGGAGCAGATCCCACCTGCTAGAGCTAGATCCACCATCAGCCTGCCTCCACATTTTCACTGGGTCTCCTGCTGTGCAGTTATATCTAGGGATGACATGTCTATGAATGGGGAACCTGTCAAAATTTGTACTTTGATTAATTTTTCACTAAAGTTCTCCAGCCATTTTGTGTAGATGGGGAAAGTGTGTATAAAATTATTAGTGAAAATAACATAGAAAAACACAACATATTGTGTTGTGGAAACACAAGGGGGGTTGTTTTTTGTTTTGTTTTTTTAATGTATACAGTGTACCCCTGGTTACGAACTTAATTCGTTCTGGAGGTCCGTTCTTAACCTGAAACTGTTCTTAACCTGAGGTACCACTTTAGCTAATGGGGCCTCCTGCTGCCAGCACATGATTTCTGTTCTCATCCTGAGGTAAAGTTCTTAACCCGAGGTACTACTTCCGGGTTAGCGGAGTCTGTAACCCGAAGTGTTTGTAACCCGAGGTGTTTGTAACCTGAGGTACCACTGTATTAGGTAAAGTTGACATTAAAATGCTGGTGAATTTCCATGATGACTACAGTATCTTAATGTAAACTGACAGAAATATGGAGAACTGAACACTGAGACTGTAAAAATGAGAAACGGACAGAAAATCAAAATCAACAGATTCACCCAGCCCTAACTATGTCATCAATGTCAACTTTTGACTTTTTGAAATGGCCTGAACAAGCAAGTTTGAGGAATTTGTTCATCTCTGGAGTCCTGCTTCGTAAATTACATCTAAGCCAGTCAGTGAAGAAAATCATAGCATAGGCAATCCTTGTGCTTCAGGAACTGAAAGCATGTTCAGCCTAGTATTACTCAACGTTAGTTAAGCGCATGATGTTGGAACCAGTTGGCTTCACACATCTCTGTTAGTGGAAAAGTGAGGATTATGAAAGCTTGGTGCTCAGTGACTTGCATAGTTCATAAGAGGTAGAATAGGACTGACATGCACACACAATGTTGTGTAAATGAGATTATAATGGATCAGAACCATAAATATAGTAGGTATAAACCACAGGTTACACACACAAGGTTGTCATTCATTTAAGTTGTTTTAAGCTGGTTTGGTTATATTGGATTTCACAAAATTCCAGTTAATTATGCTTACCTAACAGGTTTGTGGGCCTGGTTGTATACCTCCCAGCACTGCACTTTTGAATTTCCTCTCCTGCGTTGTTCAGTTATAATGAAACTGTTGACCTCAAAGGTCAACTTTCGAGAATGGGTTTTCTCAGAATGAGGTTGTAAACTTTTAGGGCTCTAAACCTCAGACAGAATAAAGGACCCACAAAGCTTAATGTTTTTGAGAGCCTGTTGTGTGCTACCATGGTACCTTTTTCAATTGCAAAATAAAATCAGTAATATATGAGAGGTGAGGAAGTAGAGAAAAATACAGACACAAAATTGCCCTGAGCAGGTTCACCACTTTCTTATTATTGTTACATCACATGTAGTGCTTGTCCAGATCCCTGCTTGTCCCGTGCCCAGAAAGGATGGACCAGAGCAGTTTTCTGCTTGACATGTGCTTTCTAGGCATGGCTCAGAGTGTTTTCAATCTTCCCTCATACCTTTTCCAGGGAAAGATCCACTCTTTAGCTTTAAATAGGAGGAAATGGCAATCCAGCTATAACACAAATTGCTGTTTGCTCCTATTTAAAGCTAAAGAGTGGTTTTCCTAAGTGTCAAGGGGTGGGCGTTGAGCAGCAGAATAAGTGAATGAGCCCTTGGAGAGTACCCTGAGATGCTGATCAAAGGAATGGTAGATGATTAGGAAGGAAGGAAGGGAATTATGAGAAACTGGAGTCTGGCCTGCTATCCTGATGTGCAAAATGAAGCGACAATTTATCTAGGCTAGCTCAGTAGCTTACTTGATGGTTGATATTCTTAGAAACTAGAGTGGCAGTCATATCCACCAGCCATTGGCTAAGACCAGTATGAAAAGGAGGGCTGAAAAAAGCAGTTTTGAGAGTGGGGATGGGGAGAGGAGCAATCTTTAGTTTTCAAGCTGGCTGGGAAGAAGCTGCTTAGGGGAACTGCAGCAACTCATGTTACACTTGGGAGACTGATGTTGGTTGTTTTTTTTTTAAAAAAAAAAAAAAAAGAAGAAGTGCACTGAATGTCTATCAACTTCCCTGCTTCAAAGAATTCAACTCCTTACTTGTGCATGCAAGCAAGAGAGTGTAAGAAGAGCCCTGTTGAATTGCACCAAAGGCCCACCTAGTTGAGGACACCTCATGCTAGTGTCCTCCAGGTCTTGATGGACACCTGCTTCCACCAGCCCCAGTCAACAAAGTCAATGATTGGGGAAGGTGTGAGCTGCAATTCAGCTGCTACTGGAGGAAACCAGATCAGAGAAGCTTATGAAAATCTGCAAAAAGGGTTTTTCTCATGTGACCCAAAGCTTCTGACATAAAATGTCCTGCACCAGCTCCTGCCAGCTCCTGTAGAAAGGGACTTTAAGACTAGTTAGGTCTTGAGTAATCCCTCTTCTATCGCCCTACAGAAAGGGAGCAGTTGGATTCTACCTTAAACAAGGGTTATTTTGGGCTCAAAAGCTCTTAAAATAGGATTTCTTCAAAATGGATTAGAATCAGGTATATCAAGTAGCATGTTTTGTGCTGATTGCTGCAACAATTCAGAAGGTGGGGGAGTTCATTCAGAAGCGCATGATTTGCTACAAGGGAGATGGCCTATTTTGAGGTTTAAAAAGCATTTGGATTCTTGCCGTGTATCCTGTTTTAATCTTGTGTGTTTAATTATGCTAATGACTTATTTATGGTTCCTCTCTATTCTATGAAAACTTCTATTAACTTGGGTCTGTGATTAATATTCTCGCTCTGCTTTTGTATTCTATTGTTCTGGCATATTGGCCAGAACAATAAATGTGAAAACCGTCAGGTTCCTTCTACATTGTTTATAGTGCAATCTATTGATACCAAGTATAGAGGGAACAGGGGAGGGAACAAAGCTCAGTGAAAAAGCACATGCATTGCATGCAGAAGTTCCCATTTCAATTCGTAGAAGCTGTGGCAAATCTGTCTAAATTTCTAGGCTGGAAAAGGCTTTTGAACCTGGATCAATAGATGCTCTGTATAAGGAAGGCAGCATCATTAGCTGTCCTCATATTTTTATTGCTTCTTTCTCCCAGAGTCAACATCTATGGGAGGTTAAGAGGTCCATTGAAAAGATAGAGCCTGATTGAAACATCTTGGAATGTTTGGGATAATGTAACAGATGCATTAAGTTCTGTTGAGCAAGGGCATTCTTTATTTGGGGGCATTTTTCGGTTTCTGCAAAATCACAGTGTGTCACTGTTTCATCCTATTGTCGCCATTTATGGGTGCTTGGTTAACATTTTGTTAGCATGAGTTGATGGACTCATCGTTATTCAAGTTCCAGCTCCTTCCCCAAGGTCTCTAGAAGTTAAATCTCTGAGTGGCAGGAGGGTGGGTTTGTTGTCTCTAGTGCCTATACATCTAAATGTGTGTAGATGGACACTGATACCATGTAGTAGTGCATACTATGTCATTTCATTTGGTGCAGCTGCTGGGTATGTTTTGAATGGTTGATTACCTATTGTAGGGCAATTGTGTTCTCCTGGTCCAGGCATCCCCAAACTCAGCCCTCCAGCTGTTTTGGGACTACCACTGTTGCTGTTAGCTAGGGATGCTGGGAGTTGTAGTCCCCAAACAGCTGGAGGGCCGAGTTTGGGGATGCCTGCCCTAGTCTATCAGTACTGAAAGCACAAATGCTGTATTGGTTTTTAAATCAGTTGATGGAAGGCTGTTGTGGGGAAAAATTAATATAGGAGATGGCAGAGAGGGTCCCATCATCAAGCATGTGAAGGGGAAGGGAGCTGAAGAGTGGCGTGACCCTGTTTTCATTTGTGAGATGTTGTCATATTTGTTGGGCATAGTCAGAGAATCCTGCAGAAGAGAAGGCTAATGGAAGACATGCTAGCTGTCTTCAAATATCTGAAAAGCTGCCATGCAGAAAAGGGAGCAGACTTGGTCTCTTTTGATGCAGATGGACCTAAAGCCATTGGGTGGAAACTGCAATGCATCACGTTTTAGCTAAACGCTAGGAAAAACTTCATAGTGGCAAGAGCACTTTTACAGTAGCCTTCTGAGGAAGGTGGTTGTGAGCTCTTCATCACTGTATGTTTTTTCAGCAGATGGCCATCTATGAGGGATTCAGTGTCTGTATCATGCATTTCAGGTTCCCCCAACTGAGTTAGAAAGCTGGACGAGATGCTTCTGCAGCCCATTTCATATATTATAGAATAGTACTCTATGAAGCACATTCTTTTTAAGAGCATGGGCACCTGTTGGTCAAAAGATATTTGCTGAGAACCCATAGATGTGTTAAATGAAGAGATGATGTGTAATAGAACAACATCATTATGGGTGTGGAGAGGTTTGGGAGCATGAACACTGCCATCCTCGGGCTGCAACGTTTTGCTCAGAAGGCCTAATCTTATTATGCTAGCTCATGCAAATTATATGTGGTTTATACCAACAAATGTCTTTCGACCAATATGTGCCCAGGCTCCTAAATACAAGTTGCTTCATTTTCCATCCCCAAATATCTAATATCAATGGAAATTCTGCAGGCATAAACTGCAGCTGTAGATTAGTGTCAGATTAGAATTCATATCCAGTTATGGATGCTGTTCTTAGATTTCAGTTGGATGAATTCCATTCTTGGCCAGGTTATGCAAGAGTTTGTGCCTTCAGGTGCTGACAATTCCCTCCCCTGGATGGAAAATAAAGACAGAAATTGGCTTGGGTTTAATTGTACCACCAGTAGAAATTAAAATACCCGCTGCCTTTCAGATTACTGTGAGCAGCCCTAAACAAATAAACAAACAACCTAAAATCTTGGGGAAAGTAGAAGCTTTATTTTACTTTATTTCAGCTTTAAGCTCATAAGAACAACAGAACTAGAACAAATACACAGTACAATTTGATTTAAAAAATTAGAACCAGTAAAACTTAAAAGAGTACAAATTAGAAATAGATACTATAAGGAATTTGAGCAGGAAAGATGTGTAACCTGACCTTATGAATCTTCCCCACCAAGACTTCTGCCCTTTTAATTAACAAAGTGTACTATTCACTGTTTCTTCAGTTGAAATATACTCGGAGTCGAGTGTGGATTTCATGCTCTTTATTCAGCTCATAGTAGCAAGGAAAATGAGAGTTCCCCCAGAATGTCTGCTTTATATACATTATTTACACAATGGCCCCCACGTGATTGGCTAATTCCAGGATACTCCTGTAGGCCAATCAGGTTGCGGATTCACTTCCACCTGGAGCTGGATTGGGTGGCTCCTGCGGACCAATCAGACTGCTGCATTCTGGATCCTATTGTTCTAGGACCAATCAGACTGCGGCATTCTGAATCCTATTGTTCTAGGACCAATCAGACTGCTGCATTTTGGATCCTATTCAACTCAGTACATAACATCAGTTTAGTAAAACCATTGCTCACTTCCCTGAGGAGAAATCCTGAGGAGGGATTTCTGTTAAAGAAAGGGGATTCACACAATTGCCATTCTGAACATTCCAAGAATCTTCACCTGCCAGAAAAGGAACTTTAGATTTTTTTCCCCTTCATGAACTTTTGAAGCCACTCTTAATGCCCTTGAACTCTATATAGGGAAAGAAACTTTAATAGTTTGAGTGCTCTCTTCCTCTTTCTTTCTCTTTCTCGTTCTCTCTCTCTCTCTCTCTCTCTCTCACTCACTCACACACCACACACACAGAGACAGAGAGAGAGAGAGAGAGAGAGAGAGAGAAATCTGTATTAGAATAATATAAATATTTACAAAGTTGTGAGTCTTCCCCACCTTTTAGTTTTAAACTAAAAACCAATTAATGGTCCTCTCTTGACAACACCAGCTGTTTCAATCCAGCAGCAGGTAACTGCTTCTAGTTTAAGCCTAATTGATGCTCCTGGAAGAAATGTAAAATCAATCTATGAATGTGAGAGTCTGTAGATACAGAAGGAAAATTCACACTAAATCCTAATGAAAAGTGGCAGCCTGCATTCGTATGGCTTAACAGCTGTCATAAAGCAGAAACAGTGACCAGCTTCTTTTAAAGCATTTGTTTTTGCTTCTACATCTCACTTCAGTTCACAGTCAAGAGGCTGTTGTATTGTGTAGGCTGTCTTCCAAGATTGCTGGGTACAAAACAGCAGTTTACGAAGTCAGCTGATAAATAATGTTATTGAATTAAATGGCTGATCCGAGTGATTGCAAGTGTCATCACTTTGCTTTTCAAGAGTGCAAGGTTGGGAACAGTGCCAGCTTCTGATCATCCCATGGCATAACGTTTCTCTTGTGCAAAATACCGTATGACCAGAGTTGCAAATGGAATTTGTCTAATGGGGAATTTCATTGCAAAATGCAGAGATTCTTCTCTCTCAGAGAAGTATCAATGGAACGTTGAGGAAAGCAGAAAAGGCTCCAATCATACTAGTGACATGGGGGTGGGGAGAACTATGAGTAGCTATTCAGTAGGGAGGGACGTTGTCATTTACCTGACCTCCCAACATGGGTGCTGCTGCAATTTATTGGGTGGGGTGATTGGTGGATTGCAGGCTCCTAATAGAGCCAATCTGGCACTCCCACTAATGTGTTTGCCCCACACTGATCTCCCTTCCCCCTCCTCTTTCTGATAAACTGCATCGACGCCTGTGCTTGGGAGGTCAGGTAAGTAGCTCTGCGCTGGCCACTCCTGAAAAAAACCCTCATTCCTGCTTGCTGTGAAGTGAGGACTGAAAGCAGCCTCCCTGGGTGCACATGTGCCAAGGGGGAAAAAACACACAAAAAGCCCCTTTTTAAGAGCTTGGATCTGAGTTCTGCTCTTCTACATGTAAAGCTGTAGGAAAAAAGCAGAAGCCACCAACTGTTGAGATGGGTACTGGACTCATGTGGAGTGCTGCTGCTGCATGTGCTTCTGTAACTGTTGCTATACATCAACTGACGAACAGGAAATGATTTTTCATATGGAGCCCATTCCCAGCACCACCGACTGTGTTTGCTACAGCTGCAAGCTGTGTTTACAGATGTGTCTTGGTAGCAAGCTATAGCCATTTGTCTGACTTTGCCGTGTACATTATGGTACCTGCCCATTTCAAATGTACTCCAGAACTCTTGCTTTCCATTCAATACCTTCTTACATGAGCCTTCATTTATCATTGTTTGTCTCTCACATCATCTTTGGTACTTTTACTTCAGCAGCTCTTGCCTGGGGCTCCTCAGTTTCTCCTGTACTTGCACAGCGGAACCTCGGTTTTCGAACGTAATCCGTTCCGGAAGACCGTTCGGCTTCCAAAAATCATTTGAAAACTGAAGCAGTTACTTCTGGGTTTTCAGCATTCGGGTTCTGAAACGTTTGTCAATGTAAGATGTTCGAGAACTGAGGTTCCACTGTTTTTCCTCTTCCTCCATCTACACATTTCCTGTATACAGAGGTGCCATCAGGGCAGGACTTTGATTGAAGGGTTATTTCTCCCCTTCAATCCTGCTCATGAATTCATCATACTATAATATTCCTTTAAATAGTCCAAAAAAGGCATCCATTCTTCCATAAAATGCTCATCATTAGATTCTTGGAACTTCTTCCTTCCATTTCTGTACCTACAGAATCCTAGCTGCTGCTGTTGCATACTTTAACAATTTGGGGGTTGATTTCTGCTGCTATAATCCCTAACAGAAATACTTCAAGCTGTTTTGATATACCCCCATGAACATCTCCAGTAGGGTTCCTAACTGCAATACATGACATGATATCATGGCAGGTATGTTGACTCTTGTGGAGTACAGCCTCTGCGAGGTAGGTAAAAACAGGTAAAGGACACCTGGTCAGCTTGACTATGGGGGTGTGGTGCTCATCTCTGCTTTCAGGCTGAGCAAACATAATAGACATGATGAATAAGCTTCCAGATGAACAAGGCCATAGCAATTAGACTGAACATACTCCAATGACCCTTATGTCACAGATTTATATTTTGTTTCACTACTTAACAGAATAAATAGTTGTCCGCACTATGTATCTACAATGTGAGTGGAGTGCTCTGCCGTGAATATTCTCCTTCTGATGAATTCCTTTGGAAGCAAAAGTGTGCTCCCCATTATACAGATGTGGAATATCAATAGGTCTGGGCCTAGTTTAAAAGAAGAGAGAAAAGTGGGGGAGAGCAAAAAGACTCGCTGATGAGGTTTTGGTTCACCTAGTAATTGGCACTCTTGTTAGACTGTGTGTTCAACTTCTAAGCCAGGCAAATTGACATTAACTGTTTGAAATTCACAGCTGCAAGGTGAGCAAAGCTCCAGGGGATGCAGAGAATGGGGGAGGGAGGCAGAAGGGAAAGTTGTCATCTCTTACAAGTTTACAGGCATGGGTCATCACTCCGAGCCACTCTATTTAAACCGCAAGGGAGAAAAACAGTCAGCAGAAAGCATTGCACGCCATTAAAATTCATAAGGTCCACTTGCTCCCTCCCTCTCTTTAATGCCAATATTTTGTATATGACCCTGCTACTTTCCCCATGGAAAATAACCTTTTACTTACCTGTATCACAAAGATTGCTGACCCCAAACAAATGATTCTGCAACACTTTACAGCACGTGCTTTATCTCCCTGGAGAGCATAAAATCATTCTAGTAACAGTGGATGGTTTTCGTTAAAGCTAGCCATGGATATCGGAAAAGGGCAAGCTCCGTAAACAATGCAAACTCATTATTCACCATCCAGAAATTATTTTGCAAATGCTTTTTTTTTCTAAGAAAGCAAGCTGCAACCTCCACAACCCCCTCTCTTAAGAATAGGGGGCCGTTTGGCCATGCAGAACTGGGGCAGCAGTATTTGGATCCTTTCCACCACCCTTTGCTTTTCTATAGCATCTTTTCTCTCCCAGCCACTTTGCTTCTTACAGGGTTCTAAACCCTTCTTTGTGGGTGCAAAAACCTCCCCTTGAGCCCCATAGTGTGAAACTGGGGAAGGTCATTTCTATATAACTTCAGTATAAGGATATTTCCTATGTTCCTAAATGGGGAGGCAGGGGTTGTGGAGGGAAAAAGACACGTAGGGAAAGGGTTAACCACCACTTTACTCCCCCCCTGCACCCATTCCTCACAGTTTATCCATTCCAAATTACCTCCTGCAAGAAGCTGTGCTTCCTTAGAAAAAGGTTCCCCCTAGGAGTTTCTTACACACGCCTGCATTTAGTGTGTTCTTCCACCCCAAGATTGTTCCATTATGAACTGCCTTTGTTTTGTCTTCATATTGTCCTGGGTAATGGGGAAAATAGATGCATACTAAAGCATGTGATGCAAATCTGATAGATTGGCTCTTTTTATGTGGAAAAAGAAATAATTACTAATTAGCGGCACATAATCCACTATGCTGAAAATAAATACCCATCCCTTCCACTCCTGCACGCCAGCTCCGCTTTTTTGTGTCTGTTACCAACAGTCAGTCAATACGTTAGCACAAAGCCGGATGAATACGTGCACATTATTTGTGTCTGTAGTCAGATAGTCTCCAGCATAAATGACGGGAAGCCCAGCTCGAGTGGCCGGAGGTGTAAGTGGAAGATGAAGGAAGAAGCAGGCAAAAATAGGCAATGATTTTGCAGTATGGTTGACAATAGATGTTGATCACTGGAGTGATCCAGTTTAGGGCAAGCACCAAACTTTTGAAAATGGAAAGTGATGCATTTGGCAAGTGGGGTACTGCCCCGCCAACTTCGGTTTGCCCTCAGCTGCCCCCCACCTGCATGTCTTTCCCCTTAATCTCAGACTGCATTCACGGAGCAGTTAATGCCATTTCCCTAATTGTTTATTCCCTCATTGTATTTGAGCTTTCACACTATGTAAAAGCCACTTCCAGGAAACTAATGGGATATAGTGCATGTTTAGTGCTCATTGCCACATAACATATAATTCCAGGGAAAATATACATTTTTAGCTCCCTTAACCCAGAAAATGGTAGAAGTAACAAAATTGGGGTCAGATACAGCAGGGACATGGGTGGCGCTGTGGGTTAAACCACAGAGCCTAGGGCTTGCTGATCAGAAGGTCGGCGGTTCGAATCCCCGTGACGGGGTGAGCTCCCTTTGTTCGGTCCCTGCTCCTGCCAACCTAGCAGTTTGAAAGCATGTCAACATGCAAGTAGATAAATAGGTACCGCTGCAGCTGGAAGGTAACCGGCATTTCCGTGTGCTGCTCTGGTTCGCCACATGACCTGGAAGCTGTACGCCGGCTCCCTCAGCCAATAAAGCGAGATGAGCGTCGCAACCCCAGGGTCGGTCACGACTGGACCTAATGGTCAGGGGTCCCTTTACCTTTACCAGCATACAGTTCTTTCTTGCTGTTGTTATGGAGTTGTGGGGAAACAGAAACATGCATGTGCAGAAAGGATGGAGGAGAAGCCACACTGTTTGTCTTTGTGTTGCATCATGCCCACAAGCGTAAATGAAATTCAGTGTTCAGTCAGAAAGCTGCAGTTCCATACCATGACTGATACTGCAGTGGGAAAACGACATTAGAAAACGGGGCAGCTGAAAGGCTTCCCTGAATAATAATTTTGAAAAACTCTCTACTTGAAAGCATGAGAAAGAACAGTGCCTGTCGTTTCCCCTAAGACAACCATGAGGCTGGCACCACCACTGAAAAGTCCCTGCTCCATGCCTTCACAGATCTTGCCTCCATAAATGATATGGATATGGAAGACACTATCACATACTGAACTTAGGGGCAGTGAGAGTGAGGTGGGAGAAAGCACCCAAATCTCATCTGCTGGAGAATGAGGTAAAAACCTTTGTGAGGTGTGGAAGAGCCTTACATTCATATCAGTGGTTGGTCCATTGCAGTACATGTGGCACAATGCATACCTAGCTAAAGGGAGGAGTAGGGCCGCCAACTTGCCCTCCACAAGTGAGGGCCCAGCATCACGTGACATGTTCCACCTCCACCTGGCACATGAGCGCACACTCAGCATGGCCTGCGGAGGGCGATATTCACCGTCTACGTGTCCCCCCACTCAGCAAGCGAGCGCTTGCCCTGCGGCGGCGGCAGATGGCGGCCCCTTCCCACTGATACCGATGGGGTCCAAAGCCCCTTCCACCCCCTATAGTTGGCGCCCCTGGTGAGAAGGCAATGAAACTGGATTCGGTAGACTGCTGCTGAATCCACCTGCAGTTATTTTTGTTTGTTCCATCTGTGTTGCATAGCAGGGGGCCGAACGCGGAGCAAATTGAGGACTCTCCCAGTTTAAAAAGTTCGATGAGTACTATCTTCTGCACAGGAGAGCAATAGACAGGGCCAGCCCTAACATGAAGCATAGTGAGAAAATGGCTTCAGGTAGCAAATTCTGAGGGGTTAGAAAGAGATGCCATGTGGTCTGCCCTGCAGCCCCTAACCTAGCTTGTTGCCCAACATGGCCAGCACACCAATGAGGTGACCTGCTTTGCACGGCATGCTCCTGCCTCCCTACCCTGCCACCCCACCGGGGTATGAGTCTGGACCTGTAAGGGGAGTGGGAAGCATTGGCGGCACGGCTTGCCTCAGGCCCCAAAGGGTCTTAGGCCAGCCCTGGCTGTAGACATGTAAAACATGACTTATTCCCTGCATATTGAAATAGCAAAGCCATTTATAATGTCAGGATGGCATAAACTCTAGGGGAGGATGAACAAGGCCCTGAAAAAGTGCCTGCACAGGAGATAATAGCGACATTTGTCTAACAGCTGCCGATATGGCACACATTTTGACAGTTTTATTCATGCAAAGCAAATGCCTTTTGCAGAAACAGTGTTCAGTAAATAGATAAAAGCCTATATTCCATCGTTCTGTTTCATTCCAGGATAGCTTGGCAATGATTTTGTTAACAGCCAGTAGTGCATCTATTGCTCGTCACTTAATGCAAAGTTACTGGAGTTTCAGTTATGCAGGTAAACATATGTGTCATGTGAAGCGATATTTACTGGTCCACACAGTAACACTGATCACTTCTAGATGACCTGTTTATTGAGCATACATCCTAATTTGCTTGCACAAAGTTTGCAGGGAGGTTAGATGGTACCTGCTTGTTCAATGAGCATTCATTCTTATTTGTTTATGGTAGAGGTTACATGACATTGTATCCTGCAAGTGTTCTCTCATGCTTTCCAATGCATTTCTCCATCGTTTCTTTTATTGCAAAAAGTTCAGTTGGGAGGGGAGCAGTTTTGTCCTACATGAGTACCAAACCAACTTTAATTGCGCAGCCTGAGTTGGATAGTATGCGATTGAATCCCACCCCAAAATAGCGACAGTGTGGAAGCAGCCTCAAACATTTCTCCAATTGAAAAAGGGATTTTCTTGGGGAAAATTAAAATACCGTTAAATGCAAATAATTAAAGTGGCGCTAAAACCAAATGTGCCCTGTGAGATCTTTAAAGTGCTGTCATTCCTAAATGTTAATAGTTTTCATCTGAAACTGTGTTAACCACCAAAAGCTTGCAATCTCGTGTTGAAAAGGTTCTGCTTCTTACATTTCTATACAGAAAGATAAAAGCAACAGATAAGGTATGCATGCATTATTCACAAATCTTAATAGCGAGTTCTTGTACTCTGACTCCAGTTCAGATTCGGTCTGCTTGCCTTTCCCTGTACTGCTGAAATGCATTGCATTGTCCACATGTAAAATCCATTTGCTTTTTATTCGTCTTGCCGTTAGTACATGCCCAGCAAAATTGGCTACTGAGGCATAACCTAGAAAAGGTGTCTTACACGTGTTCGACAGTAGTCTAACTTTGCTCTTAACTGCAGTGAAAGGAAAACAATGGGATTCGAATAATGCTACAATGTATTATGCCAAAGATGGGCAAGATTGCTTTATTAGGTCACCACCCCTGGCCACATCTGGATATTTCATCCATGATTTTCTATCAAAATAGCAGTTATGTGTGGTATGTCTGGAGAGCAAGATGAGGCAATAGGAATAAAGGAAGACTCATAATGCAAAGGGATTGGAATTGTTGTTCCAAGTGGCTTGGTGTGGTGTTAAGGTTAGTTTTTTATATTTATTTGTTATCTACTTCATTAAAAATATAACCTGCTGCATTGTAAAGGTAAAGGACACCTGACAGTTAAGTCCAGTTGCAGACGACTCTGGGGTTGCGGCGCTCATCTCACTTTACAGGCCGAGGGAGCCGGCGTTTGTCCGCAGAGTTTTTCTGGGTCATGTGGCCAGCATGACTAAGCCGATTCTGACACAACAGAACCAGAGCAGTGCACGGAAATGCCATTTACCTTCCCGCCGGAGCGGTACCTATTTATCTACTTGCACCTTTTTTTGGCGTGCTTTCAAACTGCTGGGTTGGCAGGAGCTGGGACCGAGCAATGGGAGTTCACACCATCACGGGGATTGGAACCGCCGACTTTCTGATCGGCAAGCCCAAGAGGCTCAGTGGTCTAGACCACAGCACCCAAAAAACCTCAAAGCAGTTTACAAAACATAAAAGAGTAAATTCAAGGGGGGGGGGAACAACCCTGCTTTTAAAAAAACCTTTAACTTTAACAACTTTAACAAAAGTTAAAATACTAAAACAGTTTTAAATTACTTCAATTTTCTAAGCATTGGAGAAATGTTGGAGGGTATGACAGCTGACTACTTAAAACTTTTTGCTGCGTTATGTTGGTGAGAGGATTCAGAATAGGAAGGAGATTTATCAGTCCATCCTTCTGATCTGGAATCACAGCATATTTTGCAGGTAGTGCTTGAACCACAAAATTCCACAGAGTTCTATGGCATACTTAACAAAAAAAATGTGTTTGGAGATGAAGGAAGAGCCCAGCCTCTTGCCATTGGCGCAATCTTTTTGATCTCATCATTCATTATTCATCTATTTTGGACCCTCCGGGTTACCACGGGAAGGTGAACAGCGAGAGATCTGAATGAATTATGGATGCTCTTTTATAGGGTCTGAAGCCTCACTGTTCTTAAGAAGACAACTCGCTGTGACTTGCCAACAGTGTAGTGCCATAATGCACCTACCATCCCATAGATCATTATGATGAAAGCTTGAGGTGCTACAGTGTTACACTAACAAATGTGATTGGTGCATAGTATCATCAGAAAGGTACATTTGGCTTTCTCTAATTCTTTTTAATTTTCATATATATGTATATATATATATTTCTGAGAGGACCAGCTTCCCAGTGGCAAATACGACTCTGCCCTAAAATACTCTTTCATCCTAATGAAAGTGATATCTCTAGCTGCAGTAATTTTAAACTTTGCTTTCTCAAAGACATCAAATACGACAGACAGGCAAATTGACTTCTGTCAACTTGCATGATAATTAAATAAGAATTAATTAATGGATTCAATGCTGAGCTGCTGAGCGAGCACAGCTTTGCATTCTAATCATGTGCATGGGGGGGGGGGAAGCATGTAACCCGACCCCTTCCTATTATAACAAAAGCATCATTCCTCCTAAGACTGATGCTGTATAGGAGCAAAACTTTGTCATAATTTTATAGCACCAAATTTCACTCCATGGCATGCATTTGGTATCCCTCAACACCAATGCAGGCTTCCTGTAGATGTAACATTAAAATGAAAAATCTGCACTTTTAAGGCAGGCAAAGGCTCATTTTTCTTACATATTTGTCGGCATGTTTTTCCGCCCAACCGTATTTTTTTATTACTCTAAACAAGGCCAGCTGGAGGCCAATGAGTGATGACACCTCACACAAAGTTTTGAAGTATGCTATAAAAGTGAGGGCCTTACTTTGTTCGTAAAATTAATTCCGTATGCCAAACACACAAACCCAGGGGACTTGTTGGTATGGTATGGTATCTTTATTACGGCCATTGGCCCATCACATAAAAACAATGTGCAAAGAAACAACAATTTAAACAATTCCGGCCCAATGGGAGTTTCAATAACATCGATCGACTACTAGCTAATCAGGTAGTTGTTATAGTTCTAATTTGTCAACCAGGGGACTTGTTATCCAATCAGATTTAGACTTATTGGAAACTCTGAAGGTGGTGAATTGGAACCACGATGTCGGGGACTGGCTGGATGAGGATGCACTCTCATCCAGCCAGTCCCTGGATGCCCAACAGAGGAGCCCCACAGGGGAAGAAGAAGAAGAGTTTGGATTTGATATCCCGCTTTATCACTACCCGAAGGAGTCTCAAAGCAGCTAACATTCTCCTTTCCCTTCCTCCCCCACAACAAACACTCTGTGAGGTGAGTGGGGCTGAGAGACTTCAAAGAAGTGTGACTAGCCCAAGGTCACCCAGCAGCTGCATGTGGAGGAGCGGGGAATCGAACCCGGTTCGCCAGATTACGAGGCTACCGCTCTTAACGGAAGGCACAGAGGAAGAGAATTTCGAGCCTGGGAACTGGTGGTGGGACACTGACCAGACCTCAGAGGAAGGGACGAGCTGGAAAGTGCTAGAAACAGGGTACTTGAGGGATAGCGAGGAGACAGGACAAGGAGGTTTCTAGTTTGGATGCAGGCCAACAAGTGATGACGGAAGAGAGGTAGACCCTGCAGTTCTTCCTCAGAGCCACTCTGACTTCTTCTCTGCTGACAGCTTACCAGGCCCCCACACTTCTAGAACGAGGCATTTATTGCATGTTGCAGAGCAGGGAGTGAAGGAGGGGCTACTAGCTGGTTTGAACAACTGCTTCAATAAGAAAGGTTTACCCTTTAGAAGTCTCCATGTGCTGTTTGTTTTGCTTTCCTTAATAGAAAAAAACTAACTAACTGAAAGATAGCCAATCCTCCCTCTCCCTCTCCCTCCCTCTCTCTCTCTCTCTCTCTCTCTCTCTCTCTCTCTCTCTCTCTCTCTCTCTCTCTCACACACACACACACACACACACACACACACACACACACAACAAAAACCTGTGAACAACCTGCTCTGTCTGTTGGGTCCCTGGCACCTTCTTCTGCTGAGAAAGCCCAAAGTGAATCTGGGAAGTGTCTCACGTTGGATGCAGAGCTGAAGGAAAAACATACTGTAAACTGTCCTGTGATCTTCGGATGAAGGGCAGTTTATAAATTTATAAATTTAATAAAATAAAATAATAAATGCCCAAGGCATCCCCATCCATTATAGAAAGGGAGGCTTATCTGTACCTAGGTGAAGAAATGAATGTTTGTTTCTTCTTCTTCTTCTTCTTCTTCTTCTTCTTCTTCTTCTTCTTCTTCTTCTTCTTCTTCTTCTTCTTTCTTTTATTACTTATACCCTGCCCATCTGGCCAGGCCTCCCCCGCCACTCTGGGTGGCTTCCAACAGGATATAAAAAACACAATAAAACATCAAACATAAAAAAACTTCCCTAAACAGGGCTGCCTTCATTTGTCTTCTAAAAGTCAGATAATTGTTTATTTCCTTGACATCTGATGGGAGGGTGTTCCACAGGGCGGGCACCACTACCGAGAAGGCCCTCTGCCTGGTTCCCTGTAGCTTCACTTCTTGCAGTGAGGAAACCACCAGAAGGCCCTTGGCGCTGGATCTCAGTGTCCGGGCAGAACGATGGAGGTGGAGATGCTCCTTCAGGTATACTGATATATATATATATATATATATATATATATATATATATATATATATATATATATATATAACCGAGTAACCAGGTTCCAGGCATCAGTTTACAAAACGTGATGAAAAATAGAATTTAAAAACCAAGCTTCAAATACTAACATATATGTTTGGTGAGCATCGCTTTGGGTACCATGAAAATCTTTGTGTTATTTCCAGCAAATAAGTGTATTGTCATGCTTGAGCCACAGGACTCCTTACTGCAAGCCCTGTGCGCTAGGCTCCATCAGTGAGTGAAAAGTCAGGATCCTACATTGAGGCCGAGGAGGGGTCATCCAGACCCAGTGTGACTTAGCCTCTGAAGCTGAGACTAACATCAAAATGCATTTGAGAGTGCGTATTTTGGGAGAAATGCATTTCAAAATGGATATTTGAAGTAACAAGTCAGAAATGCCTGCTTTGGGATGAAATGCATTCGGAAAGACATATTTAAATGCAGATTAAAACAACAACAACATACTGAATAATGTGGAAGTGACAGAATGGAATTATGTAGGGTTGCCATACAGCCGGAATTTCCCAGACATAGCCAGGAATCGGCCATCAGAAACTGTGTCCAGCTGGCAAATGCTGTGATATCCAGGAAAATCTGAACGTATGGCAACCCATGTCAGAAGTGTAGATTTGCAGGGGGGGGGGGGCTCAACAACTTTTGTGTCCACATTTGCACTGTTTGAAATATGGCAACCCTAAATTATGAATATACACATGTGAAATTGACGCAGACGAGAAGTAGACTGACTTGTCCCTATTTTCGTCAGAGAAATGTTGGAGGGTATGTGACTCATCTTTACACAGGAGACCCCAAAAAAGAATAATATTTTTACCTTCTGACAATTAATGTTCCCAAATTCAAAACAAGCAAACAGACAAAAAAAACCTCAGACAGTTTCCTTGAGCAGGAACCTGTATATTTGTCTGCTCAAGTTTTGCATTCGTCAGAATTTGATGGGAGCTCTAACCAAAAGTAAGTCTTGGAATAAAAATTGAAGGCTGTAGCCATAATTCAAACTGAGAAATAATAATGATCTTGTTACTCATGTATACACTAGCAGAGGACTTTATTTATTCTTAACGCCATTCCATGAAGCAGCACATGAATTTCTCCAAAGTGTCATATTGGAGGAAGAAGTGAAGTAAATAACGAAAGAAATAAAGTTGTGGTTTAATCAGTAAGAAATCTTTCAAGAGTTGTTGTTTTTAATCATACACAACTTTCAGACTGTCGGTTTTTGTGAGTGTGACTCAATTGTATACAAGCAAATGTAGGCTGCAAATTTATTTATATAGAATTTCTTACCCGTACTTCATCATAAGATCCCAGGGCAGTTTACAATAAAGCAATGTTGTACTTTAATATTAAATAAAAACCAATATTTAATATAATACCAGCCAAAGAATTTTATACCCCCAAAAAATGTAATTTCTAAACATTAAAGTGGATATGTCATTTTTGCACAGTTCAATCAATGATAAGCTCAGTTTTTTTAAAAAAAATGTTAGTTTTTTGTGGGAAGCAAAATGATGGGGGAGGGGAATGTGAGAGAATGGTACAATCTAATGCCGTATAATCTCGCTTCAAACAAATCAGAATGAATGCCCACTAAGAACAACTATATTTCTAAGCACATCTACCCAGGAATAAGTGATGTTGAGCTCAATGGAGTTTACTTAGAATCACAGAATCATGGGTCATCTAGTCCAGCTCACTGCAATGCAATGCTTCTGAGCAGACATCATCGCCAACACATACTGAAAACATGTAGAATGGTTATTCCATAAAAATTGGCGTGTTGCTGCAAAAGAGGGCTGTTTTTCTAAAGTCTGAATAAAATCAAACACTCTCAGCACCTTCCATGTTCAGAGAGAACTGGCTATTCTCTATTCAGAAGGCAAATTAATTGATGTTCCCCAGCAGAGCTGTATTTCCTTGTGCTTGCAAAATCTCTTTTGGTGTGCTCCAGAAGAGAGAAATGCAAACTAGGCAAGGTTACCTGCTTAATATAGCCTCATTTTGTTATAGATTTATTTTGTGTATCTTTTTATCTTCAGCTCTTAGTCACGATGCTATTCCTCACATGAAAATAGTTCTCATTATTAAATATTGCCTATTTACAGGATGGGTTATGTACAGATCCCCACACAATTTCATCATCTGGTTGGCATAGTGTGGCAGCTGGCCTAAGGAGGATTAGAGGTGGTTCTGGACAGAGACAAAACGTGGCATGTAAAATTCATTTTCTTGTCAAAAACTGGTACATTTTTATTGCCACTTCTTATTGAATAGTTCAGGTCTGGAAGGAATCATCCCAGATGAACAACTTGATTAGTGCCATTAAGGCTCCAGTTCCAACAGGAATGAATCTCATTAATTATACAAGCAACTCTCAACTTACAAATTATGTGCCAGGGATAGGATGTAAAGCCAACATCATGTATAGTCAAAACACAGTGGATTCAGTGGTGGATGGGATTTCCAAAGTCTTATTTCCTGCCCGCTTTTCAACATCTATTTATTTATTTAGCCAAGTGCCTAAAGCTAACATGTGTGTAAAGGTGTGTAAGTTGCAAGTTACATGTAAATTGTTGCCCATTCTTTAAAATCACCATTGGGGTGCCAACTTGAATAAATGTTGTGGGGGCAGGTAAGCATAACTGATCACAAGGTGTGGTCAGGGCCGGCGCGTCCATTAAGGCGAACTAGGCAGTTGCCTAGGGTGCCAAAATGGAGGGGGCGCTGGCCAGCCTGCCCCCCGCCGCCCCCCCGCCGCCCGGTGACGCCCCAACCAGCGGCGGAGCAAGCAGCTTGGGTCGAAAACCGCGGCAGCGGGTGCGCCAAAATGGAGGGGACGCTGGCCAGCCTGCCCCACGCCGCCACCCGGTGCCGCCCCAACCAGCGGCGTAAACCACGGCGGTGCGGGGTGCCCGGCCGGGCAGGGGACGGGGCACCGTACGTCATGCGTAATGACGTAACGTGGCCCGCCCCCTCGCCTAGGGCGCCAAAATCCCTAGCACCGGTCCTGGGTGTGGTATGCAAACACCATTTGAATGCCAACACCAGTCAACTTTGGAGGGGGCCAGACCCTTCAAATACAGTGGTACCTCTAGTTTCGGACTTAATCCATTTCGGGGTGCTGTTCGCACCCCTAAAAGTCTGCAACTAGAGCGCCTCTTCTGCGCATGTGCGTGATGCGATTGTGTGCGTGCGTGAAGTGCGCAGATCGCTTCTGCGTATGCACGGGTGGCAAACCCGGAAGTAAACACTTCCAGGTTTGCCGCGTTCGTAAGCTGTCCGTAACAAGAGCGGAACGCAACACAAGGTACGACTGTATTTTATTGGGGTGGCCAAAGGGATCTCATCCCCTAGGAGTTGACTCCTATGATTGCCATCACCATCTTGAAATTTTGCATGTGTGATGCAGAGGCCTGGATTGAACAATTAATGCCTCTGTTAAAGTCAGACCTAAGGACAATTGAGAAGCAGATTGAATCAAGTCTGCAGCGGGACTAAACAAGGCTGAGAGAAAAGAATGACTACATGACAACATCTTGCAGTTGCTCTGCTCTAAGAGCTGCAGCAGTAACTGCAGGAGCAAGAAACAGCTAGCTGTGAATCACCTAATGACTCGGGATGTTAAAACCTTAAAACCAATGCATGCATAGGAAAGGGCTGCCTCTGTGGTCCAGTCATTGCTGTTCCTCAGTTCAGCTCCACAACTGCAGGGGGGGAAAGCTCCCATATGACAAATTTCTGTTCATTCTGGGGTTCATAGTGACTTTTGGGATGAGGCCTTGGGTACCGCTCTGCAGCTCCTTTCCACGTGTGATTCATATGCCAAGGGGCTCTAGAGAAAGCTGGACTTGAAAATTGTCCGTTGCAGCTGTCATAATTGGCAACAGAGGCAACCTGGTGCCAGAGCAGCCAGGGAAATGGCATGATAATGTAGCAGACTAGGATATGAATTATTCTTCAGCCCTATCCATGGAAGTTATGTGAAGATGGCTGTACTGGCCCTGCCCGTTCAATCCCCGACCTTCCTGAATGAAACACTTAAGTGAATTTGGCTGGATGTGCTTGCTTTCTTCCCCCACAACCTCTCTTTTTAGTATGGAACAGACAGGAAAGGTAATGTTTTTTCCCCTCGATATTGTGATCAGTGTGAAAACAGCTTTGGTTTCCGAGCTAGACCTGGTGTCCAAATTATATACGATGCTTGCTTCTGTCAAGCAATGACAGGCAGACTGAGGCAGAAGCTTTTAACCACATTGTTCTCTTATGATAGGTAGTTTTCAACCCCAAATGTGGCACTACGAAGGGCAATGTTTGAAAAAGCAAGACTGGTTAACATATATTGATAATGATAACGTTGACAGGGCGAGGCACAACAAAATACTCAGTTGCTTTGGGCTTGCTAATTATCAAATTGTAAGTGTGCGCAGATTCTGCATCCTTTCTCACCTATATATGTGTGGGTGTTTGTAGGTACCGAAAAAAGAATAAGCTTGCATGTGTGTGTATATAATAGTCTGAACCTAGTTATACTGTGTTGCATTTTGCAAGAATGCATACATTCCTGCCTGCTGATGGAATACACCATGTAAACGCATTGCACACTGCAACACACCAAAAACCTGATTCAAAAGTGTGAAATGACAGGAGATCAGCTCAGTCCGGTATTCTGTCTCTGGTGTTATTTTGTTTGATCAATACTAATTAGTGCAAGATGGCCAACCTGCTGCCCACTGTTGTTGGTGGGTGCACCAAGGCCTCCTGTGGGGCTGGTGAAAAGTCTCTGTAGATATACAGTTTCTTGTGCATTTTTGAGGGGATATTTTTCCTGCTCAATTTCTGCTTGTACTGGTTTGCTTCTCTTTCATTGAAGCCTTCCCCCAACACACCCACATTTCATTTTGTGTCAGATTTGAATACTCACCTAACCTTCCATTCTGATCAGAAAGAAAGTGTGTGATGCTGAGTGATATATGCCTGTTTCCCATTGAAGGGGGGGGGGCGTACCTGTACCATTTTTCTCCTCTTCTATATAAGGCAACCATTTGTGTTATTCCATGCACCATAAGAGCCATTTTGTGTTATGTCCAACCCTCAAAGCAGCCATTTTGTGGCTGGTGCCCACAGTATCGTATCAGAATTCCAAATGTGCTTACTGGATCAAAAAGGTTGGTGACTCCAGAATCAATCCTCACGACCTGAGTTTTAGCTTTTAAAATGTCCATTTGTAAGAAAATGATAGTGCTACCTTTGTGCCAAATTTCTTCCCTTGCATTTCCATGTCAGAGTAGAAATGTCCTCCTCTCACAAATTTGACATTTGAAGGCAGCCCTGTATCAGGAAGTTTTTAATGTTTGACATTTGTTGTGTTTTTATTATATTGGAAGCTGCCCCGAGTGGCTGGGGCAACACAGTCAGATGGATAGGGTATAAATAATTAAAAAATTGTTACTATTTATTAAATTTCTAATAATCACAGTGCTTTGGACTACATTTTAATCAAATGATGGCCGACTTGTAAGTGAGGCAGCAACTTAACTGTTCATAGATGCTTTTTCTCTTTTGTGGTTACATAGAGACATGCTGAGGCGTTCCCTTAATACTTCTCAAGTAATTGAAGTATTTTTTTAACTTTGTATAGTCTGGATGGCAGCTTGCTGTGTGATTTGGAAGTAGCTTAATTATTAGGGGAGATGCTTTGAATTACATTTGGGGGGTTGTTGCTGCTGGTGTTCCCTATGTTGAAAGACGTGCATACAGTTTCATAACGGATGCAGGTGGCACTGTGGTCTAAACCACTGCGCCTCTTGGGCTTGCCGATCAGAAGGTCGGCAGTTCGAATCCCCGTGATGGGGTGAGCTCCCGTTGCTCTGTTCCAGCTCCTGCCAACCTAGCAGTTTGAAAGCACACCACTGCAAGTAGATAAATAAGTACCATTTTGGCGGGAAAATAAAAGGCGTTTCTGCGTGCTCTGGTTTCCGTCATGGTGTTCCGTTGCACCAGAAGTGGTTTAGTCATGCTGGCCACATGACCCAGAAAGCTGTCTGTGGGCAAACGCCGGCTCCCTCAACCTGAAAGCGAGACCCCATAGTTGCCTTTCACTGGACTTAGCCAGGGGTCCTTTACTTTTACCTTTTTTACCTCACAGTTTCATAACAACAATGAACATTCAGTTCTTACTCCACGGAGCTTTGGGTGCAAACATTGTTCTTCCTGCTTTCCCAAGATGAAGGTTAGGTTGAGAGATAGTGACTAGCTGGAGATCACTCAATGAACTTCATAGCTGGGAATGGGTTTGAACTCATTTCTTTCCAACCCCAGCCAAACACATTTAACATTTACCCCATACTTGCTCACATTTCCTTATTTTTCTAGTTACTGGACTTAATAGAGGTGTGCTGATGGACTTGTGGTCTGTATTAATTTTGATGAACTCTAGCTCATCTGGAGGTACCCTCCCACTCTGAATACCCCCACAATTAGTTTTGTCAGTGAAGCATGGGCATTTGTTATATTTATTATATATAACATGTTACAGTGAATAGCTACAAAATACAGGGAATGTTGGCCGGCGAGAAACAATGTTAGCAGTCCCATGTGGAATGTTATATATAATATAAAAATGGGCAAAGTTGGTACTTCATGGCCCATGTAATTCAGAAATCAAAATAAAAAAGTAATATTCAGGAGATCAGTGTAAAAGGCTTCCGCATCGGATTCAAATATAATGCTCACAAAATCCTAACAGACTTTTGTGAAAAGAAGAACACAGAAAAACACTGCAAAAGATGCATTTGCTCCTGAGGGTCTCCATCACTGTCAAATTAAGCACTAGCTTTAAATGAACCCTTTAAAATCTTTGACCTCAACAAATGCAGTGGATTTGAATCAATTTTCTTTCAGTGCCCTGCAGCCAACGGCACATTTCCTGAAAGGGAGACAAGGTGGTTGGTAGGTTGTATCTGTTTGTCTTTTGCTTTCACGTTAAGTGGAACGCCTCCTAGCACTCCTTAGCTTTGTTTGTGTACTGAGTGGCCATGCAATAAGATGTGCATGCAGGGATGGTGGAGAAGGCTGTTCAGTGAATCTACCTATTTTGATGTTTCTGAATTAATATGAAAACTGAAATGCAGCCATTCTTTGAAATTTGCACTTCTCTGGATTTTGCATATACTAGGGTAAGGGTGCATTAAAATGTGTATATTGATGAAAATACAGTCATGTGGGGGGGGGGAGTGCGCCCGCTTTTAATTATGTGGTTTTACGTATCGGGACATAAAATTAGCGGGCCTTAAAATTAGGAAAATACAACCTTAGATGAACAACAACACATGACCTATTACACTGTGTCATGATTTATTTAACAGAAGTCAAGTCCCACAAGATAAGAAACAGAATCCAAAGTGGCTAAAGGAAACGGGCAGCGTAAGAAATGGACTGAAATTCATAATTCTGAGAGTGCATTGGATGGCAGAGATAGAGGCCAGAGGGCAAGAAGAGTGGAGGGGCGGAGAGAAAAGAGAGTGAGCGAAAAGGAGGAACTCGGTGAAAGCTTTGTATAAGGTCTAGAGGCAGAACTGGAGAAGTTACACTTGTGCTACTCTGCCACCCCATTGTTTAAGCTGTTGGTCAAAAACGAGGAAGTACAAGCCAGGCAGGTAAAGCTCAGGAGAAGGCGAGTCAACCAATCAATTAGCAGGCAAGCTCTGTCCTCTACAGCCAACTAATGATTTGGTCAGACCGACAAACCCTATTGAGGCTACTCTCCTATCTAGAATAAACAGTTTTATAGGACCAGGTGGATCTCTGCTGACCTTTTTGCTGTTTAACCCCTCAGGCTAAACTGTTCTGACACCATTCTGCTGATATGTAATGCACAACTACTTTTAAAATTATTCAACAAGAATTAATTTTGAAGCTTTTAAAAAATATATCACTCAAAGTCCAATAAGGGGGGGGGGGAGCTTTGAGAAGCTTACATAAATCAGAGAAACCTCTGAGTTTTCTGTGGCTTGAATATAATAGTCGCCACTTTTTCTTTTTCTTTTGGGTCCTGGCTCCACCCAACACTGCCCTGCAAACCCCGGAAGAGTTGCCCAGGTGGAAACATAGCCCTTTGATCTAGAGAGGCTTCTCCACCCTGTTCTACAGGTCAAATTTAGATTTTGAATTGTTTGCTGGATTTGGAATTTTTAAAAAGCAGTGTTTCAGCTCAAACAACCTTAATCCTTCAGCCTGCTGGCATGCCTTGACACCTGTATTTAGTATTTCCCCCACTTTGCATGCAATCCCACTATTGTATCTGCTTGGCCTTCAGCGACAGGCTTTGAGTTGTTAACCTTGTAAAAGAGGCTCATTTCTTTTTCTTTTTCTGTCCTTTCCAAGATCGTTTTATCTACTACTTCCTCAGAGAGTTCCCTCCTTAGTGACTGCCTCAATAACACTTAATGAGAGGGGTGTTCCCCCCCCCCGTCTCTTTGTTGCTGGACTTAATTTTTCCACTGAAGCACAAAGTGAAGCTGCAGAGAGACCCTTTTACATTGCAAAGTGCACTGATCAGCCTTCTCAGCGTGACATGACTTCCTCAGAGTGGCACAGCTTTATGAGTGAAAAACCTGTGGTGTGTTAAATTCTGAATTAATTTGATAAGTTCTATTGTTTAAAGTCCCCGGGTGGTGGTTCTTTTGCAAGAGGGGGGACCTGAGTAACCAGGAGACCTGCTGGCAAACACTAAAACAGTGTTCAGGACTGGTTCAAAGCCCAGAGTCCAGGCAAGCCGTGTTCACAGCAAAGGTCAGGGGAGAGTCAGAACAGTCCACAGTTGGGTCTGGTATATGCAGGCAATCCAGTAGCAGGTTGAACTGGTGCACAAATATTCCAGAAGCTGTTCCAGCTGAACACTGGTTTTTTAAATACAGTGGTACCTCGGGTTAAGTACTTAATTCGTTCCGGAGGTCCGTTCTTAACCTGAAGCGTACTTAACCTGAAGCACCACTTTAGCTAATGGGACCTCCTGCTGCCGCTGCGTCGCCAGAGCACGATTTCTGTTCTTAGCGGAGTTCTTAACCTGAAGCGTACTTAACCTGAAGCGTACTTAACCAGAGGTACCACTATCTATCTATCTATCTATCTATCTATCTATCTATCTATCTATCTATCTATCTGATCTATCTGGAGCTGTTGAAGCCACACCCCAGTTTCAGCAGACTCCTATCAACTCTGAGAGATTTGTCTTACTTCCTAGGATACCTTTACTCCTGATGAATCCTCGTTGTCACTTTTCCAGATGGAGTAGCTTTCCATGTGACAGTTAATGTACTGCCTCTTCATTCGGCTCGGGACCCATTCGGCCCCAATGTCAGAGGTTGAATTTTCCCCTGGTGTAGATAACCCCCTCCCCAGCCTCACCGCTGGATCCTGGCTCCTCACCCCCAGATGGAATCTGATCCAAGACTTGTTGTACAACTGAGGCCTTCTGGTCCTTCTCCTCTGATGAGGAATCCCACAGCTAACGCACGGCAGGGATATCATTTTCATCTAAGCTGTGACTAGAGGGCAAAGAACACTGACTCAGCCCAATAACATCTGAGAGAAAAGCAAAGAACTTGTTAACCTTCTCCTAATGTGAACAGCAATAGAGGCTTTGACAGATTCCTTTCTTTAAGCATCTTAGCTCTTCATCTTTTCTTCCCTGTCTCTGAACTTCCCATGAGAGTGAGCTGCTACGGTCAATAACTTTCAGAGACTACATTTGTGATTCACACTGGGGAAGAAGGAGTTAAAGAGCCTTTCAAGCATGAGAGAAAGTGGTTGAGCTACCTAATTTATTAAGTAATTTAAAATATTTATATCCTGACATTTGGGCATAGTTTCCTTAAGGCAGCTAATATAAGCAATGCTAAAGAACAAAACATAAAATGATCAAAGTACTTAAACAAAAGAACAAAAATGACACCCCCCCCAAAAAAAAATCACTGATAGCAACACCTTAGCAGCAGAATAGAATAGCCAGGAGATTGCTTGGCCTCAAAGGACCATTTTGGGTAGCAGTACCCTTATATTTTTTGCCCAGGCAAGCATATTACATGACCCACAAGAGCAGCAAATAACCAGGCTGCAGAATGGTGATGGGATAAAATCAGGTCAAATCTTTATTGACAGCAACAGGCAGGGTAAGAATTGGTAAGGCATTGGGGCCAGGATCAGTTCATCATTCCACAAACCTCCACACTGATGGAATGGGTCCACTGGATTTGAACTGAGTTTATGAATGGGAAAATGAGAAACTGAGAGAACCAAACTGGCTCAAACGCTGGAAGGTTAAAGTGAATTATACGTTTCTGACTTTTCCACTATAATCTATGTTTAGTCTATGCTGTCTATGTCCGTAATGGTCCATGGGGTCACGAAGAGTCACACACGACTAAACGACAACAACATTGTATTGTATGGTTGGTGTGTTAATGCATTAAATGGATGAACCTTGCAGAAACAGTTAACCCTGTAGGGGTAGAGTTCCAAACATGCCTGTATCTCTGTGCTCTCATTCAAATATTTGACTAACTTCTTTTATCCAAATAAGATAGGTTGAGTGTGAATACAGGAGATGCACCCAGGCCTTCCATTCTTTGAAATGACCTTAAAATAGTCATTGAGGAGGGTGAAACAGGCTCTGTTGAGCCCCATGGAGAACACCCATATTAGCAAGATCATTCCTAATGCATTAAATTGCCATTAATTACTTGTTAAGTCAATATCTCTTGGTACAGTGAACCCTATTTTTATAGAGGAGGTGAATGGCTATTAAATTCATTTCAATTTCAGGCTCAATTAGTTACTCTGCTCAATTGCCTGACAAACCAAACAAATGTATATTTTATTTAAATTAAAAATAGTCAACTTTCTTAAAATAATACTTACGCAAAGTTCATGAATGTCTCCCAAGCAATATAATTAAATGAGATGAGTTTTCTACTCCAATTTATGAATCAGGTTATTGCAGAAAAAAAGAAAAAAAGACATACACCAACAGAGAAATGGTTTAATCTATTATTTGATACGTCTGTTAGATAGGGATAGATTATTGCATACATTTAGCAATTTCATCACATTATTACAATGTAAAACAAGTTATAAATCCTTACAGTTTAAGATAACACACACACACACACACACACACACACACACAAAATAGCATTCATTTTAAGATCAGCGATTGTACTCAAAGTATTAGAGATATAAGATACCATGTTTTGTGCATGTGTTGATGGGGTGACTAAAAGTACAAGGGCTACACATCAGTAATATAGTGAAAATTCACTTAATAGGGCAATATTTTATAGCAAGATCTGGCGGGATGTGTAGGGTTAGGGTTTAGCGAGTTTCTCACAGAGCTGCAACCAGCTGAACACCCTCTCAACGCAGCTGGAGATATGCCAGTGAATCCCCCAGCTGGGACCCATTTGAGCCCAACAGAAAATTTATTAATAATAATAATAATCTATTATTTATACCCCGCCCATCTGGCTGGGTTTCCCCAGCCACTCTGGGCGGCTTTCAACAGAACATTAAAATACAATAATCTATTAAACATTAAAAGCCTCCCTAAACAGGGCTGCCTTCAGATGTCTTCTAAAGGTCTGGTAGTTGTTGTTCTCTTTGACATCTGAAGGGAGGGTGTTCCACAGGGTGGGTGCCACTACCAAGAAGGCCCTCTGCCTGGCTTAAGCCTTGAAAAAGGGTGTTCCAAGGATAGGACCAAAAAGTGGGAGACTTAGGTTGGATCCCAAGTCCATTCAACTCAGTGTAGCAAATTGCCAACCCAGTTTAAGTTAAGCCAGCAAACAGGGTAGTGTAATTCAAACACTATTTTGAAAGCATGCTTTTCCTCTGCCAGGCTTAGGATCTGGTGTGCTTTATGTCGGCTTAATTTACACCGTGCTTTTTTTCTGGGGGTACTCAAGGTTACACGATACCAGCACCTTCTTTTTCCAAATGTTAAAAGTGTGGCATTTGTTGTAACAACTTCATGACGATGTTGATAATGACATTTATTCATTTGTTTGTTTGTTTGTTTGCCACCCATCTGACTGGGTTCCCCCAGCCACTCTGGGCAGCTTCCAACAAATTAAAACCCATTAAGACATCAAACATTAAAACTTCCCTGAAAAGGGCTGGCTTCAGATGTCTTCTAAATGTTATTTAGTTATCGATCTCCTTGGCATCTGATGGGAAGGCATTCTACAGGGAGGGTGCCACTGCCGAGAAGGCCCTCTGCCTGGTCCCCTGTAACTTTTTGCAGTGAGGGAACCATCAGAAGGCACTTGGAGGTGGATCTTAAATGTCTGGGCTGAATGATGGGGGTGGAGACAACCCTTCAGATATACAGGGACAAAGCCGTTTAGGGCTTTAAAGGTCAGCACCAACACTTTGAATTGTGCTCAGAAACATACTGGCACCTTTTCTTCTAAAAAAAAGCACTGGTTATATTATGCCACAGGTACGCAGGTGGCGCTGTGGGTTAAACCACAGAGCCTAGGGCTTGCCGATCAGAAGGTCAGCAGTTCGAATCCCTGTGACGGGGTGAGCTCCCATTGCTCGGTCCCTGCTCCTGCCAATCTAGCAGTTTGAAAGCACGTCAAAGTGCAAGTAAATAAATAGGTACTGCTCTGGTGGGAAGGTAAGCAGCGTTTCCGTGCGCTGCTCTGGTTCTCCAGAAGTGGCTTAGTCATGCTGGCCACATGACCCGGAAGCTGTACGCCGGCTTCCTCGGCCAGTAAAGTGAGATGAGCATCGCAACCCCAGAGTCGTCTGTGACTGGAACTAACGGTCGGGGTCCCTTTACCTTTACCTATACTATACCACAAACATATCAATAGATTTTTTTGTGTGTGTTCAATGGGACATACTCCTGGATAAGAAAAGGACTGTAGCATAAACTATTACAGGAATTGTATAGGTCATAGACATCAATTTTACAATTCAGAAAAAAGGGACTAAATCCTTTCCAAGTCACTATATCCAAGTCGAAATATCTGTAGCAGAATACAAAATGCAGAGAAAACATAGACAAGCCAACAGCTCTGATTTGCACACTCCGGTTTACCTTTGTAGGTTAGGCAAAGTATTTGCTCTGCTGCTACTTCAAGACCTTTGATATCCATCTTTGTGCGGTGATAATCCAGATGATCACAGCTATTATGCATTCTTCGATTGAATGGACTAAGAGCACTCTGCTTTGGCAAATCCCATAAAGAAGACTACCGCTCTCCTTATTGACTTTAGCGCAGTGCTGTGGCAGGCAAAATGACAAAGGATAATCATTTTGAAGTCAATCCAGACAAAGCTCTTAATAAACAGTTTCTCAAAGAGCTACAGGCTGCTCGTTTTTATCACGTACATCCCCTATTAGTGTACTGCTGTGTGGGGTTTGTTATGCTCCTCTTAAACAAGAGGCTGTAAACTTCCAGTAATGAATCAAATGCTTCTGGTTGCTATCGGAAAGGAGGGTAACGGGACTGAGTTGAAAACTGGTCACTTTCACAGCAAAATATACATTTTTGATGGAGGACGGACAGAAATCTTAATTTCGTGTGTAGGTCACCCAGCCATTCCCACCAATAACTCACACATGAAGCATAATTTTTGGTTTGGGTTTATGGCATAATTTTGGCCACAACTTTTATTGAATTACAAATCACGTGAGTGGTTGCGTAGGCATTGGTTCGCACTGTCCACTAGACAGGGCTGACTCCTAGTCAGCAAGACTATCTGTCCCCTTGACAGAGCTGACCACTGGTCAGCGATTGGGGAAACCATTAGCTGGGGAGAGTAATGGGGCTGGTGAAATCGGAGCCACCCCCTCCCCAGGGGTTCCAGGGGCTCTTGCGTAGGCCCTGCAACCCCGGGTTCGGACAAGCATGTTGAGCCCCCTGGCTTCCTTTAGCGGAATTCCCATCACCATCATCCTTCTTGGATGGCACCAACCACTGAACCAATGCCTAACCGCCAACCTTACAAGTTGTGACTAATTGCTGTATAGTAGGCAAAAACCAAGAGGCACGGCCAATCAGCCAAATGGACAAAATTCCTACTAGGCCTCTCAAGCGGAGACGACCCCATGACAGGCACAGCAAGGTCAAAGCACAAGCCTATACCGGGGGGGCGGGGACGGGAGATCCGAAGCTCCAGACAAGAGTGCCCAATGGATCACGTGCAGATCCATATAAAGGACGCTGAGCTGTCAATCACCTGCCCTATGCAAATTTGGCCAGCACAAGCTGGTCAATAACTGCTGTGGCCACAAGCCCTTCCCCCAAACCAAGAGGAATGGCCTCATGCCCACCCCGCAACTAAGGCTCTCTTCGAGAACCCCCTTTGCTTGTGGGGAGGGGGACCCCAGCTTTGGAAGTGTCATGCAATTGTTCCATTCCTTTTCAAGCAGTGTGAAGCAGTTTGGATCACATGGTCCAAAATCACAAGGTCACGACATTTGAAAGGGCACCACAACCCTGTGAGGTAGGGTGAGCTGAGAGGCAGTGACTACACCAAGAGTCACCCAGTGTGATTTGAACCCTGGTCTCCCAGGTCTGACACTCTAACCATTATACCATAGTGTCCATTTAAACTTGTCGAACCCATTCTCAGTAGTGGTATTCTTCCACTTTCTCATCATTTGGGAATCTATTATATATACTGAAGTGCTAGCAAGAGCTCATTTCCTCTCCTCAACATAGTTTGAGGTGGTAGTAAGGATTGCTGAAAGTCTGGGTTGATTTGAAAGGAGAAAGAAACTTCCTAAGTGTTGAGAAGAAGAGTAAAGTAAGGAGGCACTGCTTTCCATTCTACCCTGTATTGATTGCATACTGTACTGGTTTTCTGCTGCAGCTTGCCTTCCTCCAAAAACTATGCTACTCATCTCATTGTCCCAAACATAATAAAACATTAAACATTTTTTTAAAAAAAAAATTCCCTATACAGGATTGCCTTTAGATGGCTCGGGGGTTAGATAACCCCATATCCTCCAGCTTTTCTCTGACGAAAATAGGGACATCCTAAGGAAAAGCGGGACATTCCAGGATCAAATCAAAAACCAGGACTGCTTCTCTAAGTCAGGACTGTCCCTGAAAAATAGGGACACTTGGAGGGTCTGTTTTCCCTCGTTGTTGAATCACACTTTCTGTGGTTCTTTGAGGAGAAGGAATGGCAGTCAGATGCATTTTAAGTCTATTGTAAAGTTATGTCCTCTGCGGCATGCAAAGGGCTATTAACAGACGTTTTCCAGTTCCAAAATAAATGTCTGTTCTCCAAGAAGGATTTGAGGTTTTTATAACTTATGCATTGGGATCAAAGGAGCAAGCATTTATTCTGTGCAAATGCTTTCTGTTTCCTGACAAGTTGGAAGCAACAAAAAGTCAAGCAGCAGCTCTCCAGAAAGCCCCAGCAGATGCTCTGCTTCTCCTGGTGGCAGATTTTTTTGTATTTGTATTTTTTATTTATTTTTGCATGCCATCTGATCCAGTTCAGGGAATGTCAACAATAACACTGCCACGAAACAGATGCCTTGGAGGCTGCCAGTGTATAGTTCCACCTCGCCACACACACAAACAACTGTTTCTCAATGTGTCCCATACACCCACAAGCTGAAATTAATCTGGAGTTCTGTTAAGAGTGTAGTATCAGAACGAGACAGGTACAGCTGGCTAACATACTCTATCTTTTACTCCTGTAGAAATCTGTTCTATTTAAATGGGTATGTATCATAATAAGAGCATAATAAGAGCCCTGCTAGGTCAGACCGGAGGCCTATCTAGCCCAGCATAGATGCTGTGGACAAGGGATGCGGGTGGCGCTGTGGTCTAAACCTCTTGGGCTGGCCGATCAGAAGGTTGGCAGTTTGAATCCCTGCAACAGGGTGACCTCCCATTGCTCTGCCCCAGCGCCTGCCAACCTAGCAGTTCGAAAGCACACCAGTGCAAGTAAATAAATAGGTACTGCTGCAGCGGGAAGGTAAACGGCGTTTCCGTGTGCTCCGGTTTCCGTCATGGTGTTCCGTTGCTCCAGAAGCGGTTTAGTCCTGCTGGCCACATGACTCGGAAAGCTGTCTGTGGACAAATGCCTGCTCCCTCAGCCTGAAAGCAAGATGAGCGCTGCAGTCCCTTTGTCACTTTTGACTGGACTTAACCGTCCATGGGTCTTTTACCTTTACCTTAGACGCCTGTGGGAAGCCAGCAAGCAAGCCCACTCCACAAAGTATTATGTCATAGCTGTGTTTCAAAGTGCTGAAATTGAGCAGGTATGCTCCGTTATGGTGGACCTGCAAAGATTCCAAAAATGTAGAGGAGTTATATCACATGTTGTAAGCTTTAAAAGCTTTTGGGCTCTGAGAATTCTGTCATAGGAGGTGGTGATGTTCTGAGCAGCCTAATTCCTTCACATTTCAGGCTTACTGACACTCATTCAGAGATCCATTCCATCCTGTTTTCTACAGGGTTTTTTTTTATGTACAAGATTTTGTGCATTCCCTTCAGCATTTCTCTGATGAAAATAGGAATGCCCTATTTAATGATGATGATGAAGATAATATTTACACTCCAGCCATCTGACTGGATTGCCCCAGCCACTTTTTGTTGCTTCCAACATGTATATAAACATAATAAAACTGTACAGCACTGCCTTCAGATGTCTTCTAAAGGTTGTATAGCTACTTTTCTCCTTGGCTTGGGGGGGGGTCACATAACTCCATACCCTCCAACATTTTTCTGATTAAAATAGGGACATCTTAAGGAAAAGCAGGACATTCCAGGATCAAATCAGAAACTGGGGTGGTTTCTGTAAATCTGGGACCGTCCCTGGAAAATATGGACATTTGGAGGTTCTGCTCTTATGGTTGTATCCAGCGCTGTGTGAGCAGTTTTACGTGAACAGTATGACTTCCCCTTCCTACCCCCACCCCAAATCTTCTCCAGAGAGTGCCCCAATCCAATCCAAAAGTCTGCATTTACATGGCATGAATTTTAGTGCACGTTTTAACTAAAATATCCACTTGCTAACATGAAATACAGACTTTTTAATGCATTCATATGTTAAATACTCATTTTACATAAAACATGTATTTTTGTCTGTACTTTTTGTACACCTAAACTGTGTAGCAAAATCTGGAGAAATACGTTCCATGACTTAGGTTTGTCTTCGGTTCACAAGTGAGTTTTGGGAGCGCTGGATCTGATCAGTCCTCTGTAAAAAGTGACCTGAACGAATTCCTCCCATATTTCCAATAGGAATTGGGAACAGTGTTAAGATCCTGGGTTTTCAGGTCTGCTGTCTCCCCTGGAAAGAAGTCACAATGCTTAATTCTAAGTGCAGAAGGACAGGCGTCAGTAGATTAGTGGTATCACAAAGGCACTCTTTTTGTACTTGGGGGTACTTCTTTATCATATAACACTACTTCATAGATGTATTTTTAAAACACAGAAGTGGCCTAACCATAGATGGGAATGTTGATAAAAAGGAAAGATTAGTGGTTAGAGGAGGAATACTGGTGCTATTAGCGAACAACTGAAGCAAGTGCCCCCCACAAGCTAATGTCCCTCCATCCCACTTATAGCACTAGGCTAAAGGAGGAACCATATGCCAGGCCTGCTACTATCCTACCACTGGATAGTAGTAAAATTATGAATAAAAACTGTTATTTACTAGTTTATGCTCCTTCTGGTGCAATTCAGCTGAACTGTATTGAAAAATGATCGATATATGATATCTCTCTATCTCTCTCTCCCCCCCAACTAAAGGTGTTCAATGCTCTGGCATTAACCTAGCACAGAGAATATATTTTTGACAACCATTATATTAAAAGCCTAGGTTCTGCATGTAAAAGGCTGCAGTGATGTGCTGTCGATGACAACATACAATTGTGTGTTCTTCCTTTTCATTTACTGCCTTCTTTCTTGTTTTCTTCTTCATCTTCGTCCTACTGTGATTTTCATACTGATAGATACAATAAACTTTCTGATTCTGAAGTCCTGCTTGGTATGTCTGATGTGCTCATTTAGAAACTCATCTCCTGAAATCAACAGCTTTTTCAAGCTGACTACTTGATCCAAGCCAGTTAATGTTAAGATGCCACAAAACTATGATAAAGTAAGAGCAATATTTCATGGCCTTTTGCCCCTCTTTCGAGCCCCTTCACACCAAAATCACTGAAATGAGGTGCACTTTTCATAGCTAGCATTTTATTTTTTTTATTTTGTGAATCCACCTTAAGGTCAGCCTTTATACACACATGTGTGCTGGTCTCTTGGTAGAGGTTACTCTGTTCCATTAGCAAAAGTGGTATTCACACCATTGAAGAACATATTTCCTTTTCTTCTACTGTAGGGCATGTTCTTCTGGACACATGTTATTTCCAGTAGGCATGATGTTCCTTACCTGTGGATTTGGAAATAATTGGGAGGCATATATAATGGATGCAAGACCTTCCCATTTTGCCTTAGGCAATGAAATGGGACAGGCTGTCCCTGAGTGGAAGGAAACCTCAGTACTTTAATTTAAAACCAGTGTGTAGTAGTGGTTAGAATAGTGGCACTGATCACAGGAGGACCAGATTCATCCATGAAATTAAGAGTGGTTTGGAACATTAACAATGCATTTGCAGAAATGAGAACTATGTCACACTCCCTATCAAGCACATTAGAAGGTCTCTTGGTACCTCATGCATTTACCCTTACAGGAAATGTGCAAACCCATTTGAAGTTGAGTACAGGAAGTGTCATTAAGCTAGACATCCTGTATCTGTACATAGCATTAACTCCAACCTGAGGCTTCCCTCTCCCAAGATATTAACACAGGAAGTGCAACTGACACTTCCTGAACTAGCATATATCACTAAAGTCCAAACCCACACTGATTGGATGGCTATGGGCAGGCTGGTGTCTCTCAGTCTAATCAACCTCAGAAGAACACAGAGGCTAATTGAGATAAGAATTATGAAATAATATGCATGTTGTTATTTGTAATAATTTCTATAAAGAGGGTTAGGTACACTTAAAGATCCCAAAGGGTTTGTGCAATGTTCCTGTCTTCCTCAGAAATAGCAACATTCCCATTTGATGTCGTTAGAGATTGAGATGATTTTGGGATTAGTATTTAAAATGAAAAAGCTACCGTTCTTCCATCCATGGATTTCTCTTATTAATTATTTTGTCCTTTTCTCTCTTTTTCTGTTAAGCTTCATTCTGACTTGGACAAGGGAGTGGGAACTGTTAAGTACACGTTATCAGGAGATGGCGCTGGTACAGTGTTTACCATTGACGAGACCACAGGGGACATTCATGCCATAAAGAGCCTTGACCGTGAAGAGAAGCCTTTCTACACCCTCCGTGCTCAAGCAGTGGACATCGATACGAGGAAGCCACTGGAGCCCGAATCAGAGTTCATCATCAAAGTGCAGGACATTAATGATAATGAACCAAAATTTCTCGATGGGCCTTATGTTGCCAGTGTCCCTGAAATGTCTCCAGTAGGTAAGTCTACCTCTTCTTCTTCCTTCTCCTTCTTTAAAGGAACTCTTCTTACCTAACCTGCACGCTTTAGCCTCATTTGTGCTGGAAATGAACCTGTGACATCTGAAAAAAATAGTGCTATGTGTGACGTTGAGCATCATCCCCAGGAAGGATGGCCAATAGCCACAGATGATGTAGTTCAGCAACATCTGGAGGGCTACAAGCTCCACACACCTGTGGTTGAGGGGTATCTTCACACATGTTGGTGCTCTCAGCACAGTTGCCCCAGGAAGATGGAAGGGAGTCACTTCTGCCAGATCATTCATTTCTAGAGGCACGACTTAGGTGACCTGTCTCCTCCATGTGTATGAAGTATATTTAATCACTGAGATTTCCATGATGACAGTAGCTCTTTTTAAAGCAGCGTTATTTTGGTAAGGTGTCAACTGCTTATGGAGCACTCATGTGAGCTACAAAAATGGAGCCTGAACATAAATACGTCTCATACGTAGAAGTCCCACATGCTCCCCTGGTAGTGTGGGGGGTTATTCCAGTTGGGATCAAGTCTCAGCATGATGTGGATTTAACTTTACCCCTTGCTATTTTTTTCTGCTTCATGCCCCTCAAAGCTGTCATTTGCCCCTTGAGGCAAAACACAGAAGGGAGATGTTTGGATGGGCATGCCCTTTTGAGGGCAAGTTATTATGATAGACCTTTCAATCAGGACTTCTCTGCCTATGTGGGCAAAATTGGGAGTGAATTTATTACTACTTGTGCTACCCTTTTTAAGTTCAAGGGGAAAGTGATCAGAGAGTTTGACATACAGAATAGCCATAATCATAATGACCAAGTCATGCCTCCGCTGCTAAATTAATCACCAACAATTTCTAAGGAACAAACATTAGCTTTTCTGCTAATGTAAGACTTTGCTGTCCAGTATTTAGTATTCTGATACATGATTTCTTCGATAATGATATTCTTTCGCCTACGGGTGATCTTGCAGCTGAAACAAATAATGTGTCATAACTACGATTTTTGGGTAAGCAAAGAAGAATAGCATCTTTTTTATATATATTACCAAAATGAAACGGTTGCTTTCATCTAAGATTTCCTCTTCCTGCCATTCATTGTCTCCTAAATTGCTTTAAAAGTGTTCTTTAAGGATGTAGACTGGCCCACTTTTTACCTCAGCTTCCTTTCTAAAACCCAGTCTATTACTGAGCCTCCTCGTCGGACCACATATGGATATTCTGTCAGTGTTGGCATTCATAACCTCTGCTGTTCAAGGTTGAGTATTAAATTAGTACTGTATAGTAGCTACTCAAAGAGCATAGACCTGTGTGGGAGCTGCTTGAGACATCATATCATACTGGATAATGGATGCACACTTCTGGTTTGAGTACACTTGAGCAAGTGAGACAAATCTTCTACATCACCACCATTTTAAGATATCAACAGCAATTACTTGCTGCAGACATGACAGTGGGAGGCCCCAGGAGCCTATGCAATCGGTTGCTTCTGCTTGTGTATCTCTGGTCATCTCCTTTGCTCGTTTAGCAATAATAACAACAACAACAACAACAACAACAACAACAAATTTATACCCTGCCCATCTGACTGGGTTTCCCCAGCCACTCTGGGCAGCTCCCAACAGAATACTAAAAACACGATAAAACATCAAACATTAAAAACTTCCCTAAACAGGGCTGCCTTCAAATATCTTCTAAAAGTCAGATAGTTGTTTATTTCCTTGACATCTGGTGGGAGGGCATTCCACAGGGCGGGCTTCACTACCGAGAAGGCCCTCTGCCTGGTTCCCTGTAACCTTGCTTCTCGCAGTGAGGGAACCTCCAGAAAGTCCTCGGCACTGGACCTCAGCTGAACGATGGGGGTGGAGACTCTCCTTCACGTATACTGGGCTGAGACCGTTTAGCAAGGTGTTATGAAAGGTGTTTAATATTTGGTTACTAAGGGGTTTGTATGTTCATTTTGGAATGTGTTCCTTCCCTGAAACATTCTTAAGTAGTTATTCACAATGGCCACAATCCGACCTCTCTACTTGCAAAAGGTGTAGCACCCCAACAATTTGTTCATCTTGCCCAGTACAGTATTGTCTTTTCTTCTTGGGAGTGTCTCTCCAGGTTCTCAGCCAGAGGGCTACCTTATCCCTTTAAGGAATGAACTCAGGACCTTCTGCTTGTTAACTGTGTGCTCTGCATTACTGTGCTATGGTCCTAATGTGCCAGGTTCATTTGCTCTCTTATTTGCCTCCTCTCTTCTCTGTTGCCTGGACACTGAGACCTTGCTCCTTCCCTGGGTGCATCTGACAGCTGAAGTCTCTACTGATAGACTACTCTTATCAAGATTAGAAATAGCTTTCAGCATGAGACTATGGTATTGAATGATATTGAACGTGCACAGATACTATCAGTGCCTTGCAGCAGAGAAGAATTTGGGTGGGGAGAAGGGGGTCTACCCCTCCCTTTTTGTCCTTCACAGTCTAGTTTTCTGCACTCTCTGCCTTGCTATCTATGTTTATAGGGGTTGGGTCATAGTCCATGCTGTTTCCTGTTGACCCCATAATTATATTTTCCTTCAAGTTACAAATCTGATTTATTTAGGTCATTTCTATTCACGCTTGCTGGCTAAGCCAGAAAGAAAATAGGATCCCCTATACAATTCTTTCCACACTTATGCTTAACAAGTGTGACCTCTATATTAGTATATCAGAACATCTGTTTATAGTGTTTCAAAGAGCAAGAGCAGGTTGCAAGTTTAAAAATGCACGCCAATAAAATGAATAAAGAAATGTGCTGGCAATTTTTCCTGTCAGAGTTGTATATAACTGACAAAGCATTTGCTTAATGCACCTAGCTGACTTGTTTTGTCACTGTAAATTCTTCCCCAACCTCAACACTTGATTTTGTTTTGTTTTTTAAAAAAAGTTTAAGATATTGTGTGATTCTACCGTGTGTGTGTGTGTGTGTGTGTGTGTGTGTGTGTAGGTTGGCAGCTTGGTTTGTGTTATACAGTGTGTAACAAACAGAAAAAAAGTTTTTATTAACAGAGTAGCAAAAGTAGAGCTAATTACAAAGGGTGGCATAGAATTCAGCAGAGTAATATGAAGCTTTCTAAACAGAAGCCCAGTAGAATGAAGAGTAAATTATAGCAGGACCACAACTAGGTGCCTTGGTGCCTGGGGCAAACAACCTGACATTTGCTCTGAAGTTAACCACATATTTTGTGTAATAAAATGATAAACAAACAAGTATCGATCACTTAAATATTTAGTTTGTGATAATGTTAGGCTAGCTTTTAAATCAGGAACATTGAAAAAAACCGCATAATATTCTAATGTTTAAAAGGTAAAGGACCCCTGGTTAAGTCCAGTTGCAGATGACTCTGGGGTTGCGGCGCTCATCTCGGTTTACAGGCCGAGAGAGCCAGCATTCATCCACAGATAGTTTTCCCAGGTCATGTGGCCAGCATGACTAAGCCACTTCTGGTGAAACCAAAGCAGCACATGGAAATGCCATTTACCTTCCTGCCAGATTTATCTACTTGCACTTTGGGGCATGCTTTCGAACTGCTAGGTTGGCAGGAGCAGGGACCGAGCAACGGGAGCTCACCCCGTCGCAGTGATTTGAACCGCCGACCTTCTGTTCGGCAAAGCCAAGAGGCTCAGTGGTTTAGACCACACCTCCACCCGCGTCCATTCTAATGTTAAACATTAAACACACACACATTCTAATGTTTACTACAACATTATTGTGTCTGTTCCCAAACTGAAGTATCAAAAACAGAAGGTGTAGAAGGCTTAGTTTAGGCAGAATGGAATACAGTACACTTTGAGAGTTAATGCTAAATACATTACTTCTGGTATATGAGCCACCATAGCTGCTAGTGGGCTGTGGAAATTTGCGTCCTGTACCTTTTAGACTCGTCTACCCATGTACTATCTGAAACCAAAGGAGTGCATTGGTTGCCAAATGTTATTCTCTCCCCCCCGCCCCGAGCTCTTCTACCCCACTATATTGATAATGGGTTTTGCAGATTTTCTACCTTGTGAACGGATTGCCTGCCCTATTGGATGGAAGCTGGTTTGAGGGAAAGTGCATCAATCAGCAGCATTTCTCATGAAACTGCAGGATACTTCTGGATTGAAATGTCATGTGCTCTGGGCTTCAAACACCAGCGCTGGGAGCGCACTGGAGCTGGAATAAATAGTAATGTGTGCACAGCTTCTGCACCACTAAGTGGATCTAAACCTGAAGTGTATTTTTCAATGGATTACTTCGCCTAGTCGCCCAAACGGCTGTAAACATTAACTATATTTTATAGGAAATGACTTTTTTTTTTCCTGGCTACCGACTGAGTGGCTATGAGCATCATTTTCCCTTTCCAGCTGCTGAGCTATTTTTTCTCCTATTAGCTCGGATCTATTTATATTTCTCACATCAGAAAGTAAGCAAAGGTTGCCATCACTGAAGCAGCTCTCGCTTTATGACAAGCAATGATGTCCCCGTCGTCGAACTCTCATAAAGACATTGGAGATAATGAGAGCAAGCTGAGATTTAAACGGATTATAATGGATATTTGGCACATGCCCCGACTGCTTTATCTTAAAGCACTCCATTCCCCTCTCCTCCCTTTCCTGCTTTGGAGTGCATTATACTCTTGTTTTGTGTGTGAGGAGGGGCACGAGATGTCCTGCGCAACAGGGCAAGCCAGTTCTAAAGACCAGACACTGATGGATTGCAGGAGTCAGTCAAGGGATCAGCAGCCTTGGAGGGTGAAAAGCAGGTAGCAGGAAAGACTTAAGGATGCTAAGCAAGTGGGAATCAGCAAACCAAACATGATTAACGACTGCAATTCTATGTATAGAAATATCCACAATAAAGCAGATAGTACCAAACCCCAGGAAGTGTCAGAGTGATAACAAAGTGAACATTAGGGACTTGATTAATGAGAGAGTAGAGGGGGAAATTACTGATGGTAGATATTGTAAAAAGGGAAAACACACCTCTGGTTGCCACATGCATTTGTTTCTTTTCTTGTTTTGGTTGCCGTGATTTTGCCTCTGCCTCTTGGACAAAGCCAGCCTGGACTCAAAAGATCTAGGGCAGGCCAAAGATGTTGCAGTATTGGTGCCTTCAGGTAAGATCTAGGAATCCAGGGATCTAGGAATATAGGAGAGGCTGAGACACATACTTTCACTTGGCCCATTTTTATTTTTTTTTCATATTGTGTACGGATTAATTCCCACTGGTCCAGAACACATAGTCTAAGATCCCTGTGGAGTTTTCCTTCAGAAACCTGGAACCAGAAGGTCATATTTATGTCCTGATCACATTCCATGCATTTTAGTCTTGCCATTATGCCAGTTTTAGGCCCTACCTGCACAATACATTTTAAGTAGTATCATGCCACTTTAAACCACTACGGCTTCACCCAAATTATCTTGGGAACATGTACTTTGTTAAGGGTGCTGAGAGTTGTTAGACAACATCTGTTATTGCTCTTAGAATATCTCTCTCTCTCTCTCTCTCATCAGAGCATCTATCCAGGAACATAAAAATCTATCAATCATATGTACAGTTAGGTGAATCTATTTCAGTTTCTCTCCATCTCTCATTTTTCCATTCTTAAGTTCAGATCTCCACATTTCTGTGTCAGTTTGAGGTGACAGTCCTCAAGAAAATTTGTTAGCATTTTAGTGTGCATTTCCCCCATTACACACATTTTTGTACACAGCTTTCTATGCAGTTTTGGCCACTATATGTATATTTACAGGCAATTACCACTAAAGTAACACATTTTATTTTCATTGGTATATATGCATTTATTTCCCCTTGGTTAATGGATTTTTGGTGGGAGAACTTCACTGAAGTGCACATTTCAAAAGATCGCTGTGGCTCAGTTTGCACCTTGCTTTGGGACAAACATTCTTGTGTCTCAGATTCATGCACACAGTGGAAGTCAAAACAGATGTCAGTGGCTTCTGTTTCCATCCTGAAGAGCTTAAAGGCCTGAACTTAGACATCAAGCCAATTTCGAAACTACTTGAGCAGTTTGGTAGCTACCGTACTTCTCCATGGCTTTCTGTACCAATTTGGTAACACCAAATTTCAGTAATCACAGAGGGCAAGCAAATCATTCAGTGCATAACTGTGTGTTGATGCCACAACTCTCATACAGGTCAACATCACTGGCATAGTTATGTTCATCTTGTCTTGCTGTAAACAAGGATAGATCTAGCCCTGCTCCTTAATTGCCTTCATGGCAGTTCCATTGCATTCTTATCAACCCTTTTTTTCTCCATACAAAGGTTCTGTGCTTTTGAAAATGCCTGTTGCTGATTCTCAAGGCCTGGCATTTGAAAGCAACAGGAAAAAGCTTGTCTGCAAACACTCTGTTTCCCAGTGCTTAGTCCTATGAGAGGTATTAAAGACACTGTAGCTAGAATTAGGCAACTTGCTTACTCCCTCTTTGGTTCAGTGACTCCAGAGTCATCCGCTTCCCCTTGTGATTTCCACTCTATATCCCCTCATGCCTGAAAGCTAACCAGACAGTTTTCGGCAGATGCTCTGTCATAGCTCTTGCATGTAGTTCCCTCTCTCTCTCTCTCTCTCTCTCTCTCTCTCTCTCTCTCTAATACTCCATTCACAGCTTTTTAGTCCTGAACCAACAATAATCACTGAACATAATCCAGCGAGACAAAACACCTTGCTTTTCAAATAATAGATGATCTAGCTGCTCACCCATCTGCTGCTATTAAAGCAGCAGGAGGAACATTGCCTTCTACATGTTGTAAAGAAAAGGAGGGGACCCACTCTTCCAAATCAAGTTGAGAAAATGCATTGAGGATGATAACATGGTAAATCTTGACCATCTGGTGCTGGGGAAATGTTGTGATTATGCATTTGCAGGGAGGGGGATTTGTAGACGTTTTAAAAATGAAATAAAATTCTAATTACTGGGGTCATAAGGTAGGTGTATTGGAAGTTTTCAGCACATTGAGAGCTAAGCTGTATTGAAGCACACACGAGTTCTAGGGCTGCAAATAACATTGTCAGGTACAGAGTAAGCTGGTGAATAATTTGAAATCGCAGAGGAATGAGGATTGTCTAAGGGAGGGGTGGAGGACCTCAGTCTTGGGGGCTGAATGCAGCTTCCCTATCAGATCTTTAGGACTCTCCCCAGGCCCTTCTTTCTCCTTAGGCTGTGCCCCACTCACCCACACACTGGCCTTTCTCCATGCCTTCTTTTGCCTAACTGGAATGGTGTCTTTAACTGTAACAACACCTGGATGTTTTTAGATGTGTGTGCCTTTAGTAACCTTTGGCTTTTGTGTGATTGGAATATAGCCTGCCACCAGGGGAAGCCAGCTCCAGAGAGTGGACCCATCTTGCTCCCCCCTATTTTGCAGGGTAGGGGCCGACCCCCTCTGCATGTTCATAAACCATGAGGAGAACTGCAGAGCCGACTGTGGCATGTTTCAGGTGACAGGCTCCTTCTCCTCCTGCCATGGAGGAGAAGGATGCTCCAAACAGCTTCATGCCAGTGGCAGTGTCAAGAAGAGGCAGAGGAGCTGCTGGCCATGCAAGCCACATGGCTGCCATGTTCAGCCAGGGCTGTCTTAAGCGTATGCAGTGCTAGGGTGCAAAGATCCACCCAGCGCCCCCCCAGTTGCCCAGTCCCAGGCGCTTAGGAGGGCGGAGCCGGCCAGCCGTCTCAGTGTCTCGCTGGCTCGGTCGTCCCCAAACTCGCGGCGCAGAGCCGCCTGCAGCAGAAGAGCCTGCCATGGCACTCCAACGGGCGGGCTCTTCCCCAGACTCAACTCTCGGGCCCCGGACTCTTGGCCTGGCACCCCTGAGAGTCCGGCGCCCTGGTGCCTTGCACCCCTAGCGCCTATGGGTAAGACGGCCCTGTGTTCACCTTTGTGTCCTGATGCATGAGGTCGGGACGTCCTGATGTCATGTGCACGATGTTCCCCTCCCCCTATCATCATCTCAAGCTGGCGCCTCGGCCTGCCATACAATTATAAGAGTCACACCCATTGCTCCACTCAGTTTTTCCTGTGATTATACTATGGATGCCTGAGAATTCCAACAAAAAACAGGAGCAGAAATTGTCAGTGGGTTAGGCAAGGTAGTATGGAGGCATTCCTTTGCTTAGACCTGGGGAAAGATGCCTGTGAAGGTATTGGCTCTGTTTTTACATGTGGCGGTGTTATTGGGTTTGCTTTAGAGGGCTTCCTGCCTGCTAACCTCAAGTTCAGTGATCATCTTCTTACTAGCATCAGGCTCAGAGTCATTTAGGTATTGACACTGTACCCTCTGACTCAGTCTCCTGGCTGTTGCTGGACAAGGTTAACTCAGTCTCCAACATCCATCAGTGCTGTGTGATTCTGGCATACCCCATTTTCCCATCTCAAAGGCAAGGTAGAGGTACCCATTTACATTCCTGGTGTCCTCAAACTTAGTAAACCAGAGATTAGCATGGCCTCAAGTCATTACTAGATATGAACTGCCCTTGTTAATAGAGGAGTTAAAAACTTATCCCAGGTAGAATGGTAAAAGTGTTAAACTGTGCCAGTGTTTCTTAAGCTGCCAAAGTCATGCCTTACAACTAGTATGACTAGATGCCAAGGAGAACACTGGTGATTTGGGATAGATTGACTAAGTGTTTTCCATTTACATTTTGATTGCACTCAGTCCTACATCCATTCTTTCCCTTTTTTGTTGATTTCTTTTTAAAAAAATGAAAAACACACAAAATACATTTCAGATGCATTACTTTTGTATGCATTCTTACACTAAAGCATACAATTTTGCATTTTTCCTGAAATAGGCTTTTTTGTGCACATTTTTCAAACTGAAACTATATCACAATTTTCAGAAAATGTGTTATCTTGTTGATCCACATGTACATAAGTCTGAGAATGGCATGTTCAGTTTTCTCGCTTTAGAAGTGGGAATGGTTTTCTCCTCTGTTCCTACTTGGACTGCTGGTAGTTGTGTAGAGGACAGGATTTTGGCAGCTGCAGCCTCCGTTCATGACAGCAAGCTGCTTCTGCCAGATCTTCTCTTCTATACAACAAGTAAAGGGACAGGAACCATATCCCTATTAGAATATGGTCATGCGATTTTTTGCAATATATATTTTAGATATCTTTCTCTCAGGGTGGAGAAGCATTGGCCCACAGCTGGACAAATGGGAGGGAGGAGATTCCTAGCAATTCAAAAGCCAGATCATCAGTGGCCTATGGCTTAATCTATATGACATGTTACATAACCAGCTGAACACAACCTGCCAGCCGTATATTGTGGCCTGCCAGGTGCTTGGCAGCCTTCTTAATGCTGCTCCAAGCAGGCATAAAAACCCTGATATGTTGCCAAACAGGCAGATAGACTGCATTTGGCTTAGTGGATCATAAGTTGTGCAGGCTTAGTGCAATTCACAAACCAGCTACAATGGAGCATGTAGTTCTAAACAAGCTTCGTCCTGTTGATGTCAAAGGGAGTGACAGCACTCCTAAATATTTATGCAGCAGCAGTCTCTGCCAGTTGCACTGTTGCAATATCCGCACACTGGCAGAAGTACCTCCCCATCCTAAATCCATGTGGACAGAATTATAGTCATCCATGTTAGCTGCTTTGTGTGGTCTGTTAATTGTGTAACCTGCCATTTCAGTCCTAAGAGGGTATTTTGTGATATGTTCAAAGCCATTACTCTGCCTTTGAGTTGACAAGTCATTCGTTCTTGAGCTCTGGAAAACTACTTATAGGCCACACTATCATTTTTTATTCTTTCTAACAAATGAGCTATATGACCATTACTGGAGCGGGTGGGTGACAAAGCTTAATTTGGAAAACTGACTTCTCTTTTGAAGGGTCTGTGCCAGAATATGGTCTGCCCCCCAACTTTGTCTTCATACCAATATTTTCAGTGTGAATTCCCTCCTTGATTTTCACTGTGGGGAAAACACTGCAGCAACAGTAGAGACAGCAGCGCTTGAATGATTGGGCTGGGTTCACAATGTTTGGTATAGTTGTTTAATTGTACATTGAAATAGAAAATGATTATGTGTATGTATTGTTAAAGGGAACATGTAAATTTCCATGGAAGCTAAGTAAGGATCTCTGAGTGCCTAATAGGCTGATAATTAACTGAGAATGTATCTCTGCTCTCCCTTACATGGTGTTTAACTTTGGATCACATGAGTAAGGTATTCAGTGGCAAATCTTCATTTTGAGGGAGTTGTCTGTTCTCAAGCCACAAGATAAAGGGTGTGCAAATGATGTAATTGAGACTGTGTAGAGAGAAAGACCATTTATTTCAGTTCTGTTAGAAGTAATTTTATATTCTTAAGATGCTGGACCTGTGCTTGGACAAGCACACGATTTTATGCAACTACTGGGATGTATCCTAATTTTTATAAGTCTGTTTTGGAACAAGTTCTATTAGTAAAGCTTTGGAACCATATTTTTGGTCTGGGTGATTTTTTTTATTCCAAAAGGAATCATTTTTTATTCATCCTATTGCTTCCATATGGACAATATTAATAACCACAATACCTCGAGCTGTGTGGAAACTGTTTGTGTCACCTGCTGAAGAATGCTATTGATTTTTCCTTCTTCATTTGCCTGCATCCCAAAGTTGAGATGATGAGCTTGCCATGCTACAGTACCATTATGCCATAATGTACAGAATATGATTGACATATGTGGGTCACTCTTCCCTAACCAACGTCATGCAAATTGTATTGGCAGTCAACCTTTGTGAACACTGGGTGCCATTAGCAAGGTGGAAGGCTTTGAAAGTAATATAATGTATTTGTGGAACCTGTATTGGTTAGGAGACATTTTTTTTAATTCCCTTTCTTCCTGGAAGTGGCATTGGTGGATGACACTGTTTTCTCTTGATTTAGGGAGCCATCAATACCTTTGTACTCCAGTCCCCACCAACATTCTACCTCTTTTTGCATAGATAAGAAAACAAAACAAAAAGGAAAGAGGCAAACACTAAGGGAGGGGATGAAGAAGAAAAATTAATGTGGGTATACAGAAGTGAGCAACAACCAGAACGGCTACTCCACAAACTTGCCCAGCATTTGCTAGGTACTCAATAGCACTCTTGCGACAGGCATGCATCTTCGGAATTCATCCTTAGATTTATTTTTATGGAGTCTTTTGCATATACATTCACAAGATTGAATGAGGTCTTTTGGTTCAAGAAGACAAATCACTAATATAAAATTATTACAAAGTTCAAGGGAGTGTGAAATCACACTGCAGTCTGGATGCCATCCAAGCTGTGAGGGTAAAAAAGATAACCTCTGCACCCCCACATTGCAATTTTCACAATATGATCCTTGTTTCCCTCTTTCTTGCTACGGGAGAAAATCCATGTATTTTTTTTTTTGGGGGGGTGTAAATTAGAAACACAATTCAGTGCATAGCAGTAGAAACCGGGAGGGGAAAACATCATCAATGAAGAATATGTTATGCTAAAATGTATTGTCAATAACATTATCAATGCCATCACCAACATATTTCCCCCCCCCCACAAAGCAAATGGTCTTCTTTAAAAAAAATTAATCACCCCAACTTGTTAATTTTTGAAAATACATATGATGTACAGAACAATTACTGAAGTAATTGGACTGTTGTAAGTATAATGCAGGGACGCGGGTGGCGCTGTGGTTTAAACCACTGTGCCGCTTGGACTTGCCGATCAGAAGGTCGGCGGTTTGAGGCCCTGTGACGGGGTGAGCTTCCGTTGCTCATTCCCAGCTCCTGCCAACCTAGCATTTTGAAAGCACACAGTGCAAGTAGATAAATAGGTACCGCTCTGGTGGGAAGGTAAACGGTGTTTCCATGTGCTGCTCTGGCTTCACCAGAAGTGGCTTAGTCATGCTGGCCACATGACCCGGAAAAACTGTCTGTGGACAAACGCCAGCTCCCTTGGCCTATAAAGCGAGATGAGCGCCACAACCCCAGAGTCGTTCGCGACTGGACTTAACTGTCAGGGGTCCCTTTACCCTTAGGTATAATGCAAACCAAATAATGGTTTATCCAGTAAGGGTATTTGTGTTGTTGGCATCCATCTGTCTTGAAAGACAATGAAGTGTACCTCTGAGGGTGAAGTCAAACCTCTGAAGGGTACTGCACCTGCTGTAGCTGCAGAGATCAGTAACTTATAATTGCTTCTTTCCGCGTTGTTTTTGCTGCGTTGGGATAATCCAGGAATCTGAAAAGACCATAGATTCTGTTTTTATTTGCTAATAAGTAAGGCGGAAAAACTGTCTGTGGACAAACGCTGGCTCCCTCGGCCTATAGAGCGAGATGAGCGCCGCAACCCGAGTCGTCTGCGACTGGACCTAACGGTCAGGGGTACCTTTACCTTTACCTTTAAGGCGTTTTGAGCTGTGCAATTTTTCTGGGGAAAGACGTGACAGAACTCACCATGAACACCTCCCTCCTGAGAGGTGCCAGAACTGAGTTTCAGTGAGTTCCGACTGAAAAAGAAAAGCCCTTGTTTTGAGTAAGGTCCCTTGATCTGCCTGGAATCTATATGCACATGAAAGCAAGCTTCTGCTCACATATCCTTAACTGGAAGAGGAGTTAGATGTGAAAATGAACTTGTGTTGCTCAGCTCACATGACCCCAGGCAGAGCAATCTGATCTGCCCCATTGGAGAGGGTTTGGGAGATATAGCGGTGTCTATATGCTCAGCTTTGTCTGGTGGTGCTGGGCTCCACTGACAGGGAGGCTGTGCTGCTGCAGAAGTCCCCTCTCTGCCCATCAAAAGCATGAGCATGTTGAAGCTATTGCTGGCAGTATCCCCACCAGAAAGTAGACTTGAAATGGTAGTATTTTGGAAGGTAGCTGGGCAGAGCTGAGGACCAAGGATCTACTGGATCTTAACAATGCTCCCAAATTGCAGTGGAGGTCCTGATCCAAGCACATCTGTGTTGCCAGCCATGGAGCTGGTGTGGCAACAATAAAAACCACCCTGCTTTCCATGATACATAGGAGCTAACGTCTAGGGGCTGAGGTCCATTTGCCCCAATAAAAAATATTACAGGGGGGCAAGCCATCCCCCCCTCAAAAAAGTTGATGGGCATTGCCATTAAAATGTTGTGCATGCGCCATATCTTGTGATCAATTATGCAGGGCAAGGCTTATCTCCTCCCACAATACAGTGGTACCTCGGGTTAAGTACACTTCAGGTTAAGTACGCTTCAGGTTAAGAACTCCGCTAAGAACAGAAATCGTGCTCTGGTGGCGCAGCGGCAGCAGGAGGTCCCATTAGCTAAAGTGGTGCTTCAGGTTAAGTACGCTTCAGGTTAAGAACGGACCTCCGGAACGAATTAAGTACTTAACCCAAGGTACCACTGTATTTCATTCAAGTTGGCACCCCTGTTCTGATATAATAGAGATCTGAAGGGGTCTCAGATACTCAACAGAGTATACCTTACATTTCTTTTGCAATACTAGGTTGGGTTCAAACCAATCAGTTAAAATTATAAAAAAGGGATTTAGACTAAATCTATCAAAGAACTTCATCATAGTTTGACCTATTAGACAGGGGAGCATACTGTATTGGGAAGTGATGAACTTTTCTTTTAAGCAGAGGTTGGGCAGCAATTTATCAGAGATGGTGTAGTAGTGGCTCTCCTGTATTAGCAATGGGTTGAATTACATTACCTTTGAGGTCCCTTCCAACCCTACAATTTGGATTTTCTGTACCTTACTCTTTTTGGTATGGTGCTGCTGCAAAAGGTCTGTCCATTTGAATGCCTTGACCAAGACACTTCTTTCTGAGGACCAAATAAGTAAATTTTAGTTTATTGCTTTGGCTTGAAGTGTGGAGCCATTCTAACATTTGGCGATGATTTGTAGACAATGGGGCTGTTCTCTCATTCTCCTTAGGATTTATGTGGGCAGTTGCAGAAAAGCTAATGAAGGTTATACAACTAGGCCAATGATTGGTCAATGTGCTGTGTAAATCTCAGTCAAGCTAGGGAGTTTTTATACTGTTCAAACCAGAGGGAAAACTCACACTACATATTAAGCTGACATAGTTCATTTGGAGGTGTCACCTAGTTCTTGATTGGCCCCATATCTTTTCTGACACATCTCTCTCATTCTCTCCTTTACATAAACTGACACATGCATGTAATGGATGAGGAAAACAGCAAAGAACCTTTCTGAATCCTAGAGAATTAATTTGCAGGCTGGTCTACCCCAGAAAGTAATATTATATGTGTCTGTGTGACCATACACATTTTCAGATAAGGTGGGGATTAAAGTTCGTCCAAATTTTAACTGATAACATTATCTCCAATGCTTACGTAGGTGAGAAAAAGATTTCATAACTCAATGTTTTTGTTTCTTGTTGATTTTTTCATGCAACACCATGTAGTTGAGTATATGTGTTCCTTAATAGTAAAGGCTTTGAAGCAATGGGTGCCTTTACCACAGAGCTTGGAAAGGTTAGATTTTGTGACAAATGATATTCCCAGGCCTTTCCCATAGATTGTTGTCTGGCAATTACTAGAAAGAAAAATGTCATTCCTGCTGTATTTCATCAGTTCCTCACCAGAAAGCCTATAGTATCATCTGTGGTATCATTATGGAAGGGCATTGGGGACAGACATCCACATCTCTGCTCAGAAGAATGACCAGGAAAGTCCTCAAACACAGCAGAGATGACTTAGCACATTTTGAAGTAAGTGATGTTATCCACATAAGCATCTTATGACTTCCTTTCCTCCATCAGACCATTAACTTCAGAGTTTAAAACTACCTAAAAGGAAATAAGCCCTGAGTGCTCACTTGAAGGACAAATCCTAAAGCTGAGGCTCCAATACTTTGGCCACCTCATGAGAAGAGAAGACTCCCTGGAAAAGACCCTGATGTTGGGAAAGATTGAGGGCACAAGGAGAAGGGGATGACAGAGGATGAGATGGTTGGACAGTGTTCTCAAAGCTACCAACATGAGTCTGACCAAACTGCGGAAGGCAGTGGAAGACAGGAGTGCCTGGAGTGCTCTGGTCCATGGGGTCATGAAGAATCGGACATGACTAAACGACTAAACAACAAACAATAACAAATTGCACCGCTGAATATCAAGATTATCATCATTTTGCAAATCACCAGTATCTTAAAATTCTCACAATAAGAACATGTTCCCTCCTCTTTTGTTATGTGGTAAAATAATATCCACCAGGTCAAAAGTGTCCTACTGGTAAGAGACCCACTCATCTATATGAGGAGCTGAATTCCCAGTTCGGCTTGTGCCTATGGTCTTCCAACTTGCAAACAGCCACTGGCTGAATGATGAATGCCTTTTACCTTCAGGTGGTGACCAGGAGTTGGATGCATTATGAATTGGGAGAGAGGCAGTTCTTTTCTTCATTCAAGCTCCGTATGTGCTGCTAAATAGGCATGTTTTGGAAAGTTGGCTAATTACACATGTGTGGTCTGGTAATTGTCCTTGATTTGTTTCTGAGGCTCCTGTGTAAATATAAAAGTGTGTGCTGTATATTAATCCATCACTGCAGATTTCCTTTTTATGTTTCCCATATTCTTCTGAGCTATTGCTTTAAGCTGTGACTGGAAATTGGTCAGGCTGTCTCCCGTGTGGGCGATTCTTCATGTGTCCATTTCTGCCATTACATTTCTCTTCCTTTCCCCCAGAGTCCTTGCACTTGCTGTGATGCATTTGTTCTGACATCTCTCATTCATTGTCAGGAGTTTCTGTGATATGAGCACATTGATGCTTGTTGTTACAAATGGCCATGAACTCTATTCACTTTTCCTTCCTTCCTTGTTTGTGGCCGATGGCTATAAATACCAATGGGTAAGATATTGCTGAGGTGGATGGTGCCAATACACACTTCAGCAGAATCACTTACAAAAATGAAGTGTATTACAAGAGCTCTTAAAAACTGGCAAGCAAACAGCTTCTGGCAGGCTTTCTTACTGAGACCTATAGCACAAGATCACACTCCATAGGATCTGCCATCGTGGTGGTGAACATGCACCCTTTTAGGCCTCCCCTAAGCAAAACTACCTGAGGTGTCAAGTGCTTGTGAATGCAATTTTGTAATCTCAGTGTAATGAGATTAAATGACCAGCAGTACTGAGATCCCCAACTTTGATTGTTGGTAGACAACTAAAAAACAACGTAAGTATGATGAAACTGAGCTTCATTTCCCTCTGGTCTAGGGGTACATGGAACCCCGCTGAAAAGCTTTGCTTGCTTTATCCAATCTGTTTTGTCTTCTCTTCAGATTTCTCAGATGTTTCACCCAAGGACACCCTCAGATTCACTAAAACGTTACTGTTGGCAAAATCTTGTGATTTCCCAGTGGTGTCCAAACTTTTTTCAAAGAGGGACAGATTTGATGAAGTTAGGGCCAACCAAAGTTGTTGAGCTTTTTTTAAGGATTTTACCCCAGGAAATAAACTGCCACAGGGGCTGGATTTAAACCGACCGGATTAGACCAGCGGGCTTCATGAGGCCCCCAAAATGGACTTTGGACATGCCTGCCTTGGACATTCTACAGTGGACATTCTATGGCAGGCATCCCCAAACTCTGGCCCTCCAGATGTTTTGGACTACAATTCCCATCATCCCTGACCACTGGTCCTGTTAGCTAGGGATCATGGGAGTTGTAGGCCAAAACATCTGGAGGGCCACAGTTTGGGGATGCCTGTTCTATGGAGTATTGATAAACAATCTAATTGTTTAATCCAATTGTTTAATCTAATTTTTTTAATAAAAAAGTCCAGCCAGCAATAAACCTAGGGCAGAGGTAGCCAACATCATGACATTCAGATTTTGTGGACTTCAACTTCCAGATGCTGGGGACTCCAACTTCCACCATCCTTGATCATTGGCCAGGTTGTCGGAGTCTGGTGGGAGCTATAGACCAAAATATCTGAAGAGTACTGCATTGGCTACTTCTGAACCAGGGATTAGATGAGTTTGTAGTTAGGAAAGGGTGCAGCAGAGGGAGGTGACAGCACTAAAGTAATGGTAATTAATTGTTAAGACTGCTAATGGTGTATATTTGTGACAGTGACATTTGAATACTCTCCCCCTCTGATAAATGGGGGCTGCTTTTCTGCTGCTATCAGAGGAAAGATATCTCCAAAATTGTCGGGAGGGCTGTTACTGGATGAGATTCTGGATTTCATCAGGAAATGCAGCCTGCAGGATGCTGTAAATGATAACCTTTTGCCTCTTTCCACCAGTCACACATCTCAGAAGGCCTTTGGATGGATGTGATGTGACATTATTCCCAAGGTATCCCAGGAAATACAATCAGCATGTTGCTTAGAAACAGAGTAGATGAGTGGTACAGGGCTTTTTTCTTTTTCTTTTTTCAAGTTAAAAAATTGGGAGGGGGACTTTTCAATGAGATTAAATAAGGAAAGTGGCAGCCTTCTTCCAACATTTTCAGATAAAATTATCTTTTCCACTCTTTGCTTTTTCAGGAGGGTTCTTCCTACCGTCCCCCACCCAATGAATGGTCCAAAAATAATATTTTGATATGAACACCCATCATTCATAAGGCTATGAACAGTGTTTTTTTTCCCCTAGAAAAAGAGCATAGCTGTCAACTTTTGGATTTGAAAATAAGGGATTTTTCCAAACTTTCAGATTTGAAAATAAGGGATGCCGTGAGGGCGGTGCAATGGCGCCAAGTAGCCTCACCACCCTGAGCTCCAGAGGCTGCGCGCGAACTGGTGAACGAAAGAGCGAGCGCATAGATGGCAGGCAGGCTGTCTGTCTGGTTGGGCGTGAGGGTCTGGCTGCACAAGGCATACAAGCTCCGCCCCCAGTCGGTCTCAGACTCCTTATTGGCAGCCGAGCAACGCAGCTGAGGAGCCTCCCTGGCCGGCAGGGAGGGAGAGGAGCTGCTTCCTTTGAAATCCGGGAAATTTAAGGGATATCAACAATCCGGGATAGCAGCGGGAAACGGCATTGGAATAAGGGAGTTTCCCGCAAAAAAAGGGAGGGTTGACAGCTATGAAAGAGGTGCTGGAACTCACCATGAACACCTCACTTGTTCTCTTATACTGGCAATGGTGCCAACCTGAAAGGTGCTGGAACTGAGTCCCAGAGATTTTTGGCTGAAAAAAGCCCTGTCTAGGAATATGAATGTGGTTCCATGTAAGGGAGTGAACAGGATATAGGCACAAGATAACTACCTATAAAGGTAGTTCTACACCATAAATTTAATTCTCCAATAGATGCCCATACAGAAACCCTATACAATCTGTGGCAGGATTTTTTTAAAAAAATAATGGGATTATGCTGGACAGGCATTGAAGCAGGATTGACTGCAGCAGTTGCCCTGAAAGATATTGCGGGCGCAGCACAAGAGAAATGCACTCTGTTTACCCCGCCGCCACCACCTAAACATCATATTGTGTCATTGCTACCTTACATTACTCCCAGCTGCCTTTGCTCATCACAGTGCAGGCCATTTTAAACATTGAGGAGATGAGGGGAAAGAAATGATAATTCATGTTCCTTGAAGCTGAACTTAGAATTTGCATTGGAAATCTTCCCCTCTCTCTCTTTGTATTGTATCGTTGGTTGTTTGGTCAGCAATGCTTGGAATATCAGCATTTGTGGAGAACAAACAGTGGCACCTTTAAAAAAATCCACGGGGAATGGCAGTCTAAAACAATAAATTACATGGTAGCCATCAGATGAAGTGAGCAGAAAAGGATGAGGCAAGGCAACCTTAAAAAGCAGGGTGTAAAATGGCAACTCGGGGGGAGGGAGAGAGTACCACATTAGCCTAAGCTATGGCATGCCAGCATGCAATACATTATGTATAATATTGCGGTGTGCCATTTTGCTGTTGTTATGCTTCCTGTTCTCCGTAATCATCCGTCTCTGTAGGACACCATGTAAATTCCAAGCACAAGTGATCCTTGGTCTTTTTAAAGGAATATTTCATTGGAGGAAAGCACCAGGAGGTGTAATAACAATATCCTGATTACCCGGTGATCCCCTGCTTCTGGCTGCCTTATCTTTCAGCCAGGGGGGGATTTGAGTTGCATCTGCTGCCTAACCTCTTCTTAATAGCATTTGTGAGTGCCTATTCCAAGCAGTTTCTAATTAGACACACCCAGATGGCCGCCACCAGGCAGCTGTGTGCCCAGCTGGGTGTGTACACGGAAGCAAAGGTACCTCCGGGCTGTTGGCTGATCTCCTTCCCCACAAGGCTCTCTTGTTTTGCTTTTGTTTAGAAACACAGAGTAGAGGAAACTTGTCAACATTCATCTTTAATATGGGGCATCCAGTTTTTCAAAACAGTCATTTTGAAATGTATAGCTATTTCCTGCCATGAGTCAGGGGATCTGCCTTCACTCAAAAGGCTGCTCCACAAGTTACATTTCAGGGGAACATTGAAAATGTCAGAGGAGTACATCTGAAAATTGTAAAACACTCCATGGACATCATTACACTGTATTTCCTCTTCAAACTATGAAGGATTCCAATGTTTTCTTCTCTCACATGCCTTTTCTTATTGACCCAATGCAATACTTGAAGGAGCACGTCTCCCATATGAACTGACCCAGGCCCCGCAATTATCATCTGAGACCCTTCTTTGTGTGCCTCTCCCACAAGAGGTCCAGAGGGTGGCAACACGGGAATGGGCCATTAGGTCCAGTCGTGACCGTCTCTGAGGTTGCGGTGCTCATCTCACATTATTGGCCGAGGGAGCCGGTGTACAGCTTCCGGGTCATGTGGCCAGCATGACTAAGCCGCTTCTGGCGAACCAGAGCAGCACATGGAAACGCCGTTTACCTTCCTGCCAGAGCAGTACCTATTTATCTACTTGCACTTTGACGTGCTTTCGAACTGCTAGGTGGGCAGGACCAGGGACCGAGCAACGGGAGCTCACCCCGTCACGGGGATTCGAACCACCGACCTTCTGATCGGCAAGCCTAGGCTCTGTGGTTTAACCCACAGCGCCACCCGCGTCCCTTTATACATCTTTAGGCACCAGGTAAAAACATTCAAAGGTCTTCAAACAGACCTTTGGCTGATCAACATTCTATGTCTTTTAAAATTTGTTTGTAGAAGATGGGGTTTTTGGTTTGGTTTGTTTCCTGTTGTTATCTTTTATGTTCTGTTTTTATATTGAATTTTTATGCTGTGAACTGCCTTGAGATCTTTGGATTAAGGGGGTATACAAATTTAATTAAACAACAACAACATACATACATACATATTTTGAAAGCAAGTGGAAAGTATCGTGATTTAAATTGCCTTTGGCATTAGGGTTCCGAAAGATATACATGACCTCTTTTAAATGATAGGAATCAGGACCAGAGCAATGCCCATGTTTTGAATGGAGAAGGTCCCAATTTCAATCCCTGGTAGCTGCAGTTAAAAGGATCGTGAAGCATTGCCAGTCAGAGGAGACAATACTATGCTAGATGGAGCCGCTACAAGACGGCTTGCCATGTTAGTATTTCCTGTAGTCCATGCTACCTGCCCGTGGTGATCTAACCCTAACAGTCCAAATTACAATGTGGAGCATAGATTGAGGATTTAGGGCTGTGTCTTTCCAAACATATAGCTTGGGCAATTAAATTTCTGGAAGTGAGGAAGAGACATGAATTGTTGCAGCAAAACAAAAGGGCATTTATTAAGCTTTCCTTCGTGTTGTGTTGGGTGAAGAGTCAGATTCTGGGTGACCCCTATCCCTGCTCACCCCCAATGGATGTCCAGTACTGTGCAGATGGGCAATCTTGACCATCTATTCCTTAGGGACAGATAGACCTTGACATGTTGCAGTAAGCACACAGGTCTCTGCTGCCTGCATTCATTTTTGGACCTGGGCCATGTTATTTAAGATTTGTGGCGCTGTGCTGTTTTTTGGTTCATTTTCGCCCCCTAACTTATTAGGGACTTAGTTCATGTATCACCTTCCAGTTATGCTGTCATTTTAATGTTGACTATAATGACTCCACTAATTGAAAATAATGTTTATAAAGAGATGCTCTACCACTGTTGACATATTAACTAAAAAGATTATTTGCATTTTTATTAAAGTTTTTTTTTAGTAAATGAAAGTTTAATTCCACAGCCATTCTTCAAAATAATGTTTTGAGCCTTCAAAGCATGCTTGCTGAAAATAATGAAACTCATTCCTAACATGAACAATATTCCCTTTTTTTTCTTTTTCTTTTTTTTTTTGAAGTTTAGAGTGAAGTCATGCATCATTCACTTGCTGGCCCCATAGTTTGTTGCAGCAGCATATGCCAATAATTTTCGAAAGTGAGTTGTTACATTTAAAGTTCTGAAAACTGGGGAGGGATGTGATACAAAATGACACATTTCCATTACTCAGTGCATTAGCAAAGATTGATTTTTTTTTTTTTTTAGTCTGCTACACTTTCACAATTTTCTTTAGAAAACATTCAGGCATAAAAAGGCAAGAATCCATTAATACAAATAATGTGAACTATGCATATTTAAACCCCAACACAATGAATCAGTGGTTTACAATATACATACATAGTAAAGCACACAACTCAAGAGGCCACACTTCAAATATCACTTTGCAGTGGATTTTGCCTCTCCCTCCTCCCCAATAACATTAGCACGGGTATAGTCTTGGCGTTTACACATCAAATTGAGAATTACATCATAAATGTACCAAGCTTTCACTGAGATACCATTACTCAAGGGAAGATAATGCCATTCACTGTGTTGCATGTTTTTCCAAGCCTGCTGGAAAATGGTGTTAAAGTTGAGCTGAGTTTGATATTGAGGTGTAGAATTGTGTTCTGACAAGGGGTGGGGATTTCAGGTCACAATTAAAGGCAAGCATGCCAAATTTGCACTTTTGGAAACAATGCACCAACCAAAGCAAGCCATCCTTCGAAATATACACTTCTCCAAATTTTGCAGTGTGTACAAACACGCATATGCTAGGGTAAAGTGTGCATTGAAATGTGTATATTAGTGAAAATAGCATAAAAATGCATTATATTAGGGGAAATTACTTTGCTTTGCAAATCAGGAAAAATAGCTTACAAAAATGAATATTATGAAAAATCCACTGATGACTTAAAAATAGTTCATGTGAAAATGTGGAGAACTGAACTTTTTACTGGCCAAAAAAACGAGACACAGAGAAACTGAAACTGATCAATTTCCCACCCTAGTGCACACCTACTGCCATTCTGATATTTCACCAGATATACAGTGGTATCTCGGGTTAAGAACTTAATTCGTTCTGGAGGTCCGTTCTTAACCTGAAACTCTTCTTAACCTGAGGTACCACTTTAGCTAATGGGGCCTCCTGCTGCCACCGCACGATTTCTGTTCTCATCCTGAAGCAAAGTTCTTAACCCGACGTACTATTCCTGGGTTAGCGGAGTCTGTAACCTGAAGCTTCTGTAACCTGAAGTGTCTGTAACCCGAGGTACCACTGTATGTCAATGCAGCTATGTTACAGAGAGTGTTTTATCTCTATCCTTCAAATAGAAAGGCCAATGGTTGACTGTTCTTGCCACCGCCACCCCCATTCTGCCCTGCTCAGTGTAAATGGTGGGGCTTCAGATGTGAACGTTGGACATTTAAATCCAAAGCATAACAAATATAGTCCCACCAGATTACATAAAATCATTCTGGGTGGTTTGTTAGGAGACTCCTGTACCCCTCAAAAAGCTAGATCTCCTTCACCACAGGAACATTGTAAAATATTCATACACAGAAGCATACATCTCAGTTTTTGAGCAAAGCTTACCCTAATCTGCCTGTGGCCGTACAGTACAGCAAGGTGAAGCAACTAAAAAGCCTTTTGCCCAAACTTCAAGGGAAAAGAAGGGATGAGTGGGTATGTTTGGAAGTGCTCTGTACCACAGTGTCTCCAGATGTTGGAATCTTGGGTCTCCAGATTTTGTTTAACTACAGTTCCCAGCTTCTTCAGCAATCTTAGACCCAATGGTTAGGGACAATGGTTACAATTCCCAGCAACATTTGGGGACCCAGGGTTCCTGCTCTAAGCAATTGTGCTTGTCTGGCTTACCAGGGCTGGGAGCTTTCCATTTTCTTCTAGATGCTAATACAAGTGAACAGGAGGAATACACTAATTCTGCATTAAAAGTGCAGATATGTGTCACCCCTAAAACTTGTCATGCTGAACTGCTCATTTGTCCAGTGGGAGAAGATGCAAAGAAGCATGGGAGCTCCAGGTTCATTGTGGGCTAAATTAGAGCAAATGTAATAAAGCATAGTTTTGTTTTTAAAGAATCATAAAGTTTAGAAGGTTTGGTTATGAAAGAAGTTCACTAAGTTTGAAAAAAGTTTTGTTTTTGATATTACTTAAACCTTTTTGTTCAAGTTGTATGTTCTTTTCATAAGTTCATAAAGAAAAGATCTCCCTGTGCTTGTTTTAAATCTGATTTGGTATTTATTTGAGGTTTAAATGGATTTGCTCGGGCATAACAAAGTAGAGTTTTTGGCTAATGCATTTGATAAGTTTTACACCTTCGGTGCAAACCATAAAAGAGAAACAAGAAGATTTATGTGATAATAATCTAAAACTTAGAACCATCAGTATTTCCTTTTCCTTGATTCACACTTGAAAGGCAAGAAGGGTACTGAAATTATGCTGACAAGTCTTCTCTTCAAGTTAAAATAAAGAAAATTAATTCATTTTCAGTACCCTAAGATTAATACAAAATGCAAGGCAATAGATCTTGGTTGATGCTTCTCCCTGAATTTAACTAACTTGATTCCCAAACCTGAATCAGTGTTTCACTGGTTATTTTGTCCTCTTAATTCACATGTAAAATGCACCCTCAAATGAACTGATATGTCCCTGCTTTTTATGTATTTTTTTTTAAAGGTAAAGGGATAAAGATGGAGAAGGAGTCATAGGAGCCAACTCCTAGGAGCTGAGGTCACTTCGACCTCTCCCCCAAATAAAATATTTGAGGGGGCTGCCTCCCCCCCCAAAAAAAGGAAATGTGATGGACATTGCCATTAAAATGGTGTATGTGTGATCGATTGTGCAGGGTGGGACTTACTTGTCCCCTCCCCAATATTTTACCCAAGTTGGCACCTCTAGAAGGAGTCAAGATTTTTTTTAAAAAAACACATGCACAGGTTAGTATTTTATTTGCTAACAAGCAATTGACCTGTTAATGAGGTGGGTCAGAACAGGCAAAATGAGGTACTTCTTTACACAGCAAGTAGTCAAACTATGGAATTTGTTACCGCAAGATGCAGTGAGGGCCACAAACATGGACAGTTTTAAAAGTGGTCTGCTATTTAGAATGGCAATATATTACAACCAAGAACAAAGGGAATATGCCTTTGAATGCCAGTTATTGGGCTCATGACTAGGAGAGTGCTATCGTCCTGCTTACAAGCTTCCCATAGGCACCTGGTTGGTCATTGTGAACACACAATGCTAGACTAGGTGGGCCTTTAGTCTGATCGAGCAAGGCTCTCCTTATGTCCTTACGTTTTTCTGTGGGATTTATTTACAATACATGTGAGCTGCTAAATATACTTTCAATTATTTAAGACAAAACTGGTGCTGTGGGTTAAACCACAGAGCCTAGGGCTTGCTGATCAGAAGGTCAGAGGTTTGAATCCCCGTGACGGGGTGAGCTCCCGTTGCTCGGTCCCAGCTCCTGCCCACCTAGCAGTTCGAAAGCACATCAAAGTGCAAGTAGATAAATAGGAACCGCTCTGGCGGGAAGGTAAACGGCATTTCCGTGCGCTGCTCTGGTTCGCCAGAAGCAGCTTTGTCATGCTGGCCACATGACCCGGAAGCTGTACGCCAGCTCTCGGCCAATAAAGCGAGATGAGCGCCGCAACCCCAGAGTCGGACACGACTGGACCTAATGGTCAGGGGTCCCTTTACCTTTACCTTACGAGCAAGGATATATTCAAGGATGCCTCTTCATATGGCCAGCTCTTGCTTAGGTTAGCAAAGTACTTTTCAAACATTTACCCCTAAAATGGTGGAATGCACCCTCCAGGATTAGTGAAGTCTTACCTGGCTCCCAACAGTAACCATGCTTGCTCCCCACCCACCCCAATTCTCCACACCATGATCCAGAAATTGTGGATTGGTGGGGGTCCTGCATGCATTTTAATAGAAGCATTTCTCAGCTGCACAGGAAGTCAGTTCATACATTTATTCTAGTAAGACAACATTTAGAACAGGCTTTGCCATAGAGGCATTCCTTGGCATGCATGGGGTTCCCTCCCTTTGCCAAAATCAGGCTGGGAAGAATAATTTGTTCTGTGTGCCTGATTGCAGGATGTGTATGTCATGCCCACAACAGCGTCACCATTTTCTGCCCATGTGCAGAAAAAGCGTTGTAGCCCCTGATCTAAAATATCTCAACAAATTGAATTATTGCATTCACAAGGAAAGTTTTTGGGCAATCCACAAGATGTTTGGGGCAATATATATTTTTTATTAAAGTTCAATACCTTTTTCAGTACCATTTTGAGGCATGCCTCTTTTTCCTCTTCAACAAAGTTTTTGCACTGTTAGCAAGGATGACACCGGAATCCTAAAATCTTGCCTTCTCCAAGTTGCAGCCTGTCAACTATCAATGAATAAGCTTGACACAATCATTTCTTGAAGAGCTCAAGGAGGTGGCAAAGTATGCCTGAGAGAGGGACCTAGTGGAACTTTGAAATATTGTTGAAGAGCCAAACTGTAGTGATGAACAGTAATAAAAATAAGGCAACATAGGGCCCACAAGTGTACAAAATGTGTTGATGCAGAGTGTGAGGAAGAACTAAGGACCTTTTGTAATCTAGTTCAGAAGCCTGCAAGGAAAATAGTGCCACCTGGTGACAGAAGGCCATGACTGAGGAAATAAACTGCCAGACATTGTATTGATTTGGTGTGGAGCTTCTGAAGGTAGGAAAAACTGTGTTTCTTATGAGGAGGAGTGCCAATTTTTGTGTAGTAAAGGGATACTAATAACCAGTGCTATAATTCTCACAGTTTGAAGGAAAGGAGGCTGTGATATTATGGCTACACTCTGAGAATCAGGGTAGAATATAAAGCTTTTTAGTGGGGTATGTCTCTCATAGCTCAATACATTTTCACTCCCTATTTCCCTGACAATTTGTCTTATTCTTAATGGGGTTGGGAAAGGGAAAGGGGTAGGCATGAACAAGTTATAAGAAACAACGAGGCTACTTGCTAAGGTTTCTCCGATTGGCACAAACATATGTTGAAGATGAATAATTGAAAGGCAGGTAATACAAATTTAATTGTAAGTTCATTTGTACTAATATATGGTATAAAATATCTGTGACCAGAGGAAAAGGAGGCTTTTAATAGTTGTGTGAAGGAGAATATTTTGGTAGGTTCTTTTCTGTTCTTGGGAGCTGGCCTAGCCAGGCATGGCATAGGACAGGTGTATGGCTACCAGTGTTTGTTCAGCACCATGGACGGATCATGGGGCTGGAGTGAAGATCAAGCATAAACCCAGACTTGCTGAGAAGGAAGGAGCTTGGGCTGTTGCTCCAACACAAGTTGAGGTAGTATTTGAGGGTATGTTGGTATTCCAGTTCCATTCCTTATTATAAAGGAATTTGCATTTTATAAGCATGTTTAACAGAACAGATGTCTAGTGCAACCCTAATGACAACTGATCAGAAAATGCCCTTATCAGCAGCGTGAGCCAGCATGGCCAATGGTCGGAGATCATGGGAGTTGGGGTCCAAAACATATGGAGGACACCAGGATAGGGAAGACTGTAAGGCACATTAACCTTTCAGGGCTTGCAATAGCTGTATATCTATAGCACATAAAATATTTCATACAAAGGGGAAAACAGTATATTCATTCATTCAAAATACTTTATAAAACACCTATATTTTCACAAATCTCCAAGTGTCTTTCTTTCTTTCTTTAAAACAATTAGAAGAATTTTCTGGCTACTTGGCATTGATTGGGCTTCTGGTGCAAAATTTCAAATATAAGTGTGGTTTTTTTAAAAAAAAAAAATCATCATCATCATTTTTTTCAATGAAATACACCGCTGATTGTAAGAGATAATATAAAGTCTTAATTCTCAGAGGCCTTTTTGTTACCAGAATAGTTTAACAACCATGGAGCTAGATCTTAAAAGTTCCTTCTCCAAATTGCAGTAAAAACAACAACATACAATGTAAAAAGATAATAAAAAAAACCCAGAGAGGTTCAAGACTTCAGTGAGAAATGTCAATGGCCCTTGAACTTACTTGGGGCTTTTAGTTTTGGGGCTCTGAAATTTCTCTGTTGTTTTCATGGGGAGAAGCTTCCTTGTTTCTGTCAGATTTCTCCTTGTTTGCAATTCAGTTAGAGTCCGCAGAATTCCTCAGGTATTTAGCACTTGCAATTTCTTAGGTATTTAGCACCCAGCCACTCCAGATTTGCTTCAAACTACCTCTTTAGGCTCAATTTCTGTAGCAACTCTTATTAGAAAGTGCTTTGTGTATCAGATAGCACAGCACTCTCACACTGGCCACTAGTCAATTAGAGCAATTAGAGGTGTCACTTTTCTTTCTTTGTGTGGCTTGTTCAGAAACAAATCCCATTTACTTTACACCTCTGTTTCCTTCTGACCTACTCTGAGCTGCTGCCGAGACTTGCAATTCCTTTTGTCGTGCGCAGTGCTAATCTATGAGAAGTGCAGCATGTCGGAAACTTTGCATATTAGAGTGGCGATCGTGGTTTTATGGCAAGCCTCTCCTTGAGCTCTCGTGTCGTGTCTAATTTCTGGGAGGTCATTTGTCATGCTATGCGTAGGTCTCCTTATCACACACCTGGCTTTCTGAAGGCGACACAGCCACCCACGAGCACGCATCAGTCGGTATGCAAATCGGCTTTGAAAATGTTTCACATGGCTGTCCTCTTGTTCTGCCTGGTCTTTGGATGATGCTACCGATTTTGAAAGGCAAGGGCTGATGGCCATGAGTGCTGCATGTTCTGAGTGACATTACGGTTGTCGAGCTGCATTAATGTTCAAATGCTGGGCATCCGTCTATTTCTGTTCCCACCCTTCAAACTAAGTGTGACAGCCCTTCCACCCCTCTGTGGCATTCTGCTGAGGAGCTTTTACAGATATTTTGAAGCTGATGCTGCATTTTGGAGATGGAGGGAGGAGAATTGAGAAGAGACTCATCAAAGCTCTTTTTGACCAAAGGCCAAATGATGGTGCTGTTTGCGTGGCATGTATTAAAATCAGAGACCTACTTTGGACAGAGCTTCTCTTATTTTTACTGTTCCATCTCAAGTGGCAGTAAACTGGGAAGCCCAAATTTAAAGGTAAAGGTAAAGGAACCCCTGACCATTAGGTCCAGTCGTGTCCGACTCTGGGGTTGCGGCGCTCATCTCACTTTATTGGCCGACAGCCGGCGTACAGCTTCCGGGTCATGTGGCCAGCATGACAAAGCCGCTTCTGGCGAACCAGAGCAGCACACGGAAACGCTGTTTACCTTCCCACCAGAGTGGTTCCTATTTATCTACTTGCACTTTGACGTGCTTTCGAACTGTTAGGTGGGCAGGACCTGGGACCGAGCAACAGGAGCTCACCCCGTCTCAGGGATTCGAACTGCCAACCTTCTAATCGGCAAGCCCTAGGCTCTGTGGTTTAACCCACAGCGCCACCTGGGTCCCAAATTTACTGCCCAGCAAATCTCCAACAGGCAACTGAGTAACTGATCAAACTGCATCCTCTACCTACCCCACCTCATGTCACGTATGATGTCAAGTGTGGGGCAGGTGGGTGTGGCTTGGGGGAAAATGGCCCAGTGAACCAAGAGGGAAGCCCGGTGGATCAAATTTGACCCATGGGCCAGAGGTTCCCACACCCGTGGGGTAGAACAATGGAGGCACCTAATAATAGGCAAGGACCTCCAGCACTTCTTCCCACACTAATGTTCAACCAGCTATTCCTTTACATCAGTAAGAGTCCAACTAGAAGCTGTCTTTGTGTTTGTTTTTTTCTTGAAGCCTTTTCATTCCTGCCCCCTCTTCAGTCACGCAAACTGACAGTATGGATTTGAAAATGCAAGTTGAGCAAACTCTGTCAGAAAACTTCCACTGTCATCCAAACCCTTGTGCACTTATATACTTGCTAATGAGGTTGTGTGCTTCTTCCTGCTACAATGTTTTTTGGGGCAGTTGTTCTGTCCCTGCAAGTCTTTTTAACATGCATTTTGGGTACAGCCTATTAGCTGCTATTTTGAACGAATGCATTTCCTTTAGGCATGCAAACACGATAAATGTTAGGTATGCCAGAAGACTGTCTAAACTTCCAGATAGCCTTGTAAATACATAACCATAATCTGTATTAAAAAAAAAAAACACCCCGATGTGGATTATTAATAAATACTAAATTTATAAATATTGTAAAAACCTTCTTTGCAATTAAGAAAAATCATGCACATTGACTGCAGAGTGTGGCAGTAGGTTCCTATATGGACTCATTTTTAGGTTCGCTTGTGATTTTTCATCTTTTTCAAAAAGTTAAGAGTTTCTTGAGCATGGCAGAACTTTATAAAAAGGTTACTTTTTAAGAAAAAAAGTATTAGGAGGGATTTTTTTTGGGTCCCCCCTCCCCTCCAACTCTACCATCCATGAAAAAGAAGAAAGGAATCTTAATGATTTGTGATGCAATGGAGCTATTACAGAGTAGTATCTCTGGCAGGGAAGTAATGAGATGACTGCTAGAAAGCAATTCTGTCTTGATTTACCCTTCTCACTATCTAGGACAGGGATGTAGCATGCAATTTTATTTTATTTTTTACCTGTGGAATGTTGCCTCCTATCCTCCAAACAGTATGATGCATGGTATGTGTGAATGTGAGATGCATATGAGATTTACCTTTGAGTAGGTGTAGTTAGGACTGCGCTATAAGAGGATTTTGATATCTGATTCATGGTACCAATCAGTGTTATGCCAGATTAGAAGCAGGTTCTCTTTGTCATTTAAATTTGTTCAAAGTGTTCCTATGCCACATCGTGATGAAATGTCTCTTAAACCAAGGCTGGATGAGTGATATATATATCAAATAATGTTGCTCTCATAATATTAGGAAAGGAACTGGTGCTAGATAGAGATTAAAAAAGGGAAATTTGCCCCTTTTTGGATTTGGATGCTGAATATTAGAAAGTGTAGGAAGAAACTGTCATAAGCCGTTAGTCCATCCAACTCAGTATCTCTGCTGACTGGCAGAGGCTCGCTAAGGCCTTTAACCAGATTCTTCCCCAGCCCTACATCAAGATGTCAGGGATTGGGACCTTTTGCATACATGGAGCTCTGCTGGTGAGCTGCAGATCTTCACCTAATTTTGGTAATTTTGGATTTTCTGAATATTGTCTGTGCATTGCAGAAGGAGATCAGTTGTTGGATCCAACTGATGTTTAGCTGTTGTTCTTGAATAATCCCTTGATAAACTTCTGCCGAACCAAGGTTTCCCAGAAAATAGCTTGAAACGGTTTGAAAAGATGGTATATGGCATATGCCATTGGCAAATAGCATAGATGGTTTGTCATAATTGGTTGTTGGCATGCATTCATTTTTAACATTAGTTAGCATTTGACAATGATAAGGTGGCGGGGGGGGCAGAATTCTAGGAAGGACATTAGATGGTTATTGGTATTTAACATTTAACAGTTATGAGATTTCATGTTTAAAAATCAAAACAATATAACTTAAAGCATTTTTATTTTGCAATCAGGAAACATGTTTACTTTTCACATATATATTCCTCTCTAACATGTAGAGCACATGTATAAATAAAATCCTGACTTGCTATTATTCATAACACAGATTGGCTGGACTGTTTATGTGAAGAATGTTATTTCAGACAGTTGGGAAAGAGAAGATATATACATTTTCAGGAATGTATAGCAGGAGATGGGGATGTTCTTTCTACAGCTGAGATATTGATGGAGCCAACAAGCTCATCCTGTTATCAGGGGCAGCCCAGACACAAATGTAGCAAGTTAGAAAAAAGCTCTTCTCTAGGTCAAATATTTCTTTCTCATATTACTTATGGAGGAATCAACTTCAGGAGTTTATCTTTACAGCACATAATTGGTAATTTCCCCCTCCCCTAAAAAGACAGGCAATGTCAGCATCTCTCTTTACAGATGCTCCATATACTTTCACGGTCATAAGGCTTTGCCAATGACAGGTCAGGAAAATGCAGTCTGCATCTAAGGCCTTCCTGATCTGAATTGCAATATACTGAATCCTTAAATCTCCTTTGCAGTTCTTTCAAGGGAAGAAAAAGCACAGAAGTTGAGGGCAAGGCAGCAAGGTGGATGGATGTTGATTGATTTTGCTGGAATGCAGAAATAAGGACAGGCTGTTCTTTTTGGGGGGGTGACAGCCTGCTATATTTGGCAATATTATCATTGCAAGTGTTACATTTTTAGAGCAACCATATGAATAAGAAGAACACCCTGCATTTTTAAGAGGATAGCTAATGCAGAATGGCCAGATTTTATACTCTGGCACAGCTAGTGAGTATCAGAAATGTACATGTGCATTACAGAACACGAATGCCACTTGTTACATTCCACCTGAAGTTCCTTAAGGATGTATAGAATGGCAGGATATTCCCCCATCTGTTAACTCCATGATGTTCTGAATAGATCACTTTGAGTCAGTTCCTTTCTATCACCCCAACTTTGGCTTGGCCAAATGCAATTGGGAAAATGTATTCACTTGTCAATAGATGTATCCTCTAGAGCAGGGGTGTCAAACTCCGGTCCTCCAGATGTTTTGGAACTACAATTCCCATCAGCCCTAGCTAACAGGACCAGTGGTCAGGGATGATGGGAATTGTAGTCTCAAAACATCTGGAGGGCCGGAGTTTGACACCCCTGCTCTAGAGTATCTGCACATATCCAGTTGAAAGGTTGGAGGTGTATATTGTAGGAAGTTGTAGTGTGGCAAGATTAGTGAGCCTTAGAGGAAGGTGGGCTTGGTCAATCTCAGGAGCACCCCTTAACTGCCTCTACCTACACAACACCAAGCCCTTAAGCCAGTGGAACAATTGGTGGCCCTAGGGCAGGCATAGGCAAACCTCCAGATGTTTGGGACTACAATTCCCATCATTCCTAGCTAACAGGACCACTGGTCAGGGATGATGGGAATTGTAGCCCCAAACATCTGGAGGGCCGGAGTTTGCCTATGCCTGCCCTTGGGCTACCTTGGTATTCTTTCATTCAAGTGATAAGATGGGAAACACCATGGAGGGGAGGGGTTTGCAGAGAGACAAAAGAGGTGCCCCACCCACCTTTCATTCCTGCCCCACCCACTGTGTAAGAGAACACAGTCATTGACTCAAATAGTTGGCACTCCCAGCATCTATCAGTAGCCAGACATTCTGCAGCTTTTACAAAGGAAATGAGGGAAGCTCAAATAGAGGATAAGATATTGATGTCTACTGCTCATGTGGACTACCTGCTGCCTCCACGATCAGAGGAGATGTGCCTGTGAATGCCAGTTGCTGGGAGAGTGCTGTTTGCATGTACGTCCTGCCTGCAGGCTTCCCACACCATCTGGCTGGCCAGTGTGAGAAAGGGATGCTGTACTAAATCGGTCTTCAGTCTGATCCAACAGGGTTCTTCTTGTGCTCATTGATCTGCTTTGACCCATTTGTATTTAAGCTTGTTTTAAGCATACCTTGAATATTACTTCATCCAGAAAACTAGATCCACAGGAGTGAAGCTATATTACCGCATTGAATATAAGCCATGCTTTCTTTCTAAATTCCGACCGTGAAAAGTTAAAGTGCTGCTTAAATTCACGACTGTCAGGGACCTGCCCTTGCCCAGAGCCAAGCTGACGGGGGAAGGCGGTTGGAGAGGGGGAGAAGTCATGTCGGAGAGTAGTTCTCAGGAGAGCCAGGAAAGCAACAGTGGTGGGGAAGAGGAACTGCAGGCAGCCAGGGGGTTGCAAGGGCTTGAAGATGCTAGCAGAGACCCAGGAACACCTACTGGAGGGGTCGAGTGTCTGACGGAGCAGCACAGTGCCAGTCCACAGCTGTGGAGGGATACTAAGCGGAAAGAGAAGAGGAGGCGCTTCGGCTTCCCAAAACTCTTATGCTGGGGGCGGAGCCGTGAAATGCCACTCCCTAAATCTGGAACTGACTCAAGTGGTCATGAACCTTAGGAGCTCTGATGTGTACTTTTGTAAATAAAAGCAATTAGTTTAGCAGACAACGTGGTCTGGCTGATTACTCTCAAGGAGACACTACAGAGCCCTTACAGCGACCTTATAAAAATTGTCTTTTACGATATCGCTGCTGAAACAGACATGCGGTAAAACAGAATGGGTGTGAGTTGCTGTGGAATTTTAGGGGAGCAGCTTATATTCAGGTATTGTCTCTCCCCCCCCCCCTTGAATTTTAAAGGTGCAGCTTATATTCAGGTGTGGCTTATATTCGGGCCAATACGGTACTAAATGAAGCTATTTTCTCTCTCCCTCTTTTCACCTTTTCTTAGGGGCATATGTGCTACAGGTCAAAGCAACCGATGCTGATGACCCGACCTATGGAAACAGTGCCAGAGTGGTTTACAGCATCCTTCAGGGACAGCCATATTTCTCCATTGATCCCAAGACAGGTAATGAACACATTTGCCAGGGAGAATCGTATTGCTTCCCACTTTCAAATATCAAACTGATTAGATGCCCACCTGGACAGTCTTTATCCGATGACAGTGGAATAAAAGGTGACAGTATTATTGTTTGTGGGAAAGCATCAGCTGTTTCCTGTTAGCACAAGGTAAGTAGCATTGCCTTTTCAGAATTCAACAAATATAAGGATTGCTCTGCTGAATCAAAATAAAGGTCTATCAAAGAAATGAACAGGCAGCGTTCCACATGGGAAATTTTGTAAAACAGCTTCCAGGTGGTTATGGTAAGGGATGGATGGATGAGCCACTTCACAGTCCATGGCAGTTTCCCATGTGTTAATTCATAAGGCTGTTCGCTGTTTTTTTGGCATTATTCTGAGCGATTAACACAAAAGAGAAAACACACATATACGGTAAATGCTGTGGTAGATGAGTGGGAATATGGATGAGGGAATATTGTTTAATATTTCCTATCCCAGCTTGTGTTAACAAGCTCCAAACTAGCAGAGATTCTCATCCCCAATTAAACGCAGCAAAACGTGGCGATCAAGTTCTTTTGAACTTCTAAAATAAGGCAGATTCCTGGCATCTTTCCCCTGGTTCCCCCTTAAAAGTAAATACATGACACAATGCTCTTTAAAAGTAGAAAGGTTTACTCACCACAAATGCATATTCAAAAATATATTTCTGGATGTATTTTCTTACAGAAATATGCATGTCTAAAGATTTTTATTTTATATGTCTTTGGGTACTTTTCTGTGCCAAGAACTGCATTGCAAAATTCAGCACATGAGATCTGGAGGATGAGTGCATTCTGAGCCATTCATTAGTCCAAGCATTGTGGACTGGGTCCCTTTCCATTAGAATTTACAAATAAACAATTTTTCAAATGCTGCCCACAAAGGTTCAAAAAAATGGGTGCAGTCACCATGTTTGAAATTGCCACATCTGTGTGAGCCACTTCACAAAAATAATTTCACAGGTAGAATGGCACCCATGCAATTCTGATTTCCAACCACTGTTATACGACTAAGTTATTGTACCAATTCAGCCTATCACTTAAAACACTTTATACCAGATAACAGCTGACTATTTGTGATAGATGTCAGTGACTCCAGTTGCAATCCTAAGCAACTTCATAGCAAGTTAGGTGGGAGAACTCCTGTGTGCTGCTTTTTCCCTATGAATGCCTTCCCCACCCCCACCCCAAATATATTGCTACATAATAACACAATTCCCATGCCCCCTGACTGAAACATAACAGCTGTTTTCAGAATTGGTGCACATCTTGCTGAATTGTATCATTTCCAGCAGATAAGGGCTGGAATCACAAGTTTAAATGTTTCCCTGTATAAAAGTCCCATTGAAATAGAAAACTAGCATGTCAGGGAAGAGGGTAACCACCCTGACGTGCTAGGTTTCTGTGTACAAATCCACCCCCACCCCCTCTGATGGAACATTTAAGCATCAGCAATTTGAATCTGACTTCTCAAAGAGATGCACCTCAGAATTCTACTGTGGCTTATATAGCAGACCAACTCCAAAGGCTACATTGGGACAACATAATAAAGAAAGGTTTACTGTGATGCAAATGCACAACGGCAAGCCTCAGGCTTCTGTGCCACCCCTACCCCCACCCCACCTCCAGCATGGCCAGGAGGAGGCATTTGGAAGCTTTAATTTCTTATTTTGATTAACCACAGTTGGTTGTATTATGCTAGTTCAACACACTGTAGTTACTTTAAGCATGGGTTGTTTGAAACAAGCCACTTTAAACTGTGGGTTACAGACTCTCCAAGTGTCCCAATTTTCCAGGGACAGTCCCAGATTTACAGAAGCCATTCCAGTTTCTGATTTGATCCCAGAATGTCCCGCTTTTCCTTAGGACACCCCTATTTTCATGGGAGGAATTTTGGAGGGTCTGGAGTTATCTGACCCTTGAGCCATCTGAAGGCAGCCATGTATAGGGAAACTCATTAATGTTTCATTATGTTTTTAAATATGTTGGAAGCCGGCCAGAGTTGCTGTGACAACCCAGTCAGGTGGGTAGAGTATAAATATTATTATTCTTATAGAATAGGATGTCCCTATTTCCTCAGACAAATATTGGAGGGTATGCGGTTATGAAGCTGACTTCTTTCAACAAACCATAGTTAAGATTAAGCACAAGATTAAGTTAATCTTCGTGGCAGTGTGGTGTAGTGGTTAAGAGCGGTAGACTCGTAATCTGGGGAACCGGGTTCGCGTCTCCGCTCCTCTACATGCAGCTGCTGGGTGACCTTGGGCTATTCACATTACTCTGAAGTCTGTCAGCCCCACTCACCTCACAGAGTGTTTGTTGTGGGGGAGGAAGGGAAAGGAGAATGTTAGCCACTTTGAGACTACTTCGGGTAGTGATAAAGCAGGATATCAAATCCAAACTCTTCTTCGTGGCAGAACTGGAATGGGAGATGGAAAGGAGAATGCATGAACTTCAGGCTCATTCCTATCATGATAAAGCGTAATTTACTGTGCTATCCAAACATAGACAAAAGGTTTAATATAATATGAAAGCTCAATGCATGGTGATTTCCCCCCCCCCCCTTGTTAATCTGGTTTAATCTTACCCTGAGCCAAATTTCCAATAGGCTATATTCTGCACCTGAGTTTTAGCTAGGATCTTCTGAGCATGTGTGCAGTACTGCTTGGATGATACGGGAAATGTTTATTAATCTGGAATAAACCAGGCTTTTAATGAACATTGGTGTTCAGTGGGAAACCTGCCTTTCCCCAGCTGCTTGCGTTTGGCATTTGTCTGGCCTGGAGGATGGGAGACAAGCAATAATGTCAGGCTGTTGTTCAGAGTCCACTAGATGTGCTGGTAGAGGGACCCAGAAATGCTCCTGGGACAGGATGACAGTTAATTGCATATCTTGCCCTGTGTTCCGAAATGTCACTCCTGCTTCTGTATTTAATAATTCAATGACTTAACCAAAATGCTCTGCACTAAATTCTGCCAATTGTGTGCCTTGAATGCAACGTAAGAAAGAGCTTGCCTGCCTGCCCCCTTTCTGCAAATGGAATTTCTTTTCCCTGCAAACCTCTCCTTGAATGTCAGATGGAGTATTAAAGACCCTGGCTTCCTGGCTAATCAATGACTGGAGGTGGAAACAGCATAACGCTGTCAGTGCAGGCACTCTAGAGGTCATGTCCTCTGTCAAATATACCCTGTTTTAACAAAAGATGATATCGCAAGTGTGAATCAGAGAGTTTACTTTTTAAATTAGGATGAGGATGTGTGTGTTTTTCCCCCTTCCTCGGGCTCTAGGGGATAAAAATCGCCTCCTTTAATGTTCTTCTTTTAATTAGATCTCGCTGACAATACAGAGGTGTTAAAATCCAGGCTATACGTGTGTTATATAAAGTTTCTGGATGAGAAGAATGATGACAACAAAGATTTCCCCAGGATCCCCTGCTCCGCTTCTTTCTGCTTTTGTTCTCCGTGCCACCATCATTAATTATATTCACTCAGAAGCTGGGGATTTTCACACTGGGGGAAAATGCCATGGTCATTGTATATGGGTGGTCTCAATGCATGGGAGCTTGTTCAATCCACTTCTCCTTAAACCACAATAACCCTGAAAGCCGTTATCCTTCTGGGGTCTAGGTAGCTTTACCAGTGATTTGTCTTTCTCCACTGCTCCCCATTGGGACTGATGGCTTTCCTTTCCTGTTCTCTATATAAGCTTCTCCTCTGCCTCAAGCTCACAGAGGTAAATGAACTGGTTGAGCTCAGAGCTGCTATATCACTAGATAAGGAACTTGAGCAGGTTATTGAAGCAGAGGTTTTTACTGGCCATAAGCCTGCAGAACCCTAGCTGGAATCCAAAATCTCATGGGTGGCTTTCCCCTGTATTCCCAATGCAAGTCAGTAGCTCTTCTGTGCTTGCCCAAGAATCCAGGGGGACAGCAGGTGGGAGGCCACAGAAAGGAGAAGTACTCACCCTTTCTCTAGAGAGTTGCTCCTTTAAAACATTCACACTTCTGTAGTATTGGGGTGCAGCTTCAGATTCCACCACCTGCTTTTGAAGAATCATGGTTTTATACATTGATAGTTCCAAGAAGCTGGCCATGTGCATATAATGGAAACAGGGATCCCTAGATGATGACATTTGCAAATGTGTACTGCATTGTGATTCTTAACCTCTAAAAGGCCTGATAGAGGCTGTCAGATCACAAACAATAATGTCACTCATGCCTTCGGAGTGATTGGTTGTTGTTTAGTCGTTTAGTCATGTCTGACTCTTCATGACCCCATGGATCAGAGCGATTAGATTTAATTATTTTTGCGTGTACAGATGATCAGCAGTATGGTTTGTATTCCACTAACTCATACTCAGAGTAGACTAATTGGAATTAATGGCCCTACGTTAGTCATGGTTATTAATTGCAATGGGTCTACTCTGAGTAAAAGTTGAGTGACATGTCTAGGACTACATGATAGGATTTTTTTCAAGTAGGGAATCACATTGCAAATGGGTTCGAACTAAATATTTTGCTTCCCCCTGTCCAAATATTTGGCCTCTGTTTTTGTACAAAATACCATCATCCCTTGTTCTCCCTCCCCTGCCTATGAGTCTGCATTTTTTTATATGTCACAGATCTGATTTTTACGGCAGTTAACAAAATGCAAGTTCTATAGACAGAGCCATGGTATAGATCCCTTATGTTATTTTGCAAGGTGCAGGCAAATAATGAAATATTTTCTCTTTTTCTTGGGGGTTAACTGCACATAATTATTTGCTCCGGTTAAGTGCTTATGGCACAGCTCATGAACACCTGCTTTTGAAGAGACTGTTTCTCATTTTAATTAAGACTTTTAATTTTAAAAAAAATGAGTGAAGGAAGAGATTATTGCTCATGAGCTCTTTCAGACATGACTATTATTATCATTGATTTAAAACAAAAACGAAACAAAAAACTGAAGACCGAGTTCTATTACATAATAAAAATTGGAACAAGCCTTTGGACATCAACCCGGGGGGGGGGGGGAATCATTGCTTGATTGAGTACATCTGTAGTGAGATGATAGACAATTGCTCATTAGGAAGACTTTGGCTAGATTTAAAACTACTTGATGATACTTTTGATACAGTGCATGAATAAATACAGGTATAGTCACGGTGCTATACTAGATCACTAGACTAGGCAAGTTCAGAGCATTTTCCTTTGTTTCTTCATATGTTTGAGAAGGCTAATTATTTATTAAATTTTGGGCTGTAGCCCCCATACTATGATCCCAAAGAGCTTCTCCCTCACTCCGTGCCACCCAGCAATGCATGCAACCCTTCCAGTACCAGCCTCCAACAAGGCGCTGACTTGGCAGCTTCTGCAACTTTCCACACGGAGCAGTTCTGCTCAGATCCAAAGCATCACAAAAGATGCAACTTCAGACCTGGCAGGTGCCTCTTCCCGTCCAGTGCAAATGAAATGGATTCAGAAACCTCTGGAGTGTCCTTTCATTTGGGGCTGTTGAGAGGGGTTTTGTCAAGCTGGAATGATGAAGGCAGAAGTCTGTCTTCCATTATTGGGGGTATGGCATATAATAAAGTCTGGATGGGGGCTCATCAGTCTTAGCTGCCTATGCTGAAACAGAGGCTACTACTGGTGCACACAGGATTTATACAGGTAGTTGCTCCTTAACAGATTATTATTTATTGAATTTATATACCACCCTATACCCAGAGGTCTCAAGGCGGTTCACAGAAAAGATCAACATAAAAACCACAGTAAATAAAAACAACAGCCCAATAACACCCCCCCCCAAAAAAAGAGCCACATTTTAAAAAGGACATAGGATGTCAATCAGATCAATCAAAGGCCTGGTTAATAAGGAACATTTTTGTCTGGCACCTAAAGGTGTATAATGAAGATCTGATATTTCATTTGTTTATTTATTTGCTTTTGTTTAGTGCAGTGTTTCCCAAACTTGGGCCTCCTGCTGTTTTTGGACTACAATTCCTATCATTCCTGACCACTGGTCCTACTAGCTAGGGATGATGGGAGTTGTAGTCCAAAAACAGCTGGAGGCCCCCAAGTTTGGGAAACACTGGTTTGGTGCATGTATTGAATGAATTCACCAGACATTATCTTTCCAGGCTAACATAGTTGTAGGCGAAGCCCAGATTTTGGTGGAAAGGGGCAAAGAGATTTTTTGGGGCAGATGAATGGGGTAGGGGAGGAAACTGATCTCTCCTCTTTCAGCAAGGCATGCTGCTACCATGCATCAGCTGATGTGTGGTTGAGAGTGTGCTATTCTGCAGCAAAAGGACCATTCAGGAGCCCACTTTCAGCTTCCACTTGTTCCTTTGAACCCCTTTTACTTGCCCCATACTTGATGTCATGTATGGGGAGGGCTGAGGAGCCATGTTTTGCCATTGGCATAGGTTCCCTACCTTTTCTATATACCCTCCCTTAAAAATTACCTCTGATTATTACCAAACAAACAAAACACACCTAATGGTGTCCCCCTCCCCCAGTTTAAATAGTTTTTTAAAAGCTCCTATTTTATAGTCTACTAGCATAAGAGTGGTACACATCCAATTAATGTCCATTTTCTCTGGACACTGTTCAGTGCCAAACAATGCTATGATGCCGTGGGTACAGTATTCTGTCTCGTAAATGTTCTGCTATCTCACAGAGAATCTTTGTTTTGTTTCTTTTAAAAGGTGTTATAAGAACAGCCTTGCCAAACATGGACAGAGAAGTCAAAGAGCAATATCAGGTTCTCATTCAGGCCAAGGACATGGGAGGGCAGCTTGGAGGATTGGCTGGAACTACTACGGTGAACATCACTCTCACTGATGTCAATGACAATCCACCCAGATTTCCCAAGAGTAAGTTCTATCACCTATGAGTAACATTCTAGATGAAAATGGTTGTGTTTATTATATCACTCTGATGAATGTTCCAAATGACTTGTGCTATGGAAGCATGGTACCACATGGGTCAATTTATAGCACGACATTAAGACAATTTTTTGCCAGTGGAGAGCTGGTCTAGACATTGTATTCCCTTTGCCCCTGCTGGCCCAATGCATTATCCGTTGCAACATTGTATGAGTCAAGGCCATCACTTGACCATTGACCACACTGGCCAGAGCTGATGGGAACTGGAGCCTAAAACATTCAGAAGGTACCAGGTTGTGCAAGTCTTGTTTAAATGAAACAGCCTGGGGAAGGAAGCTAATCTCAGATCTGTGGTGAGTGAAACTGTTTCTAGATAGGCTCTGAAATGCTTACTGGAGATTCCTCAAATCTTCTTATAATTAAGCATATACAGGGTGATTCATAATGAAGTATACAGTTTCAACGCACTATAAAAAAAGAATGTAATATATCTTATGTTACCTGTAACAGAATTGTAGGGGAATGTTTATTTTTATTTTTTTAGAAACAGTCACAGCTTGGAGGTTGTTTTCCGAATCACGATCGAAAATGTCATTGCACAACAGTTACAAATTCCATTCTGCTCAATTCAAGAATACAACACGCCTTCTCCAGTGCAGACACAGCTATTTTGCCTGACTAGTCATGTGACACATGCACTATCACCTACGTCACTTCCCTCAGTAGCGGAACACAAACTTTATGAGTACATCTACCTCACGGTTTGCAGTTGTGGTCCGTATTATTGGCTGTTACTGTTTTACAGCATCTGGAAACTGTATACTTCATTATGAATCACCCTGTATTTCTGAAACACCAAAGGAGTCAACATTTTCTGGGTGTATCTCTCTCCCCCCTCCACACACAAACACCTTCTCCGCAAAGCACCAGATTTCCAAAATGTTATGTACAACATCTGACCTCTCCAAAGAATTCAGGCAGAGGTCTGCATTTTCCCAGATGCTTGGTTTCATACAGTGTTCTCTCCAGCAGTGCTTTTGACTGTTCCCGCTATTGCTTAAAGCAGGCCCTGAATATTGCTTTGTAATAGATGCGGTGGCTTAATAGACTTGGGCATTTCCAAGTGCAAAGGGAAAAGAGTGCTAGCAAACACACATGTCAAACACTTGTTCTCTATTTTATTTTTATTTTGTTCAGCAGAGATGTCATGGGGTTCTTTCTTTACACTTCCAGGGATCTAATCTTGTAGCTCTGTGGCCGTGAATATAGAGCGGTTTCCTCCTTGGCGATGCATTTGCCCTCGGAAAAACCAACACTTCTACCCTGACTTCCCTTCTGCACGCAGCTCAAGTTGAAAACCTTTCACCTCTATCACACAGAATGTCACAAAAGCCAAATAATAGCTGTCAGCCTTTGTGGGAATAGAGGAGAGTACGCGAGAGAGAAATTGTGAGATGCAGACTGGGGCAAGGAAGTAATATTGAACGAGAAAATTTGCATGAGCTACGGCAATCATGTCATGGAATGCTTTGCTGAACTGTGGAGGGTTTAATCAGAAGAGACACTTTAGTGGGAAGTAGGGTAACTTTAGGTGTTTTCACCCATAAAATTGATCCCACATAAACAACTGCTACAGCTGCAGCTGAACTAGAATAGCTCTGCAGACAGAGGCAAATTTTGCCTACACTAGGACTTACATTTTTCTGGAGGGTTTATATTCTCTAGTATGTCGTATATTTTTCATACTGAAAGGGGCATGAATATAATTTATTGCTTGCTTTTCTCAGTAGATTCCGAATTAATCTCATCTGGTTTCTTCAGGTATTTTCTTGTAGGGCCAATTAAGCGATTGACCCAATCATTCTGAATTTCTGACTGTTTTCCTTTGTGGTGGCCCCCTCTGCTGAAAAGCAAGTTGGTGTTAAAATTCAGCAGTTTGGAACATGAGCATGAGCCATTCTTAGATCTAGGCAGGTGTATGACATCATCAGTGATGACATCTTTAGGAGCATCTTCAGGTCTGAATACTGGGCATCCCATCTCCAGCAGGTTCCTACAACCTCACTGTGACTTCCTATATACCTCATCCTTCTTTTCTTTCCCCAAACTTTCCTAGGGGTAGAGCAGCACTGTGATGAAGGTGTGTGTGTGTGTGAGAGAGAGAGAGAGAGAGATGAAGGGGTGTGTCTTGTGTAGCACTTGGGTCTGGCTTTTGGCCTGTTGTGAAATTAGAGGTGCAAGGCAAATCCATTATTAATTTCTCTCCCTAAAGCAAAAGTTTTGTGTTGTAACCCAAGTAAATTGGACTTGGAGCAGAAGCATTTAAATGAATAGACATAGGCTAATCATGTCTGGATGCGGGTGGCATTGTGGTCTAAACCACATAGCCTAGGGCTTGCCAATCAGAAGGTCGGCAGTTCGAATCCCTGCGACGGGGTGAGCTCCCGTTGCTCGGTCCCAGCTCCTGCCAACCTAGCAGTTCGAAAGCACACCAAAGTGCAAGTAGATAAATAGGTACCGCTCCGGCGGGAAGGTAAACAGTGTTTCCATGCGCTGCCCTGGTTCACCACAAGTGGCTTAGTCATGCTGGCCACATGACCCGGAAGCTGTCTGCGGACAAACGCCGGCTCCCTCGGCCTATAGAGCGAGATGAGCGCCGCAACCCCAGAGTCGTTCGCGACTGGACCTAATGGTCAGGGGTCCCTTTACAAATCATGTCTGTTAATTTCAATGGGTCTACTAGGAGTATTTCTGACATTGGCAACAACCTTGTGTATTTGCATTGAATTTCTAAAGCAAGGTTCTGCTTTAGACTCAAGGTGAACTTGGTTATATCCAAAGTTGTCTGAAGTGGGGAGGGACCTGGTATCAGAAGCAAATGTGATGGTCCCAAACCCTACCCTCCTGTGCACTCCCCTATGGGGTGGGCTTGTTTGATCAGCTCCACCACCTAATCAATTTTGGAGCTGAATGAGGTTTATCCCCCCCAGTCAATTTCAATTTTTCTTCCACTTTTCCCATACTATGGAGATTCTCCCAAGTTCCCATTCCCTAAGACTTCACCCTCAGAGTTCCAGCAGTTGAGGATTTTTCTCTCACTGTCTTTGGTCAAGCGAAGTTGGTTCTCATGTTTCATTTTTGATGTAGCAAGCAAGCCCACACATGGACGTTGTACTGCTTCCATTTCATTCATCTGGGGAACAAATTGTACAACTCAGAGCCCAGATGAAACAAATGAAATCTCACCACATCAGAGAGAGCTCTAGTTTAAAAACTTTCTCTCTGGGGAAAGGAGAAATGTTGAGTCGCCGCAGAGTATCACCTCCAGTGGAATTGAAAATGAAGGTTTCTCTGTCAGTGAAACTTCCATGGAATTTCAAGGAAAGCTATAAAGAGTTTCATAAGACTGGCTAAACTTGTTGCACTAATTGAAAATAATCTCTGTTCATAACCATTAAAAATAGTTTTTATGTATGCAACTGTTTTAACTATTTTTATATATGTTAACTGTTTTATATATGTTATATTTTAAGTTGTTTTGGCATGCCTCATGGGAAGGAGTCATAACACAAGGTGCTGGTTAGAATAATAATAAGGGGTGAGGGAAGGAAGGAATATCAATCTATTTATATTAGCTTGTAGTATTACCACTATGTGCTACAATTAAGTGGTGACTCAGTTCATTTCCCCCCCACAAGGAAGTCACACGTTCAAAGCACCTGTGTGATTTCTGCCTTGCATCCAGCTGTTATGCAGTTTAAATAGCTGCATATGAAATTCCATTCATTTTCTCATTTTATTTTTATTTTATTATGGTTATCGCACCCTTGTGGCTTACGTAAGTTAAAACAATAAGTTAAAACAACATCAGCAATAAAGTATCACAACCAACAGGGGAGCAGATCCAGGTCCAGTGTAACATAGAAAGAAATAGATATAAAAGGCATATCTTTAATTATCTTCAAAGTGGTGAGCCACTTTAGAGAAGGAGTTTGAAAGACAGGGTGTCAAAGCCTTCCTTACATCCCTTGGATGTTAAGATGGGGAGCCACCCTGGGATACTGGGGAGGGGCAGTCTAGGAGAGGACATTGTCTGTGGAATTCCCTGCCCAAAAAGGTGCATCTACCACCTTCATTACATAGGTTTTGTTTTTTAAATAATTTTTAAAATTTGATTTTAAATAATAAAAATTACGAACAACAATTCAAAGTCCGAATATCAAGATTACTCTGAATCTCCTGACTTCCCCCCATCCCTTCCATGATAATATTTACAACTGCATATCAATATTTATCCAAATTTTTATCCTTCTAAATTATCCATACTGTCTGTTACTTTACAAGCGTGGTTAAAATCCTGCCAATGTTTTAAATGTAGTGCTAGTGTGGCGGGGAGGAACTGTTTTCATAGGAGGTGTATTAATTGGTCATAATGGAATCATGGGTATGAGGCTCGAATTCACAAGAATCCTATGGTTAGTAAAGTCATTTTTGTTATTAGGTTAATTGTAAATAATTCTGTTTGTGTGATTATGGTTGGGCTGAAGAATAAGATGCATGAGAGTGTGTTTATTATTAAAATATTTATGTATTCGGCTAGGAAGAATAGTGCAAATGGTCCAGCTGCATATTCAACACTGAATCCTGAGACAAGTTCAGATTCCCCTTCAGTTAAATCAAACGGTGCACAGTTTGTCTCTGCTAGGGTTAATACAAATCATATTATTGCGAGGGGTCATGTGGGTATAATTAATCAGATATATTCTTGTGTAATGATAAGGGTGTGTTCTTGTCTTCTTGATTTCTGAGCTTCCCAGTTAATTTTGCCATTTTGGCATAGCCCATCAACTTGGTTTGCCATTCTTCTCTAGTCGGGGTTGTTTCTTCCTTTCATCTCTGGGCTAGTAGCATCCATGCAGGTGTTGTCACGTACATTAACAGTGTTTTCTGGTCCTTTGGTAGTTGTAATTCCTAATAAGAAGGCTTCTGGTTTTTTAACATTACATAGGTTTTGCTAGCACACCAGGAAGAACAGTGGATAAACAGGATCTGCAAAACAAATTAACTCATCAGAGTCAACCAATATAACCAAATCAAATTACGTTTGGCCAGGTGTTCATTAGTAAATGGGGGTGAACAGCATTGCCATAGGCTGAAGATGCACCTGTTCACCCAGGTCTTTGATATCTGAGAGATACATATACTAGGATTCACCCTATTCTTCTGATTGTGAATGGTTTTTTAACTGATTTCAATGCTGCAATTCGTGTTGTTGTAATTCAGCCCGGGAACTTATGATAAAGGGTAAGAAATTCAACCAAATCAACTCACCAATCAATAGATACTGCACCATCTCTATCCAGCTTACCTCTAATGGTTGGTGAAACTCAGAGAAAGGCTCAGAAGATGATCTTAATAATCAGACAGGTTGATGCAGCCCTTTAAGAAGCTACATCATAAGCCATTTTGGATGCTAAAGTCTGTTGCACTTTAATCATGATGGCGACACTGTAGACTACTTCCAGACTCTTCCTTTGTTGTTTAGTCATTTAGTCGTGGCCGACTCTTTGTGACCCCATGGACCAGAGCACATCAGACACTCCTGTCTTCCACTGCCTCTCGCAGTTTGGTCAGACTCATGTTGGTAGCTTCGAGAACACTGTCCAACCATCTCGTCCTCTGTCGTCCCCTTCTCCTTGTGCCCTCAAGCTTTCCCAACATCAGGGTCTTTTCCAGGGAGTCTTCTCTTCTCATGAGGTGGCCAAAGTATTGGAGCCTCAGCTTCAGGATCTGTCCTTCCTTACTCCCTCTCCAAATACTGAGAAGGTACCCTTTGGCTTAGGGCTTAGAGCAGTGAAGGAGAGCCTGTAACTTTCCAAATGTTGCTGGACTACAAACACCTACCATGCCTCACCACTGGCCAGAGAATGGGAGAGTCCAACAACATATGGGAAGGCAGAGGTTCCCTGCCACCCTCTTGGGCATCATTCACCCATGGCAGCTGCTTCACCCCACTTCATGAGCGGGCCAATCCTGGGTGTAAGTACCCAAAAAGTGGCCTTCTGGGTGCATGGTATGGCAGCACCAGAAAGCAGGAACTTAAGAGGGACCCTAAGCCCATTCACTTTCATTGTGTTACTTGCAACCTGGTGCATAACGTTATTTCAAAGGCTTGTTTTCCCTCTGCCAAGCTTAGGTAGAGTGGTAGCAACAGCATCACTGCTGCTTGGAACTGTTGTAACTTTACGCCATCTTATTGTGTACCAGCTTGCTTTATGCCAGCTTCTTGTCCATGGGATTCCTCCTCTAGTCTGGGAGATGTGAGTTAGGTCGGTTTAGTTAAAAATGTAGACCAGATGAAATTCTACTACACCATCTCTCATTTTGGCATGCCCAGAGTGGAACTTGGACCCTAACAGAGGAATAGTTAAGTATTGTGATTCTCTCTCCTCCATCATTAGGAGCTTGAAACTCTTAGAAGTTTCTTATATTGCAGAATGGCTGCAACATATGAATTAAATCTGCATAGTTAGATCCTATAATATAATTGCAGATGAATGAATAAATGAATTCATTAAATTCAAATAACTATTAGAATAAATAAAAATAAAATTTCCAGGGACGCTTCTAGATTTGGAATGAGAACTAGCCAAGTCATTCATCTATTTCACATGGTTTTATTTTTAAAAAACCCACACATGGCATCTAAGGCATTAGCACAGGGGTGGGGACCTGTGGCTCTGCAGATATCATTATACTTCAGCTCCCCTAAGCCTCAGCTAGCATGGGCAATGTTCAGGAATGATGAGAGCTCTAGTTCAGGAGCAATTGGAAGGCCACAAGTTCCCCATCTCTGCACAGCTGGATCTGACAAGGTCAGAAAGAAATCCACCATTTGACAGTTGGGATAAGGCAGCATTCTGTGATCAATTAGAAGGGTTGGAAATTTCTTTAGGTCTGAAAAAAATAGACCCCACTGTTGTAAAATATACTGTGATCAACTCTAGAGCTGCTACGGCTTATTTATAGCAGTTTTAATTCATCTTCTTCAGGAGGAGAAAGATTTGCTTACACATTTAAACAACGGAAGATGTATAATTAACTGAGATAAATGATACATTGTGGAATCATGCAAATTAAGTGAAGAAGTTAATTCATGTTTTGCAGTATATTTGTTCCATCACTTCTTCATCACCTTATTTCTTTGTGTTGAAAGAGAGAAAATGAAAGCATTTAGCTATATAATGTCTTTTATGCAATGCAATATATGTCATAGGGATATTTGGATTCAAAGACCCACTAACACACACAGTTATAAATATCCAACTGAGAGACAAAGATCACAAAGAAGAAAACAATCACTATGAACATTAATTAATTGCATTTCCCCCATTCTAGTTCTAGCAAATCATAATCCATCTTAACCTAGCAAATCATAGTGGGGAGAGCTTTTCTTGGTTCAAATAATGGAAGACCCATAATTCACCTTTCTTTTATACTGAAATGGCTAGCAATTCAGGTAAAGAATGGTTTTTCCAAAAATGATTTCCAAATCAATAAAGATTTTATGGTTTGCCCTGATATCATGTCATGTAAGTGAGTGGTTTGAAATTGTTTGCATAAAAGGAAAATAAATGGAGAACAGGATGGTTTATGATATTATTAAAAAGATACACAGACTTTTGCCTTCCAGAAGTCCACGAAAACATAAAGGCTTTTTTTAAAAGCCCTATTCTTGCACAGCTCATTTAAAGTTTGGTGGTCTAGAATCTGCTCATACATTAAAATCAATTTCTTCTTTCATTGCTGCTGCAGCTGTTGTTAATTTATTAAATTTCTAGGCAACCCTTCCTACTAAAGGAGCTCAGTGGAGTGGAACATGCACTATAGAAAGCCCAGAACTTTTTTGCACACTGTGTTCAGATATGGTTTTCAAACTTTCTTCCCTGAGGGAACTCTTTTTGCATCAACTTCCAGATAATATTGCTTGACTTTCAGCCAAAGAAACCCTGGATTTGGGGCTTGTGATGGGGCACTGTTAGGGCAAGAGACAGGAGCAAGTCAGCAATAACACATACAGTGCCAGCCTCTGTCTTGGTGTGCCTTGGGACAGATGGACATAGCCTCACCTTGCAGGTGTTTTACTCTTCCACAGTTCAAGCATGTCCACATCTCCCATCTTCTTCCATCATTGCTTGGTTCCCAGCCTGTCCCCTCCTGTGCCAGGGAGATTGCCAGCATTAGTTGATGATGACACAGCTGCTGTCACTCCTACTCTTCAACTATGGACCTAAAATAGACAGATCTGTCAATCGTTGGTAGTGGTGGACAAGTTGTCCTTCACAGAAGCTTGTCTACTGTTGCTGTTCTATTTATTAAGGAACTCTTAGAAAGCTACTGAGGGACTCCTGGGCCCCCAGTCAGAAAACCATTATCCTAGGACAGTGATGGCTAACCTTGACACTCCAGATGTTTTGGAACTACAACTCCCATCATCCCTAGCTAACAGGACCAGTGGTCAGGGATGATGGGAGTTGTAGTCCCAAAACATCTGGAGTGTCAAGGTTAGCCATCACTGTCCTAGGACATGACACAGTTTAACCAGTAGCAGGTGTATTTGTCTTTTCAACAGTAGCTGGACTGTGCATGATTCTCTCTTTTGTTTGCACCAGCAGCAAAATAAAGCTAATGCTATTCTAGGCTGCATCAACAGAAGTATAGTGTCCAGATCAAGGGAAGTAATAGTCTTACTCTATTCTGTCTTGGTCAGACCACAACTGGAATACTGTGTCCAATTTTGGGCACCACAATTTAAGAAGGATGTGGACAGGCTGGAACGTGTGCAGAAGAGGGCAACCAAAATCATCAAGGGTCTGGAAACCAAACCTTATGAGGAATGGTTGAAGGAGCTGGTTATGTTTAGCCTGGAAAAGAGGAGACTGAGAGGAGATATGATAGCCATATTAAAGTATCTCAAGAGCAGTCATCTGGAAGAGGGAGAAAGTTTGTTTTCTCCTGCTCTGGAGGGTGGGACTCAAACCAATGGCTTCAAGTTGCAAGAAATGAGATTCCAACCAAACATGGGGGGGGGGCAGGAACTTTCTGACAGTAAAAGCTGTTCGACAGTAGAACAGTCTCCCTTGAGAGGTTATGGGTTCTCCTTCCTTGAAGGTTTTTAAGCAGTTTGGATAACCATCTGTCATGGATGCTTTAGCTGAGATTTCTGCCTTGCAGGGGGGTTAGACTATATGACCCTTGGGGTTCCTTCCAACTCTACAATTCTGTGATTCAAAATTGCAGCAGTGGAGTTCTGTATGAAATAGCATACACAAGATGTAAGTCAGCACTGGCCGAAAATGCAAAACCTGACTCATATGTTATTGTTACAAATGAATAAGCTTGGTCTTGTTGACATTCTATAAGCACAGCAAAATAAAAGGTCTGAGGAAGGAATCGGCACCAGCCACTTGCCTTTTCTCCGATTTAACACCCCCACCCCTATCTTTTATACAACTTTGGAATGAGCCACATTGTAGCACTTACAGTGGCGGAAGCCTCTTGGGCACCTGGGGCGGGGCGCCCTGCCCTAGGCAAGCGCCACACTGCCCATAGGGACGCGGCGTGTGCGGCTTCCCCTAGGGATGTGGTGTGTGTGGCACCCATGATGGCCTGTCCTGTCCGCTGTCCGCCCACTGCCTCCGCCCCAGCTGTAGGGCGGCTGAGGCCCCGAAGTGCCACGTCCCTATTGGCATGGCAGCAATCTGCCCAGGGGGGATTTTGTCACCCCTTCAGGGATGGCACCTGGACGAACTGCCTCCATCGCCCCCGCCTTTCTCCGCCACTGAGCACGTATCAGGCTGTTTGTCTGTCTCATGGTCATTAGCCCCTAAATGATTAGTCTTTGTGCATGGATCACCCCAGGTGTACCACACCGAGGCCAGTGAAGAGGGGGAACCCTTCAAGTTGTATGCACAGTTTGCGTTGCGCATGTTGTTATAAATTTCCTACTCTATTAGAAATCTGTTGCCACACAAACATTAGATGATCCGCAGGAGAGGCAAAAAGTAAAGCAGTGAACTTAATGAAATTTGACATTTTCCCCCAGTCACTGTTGCCATTTGGGTAACTTCGGCTAAGCAAAAGGCAATTTGTGCATGTGTAAATTACAATGTGTTTCCTTTAAGTAAATCAAGCGTGTGTGACATTTGGATTCAGCTTGCCCTTTCCAATGTTCTCGAATTGACCCTTACCTATGTGACCGCAGCCGTAAATCCAAACTTTGCAGATTATGCTGTTCCCATTGCCATTCTTTGGTAGAACCAAGGAGCAAAATTCTTCTGACTTATCTCATGCGTGAATACATACCCAGCTCCCTTCTAAAACCTCTCCGCAGTTCTCATTGTTAGCTGATGCATCAAAAGTGAAACCCTAACAAAAGTGCATGACTGCAGTTCAGCAAAGCTTAGAGCAGCCCTGGGCAAAATGTTTCCTTCCATTCCAAACAGTCCACTATGATGGGTCCACAAGTTAGTTGGCAAGCCTGCCGTTTTTCTTGCCTTTCTGGGCTTGCAAAAATCAGGGGTTTGTCAGTAACATGCAAACCACAGTGCTTTGGGCGTGGTAGGTTTGCCTTAGAGAGAAAATTAGCCAAAGCAGTTGTGTGTGTGCACCTGTATGTGTGCATATATGTTAAGGGGAATACAAGTTGAGCAGTTAATGTGCATAACAGCAGGGTATTGTTATCTGTAATCTGCCCATGAAGAAGGAATTTTTAACATCTTCCAGTAAACATGCATCATCTACAACAGGTCTTGGGGAATGGGTATATTTTGAATGAATTGTATACATTCTGTGATCAATGTGCAGAATTTCCAATATGCCAAAATCTCCCACTGATCAGTTTGGAAATGGGAAGAAATAGACTTATGGATGAAAGCATGCAAAAGAGACATTGGCCAGAGATTGAGTGATCTCCCCATTCCAATATGTATGTATATACGGTATGTATATGTATGCTTTGTGATACAGGGAACTGTCTTACAACTGTGCGCAACACCTTGCATTTATCATAACAAAGGTAAAGGTAAAGGGACCCCTGACCATTAGGTCCAGTCGCAGCCGACTCTGGGGTTGCGGCGCTCATCTCGTTTTACTGGCCAAGGGAGCCGGCGTACAACTTCCGGGTCATGTGGCCAGCATGACAAAGCCGCTTCTGGCGAACCAGAGCAGCGTAAGGAAACGCCGTTTACCTTCCCGCCGGAGCGGTACCTATTTATCTGCTTGCACTTTGACGTGCTTTCGAACTGCTAGGTGGGCAGGAGCTGGGACCGAGCAACGGGAGCTCACCCCGTTGCGGGGATTCGAACCGCTGACTTTCTGATCGGCAAGCCCTAGGCTCTGTGGTTTAGACCACAGTGCCACCCGTGTCCCTCCCATAACAAAAGTAGACAGGTATAAATCAGGCTTTGACTGTTGAGATCTTGGAATCTCCCAGGGATGCTGACAGATAATGCTGGAGGGAATTGTAGGGGCCTACTCTTCCACTGTGAATCTCTGCTTATCTTATATCTCCGTAGCAGCTAATTGTCCCTAGGAATCAGGAAGGAAAGAAAGAACTGTCAGCCCATTTGTCTTCAGACATCCTCACTTCTTCTTATTTCACACTAGGGTAAAGGATGAAGTTCAGTCCTAATCTGATGTGCTTGTAACAGTATTCATAATGAAATGCAGGTATCCTTAGAAATTATCATTTCACCAATTTTTGCAAAAAGGTACAAAAAAGCATTGATTAGGGGGAAATGCACATACAGTAAGCATGCCTATATTAAAGGAAAGAACATACAAAATGTATCATATTAGAAAAAATGTCACAAAAATGTGTATATTGGGCAAAACGGCATAAAATGTGAATATTGAAAGAAATACATATTAATGCAGAAATATGACAAACTAAATTTAAGATTGAAAAAATGAGAATCTGAGAAAAACAGCATCCTCGTTCGCATACAGAGACTTCTGAAAGAACATTTACTTCCTTTCTTTCTGTCACATACTTCTGAGAATTATGAGCAGGGCTTGTTGGTAACATGACATACTCCTGTTTCTCTGCCCTAGCTTTAAAGCTTTCTGTTCTCAAAACAGTGGCCCTCCTCAAGAACCACGCAGTTTTAAAATGTCAAGGACAAACAAAATTGATTTGCTTCACAGTAGCCTCATGTTCCGTTCATATTGCTCGTTTCTTTGGAAGAATATGCAGGTGAAACTCAGGTTAGGGGGCTTTCATTACGATTCCTCTGTGATTATAACATCACCACTGACCTGCTCTCATTTTATACTTTGTCCTTTTGGTCTTTCTCGTTGCTTCAGCTTTCCCTTTCTTGTTGCAGATAGTCCAGTTACATTTGTTGTATCCAGATCAGGTTTGCACATAGAGCTGAGCACAGCAGTGTATGTTGTTCCATGCTTAGCACTGCAAAAAGGAAATGGATGAAAGGTGGGTGGGTGGGACGTTGCCAAACACCTGGCAATCCACCAACAAATGGTTGTTGGGTGGTGGTCAGCTTACCAGGTCATTATTTGCATAAAACATATGGATCACAGAGAACCAAGGTCTCATAGTATTGTAACATTGTGCTTTCTGTCTCAGTGTATCTGAAGAAGTGTGCATGCACACGAAAGCTCATATCAAGAACAAACTTAGTTGGTCTCTAAGGTGCTACTGGAAGGAAGGAATTTTTTTGTGTGTGTGTGTTTCGACTACAGCAGACCAACACAGCTGCCTACCTGTAACTGCCTTCTTACTGTGGGACATTTTTGATGGTGAAATACAGAGGAGAGCGTATAGTGAATAGATCAGTGTTGGGTAAGCTATGGCCCTCCACCTGAGTGGTCAGGGATGATGAGTATTGCACTCCATCAGCATCTGAAGGGCTTCAGGTTCCCCATCTCTGCAATAGATCCATGCACAGTTCACCACATGGTGAAGCCACTGTAGGATCGCATCATCGCATAACCAGATCACCACATGGCCTAAATTCATTGGTGCCATTGCAAAGCTTGCTGAGAGCTAGGGTAGTGTACTGGAGCTCACAATCCTGCCTTAGCCATAAAGTGTGTTGAGCAGTCTTGAATTTCAGTGTCTCTAAGCTGAAATTACCTTGCAGAGTTGCTATGAGGGGAAAGCATAAGATGAATCATAAACCCTTGAGATACTTTGTGGAAAATTAGAGTTGCCACTGAATTTTCCCTGGGGCAACAGCTGAAGAAAATTAAAGATTCTTCCTCAGGTGAAACATCCATTATTATAAGAAAATAATTGGGAAAACACTTCATTAACATTTCACAGGAGGTGTCTACATTTCTTGGGCGGATGTATAAATGTGGTTTGAATTGTAAACACAGTGAATACGATAAAATCACATGATCTCTTTACCTTGTGCCAACTAGTCTGTATTCTCAGTACACCAGTTTTGATCACACAAACTGCTTCCATAAAAACAAAGCCCTGATGGATCAGGCCAAAGAGCCATCTATCAGGACTGGAGTACAACAGCATTCTCCCCTTTTTATGATTCCCAGCAACTGTATACAGTTCCATAGTGTGTCATGTACTGAAGACAATAATCCCCTTGGTCACCAAAGCTAATAATGCAAGACAGAAGGTGGATCTACACTCATGGTTTTTAATGTTAAGGAAGGGTTAAGGAATGGTTTTGATAACGTAGATCAGGGTTTCCCAAACTTGGGCCTCTAGCTGTTTTTGGACTACAACTCCCATCATCCCTAGTTAGCAGGACCAGTGGTCAAGGGTGATGGGAGTTGTAGTCCAAAAACAGCTGGAGGCCCAAGTTTGGGAACCCCTGATGTAGATGGACACCTGACATCCTACTTTTTATGTTCATAATGCATTGTTACCTTGTCTTTTTATCACTTAATTTTTAAGCGTTTTATGCTGCTATATCGGTGAAACACTGCTTATATGTCCCTCTATAGGGTTTTTATCTGTTTTACTGCATTCAAACTCCCCACCCCCACAGTGGTATTCAAGGGACGGTGTTCAAAGGACACAGAGGGAGGGAGGGAAGATTAAAATGTGACACCAGAGCAACCAGCAACCAGCAGGGAAAGAAACAGCAGTTGGGGAAATGGTGTGGCCGGGTATTGCTTACATTTGATGTGTGTGTGGGGGGAGGGAGGAACAGGACCAAGGTAAAAAACATTTTAATTAACAAGTATGCCCTGTGAGGTTTCAGTACAACATATCTAATATCGTTCTAATATGGGGAAATAACATTAAACAGGTCAGTGTAGATCCAACCAGAGAGACTGAATTGACAATAAATTTGAACAAGATGAAGGAAGATGAACAGCCACACACATGCTTTGAAAGGCAACTGCATGCTTTTTAATTTGTTCTCCTCTTACATTCCCCCTGCCCCATTTTTAGTCAAAGGGAAATAGCAAAGTGGATTTAACATTTTACCCTTCAGTTGAGGGAAAACATGCATTGTTTGTTTTCATTACTTCCCTTAACAGCATGCTGCCAAGGTAAGAGCCATTAAGATGTTCCATATGTTACTGAGGTACCATTACTGAAGAATGGTGGCAGCCTAATTACACAGTACATCATTGGAAATCTGAGTTTGGCAGGAGCTGAAGAATCCTTCAGAGTTTCAGATTAATCCAAATGACCCTGGCTTTTATTGCTGCTGAATTTCTGAAAATGCAACAGAATGCCAAGTTGCTGTAAATAAAACACTGCAGCCTAAACTATTTGAAATAAGTAATATACAACTGCCTTGACTCACTTATTCCTTTCGTTGTAGAGCCAGCCATATTTCTTAAAACAGAAAACAAGCTCCTCGTTGACTGAGATGCTTTGCAACTTTGTAAGTGAAGAAAAGGGACAACCAGCATTAGAAATTCACCCATTGTTTTATGCTGACCTAGACCACGAAAATTAAGGCAGCAAAGCCCTTCTCAGATATACAAATTTAACAATGTCTTGTGCAATATCTGTTCAATCAAGCCCAGCCCAACCCACCAGCCATGTACACTGGCCTCGACAAATTTCTTGTTACTGTTCCCTACCTGGGATTGCAAAAACGGGAGTGCTGTCAAGTGGTTGGCAGGCCCGATGGCATGGTTGGTGGACTTAGTCATAAGCCATACGCATTTGATTTATGAACAAGTAAAAGAAATATAGAGGGCTAGATTTGCTATTGAAACCTACAATAACATACCCTCCAACATTTCTCCAATGAAAATAGGGACGTCCTAAGGGAAAGCGGGATCAAATCAGAAACCGGGATGGCTTCTGTAAATCTGGGAGTGTCCCTGGAAAATAGGGGTGCCTGCAGGGTCCATGTTATAATAATATAATCATAAACCTGTTTTCTGCTGGCTTCTCATCCACACAGCTCTTTCTAGTCCTTTTGAACTGTTTAAGGTGCTTTTTGGTGTCCAAAATGAATTCAGTCTCCAAGTCGGTAGTGCCTTTTCTTGCCTCTGAAAAATGACATTTTCTGCCTCTGGATTGTCACTGTTGAAAGAAGCTATTTGAGGTCAGGAAACAGGAATGAAGGAAAGAGAGGTCTTCCCTCCTACTATTTTCCCATTCCCTCACAGTCTACAGAAAAGCAGAATGCGTGTATCTGTGTGTGCAGCTCTGTGTTACTCTGTTCATGTATGTGTCAAATTGCCTGTCTGAATATGTGTGTTTCTGCCTGTTTCCCTGCCCTGTGTGTGTGTGTGTGTGTGTGTGTGTGTGTGTGCATCTGTACAAACCTTGGGCTGGAAAAAAGGTAGCCACTCCTGTTTTATAGTATCCTACTTACTTTTCACCCATTGAAATAAATGGGTTTCTATGTGGTTTCTCTCCCATCCAAGCACTGCCCAGACATAGGTCTTCCTATTTGTTGCTTTGCATGTATGCTCCAATTTGAAATGCTCTTCTATAGGTAGTTTATAGCTGTAACAAGGTTTTAGGCCATGTGCTTTTATACCATATGTGGACACTGCAAAATCAGACGGACCTCTTTCCCTGATTTTTTGACACTAGAGGTGTGTCTTTTTAAGATCCACCTTATTTCTGTAATTTCAAGTAGTTTAAAACTGTTTTTAATATTGTATGATACTGTGCTTCAATGCTAATATTGCATTTTAATTGTTGTAACCCGTCCTGGGTCCTTAGGGTGAAGGATGGGTAATAGTAATAACAACAATAATAGTCAAAAGAGCTGAACTTTCTGAACTGAATATATTTACTTAGACTTGGTATGAATGGAATCAGACCAACGGGTCTAACAAACAGGGAAACCCTACTTCCAGCATGATTAATTTCTAGAGAAACCAAGTTCACAGGAAGCATCCCTCTCCCTTGCCTGCGTCAAGAACCTCTCTTGAAGTACAAAAGGGGGGTGGGAAATGACTTCACTAAAATTGATTAGCACAAAATCCCTGACTTCTGTTTTTGATGAAAAGTTAAAATTATAGCTTCCTCTGAAATGATTAAGAAAAATGTTGAGGACATTCTTCTTCCTCAGTAGGATATGAGCGTCTTGTAGCAGTGGGAGCCATTCTGTCAAAATTATGAACCTGTTAACATTCTTGCAACAGACTCGGGCACTGAGAACTTCTAGCAGTGAAATGGCTTTATTCCAGTCCAGTCGTTTTAGCTATGTCTAATGAACGTGCTGTGTAGAAAACTATGTGAAATGCTTTGGTGAGAAAGACACTGTGGTGTATGCACACCCACACACCAACTTTTTTGCAGTCATCTGTTTGCCACTACACTATTGTTAAGTGCAGCCCCCAGTGTAAAAATAAAGTGCTTCTGGGGTACCTTTACCTTTACCTGGATACTGAAGGGCATTGGGACCTGCAGAATAGCAAACAGATACAGAGCTATCGACATGCTGGTGATATTTCAGCATAATCCTTTTTGATGTTATACGAACTTGACGTTATGCAGCTTTGTCAAAAGCTGTGTTGAACCACATTTGCTCTTCATGATTCAACAGATATTACCTGAATGGCTGATGTAATGGGAATAGCATTTAACGGCTTGGGATGTTTCATGGTTGATGGTTGCCCAAAACAAATCAACCAGGACATGGCTGCAAATCTAAAACTCTCAAATGCCCATTCCCCACCCCACCCCTTTATTTAGTTAGTTAGTTAGCCATCCAGGCGTCCATTACCTTTACCTTTTTACCTACTGTATATTCCTGTGTATAAGACTACTTTTTAACCCAGGAAAATCTTCTCAAAAGTCGGGGGTCGTCTTATACGCCAGGTCGTATTTCTTATACGGCGAGTATATCCCAAACTCTATATTTTAAGTGGAAAAGTTGGGGGTCGTCTTATATGCTCAGTCGTCTTATACGCCGGAATATACGGTATATTAATGGTAGCATCATGCATTACAACTATCCATAATTTGCCAAGATTTCAGCTGAATAACTGATTATCAATTTTCCATAGGTATCTTCCACCTGAAAGTACCTGAAACATCTCTCATTGGTTCAGCCATTGGAAGAATCAGAGCGGTTGATCCTGACTCTGGGAGAAATGCAGAAATTGAATATACTATTGTTCCGGGAGATGGAGGGAACTTGTTTGACATCGGCACAGATGAGAACACACAAGAAGGGGTCATCAAGCTGAAAAAGGTATTTCTTTTATTATAATTATTTATTGAATTTATATACCGCCCTATACCCGGAGGTTTCAGGGCGGTTCACAGAACAAAATCAAAATATAAAACCGCAAAATATATAATCAAAATACAAACAACAACCCAATAACCCCTCTCCCCTTGGAGGTACATGATAGGCAAATAGTGGCTAACCTCAAAATTACTTCACAAAGTTAAATAGGTTGAAATCAGACTTACATCTTCTAAATGTTTAGGTCAAGAACTGCCTCCCTTCATAGCACCTAACCCAAAAGAGAAACAAACACAATCAATAGAAGAGGACAGCAACATGGTGTCTATGGTCAACCATTCTGTCAAGTGTATTAGGCAAGAGAGATCGGTTTAGATTTCTTGTTAACCAGAAGTCCATTTTTATCCTCAGCAGGTGATGGATAAATCAGTCATTTTTTGTTACTCTCCCTTTGCCATTTCCCCAATATACAGGTATCTAAAATTCTGCATTAACTTGTGGAGTTTTTTTATTGCTTTTTTAAAGTCCTTGTGAAAATTTGTCAGCATTTTAGTGTGCAGTTCTCCTGATATACACATTATTATTATTTTTTTAAAAAAACAATTTCCCCTAGCATAATGTATTCTAATGTTATTTTCACTCAAATATGCATCTGAATGCAGGCTTCACGCTAATCCGTGCATTTTATTTGGCTGAATAACTGCATTACAAAATTCAGCAAAGTGTAAGGTTTGAGGGATAACTGTGTTTTGAGTTGCACATTATTTTTGGAATTGTAAATTATGTGCATACACATTAAAATAAGTACGGAACTGGATTCCTTCCCCCGCCCCCTCACATCCCTGTCCTCAGCCCTGTTTTTATATTTACCTGGCACCAAGCTGTCAGTCCAGCCCTATTGGAATCTTCCAATGGATAAACTTGTAGCTATGTAATCCCGCTGAAGGGCAAAGAGTCCATTGTATCTCCCAGCCAGGAAGCTGCTGTCTCCTGTGGTTTTCAAAAGCAAGTACATTTTCAGCTCAAATCAATCACTCTCTATAGTAACTAAGAGCTTGCCGCATTTCGTTTGACTATTGCAAGTGGGCTGTAAACCTCCGAAGGAACAAAAATGGTGTTTTAAAAACAAAAGCAAAATTAGTAGCCATAAAAGTTTTAGTACTTCACATGATTCATGTGCCCAGTCTTTTGAGTGGGTGTATGGACCAAACATGGGCAAGATACCAGTCCTACACCATTCACACAAATAGCAATTGCATGAATAACTTTTAGAAGGCAAGATGTAAACACATACCCTCCAATATTTCTCAGATGAAAATAGGGACATCATTTTCTATATCAAGCAGCTTCTCCTGCATTTGATCTTGCTGCACATGTATACGTCGTATGCACATATACATCTGTCACTTCGATCTAATTAAAATCTCTCAGCCTAGCCTACCTCGCAGGATTGTTGCAAAGAAAAAGTGTGTGAGGGAAGGGATCGTGTACAAACCTTCCACTGGTAAATAGAATGAAATAAAATTTTAGCTGTAAGCTGCCTCGAGTCCCTGTCAGGGGGAAAAGTGAGTAATAATAATACAGTGGTACCTCGGTTTACGAACTTAATCAGTTCTGGAAATCCGTTCTTAAACCGAAACTGTTCTTAAACTGAGGCGCGCTTTCCCTAATGAGGCCTCCCGCCGCCGGTGCCCTTCCACCATTCAGATTCCGTTCTTAGACCGAGATAAAGTTCACAAACCAGGACACTACATCTGGTTTTGCCAAGTTTGTAAACCGAATAGTTTGTAAACAGGACTGTTCTAACCCGAGGTACCACTGTAATAGGAAACTCTGAGAATGATCAGGAACATACCAGAGAGTAAATCCTATTGAACTCAGTGGGACTTAATTCTGAGTAAAATTGCTTCGGATTTCAGTGTAAGGCTGCACAGTCTTTACCCAGTTAACTGGGAATAAGCTCCATTGAATACAGTGGGACTAACTTCTGAGTAGACATGTGAAGACTTGCAAGTGTAAGGCTCCGTTTACAATAAAGGAATAAACACTCCAGTGTTTCCTAAGAATTGCTGGCTGCTGAAGCATTGCATTTAAAGAATTTAAAGTGTAGCATCTTTCCTAGTTTGGCCATGGGAGCTTATAATTAGGAACCAGGGCCCACAACAAATATGTGGACTCAATGCATGAGTGTTTGTTGGAAGCTGTTTCCCATATAGTTGTAGAAATGTCAGTCTCATCAGCGCAGTGCCTCCCCTCTTGCAAGGTTTTTAAATAAATGCTCCGTACACACCAGAAGGCAATTCATACTGATCATTTCCATTTTTTCAGCAGCTAACACGCCAGAAAAGTAAGGGCAACAAAGTGGGCTTATAAAACTACCTGCTGGTCTGTTCAGCTATTTAAGATACGCATATTGCTTGGCCTTTGGAACTCTGTTTTCTTGGGGACACACACCAGGTCTGTTTGCCTGACAGCAATGGCTGGAGTTTATTAAGAGAATAAAAAGGTAAAGGTAAAGGGACCCCTGACCATTAGGTCCAGTTGTGTCCGACTCTAGGGTTGCGGCGCTCATCTTGCTTTATTGGCCGAGAGCCAGCGTACAGCTTCCAGGTCATGTGGCCAGCATGACAAAGCCGCATCTGGCGAACCAGAGCAGCACATGGAAACGCCGTTTACCCTCCCGCCAGAGCGGTTCCTATTTATCTACTTGCACTTTGACGTGCTTTCGAACTGCTAGGTGGGCAGGAGCTGGGACCAAGCAACAGAAGCTCACCCCATCGCGGGGATTCGAACTGCCAACCTTCTGATCAGCAAGCCCTAGGCTCTGTGGTTTAACCCACAGCACCACCTGGGTCCCTAAGAATAGTGTGAACTAAAAGCAAGCCTTACCTAGCCAGCAGAAGGTCTGTGCCCTGCTGGAACAAATAGCTCTAGAGATGGGGGGAGCAATTTGGTGGCTTTGAAGTCCAGAGTGAATTTGCCTGATCCATACCTCCTGGACCAATATGAGGATGAGATATGAGCCCACTTCAAAATCCCAACTCCTGCCAGAATCCATTATGAAGTAGCACCCTCTTTATTTCTTTTTCCACACATACTATTTACCTGCAGCTGCTGGCATGCACAGTTCCTGCCACATGGGTCGAAAATCTACCTGCAATTCTCCTCAGGCAGAGCAAGATATGAAGACATGCTCTCACTCTCAGGGAGTGCTCCAAATAGGCTTCCAAGGAGATTGAATAAAAGAAAACATGGCTGCCATGTGGTTTTCTTTCTCTCTCTCTCTACCACATAGCACAGGGACGCGGGTGGCGTTGTGGTCTAAACCACTGAGCCTAGGGCTTGCCAATCAGAAGGTTGGCAGTTTGAATCCCCACGACGGGGTGAGCTCCCATTGCTCAGTCCCTGCTCCTGCCCACCTAGCAGTTCGAAAGCACGTCAAAGTGCAAGTAGATAAATAGGTACCACTCCAGCGGGAAGGTAAACAGCGTTTCCATGTGCTGCTCTGGTTCGCCAGAAGCGGCTTAGTCATGCTGGCCACATGACCCAGAAGCTGTCTGCGGGCAAACACCGGCTCCCTTGGCCTATAGAGCGAGATGAGCACCGCAACCCCAGAATCGTCCGCGACTGGACCTAACGGTCAGGGGTACCTTTACCTTTACCACATAGCACATTTTCAACTCATATGCACAGACACTGTTGCAGGAGACTAGTGACTGTTAAAAGAAAGAAAAAAGAGGAGAGTCTAAGGACTGGCTAACTTCTAAGTATTTCTAAGTACATTTTTTTTTTTTTGTAAACTGACAAGAACTGTATCACAACATTCAAAAGTGTGCAAAATCTATTAAATGCAGATCTGCATGTTTGTGCAAGAGGTTTGAATTAGGATGCTTAATTAGAAATATAAAAGAAAAAAAAGAGTCTCAGAGACTTAGGATTTGAGAAGAATAATGTTTTATTCCCTATTCTCAAGCAAATAACTGAATAGAGATGGTCTGGGGTAACCAACATTCAACCCAAAAAGTATCTGGGCTTGTTACTAATGCAATTTTATAGTTTAACACTTGTCAGTCACTCTGTTGTTGCAAAACAACAACAACAACAATATGCACTGGTGGTTTTTTTAGAAAGGAATAAAAACATATATGCTGGTGAAAAACAGGGTTGGGTGGAGGAAATTACAAGTCAGACCCTTTCCCTCATTATTTTCAATAGCTGTCGTAATCCAATACTTCTAAGCGGGAGGTACGTTTGTAGCACATCTTAAATCTCATAATTTGGCTGCTGACTCTGTGACTTTGAGCTTTGAGTCCCAGGTACAATCTCTGTTATCTCTTAGAAAGGATCATTCCATTTGAGTATCTTGTGTCTTCTAGTGCCACATGGTGGTTGGCACTGAAACAGCAACCAAAGGGAAGGGAAGCAAGCAAGTTCTACTGCCTTATTAGCATCACAATCAATAAGCTTTTATGATCTCTAAATGGATAAATAGATTCTTACGGTTCAGAAAGTTAATTCTGTCTCTTATACGTTAACGTCAGGCCTCCCAAGCATGTGACCCACTGAGCTGAACACAGCCCACCAGCAACCATCAAAAGAGGCCTACCATCAGTTCGACGAAAATCTTGCATTTTCTGTTTGTCAAGGACAGCAAAGTAGAGGAAACATCATTTACCTGCCAGGCCACAATATGTGACTGGTGGGCTGTGTTAGGTACAGTTGCTCACAAGTTGGTCAGGCTTGTTGTACACCTAAATAGTGCATTTCATATCAAATATAATGCATGTCTTGAGAGGCTACAACTCTCTCTCTCTCTCTCTCTCTCTATATATATATATATATAGGATAAAAGCAATGTATAGCTTGTTGCTTTAATCCAACAGCCTTTCTCCATGTGCTTCAGGATGCACACTGAGCTATGTGCATGGAAGTGATGGCTCCATCACTTCCAGGTAAGGGAATGTATGTGTGATAGAACTTTCTTTGAGTCAGTGGAAAAGGTGGGCTCTTTTTTGGTTGAAACTCACAATTCATTAACTTACCAGTATGAATGTGGGCTCATATATAATATTTCCATGTCAAAGCAACAGCAAGGCCTTTTAGGTAGCTGCCCCACAGCTGAGACACAATGAAGGGACAGTTTGTTCCCTGGAGCAAGTGTGGGGAACTGGCTTTTGGTTTTCCTAGAACAGGGGTGGGGAAGTGGGTCACTGCATCTTCGGTGATGCTGAGAGCAAGCTCATTTGAATGTGTATTCTCTTTGCCCATGAGCTGATTGGTGCTGACAGCCAGGGGCATAACATGGAGAGGGCTAAGGGGGTGTAGCCCCAGGCACATGATTTTGAGTGGGCGTGAACCAATCATCCCCATGCAGGAATCCTCATCCCACCCTGTCTGCCACTGGGGGTCTCTGGGCTCCAGAGCCCTTCCTAGCCCTACCAAAGCATCCCCTGCCCCTCTCGCTGAATGGCCCTCCAGCCAGTATTGGGAGGATGTGCCTGCCAAGGGCAGACTCCACCCTGGACAGTTTGGCAGGTGGTGCAGAGCAGCCCCTTGAACCCTCTGTGCCCTGTGCCTGTCTGGCAGTCGGAGGTGAGGGGTTGACTGGTGTGGCAGGTTTTGTTCACCCTCCGCACCCCATTTCCGGTGCATGTCCTGGGTGCTAGCAAGGGATGCAAAGCTGCTGCTGACAGCACACCCTTAAATGACTCCTTTGAAGTCCATTTGCAGGATTCAAACCAAACCCACCAACTAAAAGGAGATTAGATAGATAGATATAGATAGATAGATAGATGATATATAGATAGATAGATAGATTTTGTTGTTTAGTTGTTTAGTCGTGTCCGACTCTTCATGACCCCATGGACCAGAGCACGCCAGGCACACCTATCCTTCACTGCCTCCCACAGTTTGGTCAGACTCATGTTGGTAGGTTCAAGAACACTGTCCAACCATCTCATCCTCTGTCGTCCCCTTTTCCTTGTGCCCTCAACCTTTTCCAACATCAGGGTCCTTCCCAGGGAGTCTTCCCTTCTCATGAGGTGGCCAAAGTATTGGAGCCTCAGCTTCAGGATCTGTCCTTCCAGTGAGCACCCAGGGCTGATTTCCTTAAGATTGGATAGGTTTGATCTTCTTGCATTCCATGGGACTCTCAAGAGTCTCCTCTAGCTCCCCATTTGTAGGTGTAGTCTGCATTCATAGTCAAGTGAATCACTGCCTGGGATTCATACAGGTTTGATCCTCACAAGCTGTAGTGGAATAATATTAAGCCCTTTTAATATAATGCTGTAGCTGTAGTGGGGTTCAAGCCAAGTTGCTGCTGCACATTGGAATGGAGCAGTGGCAAGGTCAGCAAGGTGCAAATGAGCTGGCAGGAGCACAAGATTGGTTCCTCTGGTGTATTTGCACCAGGCTGGCCTCACTGCTGCCTTTGTCCATCTCCATCCTGCTTTGGAGTAGCAATTCAGCCAGAGAGATATCAGGTAAGCTGCGCAGCCCTACTGTGCCATCTGCTACCGTTTAATTCGAAGTTCTGGTATTATGTGATTAATGTGTGTATTAAATTTTTTGTTTCCTTAAGGGCTGGTACTGATAGAAGAAACAGAAGTTTCTCAAAGTCTGCTTGATGTGTTGTGCAACAAAGCATGTTGGCCCACAGGGGTGAACAAACCTCTTGTTTTATCACCTTCTGGAGACTGCATACCCTCCCCAACAAAAGAAAAACCTATAACAAATAGTGGGTTTGCAATATGTGACAGGTCAGGTGTTTTTGGCTTGGTGTGTCACACATTATGCAGGCCTGAAACAAAGAGAGCAAATGGGAACAGGTTTCTCTACACTGGGGTCTAAAGAACATTGATAATGCAGCATAGGAAAATGCCTGGCTGTTCCTATTCATGCAGTGCCTGCTCTGTGGATAAATATAGAAACTGTTTAGCTGTGCAAGTCTTCACAGATAGCAGACAGCACTGTGTGTCTCCTGTCACCGTGCGGAGACTGTGAATGAAGAGAAACACTTCCTTCTCAGTATTTGTGCTGTGTTTATTGCAACAGCATATTCAATCAATTTCAGCCTGTGTTGCATTCTCTGCTTCAAGATTTGATTTTGCTTTAATTTTGACAGAAATTGTTCTGTTCTCCCTGTCTGCATGAAAGCACAACCCCCCCCCCCAAAATCAACATATTTTGTGCTAAAGTAGATTAATACAGGCAGGATGGAGTAAAATCCCAGGTTGCCATTTTACTTAATTGTTTATAGCAGAACTGGGGAAACATAGATGTCTAGATGTTGTTGGACTCCAATTCCCATCAGCCCTGAGAATTATGGGAGTTGGAGTTCAGCAGCATCTGGAGGGTCAATGGTACCCCAGCCATGATTTATAATAATAGCCAGTAGCCAGAACTAGTTGCACCATGATTATATTCACAATGGATGCATGTAGGAAGGAAACAGAATTCTGGTTAGTGCTTAACAAACTCCTTTGCATGCTTCTCACGATTTGCTCCTGCCTGCCATCCATGTGATTGACTAGTCTTCCTTCAAAGTTCCTCAGATGTTTCTCCAAGGAGGAACCTCCATAGTTACCTTCATGTCAGGCAAGATGTGGTGGCAACCAAACTCCCGAGTGTTTGCATAGGGTATCAACAGATACCAATGCAACACAGACCATCTCAGTGCAGCCCACACACCACCAAAATCAAAATGCACAGGTCATGGGAAATGTCTTCGCAGAGCTCCTGAGGAATAATCTCAGGCTGAAATATGAAGCAGAAGTCTAATAAATCAGGGCTATCTGATTGATTTTCATTGTCATCATTATTGAGTTCATTGAGTTCAATTAGTGCAATTTAGGTTTGTTCATTCATGCTTCTTCCTCTGAATGATGTAGATTAATCTCCTTCTCTCTCTCAGAAACCTCTGAGCAATTTAGGCTGCAATCCTAAACCTATCTACCTGGGAGTAGTAGGTCTTACTTTCAATTAGTCATGGTTGGGATTATAGTATTCATCAAGCTTATGAAATTAGATTTGTTTCCCTAAAATTTCCTCATGCATTTCACACAAACAGGAATCTTAAAATTCACTTCAAAAATCTCACTTCTGTCAAAATTTGGCAACAGCTTTGGGATTGGGCAGCACATAAACACTGAAGAAATTCCCCTAGCCTTGTTGAAACACCTGTTGTTCCCCTTGAAATTCCTCAAATAACTTCACTGAGGAGAGTTCTCTGAATTCATCTCAAATTGCAATAAATACAGTGGCATAAGATTAGAAGAGCTTTGCTGAGACAGGCCATGGCCCATTTATCCAGCTTTCTGCTTACACAGGGTCAAAGCAGATAGAAGCAGGCTCAATAGTATTCTCCCACTCATGACCCCCAGAAACTTGTACCCTTATCCTCCACTAATCTGTCTAATCCTCTTTTAAGCCTCTTTCTGTGTCCAATAAGTAGGAGACGCCTTTGCCCAGTGACACTGTGGCCCATAGATTGCAGCAAAATACTGGGCAAGGTTTTGCCCAGTATCCTCTCTGTGTGATGGGCTTGTGGGGGAAATACTGTCTCATGAACCCTTGCAAACCCTATATAGGGCTGCTTCTCCTGGAGCTCAGGGTCATCCTGCCCAATGCCCACCCACCCTCAGGTTAGAGCCTTCACTGAGCAATTTTAGGCCGCTGGTTGACATGGACAGAAAGGAATTCTTCTCTCTCAACCTGATTGGCACATGTTTGGAGTTTTTTCATCTCTCCCTCAGTGAAATTATGGCCTTCCTTCGTTAGGCAGAAAACCATTGTTTGTATGAGGGTGGAAATGGCGTTAGACAGGATCAACATATTATGGGGGAGTCCCCATAAGTGGCCTGAGGGGAGGATTGACCACAGCACCCCCAAGCTTGGGGTATCTGCTTTGTTGGAATCTGCACCCTGGTCATCCAGTGACACCTTGCTTGCTGGCTTGTACCACAGCAAGGTTCAGCACTGGCTGACTCCCATGGAACAGGTTTGAGGTGGTCCAAACCTGGCTTGATCCATTCCATCAACATGGGGCTTGTGGAATGTTGAACTGGTCCTGGGAGCCAATGCCATGCCAACCCTTACCCTGCCTTCTGCTATCAATAATGATTTGGTCTGATTTTATCTCATCACACTCTGGTTCTTTTGCTGCTCTCATGGGTCACATCGTGAGCCTGCCTGGGCAAAGCTGTTGCTATGACTACTGCATCCTGCAGGAGAGAGAGAGAACCTTTTTCTCTACCCACCATGCATGATGTGTGGTTTTTTCATTTTCTTCCATATCTGCAGGCACTGGTTCCTCTTGCATCCCCTTTTCTACAGCAGACAACCACTGGGTGGAGAAATTCAGTTTGAGGTAGCTCCTCATTGACAGACAGCCAATCTTTCTCCTCCAGCACCTCTTTTTCCACAGCAGGTTCCCAAGGGGCAGAGAGATCAATTAGCAGCATTTCCCGCATGCTCTCAGGCGACTCCATTTTCTCCTCCTGTACAGCAGGTTCCCCAGGAGTAGAAAAAACCTTTCGACAGTTCAGGTGTGGTTGGACACAATATGTCACTCCTGTTGCACTTGCACAGTACTGACCCCTTCACCTCTCCCCCTCTATCTCCTGGTAAGCAGCAGCAATATGTAGTGTGGTTCTGTTGCTCACCTGACCTCCAGCCAGTCATATTGCTGCTAAATAGGTACTGCTGTGACAGGAAGGTAAACAGCATTTCCATGAGCTCTGGCATCCATCACGGTGTCCTGTGCACCAGAAGCGGTTTAGTCATGCGGACAAACGCTGGCTCCCTCAGCCTGAAAGCGGAGATTAGTGCTGCACCCCATAATCAAATTCAACTGGGGTCCTTTACCTTTTACCTTTCCCGCCTTATTGCTGCTTACCAGGAGATAGACTGGTCATCATGCAATGGGCCCAGAATAACCAGAATCTAAGGTCATCACCGTGTGTGTCCTTTAGCAAAATCTGAACATGTTTTTGGAGCTTTCTGGCGAACAGAGACATTTGTGGGATTTTGCTAAGATTTGTACAATTCCTCAGGTCTGATGCAACACTTGAGGCGAATGTGGATATACCTCCTCAGGCAATGCATCTGAGGAATTTTGAGAGAAAAGGAGTATCAGTCACACTAACAACACGTCTCCCAAAGGAAAGCCATTATTCGAACACTTTCCAAAACTTGCTTTTTTTTGTTCCTTTCTTAGAGTGACTATTAATCCCTTGCAAATTCATAATAAACCTGTTTTTGATGCCAGTTCTATAAAAAGCAGAGATTGCATTCATGCCAGGTAGGATATTGGTAGAACATGACTAATTGCAACAGAGATTTCAAAAGTATGCATTAATTTTTGTACATTGCAAAATTGTAAATTTCCTTTCCTTCTAATCCCTTCTCTGTTCCATGCATTTTAAAACTACAATGCTTTGTGATGTTCCTAAAGCTGACCACGAGATGTCACTGCTAGCTAAGCATCCACAGTAAACCATCACAAGAAATCAGGGGCCCGATCCAGTTAAATGTCTGTAAAGACAGCAGAGCCTCTGTTTCTTTTTTGTCATCAGCAGGGTAACTATGTAGACTTCTTGTGCATGTGGTCTCGAAAAAAGGGGGGGGGAGGCAACATATTATTATTTTTGGACATATAATGGTATAGATGTAGGACAGAAATGATAGTTCTGATAGGAATGACTGAGCAAGGACAAGACTGTGCTCGGCAAATAAAAAGATTTCAGACCATCGTGTTGGTAAATTACCTGGACTCATGCTGAATGGTGGAACTGATTGATTCACAGTATACGTATATATTCTGTCATGCTTGTCAGCCTCAGGCAGTATAAGACATAAAGACATTCATTATGTTATATTGAGGTGGAGGGTAGGGTGTAAAGTGGGCAGTGATCCGTGGCTTTATGTATAGAATTCCCAGGTCATAACATCGAGATTTCCTCCCCACCCCAATACTTCTAAAAATAATTACTGGAGCAGCTCCTGATTCCTCCCCCTTCCACCATGCTGGTATTTTGATCTACTGTTCCCTCTAATGCAGGAATTGCCTGCTGGATGCTTCAATATATATATATTGCTACATAAAGGGGTGCTGCAGGATGAAGAGGCTGGCATTTTGGGTGACACAAGTGAATGTTATATGTGCCTGCACAGCCTAGCATGTCTTCCCTTCTGCCAAAAGCTTCTCCCCATGCCACTCTCTAGGTGGCTGGGGAAAGGAAGCATGCCTCTTCCATAATGACAACTGTCAGGTTCTCTAATCGGTTGTTCAATAGGAAGGCAAAAGCCATTTGTTTTTAAGTCCTTTTATTCAGTGCCAAACTATTTACAGTGCAGAGCTCAGTCTTATCATGTCTGCTCACTCACTAGCAGAATCCAGAAGTGCCTCCCTCCTGTTTTGGCGCCAACACCAAATTCTCGGCATCCTAAATTGCTGCCTTCTCCTCCTACGTGATATCTGCGCCGGAACTGACGCTTCCCCCTCCACGCGAGTCTGCTGGGTGCTGCCAGGTCTCCCACTCTCTCTCTGGACACCTGGCACTCCCTGGCTCCCAGCCACTAACTGCTCCTCCTCCGAGACTGGACTGCTAGTTTCACTTGAAGATGAATACCTGTTGTCAACACAGGTTGCGGCTCTCTATAAACACTCAGAGCTGGACTGGCAGGGGCTGGCAGATCCCTGACAACAACCATCCAATCAGCTCTTTTTGCCATAGTTTTTCAGTAAATTTAATCAGATGACCATTCCTGCCCCCCACGTCAATCTTTTCTGACAAATGAAACCAAGCTGACTGGCGAAACAGAGCGTGAGAGAAGAGGTGATGGAGAGCATTGTGGTTGGTGATACTGGAGCCACTGAGATCCAAAAGAAACAAGAGGGCCACATTTCGCTGCTGTATTACTGAGCCGCCAAAAATTTATGGCAAACTGAATTCAAACCAATGGCCCGTAATTCAGACATGTAATGGCAAAGGTGTATCCTAGCTCTTTTTTGTTGAACTCCTTTGCTTCATGGGTATCGAATATGGTAACCACTAAAAATTGTGTACTACAACTCCCATCATCCCTGACCATTAACAATGATGGTGGGAGTTGGGATTTCATAGCATTGCAAGCAGGGATGGCCACATGGGCTAACTGTGAGATTCCATTGATTGAATTAAAAACATTGTGTATGAAAAATACATGCTGTTCTACTGAGTTGCAGCCCCTCCTGTCTGCCATTGGTCCCTTCCTCCCCACCCAAGACCAAAATGCATATTTAGCATAAATATACTAAGAAAAACGGTCTTCTATTAAATATTTTAAATATGAATATATGTTTTCTCTCTCACCCAGTGGTTTTAGACTTCTTTTAAGTCTTTGATCTGATGTTGTGTTTTGCATTCCTCTTTATTGTAGCCATTGGACTTTGAAACAAAGAAGGCATACACTTTTAAAGTAGAGGCATCAAATGTGCATCTTGACCATCGCTTCCATTCTGTGGGCCCATTCAAGGATACTGCTACGGTGAAGATCAATGTGTTGGACATGGACGAACCACCCATTTTCAGCAAACCGTTGTACACTATGGAGGTTTACGAAGATACTCCGGTCGGGACCATTATTGGAGCTGTTACTGCCCAGGACCTTGATGTTGGCAGCAGTGTCGTCAGGTGAGAAAATGCCCCAAGTTGAAACTGTCAGTGATATATAAATACATAAAGCAACATGAACCACAGGAGCAGCTAATTCTGTTTTCAAAATGAGGGACCAGCAGTTTGGTCCTTCTCCAAGAAAACAAAAATCCGGTGAATCCAGAGCACTTACAATCTGGAGGAGCCTTCTGGGTCCCACACTTCAAGTGTAGTGGAATGACAAAGGTTCCCCAAGTCCTGGAGGCCAAATGGAGGCCAGTCTAAAACGTGTGTTAGAGCCTCCATCCGGGGTTAGTGTATGTCTGTACAATGTTTAACCAATGGAAGGAGATGGTTGGCAGGGGTGGCCCATGCATGAGGCAAGGTGAGGTCATTTGCCTCAGGTGGAAGATCCGTCCCCTGCCTTCGTGCTACTGCCGGCCCCACCAGGGCTTTCATGCCACCAGGACAGCACCACCACCCTCACAGCTGTGTCATGTTGACAGCGTGGGCACAGCCATAGGTGAGGGCACAGTTGCAATGGCGGGGCTGGCAGCAGCAGAGGCAGGGAGGCAGATTTGTGGGCAGGGAGTGACAGGGAGTGGTGTCTTCAGCACATTTTGCTCACAGTGACAAAATGTCATGGGCTGGCCCTGAATTTTGGGAATCCCCAAACTGGCTTCTGTTGATTTCTTACACATGACCATTCTGCTCACCCTCAAACCATGGATTGGAATGACTTGCAAAGGGATGAAACAGGATGGAGCAAACCTTTGAGTGAGTGTCAGTGAGACCACAAGGGGATGGAATAAGCTGATCAGCCCATCCCTCAAATGAGTCCAGCTTCCTCTCCAAACTCTCATGCAAAGCTGCACCCATCATTTTCTGAACATTTATGCATAATCTTCCTCTTCTACATTTGCCTTCCCTTTTCTTCCTTTCCCTAATTTTTATTTTTAGCCCCACGGGTCAGGAACCTGGCTCTTTAATTCTTTAAAATGCCATGTAGCATGTGAATGACATCTGCTAATAATGTCACTAATAATAATCCCAAAGAAGTATGTGAGTAAGTGTGCTTTGGCACAAATGTAATTCAATTTAGGATTAGGATGCTTAGAAATGCCACTTTACCGACTACAAAATATCTACCTGAAAATATTTATAATAATTCTGGATTTCAAGGGATGAGGCTAGGTTATTGGCTTTACATACTCATTGGCAATGTTTAACCCTCTTATTGTGAAAATGAACAATCAATGGCTTAAGATACAGTGCCTCGTTTAAATTTAAATAATAAGCTGTCCAACAGAGAACCATGCGCTTATGGTTGATGAAAGCAAGGCAATTCTTAAATATCACTTTAGTAAATTGGCTTATGACACATTTAATTTGGTTCACTCCAGTAAAGCATCCTACATCTGATTCCAACAATCAGATTATTTTAGTGTCAAGGTGATAGACGTGCTCTGGAATATCTTTAAGGTAAGTATAAACTATTTGCCGCCCTGTGTCTATTGTTAAAGGGTGAGGAAAGTGACCCATATTCTAAACCCAAGAGTTTGATCCTCAGTCTTAGGTTTCTACAGTGCAACAGATGGATTTGACCTAAAGGCTTTTTTTTGGGGGGGGGGTAGCCTTGATAACCACAGGTTTTTTTCCCCATATTGTTGCTCTCGCTCATACCCCAAAGCATTGGCTGACTGCTTTGATGTCATGGGGTACTCACAAACATTCTGATAAAAATGAAGATCAGATACACAGCTTTTGCAAAGTACAGCTGATAAATATAAATTGAACAATTGGTTGGTCTTTTTTTTGGGGGGGGGGGGTTGGAGGCAGAGGAACTTCATACAGGACTGGGAGTATGTACTGTTTGGAGAATGGGGAATTGAGCACAAGCAAGGAGACTAAAGGACCTGATTGGAAAGAGAACCTGGCAGGCAAGGGAGCACAGAAAGTGGAGCTGCAGGAGGCATGGCAGATGAGGAAAGGGGTACAAAACAAGTAGATTGGCTCCAGTGACCCAGGGAATTACCGGAACATTAGTCTGTTATCCATCATTGGGAAAATATATGCCCGTTTCTTGTTGGCAAGGTTGACAAAGTGGTCTGATGAGGCTAACTTGATTGGCCACGAGCAAGCTGGTTTTAGACTAAACCGTTCCACAACAGACCAGGCAATTGTACTTTATCATTTAGCCCGGAAATATTCGACACCCCGACGGGGCCAATTATGCACTGCTTTCATAGATTTGAAAGCGGCTTTTGACAGTATCCCAAGAAAAATACTATGGGATAAACTTGCCTGTTGGGGAATTGATAGAAGGCTTCTGTGGCTCATTTCCCAACTTCACGACGGGTCCGTGGCCAGGGTGAGACTTACACCTGCTGGTGATTTAACTAACCTAGTGCCAATAAATAAGGGAGTACGCCAGGGTTGCATTCTAGCGCCATTTCTTTTTAATTTATTTATCAGTGATATGAGGAACCCTCTAGTCGTCTCACACAAATTTATCCACGCTCCTCGGATAGCAGATTATCGCTGCCCACTACTTCTTTACGCAGATGATGCGGTGCTACTCTCTTACTCTAGAGTGGGTTTAAGGAGGGCACTAAGGATTTTTGTGACCTACTGCCATTTAAATCACCTGTCTATTAACCATTCTAAGACTAAAGTACTGATATTTTCAAGGAGTCGGAAACTCTATCCGTGGAAACTGGAGGGAACAAAAATTGAACAAGTGCATAAATTCAAATATTTAGGAATTTATTTTCAGTATAATATGGGGTGGAAATCACAAGTTGAATATTTACACAATAAGACAAAAGCCCTGTCCCACTCTCTCCTTCGTTTTTTCTTTTCCGAGGGGGCCTTATACGTCCCTGCGGCCTTGAAAGTGTACAGTATCAAAGTGATGGCCACAATGGCTTATGCTGCCCCATTATGGGCCGCCTTTGCAAATCTCGCACCTTTAGAGTCGCTCCAAAGCCAATTCTTACGTCGACTCTTAAAACTACCATCATGCGTAAGTAATGCAGCCATTCGCTTAGAAATGAAGATCCCTTCAGTTGAGTCAGTTTTGTGGAGGCGAGTTTTGATTTATTGGCTAACCCTTTGGCATAAACTCCCGAACCACTATTTAATTCAATGCATGTGGCGGGATGATTATACAAATCTGTGGACTGGAAAAATCCATGCCAAATTGCTGGCTTATGAGATCTCCCCTTCTGAATTACTCAAACTGGATCTTACTGCGGCAAAAAGGTGTATAAATCAAAGACTGGAAGATGTGGAGCTATACCAAAATCTCCTAACTGGTGGGGGAGTTTGTTCACCGTTAAATATAGGCATTACCCCTATTTACCGAGTCCCGTCCTATTTAACATCACTTACGGTTGCCACACATCGTTATGCCTTTATAAAAGCTAGGTTTAATGCTTTTCCATCAAACGTACTGAGTCACACATTTACCAAGGGCCAAGTCTCTCCTATGTGTGCCTGTGAAAATAAATCAACTGAATCTCTACAGCATGTAATGTTCAATTGCCCTATGTACAGTTCGATCCGTGCCAGTATATTAAATCCGATAATTCAGTCCATTGCTGATAAGCCAGCTGACCAACGTCTTGCTTGGATGCTCCAAGATGTGGACCCTTACATAACTCTACAGGTTGCTAGATTCCTAACAGCAGTTATCTCATATAAGAGACGAAATGGAATGTCAGCCGATTATGGATAGTTATGAATATGTTTTGTTTTTTAAATATGTTTTGTTTTTAAAATGAATTTTAGACATTTATTTTAGTTGGTGCCTAAATTTTAATTTTAAAATTCCTCTGAGATATGTTTTTATATGTTTTTATGGAAATGTTAATATTGGGCCCAGTGAGTTGTGTTATCTTATTTGCGGCTTGTACAGTGCCGTTGTTTTATTTGATTCTTGCTTGTTTGTTTGTTTGTTTGTATTGTATGATGGGCGCAAATGCCGAAATAAATGATCTAAGTAGATTGGCTGAGTGTTGCACGATAATGGGAACCTTAGTTCTTAGAATAATTACTAAAACACAGTTTTCAGAGAAATTGAGAGTAAGTTTTTATTGCTGAGCAATAAAAGTAACCTCCAAAAATCTGGACATCGAAACAGTGGTGTCCAGAGGTTTTATAGATCTCTGCAGATATTACATATTCATACATTACAGCAAAATTAAACCAATAAGCATTGACATCGCCCTTCCTTTTGTCCTTTTAAGGATTACTTCTCTTTTCTTAATTTTTAGTTACATTGACCATATTAGGCATTCCTAATATGGAATATAAACCAAGGATGAACATGGATCGACAGAGAGAGATAAAACTTTATTCGCATTAGCCAATGGCCATAGCAACAATAAAACATTGCAATGTGTACAGAAGAGAGAATTTGATATAAAAGCACATTTTAAAATCCTGAATCATCAATCAGTTAGTGGCCCTTATTCTAATTGCCCCTGCTATGAACATGGCAACCTTAGCCATTATCTGCTAATTTCGGTCTGATAGAAGAAAGGACATTATGGCCGTGGTTGGGTGTCCTGGGATGGTAAGTAGGAGTGGGGGGGGGTGATCTCATTCCTCAGATCTTTATAGAGGGTGCAAGACAGGAGGACGTGTGCCACTGTTTCTATACTACCATCTCCGCAGGCGCAAAGTCGATTCTCAGTTAAGATCTTTTGGAATCGACCCTCAAGTACAGCAGATAGCAAAACATCCAGTCTTGCAAGTGTAAAAGCACGTCTGTATTTTGGGATCATAGGTTTATGCAGATATGGAGCCAAATGGATTGACACTTGGAGTTTCTGAAAGGAAAGCATATATAGACAGTGCTTTTTTCTCTGGGGGTACTCAAGGGTAGGTAGTAGTGGCACCTTTTTACTAGGAAAAAAAGTACAGTGGTACATCGGTTTTTTAACATCTTAGAGGTCGAACATTTTGGTTGTCGAACGCCATAAACCTCGGAAGTAGTAAATGCTTCAGTTTTTAAACATGCCTCAGAAGTCAAACATGCCACGTGGCTTCCGCTGAGTGCAGAATCCGGAGGCCGGCTGTTGAGTCTTGTTTTTCAAGTGTTTTGGAGTTCAAACGGTCTTCCAGAACGGATTACGTTCGAAAACCAAGGTACCACTGTACTAGATCTAGAGACAGATATAGGGAAACTCACATGGAGCCTATAAGATGTTCTATCCTATGGATCAGGAGGGTTGAGGTGGGACGGGGGTCAGCGTGGTGCAAATACACCAGAAGAGACAATCTGGTGCTCTAACCAGCATATTTGCACCATGCCAAGCTCTCAACCGGTCCCTCTCCCCCCCCCCCAGTAAGGAACAGTGACCTAGCTGCCGAGAAGCTAGCCTATTAATTCCATCCCACCTGGCAAGCCCCTTCTGGAACCTTGTATTAGTCTAAATCCTCAACATGGGGAGAAAGTAGCTAACGGACTAGGCTATAGCACATTCATTTGAAAACAACACCTTCCAATCTGTCCCTTAAAACAACAGAGATTTAAAACTGGCCACAGAGGGGGAAAGAAACCACAGTGATGGGAAAAGGCCAAAGGCATGGCATCACCCTAACTGACACTAGCTTGGAAATGCTGTCTGAAAGCTGATGCCTGAAAAATGCTGAAGGGCTTTTGATTAGGAAATTCCTTTTTACTAGCCGTGTTTAATGTGCAGGTGGAGAGAAGACAGAGCTTTTGGGGTCATTACTGTAGCCACAAAAGGCCTTCTTTACAGTTGCTTTCCACCACCCAGTTTCAAGTGAACATCACTGCAACCATAAGGACTAGAATCTTGATTTTTAAATGAAGGCTGTTGTTGTTTTTTTCTTAGAATAAATAACAAGGGCACTTATTGGTCCACATAAATGAACTCTGAAGGTTTCAAAAGGTCTGTAGGTTTTGGCTGCACTCTTGCATTTTTTGCAGAAAATGCCTTTGGTGCTTTAATATGTAGGAGTGCTGATGCGGAGATGCTGCAATTTATTTATTTGAAGAGGATAATTGTCAAGACCCCTATTTCCTATTTATTAAGCTGATCCTGCTTATTTATCTATTTGCCTAACAGAAGGAAAGAAAATATATGCAGTTGTTAGTTACTGATGTATTAGATTTCAGTACTCCATAAGGTTTATCTCCTCTAATTGAAACTAAAAAGTCAATAAACAGAAGTTAGCAAAAGCATAAATTAGTTGCAAACAGTTGTGTGTGCTTACAACTTCCAAGTGTGTCTTACAACCATTATGCTGTGTTAGCTTTTTAAAACCTAGTTTGCCTTGGCAGGGTAAATAATGGCCTATGTCACTTTAACAATATTTTAAAGAAAGAACTTGCAAAGCATAATGCAGTTGAGGGGGACTGGAAAATAGGTCTTTAAGAAGACAGTGGAAGACAATAAGTGTTCTTGTATGCAATAGGCAATATAATGTGCTGTGCAGTATAGTTTCATTGCAAATTAATTCATTTTCTCTGAGATGTTTTCCAGGCACAGTTTTAGCCATCACAATGCCTATTACACAAATCTGTAATCTGCAAAACAATGGAGACAGGAACAAAAGATAGATCTGTGCTTTGTGCAGCAGACGGCACAACTCCAGAGAACAAAGCAGTTCAAAACAGCTCACATTAGCAGAAGTAACACTAGTCCTGGCAATTTATTACACTTTATCAGGCAAAAAAAGGGACTTTCAAATCTGTTAGCTTTGACATATGGGGATCAGAAGATAATAGCTAAATGATAGCAGAAAGGAAATCCACTTATTTAAAGAATAGAGAAGGAGGAAAACTGTTTTGCAGAAAGTCATCGAGAATGCTGAGGTTTATTTTTCTTGTTTGGATAGAATCAAAGCAGTCAAAGTTTCAGCGGAGGAACGAGTTTATTGGGTGAAGATCAAAGCTGTCAGGAATATAGAAATAGAGAGGCAAGCACTGAATGGAGAAGAAATTGAGAAATCCTGAGAGGATGTGTACCAGATGCATGAGGCAGGTTCACTTCACATTTTAAGGATTTAGGAGTCTCAGAATTTAGTTGTTCCGTATTGTGTGTAGTATCCAGTTAATATGTCCCATCAGTGCATATTATCCAGTTAATATGTCCCATTTACACTCATACAATGGAACTTCCCTCCTATCTCTCCCCACCCCATGGCGGCTTTAGGGGAGTGTGACCAGTTTACCTGCACTGGGCGCTGAGTTGAATCATTGTCACAGAGGGACACAATGACTTAAAACAGAAGGGGAGAGGCAGGAGGGCTGCTGAAATTCAATAGCCCAAAGTCTATTGATTAGGGGAAACCCTAGAACAGATTTAGGTAAGTGCAGAGGGAGGGGAAAGAGGAATTTCACTGTGCAAGCTTAAAGGTAAAGGTAAAGGACCCCTGGATGGCTAAGTCCAGTCAAAGACGACTATGGGGTTGCAGCGCTCATCTTGATCTATAGGCCGAGGGAGCCGCCGTTTGTCCACAGACAGCTTTCCAGGTCATGTGGCCAGCATGACTAAACTGATTATGACACAACAGGATACCATGATCAGTGCCAGAGTTCCCATCCTGCCGCAGTGATACCCATTGATCTACTTGCACTGGCATGCTTTCAAACTGCTAGGTTGGCAGGAGCTGGGACAGAGCAACAGAAGATCACCCCATCCTGGGGATTCGAACCGCCGACCTTCTGATCGGCAAGCCCAAGAGGCTCAGTGGTTTAGACCACAGCGCCACCTGCATCCCTTAAAGCTTAAAGCCTTTCACTGATGGAGCACATTGGATCCTGCCCACAGGATCCATGTGCAGCCTCTGACATGCAGCCCACTACACCAATAGGACAGAATTAAAAGGGGCCTTTGTGTACACATTCTGTAGTAGTTGGTACTTGGGAATGCAAAAATAAAATTTAAAAAATGCTGAAATTGCAGAAATCACCACAGATTTATGTTCCTAGTGAACAAGATACATTTCCCCATGTTATTTTGTATGAATAAATGGGATTGCATGGGCAAAGCAGCTGTTTTTATGGAACTCAATGTATACCCAGTTCATTCATTATACTGATGCCATTTTACTAAAACAGATTCAGATGCCTGAATCATTCACTGGAAATCATGTCAAAACATCTGTGATGTTATTAAAACAGAGGACATGGTTCTGTCTCCCCCGCCCCACCCCACTTTCTGAGTCAAGCATCATTGCCCCCATAACCCAGCAGCCTGTGAAACATTAGAATCGAATAAGCATTTTTAAAGATCAACATCTCTTGATAAACCGTTTAGCTCATTATGAGAAATGCAAAGCTGACAATGGAGATGACAGGAGCATTTGTTAAGCAAATGCACAGTGCATCTTAGAAGGGCATGGCGAGGAGCAATGAAATGTGTAGACAATGGTTAGGAAGTGCTTCTTAATCTGACTGCAGCGAATCTCTCCTCCCCCCCCCCCCCACCCCGACTTGTGTAGAGCTGTTTGGTAAAACAGGAATATGAAATGTACTGCTATTTTGGAAGCATTAGCCGCTTTAGGTTTTCTCACTCCCTGCAGGACTATCCATGCAAATTAGTTTTGCATCCTGTCAAATCAATAATTGCTTTGCTCATCGGGCCCTCGCAGTAAAATGGTGTTTGTTCAGGTCAGCAGAACTTGTGACATATCTCTCGTCATGCAAGCAGCAGGGAAAGAAAACAAACAAATCATCTCATTTGGATTTGAGCATTCAAAAACTTGGTTTCTGCCTGAGTGATGAAAGATATTTTCATGTGCAGACACATGCACTTCTTAGGCTATGTAAATGGAAAAACATCCAACAAGGTTACCTATCACAATAGGTTACCTATCACGTATCTGAAGAAGTGTGCATGCACACAAAAGCTCATACCAATAACAAACTTAGTTGGTCTCTAAGGTGCTACTAGAAGGAATTTTTTTATTTTTTATTTTGTTTCGACCCATCACAATATGGGCCTAAGCCAGGCAATGATGGCTATTGTCCATTGGGACTGGTACGGCGGAAAGGAGGCCAACAGTAGGGGGAGCCAGAGCCAATGACAGGCAGAGGCAACTCATTCTAGTTTTGTCTCCATTCTCTTTTATATATATAAAAAGTTTTTATTTGATTTTACAAATTCTTTCACACAGATAATGTTACTACAAATATTAGAATTGCACAAGGTTGTTCCAAATCCAGAAACTTCCCTCCTCCCCTTTGTGGGTTCTTTGAATAACCTTTTAAACTGCATTTTGTAAGTCCATCTATTTCACCATCCTCCATTATATCAAAACTCTACATGTCATTGCAATAATTATTTAAAGCCTGCCAAAGAGTTCAAGTGGTCTTTCAAGTACAATATATATTTGCCCCATTCTTTGTTGAAGTTTTGATCCTCCTGGTTTCTGATTTTAATCTTGCCCATAGCTGTCAACTTTCGGATTTGAAAATAAGGGATGCCGCGAGGGCGGTGCAATGGCACCAAGTAGCCTCGCCACCCTGCGCTCCAGAGGCTGCGCGCGAACGGGTGAGCGAAAGAGCGAGCACATAGACGACAGGCAGGCTGGCTGTCTGGTTGGGCATGAGAGTCTGGATGCACAAGGCATGCAAGCTCCACCCCCAGTCGGTCTCAGACTCCTTATTGGCAGCCGAGCAACGCAGCTGAGGAGCCTCCCTGGCCGGCAGGGAGGGAGAGGAGCTGCTTCCTTTGAAATCCGGGAAATTTAAGGGATATCAACAATCCGGGATAGCAGCAGGAAACGGCATTGGAATAAGGGAGTTTCCCGCAAAAAAGGGAGGGTTGACAGCTATGATCTTGCCATCTCTGCACAATCCAATAATTTCAACTGCCAGTCCACCCTAGTAGGTATCTTATTGTCTTTCCAGCTCTGGGCAAGAAGCATCCTTGCAGCAGTTGTAGCGTACATAAACAGTCTTTTCAGTTCCTTAGATCCTTTGGTATCTCTGCACCTACAATTCCTAACCAAAAGGCTTCTGGGTTTTTTTTTAGCAAAGGTTATTAAAAAAATTTTTTTTTGGGGGGGGGGGGGAGAGAGAAATGTAGTTTTGTCTCCATTCTCTGCCCTGCTGAATTCTGCAAGGGGCAGCACTGAGACTAAGCAAAGTACCACACCCTGAACTGGTTGTAATTAAGAAAAAGCAGGCAGGTGGGGAGCTGTTGAAGGCCAATTGTGGTTGGTGGGGCAATGCAGCTGTTGCTCAAAGGGGCCAGCTGCTACTAACATTGGGTGAAATGTTGCAATATTCCTCTCTCACTTCAGTGACAAATTACTCTTCAAGCATAGGCTCCCCAATGACAACCGTTGTGAAATTAGCACAACCATTCGGGAAGTTCTCCTGCATGTGTCTCATTAAAGTAGCACAAAAGAACACAGTATGTTGACAGTATGTTGTCAAACAGAGCACGGATCAAGTTTTGTTTTCCCAGCAGGTTGGGAGGTGGTTAGAATTTTAACATAAGCATATATAAAGCAAAAAGCAGCTCTTCGTATATAATAATAATATCCTTTATTAGGCATAGCAGACCACATGTTCTCAAACAGACACTGTATACAAATTGTACAAAACACGAGCTCGGCAAAACAAAACTTATATCAATCAGATCCTTAACTTCAGAATTCCAGACTTGTTCACAAAAGTAACTCAGAACTTCTCACAATGACCCTTTGTTAAAAATAATAATAATCAATTTGTATAAATAATACAACCATACAACACTGCCCCATCGCCATCCAATTAAGAACCACTAAATCTCTTTGTAATGACCGAGTCTTTCTACATGGACAGAACTCAAAAATTCAGCTAATATTAGAGTAATTTGATCATTACCTTATAAGAAGGATACTGACAAGCTGGAACGTGTCCAGAGGAGGGCAACCAAAATGGTCAAAGGCCTGGAAACGATGCCTTATGAGGAACGGCTTAGGGAGCTGGGTATGTTTAGCTTGGAGAAGAGAAGGTTAAAGGGTGATATGGTAGCCATGTTCAAATATATAAAAGGATGTCATATAGAGGAAGGAGAAAAGTTGTTTTCTGCTGCTCCTGAGAAGAGGACACGGAGCAATGGATTCAAACTACAAGAAAGAAGATTCCACCTAAACATTAGAAAGAACTTCCTGACAGTAAGAGCTGTTCGACAGTGGAATTTGCTGCCAAGGAGTGTGGTGGACTCTCCTTCTTTGGAGGTCTTTAAGCAGAGGCTTGACAGTCACCTGTCAGGAATGCTTTGATGGTGTTTCCTGCTTGGCAGGAGGTTGGACTGGATGGCCCTTGTGGTCTCTTCCAACTCTATGATTCTATGATTGTATGATTGTATGATTACTGTCCGAGAGCAGGGTCTGTACCATTGGAGACCTAGAAATCAGCCTCTTCATATATATGCATATATTTCTCAGGTTTTCTTCAACTATAGATACCACTGAGCATTGAAAGAAAACCAATTGGGCACCGGAACTGCATGGTTCCAGATGGTAAACTGTCACTTTTTGTTAGACCATGGGTAGGCAAACTAAGGCCCAGGGTCCAGATGCGGCCCAATCGCCTTCTAAATCCGGCCGGCAGATGGTCTGAGAATCAGCATATTTTTACATGAGTAGAATGTGTACTTTTATTTAAAATGCATCCCTGGGTTATTTGTGGGGCATAGGAATCTCAACACAATAGTTTGTTTTCAAAAGAGCACAACCTATGACAACCTCTAAGGTTCTCAATGTTATAAAACTTGAGAGATAGATTTGTATGTCTGGCTTTTCAGGAGGTTTTCTATTTATTTATTTGCAGCATTTTATCCCGCCTCTCTATAAAAGGCAGTTTACAATCAACCGCATAAATCAGTGTAGCTTTAATCTATAAAATAATCATAAAACAGCAATAAACAATGAAAGTACATGGTGAAGCATGCTTACTGTGGTGGGAAATCACCATTGGTTCATTGCCTCGCGGAGTCAATAAACAAGGCATTGAGGCAAAACTTCAAGCTTTATTCTTGGCCAAGAATTGTGTCCTTCCAACCTCACAGTTCAGGCAGAAGACACCAAACATACCCATTTATAAGCTTTTATAAATAGGTAACAAGATACAAATGTAACTATTCACACATGACACTGTTTTCCATATGCCACTCGTTGACAGATTGCAGTCTCTCTTTCACTTTATGGCAACTTTGCTATACTGTGATCATTGTTTTTCCACAACATTTCTACATTACTATGAATACAGCCAGCAAAAGTGTTCAAATTGGATTTATGATAATATACATGAAAAAGGTTTGTTCTAAATTTTGATGGTCTTGGGGGTGGGGTGGGGTAAGCGAAGATGGCATGCACTCCAAAACACAAATTTGAACGAGCAAAATACAGTCAAATATTATTATACAGTATATTTTCGGTTAACTTTTTTCTCAAGTCCATCATTCTTTATTCCTTTATTTAGCCTTCCGACTTGGCATTGAAGCAGTCACTGCTTCTTCATTATAAATCAGGGAAACCAGAGTAGCAAATTTGATTGTGCCTCACCAACTGCTATTATGATAGCTAAGCATTGCTATTTCCTTCTTGTTTTTCTTTCACTCCCCAAAACACATCTGCAGGTACTTCATAGACTGGAAGAATGATGTGGACAGCTACTTTACTATAGATGAAATGGAAGGAACTATTGCCACCAATGAACTGCTGGACAGAGAGACCACTGCACAGTACAATTTTTCCATAATTGCCAGCAAAGTTAGTAAGTATGGCAGGAAAAGACCCATCCAATATTCTCTTTCCTACATTGTTTGTTCATTTTATGCAAGGTCATCTTTGGCCCATTTGGGGGGTGGGAAGGTATAAAATATATTTATTTCATGCGGTTCATCCAGTAATAATTTTGTGTCTCTGCTGTGTGTCAGTGTTTCAGCCTTCCAACTCCACACTTTTAGGATTCTATGAAATGACTTCCTACGAGTTCCTATAGGATTTATAGTTCTTGACTGGGCACTCTGGGCATGCTTTCGCAAAACCAATTGATCACAATTAGATGTAGCTAAAAGCAGTGGAATGGAACCTAGTCGTGACTTGTCAGTCAGTCAATGGGACTTGGTTACAACGAGCTTGTGCTGGACCTCTCAATACTGTAAACATATTTAATTATATGAAAATCTTGCTAGTTCAAGAACTTCAGTGGATGTCCTGCTTTAATTTTCCCAGTGATCCAGAACATTTGTTCCTGGAACTATATTTCATGTTCTCTCTCCTGCTCTGCTTTCTTCTTCATCAGATAGTCAATAATGCAGAATTACATGATTCCCCTCCCTTCTCTGGCATTTTATTGTGGTCTTAATGTTGTACCTGATGAGTAAGTTGTGTGTGTTTAAAAAGATACAATAAATAGTGATCTTCAAATATCTGAAGGGTTATCACATTGAACATGGAGCATACCTGTTTGTTCTTGCTCCAAAGGCCAGAACTGAAACCAGTAGGTAGAAATGGCAGCAAAGGAGATTTCAGCTAAATATTTGGAGAAACCTCCTAACAGTATGATCCATTGGATAGTTGAGGAGTGGGCTCCCTCCTTCACTGGAGGTCTTTAGGCAAAGGCTGTAGTTGTATCCTGCACTGCAGATCCTGTACTGAGCAAGAAGATCAAAGAAATGACCTCCAAGGTCCCTTCTGAGTTTCTCAGTTACCATATTTCCCATCATGGCCTGTTACGTCAATTTGAACACTTATCCCCAAATATGGAAAAATGTCAAGATCACCCTCCCATTTGTAGTTATAAATAAAGCCCGCCATCTGGACTCCCGTCAACTCTCAGAAACTACAAATGAAATTGGACTTTGCCACTTTCCGTGGAGACCCAGATGAAGGTCAAGAGCAGGTGTCTACAGGATCAGCTGTGCCTGCCTCATCCCCAGAGCACTCTTGACAGTTGTTTCCTGAAAAGCATCTGTGGCTCTTTGAGATGGAGCATTATTTAGAACCAAGGGTGATGCAATACTGATGCTTATCTCGCTGCTCTCTCAAAGCAAATAATCTTTACTAGGAGTGATTTGAAATTCTGTCGAGTCTCAAGAGATCAAGTTGGCTTTTTGCTACCAGAATAGATGCTGTGCAGCTTACGCTGATAAAGACAATGATGGGGAATATGTAATAGAAATGAAGTGACAGATGAATGATTAGCTTTTCTTAGCAAGGCTGGGCTGGCTGACTTTGGGCCATATAATACCAGATCAGAACACTCTGTCTAAAAAAGCTAAACTATAAAAGAGTTTCCAGGGTTGGAAATTTCTGTTTTGTTCTTTTTATCAAGTTCTTCCATTCAAAGTTATATATATATATATATTCTGTCATGACCTGGGTTTAGTTCTCTTGGAGGTGGTGAACCTGTGTCAAAATCTCCTCCCTGTAGCAAACTGAATGTCAGAGAGGCATAATCTAGCTGAGCTAAGATTGAGCTAAGCTGAGCTAATTTCTGTGCTAAGGGATTTATTATTATTATTATTATTATTATTATTATTATTATTATTATTATTTGTACAGAGGAGCATAGGCTCAGCACATAGGCCATATCCTCAACAATGAGGTGGGAGAATTGAGCACAAGCCCATCTCCCTTTGTGGGAAAGTGTAGATGACCTGAGTCATCTGCACAATACCATGAACCAGAAAAGTGTTGGCTAGTTAGGGCCTATGTATATGTAGTTGCACACAGGGTTGGATTACAACTGTTAGTAATAAATAGCTCCCAGTTAAATCAGTGGGATTTAACTTGGGCTGCAAACCTAAATACGTCCATACAGAAGTAAGTCCCATTGAATAAAATGGGGCTTTCTCCCAGGAAACTGAGGTTAGGATTGCAGTCTTAGTCATGGCTAACTTTTCACATTGATGTCTATGACGCGCAGCGTAAATTAGTAATGCAGAGTCGTCTTCAGTAAAAGAATAAAAGCTTTACTGAGTTAAAGTAAACTTGTTTGCAAATAACAGCATAGTGAACAGAAGATTAAACTAGCTTCAGAGCATACACAGAGTTATTGCGTCACACAGTCTCCATTGAGCACAGGCTTCACAGAGCACAGGCTCCACCACACACACAGTTGCTGACTGACACTGACACACTGAGTGAGACACTGAGTCTGCCTGCAAGCAGATACAATACTTATACAGAGAATGTGTCATCCTCAAGATGAGTCACAGTGACTCAGCATATGGTTCCTCAGCTTTTCAGCATTTCACAACATTTCCAGACTCCTTTACTGCTTCCGCTCTCAAATACTTTTGTCACATGACAGTCCATGGGACATAAATTCCGATAATTTGCAGCAGCATCCTAACTTCCCCTGGCCAATAGGACTTTATGGAGTGACAGGGCCACCAATGCAGCCATAGCAGGGAGGGCCGAAGATGAGGCAGGATGATCGGGTCTCAGTGCCATCCCATGACAGCAGTGAGGCCAGCTTGGGATCCACTGAATCCCATGATGGCAGCCCTACTCCTTCTTGCCTTCAGAATGTCCCCCATTTCAGGACCTTTCCACTGGCTCCTGCCCACCCACACATTTGAAAGGCAGAAGGGGGAGGTTCAAGTGCTGTAATCCTTGTGTCACTCTGGCAGGAGGCTGGCTTAGCTGTGAGATCTGGCCAGAAAGATGCCTTGGCTCATCTCTCACACACTCCAGTATAAGAGGCATTTGGATTGCTCTGCCATGTTTGGATTTAACCTATAGATTCCAGGTGATGTAGAGTTAATGCAAAGGGAAATTGGGATATACGTGCAAGAGAGCACATTTGTAACTACAGTAGTACCTCGGGTTACAAACACTTTGGGTTACAGACTCCGCTAATCCGGAAGTAGTACCTCGGGTTAAGAACTTTACCTGAGGATGAGAACAGAAATCGTGCGGCGGCAGCGGGAGGCCCCATTACCTAAAGTGGTACCTCAGGTTAAGAACGGTTTCAGGTTAAGAACAGACCTCCAGAACGAATTAAGTTCGTAACCAGAGGTACCACTGTATTCTATTGTAACTAAGTATTGTAACTCTTTTTCCACATCCTACTTATGGCACGGCTAGTTTCAGCCCATAGAGAAGTGCTAAATATTTCTATATAAGCATGCTTAAATTATACAGCTTGGTCCTCTGCCCCAACTTCATACCCTGTTTCCCCTTTTTTAATACGTAGTCATAAAGTAAGCCATGGCAGGGTTTTTTTTACCTTTGTGAGAAGTAAGACATACCCCAAAAGTAAGCCGTGGTGCCGCCACAGGGGGAGGCTGTACCATACCATACTGACATAATAAAAATAAGACATCCCCCCGAAAATAAGCCACCCTGTGTTTTTTGGAGGAAAAAAAATTATAAGATGGTGTCTTAAAAAGGGGGAAAGACGGTAAGACTGTTAGGGGCAACCCCTCTTGACTGAGCAATTTGCCAGACCAATATGAAAGGCCATGTTAAGATAGATCTGTAATTAGGCCTTTCATTGCCTTATGTGAATATATAATGATGCTTTAGATATCATAAGTATTCCATACCTAATTTCTTTTTATTTCTTTTTCTTAATAGGCAATCCACTATTAACCAGCAAGGTCAACGTCATCATAAATGTCCTAGATGTCAATGAATTTCCTCCTGAAATTGCAGTGCCATATGAGTCCTATGTGTGTGAAAATGCAAGGCCAGGACAGGTATCTCTCTCCTTTTTAATGTTACCTGTGGATGTAGTCATGAGGAATGATTGTAACCATGCGCAGTGGTTAACCAACAATGAAAGCAACTTAACAATAATTATTGGTCTTGTACTTTTTGAGTATTTGAGGTATTTTATTTACTTATATATTGAATGCATTTCTAAAGAGAGAAGGCTGCACTGAAGACAACTCAGAATAAAAATAATACTTATCTGAGCAATGCTTACAACAACCCTGAAAAGTGGGCCAGTATTATCCTATCCCCGTGTTGTGTATTGGGAGCTAAAGCTGGGGAAACAGTCTCTTTGACAAAAGCTACATAGCAAGTTTGTAGCTGGGATGCTATTTTAACCAGGAACTTTCTAGTTTTTAGTGAATCCCATTAGTCACTGTCTTAAAACTGTATTTATTGGATCAGGCAGACATACCCTGTGACCCACCAAGCCAAGCACAGACCACAAACTACGTTGTGGCCTATTAAAAGCTTGAAAAACCACCTCTTTTAGCCGCCTGACTGAGACTGCCAGAAACAGCACCTGGCAGACTTCAATGTATGGACAGCAGGCTGAATAGACAGTAGGGTGAATAGTCATTCAGGGTTGTGTTTGATAACTGCATTTCTTGTACGGTGGACACCTTAAAAGATAGTGCAGCGGCTGTTCTGCAAATTAACTGTGACTCTCCAAAAGATGTATTCAGCCACCATATATAGCTGGCCTCCAGGGATCCACTGAAGTTAGGCAATATAATCACAAGTTCCCCTTGCCTGGGAACAAAACTAATAAAAGACAGCAATTTCCTTGCCAGGATGAGCAAAACGTTAGCAGACTGAAAAATAAAATATACGGCCGGTGTAAATTCTGCTAACCCTGCTTCTCATTCCCACCCCCACTGGCCATTATGTTTTCCCAAACCCTACTTTTCTTGAGGTGCTGCTCAATGGTAATAAACATAAGAATATCTGCACTGTTATATTCTACCATATATAGTCCTGTTTATAAGCCTTGCAGAATCAAATGGAGAGTTCCAAGACTCCGGGGCATAAAACACACACACACACAAACCACCATCATTCAACACTATTGCCCAAAGGAGATGGGATTTGCAGCCTCAACAATTCTGTTACTTGAATTACTACACCTATGGAGCAAAAAAAAACATTTCCTCAGTATAGATCGTAACTGGTTTAAATAACTGCCCATGGCAACTGCTTAAAGAGCCCCTTCCACAGTGTTTGCTTCTGTGTGGCATGTAATAAATGCATAGAAGTGCTACTGAAATTGTCTGAAATGATCAAAGTGTCAGCAGTTGTAGGAGAATGTTTGCAACTATCCGCAAATGAGCTGGTCCAAGTGCAGGGATAAGGAGGAGAAAGGTGTCATGTGGCAGAGTGAGCTAACTTGGTAGGCGGTAGGCCTTGCAGCTTAGCCTTCACTCAAGGCTGATGGTTGAAGTGAATGGAGGATGGTCAAACTTTGCCATGCTTGTTATAGATAGATAGAAGATAGATAGATAGATAGATTTTATCTATATCTATATATTTTTATGATATGCGATGTCCAGACTCAAAACTGAGAACATATCTAAAATTTCATATTTATTCACTTTATTCCTTATAGAGAGTACAGGTTTCTCCCTATTAACATTTAAGGATTTCTTCTGTATTTTATTTCAGACAGATCACACTAACATACACCGTCCTCAGCAGTATCCTGCAAAGTTTCTCTCAGCAGCTATTCTCCTCACACACACAGAGAGAGAAGCAGAAAGCGGTTAAAAATGACAGTTACTTGAATAACAGTCACAACAGAATGGAATGTCTCTCTCATATGACTCACAGTCAGCCAATCACATGAAAGAGCTATTGCCAAAGAAATAACTCCATGCAATTTAACATAAGCAAACATTCCCATTTCAGGACATTAAACCATTATCCTTAACAGTGCTAACATCATGCCCCCTTTCTATTTTACCTTCAGGGATTGCCTCCCTTTGGTGATTTCTGCCCACAGGAAAAGACCGGCTCGGTTTACTGTCAGGGCAAACAACTGCACTTTTTGTTCTATTTTTGTTTGCACAATTGTTTCTCTCTCTGGGGGAGATACGTTAGTGAAGCCCTTCTTTTTTCTGAAAACCTGTGTTTCAGTTTGGTGCATTATGTCCAAATTAACGTACTACAACATGCTAATCAAATTAAGACATTTCCTTTCACACAGAAATGTGTGCTGAAGTTTTTATTCCATTGTGGTTTTAGGTAATTCAGATTGTCGGTGCAGCAGACAAGGATTTGTCACCTGCTGGACAAAGATTCTCCTTTCGACTTTCTCCTGAGGTGTCTACAAAGCCAAATTTCACAGTCCACGATTTCAGAAGTAAGTTTCTATTTTAAGAAAAAGAGTTGTGGGAACTCATGACAAACGCCTCCTTCGTTCTCTTGGAATGGCAATGGCGCCCACCTGTGAGGTGACAGAACCCAACTGAAATGTGCCGGAACTGCGTTCCGTCTTAGAAAAAGGTCCTGAACTATACAGTATGCATAACGTGGCATGTGTGAGTCAGCCTGAAATCTTTTTCATGCAGGACAGCCTGTGGCCCTCCGTGTGGTGCTGAGCTACAACTCCCACACTACCCAACCTTTCGCAATGCTAGATGAGGCTGATGGGAGTTTGAGTCCAAAAATTTTCTGGAGGGCAAAGGCTGCTATTGCCTAACTGGGCTGCAAACTGCACAAGGCCTACTTATGTCATAGCATCTACCCGCAGACTTTCCCCTAAAAGCAACACTTGTCTTCAGATACTCAGCAACTGATGGCTCCACTGGGATCTGAGCCTATCTACAAGGAAACAGGATCTGTCAGTTCATCTCTCAATTCTTTTGCAGCAGCATTCAAAGAGGGAAGAAAAAACATCCAGTATAGAGAGACATGTAATGTTGTGGGAGATGCTGTGAACTAGCGAGTGTTGGAGAGATAATAAGGCAGGGGAGAGAGCACCGCAGGCAATCCCAATCAGACCTGCCAGCAAATTGGTTTCTAATCTCACTTCCTGCTTAATCCTTTTAATCTTTACATCAGTTTTCTTCCTCACTGGGTTTCTTTGATTCAGGGGAAAGGCGCGATAACTCAGCCCCTACCAGGGAAAGTGAGAGAAACACCACTCACAGAGGCCTGCATTCACCTTAATCAGAGATTACTGGCAAATGTTCTAATGGTATTGAGTGTCTAGTTTGATTTCTGGTGGGAGTTTTCTTAATCATCCCTTCTGAGCAGGTGCTGCATCAGGGAAGGTTTCCTACCTTTCTAAGGTGCCTCCAGTGGAAACTGGCAAAGCAAGAAAGCCACATTTCCCTTCCCACTAGAGAACTGAATGGCAGTCACAGCCGTTGAAGGGCATCCAGGCAGACCTGAGGAAAAGCAAGAGATGTGGCAAAGATAGCTACCCCTAGGGTGGTTTTTTGTTTTGTTTTACATGACAAGCCTGCTGTCAAACTGAGCCAGATTTATAGGAGAAGAGTCACAATAATTACCATTTGCCCAGGGAAGAGAGGAGAGGATTCCATTACCTGGCATCTCAGTTGAATGTGAGGCTTTGGGTAATGATGAAGCAAAGAAACTATACTGATTCTGGAACTTCAAATAGGCCATGTCTGAGTGTGAAGGTGCATGCGAGAATGACATTGGAAGCAGCAGATTGATCTTCCCTCCTCTCTCCCCCACAATGCCTAGAAATAGGGAATGCATGATATGATGGCACCCCATTGCAATTTTCCCCCACCCTCATTCCACCTTATCGACAGTGAAGAAGCTTACAACATGATTACTGAAATATACTCGGAGTCGAGTGTGGATTTCATGCTCTTTATTCAGCTCATAGTAGCAAGGAATGAAAGTTCCCCCAGAACATCTGCTTTATATACATTATTTACACAATGGGCCCCACGTGATTGGCTAATTCCAGGATACTCCTGTAGGCCAATCACGTTGCGGATTCATTTCCACCTGGAGCTGGATTGGGTGGCTCCTGCGGACCAATCAGACTGCTGCATTCTTGATCCTATTGTTCTAGGACCAATCAGACTGCTGCATTCTGAATCCTATTGTTCTAGGACCAATCAGACTGCTGCATTTTGGATCCTATTCAACTCAGTACATAACAATTACACAATATTACACCATTTCCATTGGGAGGGCGAAATGGGGTACTCTTGCTTTCAGTGCACATGAGCTGTAATGTCAGGCATAAGTTTCTCATTGTTCTGCTGCTTTTTTTCCCAAATCATGACACCAAGGAGAGAGCAAGAACCTTATCTGTAGTCTTCTTTTGTTCCCCCCTCCAGACAACACAGCTGGAATTGTGGCCAGGAGAAGTGGGTACAGCCGCCGGCAGCAAGAGTTATATTTCCTTCCAGTTGTGATAGAAGACAGCAGCTACCCCATACAAAGCAGTACAAACACAATGACAATCCGGGTTTGCAGATGTGACTCTGATGGCACCATCCTCTCATGCAATGTCGAGGCAATCTTCCTGCCAGTGGGACTCAGCACAGGGGCCCTGATCGCAATCCTGTTGTGCATTGTTATACTTCTAGGTTAGTACTCTTTTACAGAAAGAAATTTCACTGGTACTACATACTCAGTTGTGTTACGAAATTCCCAAAAGGCAGCTCCTGTAAGCTGCTTTTAGGGGTGGGAGTTTTCAGCCATATAGCATTAGATACCATGTACTGAAACTCGGATCCGGTGAATGGCGCGAGACGACGGCCTCCCAGCCGGAGTTTAAATTCGCCATGGACACGCTCCCGTCGGCGCTGATTGGTTGGCGAGACCCGTTCCTTGAGCGGGGCCCCTGCCCAGCGCCGACAGCAGGGAGAGGTGGCGGCAGGGAGCGCGACAGTCTCTAGCCCTTGGCTGGGTCACGCAGGACCCAGAGCCTGGCCACAATGTCGCCCACCACATAACGTAAGGGGACTTTTTCAAAGGAGAGTTTGATGGATTCTCCAGATTCCACTGGATCCCCAGATGTGTAGTTAAGGTTATTCTGTTTGGGAACCACTCTGGAATAAAAGGGGGTGCAATGTACTAACTGTTGTATACAGTCATACCTTTGGTTGTTGAACTTAATCCATTCCGGGAGTCCATTCAACTCCCAAAACAGTTTGAAAACCAAGGCACGGCTTCCGATTGGCTGCAGGAGCTTCCTGCACTCAATCGGAAGCTGCGTCAGACGTAAAGCTTCTGAAAAACATTCTCAAACCGGAACACTCACTGCCGGGTTTGCGAGCCAAAACGTCCGACTACCAAGGCATTTGACAACCAAGGTATGACTGTATACTTGAACATTGGGAATAATTACATGACATTCATTTGTATGGCCTTCCCCAACCTGGTGCCCTTCAGATGACCAAAGTTTGGAGATGATGGGAATGATAGTCCAACAGCACTCAGAAGACATCAGGATGAGGATGTATAGGCAATATAGCATATATGATAGAGTACATGATATATACTCTGCAGTATATTATCTTAGGATGTACATGCCCAGCTGTCTCAAGAGACATGAAACTCTTGATCTGAGACTTTCTGAATTCTTAAAAAAAGGACGGTATCTCTGGCTCGCCTTATGCTGGAGTGTCTTAGACTGATCAAGGTCTTATGGAGCCTAGAGATAATGTGTTCAGCACCATTATGAATTCTGAAATGGCCTGAAAATAAGACTTGGGTGGGGGCAGCAAGGTTCATTTGGTATTTTTCGCTCCATAGTTTTTAGAGGAGGAAAACAAGAAAAAAAAAATTCTGACTCAAACCTGGGGGGGCAGCTGCGGAGAAGCAACGCCTTCCCCTGTTGCCACTGGCTTTAAAGCCAGCTGGGGAGAAGGGATGAACCGGAGCATCCTCCCCTCCAATGCTCGGAAGAGATCGGAGTCTGTGTTTGGGAGAGGCACAACCACAGCTTGATCCCTGCTCTTGCGAGTGTCGGAGGGGGGCGGGGGCAGACGGACGAGCAGCCAAAAGGGCTTTTGGCCGCTCGCCCATCTGCCACCGACCCCGCAAGAGATGGGGCCACGGTTGGGAGAGGCACAGCACAGCACCTCTCCCAACCGCAGCCCCATCCCTGCTCTTGCGAGCGTCAGAGAGGGGCAGACAGACGAGCAGCAAAAAGGGCTTTCGGCTGCCAGCAAGAGAGCGGCAGGGGGAGGAACGACAGCCCGGGCTGCTCTTCCTCCTCAGAAGCCGCCACCAGTGTGCTCCATTTTTGCAGGCGGCGGCTTCGGAGGAGGAAGAGCAGCCCGGGCTGTCTCCCCCCCCCCCCCCCGCTCAAGTGGAGCATGCTGGCGGCAGCTTCGGAGGAGGAAGCAGGGAGCCTTCGCTCCATAAGATGCACATACATTTTCCCTTACTTTTTAGGAGGGAAAAAGTGAGTCTTATGGAGCGAAAAATATGGTACACCCAGTTCATGCAATGTTTACAGGTGTCCACCTAAATAATCCTTTGCTGCTCCCAATGCTACATTTTTTACCACTCTCTTTAACAAAGATAATTTGGATCTAGTAAGACCTCTGTCTAAAGGCTATCTTATTAACCCTCATTTTACATTGGAAACTGCTTAAATTGGTTTCTTGAACAAAAGCCCAATAAGCTCTGAATGGGAAGCCAGAATATGCCTACCTGCCCATGATTATTGCAGGCTTTTAGGACCTTTGTATCCAAGGTTGCCTATTTCCCCGATACAATTAAAGGATATAATTAAAGGCTGGTAAAGGGGAACAGGGGATAATAGTTATCAAGCTCACACACCACATTAGCTTGGACAATTCCCTGCAATGCACTGAGAAGTTTAAAGGCAGAGAAATGGCAATGAGAACCTTAACCACAGGTATTAGATTTATGTTGGAAAATGTTAGCATGGCACCATCAACTGTGAATGGGTACATCTATGTTTGTGTGTTAAGTGGAGCTGTTATAATCATTTTTGCAAAGCACTTAGAGATGTGTGGGTTGTAGTTTGTCTTTGTCTTTTTTAAAATCCAACAGCATATACATTTTGTTAAATAAACATAATACAGAATAATCAAAATCTGTAAACTGCAGCTAGGGTTGCATTCAGTGTAATCAATATTGGATGTAAGGCTCATAATGCTTTATAAAAAAATAAATAAAGTGGCTTCTTTAAAAAATAAATGCTCAGGCTTCCTTTCTGTTAAACACAGAAAACTAAATCTGATCTTTCCCCATTTCATGGTTGTCGGGAAAGCAGAAAATCCATGAGCGCCATTTGCAGTTGACGATGCCAGGCCTGCATTTTGCCATTTAAACCCAGGTCCTGTGTTATACCTGAGATCAAAAAGCAATTTGTGAGTCACCCCTGACAGTTCCTAGATATTAGAATGTGATGCAGTGTTTTATTGGAAGAAAGCCGGACTCCTTCCACGCTTAATTTACCATTCTCTTCTTGTCTTAGTCATCGTGGTGCTGTACGTGGCGCTGAGGCGGCAGAAGAAAAAAGACACTCTCATGACCTCTAAAGAAGACATCCGAGACAACGTCATCCATTACGATGATGAAGGAGGTGGTGAAGAGGACACTCAGGCTTTTGACATCGGGGCCCTGAGGAATCCAAAAGCAGTTGAGGATAACAAAATACGCAGGGATATAAAGCCAGATGCTCTCTGCTTACCTCGCCCAAGACCACCCGCAGAGGACAACACAAATATCAGAGATTTCATAAATCAAAGGCTGAGAGAAAATGACGGCGATCCCTCAGCACCCCCTTATGACTCACTAGCGACATACGCTTATGAAGGAAATGGATCTGTGGCTGAGTCTCTTAGCTCTATAGATTCGCTTGCAACTGAGGCAGATCAGGATTATGACTATTTGAGTGACTGGGGACCACGTTTTAAAGTCTTAGCAGACATGTTTGGAGAAGAAGAAAGTTATAATCCAGATAAAGTCACTTAGCTGGGGACAGGGAGGGGGGAAGAAATGTAAACCTACAACAAATTTTAAAATAAACAAGCTTTATAGGAAAGGATTCCTTTGATTATAAGAGACAGCAGCTGTCCCAGTGAGCTCCTATATTTATCATACCGTCAATCTTGGTTTACCTGTTTGTCAGGGAAGGAGCAACCCTGACAATCTGTTTCTTTTCTTGGTGGATTTTGTTTTTTATTATTACTTTGGAATCACACTGAGACAACCTCAGGCCTATTAGCTACAATTTACCGATACAACACAGAAAGAAGGATAGCTTTCCGGCATGGTGGTGGAAGAGTGGTAGATTTTTCTTAATTCCACTGAAGTGCCTATTGAAACTCTTACTATTTAAAGTGGAAATGACTGCAGCAAATGGCGCTAAGGGAAACTGACATAAAGAGGACATTAACTTTTATGTCGAGAAGCAATAGCCGCACGCTGACTTCTGGTTCTTTTAAAACAAAAAGTGTAGAACAGTGGCTGGAATCTGTCTGTCCAGCGATTGCAACTCGGTGGAGATTGTGTTCTGTTTGGTTTTGTTTTTTAACCAAGGAAGCAAGTTGTCTGCCAGGACCTCACATTTCTTATGCCTACACTTCACACGGGAAAGTTTTAAAAAGCTGTTATTCCAATTCAAGTTGTAAAGCCCACAGTCTTTAACTGAAGTCAATGAATATTTAAAATGTTCATCAAAATGTTACACTTTTTCAAGAATTAAAAAAAGAGAGAGAGAGAGAAGTGATGGAAGTATACATTTCTTATTTGGATGATATAGTCCTTGCAGAATGCTCTTCGTATTCAGAGAAAGGCTATTGGTGTTTTTGGAGGGCTTAGATGGAGGGGATTATTTGAGTATTCCTTTTGCTGTGTACTAGCTAAGGTGGTGTATGTAAATAATATCATTGCTTGTCTGCAGCAGTGATGCCAATTGCTCATAGGGTGGTTTTTTGGGTGGTTTTTTTTCAAAGCTCTGTCCATAAGTAGTAACAAAACCTGTTATGGACAGAGTATATCTGACTTCTTTCCATTTGAGAAAAATGCATTTGTAAAATTGGAATGGTTGTGTATGGAGACTTCAAAAACCATGAAGACTTCTTTCCCAATTTGCTGTATAATAATCTTAATTATTAGACAGAGAATTGGGAAACAGTTCTTCATGAGATGCTTGCCCACTGGTCATAACCAGTCTTGCCCTCATTCTGCTCCACTGGTGCAATGAATGGCTGGATTGCCTACAAATTGCCAAATTAAAACTTGGCAACTCTGTTCTGCAGGTACAGTAAAGCCTTTACATAATCCACTAGTTATCCTGAATTCTTTTGTATACAAATTCATTCTATGTCCCCAATAGAGCCTGCCACATGTGCTGTAGTCCTTGCATTAATCCACCAGTGATGGTGTGGGGTATTTCTGGTGGCATTTCACCATCAGAAATTCACCATTTGGCATGCTTTTAAACACCAATGTCCCATCTATCTAAATAGATCTGCATGTGTAAGCAAGCTTAGGCACACCTTGTCATGTACACACCAGAGTGTAGGTATAGGTCTTTTCCACACTTAACCCTTTGCCCTCCTCTTTCCAGGCAGAGGTCTGCCGTTTAATACTCTGTGTCCAAGCACGTTTTCTGCTTTTTCGTCCAGAGCTTTTCCCACTTTTAAAAGCCAAATAGGAGCAAATGTCAATTCAGGTTTTCCATGGATTGATGTTGTCTCTGACTGAGCTTTAAAGAACAGGTTTGCACAGGGAAAGATCTCCAGCAAATAAAATAATAATAGGTGCTCAGACACATGCCTGGAAAGAGTAGAGGATGTGTGGATAAACTCATAGTCTATTTGCATTGCATTGCTTTCAGTACGATGTGTATTCAGATGTGCATCCTCCTCCACATTCTGGTGCAGCTAGTCATGAACAAATACTATTTAAAAGTAAGATTACATAAGACTGGGGTGACCCTGTGTCACTTGTTCTAATATTGTGAAAGCAGGGATAGATGCAGGCCTAGAGGGGATAATGAGAGGAACAGAAAAAGGTGCAGAAGTCAAAAGAGTCTACACGGTTGGGTTTTCATTTCTCCCAATTAACTGAATTGTATGGTTGAATCAAATGAAACATATGCCCTATATTTTCCTGTTTCAAAAATCTTCTAGAGAGCTATGCAATGCAAGAGTGAAGTGTGTGTGTGTGTGTGTGTGTGTGTGTGTGAGAGAGAGAGAGAGAGAGAGAGAATCATTTAGGAGTGTTCACCAGTCACAATATTTGACTTCAATATATAGATTTTGGAAGCAGACTGATGTGTTTTGAAGCTGCTCTGTGTCTTCCTAATTTGACTCATTATTCAGGACCAATTTAGATCTGTTTTCTCCCTATTCACTATAATGGGTAATATAAAAAAATGGATAGAACTTACCTCCCTTTCAGCCAAAGTAGATGAAATCTGCAGGCATAGCAGCCCCTCCAAAGTGGATTAAGCCTGCCAAATCATAGGTGGATGCATCCAGTGGTGTTCACGGAAGGCACTTTAAACATCTGATTAAAAAACACAAAATGAAAGAAAAGTCTGTAACTTTTTTGATTTTCTGCCAGAATTACTTATAATTTGCAGGCATGGTCACCCCTCCTGATGCAATGAAACCTGCCAAATTTCTGAAAGATGGCTGTGGTGATGTTTCTGCAAGGGCAGATTTTATTATTTGGGATGAATACAGGAGAAAGAGTGATAGTAAAAAAAAAAGAAGAATAAGAGAATAGAGAAAGAGCATAGATGCCCAACAAAGACTGGGGTAGAGAAAATCTCACAAGCATCCTTGGGAGGGAACCTGTCACTCCACTTTGATGGTGAAGTAGGCACAGTAATTGGTTGTTGCTGAGTCAGCTGACTGCAGCTTACAGAATGCAGCGGAAACTGTGGAGTTGTAGTACCTGCATTATTATGATGGAAGTGTACTTGTTGTTATTCCCTTTCTTAGTCTGGTGCCTCAGGAAGTAAATCTCTTCTGATACCATTTGGTCTGTTATTCCTAGCAATTTGCCACCTCCCTGCCGTAACATGTATGGCTACATGTGGTGTAGTGGTTAAGAGCAGTAGACTTGTAATCTGGTGAACCGGGTTCGCGTCTCCACTCCTCCACATGAAGCTGCTGGGTGACCTTGGGCTAGTCACACTTCTTTGAAGTCTCTCAGCCCCACTCACCTCACAGAGTGTTTGTTGTTGGGGAGGAAGGGAAAGGAGAATGGTAGCCGCTTTGAGGCTCCTTCAGGTAGTGATAAAGCGGGATATCAAATCCAAACTCTTCTTCTTCTACTACTGCTTGAAAGTAGTTTGGGTCTTCCACACTTCAAAGCCTGCCTGCCTCCTGACATTATGATGAACCCTTCTAAACTGGTTGAGAGGACAGCGTCGATGGGGAGTGTGCAGGCCCTTTTTTTTAATTCTTTGGAACATGAATCTTTGTGGAAAAGTCCAAAGTGCCCTTAAATGCTTGCTTTGACATTCTAAAGAGCTGACCTTCGCTGAGCAAGGTCGCTGCTTTGAAATTAATGTGCTGACTCTACGGCCCTAACATGCATCTCAAGCTCTGTTTCACAACACACTTATTCAAGGAAGAGAGAAAATTGATTTGCTCCGAAATCACCATGCGATGGGAGAGATGAATACAAAAAGGGCCTCAAAGAAGTGAAAGCCTATTATTAATAGCAATAACAGGACCAATAAAAAAAGAATAATTTCCACAGATGAGGAATTTTATGTCCCATTAGCTTGGTCCTTAGGGCTTTGTGTTTTCATAAGCTAATTCACAACAGCAGTGTACCAAAGTAATTCCCCTACCCTGTTGTGTTATATGTTGGTTATGTGTGCCTTCCCCTCTTCAACATCTCCTGAAGCAGTAACAGCAATTTTGTGTGGAAGGAAATCATTGGTTTCAATACGCAGGACACTGTGGCTTTTATTATAGTTGTGGTTGTTAAAATAATTCTCAAGAGTAACATTTAAAGTCCTCCGGCTCTACTGTTTTCTGACTGATACCTAAGCATGGTAAGTCTTTGGGACAAAAAGCATACTGGTTTGGTCCAAAGTACCATAAACTCATTTAAATAAGCAGAGGCTCTGCAGGAACTTGGTGAGGTTAATTTGGTGAGGTTGTGCCATAGACTACTTTTAGAAATATACAGTATAAATGAGACCTGAAGCAAAGTGTCACCGTGTAGATTTCCTCCTAGGACAAATTCAAGGCTTAGTCTAGGGGAATATAGACCATTTGCTCCATATCAATTTTGCATGTGTTCATTTGTAAGTTCATTCTGTCCTGTTTTCATAACAAACTGCAACTTAAAAAAAAATCCATACAAAAATCCCAGTTACATATGCATTTAGGTATGTAGCTTCTCAAACAATACCCACTTAAACATTCATTTTATCTCCATGTACATATTTTACCATGTATTTCATCTTAAAATTCATATTTCCTAATACATTTTTGGTATGTTTCTTGAGCCAAGAACTGTATTGTAAAATTCAGCAAAGTGCAAAATCCAAAGGATAATTATGTTTTGAGGCATGTATTAGTCCAGGAGTTGCAAATTATATATGTTCACTAAACCCTGTAGAGCCAATTAAATTCACTTCCATTTTATGTAGGCCAGTTGTCCTATGCCCAATATGAAAGCAGTCATTTCAGAAAATCTATCTTTTTCTTTGTCCTGTGCTGGACACCTGCAATTATGCTGACCAGTGGGGTGCTAACATGGTGGACTGTGTTTCACAACAGAAAGAAATTTTGTTCAGTCTCTTGCCCTGATCTAAGCAAGGTGCTAGTTGTGCTGTGCAGTTGGTGGTGTAAGAATTTGGGGGACAATTCACATTGGGATACACGCCTTACAGCAATGCAGTGTGGATATGTGGCATGTTCACTTGGGTTCACCACTGAATGTTAACCATAGATATCAGCCCAGTAAGTGATACACATGGAAGTCTGTTTTTTTTTTTTTTAATGGATCTCCTTAGCTTGATGGGGTGAGTCGTTCAGTGAAAACACCCCCATCGATCTACCCGGACACTGAGGTCCAGTGCCGAGGGCCTTCTGGCGGTTCCCTCACTGCAAGAAGCCAAGTTACAGGGAACCAGGCAGAGGGCCTTCTCGGTAGTGGCACCCGCCCTGTGGAATGCCCTCCCACCAGATGTCAAAGAGAACAACTACTACCAGACTTTTAGAAGACATTTGAAGGCAGCCCTGTTTAGGGAAGCTTTTAATGTTTGATTGATTATTGTATTTTAGTATTTTGCTGGAAGCCGCCCAGAGTGGCTGGGGAAGCTCAGCCAGATGGGCGGGGTATAAATAAATTTTTATTTATTATTATTATTATAAACAAGCGATAAAATAAATAAAAACAATTTGTCACAGACAGTATCACCCAACCAACTAGTTCAGGCATGTCCAAAATCTGTTTTAGGGGCCTAATCCGGCCTGCCGGTTGATTTAATCCGGTCCCCGTGGCAGTATATGTCCTGGGGTAAAATCCTAAATAAAGCTCAACAAGTTTGGTCAGCCCTCACGCATGTTCACTTCATCAAATCTGGCCCTCTTTGAAAAAAGTTTGGGCACCCCTGAACTAGTTGGTGGCAAGTATTTCAGTGTTCATCTTTTGATCATGCTATTGTTAATCAAGCTCAGTCCTTTTGAGTTTTGCATTTTGTGAAATTTATATGATCTTGGCCCAGCGAGGCAATGCGTGAAAATAACGTTACTGTTTTCAATTATCCTGTTCTTATTTGCCATACTGCTGTCATTTATTGCCCATCATCAAGTAGCCATCTCCACTCCCCTGAGGGAATTGTATTTACCGTATTATGTTTCAAATCCAGGATAGCTTTCCACTACATAATTGTGTCAGGGACATGGGAGGTAAAGTAAGGAATGCTGAATGGGAATAGCTATACATAAGCAGCTAAATGTTAAAATAATGATCCTCTGAACCTCTCAGAGTCTGCCGCTCCCAGATGAGTGGGCATGAATTTCCCACACTCTTCATTGCCTGAGAAGATGCCTCCAGTGGTTTGTCCCACAGAGGCTTAGGATTTGGCATGTTTAGTGGAAAACATTTCAGCACTCCTGATTTGATGGTAACCCCAAAACAATAACAGCAAAGTAAAGTCATTATAAGAAATCATGGTTCAATTTGTCCCGAGTGTTGCTAATGACACCTGACTTTTCCAAAACAACATTGGTATCAATAAAGATGGAAACCAAACAGCTCACCTGGTAGGTAAATGACCAAAACTGCTGCAGAGCTCACATTCATGTTTGATTATTGCTAAACTCTCCACCACCCTTAGTTGGGGAAAACAGCCTTCCAAAGCAAAGAATCATTGGGAGGAGGGGAATGCAGTGACTATCTGGACGAAGGATCAGGTTGCAAGAGCAAGGCTGGATCCCACTTGTCCAAAGTGATGTATGGCATTGTTTACCATTGTGAGTGAACAAAATATAGAATTTATAATAAATCACCACTAACCACCGTTCTGTTTCAGATCTGCTATCTAATTACCTCCAAATAATTTATATTTAACAAGGAATTTAGACACATGAAGGACCAAGTGATAAAATATGTGCAGAAAGGGATGCATGCATCTTCGGAGGATATTTGTATTCTGTTCTGCTTTACGTTCAAGCAAATCATTATTCAATTTACTGCCTTGGCTCTTTACACCCCGGATGGAGATAATCGGATGTTTGTTTAACTAACAGCCCAGGACCAAGTGTTTAAACTGAAGAAAAATGAAGAATGGAGTACTCAATTATTCTTGATAATAAAAGCAAGATTCATTCATCTCCAGTAGAAATAAATAGCCTTTCCAAAGATGAGAGGTTGAGAATGAACATCATAGGGGCTTCAAGATCTATAGCTGCAGAGCAGAAGTCCTGAACCCATTTACAAGCTAACCTTCAGACTGTGGTTATTAATTTGACTGTGGAGATGTGTTATGTTCCTGCTACAGAGATTAATCAAACTTATTCCAGAAGTGACCCAGGCAATTCCATTCTAAAGGTGCCAAGTAGGAAAGTTGCTGACAAAGAAAGTTCTAAGCAAATTGGCCAGGGTAATGTTTGTAAGTGCTATATATATATAATGCTATATATTAAAGAGTAATACATAGCCAGCCTTGATCTATGGCTTTGCCAGCGATATGGGCTCACACATTGCAGATTGGAAAATGTATCATGTTTGTTGAGCTTTCATCAGTTATGATGAAAACACCCTATTATCTCCAAACACAAAACCAAATTTATTTACTGAGGCAATGCAGAAGTAGAGAATGGGTAGAATTGGACACAAAGAGCTAGAAGGGGGAAGGAGGAAAAGTTTATAAAGTGGGACAGAAATGGTAATAACAAGACATTGTCATATTTGGTGTCAACATCCTTTCATATGGACCCAAACATAGAAGAGGTTTTGGGGGCATGTAATAACTATGTAGTTTTCAACTGGTTGGCCAACTTATCCTTTAAGCACACCTGGATTTTATGCAAGCATCCCTTGTTCTACAGGTCACTAGCAGCCCTCATTTAAAGAGCAGTACTGTGGTACCTCGGGTTAAGTACTTAATTCGTTCCGGAGGTCCGTTCTTAACCTGAAGCACCACTTTAGCTAATGGGACCTCCTGCTGCCGCTGTGCCGCCAGAGCACGATTTCTGTTTTTAGCAGAGTTCTTAACCTGAAGTGTACTTAACCTGAAGCATACTTAACCCGAGGTACCACTGTAATATGCTACGTGTACTGATACATAATATCTGTATTATATGATTTTACATTCTCCAGGTAGCAATTCAATAAGACAGCCGTAACCTGAAGCAATTACCCGCTTTCAGATATATCAGATCAGACACCTACTTTAGACCAAGACAAATTGCAGCCATTGATGCAGAGTTAACAATTAAGCATACAGTAAGCTACCAACGTAGGGATGCGGGTGGTGCTGTGGGTTAAACCACAGAGCCAAGGGCTTGCTGATCAGAAGGTTGGCGGTTCGAATCCCCGCGACGGGGTGAGCTCCCGTTGCTTGGTCCCTGCTCCTGCCAACCTAGCAGTTCGAAAGCATGTCAAAGTGCAAGTAGATAAATACCGGTAGGTACCGCTGCAGCAGGAAGGTAAACGGCATTTCCGTGCGCTGCTCTGGTTCGCCAGAAGTGGCTTTGTCATGCTGGCCACATGACCTGGAAGCTGTACGCCGGCTCCCTCGGTCAATAATGCAAGATGAGCACCGCAACCCCAGAGTCGGACACGACTGGACCTAATGGTCAGGGGTCCCTTTACCTTTACCAAGCTACCAACTTGTTTAAGCTTTTCCGTGTTAAAGTAAAAAAGGAAGCAGCAGCTTCCAGAATTGGGTGCCCAACAAGATTTTTTTTTTTTTTTAATATATTTTTAAAAATATTTTTAATTAACATCAAGCTCACAAATCACACTGAAGTGTGCACCCAGAAATGTATAATCATCCTATACATTAAAACAAACAAACAAAGAAACAAAAACCCTCATGCAACACTGGGAAATATTATTTGTGTAACAACTACACAGATGATTTAGCCAGAATTGTGAAGTTTCTTCAGTATATGGGCAGGTTGTGAAAGCAGCCTATCATACATCTTTTTTTTTGGGGGGGGAAACCCTTATTAAGATGGGTCCTGTAAGTCGGAAAATACCACCTTCCCCCAAATCATTACACAGTTAAGTGCTTGGATAGTTGTTGGGGTTTGGGAGAGAATTCAGGCCCTAATACTTCCCATGATTTCAGAAAGATGACAAACAGGTCTCAGAGATAACCAAGTTGATTTCTGATGGGGTGGGTGTTGAGTCCAGTTTTCATTCAACTAGAAGGCGGGGGTCACCCATCACTAATAATTAGTGGGACATCCAGAATACTTTTCTTATTCCCCTTCTTCAGCTGAATCAACCCTAACACAAAAGCACTAGTTTTGCTCTGAAGATCAAAATGGATGAACATTTAGCACAACTCTAGTTCATACTGATATATTCTTACATCTTTCTATATCTGTTTGTTTCAACAATTACAGTGATAAGAGCCTGAAGCCAAACCATAGTGGTAGCGCTTGTTTCCTTTGTCTTTTGGACTCCAACTGATATTTTTTTATCTATCTTTTGATAAGAAATATTCAGCATGTTCTGAAAATGACCGCTGAGAAAAATCACCTTTATATTGTGTCCAAATGGAGATGACAGGCCCAGGCTTCTGGCATAACCTCATACAGAATTAATGTTCTCATCAAAAATAGTAGTGTGACTTATTGGGTCATGTCTTATTTTTATTTTTTTTAAAAAAGCAAAGCAAATAATATTTTCTCGCAACATCAAATGTGCATAGTAGGCACTATGATTCCCACCTTCCACAAATGTGATTTAAAGCTCCCCACCCCTGCACAGCTACGGTAGCTTGTATAGTTAAGGAAACTTACACACTGAGTCAACTCCCTTCTGTCAACTACCTGAAAGCAAATTAGGATGATGAGGGTAGATAGTTATTGTTATGTAGTTATTGTTATCTAGTCTGCTTCACAAGAATAGAATTCCATTTCTCCTTGGAGTGTCGCCAAATCTGAAGATACATAGGAAATAGGAACAGGACAATCTGCTACTGATTCCATTGATGTAATAAGAGGAAGGCACGCTTGGCAAATCCACACCGTGATCAACTCCCGCCCAGGAACCTATGGAAGAATCTTACTTGGCTATGAGTGATTGCCAAAGAAGAAGAAGACAGAGAGAAGTGGGGTACTTAATGGGAAAGACCCATGAAGCACCTCATTTTAACTCACTATTCCCCGGGACAATGCATGCTCTTAAAAATTAAATTTTCTCAAAATTATGATGTGAAGAGGTGATAATAGGAAAAATGCCTTTCTTCCTTGGGTCTTGATTATGCAGTGTAGCTCCTAAGAGGCAAAATTTGAATTCTGTCTTATGGCAGGCTCGAAATGGGTCATTAGTCTCCAGTGAAAGGGGAGCATTTGGGGCTACATTCTTCATAAAACCTCAATGCTTATTGACAAATTGCAGAACAGTAACTTTTTGTTATCGCTGCTCCTGACTGGAATACTGTGGAACTTAATGATCTTTGGAATCAAAATACTGTCTTCTTTCAGAAGCTCAAGCAAGCAGAAGGGAGGATCCCACCTAACAGATGAAGTCAGAGATCATCTCCATGTGCTGCCACAGCCTCAGCCTTCTTTGTTTCCTAGTTCTTCATAAACATTGCTGAAAAAATTACTGAGACTTCCCCTTCCTCACTCATAGCAGCTTACACATATGGTTCCATCCATAACTTCATTTCAATTGACTCTAAGCTGTTGAGACATACCACAACTGTATGCCTTGCCTGGGGGGACTGGAAGCAGTGTTTTCCCCTCCCCTGCTGCTCAGGTAAGAGCAGAGGCCCTGACCCATGTGGAAAGAAGGCAGGCCTCTTTCATTTGGTTATCTGTGACTTCTACTAGGATGACACTGTGTTGCAGTAGCTCGGCTGCCCCCTGGGGTAATAGCTGAACAGGCTGTGTCTTTTAATTGCAATGATATCCGATATGTCATTTTCCTGAGGATTGCTAATCAGACAAACAACATTTTATGATATCCTTGCCAAGGCAAGGCCTGTGCTTCCAAGAAGACAGCTTGTCCCCCTGGCATCAGCTAGGTATATTCTGGCCGTAGATTTTTTTTATGTGTGTGACCCTTCTGCACTGTTAACATTATAAATGAACCATCAAAGATTTATTAACATCCCATGTCTTTTCTTCCTGCCAGTTTCTCAGATACCCTCTTTATCCTGCCAACCTATCACAAGCTTGCCAGAAATCATACTTTTTCCCTTTAAAAAAAACAATAATTCTAAAACGAGCTTTCCCTTAAATGGCTCTCATTGAGCTGCACCTGCTCTTCACCAGGAACTAATCTCCTCTACTTGCCCTGATAAAAATATAAACTACCCTCAAAGCTGGGACCCAGGGTGGGTGTACTCTTGTCTCAAAAACAAAACAAACTACTAGCCAAGGACCTCATTAGCCTTCCTTGAGAGAAAATATATGCCATATTTTCCACCTATGAGCTGAAGTGAAGTGACTTTTAAAAATCACAATTCTGTTGCATTTCTAGACTGGACCTCAACATCCAGAGCTTTCATGAATACTCAGAAAGAGCATGCCACCGATTTCTTGCCACCAGTGAAGATACCTTTTTCTTCAGTCAGCACTTGCCAAAAGTAAACATGAAGGTCTCAGATATTGTAAGCTTTGCATTCATAACCTAAACTTTGCAGCTGTCTAGGGATGGACAGATCAGTCCACCTCAGATTCCAAGACTCCCCCATGTATAAGATACCCCCTATTTTTGCGGCAACAACCAATTGCCGGTCCACCCTCGGCACTCTCCGTGTATAAGACGCCCCATAATTTTTGACATTATTTTTTAAGGGAAAAAACCTAGTCTTATACACAGAAAAATACAGTATTTACCACAAAATACATATTTAAATATGCATTTTATCACAATGTACAGATTTATATAATTTGGTACACTGGGCTAAAAAAATGCAAAATTCAGAGAAGTGCAAAATCTTAAAAAAGAAAAAGAAATGAGCAATATGTGCTAGTCTGGAAAGTGCAAATTAAGCCAGTTTGCTTTTAAAAAAATCAGACCAAATGGCATTCTCTTCCATCCCTAGTTCTGACAGACTTTTATTAAGCAAATTTTGTGATCAAATTAAAATCAAGAAGGGAGGGGGAAGCACTATTATTTTCTTTATTCTGGGAATTGACTTGCTGCCTTAGATTTAAAAAAAATGTATTTTCAATCTGGCTTTAAAATAAAATGATAAAACACAGAACAAAATATCTACAAGAACAATGACTTAAAACTGGGAGTTATAAGGCTCGGTGACTTCATTTGGCCTTGAAAAAAAATTGGCACCAGGTAGGATTCCCTGTGCAGAACAATCCACAAGTGGAGTGTTTAGTGAAGGGCCTTCATTTTTCAATGAGACTTTTAATGGAGGGTTTTTTGTTTGTTTTTTAGCCCAGTCTGGAACTGTATTGGGCTGTGTGTACACTGCAGCTTTTAAGCATTCTGGGCATTGTAGTTTGTTATGGGTTTGTGGGAATCCTCCCCTGTAAATGGCCCCTTGGCCATCTCAATCCCCCAAGCTTTGGATTATCAAGTATCAATGTGCAGTGGGAGAAAAGCAGCCATATATGACAGACCACACAGGTTATAGATGCACAGAACTCATTAGGAAGTTTCACTAGACTCAGGAGAAACCGTTTGTTTGCTTCCCTTGAAATCCTTCACTTGTTCCGCCTTAGGCAGGGCCTCCAGACTGGCCTCGAAATTTCACTTCTGGCCAAACATGGCAGCAACTTTTCCACAGGCAGTTAAAATCCAGCGCTTCTGTATGCTCGTTACTTTTAATCATATTGACAGACAGTAAACATTGGCATAGGAATTATGGGAAGGCTGATCCTATAAGCGTGTCACTTTCTGCAGAGTAACAAGAATGCTTAAATAATAATAAAAAACCACCCTCCTGTCAGGAGAAATGTACCTGCTGAATTGCTGATGGAGTAAAAATGTTATCTTAAAGGGTCATACAAACCCATGCAGCAGCAGGGCTGGGGATACTGCCAGCTGCCTCCTCCGCACCCCAAGATAGAAGCCTGCTGAGAAAATAGCAGTGATAGGGACTGGGCTGTCTGTTTTCTGATAAGAAAAGAACTGGACTGCATTTTTGCTAGGCTCGAAAAGTTGCACTCAGCAGATTCTGTGCTGCAAGTCACAAGTAAGACTGACTCCAAAGTTCATGGCCTGTGCTAACCACCAAAGAACCTGGGCATTCGACCAAGCTGATGGGCTCATAGGGGGATTGCCAAGGCGTGAACTCTAACTCTCTGTTGCTTCTACCAAAGAAAAAAAATTAAGAGGCAGTGTCTCAATCTGTTCTCCTTTCTGGCTTGAAATAAATTAAAATAAAATCCACCAGACAGAATGTCCAGTGGGCAGGAAACTGAAACAGTAGAGAAGAAAAAGAGAGAGAGAGAGAGAGATTAGACAGCACTGATGGACAGAGATTGGGCCCTGATGAGTTCATTAGCACCCAAGAAAACCAGGAAGAAATCAAGAATCCAGTTGAAGCAGGAAGGAGGGTGAACTTCAGGGAATCAGCAAGATGTTAATGTTTGCTGATGGTTTCTGTTTACCAGATTTACTTATTACCAGATTTATTAGAATTCAAGTTCTAATAAATCACTGAGCTGGTTTTCTCTCTGGTTTACATCTTGTGGATGTTGTTTTATTTGATTTCTTAGCCATCCTTCACCATGAGGTCCAGGGACGGGTTACAACAATAGATGAAAACCAGCTGGTTGTCAGGAGCCATTGAAGCACTGCACAAAGTGGTGACCCAGTGCAAAGTACATTCACTCCGCCTTCATATCAGTTGGCACAACAGGAGAGCGATCCTGCAGGGAGCTCTCTGACACGCCCAAACTCAGCACTAGGCAGGATCATTCCCTCTCCATTAGGAGAGGGGACGATCACTCTTAGCACTGGGCTCAGGAAAGCAGTCAGGCATGCCAACATACTTAAACTCAGGAACCGGCAGGGAGTCTATTCCCTTCCCTTTTAAGCTCAGTTTTGTTGCAGTCTTAAAGAGAGAGGCGGAGACTTCCAAAGGCTTCTGCACCCTCCTTGTTAAGCCTGACCTTGCTGTGAACTTAAAGGGAGACTTGCAAATGCTTGCAAAAGCCTCCACCTTTTAAGACTGCAGTGAAATTGGTGTTAAAAGGCTCCCAAAGGCTTCTGCCTTCCCTTCCCTTTAAAACCCAATCTCACTCCATTGAGAGTGAAATGGATTTTGCCGGGTGGGCAGCCCCTCCACTATCCCTTCTCATCTTGTCAACAGCCCTGTGAGGTAGGCTGGGCTACATAAGCAGCAGTTATTTGCCAATAGATTGTGAGTGTTGGGACCCCGATCTACATAGAGTATTTGTTGTTGTTGTTCAGTCGTTCAGTCGTGTCCGACTCTTCGTGACCCCATGGACCAGAGCACGCCAGGCACGCCTATCCTTCACTGCCTCTCGCAGTTTGGCCAAACTCATGTTAGTAGCTTCGAGAACACTGTCCAACCATCTCATCTTCTATACATAGAGTATACTGGACCCAATAAATCCTGTTAGAATCCCTGAATATAGAATAGGTTTGAAGGACCACTGGTCCTCCAGATGTTGATGTAGTAGAATTCCCATCGGCCCAGCCAGCATGGCCAGTGACCATGGATGTGAGCTGTAGCAGAGCAGCATCTTGAGGGCTAATGATTTCCCAAGCCTGGTATAGACAACAATCCTTTAGAAAGACTAATTGTTTATAGGCTGGCTCAGTCGGTAGAGCATGAGATTCTTAATCGCAGGACTGTGGGTGCAAGACTCACATTGGGCAAAAGATGCAGTGGGTTGTATTATATGGCCCTGGTGGTGTAGTGGTTAAGTGTGGTGTAGTGGTTGAGAGTGGTAGACTCGTAATCTGGTGAACCAGGTTCGCGTCCCCGCTCCTCCACATGCAGCTGCTGGGTGACCTTGGGCTAGTCACACTTCTCTGAAGTCTCTCAGCCCCACTCACCTCACAGAATGTTTGTTGTGGGGGAGGAAGGGAAAGGAGAATGTGAGCCGCTTTGAGACTCCTTCGGGTAGTGATAAAGCGGGATATCAAATCCAAACTCCTACTCCTCCTCTTCCTATTCATATTCCTATTCTTCTTCTTCTTCTTCTTCTTCTTCTTCTTCTTCTTCTTCTAACTTACATTTCTATTATTCCGTTGAATGGACTGTGCATGGACAGTGACTTCATATAAAGCAGATTCCTGTGTAACTGGACCCCAAATTCCATCAGCTCCATCTATTATGAGCAACGCTCAGGGGTGAAGGAAACCATAATTCACCAACAACGGAAGGGTGCAGGTTAGCCACCCCAGCTTTAAAAGGTTTTGCTGCACCGTTCCATCATCAATCCCTGCTTTCATCTACTCCTTCTCCCATGATGCTGACTGAAACAACTATTTTCATTCTGCCGCCTGGTAGGGCTAGCCTTGGATACAACCCTCTTTCCTATCTCATATATACATATATATATATATATATATATATATATATATATATATATATATCTTCACTTATATGAGAGATAATTACAAGGGGAGGTTTTTATTATAATAATACATTTCAGCTTCTCCTCGCCTTTCTTTCAATCACCATGCTGCTGCATGCTGAAAATAGATAATAATAATGAAGCTCTTAGAAAAGAAAGAGAGGATTCTTAAAAAGACATGTTTATCCCAAGAGCAACCCTCAGCACACAGAAAGATTGAAATGCAGCTGCCAAGTTTTAACATTTGCCTTGTTGCCAATGACTCAATCGGGCGAGTCATTCCAGAAATGCCCACACTGTGCTTTGGAGCATCTGAACTCATAATCAAATCTGTTTGATACAAAGCAACCTGCTGTTCTGAGATTATCTCCTTGGTATCAGTTCTTTTGGGGTGGATTTCAGCATTTGCAGCTGTTTTCCCTTTTCACTGGGAGCTACTTTAATTGCTTCTTAATAGATCACCTACAAAAGTTTAAATTATGGTACCTTTGGAGTGGACTTGATTGCAAATAAGTTTTTAAGTTTGACAAAAACCAAAGCACATGTGTACCGGCTCTCTCCTAAATTCTACCAAACATACTGGACGGACTGCCAGGCTTATAACATTGAAACATCATATGCAAGAAAGAATTGGACATAAGCAGGTGAGCACTAAAGAGCTTATAAAGGTATCGGATATGTGGCGTGTTATTTGTTAGATGCATTCATTTTTTATTTGTAAAGGCAACTTCTTGTTTTTCTTCAAAGTGTCCGACTATCAATTGAGTGCTATACAAACCTAAAGTACATCTCAACCGTCAATAAGATGCTTATGTCTACTTCACATTCCCATCTGCATATCAGCAAAATTATAGAAGCAGTCTACTTCTCTGGAAGCCGATGCCTTGTCCTCCAATACAAAGACCTTAGCTCCACTGAAGACATTAACAACTATGTCTTGGCACGCTGCTACAGAACCGTCACCACAGAACTCTAGAGCAACAACGGGACCTTTTTCAAGTAAAGGGATAAATTCAGGCGCTCTTTCCTGGAACACTCGTCGAGCATCATCAGCTTTCATGGAAACCTCTTTTGTCTGAACTAGCCAGAAGCCTTTGCCAGTCATCTCATCAATTAACTTTCTAGCATTGGCAGTTGTATAATCCCCAGCAAAGAATACTGCCAGGCAAGATTCTTCACTGTGCTTTGGACGTCTACCCTGCGTAACTGGAACTATGCTCCTGTTGGCATCCGTTGAAATCCTGACAGCTTTCAGTTCCTCAGCAGTTGGCAGTGGTACATGGTCCTGAACTAAAGCGTCCGCAGCTAGAAGACTCCAGTTGTTCTCTCCCGATACTGGTGTGAAATCATGGATATTGCTCCATGTATTGTTAAAGATGCTCAGCCCTGCATCTTTCAGCTGCAAAGCCAGCTCTGGATAGTAGTACTGGAAACACCCAAACTTCATACCTGTAGATGATTCAATGATGGGTTGGGTGGCACAGCACAGAAAGACGTCCATCTTTCTGCAGTCCCGGGTACGAAACTGTTGGCAAGCCACTACACATTTACAATCTTTGCAATCACGGAAAAACACGCTGCCTTTCACAGGTCCTAAAAATATTCGGCAGTTTGTACAGTCATCAATAGTGATTGTAGCCGAGTGGTCAAAGATGTAGATATTGCAGTTTTCACAGTCCTGAATAACAAACTGTTGCCCTGCAACTTTCCCAGGTAAACGTCCTACTGTTTTGACCTTGAGTCCAGAAAACATGTAGTCTTTAGGATCAATCTTGGCTCGCTGGTCCCAGCTGTACTGCGGCTGCTTCTCGGCCTCCGACGGCACCGCGCCGTCTCCGTCCCCGCTCTCGCCGCCGGGCTTCGGCTCTTTGGCCTGCTTCCTCCGTTTGGAGAAGAAGCAGCCCATGGCGGTTCACCTCCTCCGGCCACACCGCGCAGCCCGCCTCCCCTCCCTCCGCGATCGCTCGAGGCAGCGGCCACCACCCCAGCCGCGGCTCCCGCTAGCCCAATCCTTCTTATCTCCTTGGTATCAAGATTATCTCCTTGGTATCAGTTCTTTTGGGGTGGATTTCAGCATTTGCAGCTGTTTTCCCTTTTCACTGGGAGCTACTTTAATTGCTTCTTAATAGATCACTAATTATAGGTATGGCAGTTTAGATGGTTGTGCAACACAAATTTAAGAGTTTTGATTTTTTAATAATAATAATAATTTTTAATAATTTTAAGAGTTTTGATTTTTTAATAATAATAATAAATGCTATGGAAGTGGTTTAAAATATATATTTTAGAGGTGCTTCTGAAATTCTCCTCATCCAAATTCACCCCCAGGTTTTGGAGTTCCAAAATACTTGGCTTTTTTAATTTTTATTTTCAAAACTGGAACTCATGCATAGTCCATTCATCACAGAGTTTTGTACAAAGCACTGTGCATGTATTCAGTAAATTGGGAGTGACTCTCAGGCAGGGGCGTTCCGTGCCTCTTGGCTACCCGGGGCGGGAAGCCAAGAGGCACCCCCCGGGGGCGGGGCGTCACGGCGTGTGCATGCGTCATGACGTCATGACGCACACGTAAAGCGCGACACCCCGCCCCCAGGGATGCCGGGCACCAACTTCGGGAGCCTCCGAGGGATGCCTGAGCGACGGGCGGCGGATTCGGGAGGCTCTGCAGAGTCTCCCAAAGTCGCCGCCTGTCACCCCTCCTCGGTGCGCCGAGCGGCACGAGCAGCCGCCCGGCGCACCGAGGGATGCCTGAGTGACGGGCGGCAGATTCGGGAGGCTCTGCAGCCCGCAGAGACACCGAAGCCGCCGCCGGGGCTCCATGGGCAAGTCAGGGCAGGGAGAGGGGCGGGCCAGCGAGGAGGGGTGTCACCCCTCTCGCTGGCCCGCCCCTTTCCATTCCCCGGCTCTGCAAGCCAGCGGCGGGAAAAGCCGCTGGAAGGGGAGGGGTGCCATTTTCGGCGCTGCCGGGGCAGAGCCGCAGGGCCGGCCAGCGAGGGGGGTGACACCGCTCCTCGCTGGCGCCCCTGCAGTTCCACCCCGGCATTGCCGAAAATAGCCTTAAAAAAAAAATTTAATTTTTTTTTTAAGCGCCCAAAGTGTCACCCTCCCTCAGGGTGGCACCCGGGGCGGCCCGCCCCCCTTGCTACGCCCCTGCTCTCAGGGACATCTGTATAGGAGGGATAGCCAACATGCTGCCCCACAAATGTTGTTGAACTACAACTCCCATCATCACCATGCTTGCTGGAAGTGACGGAAGTTGAGTATCCAACAACATCATCTGTAAAGTAAAACCTTTGATGTCTACGATTACGCCTAGGAGACTCAGCAGTAGTGCAAGAAAGCCCTTGTTCAAATCTTCTTCTCCCGTGAACTCTGTAGATGGCTCTAGGGAAACTGCAATGTCTCAATCTCAGTGACCAGGTGCTGTATGAAGATGGTAACAGTATTAACAAAGAAAGCAACCTTATACTACTATTTGTCCATTTTGCTCAGTACCATCTAAACTGTTGGGCAGTGGCTCTCTAGGATTTCAGCATAGGTGCTCACCCAACCTGGAGCTGGCATGGATTGAACCAGGAACCTTCTGCATAAGAGGATATGCTCTACCACTGAGCTTCCTCCTTTATCTGAATGCCAGATTTAGAGCGATGCACTGAGCCAAGGGGGCACAAAATTGAGAAGATCCATCATTGAGCAGATCCAATTGGGGACACCAAATTATGGCCTCACTCAGGGCACCATACAACCAAATATTATCCAACTGCACTCCTGCTTCTCTGAATAGCCTTTCAGGGTTGTTGTAACGATTACTGAAATATGGAAGGTAAATATTGGAATGCACACACATACCACTATAGTTTCTGGTATAAACAGATGTTCCTCTCCCCCACCACCCTCAGCATTTTAAAAACTTGCTAAACCTGATTGCCTAAAAAGAAAACAGTGAAGCAAACAAAAACTAAGGGAAGGGCCGTAGCTCAGTGGAAGAGTGTCCTCCTTGCAAAGCAGAAGGTCCCCGGTTCGATCCCCGGCATCTTGGGGTAGGTTAGGGTGGGGTTGGGTAGGGTGAGACTCTCTGCCTCAAAACCTGGTGTGCCAGTCGTAGTGTAGACAGTACTGAGCTAACTGGGCCAATGGCTTGACTCAGTATAACACAAATAATTCCTGGAATGTACCGGTACAAGGGTTCAGCTGAATTTTCAGAAACCTGGAGCTTTGGATCAAATTTGGCTTGGAATAAAAAGGGGTGGGAAAAAATCAGGTCCCTCTTTTCATGTTTTTAAGGGTAGAGTGCGATTTTAAGGGGTGGGCTAAATCTACTAGATCTCTTTGAAGTCCCATTAAGCGAGCAGCCACCGTATTATTCCACAAAACTGTAGATAGCAACCACTAGCCAGGTGGAGCCCATAGCACTCCTGTAAGTTTTGCCCACAACCCGTCCTCCGAATTGAGAAAATGCCACCCCCAAATTTCACAGCAAATTGGACCCATGAAATTGGTTTGTGGGCCATGAGGGACACTTCCTCTATCACCAATTTAAAAGCTCTTAAAATTAATGTCCTGCTATGTTGTTATGCTAGTCCACTGATTTCAGCGGGACAATTCTAACTTAGTTGGAGATTGCCCACTGTTTGTATTGAGCCTGTGAGTCACACTTTCTTTGATTCTCACACATGCACACACTCGATCATAGGATGAAGGCATATTTATCATCAAAAGCTATTACATTCTATAATATATACTTTGTAGGATGTAATTATAGATTCCTGAAATGTAAGAAGAGCAAGTTGAGCCCAAGGCAACTATGATATAAATATTTTAGAGAGTCATGTTACTGGGGATGCATAACAATGAAACAAAACAAAAGGGCATGGTTGTTAGGTTTACACTCGCTATCAAAACCGAGAGGAGCTGAAATTCAGATCAAAAGTCGTGGATCAGTCACTTCAAAATCTCCATACAAAGAGTTTGCGCATAATTCTGAAACCCAACATACGTTCAAGGAATAATGCTGAGGCCAAAAATTATTACTATTGGGAAAATGTACAGGATACACAAGAGGGCAGCCATTTTCCTCCCACTGGGAATCATGCTTCATCATCACCAAACTATGTGCCTAGCCTCATTTTTAAAGATTTTTCCAACGCAATAGGCAACTATTGAGTGCAGTGCAGTGGTTTGCTCTTGTTTTATGTAAAAATAAAAAAAATGGAGCCCATTCCACCAACTTGTAACCACCCCAACCACTGAGCTGCACGTACGGAGAGAGAGTGTGTTAATTATAGTGCTTTAATTTACTGAAATTGGGAATACTTAAATGCAGTGCTTTTTTTCAGGGGGTACTCAGGGGTATGCAGTACTGGCACTTCTTTTGCTGTGGTAGTTTAAAAGCGTGACACTTCCTGTGACAACTTCATGGTGAGTACTGGCACCTATTTTTCTAGGAAACAAAACACATGGGGGGGGGAAGTCTCATGGACATCAGAGATCAGGCTGCTACCCTCCCAGAAAAAAACACACCCTATGCTTCCTATCAATGTTGTTCTGAATTCTCTAACTACCCAAGAGTATGCAGAACCTATAAAAGCAGAGCCTCTCTAGTAGTGAAGAGAAGTCTCCAGCTCCTAGTTATGAGAGTTTTAAAGCTCTGACCCTGGGTTTTCCCCAACACAGGCTTTATGAGCTAACCACTTTACTGCTTTTCTGGCAACATGAGCAGCTTTAATGAGAAATACAGGTAGACAGCATGCAAATTCAATCCAACAAAGGGATGGGACAAAGGTTGACATTTATTTCTCCTCCATTCCCAGCTATTGTATACTTTCTGCTCTCTATTTTATCCCCCAGTTCGGTTCTACTTACAATAATTGATAAACCAGAGCAATTGAGGTCCTGAACTAAATAACCTGGGCACAAATAGAAAGTGTTTGGGAAAATGCACTTTGAGCAAAATTGTTCTGTACTTCAAACCTATTCTCTTTTGTATTTAGGGAACCTTCATAATATCACTTTATTTTTCAAGAGGTAACGCGCAAGTCTATCTATTAGAATTGGAAGCAGACACACACAGAGCCGGAATAATGGACAGAAGATGCAGCTATATAGGAATCCCCAAAACCTTTGCTTCTTAATAGTATGAATCTGACCTTTTTATTAGTTCAATCTCTTTTACAAAGATATTCTAAGGGTTCGTCCACTTGCCTGGTGGCTAGAAAACATGGGTCTGAACTGTTTTCTGCTTATTCCATGATTTCTAGGCATGGGTCTGAGTGGTTTTGTTCTTGCCCCCCTCCCCCTTTCCCCCCTGGAAAACCTGCTCTTTAGTGCTAAATTGGAACAAACATTAATCCATGGGAAACCCAATTTCCATTTGTTCCAATTTAGCGCTAAACTGAGTTTTCCTGGGGGGGAGTGGAAGGGCAGGTGGAAGTGTGGATGAGTTTTAAACCCATTTGTAATATAAGAACCCCCCCCCCCAATTTCAATCTGTAAGCACTGTCAGTGCTACCATCTAATATCCTTTCACTGGAAGTGCTTGGGACTGAGGGTTTAACCACACTTAACTTTCCTCTGTTCTTTCCAGGCACAGTCCACAATTTAAAGCTCCGTGTCTGAACACCCCGTTTCTTGCTCTGTTGCTTTCCTCGTGAAAACCCGCTCTTTAAAAGCTAAGTCAGAGCAACTGTCAGTTTGCGAACACCCAAATGAAAGTTTGCTCTGATTCAGCTTTAAAAATGGTGTTTTCGTAGGGAAAACTCAAGGCAAACATACAGGGTGTGGGGGTGGGGGTGGGGGGGTGGGTGTGTATTTCACTATGGAGTGTTAAATGTGGAAAAACCCAAAGCTGGGACCTTTGGCATGCAGCACATTTGTGCTTTAGCCCCTCTCAAGAGTGGCATTTGTTAAATCTTTGGTGTCAGCTGTAAAATACAACCTTCCTAAACCCATGAATTGCCTATCTGATTTTAATTGCTTAATCTGAGTATAAAAGGTAAAGGTAAAGGGACCCCTGACCGTTAGGTCCAGTCGTGACCGACTCTGGGGTTGCGGCACTCATCTCGCATTATTGGCCGAGGGAGCCAGCGTACAGCTTCCAGGGAGCCGCCATTTGTCCTCAGATAGCTGGTCATGTGGCCAGCATGACAAAGCCGCTTCTGGCGAACCAGAGCAGCACACGAAAACACCGTTTACCTTCCCGCTGCAGCGGTACCTATTTATCTACTTGCACTTTGACATGCTTTCGAACTGCTAGGTTGGCAGGAGCTGGGACCAAGCAACGGGAGCTCACCCCGTCGCGGGGATTCGAACCACCGACCTTCTGATCGGCAAGCCCTAGGCTCTGTGGTTTAACCCACAGCGCCACCCGTGTCCCTTCCAATCTGAGCATGCCAGCTCACTTTTAGTACCCCCTCTCTCTCCCCAACCCCCTTTTTAGCACCACATCACACTATTTGCACCATTAAAAACACATAATGGAAATTCTTCCTCTTTTGGATTCAACGTTTGCTTTATAAGAGCAAAGCAATTATCTCTCTGTAGTTCCCTCTTTCTTCTCTTTTCCTGTCACCAAAATAAGAAAAGACCCTTTTGTAAAGAACAAAAGATGCAATTCTTCCTCGGCTACCTTCCTGTATGCTATTTGGAATGTGTTAAATACAGCGAGGGAATGCTTGCTCAGTGAGCAACAAGATACTTGCCTCATGTGTTTGGATCATTTCTAAAGAATGTTACAAAGGCGTCCAATGAATATATGAATACCCAGACAAAAAAAGATGAATCTGAAGATTCTCTCATTCCAGTGAAGTGAAGGGGGAAACTGTCTCATAAATGCACAGAAACACTGCCTCATTTTTATTTTAATAAGCACAATTCAAGTTGCTTGTTAGAACCCTCCATGACTTCCTTGTTTGTTTATTCAGGACCATTACAAAATTTGATTCAATCGAAATGGCAACTGTTGGCCATGCTGACTGGGATTGAATGGAACTGGAGTTCAAGAACAACTACAGGGCTGTTTTCCTGCCTCTGCTTAGAGTTCCTTAACTTCTTCCCAAGGCAGACTGACTAAATTCAAGCAGAATTACTTTTCTGAAACATTGTTTGTAATTCTGTGTAACGTTTGATCAATTACCGTAATTAGATAGGTTCAAAACTAGTGCTGTGCTGAAACTTGCCCCCTTGTTTTATTCATTATTCCACCTCAAACCCACCCCCACAAAAGCAAAGAGTATTTTTCTGCAGCTTTTGCTGATGGGTGTGTTTAGAAAACTTCAGTTAAATCTTCTATAGAGCAGTAATTCCCTATTACCCCCCCCTTCTTAAATTGATGTCACAAAGTGGCTAAATGTGAGAGCCAGTGTGGTGTAGTGGTTAAGAGCAGTAGTCTCGTAATCTGGTGAACCGGGTTCGCGTCCCCGCTCCTCCACATGCAGCTGCTGGGTGACCTTGGGCTAGTCACACTTCTCTGAAGTTCCACAGCCTCACTCACCTCACAGAGTGTTTGTTGTGGGGGAGGAAGGGAAAGGAGAATGTTAGCCGCTTTGAGACTCCTTCAGGTAGTGATAAAACAGGATATCAAATCCAAACCCTTCTTATTCTGCTTCTAAATGGGGTTTGTTTGTGCTTACCTTCAACCCCTTTTCTAGCTTGCAGCCTCCCTGAAGTTTCTGGAACAGTATAAGGCAGTGGTTTTCAACCAGTGTGCCGTGGCACCCTGAGGCACCTTAAATGATGGTTAAGGGTGCCGCAGGCAACCCTGACCTCTGTCCCTCTTTCCTTCCCTTCCTCCTCTGATGCCCCTTTGGGTCTCTGCCTCTCAAAGGCTTGCATAGCTGTTTGTTGCAGCAGCCCTGGCTACAAGCTCCCCAGGCAAAGGGTGCCTCTGGGGCAGGCCAGGGGGTGCTTCCCAGGCCCTTGTGAGGCAGTGTGAGGAGGCACCTCTCTTTGGGGCATGGGGCCAACTCAGAGACCACGGGCTGCAGCTGTGGCTGCCCAGAGGACTCCTAAGCCCCAAGGAGAGGGGAGAAGATAGGAGGCTGAGGAAACACTCCACCGGGGGGGGGGGGTGTTGCTCAAAATGGGGTGTGGGGCTGCCAGCTCTGAAGGCAAGGGGTGGCATAACTGGGCTCCTGAGCCCCACATGGGTGCCACAGAAAGAATGTAGTTGGTCAAGGGGGTTTTCAACCCAGAAGGTTGAAAACCTCTGCTATAAAGCAATTGACCAACTTGGGCCATTCTCAGGGCTGATGCTATCATTAGGGTGAACTAGTTAGCCACCTTGGGTGCAGATCTCAAAGGGCTAAAGTTCTAAACAGATTAGTTTGTGTTATATCTTAGACATTTCTGATAATATTGTACCTTTATTTTATATTCTGAAGAATTTTATCAACTCACATATGCTCAACAATGTAGCAAAAGAGGCTGTTTGGCTTGGCAACTATATCAATCAGACATGCCAGACATCAGCGCTTGACCTGAAGGAATTGGCAACAAAATTTGGAAAGAAAAAGGCACGCAACGTGAGATTTTTATGTGTCTGAAATTGAAACTTCTAAGAGACTTAACACAATTCACATGATTATTCAAAAGGATTTGTGGACTGAAACTTTCCCTTTTGTAAAAGATTGTTACATTACTTATTCTTGAAATTTAAAATAAATGTAGCGGTTTCAAGTGTTGTGCTTTTCATTTTTTCCACAAGACAACTTGAAAATTGAAGTTAGCATTTTTAATTAATTTATTTATTTTTAAGAGCACAAACTAGCCTGGCACTAGAACTGCCTTTTCTAGTAATTCATCAGCCTGACTCTTCTTGCTGGAGTTACCATGGGAACCAGAGGTTTTCATGGATACCACAGCAGGTGCTGGCAAACTACAGAAAGTCAGGAGGGTGTTTCAGCTAATATTTGAAATCCCCCCCCCCCATTTCTGAATAAATTTCCAATTCACCCACCCAAACTTCATTCGGATTTCTATTTGCCCACCCCTCTCCACAAATGGTTGAGTTAAATGCTGGTCAAAATATCGGCTCTGCAGCATTTAAAACACTGTGATCAGTTAAAAATGTCACGTCAGATTTTTCCTTTCATTTCACGCGGAATAAAAGTGCAAGTTAAGGAAGTTCATTAAAGGAAGGTTTCTAGCACCTTCCTTTGCCCTTGAAGCCATTTCAGCCTCAGAAGCTTCTCTATAAGGTGAATAATGTGGGGGCATGGAGATGGTTTTAGGCAGGCGGAAATCACCGCAAAATGGGACTTTGATCACAAGACAATTTAAGCAAGTATACGGAAACTTCTCTTTCACTTGCCAAATAGGGGAGTTGGGTGGATACTTTCTACTCTGAGTTTGTCAACTTCACATCCAAGCCTATTTTTGGGTCATATGCAGTCTCTTGAAAGTCAATGGGGCATTCTTAAAAAGACACACATAGGATTTTGCCATGAATGATTTTGCCATAGCAAGCAACTTTTGACAATATCGGAAGGAAGGAAGAGGTAGCATTGAGCAAACGTTAAACTAATTCCATTAGTTAAACTAACCCAGTTCAGAAATGACCTATTGAAAATGTTTCTGGGCTGTTAAAAAAAGGAAAATTTTAATTTTAAGGTTATGGCTAACATTTTCTTCTTTTCCCCACTTTAATACTAAATTACACTTGTCACATGCATCCTAGATACAGATGCAGATTTGTGTTAATAGATCCACAGAAATGTATCGCATGGATTTTTGTCTATTACAGCTATAACTATGGATAGAATTTCCTCCCAAGCTTTTAATGTTTGGTTTAATTTTGTTAAGATGGCATGTGGTTTATCTTGTGCTTAGTTGTGTTTTACATTATTGAGATTGGAAAATAAATCCACATGGCATACAGTACCGCCTTATTAATATTTCCAAGTAAATTGTTTATCATTGCTAGGTGTAGACTACAATAGTCTGTCATTCTTATTACAAAAGCAATAATACAACAGTCTCTTTTATTGTGCTAGGTAAGTCATATAACTTGGGTGCCTTGTAATGGCATTTGCAAAGAAAAGGGCAGAGCCTCTGGCCATCTAAAAATAAGAATTAACTGATGTAGCTAAATAGCTGAAATGCTTCTCCTCCAGAATGGATCAGAGGGCCAACCACCCTACCTTCCTTATACAAGGCATGAAAAAACAAGAGCCAGGATTTTATGGAACAATCATAATCATCAGTGCTCAGCTCCTTGAGTGAGGGATGGCTGGATTCTCTTAGAATCATAGAACACCTTACAATGCAGGAATCTCAGCTAAAGCATCCATGGCAGATGGCCATCCAACATCTGTCCCCAAGGAAGGAGAATCTACAACCACCCAAGGAAGTCCATTCGACTGTCAAACAGCTCTTACAGTCAGAAAGTTCTTCCTGATGTTTAGCTGGAATCTCCTTTCTTGTAACTTGAATCCATTGGTTCAAGTCCTATCCTCTGGAGCTGTAGAAAACAAGATTGCTCCATCTTCCACGTGATAGCCCTTTAGATATTTGAAGATGGCCCTCATGTCTCCTCTCATTCTCATCTTTTCCAAGCTAAACATACCCAGTTCCCTCAATCATTCCTCATAAGACTTGGTTTCCAGAACCTTGATCATATTGGTTGCCCTCTTCTGCACATGTTCCAGCTCATCAATATCATCCTTATTGTTTTATTTTATTATTTGTATATTGCCCTATATACGTAGATCTCAGGGTGGTTCACAACATCTTAAATTGTGGCACCCAGAACTGGACCCAATATTCCAGTTGTGGTTTGAACGAGATAGAATAGAATGGTACTATTACTTCCCTTGACCTGGTCACTATACTTCTTTTGGCATCTTGGGCACCCTTCTCTTTGAGTATTTCTGACCATGGGATCTCACCCAGTAGCTTCTTAAGTCCCCCCCCCTCCCAGCTAAAGTGTTTGGGAACTGGATGTTCTCACTCCACCAGTGGCCTGGAAAAGAACAAGGCAATACCACCAGGCTTAAGAAATTGAAAGTGCCTCTCGGTGAAAGATTTTTCACAGAGGCCTCTGCAACAGTCTCATTCTTCTCAATAGAATGGAAGCCCATCAGATAACAAGGGGCAACTGACTTTTCTCCAGCCTTCCTCACGTGATATTGAGAGTGTGAAGCATAGTACCACTCTTTACTCGGCAGGGATCTGTCACTGATCCACAACGCATTTCCATTCTGTCAGTGGTGCCTAATTGGTAATGGCTCATTGTAGACCTATTGTGAAATGTGTACCTGCAATTACTCCCCACTTCAATTTCCAGGAAAAGAAGGCATTTCACCAACTTTCAGAGGTGGGGAATAAAAAATGGCAACTTCATTTGCTGGAGGTCTGAGTATCTTTCCTTCAGCTTATTTATGAACCTTCTTCTTTCCTTCCTATTCCCTCCAACTGTTCTGGAAAGTGATGTACTATTTAAGTGTCTTGCAACATGACAGGTGCAGCTGTAGCTGCCAGCTGATTGGCTAGCAGCCACAATTTTCTTGTTCCAAAGAACACCTCCTCCTTCATAGAGCAGGTCCTTTCTGCACTGAAAATCTTCGAGGCATGGAAATGATGGCTACTAGCCAGTATCTGTAGCAGCCATAGCCAGCCGCATTTGGTGGCTGGCCAGCCACATAGTTTTTGCTTTCAGTGAGTTGTGCAGCTTTCCTTTCTCTCAACACCAACACCTGTTCTCAAATTTTCACCTCTCAAAGAAAATCACTTATCCCATTTCAGGGATCCAGATACACCACCACTCTCCCCAGTATGATAAAACAACCCAGTTTAGCTAACTGCAAACCATCACTTCAATGACCAGCCCTGCTTGAAAGGCTTACTGATTTAATTCTAAACTGCATGCTTCCATCTGAAACTGAACACGACTGAAACTTTCCATGACTCCATATAGTTTCCCATATGTTCTAGGGGTTAGGATTCTTGGTTTTCACACAGGTGGCCCAGGTTTAACGCTCGATATGGGAAATTGCATCCCACCCCCCACTGGAGAGAAATTGTGGTATAGTGGTTAGAGTGTCAGGTTAGGACCTGCAGGACCAGGTTTCAAATCCCTACTCATCTACGAAGCTTATTGGATGACCTTGGACCAGTCACTGCCTCTCAACCTAACCTACCTCACTGCAGGAGCACCAACTTGAATGAAATATTGTGGGGGCCCAGGTAAGCCTTGCACCACAGAACTGATCACATGACACAGTGCACACACACCATTTGAGTCGCAATGCCCATCAACTTTGTGGGGACCCAGCCCCCTCAAATATTTTATTGCGGGGGCTGAAGCCCCCGTGGCCCCTAGGAGTTGGCTCCTGTGCCTCACTTGGTTGTGGTGGGGATTAAATGAGAATGGAGAGCACCATCTACACCACCTTGAGCCTCTTGGAAAAAAGGTGGGATATAAATGCAACAAATAGATAGATGATGGTGAACTGAAACAGAATAATTATAATAGTTACAAATGAAAGCAGGAAAATTGGGGGGGGGGTCCCTGAATTTCTTGTGGTACATTGGAGACAGCTTTGTATTGAATGCAGTACAGCATTGTCTACACTGACTCTGCAAGGTTTCTGGTAGAGCGTCTCTCCCAGAGATGTTGGGGATTGAATTTCGGACCTTGTACATACAATGCAAGGGACTCAGGTGGCGCTGTGGGTTAAACCACAGAGCCTAGGGCTTGCTGATCAGAAGGTTGGCGGTTCGAATCCCTGCGATGGGGTGAGCTCCCGTTGCTTGGTCCCTGCTCCTGCCAACCTAGCAGTTCAAAAGCACGTCAAAGTGCAAGTAGATAAATAGGAACCACTCTGGTGGGAAGGTAAACAGCGTTTCTGTGCACTGCTCTGGTTCGCCAGAAGTGGCTTTGTCATGTTGGCCACATGACCTGGAAGCTGTACGCCGGCTCTCGGCCAAGAAAGCGAGATGAGCGCCACAACCCCAGAGTCGGACACGACTGGACCTAATGGTCAGGGGCCCCTTAACCTTTACCTTTACCTACAATCCATGTGCTTTGCCACTGAACTGTGTTTTCAGTGGGGTGAAAGTGAGGTGATCATTCACTGTATGGCCATTGTCTAACTATATTTAAGTAGACCCACCGAGTGCAACATTTTCAAGAAATGGGAAGTAAAAAATAATGGGTATTTATTTCCTCCTGTAGAAAGATTGAAAGGAAGCCATTGATTTAACTGGAAGGAACAGAACAATGCAGGTGTTCAAAGGGAGTCCTTCATTCTCATCAATAGCATTGTGATTTGCATTCTGCTGTATAAACATATCGACTGGGTTGCCTGTGCCACACTGAAGTCATTTCCAGATCATTAAACTTGAGAAACAAGCCTCATTTGGCCGGCAGTACAGCTGCACATTATACATAGCTATATTTATTCTGCATATTTTATAGAATAAGCCAGACAGTTTTTAATACTTTCCTGAATTTGTAATCACTGAATATAAAAAACTCAGGTCCTGATGTATGAACGCTGTTTAATCTGTACAATGCCAGAACAGGGAGAATTAATCAGCTAGTCAGTTTCATACTATTCACAAATAATAGGCCAGTTTCATTGATCACTTGCAATTGTGTAAGATAACTTGAGGCTACAGCAAGAAGGTTGTTGAGTTACACAAAGATGGGAGAGGCACAAAGATACTCATGGGTATACAAAAGAATATCAAATTACATAATTTAGAGATGTTTGGAAGCCCCCCCCCCCTAAATAAGTTTATATCTTTGCCAAAACCTCTCCCCTCCTCCACATTCCCAAGTAGGAGCCTTGACTCAATAACTTTCTTTTCATTGATGGCAATTCTTCTGGGTATAGGAAATGAACATGAAAGACTTATGAAGAATTGCTATGACTGTCACTGCATACACATCATCCACTGAAATCCCATTATATCCTACAAAGAATTCTGGGAACTGTAGTTTACCCCTCACAGAGGCACAATCCTCAGCACACTTAATAAATTATTATTCCCAGGATTTTTCAGGGGAAACAACGTGCTTTAAATGGATGGCATGTACAGATGCTTGAGACATCTGGCTAACCACAGCAAGATGCTGAACTAGACACCTAGCTTTGATCTACTAGAGCTCTTCCTAAGTTTCCATGTCAGTGGGACATGTCTCCTCCTGAACGCTGCACACCCATAGATTTTTGCTGTGTTGCAACAATTCTGCTGTTGGCTCAGGGGTTCTGGGTATACTATTGGCACTCTACCCCTTTGTCTAACGGATAGGCACTGGATGACTCAAGTTCAGGGTTAGAAGAAAGGAGGAGAAAGTCACACTTGCAGTCTTCCTCCTGCGAAAACCCACAGAGTACAAAATACTGTACTTTTTCAAATATGGACAGAATTTATTTTTATTTTCCAATTCACAGGTCTACAAAGGCCCTGTTGTCTTTTGAATCAGCAGCAAGGTTTGCTTGAATTAATTTCTAACATACCCATGTTTCTCCTAAAATAAGACACCGTCTTATATTTTTCTTTTCCTCAAAAAAACACAGTATGGCTTATTTTCGGGGGATGTCTTATTTTAACTGCTCCGCGTCGGTACGCAGCTTAAGCAGGCATCCGCAAACTTCGGCCCTCCAGATGTTTGGGACTACAATTCCCATCATCCCTGACCACTGGTCCTGTTAGCTAGGGATCATGGGAGTTGTAGTCCCAAAACATCTACAATTTGGGACTACAATTCGCATCATCCCTGACCACTGGTCCTGTTAGCTAGGGATGATGGGAGTTGTAGTCCCCAAACATCTATAATTTGGGACTACAATTCCCATCATCCCTGACCACGGGTCCTGTTAGCTAGGGATGCTGGGAGTTGTAGTCCCCAAACATCTACAATTTGGGACTACAATTCCCATCATCCCTGACCACTGGTCCTGTTAGCTAGGGATGATGGGAGTTGTAGTCCCCAAACATCTACAATTTGGGACTACAATTCCCATCATCCCTGACCACTGGTCCTGTTAGCTAGGGATCATGGGAGTTGTAGGCCAAAACATCTGGAGGGCCGCAGTTTGGGGATGCCTGGTCTTAAGGGAGAGGCGCCACATCCCTATGTCTTATTTTCAGGGGATGGCTTATATTTCTCAAATGTGTAGAAATCCTGCTACGGCTTATTTTATGGCTACGTCTTATTTTAGGAGAAACAGGGTACATGTGAAGAGCAGGGCTTGTCCAGTCATTTCCATTTTTATTGAGAGCTTGAATTTTAATTACTGAACTAAGTGCCCACAAACTTCATTATGAAGTGAGCGTCAAGAGTAGCTGCATTGTGGTGAAACAGTCTATAGCACATTGATTCTTTTTGAAACACACACACTTTAAATATGTCAATGCAATTGACATTTTTTTTGTGAGGAATATTAGGCTAAAGGAGGGTGACAGCACTTATTGAGCTTCTCGGCTTAGCAGGGATTTGTACTCAGATCTTGCCTAAGGGATGTGGGTTGTGCTGTGGTCTAAACCACAGAGCCTAGGGCTTGCCGATCGGAAGGTCGGTGGTTCGAATCCCCGCAATGGGGTGAGCTCCCGTTGTTCGGTCACTGCTCCTGCCAACCTAGCAGTTCGAAAGCATGTCAGGTGCAAGTAGATAAATAGGTACCACTCCGGCAGGAAGGTAAACGGTGTTTCCGTGCACTGCTCTGGTTCACCAGAAGCGGCTTAGTCATGCTGGCCACATGACCCAGAAGCTGTCTGCGGACAAATGCCGGCTCCCTCGGTCAGTAAAGTGAGATGAGCACCACAACCCCAGCATCGTCTGCGACTGGACCTAACGGTCAGGGGTACCTTTACCTTTAGATCTTGCCTAGGGACCAACAATGTTATCTCACTATCCCCCTCTGTGCATGAAACACACAAAGGGGATAATTTGCACTTACCACGAAAAGCTAATTATTCCCATCCCAGATGACAATACTGCCAAAAAACAGAGATGAACCAGAATAGTTTTAATGTGAAAGGGAATATTTATTATTTTATTTTTATTTATTTATTGAATTTATATACCACCCTATACCTGGAGGTCTCAGGGCAGTTCACAGAAAAGGTCACAATATGCTATGTACTAGTTGTAAGGAACATTGGCAAAAGAAGTCATGACTGTACTATTATCATTTTTTAAAAAAAATGTAAATTCAGGCTTGCATGGGAGCCATCAGAGCCCATTCATTTCCTCTTAATGGTATGCATCCAAACATGCTATACTCAGAAGTGATGGATAGACAGCTTGCACATGTCCAAATGCCCTTTATTATACCACCACAAATAAAAATAGTTATTAATTAGATGGTGATAATTTAGGTTATTCGTTGAGAAGAGGATGAAGAACATATAACTTAAAAGGGAGAGAGGTAAAGTAAAAAAAGGGGGGGTGAGAATCACCACATTAAGAGTACTATATCTGAAATACATGGTGGAATGTCAGGCAAGCACCAATAAGGTCCCTCCTGAATTTCAGGAGAACATTCTACTCTATCAGAAAACTCAGATTTATGCCTAGGACAGTCACCCAGCCAACTTTTCTGACAGAGTTCTCCAGTATCTTTGCTTCTGCTGCTCAACTAATTTGTAACAGAACAGCCCACTTGATGTCAAGGGAAGCTCTTCAATATAGCCTATCCTTCAGCAAAGAGGGACCTTTCACACAGTCCTGGAATACATTTCCTCCTCTGTGTCAGGCAAGAAGAAGCCTACAGAAGATGGAGCTTATAAACCCACGTAAGGAGAAATCAGGTCCCTGCCTGAAGGAGCTTTCAGTCTAAATTTGAACAAGATTAGGCGGTTGAAGGATATAATACAAAGAGGAAAGTGTAAGCAAACTGCTAGGATGTTACAGGATAAATTGTGAATTTTGTTCAGACTGGTAACCACTAATGTTCTTTAAGCAGTAATGTACAACACAATTGTTGTTGTTCAGTCGTTCAGTCGTGTCCGACTCTTCGTGACGCCATGGACCAGAGCACGCCAGGCATGCCTATCCTTCACTGCCTCTCGCAGTTTGGCCAAACTCATGTTAGTAGCTTCGAGAACACTGTCCAGCCATCTCATCCTCTGTCGTCCCCTTCTCCTTGTGCCCTCCATCTTTCCCAACATCAGGGTCTTTTCTAGGGAGTCTTCTCTTCTCACGAGGTGGCCAAAGTACTGGAGCCTCAACTTCAGGATCTGTCCTTCTAGTGAGCATTCAGGGCTGATTTCTTTAAGAATAGATAGGTTTGAACTTCTTGCAGTACATGGGACTCTCAAGAGTCTCCTCCAGCACCATAATTCAAAAACAACACAATTAATTCCAGTTAACTAAGCTTTGCTCATTAAGGGTTGAAAAAATGCAGGAGAAATGTTCAGCACCACACTACCCTGAAACACCTCTTTTGCAACAGCCCTCAAACATTGTGATTGCCTGCTGCTGCCTGCTTCTCCTTGTTTTAATGGATTGCCTTTAGGTTGTGCTGTTATGAACGACTCTCTATTGGAGGCTTTGGAAGCAAGTCACATATCACTCAGATATGAGGTTAGAGGAAGTGCAAGTTGGCCTTCCTTGCATTTTACAGCTGATGTAGATCATAAAACCAGGGCAGGGGAGGAGGATGTACAAGGTATGGGTGATGAAAAAAATACTTCCATGTCTTCCTGAAAATTATCTTTGCAGAAACAGGAAGCTAATTTACACTCTTATTCATTCTGCATTCATGTTCATGCACAGATACAACTTGGGGTCATCCAATGAAAATGACTCAGGAGAGACAAAATGAAGCACTTATTTACACAAGTGTGTAACTAATTTATGGAATTTGCTGCCAAAAGATATGGGGATGACCAGACTTTAGATAAATTCCTGGTGGGCAAGTTTATCAATGGCTGCTAGGCATACAGTTGCCACCTGTCCCTAGAAAAATGAGATCACCCTGTTTTTGGACAAATGTGTCCCCTGTCCCATTTGGACTTCAAATGGGACACATTTTTCCCTGTATTCGAGTTTGGGCGGTTCAAAATGGCAACTGCATTTCTGTTTGTGTGGTTGACAAGGAGCCCAGTGTGAGCAACAACAGAGAGAAGGGGGAAGCAGCAACCTCCTCTCCTTCTTCTGCCCCATCTTCTTTACATCTTGCTGGTGCCCCTCCTTAGCCATCGGTCTAGCATGGTACAGGCCCACTGCTGCTTGGGCCGCCCCCCTGCCCTGCCCTTTCCCTTGCGGTGCAGTGCTCATTTCACTTTTCAGGCCAAGGGAGCCGGTGTTTGTCCACAGACAGCTTTCCGGGTCATGTGGCCAGCATGGCTAAACTGCTACTGGTGTACGGAGGACTGTGAGAATGCCAGAGCGCATGGAATCACTGTTTTATTTCCCGTCGCATCAGTACCTATTTATCTACTTGCACAGGTATGCTAGGTTGGCAGAGCAACCGGAGCTCACCCCTCTGCGTGGATTTGAACTTCTGACCTTCCGATTGGCAAGCCCAAGAGGTTCAGTGGTTTAGACTACAGCGCCACTTGTGTCCCTATAAGCCAGGGGTCAGCAAACTTACCATGCCTCGGGCTGGAGTCTCCAGCACCGATCGCACGGCGGTCCGGAGGGCAGGGGAGTGCGCACCAATATGCGTGCGCACACACTATTTCCGGCACACTTCCGGGTCGGAGGAGCACCAGAAATAGCTTGTGTGCATGTGCACGGGCCTCCTCCGACTCAAATGTGCTCCGGAAATAATGCTAGTGCATGCACACAACCTATTTCCGGTGCTTCTCTGACCCAGAAGTGGGCAGCCGCGCAGCTCAGCGCCGGTAAGAGCGGGCGGCGGGGGTCACCGCGGGCCAGATAAACAAGTCCCTCGGGCCTTATCCGACCCACAGGCCTTAGTTTGGGGACCCCTGCTATATGCTTCCACGTACAAGCTGCTTGGGGCAACACTGGAAGAGAGTCATTGTCTCCATGTCTTGTTAGTCATCTTTCCAATGGCACCAGTTGGCTACTGTGAGAAAGAGGATGGTGGGCCTCTGTTCCAGCTGTCCTCTTAGAAAATGAACAACATTTCATTGCAGGCAAGATTGCCTGCTTCCTTGCTGCAAGAGTCTCCTCTGCCTTAGCAATAGCCATGACAGGGATAAAGTTAACATGTGAAGCCCATGTGTATCATGGGAAATATCATGTAAGAGAGATGCAGCTATTCAGTGCCTTTCTATCATGGAGTACAGGGAATTATGCCAGGAATTCTGACTGAATAGGGTGGAGTGTATTCAGAGATGTTGGGGGGTAAGCAGAACGTCCATTTGTACCTAGATGAGGCTCTAGGTTGCAGTTTCTTATTCCCTCCATCAACTTCCCAGCTGGATTGCTTTGCATCTCTGTGTGAACCAAATGATTATTGCTGGCAGCCTACTGCTATTTGTCCTGTTTACCTTGCACACTCCTGGGCAAGTATTAATTGGCTCTGAAGATGAGTGCTTGAGAGTGGCTTGAGAGTTATTTTAATATCATATCCTATTGATCAAACAGCTCTCAAAAGCAATGGATGTGCATTCCTGGCCTTGCACAGTATATTTTTAATAGTTAAATATTAGACTGCTTTCTCCTGGTTTTATGTGGCTTCCCAGTGCATCCTCATTTTAAACAATCTTTTGTTTTGGTTGACTAATTATTGCCCTGGAGCACAAAAATACCAAGTCGTTACACACAGGCTGTTTTTAACCGACTACACAGTGTTCCAGAGAGCTAGTCCAATTTTGCTTTTAAGGGAACCTATTGCAAGGCACAGCTTTAAAAATGCTGAAGGAGCATTGATCTCGTGCACAAAAAAATGAGACTAAGCCAAACCTATCCCGGTGAGAATATTGTGGGAATTAGAATTTTAGATGCAGGAAAGGAAGCAGGCAAAATCCAGAAGCCTCATTTTTTTAAAAAAAAATCTAATTAATAGTAATGAAACCTACACTGTTCAAGTGACTAGAGAAATGAAAGCTACAGTAATTGGAAATCTCTCAAAGCAGGTATTTTTCATCTTGGCTGGGGCTGCCACCTCCCCCCCCCTCTCCCCGGCAAGACTTCTGCTCCATTAACAGATATGCAACAGGCAGAAATGCTACAGTAGAAGCCTTTTCACATCATTCCTTCTTCATGTGAACAAATGCTGCATTGGTTAAATTTCTTAACAGAAAGAAGTGGCAATCTTATACATATTTACTCAGAAGTAAGGGGACATCATCTCTGAAGGGGACGACAGAGGATGAGATGGTTGGACAGCGTTCTCAAAGCTACTAACATGAGTTTGGCCAAGCTGCGAGAGGCAGTGAAGGATAGGCGTGCCTGGCGTGCTCTGGTCCATGGGGTCACGAAGAGTCGGACACGACTGAACGACTGAACAACAACAGAGCCCCATTGTGTTCAATGAGGCTTGCTCCCAAACCTTGTAAGCATGTTTAAGATTGCAACCTTTGTGTTGTTTGCTGAAATTGACCTTTTGATTGATGATGATATATTGATTTGTATCCCTCCTTTCTACAATATTTTCAAGGCAACTAATTGCTTTAATTGTTTTAGATAAGATGTTGCTTTCACTCGATTTGTTAAATCCAAGATGCTCTACATTTTCCTCTGGTATTTTCTACTCCAACTGGCATTGGATCTGCAACATTTGCTGCTCTACCGCGAACCTATGCCACATCCCAAAAAATGATACACAGAGCTCTTTGCACATGCCCAATCCGCACATGCCAACTGTGTGCTGGAGAAATTTTTGGAAGCGATGACCTCAGCTTTGCTATATGCCTGTTAATGATAGAGCTGGCATTTTTTGCATTACTCTGAATTACTTAAGTTTTGTTTGCATTGCTAACATACAGTAAAGCAATCCGCTGTGCAGAGCTTGTGAGATGCAAGCCTCTGTCTGTAGACAGTCTCTCCCCCCCCCATCTTTGCCTCCCCCAAATTGGAAACTGAGTTGCCCAGTTCCTCTCCTACTTCTAAACACAGTTCACCAAGCACATTAATGCCACTGAAAAGTTAGCCTTGAAATGAACTTTCCACATAAAGGCATTAGACAATAACTTGATAAATATGCCCCACCGGGCATCCTACCAATTGATTTTGTTTTCTTGTCAGCTAGGTTCTAGCTCTCAAGCAAAAACAAGTTGTTTGTGCATGAAGGCAGGTGGCAGAATAAGACCGCATTCTGGGCATGAAGCAGTTTCTCTAATTTACAGTGTAATGTCTCACTTAGACCTAGTCAGGGCCGGCTGTACTGTGAAACAGAGTAAGACAGCTGCCTCAGGTGGCAGATGCTGGCAGGGGCAAGGAGTGGTGGCAAGTGGTTGGACAGTGGAGCTGAACGTGCCTGCATACACACCGTATATTTAAAGCACACAAACCCCAAGAGTACCGGAAACTGTAGTTTGTTATGGGTAAACTGAGGGGTAATCTACACTTTCCAGGATTCTGGAATGAAGCTTGAAATAGGCTGCATTCATGCCATACATGTCATGTGAGTTGCCCTGTACTCCCTACATTTGCCTGAAACCTTTTCATGTGATAGAATAAGATCATATAATTGCAATGTTTGAAGGGACCCAATGGGTCATCTATTTCCTTCTATTGGTCCACGATAGAAAGTGTTCTCTCATACTGTATTATGGTGTGGTACGCTGGTTTGACAGCCAAGGACAGAAAGTCCCTACAGAGGGTGGTGAAGACAGCACAAGACATCATGGGCTGTGCCCCGAGTCCGCTAGATGTTATTGCAGAAGACCGTTGCCTCAGAAGAGTGAGGAACATTCTCAGGGATGACTCATACCCTGGCCAGCACCTTTTTAATCTCCTGCCCTCGAGCAGGATATATAGTAGCATGATAAGCCGCACCAACAGGTTAAAGAACAGTTTCTACTCGTGGGCCCTGAGGCTGCTGAATGGAAGACAGCAACATTGCAGCTGACGTTCGGGGTTGGCGGTTTTACGACAGCACATAGAGTGTAACAAGGACAGAGAGATTGTGGGGTGGGGGTGGGGGGCTCATTTAATCTCACTGTAAACATGTGGTACAGTGACAATAAAGTATTTCTATTTCTATTTCTAGTCCAAACCCCTGCAATGTAATGTCAGTAAGTATTCAGCTGCCATTGCAGGTAGCTTCTATATATGAAAAGGGAGGGAGGTTAGTAGTACCATTTTGTTGCTTGCGTCAAGCACCAAAACTATTCATCCTTGAACTCTACGTTGGTCTTCATGAGGAGCTCCCTGCTAGAATTCTAGTTGCCACAACTGCCAAAATACATTTTGCATGTGATTCCACTTTGAATCACCCCTTTGTCTTTGATTTCCAAACCAGTCCCTCTCAAATAATGTATTTGGTTTGAACAATGTGGGTCCCCGTTCTTATTCCTAACCCTAATGGGAAAAAAGGATGTGCATATTCCCTTCTGTTTAAAACTGAAGAGACAGAAAGGCATGTGTGACTTCAAAGCAGGCCCTGAGAGAACACAGACCTATCCAGTCATTTTTATATCCTTCTGAGCCTTAATCTCCATTGTCATTAACGTATGAAGAACTTAAGAGTCTCTTGATTGCAAAAGGCCATGTCTAAAGCCCTTCTCTGAAGCTGCCCATAGAGAATTTGAGGCAAACAGAATAGTCCTTTATTAACAGCTGCAGAGGATATGGCAAACCTGCCTTACACATCGGTATTGGTAAGTTTTAAAGTTCTACAATTAAGGCCATATCTTTATAACTTCCGCATTCTATTGCAAACCCTTGCTAAGATAAAGGCTGTTTCAAAACACCACACATTCTTAAAAAGTTGCCGGGTAACTTATATCTAAAAACATAAACACATTCTATCATTAAATGCTTCAAACACAACATCAACATTCTCATACAACACCTACAATTTATTATGTAAGGGTATGTTGGAAATTGAGTTTTGCCATCTTGTTTTATGAGTTGAGCTTCCATGCTCTGAAATCCCCCCCTCCTTTCATAATTCAAGTAGAAATATTTTATTAACATAAATGCTGATTGTGACTGGCATCCACCAGGCTAGGATCAGAAGTTGGTAGCCTTTGCCAGCATATGTTTAGAGGCTGATTACTTTTAATCCCTTACTTAGAAAGCAACAACAGCACAGCTGTCTTTGATTGCTAAACCTGTCTGAATTTTGAAAATGGGAGTGTTTTCCTAGTGTAGCTGCAAAATGCCTCTCGCCCCCCAATTCACCACTTCATTTGCAGAATGTGAATGTCATAGATATATGAATGTCCATTGCAAAAAGTGTCCTCCTTTTGCCTCTCTTCTTTCAGCCAACACTGGTGGCAACAGCAAACCTCCCGGAGAAAAAAGTTTGAGAACCACTGGTGTAAGGCATCTAGGCAATTTAATAAAATAATAATTAATGTTTCCTGAACTGCTTCCCAGGGTTCCATCAAGAACATATGCCTCCTTCCCCAACCCCTGAACAAAGATTCCTAAGTGGCCATGTAAAAAAACACTTGTGCAAAACAGTGGGCAAACCAATTTAGAACTCTTATTTTAAAAAAAATATTTTGAGCAGCATTCTGCTACTTACACTTTTTGACTCAATTAGCATTTGAGTAGAGTTCCTACTTCCGCAATAAATAATGTAGTGCACCTTCTCTGATGATTTCTGCATACAGTTGTGAAGTCTGAAAAACAAAACAGAGTTTCCTCAACACCATGAAAACAAGCAAAACAAGACTGGCAATGACCGTTTCCCACATCAAATGGGGTGCACATTTTGCGTGGTCGCGCATAGCCTCCTGGGATCACGGTGCAGCTCCTGGCAGTTGGGTCTGGCACCATCTTCCCAGGCTGGATACCTGTGGTCTCCACCTACTCCAGCAGCCGCCCAATCCCGGCTGGGGAGGTGTTGCCGAGGGGGGATTGGCCAGGTAGAAGGAGGGAACATACAGTACACACAAGTCATCTACCTAAAATGGGGGTGTGTGGGGCGGTGACCCCTGCCCCCATTGTGACAGCGATACCAGGGTTCCCGTTAAAGGGGTCTTAGGGGGAGGCATTGGCCATATGCCCAGAGGTTGTCATTGCCCTCCCCCTCCAGCGGTGGCGAACAGGGGGGCGGGCTATCTGCTTGAACATATGTTCTCCAGAGCTAGCCCAATCCCCACACATGCTGGATAACCCTAAAACTACCCAGAACCCCGGCTGGGGGGCTGGGAAGGATAAACACCCAATGCCTGAGCCAAGGTCTCCCTACATCTGAATCTTAATAAAGTTGTGGCCAATTTAATCCCATAGAAGGTTGTCCCGTGTCGTTATTTCCCTCAGGGGCTGCCTGGGGTTCGGGGGGGGGGGACTCCGCCTGACCACACAATCTTCTAGCTATCTTCTAGTGAACCCTGTTGCTCTTTAGAAGCTTATCAGGGGTTTCCTAAATGCAAAGGTCAGCAATGGCCAAAGAGTCCTTGAGAAGAAACATTTTCACCACTGCAATTCCCCACCTTTTAAATGCATGGGGTGTTGTGGGTGTTCTCGAATGCTGGTTCATATTAGGCAACAAGGCAATTCAATAGGCCTGGCTTGTACTCTGCTTGAAGCAGGCAAACACATTATAATATTCCCCCAAACCCCATGCAACACACAGGGGGATTGTGGCAAATGCATATCTTGAAAGGCAAACCAGAGCAGGAGGGGTCTCCTGTAGAAAACATCTGAAAACCACTGTGATAGACAACCTCTGCTGTACATAATCTCCTAATTGTAACAGACAACAAAAAGGCAGCAGCAATTTCATATGACACAAATGACTACTTCTGATAGAAATATGCATAATTGCATTTTCAGACAGCACACAATTTTAAGCTCAATTGATGTCAATGTAAGTTTCCCCGTAGATTTAAAGAATGAAAATTGCAATCTCGGGCATAAATCATGTCTCCTTTCCATTAGCCCACATCAACTTTCATTGTTGAAATTAAACTCAATCAGAATTTCCTTTCTTGGGGACCACTTGCAAGAGAGAACTGGGATTTGTGTGTGAAGAGGTGCTTAATGCTTACCCTCCTCTCCATTGATTCACTAACGGAAATATTTTTTTCTTGAAGCTTTGCTGAAAAATTGAAAGGATGTCCAGCTGGGAAATGGGGCACATGAAAGGAAGAATTGGTGGGCACAGGAGAAATTAAGGATCTATCACTCCTACCCATTAGTTCCCATCCCACTCACAGCTGACCCCATCTCAAGTACAAGTTTGAAACCATGATGTAGTTCTGTTCAAAGTGATCAGGAAAGTGCTAGCACATGTTTTGAGTTATGTGCAAGGCTTAGGCCTGGTCTGCACCCCCTGCAGCCAAACTGGTGCCAAGCATATTGCTCTGCTTTCCTTTGGACCACATCAGTGAGGCCAAGAGTGGGGTCTTGTCATCTGGGCAGCCCAGGACCTCCATACACATTGCCCAGGCAGGTCACTTCGGTGCTGCAAACACAGCGGTTTGATTTCACCCCTGGAGGCACACTCCATTGTCTCTCGAGACAAGACAGATGCCAACCAATGCACATGGGGTAGAATGAGGCTGTAGAATTGGATGCTACGTTCCTGGTTCTGGTATTGATGTGTGGGAAATTACATTTTTGAATGTTCTTCTACATCAAAACTCTGTGCATGCAGAAACCCAGAGCACAGGGAAGAAGCCATGATTCTCCCTGATGTGATATGAATTTGCTTGCAGGGAATTCCTTATTCAGAGGAGCATTCAAAAATGGCAATCTTCAGCTGCAGTTTGAAGTGGTACAGTTCTCAGCCACCTGTAGGCTATGCTTATGTAAAATAGGCCTGCCATGGAAGGATTTCAGGACACATTAAGGAAGCCAGACAAGAATTTTTGTTGCTTCTCTTAAGCAAGAACAGAACAGCATCAGGAAAGTCTCAACTGGGATGACTGATTACATCAAACTGGGTCCCCTCATTTTCTTGAATTCAATTCTCTAAATTCCAGCAGCTATTTGAGATCTGAATTCTAGAATACATTTCTCCTAATAAACACATTTCAGAATGCAGTTCTGACTAATATGCATATTTCTGCAAGCAAATTTCCCCAATTTAATGTTCTTTTAACCAAAAGATGTATTTTTATGTACATTTTCCCCAAATGTACACATTTCTTTTCTTTTTTGGGAGAAGTACATCACAACATTTGAGAAGTATACATTTTGATGGATACATGTGCTTCAGTTTGTGATGAGAAGTGCGAATTAGGTAGTTTTTCATGAAATTGTGAACAGAATCCAATTCGTTCCCCAACTCCTAGTTTCAACTGGTCCCATATAAACTTAAGTCCAGTGACCACTTAATGAATAAGCTATCATCCTCTTCAGAAGTTATGATCGTAAAAGTGTGTAGAGAGCATGGGGCCACACACTGCAGCCCTGACAGGGTTCCTTGTCATGGGAAAGCTCATGAACACATTTAACCACACAAATAAGAGATAGTAGATGGATCAATCAATTGATCTAAGTCTAGTTTTTGACCTCATACTGTCTGTGTTCCAGCAATGTAGCTCTCATGAAATGACTGTATCTAACTCTCAGAAATGCCAAGCACAATTAAAAGTGTTTCCTTTCAGATGTATGTTGGAGTTTATTCATAGTGACAAGTGTATCTTCCCATGTGAACTTTTCAACTTTTGGGTAGCCGAGCAGTGGAAAAAAGGAGTGCTGTTTTCTGGTCACATGCAAGACAGAACCATATGCACACAGAGAGATAAAGAGCTAAACCAAAACAATGAGGAAATGTTTGTGCTAAAATCCTCTGTTCTTTAGGGGTGCAACCTCCTGGAGATGATTTTTCAAAACATGTAGAAAGTACTTTTCTACATACTGGGGAGGTGTATGTAGGTTATGTTGGGGTTATGCTTCCTCCTGTACCTTTGACAATTTACAGGCCAAAGTTGTCTTCATGGCGTAGAACTAGCCATGAGTTCCATTATCACCTGCTCATTGCTACAAATCAGACTGCAGTTTTTCTAAAGTCGACAACCCTCACCGATAGGGGTAACTCACCCTTCTCTATTGAGGTTCGTTCACAAAGTGCAACAGGACAGCATATTCTTGTCACATGTCCTTCCTGTGATTGGTTGCAATTAGCCCTGGGCTTTGGTAAAGCCAAGTTCAAGGGAAGTGCACCCACCAGGTGGCATTGCTAGTCAGGAAACAACCAGCATGGTAGCTTTTTGCTCAAACATTGCAATGCACAGCTGGGCATGAGGGAAACACCTCTGGCAGAAGCCTGTCACATATCCTAGAGAAAAATAGAATCAGTCTTTTCCCAAAGGCTTTTGCACTCCTGCTGCAATATACTTATTGTGGCACTCTGCCCTTTCCTGAATCTTGAAGGACTCTTGCTATGCAACCTACCTGCTTTATTATTACCACCTATCTCACAAAGAATTTGTTTAAGAAAGTATGCAAAGACAATACTTGAGTATTGTCAAGTCTGATCTCATCTTAAGTTTGATTTAGTCCCATATATTTTTCCATACACTGTTTCGGGCCCTTTTGACTTTGCTTTTAGCTAAGTTTCAGAGTCACAAAACCAGGTGAGAACTTCTGCTTATACAGTGGCAACTCGGGTTACAGACGCTTCAGGTTACAGACGCTTCAGATTACAGACTCCGCTAACCCAGAAATAGTACCTTGGGTTAAGAACTTTGCTTCAGGATGAGAACAGAAATCGCACGGCGGAGGCGTGGCAGCAGCGGGAGGCCCCATTAGCTAAAGTGGTGCCTCAGATTAAGAACAGTTTCAGGTTAAGAACGGACCTCCAGAACAAATTAAGTTCTTAACCCGAGGTAGCACTGTATAATACTCTGGCATAATACTCTGGTATACTCAGACATGGGGGTATGGGGAGGGCATTACATATGGTACACACAAGTTCAGAGGAAGACTAGCTGATTAACTAGTGAAGTTTATGTCATATACTCAATATAATATAGAGTGCCTCTCCTAAACAGCTCTTAAAGGTGTAAGAGTCTTGTCCCCTTTTTCTTCTTGCCAAAGACATGCTAAAGAATGATAAGATAAAAATAAATAGCTGTTCTCTGTTGATCCTTAAGTTTTTCCCAATGTTATATTTAATAAATATAACCTTTCACAGTGATGCCTTGAGTCTTCATTGGGGTGGGTGTGATGGCAATAGCTAATTGCACAGCCAAATTAAATGGATCAAGGCATTGTGGATTGCCAGTGTGTCTCCTAACTGGGCTGTGGGTCTTGGCCCGGTGATACCCACTGAGATCTTTTTTCTGCCTTCAGTCAATTGGAGTTGTAGTAGAGTGTTCAACATCCCAGTTAGAAGAAAGTCCAGCAAACAGCTCAGAAACACCATGTGAATTTGCCCTTTGTTTACATGTAGAAATCAGATCTAGGTATACAGCAAACAGAAAAGGACTACATCTGAGAAATCCTTCCATGAACATCTCCAATGTTTGCTGTCTACTTTCAATGAGATTTTTTTTTACTGTTAAAAGGTGATCTCCTGCTTTCAAGTTGAAATTGTAGAGTGGTATCCAACTAATGTGTCCCGTTAGGTCAGTGGTTTCCAGTTGCACAATGGACTTCCCTGCCTCTGTTCCCCATTTGTGTGTCCTTTGCCTCCCCAAATCTGCTTCAGAGGGTTGGGGGAACCCCTAGAATAGATTTATAGGGAGTGGAGAGGGCACAGGGGCAAGTCTTGTTGCATAAGCACAAATCCTTGCAGTGATGGGATGCATTACTCAGGCACAACTTTGGATACAACCCAAATGCTCATCTCATTCTGTTTCATCTATTGATGAAGAAGGCAGCTGTGTTAGTGGACCATTGCATGTACCTATCCATTATTTTGAGGAAGCTTCTCTGTCCTGACTTTTTTCTACATGATGTTTCAGAGTTGTAGAGCAACGGTAATTTCAGATTTATTTTTCCAATGCTATGCTGTATATTTTTTCTTCCTTTTAATAGCTTTTCAAATCGGTAGTCGTGTTGCATATTACACAAGCAGAGGATTTTTCAGACCTCTGTGCTCACATTAATTAAGCAGCTAAATAGCAATCCATAAAAGTAATGGCAGCAGTGGTTCTCTGACATAATAAGTCATTTCAGCTTGTTTTTCCAAGAGTAAAAATGGACAGCTTAGGAAGGCTCTGGCCTGTATTTTACAAGGAAACTCAGACCTAAGTTTAAGGAGGCCAATCAAAGCACTAACTTACCAGTGGGAGAAATACAAGCTAGTAATTATCTGTCATCTACTTGGAGGAGAGAGGAAGGTGTGGAAGTGATTAATTAGTTGCAATTTAGGCTATGCATTGAAGACGAAAAGCCAGCAGGATAAATGGTGTGTATCAGGAACTTACAAACTCAAGCTGAGTTGTTCCTGTGTAAACAGTTTAAAGACCCAACACAACACTCTTTTTTTACTGCTAGCAAGTAGAATCATTCTGGCTTTTGCCAGCCACTGGTCCAATACTGCAGCTGGCGATAAAAGGATAGATAAGTGTGTCATTTTAGTCCCTCCAGATGCTGATGATTAAACTGACTTGCAGGCTTCCAACTTTAACCTTCAGTTTAAAAGGGGCAATCAATGCTAGAACACTGAAATGAATGCAGCGGCATTGATCAAGGGGATTTCCTTGTTTACTTCCTTGCAGTGCTTTGCTCCCATATTAACCTGTAATCTGTGTAATCTGAGTTGATGTCTTTCAGTATCCTTATGGGGTAGAAAGGAGAAGCAGGTGGTTATTGGGATGAGGATATACAGAAGTTTATTGGAAGGAAAGGGAAAATAAATTAATTGAAGGCCAGTGGCACCCATTGCACTCACCTAAGTGTCATCTGAGCATGAACTGGGCATAATTTTGAATTCACTTCCGAATAGGGATGAGCAAAAATGCACTGAGAAAGCTTGCAAGGAATGGGTGTTAACTATTAGCTAGCAGTAGAATTCCTCAGAAATTCAGGTAGACCCAGACAATTTTGCCAAGTTGATTTGGAAATATATGAAGCGGGGGAATTCTGAGACATTTAAGAGGTAGAAGAAAGTAGCTGAAGCCAAATAGAATTCTATGTCCCTCACAGATATCCAACTACATCAGTCAGTCTCAAAGTTAGTGTGAGTCAATTAGCATTAACTAATGTAATTAGCAGTAATTATCTTTAAACAATTATGCATCATTGAGCAAATTGAATGTTCTCCAAGTACCATTATTTAGGCTATAGCCGGTCACTAAAGGTTTATTCATTAACATTCCAATGGGGATGACTATTTTAAGGAAAAAATAGCATGCTGTTTCTATTATTTTTAGTCACATATTTCTAAAACATTAACGTCTGGTTCCCAGAGTGATGATGGCACATTAACTTAAGCCACTTCTATTAATAGGATGGCTTATAGAATGTGAAGCAAGAGGGTTGTGGCATTATTGTAGTGGCTGTCTTTACTTGTCTTCTATCACATAGAGCAGGTGTAGAGAACCCATAGACAGGCTCACAGCTTGTCTAAAATGTAATTCAAAGAGATTTTGGAACCTCCACCTTAGACAAAGAATATATACTACTGCATAGTGATATATAATACTATATGTTACATCATTTGCAGTATCAGTGTAATCCTTGCAGAAACAAATGGTTTCAATGGATTTTTGAGTGCTAATCTTTCATAGTATTCCATGAGTGCCATCTAAATGCCATCAACCCAAAGTGAATCACTGGGATGTATCCATTGTTGGCCCAACGCAGAGTGGGCCTATTGAAATTAATGGCACGAGTAGCTTAGGTTCATTCATTTCAATAGCAGAATTTAGTTGAAGAAGAGTTTGGATTTGATATCCCGCTTTATCACTACCCTAAGGAGTCTCAAAGCGGCTAACATTCTCCTTTCCCTTCCTCCCCCACAACAAACACTCTGTGAGGTGAGTGAAGCTGAGAGACTTCAAAGAAGTGTGACTAGCCCAAGGTCACCCAGCAGCTGCATGTGGAGGAGCGGAGACACGAACCCGGTTCACCAGATTACAAGTCTACCGCTTTTAACCATTACACCACACTGGCTCCCAGTTGGACACAGCCCTTGATTTGGGTGTCTTTTCAACATTCCATCAATTTCATAGTCAACAACCAGTAGAGGAACAAGAAAGATCACCAGAGATATTATATTGGTCATGAAAATGCTCCCCTATTATTTGACATGGTTATGATAATATCCCAAGTCAGCTCCTTCTGCTACTGATAATGAGGCCATTGTTATTAAGCTGTGCTGGCTCTCCAGCTACAGTATAACTGAAGTCTCCACAGTCTTGCCTTGACACAGCAGGCCTAGAGATGGCTCATGATTGTTCATATACATAGCTAAGGCAGCATATATATGTTGTGACATACATGTGCACAAATTTCAGAAATCCAAGTCAGAAGAATGATGGAAAACAAATGCACTGATGCATCTTTGGGACCAGAACAAGCTCAATCTGAACCACTAAAATGGGGGTGGGGGTGGGCAGAGGCACCAGTTTCTCCAGAGGAATGGGGGGACCCAACACGATGTCACACGACGTCTTGAAGTTGCGTGCATGACATTGCATGGAGTCAAACACTCTCTGAAAATCGAGGTGGCCCAGCCCCTTCAGAAAATATATTTGGGGGCCCAAAACTGTCTCAGCCTCTAGGAGTCCGTGCCTATGGGGTGGGGTGGGGTGGTGGTTGGGAGATGTAGAGGAGGTGAAATTCTGAAGCATCCCTAATTGAATTTGTGGGGAATGTGGACACATGAAAGCAGTTGTTCCTCTTTGCCTACTGAAGTCCATGTATACCTTGCCTGTGGTCCTCCTTAAATTGAGTGGAGCACTTCAAGGAGGCCAGCCTTATTACTTTAAATTTTCATCCTTGATCTCAGTCACAGATGGAGCCCCACAGTTAGCTACACTTGAGCCTGTTCTCGCTGAGTGATGATTATCAGAACTATGATTAATGCTCATGATTTAGAGAGTGAGTTACATCTGCATCTATCAAAGACACAGCAGCTGCCAGATTTATCTTCATTTGTAGGTGAAGGAAAGGATAACGTTAAAGGAATAAGGAACAATGTGTTTGAATAGCTTATAATCAAAGAAGATTTCTCGCAAGAATGTTGATATCCTCAAAGATTTCCTGCTTGAAAGAATTTCCTGACTTACTTCTGGATAACTTTTGCAAACCATTTACATTCTATAGTAGCAACTGCTCTTTTTGACATTGTTCCTTTGAACATTCATCCCTTTTTTTGTTGCTTATGTTTCACGCCAACCAGTTCTTTGTGTGTGTGATTTTCTTTTCTTGCTTCTTCAACAAAGGTCAGTTTTATCAGTCCTTTCAGCAGCCTCTAACTCACGGACCACAAGGTTTGGGCATCAGGGTTGTAAAATTGGGGGCTATACTTCACTGAGCTGGTTTGTTTCTGTCAATAAAGCTTTGGGCATGGTCTAGACCAGTGTTTCCCAACCTTGGGCCTCCAGATGTTTTGGGACTACAACTCCCATCATCCCTCGCTAGCAAGACCAGTGGTCAGGGATGATGGGAATTGTAGTCCCAAAACATCTGGAGGCCCAAGGTTGGGAAACACTGGTCTAGACAAGCATTAGGTCACTTGAAAATACTGTTCATTCATGGTGCCATTTCAGATTGTAGTGGTAGGCGTCATATTAAAAGAAATGCCCTTGCATATACAGGATTAAAATATTGAGGAAATACTTATTACCTAGCCTTATCCCAAGCTAGTTTTTTTAAAAGAAATAAATTGAGGTTTTTTAATTGTTGAAGTAGCATTCAACATCTGCTCCTGCCCACCATTTTAAAGCAGCAAATTTTTGGAACAGTTCTACCATGTGATAGCTCAGTCAGCAAATACCTTTACTATCACCACAAGACCTATTCAGGTAAAAATACGCAAGAGACACTATTTGTCCAATTTAGCTACAATCCATTTGATAGCTGTTCATCTAGATTAGACTATTCTGTAATGACTGGTGGCTGATTATTAGGGTGGTCAGATGCAAAAAGAGGTGCCCCTAGTAGAACATTATGTCTCTCACAAACACTCTGATACAGACTTGTTATACACAGTCCTGTGGGTCAACCAGAAATCTATCAGTGTTAGAAAAGATTATGAAAAAATATTACATCAACAGGAATCCCGCTTCATTTTTATGTTTAAAACACTACATCCTGGGGGTTGTCGGTGTTCTATGCATCAACAGTGTTTACATATACTTATGAGCACTGTTCCTAGGAATGTTTTCCACCATATAAGAAGGGGTATGTGTCTCCTCTGTATTTTGGAGTGTATTGTTGTATTAGTTTACCAGTTAGCATATTTTATATTTGTATCTATTTTTCAGTCTAAAATTTCAGTTACCTAGGACTTTGCTGAAGAAGTAACATCGAAACAGTGCACCTTATCCGGAATCACTGTCCAGTCTCCCTCCATGTTAGCCTCGTTGGAACATTATATGACCTTCTGTTTCATCCATGCTACAGAAACTTTGCTATACTGCTCAATTGTACTTGATGCTATTATACTTGATGCTATTGTATATCGTTGTCATTACAAGAGTTTTTCTAGAATTGATATTGTGCCTTTGCTCTGGGTCTCGTGTTGCTTTGTTTGTTGGTTCTCAGTTAAGCTGCAACACAGGGGTTTATTTTGCTCTATGTATAACACATACAGTTGCATACAGTTACATACAACTAACTAGATATAGATAGATAGAGCACCGCACCCCGTAGTCACCTTTGACTGGACTTAACTGTTCAGCGGTCATTTACCTATTTTACCGGTACCTAGATACAACCCAGCATCAACAGCACACTGATATTGTCCAACACTCTCTCCCTGCCTTGTGTTTGTTTTGCAGTCTTGATTTTCAGTATCAGTCTTGGACAGCTGCCTTGGGTAGCTTTCACATTTATACTAAACAAACATCATTAGAAGTTATAACTAGATGCATCTCAACCTTATAATATGATTCACTGCTTGGTAATCATCCTTTAAAAAAAAAATCAAAATGAATGACTAGCCTGTTTTAGCAAAACAGTGAGCTGGTATTTGCAATATCTGGATGAAACCTATGCAATGTGTTTTCACTGTCCAAATATCTGGTCTTAAATGGTATTCAGTTTCATTGGCATTGCGTGAAAGCTCACCGTAATAAATGTCTCCAGTTATCTGGGCATAATGCGAACATAATACAAAGTCCCACTGAAGCATGATCCCAATAATATATTTTCTTCTGTAAACACTGATGAATTGAATTTATGGTAGAAGTGGGAAATTATATTACTCCATCTTGTGCCTTACGGTAACGCAAATCAGATGGCACCCTCATTTATATTGTGGCAAATATCTCATTAATCTACTACCAACCTGAACATTGTTCTGTGTAGTACATAAGATCAGTGGAGTAGATATATGCACAAGGGAAGGAACAAATTATTATTTTTTGACACTTATTAAGTGGTTTCCTCATTTCCTGTCTGTGTACTGCCATTGTAAGTTATCACTTAGGCAGTAGCACTTCCATTATATTTTGAAATGGGCTTATCAATGAAACACTTGGGTAGATAATGTATAAAAGTGAAACAAATAGTGCTAGTCTAATTATTCACTCCTAATAAATTACTAAGCAATCCTAGACCCAAATCAGTCAATTAATATTAGAGTAAGCATCTTTACTTGAGGGCATTGTATTCATTAGAATTGTTTCTTCTTGTATAGAATAACTGGGACAAACTCTCCTCAGAGCAATGCATAATAATTAAGGCTGTCAACAAAGTGAAGAAATTTTAGTTGTTTAATTATCTACCTTTTAAGTGATGTGTTGATTAAATTTCCACAAATTTGCTTATCAAAATCACAATATGGGTGTCTTTTTGAAATATTACAAGATGTGACAGTTCACAATTACAGACACGTTCTACCTTGAATCCCTCAAGGAAAATTCTCAATCCATATTGGAACACGGCCTCACTCGCCCACTGAAACCAGTAGGAATTCAAAGTGCTTGCATTTGATTTTTTTTTCAGCTTAGTTTTAGACCAATGACTAGGAAGGGTCTGGATGGATAGACCAGTTCACTTCTATCCCAGGTCTCTTGTCCATGTGTTCAATTGTAAGTCTCTTTTATTCCATTTCTACCTTAATGTGTGATTTGTTTATTTAAAAAAAAAACATACAAAAAGTCACATTGAAATATGGATATTGAGTGTAGTTACTCTCAAAATACACCTTGTAATAAGCAAACAAACTATTTTGATGCTATTTTAAGTGGAGAACTGTGCCATAGCATTCCAAAATCTGCAAAATGCCAATTTCTATTCCACTCATTAGCCTGGGAGGTGCAAGTCAGTTCACACTGGAATTCAGAAAGATGAAATTCCTCAGTCATCCTTCTTTTTTGTACAACACATGAAAGGTTACTATAGGAGCACAATATTGAGTATGATTGCAACCCTAATCTACATGATAAAGTGAATATGTTTTCATCTACAGGTATATGGGGTTTCACACTGTCCCAGGTATTATGCTTCTGCGATCTTTCATATGACTGACTTTGCACAGCAGAGTAAACTATATTTTATTAAGCTTTTCCTTAAAAATGTTGTTGGATTACATTTTTGCTGTTGGTACTACATAGCCATTATGCTCTAATTCCACCCACTAACACATTTCAGGGTTAAGTTTAAAGGGAGGGGGGTCATCGTTTTGTGCGCACCTCTGCCATATTACTAGAATCTGTATCCTACTTAAAGTTTAATTTTAAAAAAATAATTGCTACGTATTAAAATCTTCTCCATTACATTATTGCTGGTCATGCAGAAAATTACTTTGCTGCAGGAAACAAAACCATCCAATATAATCACTTTTCTCCTATAGAAGGATAGATAATTGGATTAATCACAATACAAAATCTTGGAAGTAAAGTGCATTGTTTGCTAAACTGAGCTGTGCCCATCACTTAGTAAAGATAGAGACAAAAGCTTTAGCAAATGGTTTGCCAGCCTCAGCAGTTCCTCAAAGATCATCTCAAAAGTGTGTGTTTGCACTGGCAATTTCGTGCTGGTTTACCACTAGCTGAGAATGTTCCCACTGTGGCAGATTTTCTGCTTCACAAAAGAAGCATTAAGTAAGTTCTGGGTGACCCTGAAGTATCCCCTCTTCTACCCTAGTGAAATTTGCAGTTAAATGAATGTGAGGTGAGTTTTTGAGAACATCACACATGCTGTTCCCACAGCAACTTAGGAGAGAGAGAGAGAGAGAGAGAGAAGCAACTTTTGCATCCCACCAAGGAGTTCAAGACAGTGTACTCCACCACTGTATTATCCTTACAGCAATCCTGGTGGTGGGGCATGCTGCCTTGAGCTCATTTAAGATGCTGTGGAAAGCATGCATGATGTTTTCCAAAATGCAACTCGCAATCATTTAGCCGAAATTTTCACCCCCATCAGGCCACTTGGCTGAAAAATAAACTGTTTTAAAGTGCTAGGTTATGTGCCCTGATGGCATACCCCGCAACATTCTCCAATGAAAATAGAGAAATCTGATTCAACAACAACATTTATACCCCACACACATGACTGGATTGCCCCAGCCACTCTGGGCAGCTTCCAACATATAATAAAACATAATAATATATATTTTACTTCCCCTGTCTTCAAATGTCTTATAAGCGTTGCATTGTTACTTATGTCTTTGGCTTGGGGGTCGCATAACTCTATACCCTCCAACATTACTGTGATGAAAATAGGGATGTCCTAAGGAAAAGAGGGGCATTCTGGCATCAAATGGCTTCTGGAAATCTGGGACTGTCATTGGAAAATAGTGATACTTTGAAGGTCTATATGGGGATGCAAATCACCCCCTTTCTGGCCATCGGATTGATCTTTGGATAAGTGGGGAGGGGTCAATAACACTCATGACAGCCAATTTACATAGATCAGCTGTGGAGGAAGCTGTGTGCCTCTGTGTTGGTGTACTGTATGTTCTTGCATAAGTCTTAGATGGCTGGATACACTTTGGACCACACCCACTGCAGTGCCCAGAAGAATTGACCAGGTTTGAATGAGGCAAAAAACAAAAAAAAACAAAAAAACAAAAACAAAAAAACCACCAAAATTTAACTGCCCTTGTTCTAATTGGAGCTCTGCAGAGAGATGCCCATCTCAAACACCACTTCATGCAATGCCTTGTCTGGCCTTGTCCAGAACATGTAGTCTACTAGAGCCATCAGTTGGAACAGAACTATAGCCTATCATTATTAGTATAATTTATTAAATTTGTATAGTGCCCATCATAAAACACACCCCCACACCCCCACACACCAGGGCAGTTCACAACATAGGCCTTTCTATTCTTGCACATTTCAACTGGGTGCACTGCAATGAACTTAGACATTCCCCTTTCAGGTCTTTTGTGGAAGTATCTCAACATTCTGATCCCCTCTAGGCCTCCAGCATAATGATGATGCCTTTTGCAGTCTCATGCTGAGTAACAGCAAGCAAGTTCAGTGGAGTGGGAGGCCGGCCAACCAACATAGTCTCTAAGGTGCACTTACCTGTGGGCAGCGTCTGTATCCAAAGTCAGGTTCAGTCCTAGGGTCGAGCGAACAGCAATTCACGTAGTCAGAAGGTCCAGGGGTCATGGAATCCAATGACCAAAGGTCAAGAGGAGCAAGAAGCAGCACAGTCGGGCAGGGAAGGACAAATGATGTTTCCAGCATTAGACTGAGACTGGAAGCTCTGTTGAGAAAGCTGAACCCAGCTGGTTCTAATCAGGGCCTTCTCTGTGTTCTTGCAGGCTGATCAGCTGCAGCTGGAGTCGCTCTGCCTTCTCCCTCTTCAGGTGAAGCTGACTCCTGGCCCATGACAATGACTGGAACAGAAGTAGAGGGGAGAGCTCAATAGACTTCCTTCACATACAGCTTTGCTTTTGTTCAGCTCATCCAAAGAAAGGTTTGAAATATAGCTTGAAGTCACATAAAGAAAATTCACATGCAGCTCATGCTTTAAATAAGGTTATGGGCAATATCCAGCAAAGTTAGGCCCATTAAGACAGCTGTTCCTGCTGCTAGTGGTGAACTTCCCCACCCCACCCCAACATGCACTGAAAAGCACCCTCCTTGCCTTCAATTTTTGCATGCACACATGTTTGAAGAAATGGCAACTGGGCTCAGTTTCACCAAAAGTGTTCCTATGAGAAGTTTTCTCTAAACCCAGTCATGATCCCCCAACTTGTGCCCTCAATATATTTTGGACTACATTCCCCACAACCCCTCAGCTATGATGGCTGGGGCTGCTGAGAGTTATAGTGCAAAAAATCTGGAGGGCACCACCTTGGAGAAGCTTGGTCTAGAGAAATCATTTCTGGAAGCTCCAGAGCACAAAAACTAGATGAGATTCTTGTATGTAGCATAAACTTCGAAGTTTTTGTATATGATGTTATCTATTTTCCAATTTAAAATAAACTCTCTCAAGCTGTTGATCATCAAAATTTTATTTTCTTGGCACTTGGAATGGATGGTTTGATGGATCAATTCTGATTAACGGTGGCAAGGTATTTCATATACAAGCCAGGATTGATTTTCCTTGGTTTATTTTGCTTATTACATGGATTTGATCACTTTTCATCTATCTGCTTTGCAGGTAGAAGGATATTAAAGCAGTCTGGTGGCGCACGATTAATTCAAGAGCAATAAAAAGCCACAATTTTAAATCTAGCCGTGGAATTATTGTGGGATTAAAACAATATCAAAGTGTTGTCATGTACTGAAACAGTTTAAAGGAGAGAAAGGGGAAGCTAGAAAAAAAGGCATCTACTAAGGAGAACATTATTTGATGAAAATGTAGAAATGTGGGAAGCTACCTTATAGCAAGTCAGACCATTGGTCCAACTCTGTTGATATTGTCTACAATGACTTGCAGCAGGCCTTCAGGGTTACAAACACAAGATATGTGCCTTCCTAACTTGCATGCATGATAGCAGCTGGCAGTTTGAGCTGGGTCTGTGTGTATACAACACTGCCGGCCCCATATAAATGTTGAATAGCGGTTGATATAATACTTGCCAGCAGTGTGCATACCCAGGGGGGAAATGGTGCTATAATTCTTAAACAGAGAGAAAATAAAAGGGGAACAGTTGTATCCATGTTTTGTTATTTACACATTCCTTGACATTTCCTCCAGCGAACACCCTTAGAGTCCCGGCAGGTAATTTTGCCATATTGTATCTCTTTCATTTATGGACAGCATCCAGTGCCAATGAAAATAATTAATGGCCAAGCAACATGACTGGAGTAAAAGAAATCACTTTAAATATACTGCTGTGCCACAGTCAACATTATTTCTTCAAGATTTAACTACCAGTCTGCATTCAAAGGGAATGTACGGTAGCTGGGACTGAACTCGGTGGTATTCTGGCTCTACAATGTATCAAACAGCTGACATCACCTATGTGAATTGGCTTCTTTCCTTTGAATGTGCAGCTAATGTAGCATCTTTGGGCACAGCCACAATTGCATGTGCTCCTCTGTAATATCCCAAACTTGACCTTCAAAGACCTGGTGTACACACACACACACACACACACACACTGCTAAGGCAAAACTTGGCTTAGTGAGAATGTGTGAGTGAAGTTTGTGGCCTCTTTGCTGCACTGCTGCTGCACTGCCATGAGCTAAGCCACAGTTTGGCTTAACATGTCATCCAACCCCAAGAAGTCACAAACTGTAAGCACAGTTTGTTCTTGGTTTACAGATCATGGGTTGCCTAGAGAGCTACAGATGTTTCTAACAAAGTTGTTGAGTTGCACACCTCCTGGTTTATAGCAAGAGGCTGTAGGACCATTTCATGGAGATGTTGATTGGTAATAAAATGCCAATGGGGGCTGCCAATGAGGTCCAGCGCCGAGGGCCTTCTGGCGGTTCCCTCACTGCAAGAAGTGAAGTTACAGAGAACCAGGCAGAGGGCCTTCTCGGTAGTGGCGCCCGCCCTGTGGAATGCCCTCCCATCAGATGTCATGGGAATAAACAAATATCTGACTTTTGGAAGACATCTGAAGGCAGCCCTGTTCAGGGAAGTTTTTTTTTTTTTTTAATAATCTTTTTATTTATTTTTTCAAAAAAAAAGAAAGAAAAAGAAAGAAAGAAAGAAAGAAAGAAAGAAAACATACATTAAAAAAAAAAACAGTACGAAAACAAAATATCGAGATTGCTCTGAATATCCTGACTTCCCCCCATCCCATCCATGGTCCTTTTGATTCTATTTTCAACTGCAATCAATGGGGAAGTTTTTAATGTTTGATGCTTTATTGTGTTTTTAATATTTTGTTGTGAGCCACCCAGAGTGGCTGGGGTATTATTTATTTATTTATTTATTTATTTATTTATTTATTTCTGCCATTTTTACATGTCCTCCAACAATAAACCATTGGGCTGCAATCCTCACGCACAGCTGGGCTGCTGAAATCACTTTGAGCCCGCTGGGATTTATTCAGCCTTCCCTGTGGCCTTGGGATTTAAGATGCCACAAGACTCTGCCTTGTACCTTTCTGGATTTACAGTTCTGCTAGCCTTGCAGATGATAGCTGGCTGTGTATACAAACACCAGCAGCGATGTGTATGTTTGTGAGAGTACTGAATTCCTGTTTACTCAGCTAGCTTTTCTCAAGGGTATTTCTGTATCTTTCCTTTCTATATTGCTGAAGCAAGTTGACAAGCTATAACATGCCCTCTTTTGTTTCCTTCCCTTCCCAGTCAGGGTGGACATCCTCATATATACTAACAGTGAACACATTCTCTCTGTGTGGTTTCCTGCAGCCCAAGCAAGGATGCACAGGAGGGAGAAATCAGTAGGCCTGGGAGAACCCCATGTTTTGAAGAAGTACAACAAAATATTTAGCAATAATGGGGGTGAGGGTATGAACCAATGACCACTGAGCATGCTCAGTGGGCACAGAATGCTGATTGGCTGGGAGTGATGGAAAACTGGGAGGAGGTGAATGTAACAGAGCATCCTGGAAGATCACAATGAGAGCTGGTTGGAACTCTGAGCAGGAGCATGCACATGACAACATTTTGTTGCAGGTCCCTCTTGTCCCCAGCAGCGAAATATGCTGCTTAGGAATAAAGCTCCCAAGAGCAGATTTGTGGTGAAAAGAGTACCTCCCCACATTTATAAAGCTCTGTGCTGCCCTCCAAAGGCACTCTCTGCTTGCCATTTAGGATGATGGCGGTGATGGTGGGTTGCCTAAGCACAACCAATAATTTCCCTCAAATAGACAGCGATCTCTTCTGCTCCTCCACCTATCCATCACCCCACTCCTTTCCCAGCTGACTATGGCCGTGCACACACCATACATTTAAAGCACAATTCCTCCTACAAAGAATCATGGGAACTATAGTTTACCTCTCACAGAGGTACAATTCTCAGCACCCTTATCCAACGACAGTTCTGGTTTGGGTTTTTGGTTTTGAAAAAAGACGGGTGTGTTAAAGGCATGATGTGTATATATTCTATGTCTGGTGTATGTACTGTATGTAGCCTTGGCTTCCAGATGGTCCAAATGACCTGAGGATTGAATGTACTCCCTAGCTGCTAGAAGTTGAGAAAAGTTGGTTTCAGCCTTTCCCCAATCCCATGTTTGCAATGCACAATCTTAGAAGGCCCCAGGTTATATTCCTGGTATCTCTAGTTTAAAAGATCATGCATGATCTGATGGGAAATGTTTCTTCTTTAACCCCTGTTGGGTGCTGCTAGCCAGTCTGACGAGACAATACTAAGCTACATGGATCAATGTTCTGACCTGGTATGTGGAAGCTTCCTATGAAGAACTATGCCATCGGTAGAGACATTCAGCTTCTGGGGTCTGGAACCTGTGGTTCTCCAGATATTGTTGGACTCCATCTTCTGCCAGCTAACATGGACAATGAACTGGGATGATGAGAGCATACCACACTCTTGAGATGTGGATCTCAAAATAAGCATAGGGTGATGAAGGGTCACTAGAAATGTAAGCATATTTTACTGGTCTTCTATCTAGTTTAAACTTCAACACTGCAATCCTCAGCATGTTCAATGATACTGAACCCCAAATAAGTGTGCCAAGACTTCCTTCAAAGAAAAGGCCACAGTATTGCTTATAGACATCTTAGCACTCTACTATATTAGCAGGTGAAGCTTGCAGAAGATTATTATTGGAAACAGTTTCGATTTTCAGAGTAATGGTTTTAAAGTGGATAAATAAAAAAGAAGGTCAGCAGGAGGTGGCAACATGTGCCTTTCTTTTTGAAACTGGGAGAGAAAAGAAAGATTGCATATGAATTGAATTTTCCTTCTTAATAAAAAATAAAATCCGTGATTCCATTACATTGTATTTGTACTGCACAATTAAATGGTCTAAGTAGAAGCAATTTCCTCGTATTCTGATTACCTAGAGGAGTGGGGAGAGAAGAAAAATAAGCAGGTCCTTCTAAAAGGGTGCAATTAAGGACTCTTAAATGGAATCTAACATTTTAAGCATCTTGAGCAAAAAAATAAAATAAGCAAATGTGGGAAAGGCACTAAAATTGAGTTGTTTTCCATAAAAAGTAACCCATAAAAAACTATTTTATTCCAATTTTAGTATTAGATATTTAGTAATTATTATAATTGTTTTGGGTTGTTTCTACTCCCCCTCCTGTGAAACTACTCACTCATTAAGGCTTCGATTTTATAGTAAGAAGCTTTGAAATTATTGGCTCCTATTCAATGAAGTTATATGCTGAGTAGACCCAATGAAATGGGCGGACCCAAGTCAGACATTTTCATTAATTTGAATAGGTTTACTTTAAATATGGATTCGACTCCATGGTATGTACATCTGAGTGGACATGTGTTGGATTGCACTGGAGGTCAGTGATTCTACTCATGAGAAAGACAGAGATCTCAAATTTACATGTCACTATACAGCTAGTGAAGGGACACAGGTGGCGCTGTGGGTTAAACCACAGAGCCTAGGGCTTGCCAATCAGAAGGTCAGCGGTTCGAATCCCCATGACGGGGTGAACTCCCATTGCTTGGTCCCTGCTCCTGCCAACCTAGCAGTTCGAAAGCACGTCAAAGTGCAAGTAGATAAATAGGTACCACTCCAGCGGGAAGGTAAACGGCGTTTCCGTGCGCTGCTCTGGTTCGCCAGAAGCAGCTTAGTCATGTTGTCCACATGACCCGGAAGCTGTATGCCAGCTCCCTTGGCCAATAAAGCGAGATGAGCGCCGCAACCCCAGAGTCGGTCACGACTGGACCTAATGGTCAGGGGTCCCTTTACTGCTAGTGAGTGAGCAGGATGATGCCTTTATGCCTATCTCCTGCTAAATTGTCTGCCAAGTCAACCCATACAAATGAAGCATGGAATAAGTGGACAGTTTCACACCCAGCTTTACTTTTAAGGAGCATGTTCAGTTAGACTGATGTGTGGGTGACGGACACAGTAAAATTATATTAAAACTAGAACCTCAAAATATATGGATTAGGTCTTGAGGGTGATCTTTAGAAGAGATGATGAAGTTCATAATACATTAGTGGCAAAGCCTAAAGCCTGGCTCCCCTTAGGAGAGCTTTGGGTAAACAATTTCCACTCAATTAATGATCTTGCTGTTTTGGAGAGCATCATTTTTAAAATGCACAGACACAAACCTGAAATGTCTAGATCAGTGTTTTTCAACCTCCTCGGGGCAACGGCACACCTGCCCCACGAAAAAAATCTCGCGGCACACCACCACCACGGGGGGGTTGGGATGTCCGCGCGCCCTGGCGGGAGGGAGGGGAAGGACCCAGGCGGGCGAAAACGGAGCGGGAGATCGGCGGGCCAGGCGCCCTCCCCCCCTCCCGCGCCCAGCCCCCCGGCAGCACCTCCACCCGGCCCCGAGCGAGCCCGGTGGCACCGGCACCTCCCGCCCGTCCCCGACCGCGACCGGGGCAGCAGAGGCAGCGGGCGAAGCGCCCGGCAGCCCCGGCGAAGGCGGCGAGCGGGAAGCGGAGCCGAGGCGACGCCAGCCCGGACCGACCCGGAAGCGGAAGCGGCCCAGGGCGGCACAGCAGCCGGTGTCTTCCCGCGGCACAGGAGCCGGTGTCTTGCGGCACACTACTGTGCCGCGGCACACCGGTTGGGAAACGCTGGTCTAGATAAGCACATTTGACTTCTAAAGATTCCAAAACTGAACAACAAGGGCAGACACTTTAGGAACACAAAAATCCTTATGCTTAACCTTGCTTGATCTCTTGCTGTGCAAAAAAAAAAAAAAAAAGTCTCATGCTAACAGGCAGTTAGCAAGGTGGATCAATAGAAAGAAAAATTAGGGGGTTCTGTAATATAATATCTGCACAATGCCTCCCGTGGGTCTGTGTACACCTGCCTTGATCCAGCTGAAGAGCTCTGCTCTTTGTCTTGCAGAAAGCCTATGTGATTCAACGTTCTCATCACTACTTAGAGGTCAGCAAGGTGTTCACCAAGCTGATAATGCTACTATTTACAATTGATGCATTGAGTGGCACTGCCAAGGAGCTTCTGAACCACGATGGTAGGACTTGACTGGTGCAGATTACTCCCCCCACACACACCTTGTCATATATTTGACACAAGGAGCCAGGAGCCACCCAAAAGCCATTGCAGAGCACATATAAGGATGTTTCCAGGCAACATATAAGGATGTTTTCTGTTCTCTGAGCATCATACTGATTTGTTTCCAGGGAGATGAAAAGTTGTTGGCTATTTAATGGGCATTCATCCTGATTTGTTTGCAGGGAGGTTGGATGATATTGCAAGAGTTGCGCATCGAGGTCCCAGAGCCCACCCCAAATAATTCACACTTCAGACATAATATTGGTTTGTGTGGTTTTTGGGTATAATTTTTGGCCACAACTTTATTTAAATACAAATCAAATTGTGAGTGGTTGCTTAGGCATTGGTTCCAACTATCTGTCACCCTAAGGACAGAACTGACACACAGTCAGTAGGGAAAACCTTTGGGAAAGAGTAATTGGGCCGGGGGCGAGCCCCAATTCTCTCCCCAAATGCTCCCAGAGGCTCTTGCGTGGCCCTTGCCCCCTACCGGGGAATATGGACAATAGCATGGCGAGCCTCTGGATTCTTTTAACAGAATTCCCGCGAAGCAGCATCACAGGAGGGGAGACACAGCCCATTTTCTCCCCTCCAAAACGAACACAAATAACCAATGCCTAACTGCCAACCTTACAAGTTGTGACAGTTTGCTATGCAGTAGGCAAAAAACCAGAAGGCAAGGGGCCAATCAGCCAGCTGGCAAAAATTCCTACTGGGCCCCAGCCCCAAGGCCGACGACCCCACAACGGGCACAGCAACGCCAACACAGGGGCCTAAGAAAAAGGGAGGGAGGGTGGGAGATCCGTCGCTCGCTGCAAAGAATGGCTGGGTCAGAGAATGCAGGGGGTTATAAGCCTGCATGCTGTCAATCAAAATTAGATACATTTAAAACTCCCCAACAACAGCCCCTTGCCAATCAATTGTTTGCCCCAGCCTAATTACCCCGCCTTTCCAAGGGTGGGGGTGCTCTCCAGGACCCGTGCGCAACACATGCTCTCTAATTAAGGAGAACACGCTTTATCCCACACTTTCCACTGTGTTTTCCTGTCACTTTCCTTATCACAAAAGTCCAGTCTTGGGGAAGTGGGTTTGTTGCACAAGACTTCCCAGTCAACTATAATCATGCAACCTCTATTTATGTTACTGTCTAGTTATACTTTATAGTAAAGTTATGGAAGTACTCTTGTAAGCATCAAAGCATAGTAAGGGGGAAATACATTCTACTATGAAGAAGAAGAAGAAGAAGAAGAAGAAGAAGAAGAAGAAGAAGAAGAAGTTAAGCAAAAATATTATTTCGTAAATATAAATCATTGGAAATTACATATCTAATGTATATGGGTTATATTGTTATCATAACTAAGTTTTTTGTCACCTTAAAGACTAATAATTTTTTAATGGCATAAACTTATATGGATGAGTTTAATCCATTGGAAATTCACTTCATCGAGTTTAATCCTCTGGAAATTGCTACATTATCAGTGTTATTTATTTTATTACTTGCCCTTCCTACATGCTCCACACACATTATTTCTGCAATCCTTACAATAGTACAGTATTGGAAATGCCAACATTATTATTGCCCATATTACAAAAGGCAGGCAGAAAAATAGGAGGCTGTTTAAGGGGTTTCATAGCTTATGTAAGAGTTCAGCTAGAAACTTCTTGGACAATTCTTTCTCTTCACAAATTATGCAACTGAAGCTCTCTGTTACTTTATATGGGCAAGACATATTAACCTGCTCTACACTGTAAGCCCAGGCTGTTAGTATGGTTGGCTGAAGCAAGGAAATTGGTAGTCCATTTGTGCTGGGATGCTTATAGCTGTGATGGTGACATTATACCATTACTCCAGAGCACTATGATAGTGTAGCAGTTTACTGGATCAGACTCTAGTAATGCAATGCAACAAATCTACTCAGAAGCCCCACTGAGTTCAAGTAAGTGGGTGTAGGAATAGCTCAATTGGTAGAACATGAGACTCTTAATCTCAAGGCTGTGGGTTGAACCCCAGTGGGGCAAAAGACTCCTGTATTTCAGTGAGCTGGACTAGATGACCCCTGTGGTCCTTTCCAACTCTATGATTCAATGATCTCTATGAATTATAATTAAAGTCTAAGTATTGTTTATGCCTACCAGCTCAGGCATTTCAGCAGTTTGCTCACTGGAAAGCCTTGGGCAAATAATCCTGTTTCACTTTCCTCAATAGATTGTTTAGAGGCTAAAGAACAACTATCAACATCTTGGATGAAGGGTGGATACAAATGTAATGCTCAAATAAAGAAATAAATGGCAAAATCTAAAGCACTTGTTGTAAATCATACAATTTAAATGACTAGCAGTGATCAAAGCAAGGAGATCAATTAATATAGTGTGTGTCGGAGTTGTCTTTCATTAATACATTACTTTATGGACCATTTTTTCTTCCTTTCTTCTAGCTGCTGTACATGAATTATTATTATTGCCATGCAAATTACTGTTTTTTAAAACACATATCTATATCTATTGAAGGTTGAAATATCTAGTTCTCCTTTGTACACTGCTTAACTTCTGAATTGTGAAACAAGCACACCCGTATACATTACACCAATAACAAAGGCACAAAACACTCCAAACGTTACAGTCTTTTGCCTTCTATTTTGATAAGGGGTTTTAGTTGTCATGCACACCAGTTGATTATTTTAATGGCATTATACCATCTCAGAGCCACAAAGAAAGACGTACACGTTGCTTTTGGTACTTTATGTTCTTGAACATTTTTATTAGCTCTGAGAAATATGGATTTATACAGTTTTAGTGCTCCTGTATTTTCTATTTTGAGTATAAGGCAATAACTTTAACTAGAACACATTTATGTTCCAATGGCTATATTTATATCTATGGTTTTGGCCTGGAGTTTTATTGCTGTAGGAATACTGTGAAACTGTCAACCTTACTGAACCCAATCTTCATTAGAATGCACAAAGGAACCGTATTAATAAAAGCAGAAAACCAGATCAAATGGAATAACATTAAAATTGTCTTTCTGCTAATCTTGTTTCAAAGACAAAATGGAACATTGCTACCTAAAGGATCATGCTATTGGTTGGTTTGAATGGGACCTGGAGGGGGCTGCTGCTTCCACCTTCCACCACATTTCATCCCTAACCCATACTGGCTGTTTTGCTGAACCAAAGAAATGGGGAATTGGGTTGCAAATACTAAGCAACCACAGGATCTTATAACATCATGTTTCTATACACAAACACCTCCATTCACCTTTCAGGTAAGCACCTTTAGACTCTAGGGACATATTTGTTTGTTGGAAAATGCTTGGTAAAAGAAGCATATATACATTGAACATCATGTTTCTGTGCTTTTCTGTGCATCTCAAATGGGACATTCACATCCTTCTGTGAATTATGTGGGCTTCTCCTGTGCTTATTTCACCATACGCGCCAATTCCTGGAAATAATTGGGTTGTAGTCAATGCTAGTCCTACTCAGAGTAGAACTATTGAAATTAATGAACAGGACTAACTTAGGAACATTAATTTCAGTGAAACCCTCTGAGTGAAACCCATGTGCTACACATGGTAAGTTTTAAATTCATTGCAGGTAGACTTTCTCATGAACATTGGTCAGATGAGTTGTATCCAGGTACAGCACAATGTGAGAACATCGCAATAGCTGGATTGTACAAATGAACAAGTTTACACTCTTTCACACACACGTTCATTCATATGCAGTGTTAGCTTGCACTTGTGTTGAGAGTAATGTGCGTTGTTGTTGTTTAGTCGTCTTAGTCGTGTTCGACTCTCCGTGACCCCATGAACCAGAGCATGCCTTGGAAACTCTCACTTTCTTCTCAAAACTTCTCCCTTTTTATGTCCATGGAGTTTACTTGGCAAAATGCTGGAGTGATTTGCCAGTTCCTTCTCCACATTTAGTCTAAACTCTCTGCTATGACCTGTCTGCCTTGGGTGGCCCTGCACGGCATAGCTCATAGCTTCTTGGAGTTATTCAAGCCCCTTCACCACAACAAGGCACAATCCATGAAGGGGTCATCTGTGTACAGAACCCAAAATTGAACACCGGGACTTCTTCATAGGCAGACACATCTGTCTCATTGTTAACAACCATGAGAGCAACCAGAGCTCTCAACTTCTGATTGGAAGAAAAGTAGGGATACAGCTCTGCTCCCATGGCAATGAGACTTTATTTCCTGGAGTTTCCTGGGTTGCAATGGTGGTTTCATTGCCCACCTATGCTATGCAGAAGAATAAATGTGCCCTAATGGAGCCTAATGAAGCTGCTTGTAATGTGTGATTCATTTCCACAAAATGTGGATGGAGATGCACTTGCAAATGGATTAAATATCCATGGCTAGATTGGATGGAAAAAGCATCAACCTGGCTGCTTGTTTAAACATATCTCTTTCCCTCTTCTTTGACATCCAACCCCATACAAACAGATTCACAATCTTTTGCAAATCTCTGAATAGGGAAGCTTATTTGGAGAGGGATATTTGAGAAACACAATTTCAGTTAAATTCTAAAATACATCTCAATTTATGTATGTCATAAAATTAAGCGTTTTTTGCTATAAAATTAATTTGTTTTGTTAGTCACTGCAATATATAGACGCACACACAGAGCACTCATCTGACAGGCTAATAATTATTAAAATCAAAAGAGGAAGGAAACATTCCAGCTTTGAGTTTGTAAGAATAAATTTAGCTGAACAAACCACCTTGTGATTTCCCTCATTAAACAGACTTTCCTCCCAAAGTGCCTTGGTTGTTAATATGAGGGGACAATTTCATTGCTGACCTGTGTTCTGATCTTATTAGTTGTAAGCAATTAAAGGACTAATTGACAATTAGGTTGGTACGTCAATTCTCTTGACTCATTTTTTAAAAGGCCATTTGCTATGGTATTGTATCAGTCTGACTAAAGCACAGAGTAGAAAGAAGCTCTGTGGCCTTGAAGAATATACTGAATTAGTGAGTTGTCTTCTCCTTTGCCTACAACTTAAGCCCAAATTATATGTAATGCTAAACAATATGGACTTGCCATCTAAAATGGAAGATGCTTCCCTATACCTCTAAAATGTTTGGTAGTATTTACCCATGTTGTGATTTCACAGCACTCTACTTGTAGTCTGAGTAAATATGCCAATTCTGGAGTTCCTCTCAATTTCTAATTTTTCCCATCTTAAATTCATAGCTCCATAGTTTGCATTTAACATCTCAGTGAAAATTTACATTTACCATTTGCTGGAAGAACATCTACGGTAGTTTTGGGAAAGGCAACTTTCTTGCTTAGATGAGGCAATGCTGCAGAGTGGATGTGCAAGTTGAACTCAGATGGGGAAGGAGGAGAAAGATTGAAAGATTTTATATTTACAAATGTACAAATAAGCCTCCTCTAGTATAATCCAACAAATAAGCAGGATCAGAAGCAAAGGCCTTCAGAAATTAGCAAACTATTGTAGGTCTGCACCAGGTTTCCAGAACACTTGTTATAAATTATGCCTTTGATTTTGGCGACAAATTCCCATATATTCAATATCTGAAAGGTCCCACCATGGCATCTGAAATTCACGGTGAACTCTCTGAATATATCTCTGGCAAATAGCTTTTAAAGACAGGTGTTGATAAACCAAATATAATAGGAGGAAATCAGCTATTTATAACTGCTAACACTGTTTCCAAGGATGGTGTTTGCAATAATGCTTCCACGTCTTGTCAAAATACAGGTGTCTCACAGCAGAGAGGTGTTATTTCCTGGATAGGAGACTTTTAAGAGTAACGGATCTGTTTGTTTTCTGTGTAACAATGACCTAGAGGATTTATGTTCTCCTGACAGGTGACAGTGTAAAGGTCCCTTTGGCGTTCAATCTTCCATTTGTCTTCTGCCAGAAACAATGTCAGAACAATGGCTGAACGTTACTGAATGGATGAGACAGGTCTATTGTATTTCTTGATTTGAATCTATTAAACTCAAATTCACAAGAGAAATCTCAGCTACACTATAAAATCTGCAGGGAAAAGATCCCTTCCTTTAAATATTTAGTTAAAAAGAAAGAAAGAAATCCTGAGAAACAACATCTCAAAGCAAACAACTGATTCTTGGGACTTTTAACATGCAAATTTAATTAAACATTGATATTCTGTTGTGCTTGGTACATTTGACTGCTTGCAGATTCCTCCACCTCTTGTTTTTGCTTGTTTAAAATAGAACAATATGTTTGTAATTCCAATTTAATGTGTAGTTATGCCACTGACATGTTTTATAAATATGAAAATATAAAAAAAAGAAAAAAAGAAATGACAGTTACTTTAGAGGGACTCGGTGCATTTCATTTATTTTTCAGGTGAAGAAATGTTTATCCTTTCTGTAGCACTATTGAATGAGTACTTTAGGATTTGTCTTTTGTTCCTATCTGCTTTTCAACTGATTTTAGTTGTTTTTATCTTGTGCTGCTGTAAGTTGCTTGGAGATTCTCGTGCGCACACACACACACACACACACACACACACATATATATATATATATATGTTTGCAGCAATGAATAAATGAAAATAATAATAATAAACATAGCTCAAGGCAGTGGTCAGGTTAGAACACTGAGATACCTACGATAGAAGAATGGCAAATGAAGATGATGGACTTCATGGAGCTGGCAGACCTGACTGGACGAATCCGCGGCCAGAAGGAGGAGACGGTGGAGGAAGATTGGAAGAAATTTAGAAATTACTTAAATAAATATTGTGATATTTGAATTTAGTATGTTTCAGCAGATTAAAAGAAGCTCAGACTAGAAATAGATGTTTAGTAGATAAGGTATTAAGTATTTAGGAACTAAGATATAGAGAATATGAGAAATAAGTTTATAAAGAAAGATTAAGAGAAGGTAAGATAAAAATGGAGAATAATAAAGAGTAAAGAGGTAATGAAAGTAAGAATTTGGACAGCTGCTAATGAAGTAAGGAATGGAACTTTTGTAAGGGAGGCTCAGAGGAAGTCAGTTTGAGGTGATTTCAAGTAGTTAAGAATTGAGGTTTAGGTATATTTTCTTTTCTTTTCTTTGTTTGTTATGTATGTATTGTATGTGTTTTATGTTATATGTGTTTAAAGTGTTTATTAATATAAAATATGTTAGTGCTATAAAACCTGAAAAATATCAATAAAAACTTTTTTTGGGGAAAAGGCAGTGGTCAGGTTGGTGCAGTGCAGATGCAGTGCTCCAGCTGTTGAATTTGCACCATGCCAACTTCACCTTCACAATGCCTCTCCTTCCCAGTAGGCCACATCGATGCCAGTGATGGGAAGTCAGGCACTGCTGCCCACCCTGTCAACTGCTACTGTCACAAAGGGTTTCGTGGAGCTCCTGTTTTTTGCTGATGCCTTGCAACTGCATAGAAATGAAGAACTCAACAGGTCACTCAGTTCACAATTGGTTTGGGCTGTGTTTCGTGTGGAAGATCTAGCATAGAGCTTAATGACAATTATTCCCTGGTTATGTGAAACAACTATAAAAGCCATTAAAAAAAAGTGTTACTGGCAATACCAACATGATTTGAATGGGCAGCTCATAGAGAAGAAAATTAGGCAGGTTGGTGAGGAGGTGGGAGAATGCAAACAAGAGTTATCAATCCTCTGGTGCCAGTCAAATCACTTTTATACTTGGCTCTATTCAAAACACAGCTCCGAGGGAGATTGTCAGAACAAACTAGGTTGATGGGCTTGCCCTTGAGAGAGTTTAATACTCTGGGGGCGGGGCACATAACAATGAATAATCACCAATAAAAACCACCCAACCAAGGTCTTAATTCATTTCCTTAGGCTGTTCCCCACATCAGCAACTGATTTATATGAATTGTTTGACCTTAACATAATTACACCTAATCATTATCATCAGACAATGAAAAGTACTTTAAAAGCAAAAGCCAATAAACAGGGCCACCAATACAATATATTTCAGCTTAATGATTCAATCAATAGTCATCACTTCAGTTTGCATATAGCTGCAATATTCTATTTCGATCAAATTCCATTGCGTTTCCCAGTGCTCCTGTCCAAGGTGTCATCTTAAAAGGCACCCGATCTCTTGTTTCCTTAAATCAGTCTTTCAACAGTGAGAGTTCCATTCAAGGTTAATCCTTAAATCGTGTGTGTGTGTAGAGATATATATTGATAGATACACAGACAGGGAGGCAGACAGATATTCCATATCTCCAGTGTCCGTTTCAAAATCATTGCCTGTATTGCTGATTGAAAATCTTCCTTCAGACTGCAATGGTGTGTCCTCCACCCCCACCCCAAGAAACCTTTAAAGACTAAACGGGGAAACTCATCAACAGTAACCGATAATAATGATTATAGTTCACTAGCACTTTTTTTCTGGGGGGATGCGGGGGTATACACACCCCTAAACATTTTGTGAATTTAAGTTTGGCCTCATTGAGGGGCAGTATTTCAATATGAGTAGGAAAATGAGAGCACTCCTAAGCATTAATTTTTATTTTATTTTTTAGAAAAAAGGCACTGGAGTTCACTCAGAACTAGTCTTGTGTTATCATGAATTTAATAATTATTGGATTCCTCAATTGTCATCTGGGGGCAGCCGTTTCATCAGGCTGCCTCAGTGGGAGAGATAGGAAGGAGGGTTCATTGCCTCTGCTTTCCTGGAGGCCAAGCTCCACATGGCACCTTCTAGCCCTGAACTATGCCAGCTGGCCATAATAATAATAATAATAATAATAATAATAATAATAATAATAATAATAATTTATTTATACCCCGCCCATCTGGCTGGGTTTCCCCAGCCACTCCCAACAGAATATTAAAAACACAATAAAACATCAAACATTAAAAACTTCCCTAAACAAGGCTGCCTTCAGATGTCTTCTAAAAGTCAGATAGTTGTTTATTTCCTTGACATCTGAAGGGAGGGCGTTCCACAGGGCGGGCGCCACTACCGAGAAGGTTCTGCCTGGTTCTCTGTAACTTCACTTCTTGCAGTAAGGGAACTGCCAGAAGGCCCTTGGTGCTGGACCTCATTGTCCAGGCTGAGTGATGGGGGTGGAGATGCTCCTTCAGGTATACTGGGCCGAGGCTGTTTAGGGCTTTAAAGGTCAACACCAACACTTTGAATTGTGCTTGCAAACGTACTGGGAGCCAATGTATGTCTTTCAGGACCAGTGTTATTGTTGGGATTCCATTCCACCTTTTGCTGCAGACATGGGATTGTTGCGTGTCACGTGTCTGTTTACATTCCAGCACAGATTTCTGGCGTGAGCGGAACTTCCACTCTGTAAAGCTTTTGTTTCTCTCTGAGAAGATGGCAAGGAGAGATGACATGTTTTCTTTGTCCTGATTTGTATATAATAAATGTGTCTACATCCTCAAGACTCTTCTGTTGTGCAGTTTACACTGCTGAGTAAAGTGTGCTCAAGTCTGCAAGCTTGAGTCATAGATGCACGTCGGAGCAGAGGTCGAGGGATCCACAGTGGCAAGGCTGAAGGGAGATGCTCCAGCCAAGGCCAAGCCAGCTGGCCTTTCGACACCCCACCCCCGATTCCAACAGTTATATGGTCTCAATGGCCACTCCTAGTCACCAGTATAGAAAATAACTATTTATACATGTGTGTCTGAGTTTTGAGTATTATTTCCCTCTGCCTTCCTTGTCCCTTTCTGCTTGTGAGCTGTGAGCTGTATATTTGTTTATTTGTTTGTTTGAATGTAAGCCTGTAGGTAGGGAGTGTCTTGTTTTGATTTTGTGTAAGCTGCTCTTGGGACCCTTTTGGCTGAAGTGCTTTCAATAAATAAATGTGAATTAGCTTTTCCTCATGCAATGGAAATTCCCCTTCCTGATCTCCCTGCCGCTTCGACCCACTCCTGAAAGCAGCAGAGGCAAGCAAAGAGGAGTAGGGCATTTTAAAAAATACAAATAAAATTGATTTGAATACAGAGAGAGACATCCAACATCACATAAATAAATTAAATCCACTAGTGGCTTTCTAGGACTTTTTCTAGGAATGTTTATTTGGAGTATTTACTATGCAGAATTTTGAGTGAAATACTAAGAGCTCTTAGTAATTTTGAGTGGATGTCCTTGCCCTGAATCTTATACCCAGGGGAAATGACCAAGATTCCAGATATCTACTCACGTTTGCTTTGCTTTTAACCTTGCTGAGTTTTTCTCTGGTCACAGAACTGCAGACAAGAAGCTACAGACCAGCGTTATTCGACAAGTTATGATCAGAGATGGCTTTTGTCAGTGTTTGAAAAAGAAAAGGTTCTGACCTCCTTTGCCTGGTCCTCGGACCCTAGTTGGCACAAAGAGTCCCTGAGAAAGAGTACTTTTCAGAGTATTGCTGCTTTTATTCTAAAAAAAGTCTTCTCCAACCACGACCGACAGCTTTATACATATTAAACTCAACCAACTTTCTACCATCCAACCAACCCACACCACAGCAAACAGACCATCAATGACCACCCTATATATACAAGCATATGCAGGTGAAAGGTTGCATGAGTCATGCAGGCTTTGCCGATTCATTGTAGGCCGCTGACTCATGCTGACTCAGTTCCTTTTGTATTAAAAAAACAGCGGCCAATTTTAGGCCGTGACAGCTTTATGGTTGATTTGCTGCATGGAAATCTACTACTGGGACCCATGTCCATATACCCCCCTCTGAAAAAGAAGAAGAAAAGAAAATGAAAAGAGACCCAATTACTTTCTCCTTAAATACCTTATCCAATTTTGATCTACATATATGAGTGCACGCAGGAAGGTATCCAATCATAGGAGTTAGCACAAAATCAAAATAGCCGTGTCCCTTCTTGTGTGTGTACAAGTTATCTTATACTGTAGCTTAAAATGGCTTTCTCCAGATTCAGTGTGTACAGACTTCAGAGGCTGGACTTCTTACAGCATATTGTGATAAGCTTTGATGTTGTCTAACATTTCAAAGCAAGTCACTTCAAGAAACAGTGCAGCTGGGCTACAGGTCTTCCTTGATATATATCTAGATACCTGAAGATTACACCAGATGCATATTAAGATTATTGGAACATGGCTTCTATGAAGGTCTTCTTTCAAAACATGTAATAGCCAATAAAAATGAATTGGCTTGCAACCTCTGGATCAGAATATTTTTTTTGAACTGTTCAGGTTGATCAATCCACAAAAGCAGCAACTGCTGGACTGCAGTCTGGATATATATGTCACCCTAGAGAGTTGAAAGTAGTATATTTTAGCAATCACTGTTCATAGTACAACTATGTGTGTTCTTTTCCTTTTTGATCTACTGTAATTTTCAGTTGAATGGGGTTTTTTTGGGATTTCTGTGGTGATTCATGCTGGAAACACTATTGCCTGGGAGTAAATCCCATTGAACTCAGTGGGACTTACTTCTGAGTAGACACATCGAGGACCAGAGGCAGTATGATGAAAAGAGAAGGGTGTGTGCGTACACCACAGACAATCGTGGCTCTTTAATCTAGAGGTGTGCAGATTACACATCCGAACACGTCTCTGAAAAACTGCAAGGGCTTTCTTACCGCTTTCAGTTTTGAAGGTAGTTTCTTTGAAGCAGAACTTTCCTCGTTCATTTAAAAAGCTTTTCACTTCAGTGAAGCAGGATAGTTGTACACATGTTATGCTCCAATAGAGTGAGCAGATCTCTTCAATTCTGTCCAGAGATTTGGAGAGGAGGTTTTCATTCTCCATGATATTGTCTTGCAAAACTCATTTTGTCTGGCCTTGTGCAGTAAAGAATATCATGGCCATATTACTTAGGCCATAGATTATTGGAATGCTTTTCTGCATTACCGTACAAATCCAAGGTCAGTGCTGAACTAAGGTGAGGTTTTCCCCCTCCAGACTGTAATTGCACTTTTGGAGAGCTTCCTACCCATATATAATGAAATATATAATTAATAAATGTATGAGCCGCACTATATTAAGATTCCATTTTTAATGTTTCTGCCAGCTTTATTAATTACTACTTTGAAAACTGAGGTGGTTTCCCCCCTGCTAAAAGAACATAGCTTTACTAGTGCTAAAGAGAAATATTCACTAAGACACTTGCTCTGATATTGATACATCCTCTTCAAATGGCGCAATCCACCGAGGTCACAATCACATCGTATATTTATAGCACAATCATGGCTTCCCCCAAAGAACTCTGGGACCTGTACTTTGTTAAGGGTGCTGAGAATTGTTTGGTGACCCCTATTCCACTCACAGAACTAGCTACAATTCCCAGAGTTGATTGTTAAACCAATGGTCTACGGTTAACCAACATGATATTCTTGTGTATCTTTTTATTTTTATTTTAAGATACATTTCCCTCAAACTATGAAAACCAAAACTAGTTTAAACATTACAAGTCCCCAAGGACAATTAAGGCTGTAGCACAGTAAGTTCTCCTGTAGACAGAGTGACACTTTGGATGAGGCCAAAAGAAGCAGCAGGGACCCATTCTTTTCCTTTCTGTTTAATGGTTCAGTTGGAGGTGAAATATAAAAGATGTGTCCTTGAATAGATAGTATCTTCTGCTTTTGGCATTTTGTGCCTTGATTTACCACCACTACATTTCGAAACACAATGCTCCCAGGAGACTCTTCTGTCGTTAAGTATCGCTGAAGCACACAGAAGTATGTTTTGAATGAGGTTATCTTTAATTGGAAGCTGGAATATAGCTCCCTGTCAACCTTAAAATAAAGATTTTTAGATGCAGAAAGCAGAATTTATCGTAGTTTTGAACCAGACCCATCTATTAAGCTACTTAAAAGGCTTTGGAGGAAACTTTGCAGTGATGTTGGACTGAGCAATAAAAATATTCTGAGAACTAATTTGGGGGCTGAGATAGGAATTTGCCACTAGAACATAACTTCTTCCTCATTTTACTTCATCCTTTGTCTCATAACTGTCAGTGTAAAAAAGAATACAGTAGTATAAGGAAACAGTCCGAAGGATGCTTATCAGAAAGTATGTCTCATTAAATACTCAGAGTATGTGTTATGATAACTGTGGAGCAGTCCATAGAAATAATCTCTTCTAAAGAGACTTTTGCATTATGAAGAAGACAAATCATGTTGTTCAGTACATCTACCTGTATAAGTATTTTATAGACCAGGTAGGGATCAATAAATGGAACCTTGTGACAATTGTAATGTGTGCTCCTCCAAACTTCGGTGGTACATAGTTCCAAGTACAGTGGTACCTCGGGTTACTGACGCTTCAGGTTACAGACTCCACTAACCCAGAAATAGTACCTCGGGTTAAGAACTTTGCTTCAGGATGAGAACACAAATCGCGCAGCGGCGGCATGGCGGCAGCAGGAGGCCCCATTAGCTAAAGTGGTACCTCAGGTTAATAACAGTTTCAGGTTAAGAACGGATCTCCAGAACGAATTAAGTTCTTAACCCGAGGTACCACTGTAATTATGTTTGGTATCAGACTTTTGTTCAAATTACCCCTAAAACACCGAGTTATTGGAGAATGGTATACTTTTCAGCATCTTAGATAATTATTCCTATTTTATGAAAGCTACTAGAATATCCTTTCTCAGCAAAGTGTCCTCTCATCAGTCTCAGTCAGCTTGACCAATTGAAGTTCTATGTGGCAAACTGAACTTCTGGGAAAAGGAGAAACTTGGAGAAACCAAAATTGACAGATTTTTATATCCCTAGCTGGACAAGGGCATGAAAAGCTGACTGTAACCCTGAGTATTAACACATCTATGATGCAATGAGGATACACTGCAACATTTTGTTACAGGTCCTAGCTGTAGATGTGTGGAATGTTAATTCTGAACCTCAAATTTGATAAAGTAAATGAGCCATGTGCAATCCACCACTCCAGTCCCCTCCCCGATTTTTTTTTAATTATTCAAATATCAATATGTATATAAATAAATTTCATTCAGGTCTGTTATTTCCAAAACTCATATTACAGTAACTCACAAAACACAAGCATTTCTCAGTAAATTATGTATTGTGGAAAATACCAATCCACTCCTGAAACAGATAACTCAATTTATTCCCAAAAGTGAAAATCCGGATGCCGTATTGACAGCCCAATTACTGGATTTGTCTGGGAAAACCCGGACGTATGGAAGCCATTCCCATATCAATGGGACTGGAGCAGTCAAGATGGGGAAAAGAATTGGGCGTTTATCATTCTAGAATGAAGACAACTGTAAAAGAGCTCTGTTTATTGATAAGGGACGCTCAATATAATTCTTTTTTGTGAGGGTAGGTTGAATGGAATATGTACGGAAACATATCAAATGTTGGAAGTTCTAGGCTGCAAAACATACACTTAACACACATGTGATGGAATCACCAGTATGCTTATGAATTTTTGAGGCATTTTTTGCATCATATAAACAAAAAGATGACAGTAACTTTGAGACTCCCATCAATGTTTACTGTATTTAACTGGATGGAGGAAGGCATGTCTACAGAACAAAAGACTTTGGATATGATGGTAAGAAAATGGAAAGACTCTTAACCACCCCATTCTTGACAAACCAGTCTCTGTGCAAAATCATTTGGGTCATTAGCTGGTCATGGAAACCCCAAACTATGTCATTCTCTGTTTACAGTTAGGCTTCCCAGAAAGAAATCTGAAAGTTTTGATTTGTGAATCACGTCAAAATCCTCTCGAGCACTGCTTCTGAACATAATCCCTTCCCGCTTCATCTTATCTCTGTTTAGACAAACCTTTTATCATGTGGTGCCAAAGATCAAGCGCAAACATTCAATACAACTGTGATGTACATTCTACTGGGGCAGGGGGAGATTCAAATGCAAAATGACACGGTAATCTGTTTTTGCTTATATGAAATGGATTTTTTTTTTGGTTAGCTACAAGCATATACTTTATTACATGCAAACTGATTATTCCTTCCAGTGTAAGCCTATTTGCTCAGTAAAGGATAAGTGATGAAAATATATATGCATTGTACAATAGCTGTATTGCTCCTGTCTCTGTTTGAACTGATCACATTTTGGTTTCTGGGGTTTTCACTACTTATAAAACAGACTTTGTGATTAGTTTAAAAATCTGTGTATTTGCTTACAAGCAACTAAGGTGGAAAAGGAGTACATTTCTTTCAGCATTAGACTTGCTTACAGTGTAAGTCAATGTCCCAAAGCAAGAGATCAATACTGCTTTATAATTTTCATCACTACTCATAAGGTTTTTCAATCATTCTTATTTTAAAGAACTGCTACTGAAATCAGGTAGCCATTGATTGCTTAAGAGTTTGAGGTTAATATGAAGCAAATGTAATCTTAGATTCAATTATAGGTGTTCCTGCATCCCTGAAAAAGTTTTTTTTCATATGAAGTTAAGAGTTATTGCTAGCAGAGTGTAAAATTAGTGGGTTCTCATTAAAAACAAATGGATCTATGAGGAGGTTATCTAGCCCAGAGATTAAATGGCTGTTTTGTTTCTGCAAACACTTTCAGTGGTGCATTAAAAAAAATCCTCCTCCTTTTATGGCTGTTCAGCATAGCACTCCTTGCAACATGTTCATGTTTAGGGAAGTTTTTAATGTTTGATGCTTTATCGTGTTTTTAATATTCTGTTGGGAGCTGCCCAGAGTGGCTGGGGAAACCCAGCCAGATGGGCGGGGTATACATAAATTATTATTATTAGTAGTAGTATTCACATCGCCCCATCTTGCTCTCACTCTCCATTGATTGCACTTACCCTCAATGATATCATCAGGTGAACAAAGCTGATTGGTGAGGTACTATGAAATATGATCCAGAGGTAAACACACAGTGCATTGGTGGGGATCTTTTGCAAACACCAAAAGGCCCCTTCTTGAATAGTTTTAAAGTGCACTTGACAACTATGATGCTTTGCTTACTACAGTGGTACCTTGGTTTACAAACTTAATCCATTTCGGAAGTCTGGTCTTAAACCAAAGCATTCTTAAATGAAGGTGTGCTTTCCCATAGCAGCGGGGGACTCAATTTACAGATGGAACACACTCAACAGGAAGCGAAACATGTTCTGCTTCCAAGGCAAAGTTCACAAACCAAAACACCTCCTTCCGGGTTTGCAGCGTTCACTCCCATATGTTAGCACTCCCATATGTTAGCCTCACATACCGGTACCGTCACAGACCTGTGGTTGAGCTAATGTGTAAGTGATGTGGTTTGTTTGTTTGTTTGTTTGTTTGTTTGTTTAGGACCAATTCACCCATCCCTACCTTGAAAGTGCTGATATGTGCATGGGACTGATTTATTTTTATTTTTTATTTTGCTTAACCTCCAGCTTTACAACTTAACCTCCACTTTACAACTTTGCTTAACCTCCACTTTACAACTTTGCAGGAAAAAAATCCATATTTAAGCGATAGATGAGGAGCCAAAAGGAACAAAATTTTCTCCTTAATATCACATATCCCAGCTCTCCACTAGAGAACCCATGTGGAAATAGCAGAGCAGAATTATACATGTGAAAACCCTACTGGTCTTCGCTATTGTCTTTTCAATGACAGCAGGGACTATAAATGCTACACCTATCATAATGAACTGCTCATTTGAATGAAGTAATCTAGTGCTTCTCCACCAGGATGCACTATTGCACTGCTGAGTATAAAGTAACACACCTATTTGTAGGAGAACATATATCCCTTTCTTTTTTTAAGTCCCTCATTATGCAACTGATTTTCTCTCTCTTTTATACTGCTATATAAAGGCCTGTTGTTAAATGGTCATTGTCCGCACAAGCTAGGGAAAGGTTACTATGGGACATTGGCCAGGTCCTATTAAAGTTCCAGAGCATCAGTTAATAGTCTGCCCATGATTTCTACAAGTGTGAGATCAGCAGGACCGCAGCAAAGAGTGATGTTAAGTAAGGCATGTAGGCTATCAATGGCTTCAGTCTAAAACCCCAAACTTCATTTTCAGAAATTACCTTAAATTACCAGATGATGTGCTCAAGATTAGCAGGAGGTTAGATCCTGTGTTTTTGGTGAACCATCTTGGTGCATCTCTTTGAACTTGGTTGGCTGATAAGCTGATGAGTTGGATGTGCCAGGGTGACAATCCCAAAAGCACAGCTCATCAATTGAAGCCTGTCCAGAGTTTTTATGTACCCTAGGGATAGACCTCACTCAGAAATGGCGCTGCAATGATAACAACTTTGCACAATCTCATCCACAATGTCAAACTCTGCACTGCCAGTGTGGCTCTACATTAGATTCATAGAATCATAGAATCATAGAGTTGGAAGAGACCACAAGGGCCATCCAGTCCAACCCCCTGCCAAGCAGGAAACACCATCAAAGCATTCCTGACAGGTGGCTGTCAAGCCTCTGCTTAAAGACCTCCAAAGAAGGAGACTCCACCACACTCCTTGGCAGCAAATTCCACTGTCAAACAGCTCTTACTGTCAGGAAGTTCTTTCTAATGTTTAGGTGGAATCTTCTTTCTTGTAGTTTGAATTCATTGCTCCGTGTCCGCTTCTCTGGAGCAGCAGAAAACAACCTTTCTCCCTCCTCTATATGACATCCTTTTATATATTTGAACATGGCTATCATATCACCCCTTAACTTTGTTGTTGGTGCCCAAAGCGGTTCTTCTCTCTTGTCTTGAGTGAGACCATCGACTGATAAATTTTCACAGCATGCAGCCCTTTTCCACTAAGCCTACCCAACACTAAGGCACTGTGTGGCTTAGAAGTCCAGAGTTTCCTCTTCAGAGGTTGTTCCTCTGGGATGTGATCTGGCAAGCAACAAAGTGAGGGATATACCTGTGTTCGTGCCATGCCTGTTCAAGAGACTGGTGGTCAACCTCTCTAACTCTGAATTAGAAACAATTGTGGTGGGAGATTAACCCTTATGATGTGAGCTTTAAATAGCAGACTGTAAATAGTTTAATCTTTATTTCGTTTTTAATGTTTGATGCTTTACTATGTTTTTATATATGCTGTAAGCTGCTCAGAGTGGCTGGGGAAACCCAGCCATATGGACAGGGTATAAATAATAAAACAATAACAATATTATTATTATTATTATTATTATTATTATTATTATGCTTTTATTCATGAGTTCAATCCCCACATTGGGCAAAAAGATTCCTGCATTGCAGGGGGTTGGACTGGATGATCCTCATGGCCCATTCCAACTCTACAATTCTATGATTCTATAACACAAACTTGGATTGTCTTTTCATGAGACCAATGATCATAGTTTGCCCTCCTTCCTATCTCCTGCAAACTGCAATTGAGTGGTGCTGCTGAAGTTCATCTGTTAAAGGTCCCCAGCCTCTGGCATGGAAATACAGTTCCCAATATTCCCTGTAGAGAAGGAAGTATTAAATCAGTTTAAAACTGGAACAGATATGCCCCTAGTTTCCTATTTCCCATAGATTACTATTTACACCACTAGGCATGTACCCAATATTCCATTTATTTCTCTGGAGACTATTACGGTCGAAGGAATCAGTTCATGGGAGAACAAGAGAACCAATATTTGTTGAGATAGTAAAGGTCTCTATCTAAGCTAACGATTGTGGTGAAGCAGTGAAGCACCTTTGCATCTTGGTCCTCAAAGTAATATGGATTTGTACAAAATGAGGCAGTTTGTCAGGATTCCAGACTTCTGATGCTTGGTTTATATGTGCCTCCAGTAGCAATGGGGGAAAAATTCAATCTGTTTGCATTTAAGTGAGAAATGATCTAATTTGCACTTTCCAAAACAAAATGTTGATGCCAAGGTTGCAGGTTTGATCCCCGTATGGGACAGCTGCATATTCCTGTATTGCATAGAGTTGGAGTAGATGATCCTCAGGGTTTCTTTCAGCTCTGTGATTCTATGATTGAGGGACGCGGGTGGTGCTGTGGTCTAAATTTTCACAACAAGTCCTTGAGTCTGTACTCTGAATGGTGACACCAGGGATTTAGAAGGTGCAGGGCTTGTCAGTCCAACCCCTGCACAGTCTCGTCAGGGCTGACCTTAAGGCAATTGGAGCAATTTGGCCAAATTGGCCCCACGTGCTGCTCCTAAGGCCCCCCCCCCGCACCAGGGCAATCTAGATGGATTTTATTTATATCTATAAGATTTTGCAGACTTTGGCTGTGAACTGGGGCCCTACAAAAGAATAATAATCATGGTGCGCCCCACTGCTTCAAATTGGGCCCCACTGGCTAGCCCTGAGTCTAATAGTTGCTGGGTCTGAGTTGCCCTGCCCTTGCATGAAGTCTTGTGTTTACAATTTTGGGAGAGGGGAGACTGTGGCACTGGGGAGCGGGCAGGCTGGTAAGGCCCCCTAGATTTAGAGGCCCAAGTTGCCCTGCCCTTGCAATTTTGGGAGAGGGAAGACTGCCTGCTGGGGAGCAGGCGGTCTGGTGAGGCCCCCTAGATTTAGAGGCCCTAGGCTTCAGCCTACTTAGCCTATACATAAATCCGGCACTGGGTCAAGGGGGCGGCCGCCCCTCTGCCACCGCCATCGCTGCAGCATCAACGTCCCGAACATGTACTGTAGTATTTATTTATTTATTTAGCCACACCCTCCCCCGGCCGACCAGATTGGTCGACCCAAGGAGTGATGCAACCGGAGACTCCTGATGGTGTGGGGGCTAGCCATGCCCCCTCCTCACAGAGGGGAGAGCTAGTGACGAGCCCACAAATAGGAAATAGCTTTGGTGGGCAGGCGCTCGGGGGCCGCAAGAGATTACTTTTTCAAAATTGCCTGGGGGCCCTTTGAAACTAGCCCGGGGGGTGCAAGTGGCCCCCAGGCCGGACTTTGGACATGCCTGGACTAGATGATCCTCGTGGTTTCTTTCAACTCTACAATTTTATGATTCTGATGTAACTAAATAAATAAATGCATGGACTGCAAGAAGATCAAACCTTTCCATTCTTAAGGAAATCAGCCCTGAGTGCTCACTGGAAGGACAGATCCTGAAGCTGAGGCTCCAATACTTTGGCCACCTCATGAGAAGAGAAGACTCCCTGGAAAAGACCCTGATGTTGGGAAAGATGGAGGGCACAAGGAGAAGGGGACGACAGAGGACAAGATGGCTGGACAGTGTTCTCGAAGCTACTAACATGAGTCTGACCAAACTGTGGGAGGCAGTGGAAGACAGGAGTGCCTGGCGTGCTCTGGTCCATGGGATCACAAAGAGTCAGACACGACTAAATGACTAAACAACAACAAAAAGGTAAAGTCTTCCTAAAATGCATATATATTAGTGAAAATAGCATACAAACATGCATTATATCAGGGCATACAAAAATGTGAATATTAGGGTTACTTTTCACAAAAATGCTGACGGAGTTTCATGACAACTTTTTAAAAATATCATGAACTGATGTGTAAATGTGGAGAGGTGAACATTACTTCGGAAAAATGGGCAACAGAGAAAAAATGATATTGACACATTTGTTCATTCAGTAATACCTGAACATTGTGCTTTCTTATTCTCTTGGTTCCCCACCCTCAGCAGCTGACATGTTACTTAATGAGAACTCAGTTGGTGCTGCAGCATTTGCCATAGAGAGTAGGGATAGTCCTGTCTCATGCTTACTGCTACTCTGAGCATGCAAAAAATTGGAACTACTTTATCAGTGTGTGGCAGAGAATTTAATTTCATGACCAAAGCAGCAAGCCAGCAACCTCAAATAGGATGGGATCCAAAAGCCATCCAAATCAGTTGGACACTTTCCACTCATGTTAGTGAGGTTTGGTCAGGACAAATACAGTCTGCCATGCAAAGTTTTATAACTCTAATCTCCAAGCTTCAAAGACACTTATTCATGCAGTTGATTGCCTCTTGCAAATCCTTACTATAATGTACATTGAGAAAATGATTTGTGTGTGTATTGGGAGAGAGGAGAGATGGACATTGTGTTAAACGCTTCTGATATTGCATTATGCAGAGAGATGTTTTCACCCAGCAAGATTTATCACTATTGGCAAACATAAACTCTGCAGCTTGGTAGAGCCTGATTAAATTTGACCATAACTATGAAACTTGCTTGGCTGAATCATAGAATGTTTCTAGTAAAGAGGGCATTTACTCATTTGAGGTTCTAATATATCTCACCTTTGTGGGGATGGTCACTATAGAAACATGTCATACAATGTTGCTCTGCCTGTCTAACTTGTTAATTTGGGGCCAAGTAGGGATTTCTTCTTTGTCTGTGCAAAAACATAGGCAGTTTGTTTTTGCCTGGTGTGTATTATAGTGTCTAACACCAAAAGAACCAAGATTACGTACAACTGTATACAACCCACACAACAAACGTAAGTGGCTGATAAATTTGGTCTCAATATAACATAATATAATATTCACATGTAAAACACACTAAACATGAATTACAAATATGTAAGGATATAGGAACATTCTACCAAAAAACTATGACGTCAAAGTTCAAGTTCAACAAGTCCCTTGCAACCCACATGATTCTGTTGGAGGTTCCAAAGAGTGAAAAAATAATGAATATGGAAATAATAAGTATGGTCTTGCCAGTCCACAATGCAAGAGTGCAATTCCACAAGGAGTATAACAGATACTGTGGAGTCCGGCGAAGGTGCTGTGGTCTCGTCAATCCAAGAGATAAACATGATATTGCCACGAAGAGACAAAGCAATCCAAAGGAGGACAAGGTTACCCGGATTATAGTCCTTGTTTCGCCAAATTAGCTTCATCAGCAAGAAATTATACTATATGTTGTAAAGAAATATAAATCAGTTTTTAACCCATATACATGTTTTCAACCAGCAAGAGAAATACTATATATACATACCAGTCGAAGACAAAGTGCAAACACAGACCATCAGGCGCTTAGAGAGTTTAAACAAAAGTACCATGTTAGGTAGGCTTATATAAAGGTCTTACTACTAAGAGTCACAGATGTTCCTATATCCTTACATATTTGTAATTCATGTTTAGTGTGTTTTACATGTGAATATTATATTATGTTATATTGAGACCAAATTTATCAGCCAGTTACGTTTGTTGTGTGTTGTGTATTATAAGCAAGGGAAACAGCTGGAGAGCAACCCAAACCCAAGAACTGCTGGGATGAGCAGAGGTTAAAATAGGTAGATTTCTGGCAGCATTCAACTGGGGCTCAACTAGCTGAAGTCCCTCAACCTGGATCAGCTGGAGATACACTGGAAAGAGTTATCTATCCTGGCTTAGATAGGACTCTTTGGATGAGCCAAAGTTGGCCAAACTGAGGTTGGGGTAAGTCACCCCAGAGTGGTATGGAGGGGGTGGGACAGAGTACAGGGAGTCTTCATCTATTCCATCCAAACAGCAGCACCATGTGCATGCATGTATACCATTATGTGCTCTTGGAAAACAAGACTAGTGTTTCTCCCCTTCTCCCCAAATGCTTGCCAAGAAACTTTGCAAATTCTGAATTGATTCTGAATTGAGCCAAGGAGAGTTCACCAGTTGGTAGTTTGAGAAATCCAGTACCCTACACTAGCATTGAATTACCTTGGATTATCTATAAACTGGCCAAAGGAGTGCAGGAGGTGTGCTGGGACCCTGCCATTAACAATACTTGGTTTGAGTCCACTGGAGCCTTACACAGACCAACCAACCAACCAACCAACCAATAAATAAACCTGGTAGTGCATGTCATTTGCATGCAGAAGGTCCTAGCTTCAATCCTTGGTATACCCTGTTAAAAGGATCAGTTAAGAGTTAACCTTTTTTCTTGAGACCCTGGAGCACTGCTGCCATTCAGAACAAACTATACTCAGCTAATGCAAGCTGGTGTTAAGTTAAACTGGTATAGAGTTGCACCAAATCCACACCCTGTTCAGCAGCAACGCTATGGCTGCTTCTCTGCCTAAGCCTGACAGAGGGAAAACAAGCCTTTAAAATAGTACTTTACACCAGGTTGCCAGGTCTGACTGTGTTGAATGGGCTTAGGATATAGCCTAACCCCCCCTCCCAGTCCTGCCCCCCATGACCCCCTTTGGGGGGGATTTACATCAGTCTTAGCCCAGCCACCTGAGCCATATATCTTTAAATGCTGGGAGTGATCCATCTTTCAATGCATGGAGTCCTGAAGCAGAACAGACCAACTTGTTCTACTTCTGGCATGGGCAACATATCGCTCTCCAGTTTTGATAAACTCCAACTCTCATCATTCATAAATATTGGTCATGATGGGGGGAATGTTGGGAGCTGGAGTCCAACCACATACGGAGAGGCATGTGTTTCCCCATCTTTAGTCTGTACAGTGGTACCTTGGGTTACAGATGCTTCAGGTTACAGACTCCGCTAACCCAGAAATAGTACCTTGGGTTAAGAACTTTGCTTCTGGATGAGAACAGGAAGCGGCAGCAGCGAAAGCGGGAGGCCCCATTAGCTAAAGTGGTACCTCAGGTTAAGAACAGTTTCAGGTTAAGAACGGAACTCCAGAACGAATTAAGTTCTTAACCCGACATACCACTGTATATGGGAGCACTGGCGGAGAAAGAGGAGTGTGGGGGGAGCGCACCGCTCCCGGCAGTGCGATCCTGGCTAGGTGCCATGCCCCTGCAGGTAGTGTGCCATGCCCCCAGGATGTGCGCCACGCCCCTGGAACACACACCAGCCCCGCCCCGCCTGCTCTCCATCCCCCGGTGCTGGAGCATGAAGCTCCACCACTGTATGAGAGTCACGTGAAGGTATCCCAAGGCATGACTAAGATGGCTCAGTTGATAGAGCATGAGGCTCTTAATCTCGGGGTTGTGGGTTCAAGGCCCACATTGGGCAAAAGATTCCTGCATTGCAGGGCGTTGGATTAGATGATCCTCGTGATCTGTTCCAACTCTACAGTTCTATGATTCTATGTAATTCACAGGAGTTCATACATTATGGTTACCAGTTGTCCCCATTTCCCGGGGACAGTCCCCGGATTTACAAATCTGTCCCCAGACAAAATCCGTCCCCAGAATGTCCCCGGATTTCATTTAATGTCCCTGGATTTATATTTTAAGTTTTGTAGATTTATTAGTAGGGAATGAATGTTGCGTGATTAGTTCAACGGCTCAAGACACATCATATGGGGACTTCCGCCGAGGCAAAATGGCGGGTGCCACGACAGTGAGCAGCACCTGAAGCCAGCCAGAGCCAACTGCGCTACCAGGCTGGCTCTGGACTGCTGAGACTGCAGCTGCCACCGCCACTGCCGAAGGGGAAATGGGGATGCCCAGTGCGTCAACTGGGGGAACCGCTGAACCCCACCCCCCCGATCCAAATCAAGCAGGGAGCAAAAGCACTCCGCGGCCAGGAAAACCCCAGAGCCAAAGCAGGGAGAAGGAGGAGAGAAGGAGAAGGAAGACAGAGAAAGAGGTAGGAGAAAAAAGAGGGAAGCCCCGACCTTGCCACGCTGCTGCTGCTGCTACTGCTGCTGCTGCTGCTGCCGCTGCTAAGAATAGGTAGGAGAGCATCGGGAGGGCAAGGACACGTGGCCGAGCCCAGGCCTGACCCGAGCCTACTCGAACCCAGGCCTGACCCGAGACTGTGCAACAGAGGAGACCACAGAAGAGATTACTTCTTAATTATTTTTTAAAATAACTTTTCTTTTAATAACTTTTTTTCTCTTTTCAAAAAAAAAAAAAAGAAGAAAAAGCGTCCCCGGATGCTTTGAAAAAAATCTGGTAACCTTATCATACATACCCAGCAGAAGGCTGAGGGGGATTTGGAAGTGAATAAAGGAGTGGCCTCATGGGAGACCTATTCGAGTCTCTTATTCTTCATTTTCATGGTTTTTAATATGTATCACCTTGAGGTCCTCTTTAGGCCCAGAATAAGAGGGAGAGGGGAAATAGATTAATTAAGATCAATGCAGTAGCAAATCACAGGATTCAAGTACTATAGTTCAAGGCAATGTAAGCATAAACACCTCCAAGGAATTGCAAAATTGATCTTTTCCTGTCGGTAGCAACTAGCATGGTTAACTTTAATGCCACATTGTGATTTCTGGTTCTTTCAGACACAAATATATGGCTAGCATCCTGACTGGTGTACTCTAAGACTTATTCCACGTGACACTGAAATGCGTTTAACTGTAGTTGTGAGGCACTGGAACATATTGCAGTGAGCCATGGCTCTTTCCTATGCCTCTTCTTACTATTGCAAATCATTAATGATGCTGATTTTATTTTTTATTTTTACTTAAAGCAGTGTGTTGTTATGATTTCAAGATGTTTGTTCTAATTAAAGGTTTTGTCATAAGAAATAACGTTTGAATATTTCATGTCCTGATCACATATTGCATGTAACCTTTCATTTGAAAATGTGGCACTGAGTAAATGTTATGCAGTAACCGTGCTAAAACTTAATATTTGAACCTAAGCTGTTGTTTATAAATTGCTTAAAGGTTCCATTTTAGAACGGATAATAAAACATAATCCCTAGCATACGAGACAGGCTCTGAACTCACAGGAGGAGACTTTGTGCTGGGGACAATCAGGAAGAAAACACATTAAAACAGGGACATCACCTTGTTCTACAAATCATTAAATTTAATGATCTTCAAGACTCTTGAGGTCTTTGTAGAGACATGAAAGTTAACATGAGAATTGGGAGGGTGCAGAGATCAACCAGCTGCATTCTGAGCCATGAGGACACCTCTTGAGATCCAGCAACAGTGAAATAGAAATACTTGTCTTTGGATAAGGTCAAGTAGATCGCTTTCCAATTCATAACCATTTTGAGATTACCAGATATTGCATTCCTTTGTCTTCTGCTGATATGCTTCAGATTTGCTTGAAGTATCACTAGAACTAGTAAGCGGTATACCGCAATGATTAAATGCACTCTCCAACTCAAGTACATTGTGATACTGCTGACTTGTTTTTGCATGAAGTCTTGGTGTAAAGATTGCTGGTTAATAGCTAAAAATGGCCTACTGATGGGTGTTGATGGTTACTGCCTACTGAAAGATTTATTGGAAATACTTCCTTCAGATGTGCTCAGTACAGTAATTTCCTCCTGTTGTTGCTGGCACCTGTCTTTCTGTCTCAAGAGACAATGGAGTGCATCTCTAGAGGTAAAGTCAAGCAGCACCCAAGTGACCTCCCCCGTTTCGCAAGCCAGGGCAGTGTGTATCGAGGTTCTGGGCTGCTCAGATGACAAGACCTCCTTCTCAGCCTCGCTGTTGTGGAAAATAGAACAATGCATTTGGCACCAGCATGGCTGTAGGAGTTGCCCAAAGGAGGTATTCAAGGCACCACCCAACAGTGTTTGAAAATCCACTCTGACTTTGTGTAGGGTTTACTCCTTAGCCCTTTCTTCTCCCAAACATATCCCACAAGGCAGTGGAGGTTTTGCATCAGAGGTCCCCCCCCCCAGATGGGCTACCTTCCCAGGTTGAGGAGCCCCTCTATACCACATGCAGAAACTGCCTTCTTGACTGTTGGACCTGCTGTTGGTCTCATCCACTCTATCCACCAGAGCAGGGGTCGGCAAACTTACCAGGCCCTGGGCCGGTTCCTCCAGCACCAATCGTGCAACGGGCCGGAAGGCGGGGATGCGCACGCCCATACGCGTGTCCACATGCTATTTCCGGCGCACTTCTGGGTCAGTGGAGCACCGGAAATAGCTTGTGCGTGTGCGCACGGGTCTCCTCAGACCTGGAAGTGTGCCGGAAATGACGCTTGCACATGCGCACAAGCTATTTCTGGCGCTCCACCGACCCGGAAGTGGGCAGCCACGCCGGTAAGAGCAGGCGGTGACAGCAGGTGGTGGTGGGTCGCTGGGGACTGGATAAATGAGCCCCTTGGGATGTATCTGGCCCCCGGGCCATAGTTTGGGGACATCTGCACCAAAGCATGTCTTCACATGTGCGACAAACTGTTTAAAAACATTTAGTGTATTTGCTTATTCAGTGGTCCATGCTCTTTCCTTGTATTTTCTTTTCTTTCTTTTTTTGAGATCCAGCTGTTGTGATATGGATTTCTGTCCATTTCTGTCCATTATTTCTCTCTCTCTCTCTCTCTCTCTCTCTCTCTCTCCATTGTTCATATCCGTTGTACAGTGGTACCTCTGGTTACAAACTTACCGTATTTTTCGCTCCATAGCACGCTCCGGACCATAGTGCGCACGTTGTTTTTAGAGGTGGAAAACCAGAAAAAAAATATTTTTCTGGTTTTCCTCCTCTAAAAGGCTGGGAGGGGTGGCGGAGGGATGCTGCTGGTTCTTCCCCGCCAACCCCGATCGCAAAAACAAGCCTGCTTTGGCGAATGGGGTTGGCAGGTGAGAGAGAGTGAAAGAAAGAGGGAGAAGGAAGAAAGGGATGAGAGAGAGAGAGAGAGAGAGAGAGAGAGAGAGAGAGAGAGAGAGAGAGAGAGAGAGAGAGAGAGAGAGAAGGAAGGAAGGAAGGAGTGAGAGAGAGAGAGAGAGAGAGAGAGAGAGAGGAGAGAGAGAGAGAGAGAGAGAAGGAAGGAAGGAAGGAAGGAAGGAAGGAAGGACAGACGGACAGAAAGAAAGAAAGAAAGAAAGAAAGAAAGAAAGAAAGAAAGAAAGAAAGACAGAAGGGGTGAGAGAGAGAGAGAGTGAAAGAAAGAGGGAGAAGGAAGGAAGGGGTGAGAGAGAAGGAAGGAAGGAAGGAAGGAAAAAGGAAAGAAGGAAAGAAGGAAAGAAAGAAAGAAAGACAGAAAGACAGACAGACAGAAAGAAAGACAGAAGGGGTGAGTGAGAGAGAGAGAGAGAGAGAGAGAGAGAGAGAGAGAGAGAAGGGGTGGCCGCGCGCCGCCCCTTCTCCGCTCCTTGCAACGTCTCCCTCCCCCTCGCCACGAGGCTTGCAAAAGCAGGCTTTTGCAAGCCTCGGTGGCGACGGGGGACAGCGGAGAGGCTTCATGGAGCGGGGAAGGGGCGGCGCGCGCCGCCCCTTCTCTGCTCCTTGCAACGTCTCCCTCCCCCTCGCCACGAGGCTTGCAAAAGCAGGCTTTTGCAAGCCTCGGTGGCGACGGGGGACAGCGGAGATGCTTCATGGAGCGGGGAAGGGGCGGCGCGCGCCGTCCCTTCTCCGCTCCTTGCAACGTCTCCCTCCCCCTCACCACGAGGCTTGCAAAAGCAGGCTTTTGCAAGCCTCGGTGGCGACGGGGGACAGTGGAGATGCTTCATGGAGCGGGGAAGGGGCGATGCGCGCCGCCCCTTCTCCGCTCCGTGCAACGTCTCCCTCCCCCCGCAGAAGCGGCGCCCAGTGCCTTCGCTCCATAACGCGCACAGACTTTTCCCCTTCCTTTTTTGGAGGGAAAAAGTGCGCGTTATTGAGCGAAAAATACGGTAATTCGTTCACGAGGTCCGTTCTTAATCTGAAACTGTTCTTATCCTGAGGCACGCTTTTGCTAATGGGGCCTCCGGCGCGCAATTTCTGTTCGCATCCTGGGGCAAAGTTCGCAACCAGGAGCAGCTACTTCCAGGTTAGCGGAGTTCATAACCTGAAGCGTTCGTAACCAGAGGTACCACTGTAATGCGCATTTACCATAGAATTTGCTGCTGTATGGAGTGATCATTTGCCAGTTATGGGAGTGGAGGGAGAGAATGAAAATGTCTTCCCTGACGGGCAGAAGCTCTCTAGGAATTCAAGCAGGTAACACTCCCAGATGCAGCTGGAGATGCTGGGGATTAAATCTTGGACCTTTCGCATGCAGATCAGGTGCTCTACCACAGAACTATGTTTCTTCCCCAAAAGGTCAGGGTTTGGGCATATTCCCTTCATCTTTCTTATTCCATCTTGTTTTATATTCCTGTTCTTTGTTGAACTTCAGTATATACTGTATTTATCACTTCAAATTATGTCATGAAACTCCAAAAGAAATGAGAATAAATGGAAAATGTGTTCTGGATTTTTTTTTAAAAAAAGATTCCATTGCCTGCATTTATTTATCTGCATGTCAAAAGCTGGATGTTCATATTGAATTTTCGAAACACAGCCTAGTAGAAAAACAACACAACTTTGTCACCCACAAATGCAGCAGCGCTGCTCTGTAGGTGCTCAGTTGCCCAAGATTCTCATAGTGGTGACATATGATATCTTTAAATTATCACATTCATTACAATCCCTGATGGCTCAATGTTCCCCCCTCCTCTCTGCATGCCACTACCAGGTGTCTCGAGAAGCTACAATGATATGTGGTGGCAATGCTAATTAGAGACGTTTATCCTCTGTATTTCCCCCTTAGGAATATAGCTTGTTTCTCCAATTAGAACGGAAAGGTGATAAATTCAGCTCAGGATGAAATTAACTAGCGGCAAACTATGTCTGAACAACAGGAGAGTCATTTTACATTTCAGGCCATTTAAATTTCAATCCCGCTGTCATTTTATTGCCAGCTTGCTTCACTTCTTTAGGATTCTAGGAAGCAAAACGAGGGGCTCTTTATATACTGAGCTGATGGCACCAGGAAGCAACTCAGGACCTGGGTGTCAGTTCTGCCGATAAAGAGAAGAACAGGAGAATCTGATTTTATGGAAAATGTCGACAGTAAACAAAAGGAAACAGAAAATTCCTGGAACAGTCTCCACTTTGACTCTAAAATGACCTGCATCTAATGACAACCGAGCAACTCATCTTCAGCTTTCCATCCATCATCTCCAAATGCTCCAAAACATCTGATGGTGTGATATCATCACAGTTTAAGTTTGCCAGGGATTGTAACAAACAAGATAGGAGCCTGAGTTTTAAAGCACATGTTGGTTTCTCCCAAAGATGTCTTTGATCATCTTTCGAAAAGCAATCATGATTAACAAGAAACATGCAAATGATGCCTCATCTATTATATGGTGTTGCATGCCTGGGGGAATTTAGAAATATTACTGTAGTTTGTCTATATTCTCCCCCATTTGTTTATATCATACTGAATAATCTACTTGTTAGTTTTCAGCTTTTATGTTCTTTGCCCCCTCCTTCCAATGTAAAGCACTCGTTGTTCACCACCTTTCATCTTTTAAAACGGCACATAAGCCCCAAATATCAAAGTATTTTAGCGATATGAAATTGCGAGCAGGATTCGAGATATGAGCGGCAGAAAATAAAATAAAAGATAAGATGGGAGTTAGGAGGTTCAGCAACAAGTATAATGCAGCAACTAAGGATAAGAATAAAAACAGGGCAGGAGGGGATGGGAAGTCAAAAAGAAAAATATAAATATTGTATCTGAAGTAAATTTGTTGAAACCTTTGAGAATCTAATCTATCTATCTATCTATCATCTATCTATCTATCTATCTATCTATCTATCTATCTATCTATCTATCTATCATCTATCTATCTATCTATCTATCTATCTATCTATCTACACAGCCCAGGTGGTTAGGAAGGCCCAACAGAGACTTCATTTCCTAAGGGTATTGCGAAATAACAAAGTTGAACAGCAACTGATGATTTCCTTCTATCGGTCCACGATAGAAAGTGTTCTCTCATACTGCATTATGGTGTGGTATGCTGGCTTGACAGCCATGGACAGAGAGTCCCTACGGAGGGTGGTGAAGACAGCACAGGATATCCTGAGTCCACTAGATGTTATTGCGAGAGACCGTTGCCTCAGAAGAGCGAGGAATATTCTCAGGGATGACTCACACCCTGGCCAGCACCTTTTTAATCTCCTGCCCTCGGGCAGGAGATATAGAAACATAAGCCGCACCAACAGGTTAAAGAACAGTTTCTACCCATGGCCGTGAGGCTGCTGAATGAAAGACAGCAACATTGCAGCTGACATTAGGGGTTGGTGGTAGTACGACAGTACACTGAGTGTGACAAGGACTGAGAGATTGTGGGGGGGAGGGGGGCTCATTTAATCTCACTGTAAACATGTGGTACAGTGACAATAAAGTATTTCTATATTTCTATCTATCTTTCAACTGTGCATAAGCCCAAAATATTAGTGGGACCATGCATGGTGTTATCTGCCAAGGATTCCCACATCAATTGTGACTTTCACATGCATGTAAAGCACTCCTTCCACAGGGCCAGCCATAACCTTAGAATAAGGTGGCTACCTCTTCTTTTTTTAGTGACATGAAAGCAACAAGCTAGATATTTAATTCATTGTATTTTTATTGACATGGAAAGGGGAACAAAAGCTTGTAGGAGGAAGAAAAAACATTCTTACCTCCAAAATAACTGGATTGGTCTTGTGTGTGATGCACCTTGGCTCAAGTAGGGACCAGGCTGCCTTCAGCAGCAAACACCTTAACCTTAGTCTCTAAGGTTGCTTCTTACCTTGCTCCAGTCAAATTATCCTGTCAGAGACTGAAATGATGTTGCCCTTATCCTCTACACTCCAACGGTCCAGGGACTCCGTATAAAAGGAGGCAAGCAGTTCATTGGCACCCACTTGTATGTCCTTACAAATGTGTGCTTGGGTTATTTAATGGGAAGGAAGAACTGGCGTCTGAACATATAGGGAGAGTTTTTGTTAGAGATGGTGGGAGTGCAGAAGTTTAAACAGAACACAGAGTCCTTGACATTGAATCATGCAGTCTGAAGACAGGAATTGTAGATTTTTGTAAGACATGCCTGAGAGGGCAAGGAAAGCATCGCTGAGTGATATATTGGCTGTCTGCCATCCACAGAATAGCTGCCTGTCAATGCAACATGTGACATCTTTCAGATAGGGAGCTCTTTCAAGCAAGTCCATCCAAGTAGGTGACAATGAAAGAGAAAGAGAGAATAAAAGGATGCCTTTTGGGCTGGTTTTTTTTTACTTTTCATTAAGGCCCAGAAACAATTCTTTTCTCAAAGGTTTCAAAATGAAAAGCTCTGAAATGCTTTCAGTAGCTAGTGACACAACAGGACAGTCGCAGTGAGCCTAACACATCACCGAAGACTTTCCCCTCATTCATTTTGATATCATATGAGATACTGAAAACACACGTTTCCCCACATCAAATTTGGCTTTTTTTCTTCTCTCATAAACAAGTCAATAGAGTTGGGGATTCTGTTAGACTGTTTAAATGTGGTATCTCCACTTCTGATCTGTCCTTGGATCCATCTTTACCTCACCAGTTATCTGCCTCTCTTCCTCCTCAAAGTTGTTTGTGAAGAATTTCTGGGTCGTCTAAAAGGATCACTGCAGCCACAACACTCACTGAGGTTCTTATGCTGGTACTGAAAGGTAGCTGTGGGGCAATATGATTAGTTGCTTTCCTTGCACCTGCTTTGTAATTCATGGGAATCATTGCAATGTTGCTAGCAGAATAGAGACCATGGCCAGCTTAAAATTCCACAGGGCATTCCCTGGAAAAGGGTCAAAATTACACTGCACTTGGACCCAGCCTCAGTCCAGGAAATTCTTGACCCCTGGTTAACATGGGTCAGGGAAAGCCACAATGTTAAATTACCCACAACACCTCAGAGTGATGCTACACTGACGCAGTGTGAGTAATTATAGCAGCAGGTGGTTCACAGAGACTTGCTGCAGATTACCATGGAGAGTACTAAAGTTGGAGTGTCCCATTCAAACAATACACCTGGAATTGGCCCCAGTCTTGTGTGTGTGTGTTCGTGTTCACCAGCCATTCTGGGTGGCTTCTGGCACATTAAAACAAACATAATAAAACATAAATCATAAAAACTTCCCTATACAGGGCTGCCTTCAGATATCTTCTAAAAGTTGTGCAGTTCTTTATCTCTTTGACAACTGATGGGAGGGCATTCCACAGGGCGGATGCCACTACCGAGAAGGCCCTCTGCCTTGTTCCCTGTAACTTCACTTCTCGCAGTGAGGGAACCACCAGAAAACCCTTGGAGGAAGACCTCAGTGTCTGGGCCGAGTGATGGGGATGGAGATGCTCCTTCAGGTTTACTGTGCTGAGGCCCTTTGGGGCTTTAAAGGTCAGCACTTTGAATCGTGCTCAGAAATGTACTGGGAGCCAGGGAAGATCTTTTAGGACCGGTGTTATATGGTCCAGGCGGCCACTTCCAGTCACCATTAAATAATTCTTATTATAAATGATGGAAAGAATAACTTCTCCTCAGCAAATAATACAATTACACAGATGCATCTTTTTCAGGTAAAATGGACCAACGCTGCAAGCCTTTCCCCCAATTAAGCCCCATATTTTGCAATGGCGTTTTCTGAGTGTTCCTGTGGTTCCTGTGAGATAACGCTGCCGCACAGCTCCTTGGCATTGCAGGCCGCCAGATTGCCCTGCATTTTACTGCTGTTCTGTCCCCCCTCACTGTTTTGTTCTGACTCTATCCACCAAAGCCACACAAAGAACTTGATCACAAACTCACAACAACTTTTTTGTGTGTGTTCCTCACCTAACTGGCCTAACTGCCGTAATTGTCATTTCCCCAGCTTTCCAGTTCCCTTGGCAACAGTTACCAAGGCTGCCCAGAACTATCTCACCCCTAAATACAATTTTACTCATCCCCTGTTTTCCCCAGGAAACTAGCCTTATGAAATATATTAAAAACCCAAACAACAAAGCTAAACATCTCATCACAAAACTGCAGGAATCTATATATACATCACCTGCCACACTTGGCTTAATTGCATCACCTTTAGTTACATCATGGGTAGTAACTAAACTTTTTCAGTCATAGTCAACCTTCTGAAGGTCACATGCCAGTGGTGTATAGGGACTGAAGGAGCAGTGGGTGGATTAATGGATGTAATTCTCAAAGCAGACTACATTTCATCCATGCAAAAACCAGGTATTGTTGCAAACACTCATCTACATGCAGATTTTTCCATTTAGCCAAGCATGAGGCATGATCACAGTTCAAGGAGACGTTTCAGTCAGATAAAAGGACTTGAACAAGGATGGTGTTAGCATGGCCTTGGGAGAATCCCAAGGACAGGATAGAGAGATCTGGAGGGCCACATTTCAGCCCCCAACCTGAGGTTCCCAATCCCTAAGTTACATCAAGGAAAGTGGTTTGTTTGTTTTTTAAAAAGAGTTTGGTTTAATTGTAGGGGGCATCCAGCAGACAGAGGTGCATGCCGCCAAATTCTGGCTGATTAGAAAGGTGTGCTTCCCAAATCTAGTCTTGAGATGGGGTTTGCTAGAAAATGAAAGGTTGGGACAATTTTTCAGAGATTAGATTCCAGGAAAAATCTGTAGCCATGAGGGCAGTAAGCATGATCCAGATAAGTGGGGTGAAATGGCAGAAAATAGACAGGAAGTGAAATATGCAACAGGTAGCCAAAGTCCCAAGGAACGGTAATGCAAATGTACTTGCTACAGAGACAAAAGTATCCTACTAGTGAGTGCTCAGAAAAAAAAGTGTGGAAGTGGTCTTCAGCCCCAAGAGAATTCCAGCATTGGGAGCCACATTTCTATTGACAAATGGATCTAGGCCCCAAGACAGATATTTCTGGTTTCAAGTCAGCCAGTGGTTTAAAGCAGAAGTACGTCCCCTTTCTGGCATTGCAGGGGATTTCTGAATTGCTTCCTAAAAATCCTTCATTATCACTGCAACTTTAGAGACCTAGCCTTCAGAGAATTCTACACATACCAAACCAGCTGTCACATCCCCTCTTCAGAAACTAGCAGGGAGTCTTTCAAGGTAAAGGGTGAGTGAGAGAGAGAAATAGTTCCAGCTAACCAGTTATGGATGTCACATTGGGAGAATTTCATGAGTCTGTGTTCCTAATTCTGGATAGAACCTGGACATATAAAATGCTTCTCGGGCTTACTTCAGCACAGCTTTCTTCCCACTTTCTTATTTTGATTATCTCCCACTGTGTCAAGTGTGAGCAAAATTGGTCTCGAAGGAGGCTTAGAATCCTAGAGGGAGCCTTGTAGGCCATCATCTAGTCTAGCCTCTTGTTCAATGAAGGAAATCCAGAGCTAGAGTATTCCCGGCAGATAGCTCCTCACCTCTGTTGGAAGACCTCCAGTGAGGACAGCCCACCACTCTTTTAAACAATTCCATTGTTGAACTGATCTTACCTTGAAAGTGCTTTTCCTAACAGTCATCTGAAATCTACCCATCTGTAACTTAAACCCATTCAGCCTTCTGAGACAGCAGAGAACAAATCTCCACATAGGGCTGGGAATGTCCTCTTCCTGGAACCTTGGAGAGGCATTGCCAATATCAACACTACTGAGCTAGATGGACCAGTTAGCATCTTGGATTTATATTGGGGAGAAATCAAAATTCAGCCATGAAATTGGCTGAGTGATATTGGGCTAATCACTGCTTTTCAGCCTAGCCTAAAATGAACTACGCCATGTACATCACACTGAGGCACTTGGAAGAAGGGTAGGATACAAATGTGCTGGATGCACTAGATACCAGTACTAATATTTTATAAATTGCATACACTTTTCTAGGTTAGATTGTAAAACAGTAGATAGCAATGTTGTACTTATGTCATACAAGAAAATGGAAGAAATTCTTCATTAAAAAAAACGGAGAGTTCACGGGAAGACTGAATGAATTATGCATAACATAATAACCCAGTTTGAGACAAAAACAGGCTTGTACATCTTTTCTGTATGCCAAAAAGATGAAGATGCAGTGGTCTGCAAATCTAAGAGCTTGTCATGTAACACATCACTTCATAACTTGCCTGAGAAATCCATGAGCTAGACTGTTTAGGGCTCTGAAGGTCAAATCCACTACATTGATTTGACTTCAGAAATAAACTGGTAATTACTGTATATATACTATTCAGTATAAAGCATAATGCACTGAGCTGCACAAAAACCGGCTTTTTTTTTAATGGCCAGTGGTTGGTTGTTTGGAGGCAAAACAAAATCCTCCTGAAATATCATATATTTTTTGAGAGGTAGTTGTTGTTTACACATCATGAGGTGGCCAGGGGCTTTCCATTTTCCCGTTAGCTTCCTTAACTTTCATTTTAAAGACCCACTCTGTTCACAGTGGCAGAAGGCTTTCCCCACAGTTTCTTCCTAGGTGCACCTCCTAGAATGCCGTGAAGTGTTGCCACATCTCTGTCACATCTTTTCCAAGGCATTCTGGGAAGTGTGGTCAGCAGGAAGTGGCACAATGGTCTCTCCACCACTCCTAATCACTTCCTGGAAAGACCCATTAAAGGAAGTGGAAACTACATCCTAAGATGTTTCTTTCCCTCTGTATATGTATATGTATATGTATATGTATGTGCATATGTATATAGTGTGAAACTGAAGGGGGAGTGTGTGTCATTTTTGCCCATCCTTACTAATAAATGCACCACATAAGGACTGACATTCTGTGCTAATTGGAATTCCTGAATGGTCTTCATCATGAGCAGTCCTCCTTAGAGAGTTCGACAATAATTTGTGCTAGAGGTCACCAAGACATGAATGACGGTAGTCAATAAAACCAATGGAACATTATTCCAATGCATAATGTCATAAAAACACAACACAGTTACTCTGCCCTCAATAGCCCAAAAATCTGGACTTCACAACTTGTCTAAAACAATGAGCAAGTTATCCAGGTGTGCCTTCCTGGGAATGGAGTTCCAGAGGAACAAGGCCACCACTGAAAAACCCCAAGCTCTAACTGCCCTGGTTCTCAGTCTCATAAAGCAGCCAGACATTAAGATCTTTGGGCTCCTATATATATATAACCTGTTTATTCAGCATCCATCTTGATTTGCTTGCACAAAACTTACATGAAAGTTAGCTTATATCCAGTTGTTATTGAGCATTCATTCTGATTCATTTACAGGCAGTAATACAACAACGAGTATTTGTTTTGCATTCGCCCTGATTTGCTTGTGGGGTCTTGCATTTATTCCTATCAGTCAGTCATTCATTCCATGCTTTTTGATGCATTTCCAAACCACAGAAGTGGGTTTGTTGTGCTAGGGTAGCAGAGCACTTTAATTGCAGAAACCTAAAATATGAACTTGAATCCCTCTCACAAAACAATGACAGTCTGGAGGCACCCTTATTGTGCAACCTTTTCATTGTTTACTTAAATTAGCCCCATTGTGTTCAGCCTGCTCTCAGGTAAGCATGCATTGGGTAGCAATCCTGTCAGCAAAAAGAATAATTTTATGTTGTATACTTGGTTAAAAAAAGTCAATAGACACCAAATATGGTAGCATTACACAGAGATGGAGGGACTCTTAAAATGCAAAGCCCAATATCTGGGATGGTAGAAAACCACCTTTATTCAGTTTTAGGATGATTTCGGAGAAGAGTGACTACCCAGCTATACATTCTTTGCATGATCACGCCTTGCCTCCTTTGGCTTTAATTATGAAATGTGCCTTAATTATGAAATGCAGTTAGTCAAGTAAGAAACAGAGAATAAATCACATTCAGCATGTATTTGCTAATTTGAATCTCAGAAGAAGGTGAATTACAATCAGCCAACTTGTTATTCTTCTGCTGTAATCTTTCAGAAATAATAGTCCCTAGCAGATGAATTTTTTCCCTTTTATCCATTGCTGATCAGAAGCTGTAACATGCAATCTTCCCATACCAAATCTGTAAAGTTGAGAGGGGGGGGACCCCAGAGTAGCATAAAAAAACAGATCACGTCCCTTCACTGACACAGTAAAGGCCTGATGATTTTCTGGAAGAGGGGAGCCACCATTTGTTCATAAGAAACTAACTGAACTAAAGAAGAGTGGTCTGCCACAGAATTGTATTTATTTATTTATATAGAACCCTCTCGTATGTTTCAGGTATACAACAATATAAAAACATGGGGGGGATGTTAAAAGCAATACAAAACCATCATTAAAATTATTGGCTGCTCAAGTAACAACTTTTGAACAACTTCATAGACCTGTCAGCATAAAAAAAAAGGGTTGAAGGGACACCTGAAAGTTGAAAATGAGGCGGCCTGCTGAATCTTTGATGGAAGAGTAATCCATAGCTTTGGTCCAGCAAAACAAAATGCTCTTCTTCTGGTTGAAACCAGTCAGTCCTTTGTAGCACAGGGGAAACCAGAAGTGTTCCTCCAAATGTTACCAGCGATTGAGCTGGGATATGAGAGCTCAGGTGGTTCTTAAATATCTTGAAGTTGTTCAGGGTATATCAATGAAAAAGTATATCAATGAAAAAACCTTGAACTTGACAGTGTGGAGTACTCCTGCTCTAGGTTCCAGCCAGAAAGTCACGTCTTTCTTTCTTTCTTTCTTTCTTTCTTTCTTTCTTTCTTTCTTTCTTTCTCTCTCTCTCTCTCTCTCTCTCTCTCTCTCTCTCTCTCTCTCTCTCTCTTTCTTTCTTCTGCAGCCTCAGCATTCTCTCACACTTGCTTCTATCTCCTTCCTGTGCCTGCATGGTGTCATTTGGGCTGCATCAGAACCAGCACTCATCTCTCAATTTTGAAAATACAGGGATTTAGCTAATGGTGGGATGAGATGTAATTATGTGAGATGCAGCTGCTGCAAAAAGCAGAAGCCCTGGGTCGCCTCCTCTTTCCTCTGGTAGTGCCGAACTGCTACAAAATGAATGATGTGATGTCACTGTGCTGTAAGTCCTCTCCTTGTATCCCACTTCATTGGCACCTTTCATGTGTGTTGTTGTCACATGAATGAGCTCTCATCTAAACCCTGCCTTACAGTCCAGTAGTATTTTTTCTTGAGTAAGCATTTGGTGTCTTTGCCAAAGTTATTGCAGTGACCTAGGAGTTATTTTTTTAAAAAAAAAAATCAAAATTTGTATAGCATTAGATTTTGTCCTCTGTGTAGTGTATAGTGCATAGATAATGCAGATTTAGTGCATAGATAATGCAGATTTTGTCCTCTGCAGTGTATAGATAAATGAGCCTTCCAATATTTTGTTTTAGGCCACTAGCTTGCACAACACTTTGTACATTATAGTACTGTCAGAAGCCTTAGGTCATGTGGAGGGAGTCAGTGATGCACCTGCTTCCCACTTCTAACCTGAACCTCTGTCACCAGGAAGAGGTGATAGCTCAAAAAAGACAGCAGATGCAGATCAGGACTGAATAAACCAGCTAAGCTCTGGAGTGAGGTCAGGACCCTACACAGAAAAAAGAGGTTCAGGACCATGGACAGTAATTCTGCAGAGGTTCAGGACAACGGACAGCAATTCTGCAGCTGAAGAAAGAGTAACAAGTTTTCTCAGTTGGCTTGCTTGAACTACCAGAGCTTTATAGTCTGGCTTGATGAATCAAGTTTGAAACCTCACCTTCTGAGTGCTGAAACATGCCAGTTCAAGGGTTAGTGATGTTTGGTGCTTTTGGATATGGGTGGCATACAAATATGATTAATGATTTAGTTTTGAAAGATGTTTGAACTCAAATTGAGTCTCTAGGAAAGGATGAGTTGGAACCAGTCATGTTTAGACCAGTACTCAATTTCAAATCTTTATTAAGATGACCCACTTGTTGTCCTCCATATGTTGTCATGCTCCAACTCCTGCCATCCCTGACAATTGGTCATGCTGGCTGGGACTGATAGGAGTTGGAGTCCACTGAAATCTGGAGGGCTACAGCTTTGTCACCCTTGGCTGGGGTCATGGATGGGGGAACGTTTTTGAGCCCAAGGGTTATGTTTCCCTCAAGTGGGTGGAGCAATAGCTGTGACTCTAACCTTTATTCAGTAAGGGGGTTATACATATACCCAAATTCCACACAAATCTCTGCATCCTTCATCCAGGCAAGCATTCAAGGACATTCAGCTGCATTCAGCTCTCAGGCTTGAGGTTCCTCACCCCTGGTCTAGAGTAAATCTCAAGCAAATAAGTAGCCTTTTGAATTTCTAGTAGGACATTTAAAGAAAGGAAGCTGAATCTACAAGCTGCACTTTAGTCATCCTTGAAACAGGATGGAAAAAGGAGCTGTGTTGTCATTTCTCTGTCATTTTTAATAGGGTAAAGTGAACATATCCATTCTAAGACATCCTCGTGGAGACACCTTACCTTTATACCCTCCCTATCCACAGGGGAAAGCAACTTGACAACAACAACAAAAAGGACCCAACATGATTAAAAGCCCATTTTGACTCATTACAGAAAGCAAATAAAATAAAAAAAATAAACCCTTGGAAGCTGTTGGAAATAAAGAGAGAACCATTAATGGAAAGGAAGCAGCACTGGAGGTCATCACAGGAAGTCAGGACATGCTTATTACGGAAATGTTAAAAGATTTAAAAGGCTTTTTGATCAGGGAGGATTTTTAAAAAATGATTTAAAATATCTGGATAGCAGGTGTATCTGTCAGCTTCAAAGATTGAGACCTGGGGAGTGTTACATTGAAACAGTTGTGGGAAAGTTTTATGTGTGTAGTGGGGGATTATTATAAACCCATCATTACCCTTTCCTATGAATAGCCAGGAAGACATGAAAGAATATTATTTGAATTAGGGGGTATAGCTGTTATTTGAACTAAAAAGAAGGAATACTTCTGGCTGTTTTGCCTGTTGGGGAATATCTCCCCTGGAGAAGCTTGAGAAATATCCCTTGACCCCCCCCCCCAATCTCCAGGTACATTCAACAATATAAAATTAATTATATCCTACATCCACTTCTGAGGATAAATTCAACTTCTCCCTCACACACATGGTTTGATTCTGGTTTGGGAACTTGATCTAAAAGCAAGTGATGATTTGAGCAAACCACAGTGAATGCAACTTGCCAAAACACAGGGACTCAAGTTTAGAAATCTTTGCATGCCAGGGCAGGAGGGAAGGAAAGGGGATAGATAGTGTGAAAGCCTGAGTCTCAGCTTTCCTTGGCATTTTCTCCTGCAAGTAATGGCAAATCATGGTTTGAATCATAGAGTTGGAGGGAGCCTTGTAGGCCATGCAACCCAACCTCTTGTTCAGTTGAGCAGTTGAGCACCCCCAGCAGAGGGCTGCCCAGCTTCTGTTAGAAGACCTCCAATACGGGAGAGCTCACCATTTATATACTTGTTTCCATTGCTGAACTGCTCTTACAACCAATCTATAAGTTTGGCCTTATGTCTGAATGTCAGCAATGCTTTTCAGTCATGTTAGTTCTCAAATTCTTATGAGAGTCACGAACCATTGAATAATCAAATGATCACATTATTCTGTGATACCTCATTGTCTCTTAATCCTGCAGCCAATAAAATCATGTGGGAACTTGCTCTATTGGAGGGTCTTTCCTCATTCCCCAAAATACAAATATGTATTGCACTATTTGCCTATCCGAGGGAATTTGGTCAAACTTCTTTCAGTTGCAAACTAAGACGAGCACTGGAGCGCAGGTAAGATGGTTCCTTGCTGTTATTACTTTTGTCCCTCTGCTATGATCCCAGTGTTTTCCCCAAATTTGATATAAATGAGGTACACTCTTTTATAGCATGGCAGGAGTAAACTGCTTTCAGAAAAATCTAGCCCAGGTATGGAGAACCTTTTGCTCTCCAGATGTTGCCAAACTCCCATCCTCCTTGAACATCAGGCAGATCTGCTGGGGCTGATGGGTGCTGTAGATCAGAAATAACTGGGGGTGCAAAGGCTCCCACACCTGGCTTAGTGCAATGCGTCTCCATCTGTCACTGTTCTGACCATTGCTCCTGACCAGAAAGAGGCGGTGACTCCTGCAGAGACACAACTCTGAAAATAGTTGATTCTGAGAAGGGGTCATTGTACTGCATCCCTGTATATCAGGAACATTCCATTAATCACTATCTGATGCAGAGACATGGCAGAATTACCTGTAGCAGAGACTGACGAGAAGGAAGCAAGGGCAGAACAGCAAATCATGCAGAGACACACAGTAGCATCTATAGGTAGGTGTTCTGGGTTCAAATGCTCTGGGTTGCAATCACAGCAGGACTTTGGACTACAATTCAGCTCCAACATATGTAGCTGAAATGAGCAGAACAGAGACATCACCTTGCCAACAAAAATCCGTACAGTTAAAGTTATGGTTTTTCCAGTAGTGATGTATGGAACTGAGAGCTGGACCATAAAGAAGGCTGATCACCGAAGAATTGATGCTTTTGAATTGTGGTGCTGGAGGAGACTACAGTGGTACCTCGGGTTAAGTACTTAATTCGTTCCGGAGGTCCGTTCTTAACCTGAAGCGTACTTAACCTGAAGCATACTTAACCCGAGGTAACACTGTATTGAGAGTCCCATGGACTGCAAAAAGATCAAACCAATCCATCCTGAAGGAAATCAACCCTGAGTGCTCACTGGAAGGACAGATCCTGAAGCTGAGGCTCCAATACTTGGCGCCTCATGAGAAGAGAAGACTCCTTGGAAAAGACCCTGATGTTGGGAAAGATTGAGGGCACAAGGAGAAGGGGATGACAGAGGACGAGATGGTTGGACAGTGTTCTCGAAGCTACCAACGTGAGTCTGACCAAACTGCGGGAGGTACTGGAAGACCGGAGTGCCTGGCGTGCTCTGGTCCATGGGGTCACGAAGAGTCGGACGTGACTAAACAACTAAACAACAACAAAAAGCACCGCCCCAACCCAGCTGAGATAGCTAACCACATTTTGTTTCGGAAAGTCTCAGAGAAAGCTAGCTAGATTATGCATTTTACATCTCTTTTTTATTACCCATTCTTGTTCCGACTCTTTCTTGTCATTATTGCGGTATAATTGGTTGTAATGGAATATTAAATTGTCTTTACCCCTTTGGTATTTTTTTTATTGTTGTTATTGTATGGTTTATATAAGAGTCAATGTTATAAAAGTCAGCTTAAGGACCATTTGGAGGGATCACAAGTGGAAAAGTAGTAGACCTTGAATACATAGATACATATAGGCAGGCAAAATTAAATCTTTTTCTTTCTACATTATTATTTTGTGTACTGTAAATATTTGGCGGAATTATGGAGAAAATTCTGAGAGCGTAATGAACTATGCAGGGCAAGTTGTGGCAAAAGCAATCATTAGTTTGACACAACATGACTTCTATTTCAAGGGGAGCAGCTATTTTGTAAATAGGGTAATTACACCCTAGTTCAACATCTGCTTCTTATTTTGCTGGTAAAACAAGGGCATAACACTACACAGATAATACTCCGCAAACCTCAGGATGGAAGCACATGTTCATTATGTAGGTAAATTAATTTAGTTATCTGGCCCGTGCACAAAGGACAATGTTGCAGCTGTGCAGTGACCGCTTCCGTTCAAACCACTCAAAAGGTTATTTCCTGATAAGGTGCAAAACACATACACAAGGCAAGCATAGGCGCAAAGTCTTTATTTGAACTGCATTCCATCAGTTTGTAGAGTTGGAGCAGCCATGCTTATTTTATGATAACGGAAATACAGGAAAAAAATGCACAAACTATAGTGATTAGAAGTCGCATATTTTACTGCTTTGCAATTATTAACAATTGTAGAAAAATCAATAGAATTTATTGAAAGCCCATTCCCTCTTGCTGTCATTGAACCAACAATTTCTATGATTAGTCTTTCCCAGTGCAAAAGGGGAACATCAAGCAGGCCCAAGGGTGACTACCTTGGGTTATTTCAAAGACTCCAGATAATATCAGTGCTACCTATTTCAGCAAGAAATTTTAGAGATTCTTAGGGATTTCATTCAGTCTCCATTTTCAAACCAACCAGCATGGTTTCCACTTCCCCATCTAAGAAAGCCAGTGGGACTGCTTTTAAAAATGTCCCAGAAGCTGCAGTTGACCCAGAACATACCTACAAGATTGTTATCTGTGACTGGGCAGTTTGACCATATAATTCCTGTGCTTCATCAGCTGTAGTGGCTCACAGTTCATTCCCAGGCCCAATTGAAAGTGCATGTCTTAACCGCTAAAGCCCTAAATGCCTTCAGAACAGAGGACCCAAAATATTACTATTACCTAAATTACCCTTTCTTGGGTACCCCTGTTGAATGACATGGGGGGGGCACACAGTTGACAACACAGTAACAACACAGTTATGATAGAGACTTGTTTGGTGTCATCTTTGCAGAATGCTAACCTTTCTGGTCATCCGAAAGGTCATAATAACACAATGAATTAGAGCCTCTTTTGTTTTATTGTTTTATAAAATTAAGGTTGCGTACAGCAAGTTTTGTTTTGTTCTATATATCTAGGGTTCCCCCAGTGGTGGATTTTGGTATCACAAATTTCAGCAGCGCCCTATGAATGCTAAAATTTGACAACACCCTCCCCCCTGCTACCCTAAAACCTCTCTTGGTTCCCCCATCTTGAGTGGTTTTCTGTTTTACTTTGTATTTCATTTGATTTTTACTTTTGGGTAATCTGCCCAGATATCTTTATGCGATGGGGGGGTGTACAAATGTCATAAACAAAGGTATGGATTGGAACAAAGTTGTATTTAGTTGTCACAGGTCATTGCAATACAGTCTCCTCTCCTGTCCCCCCCAAAAAAAGCACACAAAAATGTATAATTTAAGGTAAAGTTTATATACCAAAAATGTACACTTTCATTCTTTATTTTGCTTTTAATGTAGAATGAGACAGAAATGAGACAGAACAGACTTCAGGCTGGAACCAACTAAGGACATAAACTTATAGGAAGCTCCACCACTGACTGAACTAGGAGGTTACCAGCACAGCTGGTTACCCCCAGCTTAAAACCATCACCCTATGCCCAGCTGGAGATATTCATTGTATCTCTCCCATCTTGGCTCAGCTTGGACCCAGCTGTCTGAGGCAAGCCAGGTGCATCTTAAACTGGTATAAGCCCTAAAAAATGGGGGTGGGGTGGCAGGGTTGGGACCAGAGAAAGGACTTTGGCTGGATCCTAAGTGTCAAGTTCCCTCTAGTCTTCAGATCTGGCCTTCCTTTAAATTAACTTTCTTTACTTCTTAAGATGCAGGACATATTTCACTTAATGCAAAGCTATTTTGCTACTAAAATGTGACCAAATTATGGGTTTAACATTACATACAAAAGAAGTATTTTGTGAAAAGCATAAATCAGTAGAAACACACACACACACACACACACACACACAAATAATTATGTGAAGCTTTTTTTTTTTTTTTGAATTGCAGGTTGCATTCAGGTGCATACCATACATTCTTTGAATACCATATGCTTCCATTAACATTTTTATTTTTAACACAATGGTCTCCAAGCAACTGTTTGTTACTGAGTTTTGACCTTCCAAAAGTGACTTGTTGAACTTCTGTACAACACTGGTTATGTGCCAGTTTGATTAAATGGCCACATGGGAATAGCTGCAGAAACTCATAATCAGAAGTTGACATTAGCCTGACAGAGGAAGCATGAAGCCTGTGCACACACGTATCTAACTAGTCCACTCCTGACATCCTTTGAACAGAAAAATGTAAAGCCACCAGAGAAACTCTGGTAAAGAAACTCTACTACTATAAAAAAGAAGCATGTGAAAGGACACCAGTGCTTTGAGCACAAACTGATTTGAAATACAGTATATTGCTGGTTGTGATATTGGGCAGGGACAGGGAAGTATTTATGTCAGGTGACTTTGCTGGGAAGGTGAAACCTTTGGACCAAAAATCAGTCTTATACATGGATGTTCGCCTGCAAATCTGGCATCACACTAAAACTAAGGGGTGATTTTCATGATTTATGAAGAGAGAAAGAATATTGTGACTCTTACCAGGAAAATATTTTGAAGCATAACAAGATGCTAATTGTGTACTTGAAATATATGGGAATTCTAGTTATCCCTGTAAACTGGTAAATGTCAGTTGTGCTGACTACTTGCTCTCAGAAAAGCTCTCTACCAAACTAGTCAAAAAGGAAGATTATTAAATCATTAAGATCTAGTAACTTCTGCAATAATTATATTACAGTCTCTGTTCTGAGCAATGTTCCCTGTGTTAGTGGGGTGTGGACTGGTTAAAAGCTGAGGGGGGGGGAGAGAGAGAATAGATTGTTTTGGAGAAATCTTCAGCCTTTCACCTGGAAAAGGCATTCACACATGTTCTCCTAGGAACTACATGGGGGAAGAGAACCCTGCCCCCCCCCCAATTTCAGGAGGCACTGAAGACTTTTGATGGCCTCATTGCTACCTTGTCCTGTTATAAACTATGCATCTGAGACCATATACATGACCACCATGTGTGTAGACCCAACATACACTCCTAAAAGGAATTGTGTGGAAGAAGGATGCAATGGGTCAATGCATCTGGCTGTTAACCGAAAGCCCATCCAGGGATGGCTACGGGTAGGAGTCCATACAAACACACACACACACACACACACACACACACACACACACACACACACTGGGTCTAAAGAGTAACAATTGGTTCAATCTAGCTCAATATGGACTACTCTGATGGGCAGTGGCTTTCCAGAATTTCAGGCAGGAAATTTCCCCAGCTCTAACTGGAGACACTAGTGGTCTTCTGCATGCAAGGCAGATGCTATACCAATGAAATTTGGTTCTTCTCCAATAGCCAATAGGAAGAAAATAGTTAAAAGCTTAAAAAATGCAGACAAATAATGTGTGATCAATGACAAAGGAATTAGTTCCTCAAATGTGAATTTCTTTTTATTATTATTATTATTATTATTATTATTATTATTATTAATTCAATTAATATGTTTCTCCACCCTTCTGGATTTTTACTCAAGTGGCTCTCTCCTATGCCAATATTTTTTTATAATGCAGTTTTAATTTTGTTTGTCAACCTTCACCACAGGAGTTAAATTACTTCAGATGAAACATTCACATTTGATTCCACCTGGCATTGGGACTGTGTGAAATGCCAGTAAGATAAGAAGGAGAGAAAAAATATGAATTGGCTCCTTAAGGGCAGGAAGTATTTTCCCCTTATTATTATCTAATAATAGTCTTTCTTTCAGCTGTCCTTTCAGCCAATGCAATCAGCTTAACCTATAGCATCCTAGTTAAACATTAGTATTTGGGAAATTGCTGGAAGGAATTGATGATAGGATTACATATGTCTGGTTTTCTCTTTGGTAGGATTTCTAGTTAATGGGTTCCTGCAATAAAAGGTGAAAGCAAAAGGTTTTCTAGCTTGTACTCAGGATCTTAATAAAAAGTTGCTTTTCGTTGGAAAAGAAGCAGCAGAATCTAGCCCTCATGGGGGTCTTGCACCACTGGAACTGCTGGCTAGAGGAAGGAATTTCAGATAGTACTGTAGTTCCTAACCTAGAAAGTCAGGGGACACCATTTGCTGCTATAAAGGTCCCTAGAGTTGATATCTTCCCTCAGCCTGAGCAATCAGTTTCTTCCAACCTAAGCTTCTTCCAACTTGAGCTTTCAACTTAACTTTGACCTCTAGCCTACCTGACTTCAACATTCTGCATCTGAGCCTGTTTGCTGTCATTCTATGGGGCTCCTGCCCTAGGATCTGACACAATCACCTGATATTTTGTTGTGAGAACTCACTGCAAAGAATTCACTATGTATGTGAAAACAGGTAAGTTTATGGCTTATCACATAGGAGAGAGAACAGGAATGGGGGAAGGGGAGGATAAGTAAGTCAGGTAATAATGCTACTCATCCCAGGGTATGGTTTGAAGGCACATGTGGTGGCAAGGTTACTGAAGGGCCACATTCACACTATACATCTAAAGCTACCACTTTAGACAGTCATGGTTTTCCCTCAAAATAATTCTGTGAACTGTAGTTTGTCAAAGGTGCCAAGAGTTGTTAGGAGACCCTTATTCCCCTCTCAGACCTACATTTCCCAGATATCCCTATTAAGAGGGCTTGATTGTTAAACCACTCTGGAAATATAACACTGGGAGAGGCATAGGCACCTCTATGCAAGGCTGTGGGGTCCCAGCTCCCCCAAAAATGAAATTCAATGAAGGGGCTCCCCCCCCCCAAGTTCTATGAGGAAGTGGGGTATGCTGACGTCATGTGTGCATGCTGCGGGGCATGCCAATGCCATTCTTGCATGCCGTGGGGCGTGCCGATGTCATGCGACCCAAGACCCCCTCTGTTGTGGGGGCAAGGTGGTGTGCCTAGGGAGGGAAATGGGGATCTTCTAACAACAGGAGTATATTTCTACCCTACTTGGAGAGACCAGTGATTGTACTTTTGGAATATGAAGAATGTATTCTGCTACTGAACTACAACTCTTCTTGAAGTCAATAGTGGCACTGAAATGCTCATAAACTGACAAAGGAATATACTTGTTAAAAGAATAATTTCTTATGCCTAAAAGAGAGCGAGGAATGCTACAGAACCTGCTTTCTATGTATCCAGGCTGTCAGAGCATGTTTCATAAAAACCCTGGGGCCCTCTGAAATTAATAGCTGTTTAATGAATGTATCTGTTTTAAAAAGTCACATTTTGCAGCGATCCGGTTATTGATTTGACAGTATTTAATATTTTATTTATAAGCCCATAATCCTGCTTGTGGATGAAGTTAATTCTAAGTGCACACTGCAGAGGAGAAATAAAATGGCTGTCATTCCCAGCAGAGCAGGGCAGCAGTTTTGATAATTTTTTGGTAAAATTATGAGAGCTCAGCAACTCTGAGACCAGCTCTCTTTAAAATAACATCGGACGTAGCAAGTTTCGGAGACAAAGGTACCCAAAACTCAGTCATGTCTAGAGGAGGCCAGTTGAAACCAGTGGGATTTAAACCAGTCATAGCTAATCTAAGACCCATTGATTTATCTACTTGGAACATGACCAAGTCTAGATCCAGCCCAGGAATTCTCGGTGACTGCTTCACAAAGCTATAACTCTTTCATTAGGCATAGAGATCTGTCCTCTGTCCAGTTGTCCCATGGCTGCTGCTCTCCATATGTGGGGAGGCTGATGATAATGTAAGAGGTTTGGGGACCAGAGACTCCCACAAGATGAGCAGACGATTCAGTCCTGCAGGGTTCTGCTTTGCTTGTGTCGGCCCCATAGTGAACACACTGGGGAAGCAGATCCCATCAGGATTGCATCCGCCACTCTGCAGCTGTTGATCAGAGGCTTCACTTCTGCTGGCTGTAAGACTCTGCTGTGCAAGTGTGCTCCCTGAGCCAGTGTGGTGTTGTGGTTAGAGTGTTGGACTAGGACCTAGAGACCAACTTCCTCTCAGTCTAATCTACCTCTCTTAGGGCTGTTGTGAGGAGAAGATGAGGAAGAACAGAACCATATGTACAGCCTTGAGCTGCTTGAATGAAAGGTGAGATATATAAATAAATAAATATTAAAGTAACAGCACCCAGCAGGATTGACCTTCCTGCTCTCTGAAATGGGGTCAGGTGTGTGTGTGCAGGGGGAAGTCAACACCTGACCTACACTTGCAGATTGCATGTTTATTTCTGTTAAAAAACCCTCTAATTCAACAAGGGACGCGGGTGGCACTGTGGTCTAAACCACAGAACCTAGGGCTTGCTGATCGGAAGGTCGGCAGTTCAAATCTCTGCGATGGGGTGAGCTCCCGTTGTTCAGTCCCTGCACCTGCCAACCTAGCAGTTCGAAAGCACGTCAAAGTGCAAGTAGATAAAAAGGTACTGCTCTGACAGGAAGGTAAATGGCGTTTCCGTGCGCTGCTCTGGTTCGCCAGAAGTGGCTTAGTCATGCTGGCCACATGACCTGGAAGTGGTCTGCGGACAAACGCCGGCTCCCTCAGCCTATAGAGCGAGATGAGCACGTAACCCCAGAGTCGTCCATGACGGGACGTAACTGTCAGGGGTCCCTTTACCTTTACCTCAATTCAACATTATCCCCACTCCCTGAACTCATTTGGGCTTGGGTCGGCCTGAGTCAACCTCACAGGTAATCTGGGCCCCTGAACTGGGTTGGGGGTTGCACAGCCCTAACTTTAAGCTAAAGTGCACTTTCTGTGATGCTGTTGTTAATTTTACTGATTTTATCTCTGCTGTGTCATCTTTGTAACTTTATTGCAGATCATTCAGAAACAGCAGTGCTAAGTTGTATATAAAATGTAAAAACAAGTAACTATAAAGTTGGAGGAATGCTTCTCTATTTTTGTATGTGTTTTATCTTTCCACAGCACTCACATCCATTGCAAGTTGGCGGCTCTGTTCTTTTATTGCTTGTTCTTTCAACTACTGGAGTTATATTTTTGGGAGTGAATGGAGTTTGACTGGTAGGGCAAGTTTATTGGTAAATAGGAAGAGGTTTCAGCTATTGTACACATGCACACAATGTGGGGAATGTGCAGGCATTATCACGATGAAAAGCTGATTTGGTGTGCTTTGTCACGTCAATGTACGTGACCATCAGGAGATGTTTGAAGACTTGATTATTAAATGCATTAGCCACAGATGTGCATTGTGCCCAAATGGAGAATATGCATATATGATCGACATACATAAAATGCATTGTTCATATTGAGAGGTTGAGGGTGTTTCCTAGCACAATATGCAAAATTCCATTTACATGTTCATTTGTGCACATGCTTGACAATATCTTGTGAAAATATTCAGAATGATCAGAGTTTGTGCACATTTTCTATTCAACGTCCCAACTATAGCCTCTCAAAGTATAGTACAAGATGATCTAGATGTAACCTTTTCCATATTAAGCTGCGGGTGGCAGAACAAATCAAAATCAAGGCTATAATATTGTCCCAAATCTGACAAAGAGAAGCCACAAGAATCATGCTGCTTTCCACCTCACACAATTTGTTTGTTTCTTGAGTTATCTCAAATATTGTCCTATTAGGTTTCTTATTGTGCAAGGGGCTATTAATATCTGTTAGAAGGAAGGTCAGGTTTGTTTTCATGGTGCCGTTTTTGTGTTCTTACATTACTTTATTCTCAGAAAAGGTTTTATACCTGGTGTGCCTTGTTCCTTTAGCTCCTGGCACTCTGCTTTATCTCCTTATCACTTTATCTCTCCTAGTGTGAGGTCACTGATCTGTCTATTTAGTTCCTTCACATGCTTTTAGAGCTTTAACTTTGTCATCCTGCTGAATGGATATTGCAGAAGCTTCCTTTTTGTTTCCTGCTGTAGACTCTGTTCCTAATACTATGCAATGCTCTTTGAGATTTTAGTGGGTTGACAGCATCACTTGATGTACAATGTTATTGAAAGCTTTGCAGATTCAGGCCAAGAAGGGTCGTTGTAACCTAATGTACAGCACAAGAACTGTCACCCAGACTTTTTTTTTTCATAGTCTGTTTCTGAAACGTATGCAATGAATTGGGCAGAAGTAGTCCTAATTTAAAAGCTAGTCCTTTGAATGGACTAATTTAAAATTTACAGTGGGCTTGCACAGCTTGTGAGTAACATTGGTTTGCATTTAATGGGCACTTACCTAATGGGCAGTTCTGGAAACAATGCATGAGCTAAAACACAGCTATCTTCACACAAAATTCACACAGTTCTGAATTTTTCAATGTTGTTCTCCAACACACACACAAAAAGTGTACCGATATGCATATGTTAAGGGAGGTGGTGTGTGCATTAGGCAGAATTGCATGCAAAATGTGTATTTTAGAATAAATGTCCACTAAAATGACTTAAAATTGAAGTGAGCTGAAATTCCACTCCACTCCGCCACCCCATTCTTCATGGAACTACACATCCCAGCAAAGCGAGGGTGGAATATGTGGTGATTTCATAGGGCAAATTTCTGAGAAACATATTGAGTGGAGTTGATTACCTTCATTTAAATGAGGTAGATTTCTCCCCCCCCCATTGCCATTTCAAACAATTATACGGGGTGCTCATAGCAGTGGTGTGACCTCCTAGCCACACATTTCCTGGAATAACCATGAGAACAACAGCTAAGGTCTAAACTAAGGAAAACCAGCCTTCAAATTTCTCAGTCCCTGCCCACACCTTTTGGCATCCCGTCCCCAATTGCAAAAAGCAGCTAGCCCAGTTTTGATTTAAAACAAAACAAACAAATAAAAATCTATGCTCTGGTGGCGTGGCCAGTAGGGCTGGGCGATATATAAATACATTGTCTGAAATTGCATTTATAGTTGTATAAAAAACAGTGTTGGAAACAATTAAACAATTAGAAACAACTAAATATATTAAAGCATGTTGTTCTCAAGTTGATATGTTTTCGTGGAGTGTGCAATTCAAATAAAGTTCAGGAAAAAAATGAAAGCATGAATATGAGCGGATTGTGGGCTATTTTGAAGGAGAATCTGGTTTTACAAAATATAATTACCATGTTTGGGGGTGAATGTATTAAATTCCTTACAAAGAACACCTGCCAGCTACAATTTCTCATGCCGCTGTCACTCCTGGAACATTCTGCAGCTGATACCTTGACCTGAAGGACTGCATAGATTCCTTCTGAGGCGATTTCAAAAACATGCTACTCTACAGACAACCTCTATGACAAAACCAAGAATTACAGTGCTGACCATTTAGAGCCTGATTCTAGGCATACTTTTATTTATCATTTAGATGTCTTTACTCATGTGGCACCTCCTTCAAATATGTGTGTTTGGGATGAGAGTTCAAGGTCACCCAGTGAGATGTATGATTGAGTGGGGATGAGAACCATGATCTCTGAGGTCCTAGCCCAACAATCTAACCACTACACCACTCAGATTTTCTGTATTTTTTTGAAACATGCAGAAGGGATATAGCTCTGCTCCCACCCCTGACATCATATGGTTTCCCTGGCCCAGTTTGCAGCACCCACAAACTGTGTAATTTGATCCCACTGATTGGCGCACACATCTTAATTGTTGCTAAAACTGTTTCCATCTTGCCATTTCTAGCACCACACATGTCCACATGTTATACGTATCAGATGGCATACAATAAATAAAAAGAAGAATTGCAGGTCAAACAGGGAGGAAACAGTCTATTAATTGCATCACTTATATATTCAGCACTCTCATTAATTTTAGCACCAACATTTATTACATCATGCGAGCTTAGAGCTAATTACAAAACCTACTAAATTTAACACCCACAAACGCTTTGGAAGATTAACTTAATCTTTGACACTAGTTCCCATTGTTTATTCTCAACTGTTTAAATCAACCCCTACGCTTTGGTTTTCTAGGTCACCTTTCCTATTCTGACAATGTGTGATGTTATCACTTCAACACCCACATGCTTACACACCTCACTAAAAATAAATGTCCACAATATATTTTGCAGTTTTAAGAAATATATTGTGCACTGTTGCTTCTCCCCTTCCAAGTATCCTGTTATCACATACCAGCTAATCTGCATTTAATATGTTCACAGAACTACAATAAAAGTGCAGGCACATCTGAGCACCCAAAGCCAAACACTGAAGTGCTTAATCACTTCTTCCAGAATCATCTCACTGAGAGCAGGACTACATATTACTCCAAGAACTCCAGTTTCCAGCCTGATGTTTCTTAGAAAAAGTGAATACAGATCTGTCCTTCTTGCAGACATCCTGTTCTCCTCCACAGTCTCTACATCCTTGTGGCAGTGTCAGGGTGAAACAAAGAACCCAGCACAATATAATAATAATAATAATAATAATAATAATAATAATAATAATAATAATTTATTTATACCCCACCCATCTGGCTGGGTTTCCCCAGCCACTCTGGGTGGCTTCCAACAGAACATTAAAAATACAATAAAAAATCAAACATTAAAAACTTCCCTAAACAAATATTTAGAGATATCTGTAGAGATATGGTTGCCCTGAAATGTGTTCTTGGAATTTTTCTGGTGTGCACAAAGTTGTCTGAATTCTTTGGTTCTATAGACTCTGGTGAGTTAAACACAACCTGAGAGTTTCCTAATTTAAACCTGGACCGTATCTGCATTTGATCTCCTCCACAACACACATAAAAACACACATAGCCACTGCTCCATTCACAAAAAGCTCTTTGATCCACTGGAGGCATCTGTGAGTATCAATGGGAAAAGATGATTTTGGCTTCATTCCCATTGAATCTTCTGCAAAGGTTTGGGGGAGCAGCACAGAGATGGGGGAATTGGTGAAAATCTATTCCTCCCTTCCTTTCCAGAACCCAGAACAAGTAGCTATCTTGGAATGGAACATCTGATGCAACTCATGATCTTTAATTTAAAGAATAAACTATTACACCAAACCTGTGCACAAGATTTGGTGTGGCCTGTACAATTTTAGACTAAACATGGAAAATTTCATGATGAATGGAATATACCCCCATGTTAAAAACAAGAGCAACACACTATACTAGGCACATGAAAGAGTAGCATCATGTCAGAGTTCTAGCCAAGGCTTTCTCCCAACATGCTAGTTCTGTATGTGCAGGGAGTCCATTATACGGAAGAGCATCCAAGTATATAACTTACAACTTGAAATTGTGCAGCCCAGGAAAGGCTGCTCCCTATGTAGTTTGTTCCCACTAAACAAAATAGAAATAGATCCTGGCAAGGGACAATAATAAGGGGCAGCAGCAGCCGAAAATTCAGCAAGGATATAACACGTTTGATAGATCAATGCACCACAAATATGCAATTAAATAAATAACACAGGAAGTGTAACTTTGGTTCAAGGTTACACAACAGTTTAACGATTTGGCGCTTTGTCTTTTTATGGACAAATCAAAACTTTTGGTTGTTTGTTCCAGGAAAGTGCTTCTGAGTTAAATCCTTGCTATTACTTTCATTGCAGTTCAGATGGGAAGACAGGGTTACAAAAATGCTGAATTGATCTATGTATTGATGAAACATTTAGATTGACCCCAAAGAGAGAGGTTGCTGAATTATGAAGATTCAAAGCAGTTATCCAATTAATTGTATCATTAGTCAACATGAACAAACACAGCATATGGGGATTGATTCTTGGGATCTGTCTCTTGCAGTGTTTATAATTTGAGATTATTGCATTATTTTATAGTCACAAATTTATGATGGCGCGCAAGTGGACAGATGGGTGGTGGAGTTTCATTTCAAGCAAGCAGAAGTCCCCGTTTTGAGAGAATTATATTTTTCAACTATATTCACGCAGATGAAATTGTTTACATTCTGCTGCAAATGCAGAGCTGAATTAACTTAAAGCCAACTTAAACACCATAGTGTAGGGCAACAGACAATATAAAGCCCCTATTTAAAAAAAATGTAATAATCATATAGAAACACATCCATCTCAGCCACGGACACTGCTGCTGTTCCAGTTCTTTATGGGGAAAGAGGTAGATTAATATAGGAACCAGGAAAGCCATTTGGGCATTTGTAATGCTTGCTTTAAGACAGCTATTATGGGCCAATGCTTGTTTTCAAATCCAAACAAAGGATTATGAACTTTGGAAACTTCACTAGTGATAACAGGACAAGCCACATAGTAATGCACACACACAGTAATGCAAACCAGTGTTATATGGCACCAGTCGCTGCTCCCCAGTCTGGCTGCCACATTCTGGATTAGTTGTAGTTTCTGAGTCACCTTCAGGGGTAGTTCCACATAGAGCACATTGCAGTAGTCCTAACAGCAGGAGATAACCAGAACATGTACCACTCTGGTAAGACAGTACACAGACAGGTAGGGTCTCAGCCGGTGTATCAGATGGAGCTGGTAGACAGCCACCCTGGACAATGGTTCAGAGATTAGGTTACCAACACATGTATCACAGTGTCCATGCTATAGCCCTGTCCACAAAAGGTGATCATATATGCCTTTGCCACAGAGGCTAACTAGACCTTCATTGGCTGAGACGGTTCCAAGAGCACCCCTAAACTGTGTACCTGTTCTTTCAGAGGCAGAAGAACCCCATCTAGAAGAATCAGACTCTCCAATCCTCAGTCCTGCAAAGCCGCTCTCTGGCTGGCTGTGGGGCGTGGTTTGCAGCATTTAAGTGGTCACGCGGCCGAGAGCTCTCCCTTGGTTTCCTGCTTCCGCAGATCTCCCGCCCTCCTCACCTTTCTTCTTGCATTTGACACCTTGACCTTGCTATGGACCTCGGTTGGTCACCTGTTGAAGGGGCCTGGTAGGAATTTTTCCACTTGGCAGATTGGCACCACCCATTTGGTTTTTCGCCTACCTCATAGCAAATCGTCACAACTTTGTAAGGTTTGGCGGTTAGGTATTGGAAAAGCTTGTTTGATGAGAGGGGAGGTTGTGGCCATCACCTGCCCCTCCCCCTTCCATTAAAGGAATTCGGGAGTCGTGGTTCCTGTCCGAAGCCTGGGTAGAGGCTAGGGCCATGGCACAACCTCCCCGGTGACCCTGAGGGGAGATCTGAGTTGATGTACATCAACAGGGCTCCTCCTACTAGTGGTTAACCCTTGTGAGACTACCTGCATGGCGGGCAGGAGTCAGATATAGTCGGTTCAGGTTCAATGCCTAAGCCAATACCACTCACATTCTGTAACCAATAAAGTTGTGGCCTTTATTAGCCATTAACCTAAAATACTGGTGTCCACGTGTCTTATTCATCAAATGGGGGGGATGCAGGGCCTTCACACGCAAATGACTTACCTGGATTGTCCCCACTGTAGCGGGATTCATCTTCATTCTGTTGACCCCCATTCACTTCACTACTGCATCTTAGGAGAAAAGTCTGCAGATTGCCCTTCTTTTTCTAGGGGGAGGAGTGAGAAAAAAGACAAATCTCATAAATTTTCTCAGGGAAAAAAAAGTAATTTTAGCACAGCCTTGAGTAGGATTTGATAATGATAAAAAGTTATCAGTAGATAAAAGTCTGTTTCTACACATTGATTGCTCTTGCTGGATTGAGGCAAATATGATTATTCAGACTTCGGTGCTTTCCCCCAATCTAGGTAAAAATTCAAGACAGTATGCCTTTTTTTCAAACTTTGTTGCTTGGCTAAGCTAAGGACTTAGAAGAACTAATCAAGTCGATATTTGTTGAGTAGTAATTTTTTTTGTTTAAGTTTGCTGTTTTTGAATCCTTTGATCACAGCGGCAGTTTGTTCTTCTCTTATACTTGAAGAAATTGAATAAAAAAAGTTAATTCTAAAAAAACAAAAGATTTATTCCCATATGCCTCTTTTTGTCTAAGAAACATTGTTCTGAAACTCACAAACACAAAAAAAACCCATGATGATTGCCAGAAAGGGGAAAAAAGAGGATGAAGAGAAATAAACTTGGCAAATTATGTTTGCAAGACGCTCCCATTTGTCTAAGAATACAGATGCCTCTGCATTAAAAAGCTGGCAGCCATATGGCTAGCAATCAAGCATGACGCTTGCTGTTTGTGTATTTATACATAGGTGCTTAGAGGGTAAATTTTGCTGTTAAATCAAAATGCTAAAAAAAAAAATATGCTGATGAAATTGAATGCAAATCACATACACGAGAGAGAGAGAGAGAGAGAGAGAGCTCAGTTGATTAAATAAACGTAATTGATGAATCATATGTCTTTTAACAGATTATTCAGTCAATTATATGTAGGCAGCAATCACATACTCATTCTTCTGGGAATAAGATATATTGAATTCAATGGGGTTTACTTGTGAGGGACTGTACTGTTAAATGGATTGCATTTTTTACAAGGACAACAGTATGACTGTTATTTTGAGATTATTCAATGAAGTCTTAGATAAGCTACATAAATGAACCACTCATTCTTAGGAAGAAAAGCAGCCTTTAATCATTTTTTCTCCTTTACCTATTACAGAAAAATCATAAATAGCTATAGTGCCATCATCATCAAACGTGTCCTGAACTTGAACCTGAAATTGGGCTTCAGTGTGTCCAACCCTCCCCCCCCAAAGGTAGCAGCCAAGAAAGGAATTTTAAAACTGATATAACAGATTTAAAATGGGTTGTGTTTTTTTCATCCATCTATCAGTCTTGGTACAAACTAGTTTGGCTGAACAAAGTTCACTGAATTACACATTGAAAGTAATTCCCATAATTAATAGGTGAACTAAGGGCAAATTAATTTCATCTTGGGGTAGACCTTTGAATGATTCCTAGTTCATTTTCAAGCTCATTCCCTCCCTCCACCCCATTACTGAGCAGGAAGGTCAGACTCTGAGTTTCGTTTCTTTGTTTCCTTGTTTGTTTAGAAAAGACAATCAGACATCTATAAAGAAAGTTGGAAAGCAAAATATTGAGGCAATGTTCTCAAGCTTATTACACAGATAAGGATGCATAAGTTGGATTGGCCATCTGCCATGGATGCTTTAGTTGAGATTCCTGCATTTGCAAGGGGTTGGACCAGATGACATTCAGGGACCCTTCCAGTTCTAGGATTATATGATTCATGTGATAGAAACAGAACTGTTGAAAATGTAATTGAATCAGATAGATTATGAAAACTTCAAACTGGAGAGTTCAACTTCTGTTGAACTTGAAAGTCAGGCTTGGACATTTTGTCTTAATACAAAAATAAAATCAAGACCTTATAGCGGTTATGTGAAACAAAGAGATGATTACGATCTCATCGGAAGAAGAGTTAATAATGTAAATGTATCATTTCAATTGGCTGGGCGGGAGAGGAGAGAGAAATGTAATATATTCACCGGCTTGGAACACATTTCTCTGCCTAATGAGACCCAAGGGGTTTAGCAGATGTAACAACTGTTTTACTTCATGTCATATACGGATACTAATGCATTATGTGGACCAACTGTTTCATTCGGCAGCAATGCCTATTCCTGTGCAGTGGAAGATTGATTTCACTCAGCTCTATCTGGAATTTGGTTTGGTTATTTAAATTTTTTTTTAAAAAAAACCCCAGAAAATATCTTATATTTCTAAGCCAAATTTTAAATTCATAAACTTCATTGTGCTCCTAAAGATGGTGAGGCCTAAAACTCTCACCCTGCCACCTCCCCAAACTCAACAGCTCCGACATCCTCGTGAACCTCCTGCCTCAATTCCCTCGCCAAAAATCTACCTGGTTGTGGCACCAATATACAAGTCTCTTATCAAGGCTTCTATTCTTCCCTGATGACTTAAATGTTTGAACGGTACCCTTTCTAGCCTTGAGACCTATCGTTTTCAAGTACTCAGCAGAGACATCACACACACACTGGGAATCATATGTCCCAGAGTGCTTTCTGCTTAAAGTACTGCTGAGCATGCTGGGACATGTGGTCTCCAAGATATACAGCATAGCTACTGAATCTCCAGACCTGCCCATGGTTTCTCTCAGCAGAATAGAGGGGACTGATTTAAATAATTTACCCTTATTTGCAATTCATGTCTTTGCTGAACAAAAGAGCATACTAATTAGTTTCAATTACACTTCAAAACATCGACTTGCAGCTAAGTTGAGTTTTGTTGAAAAAGTTGTATGAAAACCTGCCGTGTTTTACAAACTAGTCTAAACATAAGACCCTATATATCTCTCCAGAATAAAAACCCTTTGCGAACCTTTTAAGTTATTAAGACATTTCTGTTTATCTTCTGGCATATCTGATTGGTTTCCCCCCCTGTTCAGAGGTGCATTGAGTTTGATAACACAAAGGTCTCCATTACTTTTCAAAGGAATCTAATTTAAAAGCTTTCCAGACATACATTTTACATTTCCTGTTTTCTTTGCTTCTTAACATTTTGGTGAACTACTGTGAAGAACAATGATGTGATTTCATAGAAAGATTATTCAGAATGTAATGCTTCTAAAATGTAGTAATCCATTCAAAAAGATATGTAATATGGTTCATTATAGATGGCATCACCAATGTTTGCTGATATACAGAAACATATAGAAATCCATCTTTGAATTTGATAACCACACAATGCTTGCTTGGTCCTAGACAACATTAATTTATTATTATTATTGAAGCCTAAACACCAAGGATCTTCTTGCTCTGTTTTCTCAGACATTTGTGTTTTGCCTTCTACCAATGTGACTTAGTTGAAATTCACACGGCTACATAATTCACTTTAAAACCGCAACATCATGTGATAACTTGCATGAGTAAAACAAGTCATTTGAAATTAACCACTTCCAACCAATCTCCCTTAATATGATGATTTTAAATGAAGACTACTTCCATAATCAGTTCCAAGCCCATTAGAGCCCCTGCTCTCTAGGGCTGGACAATATCGGGTTTTCAACATCACGATATATTACTAGCTAAACATCACAATATCTCAATATATCATGGTATATATCTGCAGTGGCCAGAATCTGGTTCCATTGCTATGGGGTGGGTAGGTGATTTCAACGATATCCCTGTGGCAGATATAATGTTATTACCATTTGAATGATATTCTAAAAAGGCAAAGAACTCTTAATTGCTTTTTGCAGGTTCAATACCATCATGATTAAAACTACTCAGTATAAGCAGGAGGTAAAGTTGTCAATGGTAGTTTATTGCATACTATGCATGGAATGTAAGATTTCAATCCATATGCTCAGTTGGGAATCTAAAAAAGAATGATCAGCAAAATTCCATTGCAACAAAACTTTATTAAAGTTGACGACAAACTCCAAATGAACCACAACAGAAAAATGGCAGAAAGTGACTAGTGTATGATTACATAGGAATTGACTGTGTTTGGAAAACTGTCAGGCTATGACAAACAGAACATATATTTAGAGCGTTGTGTGATCCTGTCTCCTCAACCCCATAACATATTGTTTTTCAAGTCTTAACAGCTGCTACACAAATACAGTCTTTAGATGTGCAGAATGCAGCTATTCCCAATAGCTTTATCAAAATCATTGGCTTCCCTTGGAACTCTCCAAATATTTTGCCAGATTTTGTCTTGAATTTCACTTATAGGTGAAATTTCAATTTCAAAGCTCTACCTTTGCTTTTACTACATGCAATATTATCAAAAGAACAGAGGCTTGGCTCCTGGCTAGCCATCCATGAATGGAAGAGGATCTTTCCTTCACAGTGGGAGCTGGGATCCAGAAAAGGATCTTGCTAAAGCAGGAGCAGGGAACTGGATCCATTCATCAGGCCAGGTCCTGACTTCATACACCCTTTGTGGGCCAATTTTGCCAATGGGACAGGACTACCCACCTGTCAATCACCTGGCGCCAGAATGATACCAGGTGATTGACAGATATCAGAGTTCAAAGGTAACTGTTGATCAGCTGATCATCTACAGCAAGCCCCTTTGAAGACTGATAGGATGCCCTGCTTGCAAAAGAACCTATTATATCATGTGTAGATCAGGTCAGTGTAGTTTGTAGGAAATGGCCTCATGTGCCAAACTGGCCTTATTAGACCTGGCAGCTGACACTCCCCTTTGGTTGGGCTATAATAGCATTTTCTATCAGTTTCTTGTTCACCCTGCATTGCCTTTCATCATAGGAGCCAAGTCCTAGGGGCCAAGGTCCCTTCAACCCCCCTCAATAAAATATTTGAGCATCCAGGCCCCCACAAAGCTGATGGGGTGTGTGCACCACATTTTATGATCGATTATGCAGGGCGGGGCTTACCTGCTGCCCCCCCCCAAATATTTTATTCAAGTTGGCACCCCTGCCTCCCATGTCACTTTGGATGATGGCCTCAATCCAAACCCCCCTCCCAGAAGCAGGGATTGGCAGAGCGGCAGGGCCACTGCCACAGCTGCAGCCCTGCCAATCATTGAACCCATGGGTAGGCAAACTAAGGCCCGGGGGCCGGATCTGGCCCAATCCCCTTCTAAATCTGGCCCACAGATAGTCTGGGAATCAGCGTGTTTTTACATGAGTAGAATGTGTCCTTTTATTTAAAATGCATCTCTGGGTTATTTGTGGGGCATAGGAATTCGTTCATTTCTTTTTCCAAAATATAGTCTGGCCCACTACATGGTCTGAGGGACCCCCTGCTGAAAAAGTTTGCTGACCCCTGGACCCCATGGTGGAAGCTGGAAGAAGTAGAACTACCTTGACTGATGTAGTGATGACACTTTGATAAGATCCAATGCCATCATGTGAGGGCACCTCAGGTTCTGGTGAGACTGGCTCAGGATCCAATGGCTCCTGGACTGGCTCAGACCCTCCCTACCTCCAGAATGCCCCCTATGCCAGCTACTGCTGGTGCTGACATTGGTTAGTAGGAGGCCAATTAAGTCAACAGTGTTGGGAAGACAACCTCACTTAATCCTAAGGTAAAGGTAAAGGGACCCCTGACCATTAGGTCCAGTCGTGTCCAACTCTGGGGTTGCGGCACTCATCTCGCTTTATTGGCCGAGAGCCAGCGTACAGCTTCCAGGTCACGTGGCCAGCATGACAAAGCCGCTTCTGGCGAACCAGAGCAGCGCACGGAAACACTGTTTACCTTCCCACCAGAGCGGTTCCTATTTATCTACTTGCACTTTGACGTGCTTTCGAACTGCTAGGTGGGCAGGAGCTGGGACCGAGCAACGGGAGCTCATCCCGTTGCAGGGATTCGAACCGCCGACCTTCTGATCGGCAAGCCCTCAGCTCTGTGGTTAAACCCACAGCGCCACCTGGGTCCCACAAACTATCCTATCTGCCCACAAACTCAGCATTGGGTCTACTGTATGTGTGTGTTCTGTCCATTAGGGTCTAAGCCAAAGGGCATTTTCCAATAGTACTTGGATGTCATGTGGGCATATGCATGTAGCTTCTTATTAGAATATGTCTAGTTTCCATGCTTTTAATAGTTGATACACCAGACACATTCTTCTTCAATGCCCTTGTTTTATTTTAGGAAAATTTGTAACTATATTGTCAATACAACATTGCTCCCATTTATCTAGGGCATGTTGGAGGACATAATTAGCTGGCTTCTTACATTTTACACCCTGTTGCTTCATTCTCTCCATGCTAGCTCACTTGCGGAAATTCTCATTGATAATTCAATGCAGATACTTAAAGCATGTGCAGTGCCAGGAGTCTTGTTGAAGTTGATGAATGAATATCTTTAGGAATAAGACCGTACATCTCCTTAGGATAGCTGAGGGCTTGTTTGCTTGTTCGTTTTTAATTAAACATGTGCATTTGTTCCTCATTACTTGAAATTGTCATTTTCACCCCCTCCTGTGTTTTTGACACTTCCTATGATTTTTTAAAAAAATAAATCCAAGCCCCAGTCTAGACATTGTGGTGCATGCAATAAGCTATGACATGCACACACAACTCCTTTGAGAAGAGGGGCAGCTGCATTTACTTCAGCACTGGGAAAAGATCCCCATATTCCCAAATATTCCCATTCCTGCACTAATGGCTAACAAGAAATAGTCAAGTTATTTTGATAATACTCCAAGAAGGCAAAGGCAGGCAACCTTGTGCTGTGTTCTGTTATCTGTTGGAAGTTGGATGCCAGCAGTAGGTAGGGTCAAAGTCAAAATTTGGTGGGGCACCCCCATTTCTCTCATTCTTCTGCTCCCCCTTTCCTCACTCTTTTACCCCTCTCCCACTTCTTCCCCACCCAGCAGATGGACAAATCATTCTTGTGAGAACTCTGAACTGATACTTTGCAGGGGGTTTTTTTTGAAGTTAGATGGAGTTTTGCTTCTGATGCTAAGGCTAAAGATTGCCCATCCATGCAATGGGGACAAAGTTTGCATGGTGAAGGTACAATTGCAATGTGATCTAGGGGTAGAGTGGGACGCGGGTGGCGCTGTGGGTTAAACCACAGAGCCTAGGGCTTGCTGATCAGAAGGTCAGCGGTTTGAATCCCTGCGATAGAGTGAGCTCCCGTTGCTTGGTCCCTGCTCCTGCCAACCTAGCAGTTTGAAAGCACGTCAAAGTGCAAGTAGACAAATAGGTACCGCTCCGGCGGGAAAGTAAACGGCGTTTCCGTGTGCTGCTCTGGTTCACCAGAAGTGGCATAGTCATGCTGGCCACATGACCCGGAAGGTGTACGCCGGCTCCCTTGGCCAATAAAGCAAGATGAGCGCTGCAACCCCAGAGTCGTCTGTGACTGGATCTAATGGTCAGGGGTCCCTTTACCTTTTTAATAGGGGTAGAACATAGATGGATGGGGAAGCTGGTCAGCTTCTAGACATAAAGGAAATCTGGCATCAATACAGCTAGCCAAATCTGAATGTTAACATTTCAGCAAACATTTGTCTGAGCTCTTTGGCTTCATTGTTTACTGTAGTGAACTGGGGGCTTATGGGAGTTCAATCCACCAATAACAGGAAGGACAGAGACTAGTCAAACTGGATATATCCAAGCAAGTCCTAATGGAGTGACGAAGGTGGCCACGTGATGCAAACACATCCAATTTAAACCTCAGGGCTTTCCTCAAAGGCTGAAATCCCAGGAACTGGCTGTTCTGGAGTGTGAGTTAGATTCAGTCTCCACCCCATTCAACTCTCCATTCCCAGCCAAACAGCTTATTGGTAGACTTTTAGCTTCCCTCCATATGTGTGTGATGGGGAAAACCCCCCAATCATTTCATAAAACTGTATCATTTTGATGATTCCATTTTCTTTTGAGCCTATGGCCTGGCTGAACTGAAAAGGTCTGTGGCTGCCTGCCTTTTACAGTACAGAACTAGTTGTTTTCAGGTACTGTATGTAGCACATGCCCATTCAGAAAACTGAAAAGAATAAAGTGTTAGAATCTATGATGGCCGAAGAGAATTGGCTAGGCATGGCAATTGTGATTAATCTTGTTTTGTAGACAGATGAAAGAGGATATTGGAAGACATTTAATGAATAGGAAAATTAGTCAACGTCTTAATAAAGACGTTGAAAAATGATTATATGTACTCACATGATATTATGATGAAGGCTGAGCTGAAAAGCCAAATGATTTTGATTGGTTCAAGATGAAATCATTGGTTTTCATCCTGAATAAGATTGCTGCAATCCTTTACTGATGAATAGAAATCATGTGTGTAATCTGGAAGTGCATTAAAAAAAATATTCTTTTGATGTTCTTCTTTGCGGCCTCCTCCTTACTTTTGAGGCTTTCCCTATGCACACTTGTATTTTAATAAAGGCTTATCTTTGCCCTTAAAGCCTGCATCCTTTTTTTGGGGGGGGGGTTGTTTCTAGGAGGGATACATCCAGTCGAGGAACCCCTTTTAAATTTCTCCAACATGTTTGTGTGGAAAGGGAGAGGGAGGGAGAGCAGGCAGTCTTGGGTTATCTAGATGTACTTTGTTGGACTCAATCTGCAGTGCTGCTAGCAAGTCTAAAATTAGGTTCAATGACAAAGCAATAACAGATCCTCCAAGTGTCCCTATTTTCCAGGGACGTCCCTGATATAGAGAAGCCATCCTGGTTTCGGATTTGATCCTGGAATGTTCCGCTTTTCCTTAGGATGTTAGGAGCCAGTGTGGTGTAGTGGTTAAGAGCGGTAGACTGGTAATCTGGTGAACCGGGTTCGTGTCTACGCTCCTCCACATGCAGCTGCTGGGTGACCTTGGGCTAGTCACACTTCTTTGAAGTCTCTCAGCCCCACTCACCTCACAGAGTGTTTGTTGTGGGGGAGGAAGGGAAAGGAGAATGTTAGCCACTTTGAGACTCCTTTGGGTAGTGATAAAGCGGGATATCAAATCCAAACTCTTCTCTTCTTCTTCTTCTATTTTTTTATTGGAGAAATGTTGGAGGATATGGTAGGATATCCTTATTTTCATTGGAGAAATGTTGGAGGGTATGGAGTTATCCGAACCCCGAGCCGTTTGAAAGCAAATTCTGTATAGGGATTGCTTCTGATGCTAAACATGCTAATCCTTATTAGGATTGGGAAGGAATACTTTAAACAGTGATACTGATGTTCAAAACAGTCTCCATGTTTGCATGGCGACATCTAATGACGTCTAATGTTAGTTGGTTGCCAGATTGATTAAATAATATGCAAGTCGTAAGTCCACTCAGTTTTATGAATGGCCTGTAGATGGCATAGAAACACTTAGAAGATATTCTGCTACTGAGACAGGTTGCATTTATGTCAAGACAGGATACATTTGTTTGGAATCTTCTGTTTCAGATAGGGTACTAAAGGATATTAATAAAAACTTTTCATCAGGCATTTGTAAAACTGATATGTTAAACCAAGGAAAGATTGGGGGACAAGGGGGTGCTAGGTCCTCTCAAGAGAATGACTCATGATACCTGATTTTACCATAGCCTTTGAAAAATGTCTTATGCCCTGATTTTCACATCATAGTGGCAGCGAAATGGTTTGTTTGCAAATAATGAAATGCCACCAAATTTCATCTCAAAGAATTCCAACACGGAAAGCATATATGTTTAACTGAGATAGAAGCTTAATGAAGTTAGGTAGGATTAGTGACATTCTGGCGGCAGACATTTTCATATAATCCAGCAAAGGGGGGGGGGGAAGAAATATTATTTTTCCATGGAAATAATCAATTGAAGGTTCAATCAAGTGGTGCACATACATATGTGTGTTGGGATTTCATTCCTCCATTGCTGGGTGTGTGATTGTTTTTATCACATGTCTGTGTTGACATTCCATACTGTTGGAGTCATGAGAACGGAAATTCAGTTACACTGTTCCGTTATGTTGTACTATTGCTTTTAGTCTGTTCTCATGAAGAAGAACAAGGAGAGAGGAGCCATGTTCCTTTGCTCTGTAACACTTGTATATAATAAAGTAGCTTAGTTGTTTCAGAAGCCCAGCGCGGTTTGAACGTACCAACAATGTAAACCTACTACACTACTTCTGTTCCTGGTTTTTGGAAAGTTTGCAGTGGGATGCAATGGAAATGCTGACTGCTGTTTCTTTCAGCTATTAAAGAGCACAGGCATAAGAGAGGCCAACATATCCACCTGTGTACCCCTCCCTAGCAGCCCTACTGACCTGATACCTTGGTTCTCAAACTTATTCCGTTCCGGGACTCCATTCGACTCCCGAAACCGTTCAAAAACCAAGGTGTGGCTTCCGATTGGCTGCAGGAGCTTCCTGCACTCAAGCAGAAGCCATGACGGACATTTGGCTTCCGAAAAACGTTTGCAAACAGGAACACTTACGTCTGGGTTTGCGGCATTCGGGAGTCAATTTGTTCGACAACTAAGCCGTTCGAGAACCTTGGCAGACTGGGAGGAGGAGGATAAAAACACCAGTGGTGGCTCATTGACTGACTTCCAGCCCATATGCCACTATTTGAACCAAAATAAGCATGTGTTTAGGGCAGGGGTCAGCAAACCTTTTCAGCAGGGGGCTGGTCCACTGTCCCTCAGGCCTTGTGGGTAGCCGGACTATTTTTTTTTGGGGGGGGGTGTTGAACGAATTCCTATGCCCCACAAATAACCCAGAGATGCATTTTAAATAAAAGCACACATTCTACTCATGTAAAAACACCAGGCAGGCCCCACAAATAACCCAGAGATGCATTTTAAATAAAAGCACACATTCTACTCATGTAAAAACATCAGGCAGGCCCCACAAATAACCCAGAGATGCATTTTAAATAAAAGCACACATTCTACTCATGTAAAAACACCAGGCAGGCCCCACAAATAACCCAGAGATGCATTTTAAATAAAAGCACACATTCTACTCATGTAAAAACACGAGGCAGGCCCCACAAATAACCCAGAGATGTATTTTAAATAAAAGGACACATTCTACTCATGTAAAAACACGGTGATTCCTGGACCAGATCCGGCCCCAGGGCCTTAGTTTGCCTACTCATGTTTTAGGACATCAAGGGAAGGTAATTAATCTTAATCTGTCTTAATCTGTCCCTGGCTTTTTTGGGGGGGGGCTAGAGAGAGTGAGGGAGTGCACTGCCCCACAAGAGAGATGGAATGGGAAAAGTCGCTAAAGCCATTTGGTTGCTTTAGCCAGTTGTCCTGTCTGGTTAAATTGGAAATTCTTGTCATTGTCCTCATTGCTGTTTAGTTTTGCTTGTTGAATTATAGATGTGTTGATCTGTTTGTGTTGGCCAGGATTTATTGGACTTGTGTTTATGGATTTGGTAATTTTTGTATATTACTGTCTCTTTTCCGCCTAGTTTTATTGTTTTATTTCATTATGGGGTTTAAATATTCAATAAAGTGCAGTTTATAATACTCATAGTAAATTAAATAATAAACAGAATGATGTTTGCTCAGAATCCAATTTGGCAATTTAGCAAGCTCAGATGTTTGGCCTTTTCAGTCTCTAGTCATTTAAGGGCTGCTTCACACATGACCATCATGACACTTACCTGGGAGCGTTGGCCAATCAGCTGCTTGGGGAGTGCTTTGCAGAAATAATACACATGCTAGGGGTTGGGGATTGATGTAGATAAGCTTTACTGCACTAGCCAAAGGACACGACACTATACAGACCATACAGACACTATGAAAGAAAGAAATGTCTATAAATCTATATCTCCTTATAGAAACAATATATAGAAATAGTGTTAGGAACCTTGAGTTGAAGACGTGCAGCAAAGCACATAAAGCAATTAAGAGTTGGCTGAAGGCCAAGTGTTCCTCCTATCTGCCTGGTAACAGGGTCTTAGTAACAACCTTTCTATTGGGTAAAAAGTTCTATAAAGATAAGAGTGACCATGTGCTAGTTTGGTTGGTGTGTTAATGGAGTTTGTGATTGTTGGAGAAGGTTGTGAGAGAGAGATAGAGGAAAGGTTTTGCTTTTGTTTCTTTATTTTCCTAAGTCTGTATATAGTAACTTATGGATACTGTTTGCTTCAATAAAGCTGTATATAGTTAGCAAGTTACTAGTGGCAGTGAGTTCCTACGTCATCGTGTTCTGTCAGCGCTATACCGCCAGAAGCTTCCTGAAGGACTGTGTGCACTCTGCTGTGTCCAGGATTCTGTTCTTTCCTGACACAAATCCCGATCAAATAGAACCTCTGAATATAAAATCTATATAAAAAACAGAACCTCTGCCTAAACCTTCAGGGGATTTTGTTGTTGTTGCTTGCATATGCTACTTCATATTTAACATATGTGTATATATGAAAAGGAACTAAAAGATGAAAGCAACATATGTTTATATAAGAGATTATATGGGAGCTGGAGACCAACAACTTCTGGATGGCCACAGGTTCCCCAACCCTGATCTACTATATCCAAACATGTGAAAGTTAAGAAGTAATTGATATTATTATTATTATTATTATTATTATTATTATTATTATTATTATTAAGATCTTTTCTATCATTATATTATATCATTATAATACATTATATAATAATAATAATAATAATAATAATAATTATTATTATTATTATTATTATTATTAAGATCTTTTCTATCATTATATTATACACAAATAAAAACCTATCCACTGTAATCAGGGTGAGATACAGTGGGAAATAAATGCAGTGTTAGGTGTGGTACCATCTAGTTCTTTTTACATAGAAAGCCCCATCTCAATATCCCTGATGGCAGGGCTGGTTCAGCACCGAAACTCAGATATGAGCGTAAGGTTAATTATTTATTCAGAGAGACAAAACCCCAACAGAGAACTCCACTGGCAGAACTAGCCCCGGTGAGGCAGTTGCCAGGACTGAGGATCTGAGCATCCCATTTCCTCATAAGGCTCCTCCCCAGCCAGCTGCCTTCTCAACAGTCGCAAACTCATTTGAGGAGGGGCCCTCTGTGCTTTTTGTTCTGCTACATGTAACACCCTCCTTGTTCTTGGGGACAGCGGAGGAGGGGAGAAGGAAACAGTGGAACTGGCAGGTGGCTCGGAGCCTGTCGCAGTTTCAGCCTCCTCCTCCTCAGCTGCCTTAAAACAGGGGCTTGCTCAGTCTCCAACCCATCTGCACTCCATCATTCCTCTGACCTGTCTCCTACATCCCACCACCATTCTCTTGCCTTCCCCATCTGATGCTTCCCTGGGGGGGTCCTGTTAGCAGGAGTGTCCTACTCTCGTGTAGGACCCTGGCAGAGACACATGCCCGACTAGCATGTTCTCTCCCTCCTGGTCGATCGTTCAGGAGCTTCAAAAGCTTTCTTCTGCCCTAACATCATAGTGACTGATCCCAAGAAGCATAAGCACACTCAGGGACCAGCAGAGTCTTCGCAGCATGCATAAACAGACCTCAGCAAATCAGCGTTTTGGCTAATCTACTTTATTTACATATAAACGCACATGGAGCACTGCAACATGGCTCCCTCTCTCTCTAGCATCAGACAGCAAAGAGAGAGAACAAAGGACAATAGTCCCACTTCAAAGAACACAGTAGCACAAACACCCTGTCTCCGTCACTTCCCATTCTGAGGAATGAAAACATACACCGTCATGTGATAGACAACAGTCCCATGACTTCAGACACGGGGAATGAATCTCCAACAGTTCCCTGACTATAGATTCCTACCATTCCTCCTCATCTAGCCAGTCCCAGACCCCTTGCCATATGAACTACACTTCAGACCTTCACACATTTAGCATGAAGGTTTGAAGAAAATTCCCATGTGCATTCTGATAAGAACATTCAGAAACCTTTCTGAAATCAAGAACCCTGATGATATGAGGTTCCTGGTCAGGGGACCCCAAGATTCACACTGCATCTGTTTATTTGTTTTTGTTTAATTCTAATCTGTTTCTGAATGACTGTGTGCTCTCTCTGCTTCAGTCTAATCTCTGGCCCTCATTCACTATAACGTGGGACTTAAAAATTGCTATAGCTTTTACTCTTTTGGTCAAAATGGATAAAATTTACAGGCACAGGAGCCACTCCAGATTGGATTAAGCCTGCCAAATTGCAGACAAACAGGTTCAGGTGCTTTTTTTTATTTGCAAGAGAGTCACTGTCCTCCATAATCTCTTAACAGAGGGCTGATGAGGCAGAGATCTATATCTTCCTCTTGTTTTCTCTAAAGGCAAGTGGTTTGTGTGTATTCTTGGCCTATACTTTTTTTTTTTAAATGCAACTTCACATCTGAATTTTTAAGTTTGTTGTGTCCTGTAATAGGCCCCTGAAGGGCCTTACAACATAAGGCTGGCTAGAATATTGCCTGCAGAGTTCTTATGAGCCCTGGGTTGCTTTCCTGTTGTTAAAGCAGAGCAATGTAGGATTTTTAAAAAAGACATAAATGATGCTTTTAACATTTTTTTTAATCCCCTCTGCTGCTATGGTTTAATAACAAACAAGTAATCCAGAGCTCCTAAGTGATTTGTGGACAGCATTTTGGACAGCCTCACCCATGGACCTAGAGAAACAGAGATACAGAACATTTATATATGGTACAGAAACAAACAGACACAAGACTTTGTGGGGGGGCCTGATATCACCCAGGGGGAAATGTGACATTGTACATGCACTCAAGAGTGGGGAAGAAGGCCCCTGAATCATCCTGATGTGCTTTGCTATTTGACCTGTTCACAGAGCCAATGCACTCCCCTAGTAAAATCTTAACCGGAGGCAAGTGAGTTATTTCGCATAGCAAGAAACTTTGCAACATCTCACAGTGTTTAAAGGGCCAATAAGTGGCAGAAACTGCTTCTGATATGTAGGAGGGCAACACAGTATGATTGGGTGCAGGTACACGAAAAGGCTTCTGAGAAAGAGGTGGAAAATGAAGCTTTTAGCTATAAAAGTTGCATGATGCTACAAGGGAAACCACTAGGAAAATACCAGAACTTTCCTGCCAAAATAAAGAACAAGCAAACATCAAAATATCCACTCACTGAAACAAGCCCTTTCCAAAGTTAAAATTAAAAAAGTGCTCCAATTTCCTTTCAAAACTCAAACCGTCAAGAGTGCTTTTGGGGGGGAAAATGAACATTTTCTCCTTCCGGAACATTTCATCATAGTCCATTAAAAAACCAAAAACGTAGCTTTATATTTGGGTTGTGTTTTGACCTATTTTTCTGACACATTCAGTCCTCTCGAAATGGACATTCTATTTCAGCAAAGACACAAGTAATTGACCTATTTATACAAAAGGGTACTTCTTTCAGGATCATTGGCAATAATTGCAACCAGGAGCCGAAAAATAAAATAAAAAACCCTGACCAGTTCCCATTGGCCACAAAAACCTTAGCTATTCTATTTTTAACTGACTTAAATAAATTAAAAGTCTTGCTCATAACATCTTTAAGAATCAGGGGATACTATATATAAACATCCTTATGCAGTATATATTTTAAAAAAATGATATGGAAAGGGGTGGTACTGTTGGTTTTGGCAAGTGAAGGAATGATGACTGCAGCAGTCATTAGATGAGCAGCCCTCTTCCTTGCTGTCACTGCCTGTTTACATGCCCCCTTGGAATGTGTGAGCAAAATATTCCTTAGTTGTAGCCATCAGTTAATGCCTTTCCACATACATTCACCATGTATGGCTTATGTGTGTGGTACGGAAGCTGTACTACGCAGGACAGGATGGGGTTGTGCAGAGTTGTTAAGGCAGCAGAGAGCATTGTTGGCTGCTCGCTCTCCACCTTAGAGCAGATTTATGCCATGAGGTGCCACAGAAAGGCACTGGACATAGTAAAAGATCCATCGCATCCTGGTCACCGTCTCTTTGAGCTTTTGCCATCGGGACGGAGATACAGGACGATGACAACAAGAACAAGCCATCTTAGAAACAGCTTCTTCTCCAGAGCGATCTCGGCCTTGAATGGGAAGCCTGGACTTTGAAAGTCATCTAATCTTACCTGTTATGTTGTATCATATTGTATGGTTTTAATCAGTGTTTTTGTAGTTGTTTTGTTTTTGTGTGGAGTGCCCTATCTGGGTGGATGGAGCAGCCAAGTAATTTCGTTGTCCCCGAAGGGGACAATGACAATAAATATATTGTATTCTATTCTATTCTATTCTATTCTATTCTATTCTATTCTATTCTATTCTATTCATACATGACACACTTAAAAGACCACTCTCACCTTATTGGGTACAGGGGAGGAGGGTTGTTCCACCTGTTAAGTCTCAGTCAGTTATGGTTTGTAAAGGACCACTGCAGTGATGTGTACTCTCGGAGTGACAGAGAACCAGGCAAGACCAAGGCCCTGGGTGGTAGAGCCCCACCAGAAGCTGTGCTCTGTACCAGCCTCTTAACGGCTCTCAAGGGTGGCCTCGTAGAAAATACCATTAGAGTGACCAAATCTCAAGGTTACAGAGCCATGAATGACAGTCACAAGATGCTGAACTCAAGAGACTGACTGGTTAAATGGTCTGCATCGCCATTGCTGCAACTTCACCTTTCTGACAATGCATCCAAAACAGACCTGTGAGCAGTGACAGATTTATGTATAAGCTAAACAAGCTATAGCTTAGGATCCCACTCTCTTGGGGATCCCCAAAAAATTCAAAGAAAAAACCTGGATGTACATTTCCAAAATATAAGATAAGTTCAACAATTACTTTGATAAAATACATATTTAGTTATGTGCAAATGATACCTATTAGGTCCATAAATTACCATATAGCATATATTCAGCTCAAAAAAAAAAAAAAAAAAAGCAACAATTTGTTGTTGACAAAGGGCAGCTGGACATATAAAGGGCCTCATTACCTTCAGTAGCTTAGGGCCTCATCAAACCTAAATCCGGCGCTGCCTGTGAGTGAAAAGTTATGAAGAGGATCACCAATTTAACAACAAGAAATAGCTATCAGGAGGACGTCCTAGGTCTAAGGGTAGAAGGATCTGTCAATTTTTGTTCCTCCAGTGTCTCACTTTCCCAATCTTATTCAGCTCTCCACACTTCTGCTGCAAATTCTTTCTTTTTTTTTAAAGAAAACTCACCAGCATTTGGGTAGGTATGTTGACCATTTGCCTTCCACTTTTCTTCCCCTCCACCAGCATTTCAACATGTGATGCCATTGCTGAGGACTAAGCAAATGACAGCATTTGATTTAATTGGGTATGTGAAAATTGGGGAGGGGAGGTCAGAGGAAACTTCTTCCCATGTTCAAAGAGTGTGCAAGGGGGCCACAAGACTAGTTCTTCTACCACCCACACACTGGATGGCCATGCCCCCAGTCAACCACATGTTCAGCATGCATGAATTGGAGGTCCGTGAACATGCCACTGTATCCCAATGTAGTTTCACAGCTGCACAAATCAATTTCGAGCTTCAAAGACCCAGCAGAAACTACTCATCCCACTGTATGCACATAGAATTATGTGCCGTGCGGCAAGTGTTCCTGATAAATTCAACATGCGTATGTTTGCAACTGCTTAGGGCTGCTTCTCACACATGCTGAATGAGTGGCCAGCTAAGTTTGTGGCCGGTACATATAGTAAAAGGAGTGGGCATTGGTCACCGGGCACAATGCCACACCCTTCTTTAATATTTGAGGGCTGTTCAGATTAACATCCCTACTCTTACTGGTCCTAGGAAGAAATAGTGGGACTGCAATGGCTGACGAAAAGACATATAAATTATGTAAGTGAGGGGAAATCTGGAGAAATCTGGCTGCCCTCATTTGCACCAAAATATTCAGTTGGCAGCAAACAGCAGAGCCCTATTAAATTCCCATTAACTCAAACAGGTGAAGCACAAATTAGTAAGTGTTGAAAAATACTTCATCACCACCCTGTTATATAAAGATATGGGTTTAGACTTAGTAACTCGGAACCTCCACTTCAGAATAGGAATTTCTAATCAGGATCACTTCCTTTTAGCTCTTTATAAATTACCTGTTTTAATTCCTCTTCCCCTTTAATCCTCTTTAAAAATCCTCTGACCATATACATATTTGAGAAGAAAGCTTTTCCTTCCCTTTGTGTTCCTTAATTCCCCAACTTAATAGCAAACCTGATTCAAACACAAAACTTCAATGGCTCAGGATGATGAAAATATCAACATGACAGTGTCGATATGAAGTCTAGTGGCTAAAACCAATTAACAAGGTGCTTTATTTTAAAATGGATTTTTGTGATATTTTCTAATAACGTTTTGGAGCTGGGCAGGGAGTATGAGAGAAAGTTTTTTCTTTTTTAAAAAGGGAGTTTATGGGCCACTTTAGAAGTTTAGATCCTCTAGCACTGGCTGCAGTGGAACGAAAAGAAAGTTCCAGAGGAAAATGTTAAAAATTAAGGAAAGCTGGTTTGCACATATTATCAAAGTGAGTAGAATATTGTGCTGTATTTTGAATTAGTTAAAATTTTGCTTAACACATGCAGTTGGAAGTTTCACATTTTATCCAAGGGGCAGGGGAAAATAGCCTTGGGGACAAATAATAATTATGAGGGATAGCTATTCATTTTTCTTACCTTGCCATTTCCTTCTACTACCCATTTTGCTCTCCCGAAAGGCAAGATTGATCCCTTTATTTTATATTTTCATCCCATGAGAGAGACATCTGTGGCCAGATATGCAGAATAGACAAGAAGAGCGACAGCAAAATCCATGAAATTATGCAATTTTCAACCTGCTGATGGTCTACCTTACTGTCTCTAGTTTTGCAGGTTCGACATGGATGACAGAGCCAACTTTTTCCTATAATGATATTATGCCTGTCTGAGGCATCATTCTTTCAGCTTCCCACCCACTGCCACACATTCAGCTAGCTTGACTTTTGCTACATCCTTGAAACAGCGTCATTAGATGGGATCGAACACAATGACAGTTCTGATTTTACAAATCACAGAGATTCCTCTAGAGATGAATCAGGACTTGGGTTTGGGCTTTGGGAGTTTGGATAATGTTATGGCAGCCCAGTCTACCTGGAATACTTGCACTGTGCACTGCAGTGTGAACAACGCAATTTACAAGCAACTATATTATTTTGACTGCATTTCTGACTGTACTCTAAGAGGCTCAGTTAGTATGTGAAAAGCTCCAGGTTTCTGCTTGCTGGTCCTTGCATCTATGCAATAGTCTTAATCCCCAAGAAGCTGCAAAACATCACAATGCATTGTGAGATATTCTATCATCTATCTATCTATCATCTATCTATCATCTACCATCTATCTATCTATCTATCTATCTATCTATCTATCTATCATCTATCTATCTTGTTGTTGTTCAGTCGTTCAGTCGTGTCCGACTCTTCGTGACCCCATGGACCAGAGCACGCCAGGCACACCTATCCTTCACTGCCTCTCACAGTTTGGCCAAACTCATGTTAGTAGCTTCGAGAACACTGTCCAACCATCTCATCCTCTGTCGTCCCCTTCTCCTTGTGCCCTCAATCTTTCCCAACATCAGGGTCTTTTCTAGGGAGTATTCTCTTCTCATGAGGTGGCCAAAGTACTGGAGCCTCAACTTCAGGATCTGTCCTTCTGGTGAGCACTCAGGGCTGATTTCTTTAATGGATACCATCTATCATCTATCTATATCTATCTATCTATCTATCTATCTATCATCTATCTATCTATCATCTTTCTGAATGTGCAGACACATTCGCGGGTACCAATTGGTTTTAAGCTAAATCATATGCACCACTGGGGTGTACATCTTTAAACTTTACAAGCTCCATTGGAGAACATGACGGATGTGTATTATGATCTGAAATTACCTTAAAGCCACTTTCCATTTCCCACCGAGATGCAGAGGTGCTAAAAAAAATCCTCTATAGGAGCCAAGCATGCATGCTATGATCTGAAACAGGCTTAAAGCTGTAACATATTCACCATTGGGAAGCACCGTGTAATAACTATTGTGGGCCATGGATGAATGGTATGTCTGAAATTCAGAACCTGGAGGACTTTGTGGGGTTTCTAGGGAATGTGTACTCAGCAGTTTCACTCTGTAGTGGATAAGTTTGTTCATTCAGTCAAAAAGACTGATAACCTTTTAAAAAGTGCTGCATATACCGAGGCCCTGATCTTCAAAAATGAAATAAAAGCATTTATTCACATCAGAACCGAGAAATCACCCAAGTGCTTAGATTGCAACCATCTCGACATCAGCACGATTCTCCAATTGATGTGTTGCCCTGGTGTCAGGATCAGATCCAAGACCAACTCCTGGAACAGTATAATTGCCCATTCTGTGGCAACAGTGCTACCTCCTTCCTTACTTTGATTGGCATATTGAAGACACAGAGAGTCATTATGCGACTCTGGTGGAAGAAACAATGCTGATCGGATATGGGGTGGGCGAGAGAAGGCGAGCCCGTGTGAAAACAGTCACTTTGTCCTCCACCCATCCATCCTGGACCAGAGCATGCTCACTTAATATTCAAACAGCAACCCTGTGATGGATCATTTAGAAGTACAGGGAAAGAGAGCATTTGGCAGCTCACTGTTTGCACTGTTGCCATTAAATAAGATTGAATAGGCTCAAGGTGGAAACTGAAAGATTATACAATCTTAGCTTTAAAACACTTCGCTCTATCGAGTGTCCCTTGCACTGGAGTTGTGTGCCTGCAATTAATTAAAGAAAAGAACAAGTAGAGGCGTAGCTGCACATTGCATATTATATTTAATATGTAGTTTGGCCTTACTGTAAGTGTGGAATTTTAATTTCTCACATAGCAGTTGTGCCCTCCCTGGGACCTAGTTTCATAGTGGCTATGATCCAGGCTGGGGCCCCTGCACCTGCATTTTCCCTAGAAACTCCTATCCCGGTGCAAATAGCAGATGCTTGGGGCAGGCTCTGGCCTGGGATCACAGCAGAAGGCAAAGGGTTAAAGCCCTTGACCCTGTCCCCACATCAGGTCCTGAACTGGCAATTCATGACAGAAAAGAATCCTGCACTTAAAGGCAAACCGTGTAATTAATGTAATGTGTTGTTTGGCCCTGAGATTTTTCTATGGAACCAAAGGACTTTTGAACACACTAGAGTAAAATACAGGTATATATTTCCCCACTTGACTTATGCATCCATCCTAGCTCAATAATTAGTGAGCTTCTCCTTAGCCCACTATACTCTAATTGTGTCATAAACTTGCAGATTACAAATTATGGACTGTAATCAGTGTGTTTCCTTTCCATCCTCCTTAATTCCTTATATAGTATTGTTCTTTTGTGGTGCTGTCTTTTTCTCTTTTCTTGTCTGTGTTTTGACATAGATTTCAAAATTTAATGTCGAAAAAGGCTTTCAGCGAGACAAGCAAACATTGTTGTGTATCCTGCAAATGCCTATGTTTTTAACCAGATTTCACCTAATGTGAAATCCGAAGCATTTGTTGTTGTTGTTGTGTGTGAGAGAGAAATGTTTAAGGTCTCTCTCTCTCTCTCTCTCTCTCTCTCTCTCTCTCATTTTGAAAAATAAACAATATTCCAACAACATTCCAAATTCAACATTCAATGAATCAACTTCCCTTCCCTACCTCCATGGTTTCCCTAAAATTTCAATTCACACTGCATATTCTGATTGCTTGTTTAAGGTGTCTCATGTGTGGTGGTCTATACACTAATAGCAAACTCAGTCTCTGAGAGTGGATCCTTTATGTAGCCAAATGGCACCATCCATGACATAGCAGCAGACTTGGGAGAACTTCAAGATTTGCAGAAGTACAAAAATCTTTGCTGGGGGGAGGGGTGGCGGTAAAGGGAGCAGGGATACCCAAAACAGTCCAACGAGGGCTGCACATGCATGGAAAACCAAGAAGAGGAGGAAAGGAATGGAGTATCCTGTGAGAGTCCATAACCGGAGCAGTCAACACGACTACTTATTATTTGTTCTGATGCAAGTCTTTAAACATCCTTGCTTATTTTCCTCCCCCACCCCAGTAATTAAAATGCAACTTGATAGGCTTCCAGTCAATCTGTGTGGTAGCCATAGGCACTGCTTCCTGTGCATCACCTTCATTCTATTAGCATAAATTATACAGTCATTAATTAATAAAAGAATTCCCAGGGAAAGCAAAAGATGGCAGCAAACGATGATAAGAGAGCTTGCCTACCTAGATTATTTATTCGCTATTTATATGCTCAGGTGCTTCAAGTCTGAGTGACCTGCTGCTCCTGATCCTCTGCCTCCTGTCCTAAGCTATTAACATAATGTTCATTTCCTGACTGCAGTGATGTGGCTTCTAACTAAGGGAAAAGTAAGAAGCTGCCAAACAACCATATCCACATACACTCTATTTCTGTTACTCAGTATCTGAATCTATTTTGCTCAACAGGAACATTAAGTCAATCACCATTGGAATCAGGGTTTTTTTTCCAGCTGGAACTCACTGGAACTCAGTTCTGGCACCTTTCAGGTGGGCGCCATTGCCATTATATAGCATACAGTTCAGTTATTCTGTTTTAGCAAACAACTATTACACACATAAAAAAATAATAACAATAATTGCCGTTATAAGAGAATAAGGGAGGCATTCGTGGTGAGTTCTGGCACCTCTGTTTCTAGAAAAATAGCACTGATTGGAATCACAGGTAAACCAATTGATGAAAGGATTTGGGTTCTCTAGATATTATTTGTGACAATGATGCTTATGGGAACTCCTGGGTAGGAGAAGAGGTGAGAGAAATAAAGACTGGATTTGGACCACAAAATAGTTATCATTCCCAGAAAGTTGCATGACATGGAACTATGACTCTTCAATGGCCAAAACCAGTACAGTGGTACCTCAGGTTACATACGCTTCAGGTTAAGAACTCTGCTAACCCAGAAATAATGCTTCAGGTTAAGAACTTTGCTTCAGGATAAAAGCAGAAATTGTGCTCTGGCGGCGCAGTGGCAGCGGGAGGCCCCATTAGCTAAAGTGTTGCTTCAGGTTAAGAACAGTTTCAGGTTAAGAACAGACCTCCGGAACGAATTAAGTACTTAACCCGAGGTACCACTGTATAAAGACTCTTTCAGAGAACCAAAACCTTGTGGTCCATGCTTTACTGAGGTCAGTATGAGAAAAGTATTTCGTTCCCAACTTGTGGAGGGTATGCAAGCAGATCAGTCTTTGATGAGTGATTTTGTTGCACCTGTTCCAAAAGCGTTCTCTTACTCTTGCTCTCTCCCCACCCACACTGCCCACCAACACTCTGGCGTTATTGGACAGTGGAGAACAGTAACTAGCAGAAGAACCTTTTAATCAGGAAAGTGTAGGGAGATTTATCAGTGTAACAAGTGCTTTGTGCAGAATGATTGCTGTTTCTAAGGGCAAGAAGTGCAGGGAAGCAATACAAGGGGAATTCTTAATGCTCCTCGCTTCAATATACAGTTTGATTTACAGAGCGTATATCACATCTTCTATCAGTGTGAGTTGTGTGTGTGAGAGAGAATGTGTGTGTGGATTTCTTGTGTGAAGAGGCTTAACTCTATCTTTAATTAGAAGCATCAACATCTCCCCCCCCCAAAAAAAAACCCACTACTAATTTGATTTAAGTGTGTAGGTGTTTCTTGCAGTAATTTGCTACCACTTACCTGAGAGGAAATGATGTCCTTAAGAAATGGTTGATTGACCTGTTGCAAAATAGACTAATTCCACATAATGTTAGAAGAGCTTTCAAATGAGCATTGCTTGCTTGGTTCAAAAGGATAGAAGAAGGAACTTTGCCAGAGTGTAGAATAAAGTCTAGTGCTAGCCTTAATTATACAACTTGGATACATGGTCTGGAATGGTTTAACTAGATTTGGCAAGAGGTACTATGAGATGTAGGGTGGGGGGGGGGAGGGAATGAAGATCCTACCCTTTCATGAAATCTCTTTACAGCATCTAAAAGGCAACCTGCTTTTTGGCAATTTATGGTGCTGGCATCAGTGTTTGATTATGCAAATAAGTATTGCCTTTGACAAAATAAAACAGGTCGCCTGAATCAGTTGAGCCAAATAAGCTGAATAAGTTACATGAGCAAATTATTTATATAAGTCCCGTTAAGATTTTTTTAATAAAAAAAAATATCTTTTTTATTTTTTAAAAAAGTTCCAAAATATATTTGTGGTATATTTGTGGGGCAAACAAATAATTAGCCACAAGTTTTAGTGGCCACGAGCTTGCTGGTAGAAGGTTTTTCTGTCTGTTTGTTTGTTTTAAGCAGAGGCCAGCTGAGAAGGAGACAGAATCTCTCTAAGCACTAAATGTTGGGGACACACGGCAGGGAATGGTCACCTTTGCAAACTGCAAAGAACATTTGACTGCAAACTGCATGTGAGTTGCAATGTACCATCTTGCTCATTACAGCTGAAGATAGACACCTGGAGTGGTAGATAGAGCTGATAAATGGAGGGTTGTATCCAATGCAATGCTAAGTACATGTTCCATCATTGCAAGGATTCATTCTTGTGCAATGTTATTTACCCCTTTTCTTCCCTCACCTGCCCCTTAAACCTGTTCTAGAGCTTCCTCCAACCCTCCAGAGCAGGTTTGGGGGGGCATGAAAAATGGGATAATGGAGGGGTAGTCCTGTTGCACAAGTGGGAATCCTTGTGTTTATGGGTTGCTTACTTAGCACTGCATTGGATACAAGCCAAATTCATTATTGTTGTCATGGTAGAGATGGATGGATCAATGTATTTCTGGCCCATGTCACTTTCACATACATTCACTCCTAAGCCCATTAAGTTCCACACACACACACATCCATCCATATGGAAATTTGCATTTGAATATGTATATAAATCTGTAATTTTTGTTAAAATATGCATTTTTATGAGTGCAATGCCATGGGTCCTGGGAGAGCACCCCAGAGGTCATAGGATAGATTGTACCAAGTCCTTAAAAAGCAGTGCATTTCAACACTAGAGGAGATTCAATGTTGGAGTCTCCCATTCCCACTGCTGCTGGGTCCTCTGATAGTTTAATGGTTGAGCTCAGCAGGGTATCAGATAGGAAGGTGAAACAGCCTTTGTATAACAGACTTAATTGAAATATACGCGGAGTTGAGTGTTGATTTTATTTCAGCTCATGGTAAACAGTGAGTGAGTGTGATTTCCCCCCAAAAAACCTCTGGCTATATATACATTATTTACACATTGGGTTCCACGTGATTGGCTGATTCAACTCCCCTCCTGGAACCTGATTGGGCTGCTCCTGCAGGCCAATCAGGTTGCTGATTCACTTCCTCCTGGAGCCAGATTGGGCGGCTCCTGCAGACCAATTAGGCTGCTGCCTTCCAGGATCCTACCTACCTATTGTTCTAGGATCCAAGCTCAGTACATAACATTAATGATTGTTCTCAGTAAATTATCTTTATATAAGTACTTTTCTCTATTCACAGAAATGTGTTGTAAAGCATTGCCTTCAGTGTTTCTGGAGCAGAATGTCCCTGGCCTCCTTTATCACAGAAGTCTTCAGCTTTGATGGTTGGCTTCAGTGCCAAGCTACCAATGTGAGAGACATACTTGACCATGTATACAATGTGTGGGATATGCTTGCCAACATTGCCCTGCAATGATTCATACTGTAGGAGAATGATGCAACTGATGAACAATTGCATTGGAGAAAATATCCAATGAAGTAGTATATGCCACTCGAACCTATGAAGTACGGCATACAATTCTGGCTGCATTGCAATTTCAATATGTCATATGCTTATGATGCAGACATATATCAGGCCCAGCAATTCAAAACCTCAGCCGCATAGTGGTTGAGAGGCTAAAAACACATATTAACTTATTTACCAGTGTGCTATTGGCCAAGGGATTAATAATAATAATAATAATAATAATAATAATAATAATAAACCTGTTGACATTTGAAAAACAACAACTATAGTCCCCTGCCCATAAATCCAAAAGTGTCAGCAACAGCATTTTGGGTTTTCATTGAGGGTTGAATTTTAGTTGCCAGGTGCCAAGCCAAGGATGGTGATTTTCTTTTCTGCAGGGCATAACAATTAAGCAATCTCAAACTGGAATTCCCATCCTGATATCAGGAACCACTTAACCCTTTCCCTTTCAGATACTGTACTTTTGGCTGATGCAGTGGGGGCCTCTGCAGTATGGCAGGAACCCCCCACCAGTAGTCTTGGTAAAGGAACATATCGACTGCATTCAAACTTCATCCAGCATAGTGGATCTGGGGTTCGACTTCTAGGTTAACCCCCAAATTCTATTCTTCTAAAACCTACCACATTGTCCCATAACTGGAGGCTCCCAGACTGACTTGCACAAGCCATGACTTAATGTTTAAACTCACTCTGTTATGCAGTTATTAACAATTCAAAGCAAAGCCATTGAGAGGAAAACAAAAAAGGCTAAATCACATAAAAGGTTTCCTCAGTGGCACAAATAATTTGGAAACAACTGGGATTATTCACTGTTAATGAAGTTTCATTGTGTTCATTCACTTCAGTACTGAGAGCATATGCACCAAACGCTTCCATTTTCCCCAACACTTATTACCAAGCAGATGGCAATCTCAAAAAATTATTCAACCCTTAAGAGGAATAAGCTTCCATTGTGCATGTTTGTTGTTCATTCCTCAAAAATATTAGTTATAATGAAATAAACTACTCTCATTTCCTTCTCAAACTTTTCCAAGACAATTTCTCCTGCACAATATTGCAGGATACAATCCAGAGAACTAAGCCTGTGCAGATCTGGCAAATGCAATTTAAGTACTTTTACTAAAGGCATTTCATGCCTTTATGCCCTCTCCCTCCATTGATCTAGTACTGTATTGAGGAATCTAGTGGGTGTGGCCAGTGAAGTGGTTCCATTCCATGCACAGTGTCACCCAGCTTTGTAAGATCAGCCATATGGGGGTGAGTTGATGACCAGCAAAGGAGGTCAGTCTAAAGGGTAGTTCCACAATCTTGCCCCAGGATTGGCCAGGGGGCATCAGCGTCTACTGGCAATAAAAAATCAATTTGTAGAGGTGACTTTGCTGCCTAGCTCAACAAACAAGGTGTTCATGACTTCATCGAAATTATCTGTCTTATAAATCAATGCAAACCTAATGAAACATTTCCCTTCTTCAGAGAGATACCGCTGAGATCTAAGAACTCCTTCTTGGAGGTTGGGTACAAAGAGCTGGCTCAGAGAATCACAGCAATGTTCAAAGAACGCAGAGCCCAGTGCCCTAGAAATGAGCCAGCGTGCCAGGGTGAAGGAAGTTTGTAATCTATAGAATTAATAATATGTGTTGTGGTTCCAGTACCTGTAACAGATGGTCAGTAGATTAGAGAGCTCTCCCCAGCAGGCACAGCTGAGTTCTGAAATCCCAGTGCTCAAGCCACAGATGGCATTGGCTGAGCTGCCTGCTGGCTTGAGAGATTAAAAGAAGAAGAAGAAGACGACGACGACGACCCTTTTTCCCCGTATGGTGTACAACTCAGCACAGTCTTGGATAATCCACAAAACTGCTTACATAAAATAGTGTCTTGAATTGATTCATCAGTTCTGTCTGTCTGACTGGCAAGGCTATCAAACTTGTTAAGCTATATGCCCTCTAGAAACCATCAGCACTTAAGCACAGATCAAAACTACTGTGATGCCAGGTGTTAGGTTGTGGAAATTCTGTAGCCAGGATGAAGCCAATATAGAGAAGGGCGTGGGTGTACAAGGCAGCACTGTATGCAATGATGTACACAATCAGTGGCAGTCATGGAAGGACTATGGGGCAAAGGTCTTATAACATTGTTAAATATGTGAGACAAGGGTCCAGAATTATACCTTAACGCACCACTCTTTGAAGCCTCCTGAGGAATTTTACTATATTATCAAAGCTCGTTTGCCTTGTCTTGAAATTCTTTGAAATTCTACTCTTTTTTTAACCAAAAAAAACCCTCCAAATGGGCTTCATATAAAGGCATACCGGTAATTCAGAGTAAACTACTCATACACTGTTGTATTTATAACCTGGTCTTTGTTGGATATTTTCAATCCCATTTCTCAGAATTCTTTGGGGGAAGCCATGACTGGCAAAGTGGTATAAATGTGCTTTGAATGCATTGTGTGTGAGAGAGCAAAAGCACATAGCCTGCTTCCTACAGCATCAGGGCATAAGGTCTTGGGTTGTTTTGTTTTGCTTTGAAAGATCCAGGGTATGCCAGCACAAGAATGTTTAATTGGTTCACAAGATTGGGTGTCCCCTCCCCAAATTAATACACAGCATCATTTTTATCAGTAAATGCCTGAAGGACAAGTTCTACTGTGAATTCCTGAACAAATCCTTATCATTCTAATAGGTGGCCAGACTGTAACAAAACCCCAACACTGTAGGCGCAAAATTCGCTAGCAAAAAGAGTAACAATAATCTGCCTCATTATTCTAAAGTTAGTCATGCTTCTCTATCTGTGGTTCACATTGTTTATCAGTCTTCCTGCAACTAAGAATGCATGAAAAATATTGTGTGCGCGTGACTCATTATTTTTTAATATTGCATTTGACAGGCCCAAAATGGAATTCAAATTGCATTCATTATGAAGAGGGTTCATGGCATAAGCATTAAAATTTCACCATTCTTAAAGCAAACAGCTACTTATCTGGAATCTACCTTTTTTTAAAAATGCACTTTATTCTACTGAGTGAAGGATCTCTTTACTTCAGAGGACAAATATTTTTAACAATCACTGTAAAATACTCCTTGGTTTATAGCATTTCTGCTAACAAATAAATAACCAGTGTGGTGGTTAGAGTAATGAATAAAATACCAAACAAATATCTTAACATGTAAGCATGTCCCAATTTGCTCTATACATTTAAGACATTGGGGAGAAGGACTGATTGTTAAACAGTCCTGGGAATTGTAGCTGTGTGAGGGGGAAAGGATCTCTTAATAACTCTCAGCACACTTAAGAAACTGCAGTTCCCAGAATTCTTTGAGGAATTCTTTGAGGACTGTTTGAAGGAGAAGAAAGAAGAAGAAGAAGAAGAAGAAGAAGAAGAAGAAGAGGAGGAGGAGGAGTTGTTTTTATTTGATATCCTGCTTTATCACTACCCTAAGGAGTCTCAAAGCGGCTAACAATCTCCTTTCCCTTCCTCACCCACAACAAGCACTCTGTGATGTGAGTGAGGCTGAGAGACTTCAGAAGAAGTATGACTAGCCCAAGGTCACCCAGCAGCTGCATGTGGAGGAGCGGGGACGCAAACCTAGTTCACCAGATTATGAGTCTACCGCTCTTAACCACTACACCACACTGGCTCTCAGTTTGAGGTGATACAATACTGTTTTAAATGTATAATTAAGATAGGACTAGAAAAGCCTTCCACAAAGAAAATGATATTATCACCCCACTTTGGCCCTCTGCGTGTAGGCTTCATGTGAAAGGTACTGACAAGCAGAATGAAGTTGCAAGGCCACACCTCTAGGCTTCCTCCTGTGGTCACTCAACACTACCAAACCTCCACTGATAAAAGGTAAAGGACCCTTGGGTGGTTAAGTCCAGTCAAAGGCGATTATGGGGTTGTGGCTCTAATCTCACTTTCAGGCCAAGGGAGCTGGCGTTTGTCCAGACAGCTTTCCGGGTCATGTGGCCAGCAAGACAAAACCGCTTCTGGTGCAATGGGACACTGTGATGGAAACCAGAGTACATGGAAATGCCATTTACCTTCCCGCCGCAGTGGTACCTATTTATCTACTTGCACTGGCATGCTTTTGAACTGCTAGGTTTGCAGAAGCTGGGACAGAGCAAAGGGAGCTCACTCCATTGTGGGGATTCGAACCGCCGACCTTCTGATCGGCAAGCCCAAGAGGCTCCGTAGTTCAAACCACAGCACCACCCGCATCCCCCTCCACTGATGTACATGCATTAGATGTGGATGTCTGCAATGGGAAGCCTACCTCTGTCGTGTATATCTCTATGTATTTAGCTTTTCCTTGCATTCTGGAACTCCAATCAAAAGGCTATCAACCAGAAATTATTTTGGTTGTTTCTGGTCTCTCTCTCTCTCTCTCTCTCTCTCTTTACAGGTTACATAAAACATCCCTATCCTTGAAAGCATGCTAGCAGAAATATATTCAAATCCAAATGGCTTTCTGTTAAATGCATGGCCAAAAGAGAGAAGCAAATTGATGGTGAGGTGAAGTTGTTAAATAAACAGTGAAATACTAGAGCCACAATCTGGGGAGGGCACATTGCAATGTGAACTTTTAATCCAAAGTGCTTTTCTGCATATGCTTTTGAAACAGTGTTATTACTATTATTATTTTGCTCTCCGTGTTTGCTTTTGTTCTCCTTTTCATTTCTCAGTTTGTTTCTTTTTGTCCTCACATTTGCAGCGCATGTAGGAGCTGATAATATTGGGTCCAGCTTTGCTCTGTCATTATTTTGCAATTATTTGAAGTGCCCGGTGTAAGTTTCAGTATTATGGAAGAGCAGGGGAGGGAGCGGGTAGGAGGAAAAAAAATATCATCACCGTTTCATCTCCACTTTCCATTAATGGAACAAGCAACAAAATCAATGCAGCTTTTTCATACACAAATTTGCTGCACTTACAACTTCCTAGGCTGAACATTGTATTTGCTGCTCCCAACATTTTTACCATGTTTCTCACGGACAAAGGATGTAATTCTAAATGCTTTTCCTTGTAAGTTCCACAAACATGAACAAAATGATCTCAAATCTAAATGGATTTTTAGATCACAATGTTAGCCCTAAGATTGGAATGAGACATGTTTTTGGAGGTCATCAAGGAGTGGTCTCCTTTGCAGTATTATTGAGATTACGTAAATATTGACTGAGGATCAAAGATTCTCTGGAGTATTTCTGCAGCTTTTGGGTATCTTCCTCTCAAAGACAGTGTGTCCCTATCTATAAATCCAATCTGATGATTTTCTGGTGGCAAGTGAAAATGGTAGTACTGTGTTAACCTGTTTAGTGTCATATTTTATGGTTGGGAGAGCATACCCTCCAACTTTCTCCAATGAAAATAGGGACGTCCTATTTCATAACAACAACAACAACAACAACAACATCCTGCCCATGTGACTGGGTTGCCCCAGCCACTCTGGGCAGCTTCCAACATATATAGAAACATAATAAAACATTAAACGTTTAAAAAACTTCAAGGATCAAATCAGAAACCGGGATGGCTCGTGTAAATCTGGGACTATCCTTGGAAGATATTACAGATGAGCAGAGCACCCTATGCAACTGACAATAAATGATAACATAGAAACAATATATCCAAAAGATCACTAAACTACAAGCAACTGTTACTTGTTTAAAAAGAAAAATAGGTGAAATGCAACAGAATAAATACAACAAAACAGCAGTGAATAAAAGAAAACATCCATTAGCCTTCTCCTGAAAAACAAAATGGCATTGACTGTTCTTCTAAATGTCTCCAGGGAAATCACTTGGCAGACCTGCTTGCTGAGAGAGCTTCATAGCACAAGTATCACAAACAAGAAAGCTCCACCCGCGATGAAGGAATACTGAGCAGGGCTTTGTTAAATGCTGTGAGTAAGTGATGAGGTTCATGCATAGGTCTTTAAAGTTAAATGCCAGCACCCGCATTGAGACACTAAGGTAAATAAAAGGATAAACAATAGAAATTCATATGCAAAGACCCATAGGAGAGAAGGAAATAGAGGAGAATGCAGTGCCAAGGAGATGAAAACCTTTGAAAGTTGTATGGCGTGCTAGTTAATTGCAATCGACACAACAAATGGACTCCCAGGCTGCTATCAAGACATTGCAATAAATTAACATGCAAAAAAGACCTGTAGGGAAGTAGGAATAGAGAAGGATGCAAAACTAAGGAGATGAAAATGTTTGAAAACTATATGGCATGCTAATTAATTGCAGTCGACATAACAAATGGACTCCCCAGCTCCTATCAAGATGTTGCAATAAATTAAATTTGATTTCATCCATTTGCTGACGTACTGCAGAAACACAGCACACCATTGAGAAGAGAAATTAAATTGACATTGTGTCATTTCTCTTTAGAAATCTCAACCTAAGCAGGCTGCTTTAAGGTGCCTCCTAAACAATTTGGCTGATCAAATTACAGAGGACATTACCGAACCAAAATGGTGTTTGAGAAAATTGTTCTCCATATACATGTCATGCTGTCCCTGTCACTCAAAGAATTAATAATATTTCTTTCGAGATTACACACACAGCAACACAAGTCTCTCCCCCCCCCCCGCCATCACAGAACAAAATGGCCTCCTAGTCTTTTGGAGAATTCCAGATATGCATGATATGGAATCTTCTCAGAAAAATGTTGTCAGTGTTGGTGAATAGGAGTGGTGGTAAAGTGTAGAGATTTCTGAAATATTAAAGTTACAGGTAGGTAGCTGTGTTGGTCTGTCATAGTCAAAACAAAATAAAAAATAAAAAAATTCCTTCCGGTAGCACCTTAGAGACCAACTAAGTTTGTTCTTGGTATGAGCTTTCGTGTGCATGAACACTTCTTCAGATACACTGAAACAGAAGTCACCAGACTTAGTGAGAAGGTGGGAGGGGTATTACTCAGAAGGGTGGTGGGAATGGGTGATTAGCTGATAGGTGAGGTAAACCTGTTGATGACTGTTAACGACTGCAATTAGTCTTACAGGAAAAAGCAAGGTGTGAGAAGGTTAAAAATAGCTTTGTCATGTATAATGAGATAAGAATCCAATAAGAATCCAAGAACAAAGACATTGGATTCTTATCTCATTATACATGACAAAGCTAATTTTAACCTTCTCACCCCTTGCTTTTTCCTGTAAGACTAATTGCAGTCGTTAACAGTCGTCAACAGGTTTACCACAGCTATCAGCCTATCACCCATTCCCACCACCCTTCTGAGTAATACCCCTCCCACCCTCTCACTATATACCGGTATAAGGGTCTGGTGACTTCTGTTTCAGTGTATCTGAAGAAGTGTGCATGCACACGAAAGCTCATACCAAGAACAAGCTTAGTTGGTCTCTAAGGTGCTACTGGAAGGAATTTTTTTATTTTTTTATTTTGTTTTGAAATATTAAACACTCTGTAAATGCTTTAAAATAAATAAATAACTCCCACTTCCCTGGTCCTGTCTCCTACAGTGAAGTCTGAGTGTGTTGCCTTCTATGTCAAGACAACTTAGTTTCGTACACAGATAGAAAGGACACTGACATCTGGACAACTTTTCACAAGCTAGGAATTAATTTCGAACGTGCTTGGATTTCATTGCAACATGTCGGCTTCACTATTGCCTAAAGATCCTTGTGCACTATTTTTTAGTCTTTTAAATACAGTTTGGTTCTGCTGAGACATCAGTGCAGTTTTGTGCATTACTTTTGGTTTTGTGCTCAAGGCCATCTTCTCTCTATTTCCTCCCCCCTCCCCAATATCTGTCACTTTTATTTGACATCAGAAAGAAAATGTGCTAACACCGGCTAAAGTTTCTTTTTTGGTGTGAGAAAAAAGCTAAATAATGGATATAACATAATTAGTAAACTCAAGACTTGAACCATAAAGGGACCTGTGACTGTTTTAGCTCTGGATAAGCAAGTGAAGATGCATGGTGTGTGCATGATCAAAAAGAAACTGGTTTGACATTTCAAGGTCGGATCAGAGAGGGCAGGAACATGAGAAAATAATGATTTAGCATCATTTTGAACCTTATAGAAAAAGAAGCTACTGATGAAAGAGCTCTTGTTTAAATAACCCAGGAACGACAGCGTGGAACAAAATTGTTATGTATTAAAAATGTAATGTCTGTTTTCGCATCGTGCTATTCCATCTGGCATATATCTGGTCCAATGAGAGAGACATGGAAAGTGTTGTGTTTAGAAATACCTATGCTCAAATTGTCATCCCGGTCAGTTATTAGCCTGGGTTATGTCTCCTTCCTCTAGAGCAGGGATGGAGAACCTGCAGCCCTCCAGATGTTGCTGGACTCAAGCTCCCTTCAGTCGCAGTTAATATGACCACTAATCAGGAATGATGGGAGTTGTAGTCCAACAGCATCTGAAAATCCACTGGTTCCTCACTCATGCTCTAGTTGGCTAGCCTTTGTGTTGTAATAGCCATTTAAAAGACAGGAGAAAACTCATTTGTCTGTCTCGTTTCCCCACCACCTGTTGATTCATTTCCTGCCTCCCTGCTATTTTTTTCTTCCTCTTTTGCTCCTTTCTCCTTTCTCCCTGTCACTCATCCTGCCACACACCCCTTCACCTCTGCTTCTGCTCTCTCCTTTTCTCTTTTTTTTTGCCAAATCATTTTTATTAAAGTTCTCAATACAACAAAATCACATTGAAACATTCCAAATTACATTCCAAATTATTTATCCAATTATCAATAATAAAAAAAGAAAAGTTCCAATTCTGCCAAATTATTATTTAAATTTATTTGATGGTTTGTTTGTTTTGATTTATCTTACTTGCTGGAATACATCAGAGGCTGTGAAAATATTGGAAGGGTGAAAAGCAATGGACAATAGTTGATTAGATACCTCCGGAGTTTGAAGCTCTCTCCTTTTCTCATTGGCTTTCTCCTTCACCATTCCTTGCTTTCCTTCTTGCTTCCATTTCCCCTCATCTGATGGCTTCCTTCTGCTCCCTTCTTCCTTAATGCATAAGGCACAGGAAGCCATGAGCTGTTGTGGGTGTCGTAACAGGAAAACGATGTGACAATAACTGAGTGCAGTAGGGTTCATTTAATTTTTGAGGAAGATTTTGCCCTCTTCTGGCAGAGGTTTCTTTCTTTTCTTTTTTTCTTACCCTTACATATCTTTGCATTCTGCCAATCGTGCTAGAATGTCCTTTTTGTTTGCAAGGAATCATCCTGGCTCCAACCTGATTGGCACGAGCCATTCAAGCTCTGCATTATACAGGGAGTGATGATCGTGGACTGAACTGGCTCAGTTTCTAGAATTCCAAGGGGTTAAAAGGATAAAACTATGATAGTTTGTGAAGCGTGACAGCAAGAATCCCCTTTTTCCTGTTTTGTATTTTTATTGGACTATGGGAGTGATTTTGTAGACAATTAGCTGAGTGAGTAATTAAGGAAAGGGGATTTGTAATATCAAGCACTGATTTAAAAGAAAATGGCATCTATTTGAATCAAAGAAGCATTTTATGTCCCAATAACTGTGATGGAGTAAAGAAGCTCTTAATTGCCTTCAAGATTGGTACATTTCCTATGTAATAACAAGTTGTCTTTTTGACAAGTAGAGTTGTTGCAAAATGGAATCTGAGGCAAACATTGGACTGCTTTTTCTCAGGTGTGGGAAATATTGGAGAGCTGGGAGGGTAACCAGAAGGAACACAATTTCTGGCCTGATCTCTGTGTCCTTTCCCTTCCCATGTTTGTAAAATTACTTGAAATGTTAAAAATAAGATAATAGAGTGAGATTTTCTTAGAATATTGCTGAGACTCTGAGGCCACAAAACCTGCTTATAACCCTTTGACCATATGGATTTGACTTTGTACTGCAAGACAAGCTTATTATTTTCTGTTGAGTAGCACTATGAATGATCAAATATATCATGGTAACTGAACCATTAATTCAATCTCTTTCGCACGGCAGTCAACTATTCCCTTGAGCTACAAAGCTGAAATATTTTATATAATTTTGGTCACCATGAAATAACAAAACTGCTGCAAAACACACATATGAATCTGTATGACTTAGCTCCTCGTAACCCACCCACCCTTCTCCCCAACAATTTGCCATGGATGATCTAATATGAAATGCCTCTTCTGGTTAATAGCCCCATGAGGAGTGGCAGTATTAAATGATGACACTAGGTCTTGTTAAGGGAATGCTATTGGATTTTTGCATTTAGCATTGTGCCAAAACCTACAATGTCTATGTTGATGTTTGCCTTTAGGTACAATTTCCTTTCTGTTCCCTCTTTCTTTCTTTCTTTCTTTCTTTCATTTCTAGAACTTAAGTCTTAATCTTCTGGCAGGATTTTCCCCTCCTCCCATTTCATCTTGTCATGTGTCAAAAACACATTTAAGGGGTCTATTGAAACAATATATGTTCATTTATCTTACATGTCATGAGCCCCAGTGATGTGTTAAGAGATTTGTCACTGCTCCTTTGGTAACTTGAAATCTGTAACACCAAGGACAATAAAGCAACTTGGGGCTGGACGCTGTACTTTGGTTTGTAAATTTCTTGAAGACATCAAAGGAACCATGGTGGAGAGCTGCTGTCCTTCAAAGGACAGCACTTGCTTTGTAATAATTGCTCCTGGAAAATGCTTCCATGGGGCTATCAGGATGTTTCTGCAGCATTCAGTTTCTGCAGCATCCAGGTAAAGCTAATTGTGAAGGTACAAAAAGGCCTCTCCTAAAGACCTTGGAACCCTGCAGAAAGAGCCCTAAAGCAGGCCTGTGTCATTGTGTGACACATCAAGTTAACCTACAGGCGTGTCAACCTCACTATGTTGAAGTCCCAGGTAGGCAGCCAATTCAGGAGATTATTTGGCTCATCATGGGTCACCACACATAGGAGGTGAGTTGGGTTCTGTTTTGTGGGCCACAGGATGGACAGGCTTAGTGTAAGAAAAAATATTTCTCAGGGAAAATCCTATGGCAAGATCCATTAGGATGGGCAGCTTAGGATGCACTGGGGGGTTTGATAAACTCATGTGTGCTTCCTTGTTGGGGATTCCTCTCCCAAGAACTCTCTCCCATGATGCTTTCTCCTGCCTTGACCCTGCTTACTAATTACCAACCTCTCTGTTTCTCTTTCTGGGTTCCTTACCATGTGTCTTCCAAGAGACCACTGAAGACTAGGCCTAGACCCTGCAGCGACCATGCCATTCCTCACCTTCTAGTAATGTTGGCTGCAACACTTAGTATCTCTGCCACACATGCACTCAGATTTTTAACTTCCCCTCAAATGAAGCAGAAGCATAACCTTTATTTTGGTGTAGCCTATCCACATCCCACACATCAGGCCAAATGTGGTCCAACAGCATCCAGGGAGACCCAGAGCAGACTGGAGATCCCTGTGGGTAGATGGAATGTAGGGGAATGAGGCCTCTGGCCACATACATACCACAGGCTGCAGGTTTCCCCCTGTTGTAACCCAGAGTGTAGCTAGATCATGCAGAACTCCCTCCCTGGTGACAGGGTAGCTGGTTCTGACTTTACTGAACATTCTGGGTAGTGGCTCAGAAATGTGGTTTAACCAGGGTTCTTTCCATTTAGTCTTACATCTGGGCTTTGCTTTATCAGGAGGCCCTACAACAGAAGTCCATGAAGAATAAGGAACCAATTGTGGACACTCCAGCCACACGAGTTGAAATTCATTTTCTTCTTGGCCACTAATGGGCTACCACAAATTCGTTTGCTAGTCTGCTCTAAAAATTTCAAGGAGCTGTTGTGATATGATGATTGTGCTTAGTGCATCTAAAACTACCACAGTCTCATATATATATATATATATATATATATATATATATATATATATATACATATGAATGTTGCTTCATTGAGAGCCAAATAAGTCTCCTAGTGAAAGGTCAAATGCAGGCTAGAGAGAGAATACTAAAGTGTTTGGGTTCCAGTCCTCATTCAAAACCTGGTGACCCAGTCGCTATCCTCTGGTGCTACAAAAATCCCCTTACAGAAAGCACTATTAGGAACACTGGGGACATACTACCCAGCATAAGAACAGATCTCCTGAAAAAGAAATCTGGATCTTTGTCTTTTTATATGAACTTTGGCCTTAGCATTATCTGTTCAAACCAAAATGGTTTTCCTTGACAGCACACATCAAAGCAAGAAAAGTCAGGCCAATAACTCTGACTTCTAACTAAAATTGTTGCTCTGAGTGAATTATGAAGGGACTTGTTGCCACAGGTTACCCAGCCCAATATCTTCATATCCATTATTAACTGGGCCTCAAATGGAAAGGGATTTGAAGAAATAGTAAATGCCTGGGCATCCCCCTTCCGACTCCCAATACCTTGGGGGGGGGAGTACATTCAGAACCTGAATGTTGGGTAGGGAGGGAGAACTATTCAGTGGTCTTACAGTTAACCTCTTTACTGAGAAGATTTGAGTGGAAATTCATCGCAACTTCCAACTTATTGGTATTATTGTATGGTTCCAGAGACAACCACAGTCTGACTCACTATACGATCCATGATTTCGGTCAATTCTGCGGTGCTTATGTATTGCTCATAAGAAAACCTAGCAGCTATTTGCATTCAGATTTAATTTGTGTTGTCCACAACTCCTACAATTGTGACTTTTATACACCCTACATGTCATACAATTGGCTCACTGTGGACCTTTGAGGAAGGGCCTTAAGGAAATAAGGCCACCAATGGTTTCTTGGATGGAATTCAACTGGGTCACTGGGATAGTCAACAGTCTTATGCAGAGTTGCAACACTGCAAGAAGGAGATGATTTTTGGTGGCAAATGTCCAGAATCCCGTAGCTATTGCTTAACAGAGAATGCCACCTGAGTTGCACTGACACAACTATCTGATTGAGCCACAACAGGCAAAAACCTTTGATTGGTTCAGACTCTGTCTAATCTCCTTTTACAAAATTGTGACCCAAGATCTGTGTAGGGAGACAGCTACTAAGCTAGGCATACAAATCACTGGCTATGAGATACTTGAACACTGAGCCTGAATTTTAGAATACATTTTTTTTAATGTCTGAGCAATGAACTCATGAGAGCTGAAGTTTTTTTCCATTTTGTTTTTTATAATTACGGTAGTTCGCCTCAATGTTTAACCTCCTCTGATCTATAAACCACACCAGTATTGTGGATACTCTTTTTAGAAGCATTTATGGCAAAAGGAGAGTAAAATTGATGTTGTATTCTGTTCTTCCATTAAGCAAAGAATTGCTTTATAAAACATTAAGCTGAACAGTAGTCAATGCAAATGCAGAGTAGAAATAATGAATGCACCAGAAGATCTTTACATTTTAATTGCACTGTCCTTTGATACATTATATGGCATTGCTAGAATATATTGTTATGAAAAAACTTGCCAGGAAGAAAATTGGAATATTAACGGGAATAATCTGTTCACTTCTTCTTGGGAGGTAGCAAACTATGCAGCAACAGAAAGTTAATATATGAGCCAAAAAACACAAAGAAAAATGCATGTGGGGTGGGAAAATACTTGTCTGGTATGGGAAGTTTTGTGCAGAAAAAGATTACACATCCCACCTATTAAAGTAACTTGGAAACATAAGAAATGGTACGGAAGATCAGACTACTGATTCATTTAGCCAAGTTCTTTGTCTCTAACTGTGGCCATCCAAATGCACATTGGAAGCACAAAACAAAGAAGTTATGTTTATTTATCATATTTTTTTTGTCTGTAGTATCATGCAATAGTCAAAAATATATTGTAAACGTCATACAGTGGGATGCCAACTTGAATCAAATATCAGGAGGCCCAAGTAAGCCCCACCTTGCATACTGTAATTGATCGCATGACACGGTGCATGCACACCATTTGAATGACAATGCTCATCAACTTTGGGGCCCCCTCAAATATTTTATTGGGGACAAAAGACCCCTCAGCCCCTAGGAGTTGGCTCCTATGTCATATAGTATGGGACTACTAATAATACCAAACCCATTCTCCAAGTATGTGTATAGTCAACAAAGCACCCTCCATGCCCAAGGTTCATTTTTCTAATTCTTTCTATCTATGAGGGCACATACAAAGGCCCATTTCATGTGTAACACTAAGCCAAAAAAAGGTTAAATATGAATGAGCAGTAAAGTGGGTACTCAGAGCACTTTACATGAAAGACCTTGAGTCCTTTGTCTCTGCACACTAAATTAATGCAAGAGAATAAATACTTTGCCCAGGGGTCTGATAAGTGTGTGATTTTATGTACCTCTGAGGAGGCATACAGAACCAGGCCATTTAATAAGTCAGATTGGGCCAGAGCTCTGCAAATGCTCCTGTTTACATGGCAACCAAGTTTTTGACATTGCAACCAGATGGCTCCTAATAGACCAGTGAAATGTCATTGCAAACAAGCACATGTTTCTTGTTTCTTTCCGTAACAGGGCATTAGCTTTGTTGTTTCATAGAGTTTATAGCTTTGACTGTTGGATCAATGTCTTTTGAATTGTCAATGTGATCAAATTGATCACTTAGCTTGACCAAATATAGACAAAAGCAGCAGAGAGATACATGCATTTACGAAACTCAGCTAAACAACAGGTCTTGTAATAATGGAGCATTTCAAGCACATTTTCATTAGTCTAAAACAATTCTCTGAAATTCTTTGAAAGGATGCACTCATTTTGAGGAACAGGTGTACTAGTTTGGTGTTTTTGGTGCTTAAAAAAAAATCAGTATTCTCTCTGAACTGTGCTATATTCAGCCATGGAGCTAAAAAGCAGGATGAATGAATAAGAGATGAAGACACAAAAACATTTTGCATAGAGTGCCATTTTATGTACTGATAATGTCCTATATCTTGTTTGAGAGTGTGGGGCAGGATATGGCAGCCCCCAATGTAGGGCCACTGCCATTACCACTGAGCTTCTTGGGCTTGCCGATCAGAAGGTTGGCAGTTCGAATCCCCGTGATGGAGTGAGCTCCCGTTGCTCTGTCCCAGCTCCTGCCAACTTAGCAGTTTGAAAGCACACCAGTACAAGTAGATAAAAAGGTACCGCTGTGGCGGGAAGGTAAACGGTGTTTCTGTGCACTCTGGTTTCTGTCACGATGTCCCATTGTGCCAGAAGCGGTTCAGTCATGCTGGCCACATGACCCAGAAAGCTATCTGTGGACAAACACCTGCTCCCTTGGCCTGAAAGCAAGATGAGCACCTCAACCCCATAGTTACCTTTGACTGGACTTAACCACCCAGGGGTCCTTTACATTTTAACTTTACCTCTACCCAGAATAACCAGACATCCATGACTTCGAAGGTAAATAAAATTATGGCTCTAGAAAGCAGTCACCAAGTAGACTTATGTTGGTATGAGTCAGGTAACACACACACCGAAAATGGTACGAACGAACATTGAACCAAATGGGCCTCATTCAGTTAAACCCTTTCATTCATTCCAAAACAAATGAACTCTTTTAAAAAGGTACGGTATATTCTACAATGCTCAGATACACTCCACATGGCAATATCATTCAAATATATACTAATTTTGCTATTGTGATTTGCTTTGATGATCATTGTGGTTGAAAAGTTTAGGAATATTCAAAATAAACAAAACTGTTTACAATAAATTAAAAAATAAAGGTTATTTATGGAGGCTGTCTATGGCAATTGATCTCCTCTGAAGATCGGCAAATGTGAAGTTTTACTACCTTGACATTTCACATTAATTGAGTTGCAATTTGAAATGAACATTTCAGCTGCAGACACTTAGGAAACAACTTCACATAATGGGACAACCAAGTTTTATAATAACTATGCACTTACAGTATAGTGAGCCCTCCGCTTTTCTTGGAAAACTTTGGAATTCTTGATCTGTATGAGCTTCTCTATACCATGAGTGAAACATATTTATAGACATCCATGAAGATTCTGCAATGCAAGCAAAATAAAATGTAAACAAATGGTGTACAAGGTTCAGTGTCAAATATATGGACCTCTTTCGTCATGAGCATATGTTCAAGTTATTTTTCATTATCTATTAATATAGTGGAAAAGTACACATCTAGGTTGTTTATAAATATGTAAGCCTTGGGAAATAATTGCCCACATATTGTTGAAATATGAAATAAAAACAGTCATGGGTAAAATAAAGTTAAAGACTTACAAAAAATATTGTTTCTGCAACCAATATTTTCCTGTTAATTTGGTGTTGTTGTTTTTTAAAAAAATAATAATAAAAGAGTTGTTAGGCTCAGACAGTGCTGATCTCTGACCTCAAAGGAGGAAAGAGAATGGGTGTGAAGGTGAAAATAGAGATGCAAAGCTTGGATGCAGAACAGAAATGTGGTTTGAGAAGGTGCATAGTGAACTTAGTAGCTGTATGGGATGGGAAAGGGAAGCTCTAGGGCAGGGGTCAGCAACCTTTCTCAGCCGTGGGCCAGTCCACCGTCCCTCAGACCATGTGGTGGGCCGGAATATTTTTTTTTTGGGGGGGGGGAATGAACGAATTCCTATGCCCCACAAATAACCCAGAGATACATTTTAAATAAAAGCACACCTTCTACTCATGTAAAAACACCAGACAGGTCCCACAAATAACCCAGAGATGCATTTTAAATAAAACAGCACATTCTACTCATGTAAAAACATGCTGAGTCCCAGACTGTCCACAGGCCGGATTGAGAAGGCGATTGGGCTGCATCCCGCCCACGGGCCTTAGGTTGCCTACCCCTGCTCTAGGGGGCAATATGGAGGGAATGGCAATGGGTTGATGAGCAGTAAGAGTGCAGCCTCTAGTATTATTACGTTATGCCTAATAAAGGTTATTGATTGATTGATTGATTGATTGATTGATAGTATTATTACAAAATGCAAGATGTGTCATCACTGCTTACTAAGTTTTCCTCACCCTACACAACTTCATTGGTTTTAGGGATAATGTACTGCAACACTACCTTGTCACATATTTCAGCATTACATTTCAGGAGCAACACATTTGGGCAGCTCTATAAAGTCGACTTTCTGAATGACAAGCTTCTCTTTGTTATTCCCTCTACCTTCAATACATATGTTCATTTGTTAAAATCTGTGATTCTGGCCATTTCTCATTACAAGTTGATATTCAAAGTCCAAGCTGCTCATTGCCTTTGATTAAAAGCATAACTCACATGATCTATTTTTATTTCCCAACAGGATAATTACATTTCCAATATGAATATCTTCCCGAGATCACATCTAACTCAATTTAAATTTTGCTGGCCTTGCCACTATAACTCTTTTGCAGCATCCTCAGATAAAAGACGTAAGCAGAGGAAATGAACTGAGATAAACAAATGTGCTTGCGGAGTTCTTGCAATATCTAGTTGTGCAGGGAGAAATGTGAGCAGGCATTGCTAATTTTACTTTAATGTGCATCTAGTATCCTGGGAAGGTAAATCTGGCCTGCAGACGACTCATTAATTGGTCTACTACTTACTCCTTCCAGTCAGTGGCTAAGAGGAGTATCACAGCACCCCACCAGATATCCTTTTTATTGTGCATTCATGGTGATTTATGCTCATGATGGCATTGGGATGGTTATGTGTGATCCTGTTTTCAGTATGTGTTGCCCCTGGTTAACTTTCAGGGCAGAAATACTGCTTCATTTCTAATCACTGCCTGTTCCTGATGAAATCCTCTAATTTTTCATGCCACAAATGTTCGGGTTGGGTTTTTTTGTCCTGCTTTGGCAGCACTTATTGTCCTTCCAAGAAGCAATAATGCGGTAACATTGAGGAAGCATTACAAAACAACTTTGTGGTTTTATATTCTGATTTTATCCTGTGATCCGTCCTGAGACCTGCAGGTATAGGGTGGTATACATTTTTGTAAAAATACATACATACATACATACATACATACATACAGTGGACTGATGTATGAACAGTCCAGTACAAATCCACAACTAATGCATCAATAATGAATTGCAGAATATACCTGCAAAACCATAGAGAGAAATTCAATGTAGCACTAAGCTGATCACTCCATCAGCACAAGCATTTTTGCTTGCTTTATGCTTCAATCTGACCCCTCTGACCTCTGAGGTTCTCCCACCCCTTGAGGCAATTTGGTGGGAAGTGTCAGGGAAGGAGAGGAGGGAAAAGGCCCACTGTGATAGTGGAAGCCCTTGTTCTTGAATCCAGCTGACTGTTTATAAACCATGGTTTATGATGTTGTGCAAATCAGGCCACCCTGTAACTTTTTTCAGCCATTCTCTCCTCTTCTCTCTCTCTCTCTCTCTCTCTCTCTCTCTCTCTCTCTCTCTTAATTTACGGCTAGTAATAGAATTTTTGGGGTGGGGAGGGGACATACACAAAGTTCTCATGGTTAATAGAATATGGAAGAATGCTTAATTGTTTAATGATGAAGAATACTGTGATCACTTAGCATTAATTATTTGCATTTGGATGAATTTAATCAGCTACCCAAATCCTTCCTGAATTCACACATTAGCAATTGCATGAATTTAATGTTTCAGATTTCCTATTTCTAATTTCAAAAAGCTGGTCAGATAGGGCAGAAACATGATCCATTAAAACCAATGGGGGATGCTATATTGATTTCAATGGGATGTGGACTGCACCCATAAAAAAATGAAATTAGCTATGCCTCTGACTTACTCAAATTGCCATCTGCACTACCAATAAAAACTGTTGGCTGTGAAGGCAAAAATCCATTGCTACATAATGTCTACCAAAGCATCAGAGAAGTAAACACTGCAAAATGGGGATTGTTTCTTGCATATAGGGTCCTGGTTTCAATTAAGAAAGGAGTATCATTAGGAAGATTTAAAGCATTCTTAAATATGTATAAGGATGAAGCGAGCTTGCCTTATGCTCTGACAGTGGACAGAATTATTATATACAATTCAAATTTAAATTACCAACTATAACTTCCATAACAGTAGAGTATGATTAGGAAATTAAAACAACGCTAGAGTCTCAAGAGGAACAGATATATGGTGCATCATTGTACCCAAACTTTAATGAAATGATGAAAAAAGAAAAGCTTTCATCTGCACAGTTCATCATTTGAAATGGAACATTATAATCCTGCTGTGCAACATCATATTCTCTAAATTCTAGCATATAAATCAACAGGATTGCCAAGGACTTAGAAATGTTGTGCTGGTTTCTAAGGGCAGTCTGACATGGCCACAGTTAATCAATAGGAGATGACCAAAACCTAAACACAAGGAGTCCAATATATTTATAGTGATTTCATCTGGAGCAGACAAACTTCTTGCTAAACAACTGGGTGAAATACAGCCAGGATGCTTCCCCGCCTCCCCACTCTTACATATCTGCAAGTAAAAGGGTAAGCAACAAAAGCTGTGCTACAAGTGCAGATGTGCACCCCAAAATAAAAGCTCATTGCAGAGCCCCCAAAGCTCAGTACTCTCTATCCCAAAAACCACAGTCTCCCCTCCAATGAAAGGTTTGTTTTCCACTCACAACTAGCTTGCTCTCTCTCACTGGCTTGAGGGGGAAATAAAAATAAGTCTTCTCCAACCATCTCTTAGCCTACCTGGTTTATAGTTTTCTCTTTAAAAAAAGATTTGCTAGGAAACCACCATTGACTATTAAGGGAATCTCCAGAAGTATTTCTGGTTACACCAACACTCTCCTGTATGTACCTTACAAAAGGATATATCCCATTAAAATTAGCACACCATTTGTGTCTTACTCAGAAGAGTGACATTCAGAAGGCGTATGAAGTGGGATAAATAATGGAGATAAATGTAGAATTTGTTGTGTTTCCTGGACAGCAAGCAGTTAACACCATCGTTCTGATTCTGGGAACTCTGCCAAGGTATCCAGGCAACTATCACTTGTCTGAGAGAAGGCGAAGTTGGTTTCACTTTCCCCTTGCCGAGTAGTGTATGCTGTAGTGTGTATCGTAGTTATGGAGCTTGACTCCTCAGGTTTTCTTTTGTTTGTGAGTCAATAAATATGTAGTTTAGAAGCAACTGTCTGGACCTCAGTTATTCCAGACACAGAGAAGCAGACCTAAAATTGCCAACACAAGGCGCTGCGCGATTCTGCTGAGTGAGTGAGAGAGCCTGCCCAACGGAAGCGTGGCTGGACACCATTGCGGAGCCAGGGCTCGTTAAGACGATTTATGGCTGCTCCGGGCAGCAGTCCAAAGAAGAAGAGAGACTCCACTATGGCTACACTCTCACATTTATCACAGGTTATGGAAGCGCCATTAAGAGATAGCACGGCTTTGTTGGCAAAGCGTCCTGAAGTGATTTATGGCCAGGACGGGAGGTCTGTGTGTCTGCTGCAGCCGGCAGCATGAAAGCCCAGCTGGAGGACTGCTTTGTGCAAGCTTTGAGGCATAAAGCAGGGAAACCTCGCTGGTGAAGAGGAGCCGTTTCCTGGAGCTGGGAGCTGAGAGGCAAGTGCTGAGTTTGCAGCCACGTGAGTTACCTCAAGCCCCAGGGGGGAGATGGCAGAATCCCATGAGAACTTTACACCACCCTTCCCCAGGCTAAATGGGAGGAATTGGGCTGACTGGTCGCGAAAGATGAAGGTCCTCTTAACTGCTAAAGATCTGTGGACTTGTACTGAGGCCCCACCAGTGCAAGACCCTGCTGCTGAAGCAGCTGAGGCCAAGAAGAAAGATGAGAGAGCTACTGCTCACTTAGTCATGGGCATTGAGGAAGAGCAGATGGTGCACATAGACGCTGCCACCAACGCCCACGAGATTTGGGGGGCTCTCCAACGTGTGTTCCAGAGAGATACAGCGGGTGCACGCATTCACACCACCAGGCAGCTGTTTGAGCTACGTTTGCAACCTGGAGGCTGTGTGCGTGAGCACACCAACAAGATGTTGGCAATCTTCAACCGTTTGAGACAGCTGCAGGTTCCATTTACGGAGGAACAGAAAGTTTACATTTTGCTTAGTTCGTTAGACCCCAGTTTTGAGACGCTTTCTCTCACTCTGGAAGCCTTGCCAGCAGCGCAACTGAGCATTGATTATGTATCGGGGAGGCTGCAGGATGAACAGGATAGGAGAGAAAGAGAGAAAGGAAAAGCTGTTAAGGGGGGTTGCTCTTTGCCCAGGAGTGGGGGTGCAGAGGCTGCTGAGAGCTCTGTTAAAGCTCTTGCAGTGAAGAAATGTTTTGGCTGTGGGTCAGATAAGCATCTAATCCGGGACTGCAGCCAAGAAAACTTCAAAGCTGGTTTCCATGGCAACCGCCAGAGGAAAGGGAGACCACGTCGTGGAAGGAAAGCATCGTCCAGAGAAGGCAGAGAAGATAAAGCAGCTGCATACGCTTTCGTTGGAAAGACTGTTGCCAGCCCCAAGCTACGTTGGATTGTGGACAGTGGTGCCAGTAGGCATCTAGCGCCACCTGGCAGTCAGTTGCGGAACTGCAGGTCAATCCAAGATGCTACCACAGTCACTTTGGCAGATGCAACCACTAAATCTGTCACCAAAGCTGGTGTTTTTTATATGCCTTGTCTGAATGATGACATTGATGTGTTTGTTTTAGATGGCATGAAGTATGGCTTACTTTCTGTTTCAGCTTTAGACCTTGCAGGTTACATGGTCAGTTTTGGTAACCAGGTATGCACCATCTCCAAAGGTGGAAAGCAGTTGGTCCAGGTGAGAGGCCATGATGGGGTGTACATACTGGAAACTGACAACAGCGCCGCAGCGAGGGCGCAGGGTGCTGAAACAGGTAAAAACAGTTTTGAGACGGCACACGCGCATTGTGCCAACAAACCCACGCACGATCAATGTTTACACTTGTGGCATCGCAGGTTTTCGCACGCCAATTGGGGGTACGTGCGCAAGCAGGTAGAGTGCACTGAGGGTTGTAAAATGAAGGAGTGCACTAAATTCCTAGACTGCCGAGCTTGCAAGAGATCGAAGGTGCATTCTTGCAGTTACCCAAGGTCAGACAGGGTGGCCAACCAGGCGTTTGAGCTGATTCACGCCGATCTGTGTGGACCAATGCAGGTTCCCAGCATAGGCCATGCCCGCTTTGTACTATGTCTGATCGACGATTATTCTCGCGCCGGCTGGATTTTCCCGCTCAGGGACAAGGGGCAAGCGGCGAAAGAGATTAAGGAATGGGTGGAGGCAGTAGAGGTGGAATTTGGCACCAAAGTGAAATCTTTTCAGACCGACCGAGGCACTGAGTTTACTTGTGCAAAGTTGCAGGATTTCTTTCGTGCCAAAGGCATTAAGCATAGAAAAACCTCTCCTTACGCTCCCCAGGAGAACGGGGTTGCAGAGCGCAGGAACAGAACCCTGCAGGAGGCAGTTGATGCTATTTTGTTTGATTCGGGTCTGCCAAAATTCTTCTGGGCCGAAGCATGGAAAACTGTATGTCACACTTTGAACAGGACATACAACTCTGTGGTAGGGACCACGCCCTATTTTCTTCTCTACGGAAAGAAGCCCAAGGTGCACTATTTCCGTACCTTCGGGGCAGAGGCCTGGGTCCTGATACCCCGGCAGTTACGTAGGAAGGGCAGCCCGAGGTCACAGAAACTGATTTTCTGCGGCTATGACACAGGGTCGAAAGCCTGGAGATTTGCTTATCCGAGTGGAAATCGTTCTCGGGTGGTGATCAGCCGCAGCGCAGAGTTTTGTGAGCAAGATGGCTGGAAGAGGATTCATGGCAATCCTGAAGTGCTCACAGACTTGTTCAGCGGTCTTGACTACCAGGATCAGTCAGGCACATCCACTGGTGGTGCTGATGGTGGTCAACCTGCTGGTGTTTCGGGCCACGATCCCGAACACGACCAGGGTGCAGTGCCAGAGGGGGCAATCCCTAAGACTCAGGTGAAGTCTGATCCCAGCAGCGCACCCATGTCTCCAGGGGGGACAAGAGCTAGGAGACAGAAGCGCAGTAGGTCTCCACGCTCACCTTCAGGCAAGTTCAGTCCAGGAGGGCACAGCAAGCGCAGCAAATCGCTTGGTGGTTCTCCAGATGCCAGGGACTCACAGACTGAGTCCGGCACGTCTGGGTCAGAGGGGGAGTCTCCAGTGGTGCCATGGCGTTCCAAGCGCACCACGAAAGGCAAACCTCCTGACAGGTTCAAAGCCACCACGGTTTGGGCCCATGTTGCTTTGTGCGAACCGGAGAGCTTCGCTGAGGTGCAGAAGTTACCTCAAGCAGAGTCCAGCAAGTGGAAACAAGCGATGGAGAAAGAGCTTAGCGCCATGAAATCGCTTGGAGTATTCACACTTACAACTCTGCCAGCTGACCAGCAAGCTGTGAGTTGTCGCTGGGTCTATAGGTTGAAACCCACTGCAAGTGGAGAGCCACAATACAAAGCGAGATTGGTGGCCAGAGGGTTCAGCCAGAGACCAGGAGTGCATTACTCCCAAGTTTATGCACCCACATCCCGCAGTGAGACCATGAGGTTACTGCTAGCGGTAGCAGCACAGAGAGGTGCTGAGGTTGCACATTTCGACATCGACGTCGCCTACCTGAACTCACCGCTGCAGGAGGAAATCTACATGCTACCTCCTCCAGGGTTTGAAGGCGATAGTCCAAATTTGGTTTGGAGACTACACCGTTCCATTTATGGCTTGAGACAATCTGCCAGGAACTGGAATATTTGTCTCAACCAGGCTCTGGAGAAGCTAGGCTTCAGGAAGAGTCGTGCAGACAGTTGTTTGTACCTAAAGGGTTCAGGTCAGCAACAAGAATTGGCATTAATTTTTGTTGACGACATTGTCCTTGTTGCTAGTACAAACAAACAGGTGCAGGAGTTTGCAAGTAAGCTGAGGCAGCACTTCAAACTCAAGGAGTTGGGTCCTGTGAGCATGTATCTAGGGGTTCACATTCACAGAGACCGAGATGGCAGTTTTGTACTTAACCAGAGCTCAAAGATTGATCAGTTGCTCAAGAAATTCAACATGGCAGACTGTAAGGGTGTAAGGACACCAATGGAGACATGCTTTGTTAAAGACAATCAGTCTGATGAAAAGAAAGAGTTTGAGCACAAGGAGGTGTATCAATCTGCTCTGGGCAGCCTGCTCTATTTGTCTCAATGGAGTAGACCCGATATTGCATTTGCAGTCAATCTGCTGAGTCGAGAAGCAGCCAAGCCCAGTGTGATGGCCTGGAACGGGATTAAGAGAGTTCTTAAGTATCTGCAAGAAACCAGAGAGTTTAGCCTCACACTGACAGCCCAGGGCAATGAACAGCTTCAATGTTGGGCTGACGCTGATTGGGCTAGCGACTCAGACAGAAAGTCAATATCTGGGATGGTCATAATGTTTGGAGATTCTGTAATTGGCTGGAGGTCCAAAAAGCAAAGTCTGATTGCACTGTCATCGACTGAGGCAGAATTCAGTGCTCTGTCAGAACTGTGTCGTGAGCTTGAATTCTACAAGTGCCTAGTGGAGGATGTGTGTGAGAAGTGTTATCTGCCCATCACCATATGGGAGGATAACCAACCATGCCTGAAATTGGCGGAATCCGGTCAATTCAATGCACGAACAAAACATTTGGATATTCGGTTCAAAAATGTGCATGAGAGTGTTAGGACAAATGTGGTCAGGTTGAAATATTGTCCTAGTGAAAAGAATCTCGCAGACGGTTTCACCAAACCCCTAAGTTTCCAGAAACATGAAGGTTTCTGTGAGGGATTGAACATGGGTTGAGATGTATATATGTATACCCAGAATTGCGAACGAGAGGGGGTGTTGTGTTTCCTGGACAGCAAGCAGTTAACACCATCGTTCTGATTCTGGGAACTCTGCCAAGGTATCCAGGCAACTATCACTTGTCTGAGAGAAGGCGAAGTTGGTTTCACTTTCCCCTTGCCGAGTAGTGTATGCTGTAGTGTGTATCGTAGTTATGGAGCTTGACTCCTCAGGTTTTCTTTTGTTTGTGAGTCAATAAATATGTAGTTTAGAAGCAACTGTCTGGACCTCAGTTATTCCAGACACAGAGAAGCAGACCTAAAATTGCCAACACAAGGCGCTGCGCGATTCTGCTGAGTGAGTGAGAGAGCCTGCCCAACGGAAGCGTGGCTGGACACCATTGCGGAGCCAGGGCTCGTTAAGACGATTTATGGCTGCTCCGGGCAGCAGTCCAAAGAAGAAGAGAGACTCCACTATGGCTACACTCTCACATTTATCACAGAATTTAACGTAAGTCTTTAAATAAAACAATGTTGGGAGGATGGAGTCCAATAAATCAGTTCTCCATTACTAAGGGATTAGGGCCTCTGGGGTCTGGCTTGCTGCTTACATAGCCCTGGGCTGGAATGCAGCTCTAGGCCTCAGTATGTCACTCACTGGCTAGAGAGATGCTCCTAAATGAAACTTTGTGTGAGGTGAAGAAGGGCACAGTCCCTTCTTCCCCTTTCCTCGCAAATCTTCCAAGTTTCCCTCTGAATCACCTAATTAAAAACTTCCACAGCAGTTCCTCAGTGTTGCCCCAAAGTGTTGCCTTCCAGGCACCCTGCAGGAGGCTGCATGTTACAGGGTTATCAAAAAGTAACTGTGTGTTCATTCGACCACATATATACCTGGGGACATGATGCACACTTTGGATTTAGCAGGATTCTAGTACAGTGCAGCAATACTTCAGAATACCAGTGGCTGCAAACTGGAGGAGGGGAGAGTGTTTTTGTACTCATGTTCTGCTGACTGGTTTACCACGGGCTCCTGATTAGCACTGTGAGAACAGGATGCTAGACTAGATAGGCCTTGCCCTGGTACAGCAGCCTGTTCTTATGTTCTTAGCTGCACAAATCATGTAAAAGTAAAGGTAAAGGTAAAGGACCTCTATGCAGTGAAAGGCAACTACGGGTTGCAACTCTCATCTCGCTTTCAGGTCGAGGGAGCCATCGTTTGTCCACAGACAGCTTTTTGGGTCATGTGGCCAGCATGACTAAACCATTTCTGGCCCAACGGGACACCGTGACGGAAACCAGAGCACACGGAAATGCCATTTACCTTCCCGCTGCAGTGGTACCTATTTATCTACTTGCACTGGTATGCTTTTGAACTGCTAGGTTGGAAGAAGCTGGGACAGAGCAACGGGAGCTCACCCCATTGTGGGGATTTGAACCGCCAACCTTCTGATCGGCAAGCCCAAGAGGCTCCATAGTTCAGACCACAGCACCACCCACATCCCCCTCCACTGATGTACATGCATTAGATGTGGATGTCTGCAATATCCTACCTCTGTCGTGTATATATCTATGCATTTAGCTTTTCTTGCATTCTGGAACTCCAATCAAAAGGCTATCAACCAGAAATTATTTTGGTTGTTTCTGGACTCTCTCTCTTTTTTTACAGGTTACATAAAACATCCCTATCCTTGAAAGCATGCTAGCAGAAATATATTCAAATCCCAATGGCTTTCCCGCCGGAGTGGTTCCTATTTATCTACTTGCACTTCGACGTGCTTTTGATCTGCTAGGTTGGAAGAAGCTGGGACAGAGCAACGGGAGCTCACCCCATTGCAGGGATTCAAACCACCAACCTTCTGATCAGCAAGCCCAAGAGGCTCAGTGGTTTAGGTATAAATGTGCACAGACAGAAACCCACTACAGGAGTAATAAGTAGCATTCCCTGCACAGGTGCCTAATGGCCACAGCAGGTGAAGGAAGGACCACAAGAATGACGCAGGAGACTGGTGTTGGGTTGAATTAGGCCACAACTTTATTGATTACAAGAAAGAGTAGGTTTGGCTAAGGCACTGGGCATGTGTTCCGCATCACACAGCCCGTCTGCTACCTGATAGGAACCTGGTGGAGTTGAACTTGTGCTGGGGAGTCACCCCCAACATGGATTGGGTGCCACGACCCCACACAGGCCACCATTGGGAGAGGTGTATTGGCCCATTGGTCCCCAGTGGACTCCCAGACAGAGTCACCCCTCCTGGACCCTTCTAATGGGGTACCCCTGTGACTAAGGATCTAGCCCAATGCCTTATCCGCCAAAGTTGTGACAGTAGCTATGAGGTAGGCGAAAATCTGCAAGCTGGCCAATTTGCTTTTTGAGAAAATTACTCCCTGGCCCTGAATATGGTGACCAAACAAACCACAGCAAGGTCCACAGCCAACATGCTTGCTTCACCCCTGGGTGGGCCCCTAATGACTGGGTGAGTGGGTGGAAAATCGCAGGAGGATCAGGGTTAGTAGTCATTGATAGCCTTATCCTCCATGATAAAAGCCTTTACTACATACATTATCTTTGGAGCAAAATGGAATGGTGCAGCAAACCTAATCCTCTAGGCCAAGAGGTCAGGAAAGTGTATAGATTGGCTCTACAAAATGCCATACCATAACATGTGAACAGGTTCTGTACCACCACTTTCAGGTGTACTGTACCAAACCTTCCTTCTCATTTATTCATTTTAATACAATTTATACCACTGCCTTTCAGATCTTTACAAAAGACTTACGACATTAACATCCACATTATTAAAGGAATGCAATTTGAGCAATGAAACTTTTCTTCTTGTTATTAAAAAGGAGGATGAAATCAATCAAAAGTAGGCAACCCTTTATTCATTCCAGAAAGAATAAAGAACAGAAAAGAGGGAACACAGAAATGGGACACATCAGCCTATCTCAAAGGATAGGATGTTTCACCAAGGAGAAGACATTTCCCAAAACATGTAGGGCTCCTGTAGGGGGATCAGGAGACATTACAGACGACCAGCCTACATAGTTTTTGGTTTTTGTTGGCATCTGTTGGTATCTAGAGACAATGGAGTGTGCCTCCAGGGGTGAAGTCAAACCGCTGGGTTAGCAGTACTGAAGTGACCACTCAATTATCACTTAGCAAATGATTGCTTGTACACACACACACACACACACACACACACACTTTGTCATACACACACACACACACACACACACACACTTTGTCATCTTCAGTTTGCTGTTCAGTAACAGTTTCATAAGCTCCCACCCCCAGTGTTCATTTTGAGGCATGGGGGAGTTTAAACAAGTGGGAAGTTTTTAATGATTAGCAATTTCAGGTTGTGGGTGGAAGGGTTGCAGTAAGTACCAAGGTGGTTCAATTATTGCCTGGGATTTATTTTGATTAGACAAAAATACCGAAGGAAAGACACTTGAAAATGAGATACTGGTTATTTAAGTGTGCCATATTGAAGAGGGAAGCAGGAGGAGAGCTGGGTAGAAGACGAGGGGATAATTGGTTTCAAAGGAAAGTAAAATAAATAGCTCACTGTTGTTGTTTTCAATTTGAGCCTAGCAAATGAAAGCTGAAATAAAAGATACACCAACGTTGCACAAATGAAAGAAATAACAGACATTTCTTGTTAACTGTGGAGATAGCTTCCATTTAATGCAGAGATTAGAAATGTTAGAAGCACCCACCTGCTACTTTAAGGAAATGGAAGACGTTTCTCCTTAGTATAACTCCTCTGCTTTGAATCAACCAGATTATGAGTTGCTACGTCGTAATAGCAGATGAATCAAGGTAGAATTTATTGATTATAAGGCAAATAAATAAATAAATAAATAGGATGGCACTCCCAATTATAAAATTTAAATAAAATAATATTTGCACTATGGTATTAAAAACAAGGGAAGTTGTAGCAACTGTGCAGATTAAAATAGAACCATCACAACTTCCACCATCAAGCAGCAGGATCAAAATAGCATCAAACCCAATACATTTTTTTTAAGTATTTGCTACACTTTTCAATCAGGTCTCTCTGAAGAAGGAATTGCATAATCAGAGTGCCACAACCAACTACAGAGTGCTGTCTCCCAAACAGAAAAAACCCCTGTGTCAGGTGTCTTTATCGGTTGCTCTATAGTAAGGAGAGAGCCTTCTTGTCTTTGTGTCTCTTTATTTTGTGCAAAAGTATTTACAGTGCAGAGTTCAGTTCAAACATGACTGCCTAGTCACTAGCAGAATCCGGAAGTGGCCCCCTTCTGTTTTGGCACCAGCACCACAGCCTCGGCACTCTGAATTGCCGCCTTCTCCTCCTACATGAGATAGGCGCCGGAACTGACGTCTTCTCCTCCGAGCGAGTCTGCTGAGTGGTGCCAGGTCTCTCAGCATCTTCCTGGAGACCTGGCACTCCCTGGCTCCCACTCACTAACTGCTCCTCCCCCAAAGAGGGGCTGGCAGATTCACTCTGAGATGAATCCATGGTCAACACAAGCTGAGGTTCCCTGTAAGCACTCAGTGTCGAACTGACAGGGGTGGGCACAACCCTGACACCCTGTGACAGTGGTGGGATATGAAACAAAGCTCCATAGGTCAGCTACAGTGGGCGGGCATGTTGATATGGAGAAAGTGCTTCGAATATCATGTGTGCTTAGGTCTTAAACTGTCTACCCCACTCTAGGGCAATAGCAAGAAATTGCGGGTTTATAATGCTGTGTGTTTCTGGGGGGCGAGCAGTTGAGGATGCTGATGGCAATGGTTTCATGATTCTGAGCACCAGGTTTTGCTGGTAGCAATAAGCTTCATAGGCACACCTGCTGCTTCAGTTTGCTCCACTGCTGACTGCTGTCATGCTTCAGCTCTCCTTCAAATCCTCTGCCAATTTATCCAGCAAATGCCAGGGATATTCATGAGCTGCCTTATTGTGAATCCAGGAGAAGGAGAGAGAATTAGTCCTGGGATTATGGAGAGGCAGAGGAAGGGAAGATGGTGTTCATGAGCCCATAAACTGGAGGAAGGATCCATAGCCTGGCTGCAGCTGAGGACTTCCTTGTTCTATGCCAAATGCAGTAGAGTGGAAGCAGTGGAGGCAGCCAACATAGTTGTTGGACTACAAATCTCATTGTCCATTATGACTGGGCCTGTTGGCAGGGGTAGCTGCAAGTTGCAGTCCAGCAACATCTGGATGGCACCACATTGGCTGCTGCTGGGCTAGAACTTCTACAGCATGGGTAGGCAAACTAAGGCCCGGGGTCTGGATCAGGCCCAATCGCCTTCTAAATCCCGAGTGTAGATGGTCCAGGAATCAGCGTGTTTTTACATGAGTAGAATGTGTCCTTTTATTTAAAATGCATCTCTGGGTTATTTGTGGGGCATAGGAATTCCTCCTCCTCCTCCCCCTCCTCCTCCTCCTTCTTCTTCAAAATATAGTCCGGCCCCCCACAAGGTCTGAGGGACAGTGGACCGGCCCCCTGCTGAAATAGTTTGCTGACCCCTGTTCTACAGGTTGTCAGAGTGCATAGCAATCTCCCAAGGTCCCTTGTTGAGAGCAATAGTAAGTATGCATGTTTTCAGATAGACTTCAATTTGTAGTGTAGACCTATCTTTAAAAGTAATGGGCTAGTCTGAGGGCTATTCCTCTGTTCCATTTCTGTGAGTTTTATGTATTTCTCGGCAGCACACAGCATCAAACAGCTAAGTCCACAGTCTCGTTTTTCAATATTTTATTCCATTAAAATGTGTGGTTTCTCTAGGCTTCAAAAGCATGGAGGAAATATTTGCTTATTTTAGAAATATTTATCATGGGGATAAGTTGATATGTGTTGGCTTTTTTTAAAAAAAAAAGAATTAGGCAAGCGTGATGCTCTTCTCAGTAGCGAACAGAAGTTTAAATTAATGCACCATGTCATACTGTCAGCCTGGCATCTTCAAAACTATAGAGATGGGTTTTGAGAAGAGGTAAACAAAATACTTTTAGTTAGAACTGTGAAGCTTTTGCACGAGAAGCCTCCGGGGATCCCCGTGGTTTTATCTTTCAGCATCACATTGACAGGTACATGCTTAAAAATCTGTTTCTCCCCAGATGAACTCCAGCGTCTAGACAGGAGGTTGTATGGGTGTGCATGTTAGTATGTACATGTGTTGTCTAAAAAACAAAGTAGGCTATAGTAAAATCTCAGGAGTAAGGGGCATAAACTGCAGAGATGCAGAAGTTTCGAAACATTCCTCTTTCTGCTCACATTGGTTTGTCCTACAGGAGAAAGGGGGAGAGAATCCCACCCTCCAACATTTCTCCAATGAAAATAAGGATGTCCTATTCAATGATAATAGTTATACCCCGTCCATCTGACTGGGTTGCCCCAGCCACTCTGGGCAGCTTCCAACATATAAAAACACACAATAAAACATTAAAAAACCTTCCTGATACAGGGCTACCTGGCTTGGGGGTTGGATAACTCCATACCTCCAACATTTATTTGATGAAAAAAGGGCATATTAAGGAAAAGCTGAACTTTTTAGGTGGCTTCCGTATATCTGGGACTGTCCCTGAAAAATAGGGACACCTGGAGGGTATGGAGAAGTCCACGTGCCACCACCTAAAGCCTGCTGGCCCCATTCCAGCCATGGCAGGAAATGGTAGAAGGATGTGGTTGGTGGAAAAATAACTTTAGAGCCAGCATATTTTCCCTCTCTTAAGAGGGGTCCGTTGGAGCAGCAGGATTGCTTTGGAACATGTGAGGCCAAGGGGACCAAGAATGGGGGCTCCTGGGTGGAGGAGTCTATAGGGCTTGGATCCTGTGGATCCAAGGCATCAGCACACTGCCCTACTTTGGACCTTCCTGTGCTCTACTGTCAGTGGAAGAACTGGTGGTGGGAGCTTACTACCCAACCCAGCAAAGCTCAGGGCCTCCATCATGGTGGAGGCTCCCAACCACCAGTACTGCTTCTCTCTGCCAGCAGAGACAAACCATCCTACACACACACACACACACACACACACACACACACACACACACCAGCTATTGGGGGAGTTGGAATTAAAATTGTACCTCCTGCACTTGAAGGATGGAACCCAGCTTGAGCGTTCCTCCACAACCCATTCTCAAGGGAGGCAGGAGAAAGGATAAAACAACACAGTTCCTTGAAGGCTGAGACGCCAGAATAGAAGTTGCCAAATTTTCTGCTGACAGGATAAATTATCTTGATTGTATGCTTAATAGAATTTTCAAACTTCATGATGATAGAAGCAAGTGCTTGCCTCACATGGTTCTATAATTATCTAGGGTGAAGATTTAGAACATGTGGAGCAAGAAAAGGTTATGTCACTTTACTGAAAACATTCTGAAGCTGTTCTTAAAGTTTTGATGCACCTGAATGTGGCAAAGTATTCCCAAATTCTTTCATTTTCTGTTTCTTTCTTTAGAATTTTCCTTTGTTTCCCTCTATTTAAAGAAATTTCAAAAGGTCTCCTCCCATTATGCTTTGACTCATCCTTCACCAAACTGAACAATACTTAGAAGAGCAAATGTTTCTGGGGAGGAGAAATCAGGAGACGTTGCTTAGTCAGTGCAATGGGGGGTAGAGACAATGTAAAAGAAGAAGAAAAAGGAAAAGGAGTAGGAGGCTTTACAATCTGTCATAGAAAGGATGAGACTTATTTTTCCTTGAATATTTGCTTAAATAGGGAGGTTTTGTTCTTCCTATGTAAAGAAAGTTCAATATAAACTTTAACTCATCTCCTCCCTCACATGCCCCCTAAATCTGTGCAGAGGTTTTTCCCAACCCTCTGGAGCAGATTTGGGGAGAACAGGGGGCACAAATAGAGAGGGGAACGTCTGAAAAATCTGTTGTGCAAGTGGAAACCCATATGGAACAAGTTAGTTGGATACCAACCACTGATTATTTTCAAGTAAGCTCTCATGTTCCCTCCAAAATGTTAATATTTTTGTCCCATCTCAGTTTGTCCACATTTTTCGCCCCTTTTTGCCTCCTTCCACTCCACCCCTGGATTTGGAGGAAAATTACTCTGAAGAATCTTCTGATTGAATAATTGCAAAAACCAATCAGAATTATTCTTGAAACACGTCAGGTTTCACCGTATATTGGTTCCATAGACATTTCTACTTCTGTCGGCAAGCCTTAAATGATGGAATTGAGAAGATGGAGGCAAATTGCATAGGAAGCAGATGAAGAGAAAGCTTTGGCAAATGAATTATATTTGTGAAGGAAAGGATGTTATCGGGAAGGCCTTCAGGTGAAGAAGTGTAAAGAAAAAGTTAAAAGTAGTTAAGGCTTTATCACAGTAAATATGATGGAAACATGGTGTGCCTGTGCTTACTTTTGTATGCCTCACTTCAGTTTAAAGAGCTTGTAAATCATTTTTCCAAAGCAATATCTGTTGAGTGCAATATTTGCTCTTGTCTTCCTCTGTCACGGAACTGTTAGACACACACACAAACACACCTGAATAAAGACGGCACATCTAGGGAACTCATTGAATTTTCTTTACAGAAGAAGACAATGTTTGAAATGCTAACTCTCTGAATGCAATGCTAACACTCCACGTCACTGTCCATATATGTTGCGTGACCTCATAGAAATGTCTCATAAAGGACACTCTCCATCTCTTAAGGTATGGCATGTAGGAGTGTACGCTAAACTATTGTGTACACTTAGGCAGGAAGAACCAGATGCACAAATGTAAGATGGGGGACATCTGGCAGTACATATGAAAACGATCTAGGTGTCTTGGTGGAGCTTAACATGAGTCAACAGGGTGATGCAGCAGCAAAAAGAGGGGGGAAAGCCAATGCTATTCTAGGCTGAAGCAATAGAAGTATAGTTTCTAGATCAAGGGAAGTAATAGTACCACTTTATTCTGCCTTGGTAAGACCACATCTAGGACGCGGGTGGCACTGTGGGTTAAACCACAGAGCCTAGGGCTTGCCGATCAGAAGGTCGGCGGTTCGAATCCCTGTGACGGGGTGAGCTCCTGTTGCTTGGTCCCTGCTCCTGCCAACCTAGCAGTTTGAAAGCACATCAAAGTGCAAGTAGATAAATAGGTAGCGGGAAGGTAAATGGCATTTCTGTGTGCTGCTATGGTTCGCCAGAAGCAGCTTAATCATGCTGGCCACATGACCTTGAAGCTGTACGCCGGCTCCCTCGGCCAATAATGCGAGATGAGCGCTGCAAGCCCAGAGACAGTCACGACTGGACCTAATGGTCAGGGGTCCCTTTACCTTTTTAAGACCACATCCGGAATACCGTGCCCAATTATGGACATGACAATTTATGAAGGATGTTGACAAGCCAGAACGTGTGCAGAGGAAAACAACCAAGATGATCAGGGGTCAGTTTGAGGAACTGTTGAAGGAGCTGGGTATGTTTAACCTGGAAAAGAGGAGACAGGGGAGATATGATAGCCATCTTCAAATATCTCAAGGGCTGTCACATAGAAGAGGGAACAAGCTTGTTTTCCCCTGCTCTGGAGGGTAGGACTAAAACGAATGGCTTCAAGTTACAAGAAAGGAGATTCTGACTAAACATACGGAAAAACATTCTGACAGAGCTGTTCGGTAGTGGAATGGTCTCCCTCAGAAGGTTGTGGACTCCCGAAGTAAACTTGAAATGGATCCTGGTTGTTGGTGTTGGGTTTCTTTTTTTTAAAAAAAAAAGTTTGGTGACGATGATAATCTTCCTCTTGGTGGAACCCAGAGTAGAACACAACAATCTTAAAACACATATCAGAAAACATATACATGAATGTTTTAAATGTCTCATATCAAACTCAATCAAAAATAATATAGCAGTCCATCATCTTAGTTTCTGGATTGTATGACATCTAAGTTCCAGTTGCCTGGGCAAATAAAATTAAGTATCAATAAACAATTGACCTAGGAGCCAGCCAGAACAAAATAATTTTGTTTTGTTATCTTCTAATAACTGTTTTTTATCTAGGAAACCAATTGACCATGGTTGTTGTGTTTTTTGTCTGTACACAGCTGGAATGAAACTCTAGCAACCCAACATGAATGCTTCATATATGGCATGGGAGCATCAGGGAGGAAAATCTCGCCCTTTGTTATTTCAGTATGCATTATGTCAGTGTGCATCTAAACACAGGAGTTTTACTAGTGCGTTGTGGCGTATCCTTTGTTTACACAAAAATTTAGAGGTTGAGGATAGGGAAAGATGCAATTTAACTCCAACTGATGCCCCAAGTTCTCTCCTCCCCATTAGATTTCTAGGTGGACACAGCCTGCTCCCCAAATGCTGTTAGCTTCCAGAATCAGTCTCTATTTCTGATTATGTGTATATCCAAACTTCTGCATGCATAGACACCTAAATAACATCAACTGCAGCCAAGAGACCAGGGAAGAAGACAGGCTTACTTTAGAAGGCTGATCCCTTCTTGAGGTGCCTTCAGCTATTTTATTTCTTTGGCAACATATTGCCCCAGCTTACATTACAAAGGGGCTTCTGAACATACCTGGCCAGGCATATTTACTTAATACCACCCTTTTTTGACCATTTTAGCAGTCCTTTTCCTTTCCAGATTATAGCACAGGAAGGGACTTCTCCAAGATGGTATTCAGCCCAGCCCAATCCCATAATAACATAAACTTGCAAGCTTTTCTAATGTCAATTGTACTTTTCTGATGTTAATTTGAGTATCAATAGAAAAGACCAGTATAAATATTGGAAATTAACTGGAAAATAATACTGCATAGTAGAAAACAAACAAGTCATAGGATCCAGTCTTTAGATTAGCAAGCAGTAAAATATTTTGCGGCCAGTCTTCTCAATGATGCTACAAAATGCCTGGCACACCAGCTCTCAGGTTCTGATCACTTAATCATTTTCTGAATTCCATGCACATATTTTATATTCAAGGATACAGAATGGCCCCAATTTCGAAAGTTCCAAACATTTTTCTTTTTAAGATACAGGTACAAAGCCTTGAATTATTCAGAGAGCAAAAGCAGCGTTGAGAAACAGGGTGAAATATGCAAAAAAGCCAATTCTTGGAAAACAGTTCTAAAAACAACAACATGATGTTAAAGAGGGTCCATCAGATGTTTCAAGAGTTGGAAACAGCAGTGGTGTCTTTTCTTCTTCTTCTTTTTAAGCAGAGACATTCAAAATGGCCAAGCATAACAACTAAGGGTGTGAGCTGAGATGCTCCCAGTTCAAATCACACCTCAGTTGCAAAGATTATGAACCCTAGCTAGATGCAACATTGGTTTTAGTTTAAATTTCCAAACTCTGACCTTCCCCTTCTTCTCCCATAATTAAGTCCATAACCTGAAGAAACACATACTTTTATGCAATCTGAATCTACTGTCAATCCATTTCACCAGGTAATTGCATGTGTCCCAACATTATGGGAGGAAATCCCTTCATAAATTTCTGCCATAATTTTATAGGCCTCTATCCAACTTCTCTTATTTAAATAAAACATTCAGCCACATATGCTTTGGCACAATACACCCATTTTATTTGATTTTGTTAACAAACATTGAAAAAAAATGTATGCCTATCCTCTGGACTTCAGAAATAGATTTTTAAAGTATAATTGAAAGTATATATATGGAAGTATAAGGGACCCAGGTGGCGCCGTGGGTTAAACCCCAGAGCCTAGGGCTTGCTGATCAGAAGGTCAGCGGTTCGAATCCCTGCGATGGGGTGAGCTTCCATTGCTCGGTCCCAGCTCCTGCCAACCTAGCAGTTCGAAAGCACGTCAAAGTGCAAGTAGATAAATAGGTACCGCTCCGGCCAGAAGGTAAACAGCATTTCCGTGCGCTGCTCTGGTTCGCCAGAAGCGGCTTAGTCATGCTGGCCACATGACCTGGAAGCTGTACGCCGGCTCTCGGCCAATAAAGCGAGATGAGCGCCACAACCCCAGAGTCGGACACGACTGGACCTAATGGTCAGGGGTCCCTTTACCTTTACCTATATGGAAGTATATTTGAAAGTATATGGAAAGGGTGTATACTTTTGTGTGGCCCTCAATCTGGTTTCCTAGGTCTGGATAAATAATGTATTCTATATGTGAGGAATAGAGTCTCAACAGTTCCTGTCAACATAAACACTATTTTCTGCTAACCAGCCCTGATCAGTTCATTCCTTTAAAATTCTGTTTATCCAGACTAACCTTCTAGAATGCCTTGCCCTTGAGCTGTCTGGCTTGAACTCTTCATCTCCAGGTGGCTCAAAACAGCCCCAAAGTACCAGAGATGGAGTTGAAAGGCTTGTTTTTCATCAATGCAGGTTGATTGCTAGGGACTAACCATGCTAAAATTACTGACCTTTGTAACGATACACAGATCCTTCCACATTAAGCCAGCCAATTTTAATACATAAATAAATAAAGCAAAGCTTTTTGAATTGGATGCAAAGGAAGCAATTCTGTTCACAGTTAATGCACACTTCATGCATGATTACCTCTTGTTTTATTTTTATTATATTCTTTTTGGTTCCTGTAAAGCAGAATAATGTCAAAATGACAAGTCAAGAGCACTGCCATCTCTTGACTATTAACCTATAAGGATAACATGGGGAGTGGCAGTCACTACTAATGACTGGCTAATAGTGTCTGTAAGAGCACCTTCTAGTATGAAAATCAATTTTAATTTGAAGGCTCCTGGAGGAGGTTTTAAAATATCTCTTTGTGCCTTAATTGATCAGAACCACCGAGCAATCAATTATTCCAATGTGAGCTCAGAGAGATCAGTCCAGAAAAGTTTCTGATATCTAGGACTGGAAAGGAATCTGGGGGTGTTCCTATACTGAATAGGCATGGATTATTTTATTTTTGGAGGGACCCATAATTTCTATATCAATATGAAACTATAATGGTATAGATAAGAGGATGGGGAGGGGGCAGGAGGAGATAAGGTGGTGTTCTATTGTCACCATAAGTGAAGGACCAGAAAGAGTCTGTATCTGTACTGGAATTGAAATTGTTTTTATATATGAAGTGGCTTCCATTGTTTTTATTGTTAAGTCGCTTCAAGACATAGGGAGATTAAGAAAAGAACAGCAGAATATATTAAGAAACCTGTTAAAGTGGATGAAACTCGATATGGTGGAAATATAAAATGCAATTTTCTTTAATCTTGATTGTAAACATTGATGGTGGGTGAGCAGGAAGTCATTAGTATCGTAGGATTGGATATAACTGTTGAGTGACAAAATGCAACTTTTAAGCTCAAAATAAAATAAAAATTTAAAGACGAAAAAGATGCATTGTACGAAACATTTCATTAAACAAACAAACAAACAAACAAACAGAGAGTGACTGGGGAAAAAGAGATCTTTTCAGCTGAGGTGCCTCATCTTGGCAAGACTTGCCTAGAACCAAGTTTGGTTTCTCTTATCTATGCTGAACTGTAAATGGCAATGCATTGTGGATCATGCTTGGCGATGGAAGTACTGGCTTACTTCCTTGTATCTAAATGGAACATCTGGTTTTCTTAAAACTTGAAAGAGCCAATTAGAAGCACTGTTAGAACAAGGTAAGTGATATTTCCAATGGTGAGAAAGAAGGAGAACCGAGGACCTATACTTTTTGAGAGACAAAGAGAAGTGTGCATTCTCTTATGATATGCTCACTCTTATGATATGACATGTTATGATATGACATCTGAAGGCAGCCCTGTTTAGGGAGGCTTTTAATGTTTAATAGATTACTGTATTTTAATATTCTTTTGGAAGCCGCTCAGAGTGGCTGGGGAGACCCAGCCAGATGGGCGGGGTATAAATAATAAATTATTATTATTATTATTATTATTATTATTATTATTATTATTATTACTCCAGAACTGGAGGGAGAAGGAAGTATCCTTGTTACAAGTGTGTACAAGTGTGTACAAGGCCTAGAGAAATTATACCGACTAGTTGCTTTGCTCCCTCCCAGAAAAACGGGACAACTTTGCACCAAGCAACCCAGGGTAGTGATCTTTGCATTTGCCTTAAAATTACTGTTTACCTTGGAATGGAAAACAGCCCAAACCAAGCTAAAGTAGCAGCACCCCACCTGGTGGAAAAAAGAGTTTGGCAGAAGCTGGAGAAAATATTCAATGTAATTGGTGGACCAACACTGTGCTTTACAATAGGCACTTATCCGTTAATTAAAATACAATATTTGATATTGCATTTGATTGTGCTGTTTTCCAACAGGAAAAGTCATAAATGGCAGAAGGGATTTACATAATAGAGCATAAATATTTTCTTTCTGCTCTGATAAATCCTCTTTATTAGGAAAAAGCAATTATAGTCAATTGAATACTGACTTCAGACTTGTTGTAGACATATTTGTGGGATTCAATTACTTTCATTTTTCAACATTCAGTTTAATAATTAACAGTTTCACAAGCATCAGTATTCAAAATGTTGCAGGAGTAATTTCTAAGTGCCCTTTTGGAGAAATCTCTTATTAAGTACCACAAACCCAAAGGGAAGGGAAGGTGGAGCTATTCAATTATTATTGCTTTTTGACACTGCATCTCTGAAGTTCATTTTGTTGCTAATACATTAAAGAAAGAGAGTATTACATTATACATTAAAGTAAAGAAAGGGTATTTCATACATAGGAGAGTATATATGCATTTTCATAAGATCTTCCACAATAGTTGCTTATGTTGCTGCTTCTGAACAGCTTAAACATGCTAAAAGTGGAAAAAATTCTGGATTTTTCCATCACAGCTCCGAACCATTTTCATTGTGAAACTGGAAGCCTGTAGATCTACATGGTGTTGTAATCCTGCAGCTAACTTGCCATTTCGCAGCCTGAGGTTAAGATCCTGGATCTCATGTGAAAGAACAAAATCTCCTGGGACCTTTTTTTTGTGGAGGATCCTCACAAATGGGAACAGTTCAGAGGATGAGATGAGATCAGTGTGCTCAAGTACGGAACAAACCCAGCTATATTACCACCACAGCAAATCTAAATGCAAATCTCTAAGCTACATCTTCAATAATCATCATATTTCAATAGACTCCTATCCTCTAGTGCTACTGTCTAAATTATTAACCACAGTGGAAAAGGCCGCATTTGACATTCATTAAAATGTATTATGCTGTCATTTGCATGAGCGTTTTAAATGTTTGGTGCATAAAATAAAAGGTAATGAAATGCAATCCTGAAATCACTCTGCTCCCCACCGATGCCCCCCCAAGAAATCTTGCACACACCCCTCCCAGAGCACGTTATTAAAATGTATTCTTTTTCACTTAGGTCCTGGCTAGATTCTGGTTGAGTGGAGATCTGCAAGAACCAACCATTTCCAGTGCCCACTCATAGTTTTTTTTTTTTATTAAGCCTACTATTTTAATATGCTCAAAACATTGTTTGTATATATAATCCATTGGCAGCAATCCATCTCTGCGTAAGTTTATGGGAAACAATATATACTTGTGGATGAAAGCATATGCCCCCCATCGTCTAGTCAAAACCAGAGCAAGTGATGTGCATATTCATATTTCACCAGCGTATGATTTTCTGCCATAGACCGAATCCAGAGAAAGGGCTGCTGCTGCTACATCTGGAGTCAGCTTGTTTGCAAGGATGTCGTGGCTAATATATGTTCTGTCCACCTACTGCATGATAGGGTCATTTTGTGAATTTAGGAAGCTGAAAAGGTATTGCAGTGGCTTTGAACTATATCACCTTCCAGAAAGGCAAGGTCTAAATCTGGAGCAACTTTTGCAGATGGCACAAAACACTCTTTTTAATTAAATAAATAAATAAATAAATAAATAAATAAATAAATAAATAAAGCTATTATTTAGCTGTCTTTTGATGAACAGTTTTAAGCTGGTCTTTTTTCTACCTGTTTTAATCTGCTGACTGGCCCTGGCCCTTTCAAATGAATAGATTTTAAATATAGCAAGGTGGAAGCCTCTTGGCAATATGAATTGTGGCATCAAATGCCAAATATTGATCAAGCTGGTTGGAATCTTCCTGAAGGCACAACTTACCTTTGCATCATCCACTGTCACAGGAGCATGTAAAGTGGTTTACAAATTCTGAAACAAATAAATATAGCTGTGTTGTCTGTATTAGACAACATTTGCTGGCATGAGAAAGTTGCAACATAAGCATGCTCTATTGTCCTTTTACAAGGAGCCATTTTGTAATTGCAACTAAGGGGTAGTTTAGTGCACGATGAAGCTGATTAATGCACTCTTCAAGTGCTTAACTTCATGGTCTCCACTCAGTCTTGCATGTGTCTGAGGTAACTTTAATCAGTATCATCGCATGGTCTGTTGTGTTTTACTGTTTAATTAAATCATAGCTCCTGTGGTTTTATTTTACAGTTTCGGGTTATATTCAACAAAGTATGAAGGTGGAGAAGACAACATCACTTTATGATGGCTTTTTTAATGCATGAAAGAAACAAATTACTCAGCATCCCCAACAATACTATTTTCATAATGTTTCTCATATTCATTTGCTCTCGTTTCCTCAGCCCCAAATCATTCTCATTGTGTAACCTGAGGCTTTTGCAGCTACATACTGTCATAATCCTGCTCCTTCCATATAAGCCTCCTAGCAAGGGCAGTGGCGACTCTGAAGCCAGAGGAAGGTGGAACATTAATATGGGATTCCATATTTGGGTCCTCATGCAGGCAGCATGGGGACAGAACTTAACAGGGCCTAGTTAAAGCAGTCCTTGCCCTCTCCATCTCAATTTTATCTTGGCATCAAGGATGGACATCAAGAAAGGAGTCTAGAACTACTGAAGCAACCAGAAAGCTATTGTCCAAGTGGGCTCATTGTTTGCATCCTTATAGGCAGTAGCGGATGGTGCAGCAAGGGGGTTGGACCTGTATGGCATGCCAAATCATGTCCTCATCACGGAGGGCACGTGTGTTGCGGTCAGATCACCAAGACTGACCTCACCATTTGTGTGGGTCGGATTGTTTGGATAACCACAACAACCTGATTGGTGGTCCCTCGGTTGCTGGGGTAATTCTGGCCAATGGGGTTGAGAGAATTTGCAGCCGGGGGACCTATTTATATTGCTGCACGTTGTGTCGAGCTTCCTCTTAGTGCCTTGTGCATCAGATCACCTGCCCACCCTCCTTATATTTAGGGTCCATTATGACCTTGCTATGCCGTCGTGGGTCGACTGCTTTTGGGAAAGGGGCCCGGTAGGAATTTTCCCATTTGGCTGATTGGGTTTCGCCTGCTGCGTAGCAAATCGTCACAACTTCTCAAGGTTTGGCGGTTAGGCATTGGTTCAAGATGTGGTGGAGGGGAGGTTGCCACACCTGCCCCTCCCAATGTGCGATACGGTATTCCGTTAAAGGAATCCAGGGGCCCGCCATGCTTTTGTTCGATCCCCTTCCAGGGGTTGGGGCCACACCAGAGCCCCTGGGAGCATTTCGGGGTGAGGTTGCATCTGTGTTAGGACCAATGCTCCCCCAGTATGTTTACCCTTACTGACTTCTGCTGGTGTCCAGTTGTCATTGCTGCCCTGCCGGAGGTGTAGGTGCAGCTAGTCGGGAACCAGTGCCTAAGCAAACCACTCACATTCTGTACTCAATAAACTTGTGGTGAAAATTATGCCAATGACCTTAAACTAATATTGGGGTCAACTGTGTCTTTCTTTGGGAGGTCTTGGGGGTCTTCACACACAACATTTCCCCTGTCTGGCTATAGTGCAATACCACTCACCTTGTGGTGAAACAGCCATTAAAGGTAAAGGTAAAGGGACCCCTGACCATTAGGTCCAGCCGTGTCCGACTCTGGGGTTGCAGTGCTCATCACGCTTTATTGGCCGAGAGCCGGCGTACAGCTTCCAGGTCATGTGGCCAGCATGACAAAGCCACTTCTGGTGAACCAGAGCAGCGCACGGAAACGCCGTTTACCTTCCCGCCAGAGCGGTTCCTATTTATCTACTTGCACTTTGACGTGCTTTCGAACTGCTAGGTGGGCAGGAGCTGGGACTGAGCAATGTGAGCTCACCCCGTCGCAGGGATTCGAACCGCCGACCTTCTGATCAGCAAGCCCTAGGTTCTGTGGTTTAACCCACAGTGCCACCTGGGTCCCTAGAAACAGCCATTAAGGATTGCTTAATAGCAGCCACCCAAGAGACAGTTTGAAGAAGCAAGCAAGAGAGGCTTTTCCTCTATTGTAGAGCTGAGAGCCAGAATAGAAGGACAATGACAGAGAATAATGATTGGTTAATATGTGTATATTCCTGCCATTTCCCATGGCAGGGGGCTTGGGGCAGGGAATGCAATTCCTTTGGAATGTGACTGGGTCACAAACTCAGAGTCTTGGGTCCCAGGTGGATGCGCCTCTAGGGAGAACCAAAAATGGGTGGCCGAAGGGCACAGAGACAAGAAATCTCTAGACTTGGGGCTGGGTCAGGCATATGGTCATCCGGAAGAGCCAGCATTACTTTGTGCATTAACAAATGCCCACATAGTTCAATCCATTGCAGAGTTTCTTTACTGTAAAAATACCTTTGGTTTCTGTTATATAAATAACTGTGTTAATTAACTATTTTACAGTGTTATTTCTGTTAGTGTCATTGGCCCAGTATTGTGGAATAATCTGCCAATAGAGATTCAGCAGACACCTTCTGTTTCAACTTTTAAATGCCTACTGAAAACCTCTGTACTCTGTCAAGCTTATGTGGGCAATTAAGAGTACGTATTTCCATAATGGTTGGCTGATTTCTGATTTTATCTATTCATACGGTTTTATTTGTATGGTTGTATGTATAATTGTTGTTAAACTGCTCTGATTTTTTTTAATGAATAGTGGTATATGAATATTTTTTATAAATAAATAATGCAGGTACATCACAGAAGCAATCCACACTGAATTTTTATTCCATGTTGGCCACATGACCCGGAAGCTGTATGCCGGTTCCCTCGGCCAGTAAAGCGAGATGAGCGCCCCAACCCCAGAGTCGGTCACGACTGGACCAAATGGTCAGGGGTCCCTTTACCTTTACCTTTAAGCAGAGTGCTGGTTAGGTGGGTTATTTATTTATATATATTTTAAGAATTTATATGCTGCTTAATGCAATAGCTTCTAAGTAGTGTACAATAAGGATACAGCATATCATAACATCAGTTAGAATTAACCATATGACCAGAAAACACACTTAGTTCCCCTGCTGATATAAAATAAAAAAGTTTACACCAAGTGCGAGAGGTTCAACAGGAAGTTCAGCCAAGAGGGAGATTACAGTGTACAATCCAAGCACAAAAACATTCAGCATGATTGTACTGGTGATTACCATTTTAGGCATGTCCAGTTGACATGAAATCACAGACAATTGGGTCGTTTTGGTCCTTTTCTTTTTAAAGAAATCAGTGTGGATTTTTTTAAAAGGCAAAATGAAGGTCTTCTCTTTAAAATAAAAACCACCAAGTGCTACAATCTCAGACATTTGACAGCCCGCCTGCCTTACTTCCCAAGCTCAGGGGAAGATGTTGACTTTTCCCATGGGGCTTTTTTCAGACCTGGTAGCTCAGGAAACCAGGGAGACTGCAGAGTGATGAGGAAGTTTTGTGGAAATAAAAATCCACACACTGCCCACAATGACCTTGGAACATTCGATCCTGCACCCACCAAAATTCTGAACAAATTTTAAAGTGCCCTAATAATAAGGGAGAAAAAAATAGTATTCTTTTCAGGGAAAGAAATCATTTGAGGAATTGGACGATGGGTTCCTAGCTTACATCCCACAGAAGTCAAAGAGAGTGTGAATCCTCTCTGTGTGCAGGATTGAAACCTTTGTTAGCTTGTTCATTCTAAGATGGCAGTGCCCTTGATCCTCATTGAACTCATTTCACAGATTCAAGTCAGCATCTATTAATCTCAAGGATATGCACCAAGTAAATGCCTTTTAAATGGTTCATATTATGCGATTAATATTTTCTCCTGCTTAAGAAGATGGAGCCTTGGGTGTAGGTTAAATAATAGTTCTCGAGAAAGCTGGCCTTTTCTCCACGGTGCCTTCTGCAATCTGATGAGCTAAATTAGGCTTGTCATCTGCTGTGACAGTGTTTGCAAATGAAAAGTTTGTACACCAACTTAATCGAGCCCATCAGATGATGGATACCGTGGATTTAAGGCTACATGTACATAAATCCATATGGAACCAGAAAGTCTGCAAGTTTAGTTCTGCTGAACTAAGTGTTCTTATCCATTATACGTTGCCAAGAAATACTGATTCCTATATCAGGCTTCAATGATTTTAATTCTTTGAATGAGCTCAGGAACCACAGGTCCCTCTAAGTACCCAACAAGTGGATAACTGGAGGAATCATCCATATGCACAGCTTAGCCTTGACCTTGTAGCATACACAAATCTGTGCTCACCTTTCACATGAATAATATTTCCACAAGGGACTAATGGAGGGACCATTAGTAGTATAAGAAAATGTTGGGGAGATGTGAAGAAACTCATTGAGGTCAGGTGTGAGGTTTGGGGTTTGGTTTTGCATCGACAACTTTCAACGGAATAATTTTTCAAAATAAGAACATAAACATATGCATGGATATTAGCAGCAAAATCATATTGATAGTTTTACACTTTTTCATTTAAAAAAGGAAGTCAATCCCATGTTTATATAGAGGTAAACTTGTTCAAATTACTCTCATTGTAACTGAATTCACAACAGACTCATGATAGCTAAACCTCTGAAATTAGCTTTGTTAAAAATCTTCATAATCATCATTCAAATCAATGGCGCTTTTGAAAGAGGAACAAACAAGTGCTTTAAATTATCATGCTTCTCAAGAAAAAATACATGTATATTTTTCATTTATTTACTGGATATGTCCCATAGTATTCTTCAAGGCTCAGATCTACTTCTTAATTTATCCTAGGTATGTTACTGCTAGTGTCCATTTTTGTACACCCCACCCTAAGGGGTGTCTAAGATCTTCTCCCATCATGGCCAATCATTGGCATTAATTGCTACTGACTTTGGGCCCTAGGAAAATAGATGGATGAAACATATGGACATTGCCACATGGTGAACGCAAGTTTTTGAAAGTGCTGCTAAACTGTTGTGGTTCTGTTATTCATTCCTCATATTCGTTTGTTGGTTCTGTTTTTCTAAAGATAAAAAATTGTGGATATTTTTTATGGAAAATGAGTTTCTTCTCCTTCCTTCCTTCCCACTCCTTCTCTATTTCACTCTCTGTCGCAGAATCCAGAAGGAGATCTGTGTGCAGAAACCCTGTTTTCCTGGATAGATCACTTCCATTGATCAGGGTAGGAAGTGACTCCTATATCAGAAAGAGTGTAATGTCTGAATCGGCTACAAGTGTCTACTATATTCAGGATCACTGTGTCATTGTTTAAACATTACCCTAGCATTCTGCCAAGGTCACTGTCAAGTTGAATTATTGTCAATCGGAGCCTTTGCCATATTCAGTCATCTTCAATTTCACTGATTTATTTTTGCCAAAAAAATTCTATTGCTATCTCATTATATGTATCAAAATGCTCCTTCCTTCTGAGGTCCTTTCCATGTAGATTTCTGCAGTTTCCTTGCCAAAATTCTTGTTAATATAAACAATGGACATGAATGATTGACAGCTGTGTTGGATGAATCCTGCTGTCCCTGATGGATCAGGCTGAGGGTTTATCTAGTTCACTATCCTCTTTCCAACAGGGCAGGAAGGCAACAGCTCTTTCCTGCTAGAGCCTGAGTGGAAGTATACTGCCACTAACATTACAAGTGGTGATTTAGGTAGAAAGCATCTCTGTTTTGCTTCTGTCATACCATGCAAAGGAATTCTCTACCCTGACATTTTATTAGTTATTGGAAATTCTGGAAGGGAAATAACACCTGCTCCTTATTTAACCTTGTAGTTTGCAAATGATGGTGATTATCTCACGAAAATGAGGACAAGTGACTTTTTCCCTACCAAGGGTCACATTCCTTCAGGGGTAATGTTTCAGGGGTTGTATTCTGGTGTTGGGTAGGCTCAGAGCCACCCACACTCTTCCTCGATCATTTTAATTATTTGTCACTCATTCATGCACGCATACACATGCTCCCAATCTCACACTCTCCCTCTCTCACAAATCCATTCATATATCCTAGCCTTTCCTGATAGAAGGGTAAGTGGGGGAGCTTCAAGACCCACCACTTCATGACACTTGGGGCACCTTGGGGAAAGAAGCCTCAGCATTCATGTGGCTTCCAGAGTTCTACATGAGTTGAGAAGGTTCATCCACGGCAGAAGATCTCTTCTCAACTTTTGGAAGCCAACGAAGCCAGGGATGAAACTGAGTGGGTGGAGACAATGGACTCATTCTCCTTTTCATTGCATGAGCCTTGAATGCCCGAAGAGGGAATTGGATTATGCTGTCCAACGTGTGGAGAGAGGAGTGGGACTGATTACTTAAAAAGTAAAAATGTCATAGTACCTCAAAATACATTTAAATCTGATGATTAAATTTTGGGTGCCCCACTTCTTACCATCACCTTCATCTAATTGGTTTGATTGGCTTGTGCTCAACAGATGTCAAGTACATAAATTCCCGGCTGTGTACTTTACTACTCTTCCAGTCTACTGCTCATGCTCCTCTCTTCTTTAATTTCCCCTTTGATTCAGCAAATGCCATTTGGCTGTCAGATTCCCCTCTGCCCTGGAATGCAGCCCAGGAAGCTAATCTTCATATCTTGCCTCGGTCATGAATAGATGGCCAGTTACCTTTACAGTTCCTCATACCTGTCTCTTTGTTGCTCTTGGTTTTTGTCCAAGCTGCAATCTCTACTGTTCTCTGGCAGGCACAAAATCCTTTGGCACCTCTTTCCTATGTACCCAGAGCCCACAGCAGAGGAAGCTCAATTATTACTCCATTATTTCCAGCTACTTCTGCAAGTATTATGTGCCCTGCCAACTCTCCATGGGCAGAGAACCAAGTTATTCTGAACACATGCCCGTTTCCTAGAATCTACCTATTTGTGAATACTTCCATTTATCTCATAATCATTTTTAGGCAGAGCCAGTTGGGGAGTATGGGAACATTTGGGGTTATACGGTACTACAGTGACTTTATGTTGTTGATCAGACATCTGATTTACATCACTGAGAGAGATTGTAAAGAAAAAAGACAAAAGCATATAATGTAGAAAAGAAAAGAAAAGAAAAGAGGGAAGGATGTTGTATTCATTGAAAGATAATTTCACTGACTGTGCCCTTTTAGCTTTGGCAAATGCCCAATAATCATAAGAAAGCCACTGTCATGAATTCAATATGGAAGTGCTACAAAACTTCACAAAGTTCAAAACTATAGCCTTCCTAAACAGATTCAGCTCCCAGGATCACACAGAGTGTAAAACAATGGGTGTCATTGATAAGTACCATTCTTGACACTTTTGCTGCCAACAAATTTTGGTCATCATGCAGAAATCAAAGGAAATAGCATGAAAACTGACTTCAGTAATTTCTAATAAACCTATTGATAAACTGGTAAAAGTTCCCAGTAAGTCTGAAAGTTGTAACTAATTTTCCCTGGAGTGAATATTTCAGCAGTTGCAGCCTAGAAAATGTTGCAATGCTCAGAACTCTTCAGTGTATCTGAAGAAGTGTGCATGCACACAAAAACTCATACCAATAACAAATTTAGTTGGTCTCTAAGGTGCTACTGGAAGGATTTTATTTTATTTTGTTTTGACTACAGCAGACCAACACGGCTACCTATTTGTAACCAGAAATAGTGTGCTAGTCCTGTGAAAAAGGTGTTTGGGCTCCCTCAAAATTGCTCAGGTTCCTCACTTCAAGAGCCCACCACAAAATTAGATTTTCTAAAATCAATTTAAGCCTAGTTCAGTGAGTGCCTAAGGATGTTCCCTTCCTCTGACCTCGATCATTTCCACCATTCTTATTAAACTATTTTGGCTTCCATCTGTTCCCTGCTCTCGACTCCCTGAAGGTTATCCTAAGAAGGAAGGACCCATCAAATTTGGTTTGAATTTTGGTTTAGAGGAAATTTGAGTAACCCTTCAAGCAGGCACTTTCATCAACAGATGACATGGAAGTCAAGCACCTCTGTGAAGCTGCCCTTCATATGGAAGGGAGCAATTTACTACAATCATTCTAACTATGCTTCTAGAATTGTTTTCCCTACCTCCTCACCTCCCCCATCCACTACACCTGAGCTTAGACTGAAAAAAGATTGTGTTGTATTTTTGGATATTGCTTATAGATTTGTAAATATTAAGTGGTTTAGAAATGATTTGAAATAAAATAAAATAAACTGCCGGACTAAAATTCCGTAATTTTTAATCAACTGCATAGGGAAGCTGTGTATTGTCACATTGTATTTTTCATATACTTTCTCCCATCATATTTGTTCACTGTAGTTTTTATAGCTTCAAGTGCCGTCCTGAAATGCCTGCTTTAATAACTTTCAGAGGAACTCTAAGAAGCCTTTCATCTCCAGCTTCCGTATCTTGGTTCTTTTCTTTTGTTTCCCTTCCACTTGCATTTGAGTATTAAACACAAACCTCTGCAAGCTCCAGTAAGCAACATCAGTTAGTGGGATCTGTTGCAAAGTGTTTTTTTTTGTGTGTGTGCACATTGCATACCGGTATGTATGCATCCCCATCTCAAAAGGTTACATACAAATAATATCTGAATGGTGATCTAAGGTTTCTTGTAAAAAGGAAAGTGGGATGCTTGATTCTTGGTGACCACATCTCACTGTTACATCAAGGAGTTGGAAACCTTGCAAGCAGACGGACTCTGTTGCAACCATCATAAATTCAATGAAAATGTCTCTTTACATCTTTCAACCGAAAAAGAGTAAAAAAAATTCTGTACTTTTCAAAGAGTGTGAATGCTCCAATGTTCGTTTGTGCATCCACCTCCTTAAAAAAGGTGAAGGACTTTTTACGCTGCCTTCAAAATGAACATCTTCAGGTCTGGCACAGCAAAGTAAGCTCTCTGCAGCAATCAATAGTCTAGTAAATGCCCTACTTAGGCTGCACGTGCTGCAGTCCTTTCACACAAGGTGGTAGAGATTAATGGTGGCGAGGTCAATAAATACTTCATTAGCTTAATGCCATTGTGCTCTACTTGTTTTAGATAATGAAACTCAAGGTCTTGGAGGCCAACGGAGAGGATTCCTATCTTGTTTCTAAAAGCTAGCGAGACAAAGTAAACACTGCTTGCGAGGGCCCAAGAGGATGTGACAGACCATTGTCTAGCTAATGTGTTAATCTATTAAAACAATTACAGTAGCACCCACTAAAAGGTAAAGTCTCTGTGTCATGCAGACAGCTGCCTACATTGTACAAGTGAAATATATGTGGGGCCCAATCAAAGAGACCTTAGTGGATTAATCATAGGAACTTAAGGACCTGCCTTATCCCGAGTCTGACCGTTGGTCCATTTAGAGCAATATTGTCTACAATGACTGGCAGCAGCCTCCCAAGATAACAGACAAGCATCTGCCTGGCATTTCTGGAAAAGCTGGGGCTTATACCTGTGGCCTTTTGCACACAAAGCAGATGTTTCATCACTGATAATAGCAGGTCATTCCCCCATTATTAAATGTGTGAGAGGGACACAGAAACCTTTGGGTTTTTCTCACTTTCTGATTATTTCAGCTTAAAAATCCAGTTTACCATGTTTCCACATCAGTCTGTGGTTTATTTACTTACAAAAAACCTCCTCATGAAAATTCATCTACATCTTAGTGTGAATTTCCCTTGATATACTCATGCTTCTATGCAATTTTGTCTAATATAAACATTTTTATGAAGCCCATTACCCCAATAGTTATATTTTCAGTAACAGGTGCATTCTTGTACAGCTAGTTTCCTTAATACTAGGTATAATGCGGTTTTTATGTTGTTTTCATTAATACATGCATTTTTATGGACATTTGCCTCAGAATATGCATTTTTATACCTATTACTGGACTGAAGAACTGTATTGCAAAATATGGAAAAGTGCAAATGTCAACGGCTGGCTGTGTTTCAGTGCTCCTTGTCTCCACATCAGTTTCTGAATTAATTTTATTATTTTTAAAAGTTCTAATGAAAGTTAATTAGTACAGTTTTTTAATGGAAACATCTCCTGATTTGAATACACAATTTTGTTTAATTTACACATTTCTGCAAAGCAATTTCCCCATGTATATAATGCATTTTGCAGATACTCATTTTCATTTTTGCACACAGTACTTGGCATTGCAAAATCTGTGTAAGTGCAAATTTCGATTCATGTATTGTTTCAGAAAGTGAAGGTTATTATTATTACTACTGATATTAAATTTCTATGTTACCCTTCATCCAATGATCAATATAAAAGGATCAAAATTCATAACAAACAAAAAGCGATATGCTCCCCCATTGGAGGAGCTTAGGAAATTAGAAATTTGCTCTGCACTTCTGGATTCGAAGGAGGACCATGGAAAAAAATAACTAGGTATATTCACCTTTAAATGAGAACGGAGCTGAAATTCTCCTACATCCCTATAATACCATCACACCTGGTATGCTGTCATACTTTTTATCATTGCTTCCTTTAATGTAGCACACTGTATCACCACTGCTGTGGAATATTAAACAAACCAAGAATACAAAAAATAAATAAATGCATCTTTAATTGCATTGTTTCTTGTACAGTGGTTCAGATAAAGAAAAATAATCCTCCAAGGAGAATCATGGCAGAACCAGACAGGCTGTTGAATTCCTAATGTGCATTTGTCAAGCTTAGCATGCTGCATCTCCACTCCTTTAACAGAGCACCTTGGCTCTTCGCCACATTACAATAAACCTGCTCTGGGAAGTTGGAAGCCACCAGGTGGGCTCGGATTAATTCCTTGCACTCTTCATTTATGTTTGCCAAACTGTATTCCCATCTGCATCCTGCCCTGGTGCTACAGAGGTTCCTTGTCTTTGTAATCAAACACATCACTCTAAAGGTGAAACAGCTGGTATTTCAAGGATGGATATTAGTGATTTCAGTTAGGACCAGCTAATAATTTTATTTTTCCAATTGCAAAATCCCCTGATCACTGTTGGTTTATGCCGCTAGGTAGAACACAATGAGTGGAGGCCACAAACCTGAATAACGGATAAAAGGCTACATAATAAACCCCTTAAGGGGCTATGAAAACCCCCAAAACTTTAGGCCTACTCCATTGAGACAAGTTTTGTTCCCCGCCGTGCCAAAAAGGGTAAGTCCTTTTGGAATGTGAATTCATTAGTAAGCAGACAGGTATTTCAATCTTCAAATCAGTTTAGCCAAAATGCTTTGAGCAAAACTGCACATGGACTGTAATGCATCTTTGTTATCATTTAATGCACATGTATTTAAAATGAAGCTGAGGCTCTAATACTTTGGCCACCTCATGAGAAGAGAAGACTCCCTGGAAAAGACCCTGATGTTGGGAAAGGTTGATGGCACAAGGAGAAGGGGACGACAGAGGACGAGATGGTTGGACAGTGTTCTCGAAGCTACCAACATGAGTCTGACCAAACTGCGGGAGGCAGTGGAAGACAGGAGTGCCTGGCGTGCTCTGGTCCATGGGGTCACGAAGAGTCGGACACGACTAAACGACTAAACTACAACAACAACATTTAAAATACATCAGTGCGTGGAGGTGGGGCTGATCATTAATATGATTAGCTCAGGTGTGTGCATGTGTGGGATTCCAACACTTTAGTGGGGTAGGAGAACTAAAAAAGATTTCACACCTGGCAACCAATGTGCCGCATTAGGTTTCAGATAGCGCATGGGTAGATAAGTCTGTGGGACAAATTCTAGCAGCTATGGTGGCTTGCTTACCTGATGTAATGTGTTTAGCATTAACTCTGGAAGTTTATACTCGGTTCTGACCAAACTAAGCCTCCAAAAGCAATATATACCGGTACATGTACTATCTGAAACCAAAGGGGCACATTGGTGAAATATATTGGCATGATTGTCAGCTCTCCTACCCCCACTACTGTGGCCTTCAGGGGAAATTCCTTATTGGCACCATTGGGAGAATCCCCCCATATCTATCTATCTATCTATCTATCTATCTATCTATCTATCTATCTATCTCTATCTATTTATTTATCTATCTATCTATCTATCTATCTATACACACACACACACACACACACTATATATATATATATATATATATATATATATATATATATATATATATATATATATGTATGTATCTGATTCAGAAGAGGACTTTTCCTTAGAACTGCAAGAGGGTAGGGTGAAATTCTCCCTCAATGCCTGCAATGAGCCTATTAATTATCAGCCTTGCCAGCTGGTGCAATTTGCATGAAAAGAAACACCTGCAAATGAGATGCAAGGATAAATAGGGAGAACAAGGTGGGCGTGAAGACAGATGAGCCAACTTTCCTTGTGTTCTGCTAGGCTTAAATATTTTTCAGATTGACAACTTAGGGAGAAGTTCTCTACACAAGAAGCAAGCCAGTGTAAATTAATCCAGTGTAAACTTGCAAGAGATCCAAACTCTATTCAGCAGTGGGCAGCCTAATTCTGGCAGAGGGAAATAAGCCTTTAAAATATTGCTTGAGTTACACCACCCTTTTCATTGGCTTGCCAGCTTACATGACTGAGCTGAATAGGCTTAGGATCCAGCCTACATTTCTCCCTCTCATCCTGCCCCACCACACTTCAAGAAGGCTACCTTTTCAAGGTTTATGCAGGCTTCATCTCTGCTGGGTCCCAGCTTGGACAGAAGCTGAGGCAAGGTTGAGGGAGTTAAGCCAGCATAGCTCAGCTGTGCCAGGACCATCGTGGTTGATCTTGCTATAGGATTGCTCCCTAGAATGAAGGTTTTCATGTGTGCATGTTTTAAAGCAGAGATTAATTTGGAAGCATTGTGTAATGGGTTTACATGTGGGAAAATGAGATACAGTGGTACCTCGGTTCTCGAACGTAATCTGTTCTGGAAGCCCGTTTAGCTTCCGAAATGTTCAAAAACCAAGACGCGGCTTCCCATTGGTTGCAAGAGCTTCTTGCACTTAGCCGAAGCTGCGTTGCACATTTAGGTTCTGAAAAACGTTCAAAAACTGAAGCATTTACTTCCAGGTTTTCGGCGTTTGAGAACCAAAACGTACAACAACGGAGGCGTTCAGCAACCGAAGTACCACTGTAGATAGGAAATAGGCTGCACCTTCCTTCCGTAAACTCCATTGTACAATCTCATAGTCAGTGACAAGAGATTAGGACTGGAGAATGAGGACACAGTTCCCATCCTCCCTAACAGACACAGACAAATAGGCTTGGAAACTGACAAAAAAATTAAATCCCCCCATAACTCTTTTTTTACAAACTTTTATCTGGATCATATACTTTTCAGATTTTATTGTGGAACAAAGAGCAACAGATATTTTACCATAACTGAGAATATAAATATGTCAAAAAGTCTGCCTTGCTTTATGCTGGCTACAGTTTATATTTTAAATTTTATTAGCCTGAAAGGACAGTGGATTTTCCCTTGTATGTAGGAAACCTCAGTGGTGTGCATTCTTATGATCTATGTAGCATATATAGATCAACATTTTAACCGTTATCTTTTAATCTAGCACTTCTCCGCTGAGAACACAAGCCATTTGGAAGTTCTTTATTCTAAGTCATATCCTGGTGCCGCTTTAGTGCCAATGCATAACTGTTTGTGGCAGATATATTATAGAAACTTTATTAAACCCATCTGTTCAAATGCCTGTTTGTCTCTCCTTTATGTGAAGTCATTGTTTTAATAAACCCACTGTGCAGGGATATGAAGAACAAAAGCCACGCAAAGTCAAGTCACCTTTATCTGGCTGTGCTGATGGCTACCAACTGTTCAGTGGGCCCATCAGTGTTAAAGGCTGTCACTCTAAAACTGAAAAGCTCCAGAAGTGCAAAGCATGCAATTGTATTAAAACAAGTTGGTGGAAATAGTTTTTCAGATTGAGGAGGTGCAATTTGAAAAGCCACACATATATATCCTCTTAAAACAAAACAAAACAAAAGCAAAAAACTAATATATTTTCCTTGAGCAATACCAGTTGATTTCAAATTGTATTTTCTGTATCTTAAAAACATATGGGTTCATTGGCTGAGTGAAGTGGGGCTTTTGGTTTCACTCACTGCTGAGCATTCTTTGTTTGCACAAATATGTTGCGGATAATGTAAGTTGAACAGTTAATGTGCATAATGACTGGCCATTGTGCAGTCATCCATGCAACATGGATAATGCACACAAAATGTGTTGATGAAGAAGGGTTGTGCACATTTCCTGGTCAATTTGCACAATATCCAGCTGGTGTGGGGGACTATCCATATAATAATAATAATAATAATAATAATAATAATAATAATAAATTATTTATACCCCGCCCATCTGGCTGGGTTGCCCCAGCCACTCTGGGTGGCTTCCAACAGAACATTAAAATACAATAATCTATTAAACATTAAAAGCCTCCCTAAACAGGGCTTCCTTCAGATGTCTTCTAAAGGTCTGGTAGTTGTTGTTCTCTTTGACATCTGAAGGGAGGGCGTTCTACAGAGCGGGTGCCACTACCGAGAAGGCCCTCTGCCTGGTTCCCTGTAACTTGGCTTCTTGTAGTGAGGGAACTGTCAGAAGGCCCTTGGCACTGGACCTCAGTGTCCAGGCAGAATGATGGGGGTGGAGACGCTCCTTCAGGTATACTGGACCGAAGCCATTTAGGGCTTTAAAGGTCAGCACCAACACTTTGAATTGTGCTCGGAAACAATTTGCATGTATGTGTTTTCTCAACCATTTGCATGTATGTGTTTTCTGGTCCTTATGCACAATATTTAGCAGGGCTTAGAAAATGTACATAGTTTAACTGCATCTGCCCAACATACATAAGTCTCTGTTGGGGCTCTCTCACCAAGAGACTATTTGTCCAAAACCTGGATCTAGGCATTTGTGGAATTCATCTTTTACTCCTTTAAACCAAGTACAACCAAACGCATTAGAATCCAACAACACACACACATACACACAGAGAAGAATTGAGTTGTCATCTTGGCACACCTTGCTGATATCGAGCTAAATCCCCTTCTTTGCCTGAGTGATCTCTGTGGGGTTTATCAAAAGAGCAAGTTGAGGCTGAAGAGTCCTGCCCTGATATGGGAGTGGGGCAGGAAAACAGCAGCTTTGAGACATAGGAGAGGAGAGAGGGAAGATGTGTGAGAGAATCAAGGTCATGACAGAATAAGAGAAATCCAAGCAGGGAGAGATTAGCTCCTGGGGCTGATCTTTTGTTTTGCAGATTGCAAAATCCTTTATAGATACAGCTCTGGGGGATTTAAATAGAGTCTCCTTCTCATTTCCTTTTCATTTTAAACATTTCTCTCTCTTGGAACCTTTTGTGAGTTCCACATTCAAACCCAAAACCACAAGAAGTACAAAATGGATTAACAAAGGATTACAAGAATGGAGAGAAGAGGGGCAAGTGTCACTGTATTTCCAGATCCTTGCTTCTGCTCCATTAAAAGACCTACCTCCAGTACTGAGCTGCTGCGTATATACAAAGGGACTCTTTTTACACAGAGCCATATGTTAATGAGACTGTCAAGAGAGCAGCTTTTTAAATGAAAAAATAGTGCACGGATTGGTAGAGGATTTAGCTGGTTTTTAAGAAGGTTAATATGGACATTCATTATAAAGTCAGAATGTCTAAGGATTTGAAAGCATGCTTAGGCACTAACTACACTAGATGTGCAACTGTACCTAACATAGCTCTGCCACAGTTTTCTTCTTAAAGAAAAGTAGCTTGGGAAAAATTGATGCTTTTGAATTATGGTGCTGGAGGAGACTCTTGAGAGTCCCATGGACTGCAAGAAGATCAAACCTATCCATTCTGAAGGAAATCAGCCCTGAGTGCTCACTGGAAGGACAGGTCCTGAAGCTGAGGCTCCAATACTTTGGAGTCTAAAGAGAAGACTCCCTGGAAAAGACCCTGATGTTGGGAAAGATTGAGGGCACAAGGAGAAGGGGACGACAGAGGACGAGATGGTTGGACAGTGTTCTCGAAGCTACCAACATGAGTCTGACCAAACTGCGGGAGGCAGTGGAAGACAGGAGTGCCTGGCGTGCTCTGGTCCATGGGGTCACGAAGAGTCGGACACGACTAAACAACAACAACAGCTTGGGAAGATGGGAATTTGGGATGAAGATACAGCTGCTGCTGCTGGGGATATAAATCTTTAATAGCTCAAAACTTTCCAAAATCAAACTACTCTTCAGTTGCTTCCTTCTGCACCCTTGCTCCCCTGCTCTTTTGCTGCCTCCCAAAATCCATTTCTTGGAAAACAAAAACTAGCATTATGGCTATGTTTGAGTGTTATGCTTTGTTAGCTCCTTCTGTTAACTCTTTCTGCATATTTTAATCATAACAGTGAAAGAGTTGTTGTTGGCATAAGAGATGGAGGGCTGGACTTGGAATTCAGAGACCTAGGTTCAAGTTCCTACTTGCCCATGGAGTTCAGCAAAGCTAAATGGAGAAAATGTTTATTCAACCAGCTCACTTTTTCATCCTCTATAACAGGCATAGGCAACCTTGGTTCTCCAGATGTTTTGGGACTACAATTCCCATCATCCCTGACCATTGGTCCTGTTAGCTAGGAATCATGGGAGTTGTAGTCCCAAAACATCTGGAGAGCCAAGGTTGCCTATGCCTGCTCTATAAGATCTAATGTCTGTACAATCCAGAGCTGATTTTCTCCATTTCTTCACTCTGTCCCATGTATTACCATTGACCAGCAACCACAGCCTCTTATTTAAGCCCAGGTTGGCTGAACAAACAAACTAAACACCAAGTCACAATATTCACCCTCATTATTTGGGGAACTGATTGAGAAAATAGACATTCATCTTTCTAAGGATAATAGTGAAGTGTGCCTCCAATTTTTTTTTATTCATATTTTGTAAGATATATCCAGACAGTCTTAAATAGGTTTGTGCCTTAAATTGACCTGTCTACTAAATATGAACAGAGTGCCTTATTTGAAAGAATAAAGAGGGGGGGAGCCTATAACTTCTCTCATCTAGTGGCAAGTGTTCATATTTTAAAAGACTGTCCTCAGTAGCAGGAACATATTTATTTCAGGTCGGCATTGATAGTTTCTCCCATTCTTCAACATTTCATATATTATATACTTTATTAAAATCTTTTACATAACGCACTACTGCAAGAAGAGGCACTGGTGGGCTAACCCTGTTAAATTTCAATAGACTTTTAATATGGAGATGTTGGGTTTGAACAAGAAATGTCCCACTGAAAGCTGAAGGCTGCTTCTGTTTTCTTCTCCTTCATTAGAAAAGAGAACTGAAATTCAGCAGAAATGTGTTTCTGTTAGCACAATGCATTGGACAATGTCTTAAGAAGTACCATAACTCAGTGGTAGAGCATCAATTTTTGCATGCAGGAGGTCCCATGATCAGTTCCTGACATCTCCAAGTATAACTGGGATTGTCCCCTGTCTGAAACAATGGACACCTGTTGCCAGTCATTGTACACTTGTGAGCTACATGGACCAATGATCTGTTTCAGTGTAAGACAACTTCCTATGTTCCCAAGACATCTGCTAACAGCTAGAATTCAGCAATCCCTTACGTATCACTTTTACACAATGTCTGCTAACATCATCTATTAGATTTTTTTACCCTCCCTTCACTTCGATATTTTATTCATATTTAGCCTCATGTGCTAAGTCCCTATTCGGTGAAGTTTCCCACAAGTTCTTGTGCAACAGTCTGCGGAATACTGCCTCTGCTTTAATTTCTTACGCTGGCATTTCTTTGGATCCAACTCTATATCTTTATTATTGCCTTTGTTTCTTGAACTAGATAGAAACTCTGAGGCCCTTATGCTATATTTCAAAAGTCTGGGAGAATATTGCTGTTCTGTTACTTTTCTCTGAGATTCCCTTTCTTTAGTTGCCCATTGCATGAAAGACTGAACTTGGTACACATAAAAATACTTAACAAAGCTGGTTGCCACTCAAGCACAGACCCCTCCATTGTGCCTGGCACTAGGAGAGGAGCAGAGCGAAGTCTTCTGCCTGCCCAAACAGCAAAGACCAGCAGATGGGCAGCTGCTTGTACTGGATCTGAGAGGGAACTTGGATCCACTCTTGAGCTAGACATTAATGAACCCACCTGGCCCCGCAGGCTATACACTGCTCTAATCTCTTGCTGTAGCCTGAGGTTTCACAGGCAAGATACTTGTTCATCTGAAGCATTGTCTTCTGAAGCAATTATATGTAACAACTTCCATTTCAACAGAACCAGCATTTAGCATTTAGACTCCAAATATTGCTTTAAAAAAGAACAAGTTATAGGAAGTTAGCAAACAGAATGTGTCATTGAAAACCCCCCTCCAGTCATAGTATCTTCTTCCAGTTCTCACAGACCCTTAGGGGATTCTGGTTTTTACATAATTTGTCCTATTCAGTAGAAAAATATGCTAATAATTGCATGCAAAAAGGGTTTCATTGTTGCCTTCAATTCTTTTTTCTTTCCCCGCTTTTGCCTTCTTTTATTCAAATGCTACAGATAAATTGAGAGCTCTGATAAGGGCATGCTTATGGCAAGACAGGGTATATATGTATATATATATGCAATTATTTCCAGATAGATTTCATTGACTAGGATTTAGATGTGATAGCGAAAAGGAATATTGTGAAGATAAATGTGTCTACATGGTGCACAATTTCATGCTCATTTTCCAAGAGGTTCATTAATGTTAGTGCGGAAGAAGTTAAAAATAATAAGAAGAAAATGCATTTTCTTCCACTAGTGCAATCATCTTTCTGTCTATTCCAAACTTTAAAAAACCCCACAATAGTTACAAATGGCCTGAGCATTGTTAGTTTGAAAACTGAAAGATGGCAAGGCTACTATTGCCTGCCTCCCCTGCCCAATGCTGCCACATCTGTTGGAGAGGAAATGGTGAGCACCAGCAGCTGACAACAAAGAATACTCTAGCACCATCATCATCATCATCATCATCATAACAACAACAACAACAACAACAACAACAACAACAACAACAGGCCTCGTTCTGCACCCAATAAGTGCAGGGTGCCTTTGCCCAGTGGCCCTGGGGCCAATAGATTGCACCAAAATACTGAGCAAGATTCTGTCCAGTATCTTGCCCATGCAATGGGCTCATGGGAAAAGCTGCCCCATGAGCCCTTGCAAAGGGAAGAGGGAATCCTATATAAGAAGAAGAAGAGGAGTTTGGATTTGATATCCCGCTTTATCACCACCCGAAGGAGTCTCAAAGCGGCTCACATTCTCCTTTCCCTTCCTCCCCCACAACAAACACTCTGTGAGGTGAGTGGGACTGAGAGACTTCAAAGAAGTATGACTAGCCCAAGGTCACCCAGCAGCTGCATGTGGAGGAGTGGAGACGCGAACCCGGTTCACCAGATTACGAGTCTACCCCTCTTAACCACTACACCACACTGGCTCTATATAAGGCTGCTTTCACTGCAGCTCAGGGCCATTTTGCCTCAAGAGCTTCCCACCCACCCACCCTTGCGTTAGAGCCTTCTCTGAGCCATTTTGGGTTACTGATTGATAGGGCCAGAAAGGAATTCTTTTCTCTCAGCCGTGATTGGTGGTTGAGGTTTTTTCGCCTTCCCTCAGTGAAATTATGATGTTTCTTTGTTAGGCAGAAGAACATTGTTTATTGAGAGCAGAAATAGCACTGGGCAGGATCGACATAGTATGGGGGGGCCGTAAGGTGCCTTAGGGAAGGACTGACCATGGTACCCCCCCAGGTTCCGGTTTGGGTATCTGCCTGGTTGGAATCTGCACCCTGGTTGCCAAGTGAGACCTTGCTTGCTTGGCTTTCACCACAGCAAGGTTCAACACTGGCCGACTCCCATGGAACCTGGCTTGATCCATTCCATCAATGTGAGGTTTGTGGAATGGTAGAATGATCCTGACCCTAATGTAATGCCAGCCATTACTCTGCCTGCTGGCCTGATTTTATTTCATCACCATTGTACAGTCTGATTATTTGCTGCTCTCATAGGTCACATAATGTGCCAGCCTGGGTAACGGTAACCATCATCATCATCACCATCATGCTTCTTCCAAAGGAATTCTGGGAACTGTAGCTCTTTTGGGGGGGAATAAAAAGAACCCCTGACCATTAGGTCCAGTCATGTCCGACTCTGGAGTTGCGGCGCTCATCTTGCTTTACTGGCCGAGGGCATGACAAAGCCGCTTCTTGTGAACCAGAGCAGCGCATGGAAACGCCGTTTACCTTCCCGCCGGAGCAGTACCTATTTATCTACTTGCACTTTTGATGTGATTTCGAACTGCTAGGTGGGCAGGAGCTGGGACCGAGCAACGGGAGCTCACTCCATCGCGGGGATTCGAACCGCCGACCTTCTGATCAGCAAGCCCTAGGCTCTGTAGTTTAACACAGGGGAATAGGGAACTCCTAACAACTCTCAGTGCTCTTCACAAAATAGACTTCTCAGGGTTCTTTGGGGGAACCCAGTACTGTTAAAAGTTGTATCACACTGATTTAAGTACATAGTGCAGATGGGGTCATGGAGGCTGTTATAGGACCACGGAATGATTTCACTGTTTCTTAGAATAAAACAAACACTGCTTCACTTTTTACAATTGCGAAGCCGTAACCCAAGCTGATTGGACTAGACAGGAACATGCTGAACAAAATGTTCTGACAAATTGCATGTAATTTCATTTAAAAAGCTTTTCTTGGCAAAAGCAATGGAGCAGCGGTAACTGTGAATGGAATACCTCCTGGTTTGTTGAATCAGGTCACAAGTCCCATTGGTATAATGCCCTTCCAATTTCAGATGATATGGCTTGTTGAAATATTTAAGTAGGATAATGCTTCTATATAAGGAAAGATACAAAAGTAGCTGCCTTCCTATTTTAAGAAAGCACAGAAAGAGCCAGAGGAGGGGGCGGGGAGAGGAACTGCCAGAATATTCTTTTATGAGTTAAATAGAATGAGAAGCACTAAATGTTAATCGGAAAAGTTAATCATGTTGCAATTTCATTTTTTGAAAAACAACTTAGTACTGCTGATTTGAACAAATTAGTGATACTACCTTGCCCTCTTCTTTGAAAGTCTTTTAAATGTTATATCAGTGGAAGTAGCTTCTTTCTTAAATCATGGCCATTGAGATGCTGTTCGCAGGACAGGCTGGTATCAACTGGGGGGGGGACAACAGAACCCCACACATGTAAGCCCTATTGACTAGCTATGTGTGTGAATATGAAAAGAACACTTCAAGGGAATGAGGTTTCCCACTTAATTTACTGATAAAGAAATGTATGTCACACCTGGCTTGAGTGCAGTACATGTGAAAAGGATCTAGGAGTCTTGGTAGACCACAAACTTGACATGAGTCAACAGTGTGATGCAGCAGCTAAAAAAGCCAATGCAATTCTGGACTGCATCAATAGGAGTATAGCATCTAGATCAAGGGAAGTAATAGTACCACTGTATTCCGCTCTGGTCAGACCTCACCTGGAATACTGTGTCCAGTTCTGGGCACCACAGTTCAAGAAGGATACTGACAAGCTGGAACATGTCCAGAAGAGGGCAACCAAAATGGTCAAAGGCTTGGAAACGATGCCTTATGAGGAACGGCTTAGGGAGCTGGGTATGTTTAGCCTGGAGAAGAGAAGGTTAAGGGGTGATATGATAGCCATGTTCAAATATATAAAAGGATGTCATATAGAGGAGGGAGAAAGGTTGTTTTCTGCTGCTCCAGAGAAGCGGACACGGAGCAATGGATTCAAACTACAAGAAAGAAGATTCCACCTAAACATTAGGAAGAATTTGTTGACAGTAAGAGCTGTTCGACAGTGGAATTTGCTGCCAAGGAGTGTGGTGGAGTCTCCTTCTTTGGAGGTCTTTAAGCAGAGGCTTGACAGCCACCTGTCAAGAATGCTTTGATGGTGTTTCCTGCTTGGCAGGGGGTTGGACTGGATGGCCCTTGTGGTCTCTTCCAACTCTATGATTCTATGATTCTATGATTTATGGAGCAATCCTATGCACAAGAAGAAGAAGTAAAGCAAACCAGTGTAAGTTATGCTGGCTACATCAATTACAAACCCCATTCAGTGGAAGGGCTGCTGTTCTGGAAGAAGGAAAACAAGCCTTTAAAATACAAGGAACTCCCCACTTGTGCAGGGGTTGTGTTCCTGGCCACCATGCACATCAGTAGGAGAAACATAAGTCTGCTCCACTGTGTTCCATCTCATTCTGCCCCTACCTCACTCCCTTGAAGTGCTGAAAACTGTGCATGCACCAGCGGTTGCACATGAGCGGGGAATTGCCTGTAGTGTTCTTCGTCGGGTTGCCAGGTCATGTGACTGAGCAGAAAAAGGGCTTAGGATCCAGCCTTAGCCCCATCCCTGCCACATCCCTATAATGCCCCTTTCAGCTCAGCTAGGTGAACCTTGGGCTAACCCATGGGTAGGCATCCAGATCCGGCCCAGTCGCCTGCTCAATCCTGCTCGTAGATGGTCCGGGAATCAGCATTTTTTTATATTAGAATGTGTTCTTTTATTTAAAATGCATCTCTAGGTTATTTGTGGGGCATAGGAATTCATTCATCCCCCCCCCCCCAAAAAAATATATAGTCCGGGCCCCCACAAGGTCTGAGGGACAGTGGACCGGCCCCCTGCTGAAAAAGTTTGCTGCCCCTGGGTTAGCCAGTTTGAGCAAATTATGCCAGTTGATCTATGGCTGATCTGGATTGGAGATTTAATCCTGGGTGAGCCCAGTGGAACCATCTCAGTCGGCTGAGATGGAGATCAGCTGCATCTGAAGCTGCTTATCTCGAAAGATCTTGCCACATAATTGCTTTCTTAGTCTTATGCGATGGGGAGAAATTAAATTAATATCACCTTCAAAAGCAAATATATCAAATTTGCACTTCCCAAATCAACAAGGGAACCAAAACACAGCCACCCTTTGAAACTTACCCTTATTTGAGTTTTGTGACACATTTCTATAACCAATCAATGTTTAGACGATTGCATAAACTGAAGTGTGCATAAAATGCATACAGTAATGGAAGTAGCATACAAACATGGATTGTATTAGTATTATTTCAAAACTGCATATTATTGGGAGAGCTTTGCACTAAAATTCTGATGAGATTTCATGAGGATTTTTTTAAAAATATATATCACAAATTGCTGAAGAAATGCAGAGAACTGAACTTGAGATTCAATAAATGGTAGACTGGGGAAAATGAAATTGACAGATTCTCCATCCCTACTCTAGTAGAAATATAAATTCATGACATTTATTACTCTTGGGTGATGCTAAGCTAAATACAGACATAGGCAAACTCGGCCCTCCAGATGTTTTGGGACTACAACTCCCATCATCCCTAGCTAACAGGACCAGCATCAGAGATGATGGGAATTGTAGTCCCAAAACATCTGGAGGGCCAAGTTTGCCTATGCCTGGCTTACAAGGGAAACATACAACCCAAAGTGTTAATCAGGCTATCCATACCCTCTTGGCAATATTTCTTCATGATTTAACAAAAGGCCCTGCTTTATACCAGCGTCAAATTAGCCAGAGTCCCTTGTGTGATAGGATTAAGTCTGAATCTGCTATTCTAGTATCAGCTTATTGATTTACACTATGGAAGACAAATCTAGAATGCCTCCCCAGGGTTTACATTTTGCTGCTAAAAGGAAGTCTGTTTAAAAGCAACGAAACAAACGTGAGCAGAAAATACACCTGAATCTGCAAAACCACTCTAGTTAACATATTTGTTCAAGCAGTAGGAAGCACTTTGTTCCCTGAGAAGGTTAAGCCATAAACCTCGAGAGATTGGTGAACAAAATCCTGCCAACTTGGGGGTTAAAAAATATGGATTCCTAAATGCTACTTGGACCTAATTCACACAATTAGAACACAATGCATTCTACATAAGCAAATCCTAGCTCACTCACATAATGTTAGTAGACCACCAACATGCACATCACCAGGACGTATTCCCTGGCACTAAAGCCCATTCCACAAGTGTTCTCCATGTGTGCATGGAATGGGAAGAGGGAGAATATGTCCACTTGTCCCACTGCCTCCATCGTCCACCTCAGTGGTAGACTTTGGACTCTCAAAACTCAACGGTGCCCTGTACGGCGCTAACATCCGGTGCCCCCTGCCTCTCGTGCTCCGTTCTATAGCATTGTTGGTGTCCAGTTTGGCCAAACAGGTCATGCTCCCCTGAAACCACCTCTGCCCCACCCCAGTCAACATCCCACAGGCTCCACTCCGTAACCTCCAAAGGTGCTACAGAAGGTCTGGAGAGCCTGATGTCCAGGTGCACATGCACAAACTCCCCATTCTGCCTGTCTGCCAGAAAATGCAGCGCTAAGGGAATAGACATGATAGGCATGTTGACCTTCCACCTCTGCATGTTGAGTGAATGCATGGAGTCTTTAGTGAATCTTCATGTAGAGTAGGGCTCCTGCAGAGGCTTGGAGCATAGCTAGGGATGGATCGTTCTTGGGAGTTCCCATCCAGAAATGAGCTGGCTATTTTGCTTGCTATCAAGCAGCAATCCTTTATATCTAGAGTATTTCTGGATTATGTGTGCATGTGTGCAGATATGCATTGTAGGCCACTGTGAAAACAGGATGCTGGACCAGATGGGCTGGTGTGCTCTTTTCTTATGTTCTTAGCATAATCATGGATCTGTAACGATGCAATCCAGCTCTTTTCAAGTTGAGGCTGCAGAATTAATCACTAGTACTAGGATCTTCCCCCAACCATGGAAACCCTCCTTTTAGTGGTAACCCTAATCACGTCACAATATCCACTAAATCATTTTTTAAATATACATGTAAAAGTATAACACTGTGTCTCATGTCCCCCTTTTGGGGGGGGCAATTCTCTGTATATTTAATATTCACAACTTCCTATAATTTTTTTTTAAAAAAACAACAACACACACACCTTTCCCCTGTAGAAATGATTTCTTTTTCATGTATATTATTACATTCGAACGGTTCCAGGCTGTTATAAATCAGTCTCTTCCCAAACAGAGTTGTTTCGTCCCCAAGGGAAAAAAGTGAATCAACAGCATTCAAATCTTCATTTTGCACCCTGCCAATTTGTGACGGCAGGAGGGGATTTTGAAGATAATTGAATTTTTCTTACAAATTATCCCAATATAACAAAATGTGTGGATATGCTATTTTTCAGCAACTTGTATATTCTCTTTCTTCCCTCCTTTTAATCACTTAGGAGTGTGAATGATAGATGGTGGCAACATTTTCTCATGGTCACCTTCCCAGAAGACCCAAAAGAGTCTAATTCTGTAACAATATATTTGCCAGGGGTCATACTACTAATTCATGAGCCTGCTTTCTCTCAAAGCCATTGAATTAATTATGTACATTGGGTCCCTGCAAAATAAGAAAGGGGAGGAGGAGGGTTCAGTGGTAATGATGGAAGATACAAAATGCAAAACATTTTCAAGTAAAAAGTAGATACCACAACCTAAATAGCTTCCACACAGGAATGGATTTGTCAGTTTTGCTTCTCTAAGTTGCTCATTTTTCCCAATCTTGAATTTAGTTTTTCACATATCTGCAGCATGTTTACATTTTTTTTAAAAAAATCCTCCTGAAAATTAATCAGTATAGTAGTGCAAATGTCTTCTAATAAACACATTTTTTGTATGCAGGCTTGACCACACATTTTTGCAAGTAATTTTTCCTAATGTAAGGCATTTTTGTATGTTATTTTCATTAATATATATTGTTTCATGTACATTTTCCCCAATATATGCATTTTACACATATTATTTCATTAGAGAACTGCATGGCATTTTTTGTGAATTTCAAAGGATAGCTGCTTTTCTGTTTGTGCATTGAATGTGGAAACGCATACCGGTATTAAGTGGTTTTTCATTACAATGCAAACAAAATTGAATTCCTCCTCCATCCCTTCAATGCAAGGGGGAGGATGGCAAAGAGGAACACAGTTATTTGCTCTTTCATAAGCCTGCCTTGATACAGAGATCTTCTTAGAGCCTCTTCTACTTCTCCTCCTGCTGTCAGTGGTGGGCAGGTGGTGGCCAAATGCTAGGACCTTTTCAGTAGTGGTGCCTAATCTCTGTGATGGCCTTCCCAGGGAGTCTTCTTGCCTGACACAATGTTGGCACCAGGTGAAGGTAATTTTATTACTCATGGTGCAATCCAAACCCTAAATCCCCTAGGTTGAGGGAGATGTGCCACTGCAACTCCTTCTTCCCAGCTCAGCTAGGTCTGAGCTCAGCTAGGTCTAAGCAGGCTGAGCCAAGACTACAAGAACTTACATCAACATAGCCCCTGAAAAATGGATTCTGGGGGTATGGGAGGGGGGAGTGCAGAGGTGGGGACTTACACTAGATCCCAACTTTGGTCAGATCAGTCATGTAACCTAGCAACCTGCTAGACGCTCTCCTGATCAAAAGGGTGATGTTAGTAACACTTTGTTTTAATATCTTGCTTTACCTCTGCCAAGGAAAGGGAAAAGGAGAAAGGAGAAAGGATAAGGGAAACAGGAAACAGGAAACAGGAAAGGAAAAAAGGTGGGAGCCTGCAAATGGGCAGGGAGCACAACAGATGCTGGTATGCTGCCTCACTGCTCATCACATGAGTGGCTGTGGCATGAACATGCGTCATGCAAAACTTCCACAATTTTTTCCCGGGTTGAGGGCACTGTAAACTGATTATTTTCCAGAACCAATGAAAATGGAATTGAATACTAAACTTGAGCTATATTCCGTTACATTCCAATAGTTTTCAAGAATTGGTTTTTATGTCACGTGAAAGCTCAAATATAATACATCAAATAACAGCTAGGGAAATGTCAGAAAAATGAAATAATTTGTCATGTGAATGCAGTCCTTGTTGGTATGAGGATTATAAAATAGGATAATCTCTATGTACAGCACCTACTAGCTCCTTGGTGGAACAGTGGGGTTAATGTACTGGGGGGGGGATAAAAGGAGCATGATGCAATTGGCTCTTGGCTGTTTTGGAACCAGCCTGACTCCTTGCTTATTTTTCACATTTTTATATTTCTTTATTTATTTATTTTCAGAAATTGATGCAATGAACTATTCAAACAAACCACCACAAGAGAATGTGCTAGCATCATCAGTCTCTAATGCACATTCCTCCATGTGCTATTGAACATAGTGGGGGAAATTTGTTCATCCTTTTGAGGAAAGTTTGAAAGAAGCCATCAGGTTTCAGGTTTCAAAAGCAACCTTCCTCTGGATTCTAGAAAAAAAAATGGGAGTAGATTGGGAGAGTCAGGAAAATGTGGAGGGAGGGGGGGGGAATCGCATTGAGCTAGAGCCAATTATTGTGCCAGCACAATAATTTAGTTGAATACTACTGAAAAATTATTCATGGAGACTGGATTTGTGAACACTGTGGTGCCACACAGTGCAAGATATGTCATTTCATGAGCTGAGGGTAATTTTGAAATGTTATAAATAATAATGGAGCTATCGCTTTAAAAGCCCGTGTAATTTTCTTTAACCATTCTCATAAGTGGCCTTACCATTCAAGGACCACTTGCTACTTGAAGTCTATATCAAATCTTGAAGTGAATGTGGAGGTTTCTGCTCTGGCAAAGCACTTGAAGAATTTAGGGGGGGTTGAGAAGCATTCCATACCGAGAGAAGTAAAATTTCTCAGTGAGAGTCTATAAGTTTTCAATTTCACCCAACCCTAAAGCAAAATGCCATTCAATTTCACCCAACCCTAAAACGGAAAACCCATGCAGGGCAAAAAAACACCAGAGAAATTTAGTTTTGTGAGAACGACAAGATTTCCCATATGAGTTTATCTAATCTTACCTCATTAGCCCACTATGTGACATATCCATGGATACGGACACATGGAGGAGAGGAAGGGAAACCTGTTGACCCTGCCACTAACACAAATGCATAATCTACATGCAGAATATCCATTCACAGATTTTCATTGCAGTTGAAGGTTGGGGCCATGTTCTGACCCATCAACCCACCTGTCTGTCTCCATGGATACCAGCACAGCCATTTCTTACTTGAACTTCAAAACAGGCCGTGGAGATGAACTTAGAATTGGAAGAGGATGGCTGGCATTCTGCTGGGCATCCATTAATAAGCAGGAGAGCTAGATTTTTTTTCTATTTTATTTTCCCCCAACTAGTTAAAGCCACTGTGAACTAGGGCTCCCCACTCTCTTCTCCCCACCCTCCCACACAAACATGCATGCACACACACACACACACACACAAAAGATAGACATCATGTATTGTTGCCTTATTTATAATACTCAAATTCGTGTGCTGAATATACATAAATGCAATACAGGGGAAAAGAAGCTTTGAATGGGAGGAGCAATAACTAAACTAATATAAATTGTATCTGTCAAAGTGCAAATTGGGAAATATGTAGTGTGCATAATATATCCGCCAGCACCATTATTGTCCACAAAGTTATCTAGAAAGTTAATTACAAATTATTCTTGGATTCCAACTTTGTTCTGAAGAAGCTCAACTCACCCTGAGGTATTTTATTCCCCAAATAAGATTATCCTTTGATTAATAAAATCACTTACAAGAGCATAGAGATAGGCATATAAGAACTGACTCAGGATTGCTCATTTCCATGGGAGAGGTTGTTGGCTGACAATCCTCTTATACTTGTGACACAGGATCCCCTCCCCCAATCTTTGTGCACCTAATAGAACATACAATGTTAGTTTGCCACAAGAAGGCCAGCATACTTTGAAGAGGGATGTGTGTGTGTGTGTGTGTATATGATGTATATGTATATGTATATGTATATGTATATGTATATTCTTAGCCCCAGTTTACATTGGGAGGAAACACAGTGCAGATTTAGACGTTCTTCATGTTCTCCTCTAGACTGTGTTTTAGGATTTGCCATTCAATTTTAAGTAAAACCTCTGCCTATGTAATCCATAAGGCCTAATGAGCCCTATTATTTTAAGCAGATTCCCCTTAAAGATTCCCCACTCCTTGTGCAGATTGCCCAAAGCTCACTATCTTTCCCAACATATGTACAACGTACACACCTGGCCTGTGTGTGAAGGTAATAAATAGTATTGCGTTTGTGACTAAGAATAGGTGAGCAATTCAGGTCAAAGCTGAATCTATCAAATTTTCACATTCCAAAATAATATGAAAACTGAAGCACAGCCATCCATTGAAATTCACATGTGTCTGAATTTTGCAATGCAGTTCTCCAACCAAAGTACATTTGCAAAAGTGCATATATTAGAGGAAAGTGTGCCTAAAATCAATAAAAACAGCATACAAAATGCATTCCATTAGGAAAAATTTGCTTGCAAAAATGTGTGCATTAGTCAAGGCTGCATGCACAGATGTATTTAAAATGAGAAATTCACACTATAATGCGGAAGAATGTTCATGTGTATTTTTTAAAGAAGAGTTTTGCAGATGCTGAGGAAATGTAGAGAACTGAATGAAACATTCAGAAAATGAGAAACTAAGGGAACCAAAATTGACAGATATTTTCCATCTTTATTTGAGGAGCCATCATAAACAAAACTAGTTTAAATATCATACTATATTATGTGCTAAATAAATATGTAAGATCTTATAGTTTGCTTCCTCTGGAATTTTGGTGTAAAATGGATGCAGAGTTGTGGGGAATCCTACACAAACAGGTTCTGGTTCTGTCACCACTGCTGAGCCTAAACTCAATTCTTATGGCAAGATCTGCATTCCCAAATCATTCACCAGTTTATTTTCTCCACAAGGCCTAGGCGGTGAGGTATTTACATTGTTGCCACCATCCATTAGCATTGATTGCTCCATGCAATTAAAGTTGAGGTACATTTAGAGGCAGTAGCAGCCAATGTGCTTAATCTCCACTGGGGGCATCTAACAAGCAAATCCATCTCTCTAAACACTAAAGTTGCTGATTAATATTGGGGAGGCAAATTTGAAAACAAAACAAAACAAAAAAATGGATTGTGCTTTCCTTTAGTGATTGCAGAGCATGCAACAGATTTATGTGGGGAACTATTTCAGCTACCTTTTCTCAATTAAGCTAACAAGCACAGGTTCTGTTTCTCTTCATAACACAGTAATTAGTTGGTCAGGAGAGCAGTGCAGGCCAAAATAATTGTTTTCAATGCGTTCACTTTACAATTCTCTAAATCACTGATTTGTACCCCCTTCACCGAGTGCCAAGTTAAAATGGACACACAAATCTCTTAGGTGTTATTCTGACATGCAGGGAAGCTTGAAATGATGGAACAACAACAACTGCCAAAACTTTGTCAAATTGGCAGATGCCATTTGTACACTGGTCAACTGACTGGCATTCAACAGTGAACCCCACTACATTTGCAAAGCAATAATCAGCTTACTGCCATTGTGCAGGGAGGGAGGCCTCAGTAAATCATTCTGGGTCTCAAATAATCAGCTTTGGTATACAGATATTAAGGCAGATGGCATTAATTCAGCCCTTTATTTATCTGCCTGATAACCATCTGTTTACCTGCCACTTTACAGAATACCGGTAACATCGGCGGAACAAGATGAGGCAACACCGCAATCAAAATTTTGAAAACAGAGGTTATACAAGGCCATAAGAACTCTCTTGCTAGATCAGATCATCTAGTCCAGTGATGACCAAACTCGGCCCTCCAGCTGTTTTTGGACTACAACTCCCATCATCCCTAGCTAACAGGACCAGTGGTCAGGGATGATGGGAATTGTAGTCCCAAAACAGCTGGAGGGCTGAGTTTGGCCATCACTGATCTAGTCCAATTGCTGCTTTTTAAGCGGTGACCAGCTAAATACTAGAGAAAGCTCAAAATCGAGCCATGAAGGGGAAAGGGGGACTCATTGAATACCCATTATAGAAATAATGACTGATTTCCGGCTTTTTGTAATGCGTGAGATGGATGTGCACCACAATATGTGTTCACACAAAACTCATCAGAGAAATTATTTTAGCGAAAAAAGAACCGAGAAACACATGACACAATTCATCTATGCAAGACAACCAGAATGGATCCATGTGGATCAGTCCAGTCCTGCCACCATACCACCCCAGACCAATATTGTGATTTCATGAGACATTAGGCAATCTAAGCTTGAGGCATCCTTCCTGCAAAGAAGAACTTGGGGCCTTCTCGTTTTGTCCTCATTGACCTCTCCCCTCCCTACAAACATATCTGAGGCAGATGTTTCCATTTCTAAAGTTCTTTTGTGTTCCATGACACCGCTATTCATTTTCATCCAGGCTGAATGCTGTAATCAATACATCAATGAAATTAACCAGTAAATTAATTCATCACAAATAAAACTGTAAATGTGCAATCCATTTTAATCAGAGCTCTACAAATGAAAGAGACTTCAGTGATAATGGCCTGAATGCATTAGGGATGCGACTTCAGGTAATCCTTCTCAGGTCTTCTAGAAGTATTTGTCACTTTGGTGGTTAATCAAATTCAAGGTCACTGCCATCGGGTATAACCTCTCACATAAAAGCAGAAAGATTTACAAACTTAAAACATTGAAATCTTGGAATGTATAAAATTTTCAGTGTACTTCTATCAATAGACTGGTAGATCAATACACGACAGCACACATATTGCTAAAGAATTATTTACAATGGTATGCTCCCTTGGAAAGTCGAAACTGAAATCAGAAACCTGAGTAAAAGAATAAAGGTAAAGGGACCCCTGACTGTTAGGCCCAGTCGCGGATGACTCTGGGGTTGTGGCGCTCATCTGACTTTACTGGCCCAGGGAGCCAGCGTACAGTTTCTGGGTCATGTGGCCAGCATGACTAAGCCGCTTCTGGCGAACCAGAGCAGCACACGGAAACGCCGTTTACCGTCCCACCGGAGTGGTACCTATTTATCTACTTGCACTTGACATGCTTTCAAACTGCTAGGTTGGCAGGAGCAGGGACCGAGCAACGGGAGCTCACCCCGTCATGGGGATTCGAACCGCCGACCTTCTGATCGGCAAGCCCTAGGCTCTGTGGTTTAACCCACAGCGCCACCCGCGTCCCTGAGTAAAAGAATAGACTACTTTAAAACAAGCCTTTCATATTGAGATCCAGACTTCATGTTTCATAACAAGTCATTGCAGGTGCTTCAAGATTGACTTGCAAAACAATCCAACTCCCCAAAGTCTTTGACTGCAGCAGAGGCAACCCTTTGCTTGGCTCCACTCAGTTTTGCTGCTGGTGGGCCTTTGCCACTGTAGAGGTCCCTTCTACCCCCGCCAAAAGCATGGATGGGCAAAAGCTGTCATCAGCAATATTACTTCCAGTAGTAGTCAGTGTAAATTCCTGAAACTGGGCATTGCTGGGGCAGGGAGGGTCAAAGAGGATTCTAAGCCACTCCAGCTACTGATGACGGACCTGATCTGGGCCACCACAGGGAGCACTACAACTGTGATGTAGAATGTAAAGCAAGAAGCAGTTAATTTTGGCATCACATAGGATGCCCCTGAGATTTGAGACCTGAAGGTCTGCCACTGATTGCACTGTCGGTATCAGAGAGAACACTGAATCTACTTTGCTACACTAGAGAGGAGAGAAATGTGGGTGGACTATTAGGGATTGGTGGGCTAATCTGTTTTGAGACCATGACACCTTCCCATGTGTTCATTTGTGAGTCTATGTCCCATTCCTACATTAATCTGTCATTTACCACTTTAAGAATCACATTTAAATACTTATTTTCACAAAGATGTGAATGGGAAATGTGATGAAATAAGAATTTTTTGTTTTTGTTTTTGTGCTGGTTGTGTTGTTGTTAGTCAAGTCTCTGTTAATGTGTGTTTATGTTAAAAACCCACTAAAAATATTTAATAAATAAATAAATACATATTTTCAAACATTTTTCCCGGAAAAGCAATATTTTCTAAATATAATTCGGGGGGGACGGGACCTTTTGTTTATTGAGACAAGGTCTGTATCACAAAAATCAAAGAAGTGGGCAATCCAGTATCTGCATTCTGGTCTTCATATTAGTCTAGGAAGTTAATGTGTGTGTGTGTGTGTGTGTGTGTGTGGAGTACTCAGTCCCCAGTTCCAGATTCTCCATAATAGCTGAGCATCCACACAGGCTTTTGTTCAGGAAATATACACATCTTTGTTTTGTTTCACAGTGCTTTGTTTTAATAAACTGCACAGTCATAAGAGGGAATTATAGAAGGTTTACCATATTAATTCTATGTTCTGTATAATCTCTTAGCTCATTAAACTAGGATTTGCCAAAGGCACTTCTGATCTGAACTAATTTACAGATTAATTTTTAAAGGAAATATTGTAATAAAAATCTTATTGGTATCCAATTAGGGAGGGGAGAAATCCCATCTCCTTTTGTACAGCAACATATTTCAGTTGTGCAATTCTTTAAGAAGTACAGAAGTATCCAGAGTACTGAAACATCCATTTTTATTTATGGCAGCCAATGACCAATGCCATACAAATTGCAACAGACAGACAATCAAATCCAGGACTAATTTGGAATATATCAATTTTTTAGAACATCAATTTAGCAAACTTAAAACTATGTTCAAATCATTTAAATTGAAAAATCTCCTAGGCAGATGACACTGTTTGGAGTCAAAAAACTATTCTACAACCACATATTAAGCTACCCTTCAGGCAACTTGCTTCTCTACATAGGCCAGCAGCTACCTAATTTGAAATCACCTGACTGACCACCTTGAAATTTCTGAAATGTATAGATGAATCAATCTGAAGGTGAATTGTGTAAAGAGAAATATAGACTAGAGTGCAAAATGTTTTCAATCTGGCCTGATCCACAGACACAAAGATGATCATTTGTTGGCCTTTTAAACAGCACCTATAGGACAGATTCTCATGTATAATGAGATAAGAATCCAATGTCTTTATTCAGACCAGGTCTCTCCATGGTTTTAAGTTTAGTAATGAGTTTTAAGTTTGGTAATGAGATGCAATTCAGCAACTTCTCTTTCCAGTCTGAATTGCATTATACATGACAAAGCTATTTTTAACCTTCTCACCCCTTGCTTTTTCCCTAGACCAATTGCAGTCGTTAACAGTCGTCAACAGGTTTACCACAACTATCAGTCTATTACCCATTCCCACCACCCTTCTGAGTAATACCCCTCCCACCCTCTCACTATATATAAGGGTCTGGTGACTTCTGTCTCAGTGTATCTGAAGAAGTGTGCATGCACACGAAAGCTCATACCAAGAACAAACTTAGTTGGTCTCTAAGGTGCTACTGGAAGGAATTTTTTATTTTTTATTTTGTTTTAATAAATATAAATTATTGTCAACTCATACACCTTTGGCCCCACTTCCTCAGCCTCCAGGCACTCACCCAGGACTCCACCCACCCCCAGCTCTCACCCAGGGTCCAAACTAACTCTCAGCTCACCCACAAAAGTCTCACAAAGAAAAGGGTTGCTGCTGTCCTCACGCTAGACTCTCTAAGCTTGCATTTTATGGGGAGGTCCAAGGTAGGTAGAGCTTCCTCAGGCTGCCCATAGCTATAGCTCATTAAGTAGTTTGCTGCCCTCTCCATATTCAGTTCCAGGTAAATCTAACCTGAGAATTTGGTGTATCCTACTTTCAGATACACTGGTTGGACAGTGTTCTCGAAGCTACTAACATGAGTTTGGCCAAACTGCGAGAGGCAGTGAAGGATAGGCGTGCCTGGCGTGCTCTGGTCCATGGGGTCACGAAGAGTCGGACACGACTGAACGACTGAACAACAACAACAACAACAACTTTCAGAGCATCAACAGTGTACAAATCAGGGTTTTATCGGCAAAAATATGAGCTTTCCAACCCCAGATTACTTGGTGGAATGATAAATCCTTTAACACTGGAGCTTCCTGATTTCCTAAGAAATTGCATGGCTGGCTAATAAGTAAATGGAAACCCTTATGAAACTTTTCAGGAGGATTCCTTCCACACCCCAAGAGACACGCATACAAAGAGCTCCTCTCAAAATTCTGTATTTGGTGCCTTCAAAAGAAAAAAAAAACCACAGTTCATTTCCTTTGGGGAAATAAAACCAAATCAACATATTTTATAGCCGTCTAATAAATGGCAGCTGCAGACAATGCCTTGTCTATTGCTGAGTCTAGGGAAGGCAAATTACATTTCCTCCCTTGCATTTCTATGATAGGTATTTTTAACAGCAATTTGTGCTGCAAAGACAATGGTTTGATCAATAATTATTATGTCACTTTCTGGTAAGAAACAAAACCTTCAATGTAATTTAGCTGCCATGTAATTACCTCTTGAAAGAATGAAGCTGTTGCTGCAGCAAGCAGGCACTAGTAATTGAGTCTTCACTACAGTATCATCTGAAGTTGCTGGATGTCTATGAAGTGCATGTGGTGGATCAGTGGTTTCCAAACTTAGGTCTCCAACTCCCACCATCCCTAGCTAGTAAGACCAGTGGTCAGGGATGATGGGAAAGGTAAAGGTAAAGGGACCCCTGACCATTAGGTCCAGCCGTGACCGACTCTGGGGTTGCTGCATTCATCTCACATTATTGGCCGAGGGAGCCGGGGTGCAGCTTCCAAGTCCTGTGGCCAGCATGACTAAGCTGCTTCTGGTGAACCAGAGCAGCGCACGGAAACGCCGTTTACCTTCCCACTGCAGCGGTACCTATTTATCTACTTGCACTTTGATGTGCTTTCAAACTGCTAGGTTGGCAGGAGCACGGACCAAGCAACGGGAGCTCACCCCGTCGTGGGGATTCGAACCGCCGACCTTCTGATTGGCAAACCCACAGCGCCACCCGCGTCCCTTGGGATGATGGGAATTGTAGTCTAAAAAGAACTGGAGACCCAAGTTTGGGAAACACTGTGGTAGATGAAGGTGTCCTTAGACCTGCCAAAGACAACAGAATGCCAGAATTAGGGATGCATGGGGTACTAATGCTTGCCATACACTTTCTTAGTCCCAGGCTTCATGCATTGCCATTGAGGAACCGATTATTGATTGCATGTCCCAAGCATGTGCCATCTAGTGTCTGTAAGGAAAAGAAGAACTGTCAGTTTGGCCGAGATGAACATGTCATGAAGGGCAATCTGATGGCTGGAAAGAGGTCCAAGGATATAGAGAACCCAAGGAACAGGAAAGCAAAAGAGCTTGCATTGGTAATGGAGATATGAGAGTTGAAAAAAGGAGGACCCGTGAGCTTTAGAAGGCTTGGGACTCTGGGTCAGGTATTTAAGGGACATAGGGTCACTTGAGTTGTGGCTTCTATGATCATGACACAATTGTGACCTAGCAACCCTAAAGAAGCAATGGGGGGGGGTTGAAAGGGCTTGAATTTCACATACTCAACTACATTCTTGGATTGTGGAAGGGATCAGTTTGGAATTCCCCTATTATTCTCTAGAACAGATTTGGAGGAAGCCAGGGGCAGAAATGGGGAGAATATTCCATTGCACAAGGAGAACAATGAGAGAACATTCACCTTAACACTACATTGAATACAACCCATTGATCTGAATGAAACAGCTAAGGCTTTGGCTGTAGGTTCCTAATCATCCACAGCATTTCCTTGATCTATCTAATGTTCTTATTTTTGCTCACAAAATAGGTTTTCTGACAAACACATAAAAGGCATGGCCTTTTACCCCATTAACTCACAGCTTCTATCTCACACACACTGTGATGAGGCACATGGTGAGACCAGCAGGCTATTAGAAGACCTGCATGTGATAATGTCCAGTACTTTTTTTTACTAGATCTCTGACTGCTGTGACAGATCTGCAGGCATTTGTGTGTTCATGTGTGAGTCTCTCTGTGCATATTTCTTTAAGCTGCCATTAAATTCTGGGTTAAGGCAATAATGAGCCATCTGCACCGTCTGGTCCTTCCGGAAATAACCTTAATGCACTTTCCTTTAGATTACTAGTGCAACTTTTATTTGATATCAAAGCAACTATCATGCAAATTGAAAATTCAATAATGGGACAATACAGCAATGTGCTGTAAATTATGGAAGAAGAGAAAGAGAAATAAAGACATTTTGGGTTGTATACAGAGTATAATTTATCCATCTCAGTGCTATTCAGCTCTGCTTTGTCTTTTCTCTACAAGAACAAATCTTCTTCTGCAGGTATGCCTCCTCTTCACAGAACTGTAGGCTGAGTTGTTATTATATGTATATATGTATGTATTTCCTCTCAGGAAATGCTGAATCTATGCAGTTGGCACTCAGAAGCACTCAAATAAATTTAATTCACTCCGAAACAGTAAGAACCATGCAATGGTATTATGAAGTATCTATGCTTCAGGTGATTATGTAAGGCCAGCTCTACCATTAGACAGAGGGAGGAAGCTGCCTCGGGCAGCTGATATTGGGTGTCATGTGGGAACAACAAATTGGTAGTTATTTAATTTGACACTTTGTATTCTTAGCCTGACGGAGAGGTTAATTGTGGGATTTTCTGTTTCAGGAGTTACAATCCTAAACAAACGCTTTCCCTCTTCAGGTGTTCAATTAGAAGACAATAATAGGAAAGCAGGAACATGCAGAGTGATTTTTGCTCCATTGCTGCTGCTGCTTATGCTGGGTGCACTTCTCCTATGCTGGTTATTTTGATTAAATTCTATCTGCAGATAATTATTGCTGTTATGGGCAATATGTTTGCACAATATCAGTATCTGTAGGCACAACTGAGAAGGAAGCAATGGATTATTCATTTCATATTGGGCCTAACAGAAAACATAATTTAAAAATATGGGGCAATGCCCACAATCCCCCAACCCCTTGAATACATTCCACAGAAGTGGAAATACTGGGGATTCACCCCAGATCTTTCCCATTTTTTGGTGGTAGAAGAAAAAGCAATTTTATGAGTACATCGCTGCAGATCAGCAGCTGAACAATGACTGTGTTGGGTGGAAGAATGTCAATAATGAGAATAACATTATTATTATTTTAATAAACTGAGCAACTATACCAATATAAAAGGTAAGTGGGAAAAGGCCCATAGACAGAGCCTGGAAGAATCTGAAGTACACTGGGATTTTCAGATGCAAATACTGGTTGCTTTTCCAGTCCTGTAAGTTGTCTGGCAACCAAATACACACTCTGAAAGATGAACAGATAAGCTGCCAGATCTATATTTTGATCCTGTCAGTTTGACTCATAAGTCCCCCAACTATTAAAGCACTGAACTTGTGCCATTTTACTTAGTAGGTATCTATTTATTAACACAGCTTGTAGGTGTATCATTATGCCACATAATTTATAGTTGCAGGTACATATATTGAAAGGCATAATAATGCCCTACCAGTGAGTAAGCTAATGGTATATTTTTAGCCCACTACAGCTAAAGATGATACACTTCAATCCAGTGGTGACTACTGTTTAATTATATAGAACACATTTCTTTATATGTAGTTTCCTCGCTCCCCCACTTTTTTTTAGTTACTAAGTACCAAATATGAGATACATTGGAAGTTTTATCCTCAAGAGATGCATTAGATGAAATGTTGATTTTATTCTCGAGGTGAAAGTGTGCAACAACTACAGTTAATATCTGACATATGTTACTGGACTGAAGTTGAGGGACTGAGGTTTGTAATGACCACACACAGAAAAATCATTGTACACAAAAAAATACCAGGTCAGAGGAAAGAGTCCTGATGTGGTATTATCCCAAGTACCCTAGTTTGTCTTTGTCATGCTGGCCACATGACCCGGAAGCGGTACGCTGGCTCTCGGCCAATAAAGCGAGATGAGCGCCGCAACCCCAGAGTCGGACACGACTGGACCTAATGGTCAGGGGTCCCTTTACCTTTACCTTTACCCTAGTTTGTCATCTGCAATGATTTGCATGGCAAGGCCCCGAGCCCCACCCCATTTCTTAGATAATGAAACACACAGACACCAATATTTTGGGTTATTGGGATAAATAAGGCCACAACTTTATTGGTTACAGGTGTGAGCAGTATTGGCTTAGGCATTGGAACTGAACTGACTATATCTGACTCCTGCCCACCATGCAGGTAGTCTCATAAGGGTCAGCCACCAGTAGGGGGAACCCTGTTGATGTACATCAACTGCGAGCTCCCCCAGGGTCCACAATTGGGTCGTGGCATGGCCCTAGCCCATACCTGGGCTTCGGACAGGATCCACACCCCCGGATCCCTTTAACAGAATACCCTTAAAGAGGAGGGGCAGGTGAAGGCCATGACCTCCCCTCCCATAAACTGTCAGGAAGTGTCCTACTCACAAGTAGAACCTCGGCAGAGACACATGCCCGACTGGCATGTTCCCTCCTTCCTGGGCGATCGTTCGGGAGCTTCTTAGGCATTCCTCAGCCCGAACATCACAGCGACTGATGTCAGAAGACATCAGCACACTTAGGGATCCGCAGAGTTTGCTCAGCTTGCGTGACAGACCTCAGCAACACAGCATTTGGGCTAAACTACTTTATTTACATATAAACACACACGGCGCTCTGAGACATGGCTCCCGCTCTCTCTATCATCAGGCAGCAAAGAGAAAGAACAAAGCACAATAGTCCCACTTCAGGAAACACAGTAAGACAAACATCCTGTCTTCGTCACATCCCATTCCTGTGGAATCAAAACACATACCCAGTCATGTGATAGACAACAAACCCATGACTGCACACGGGGAATGAATCTCTAACATAAACCAGGCTTACCAATTCCTAACTGCCACACAAAGATCCTTGTACACAAAAAAATACCAGGTCAGGGGAAAGAGTCCTGATGTGGTATCATCCCAAGTACCCTAGTTTGTCTTCTGCAATGATTTTCCACATCAATTTGATATGTAATGAAGCAAAGCAGGACAATGGAAAGGGCTTCCCACTCCTTCATTGGCAGACTCAATAATGGCAGCACCCATGAGGTCATGGGCTGCTGGTGTGAGCACACACACACACACACAGAGAGAGAGAGAGAGAGAGAGAGAGAGAGAGAGAGAGAGAGAACATGATTGAAAGATCTGTAGGGTGGATAAGCAAGTAGTACCACAATCACTCTACTTCTGTAATCAGGGATGACCTGGGATATTTGGTTGTCAGAGCAGGAGCACCAATACTCATTGGCAGAGTGTCTGCTGTGCTTGCAGACGGTCCAAGCTTTAATCTCTAGCATCTCCAGGTAGGGCTGGGAGATAACCTACCTGAAACCCTGGAGAGCTTTTGCCCATCAGTGTGGCCAATATTGAGCTAGATAGACTTATGGCCTGACTCTGTATAAGGCAGCTTTCTGTATTCCTAATAGCACCCCATTCCCCATGCCAAGTTGTCAAAGCAATGTAACTTGTGGGCATTCAGTGGCACTGTATGTTAGAAGATTCAGGACAGACAAAATGAAGTATTTCTTCACAGAGAACATAGTTAAAACTATGGAATTCAACCCTATGGAGTTCACACCTCCAACTAGCACGGCTTTAAAAATTAAAGGATTAGATAAACTCATGAAGGATAGGGCTATCACTGACCTTTAGCCATAATGGCTGTGTTCTCCTTCCACTGCTAGAGGCAGTATGCCTCTGTGTACCAGTTTCTGTGATTCACAAGTGGAACGTGTGCTGATGCAACCAGGTTCTGCTTGTGGGTTTCCAATAGGCACCTAACTGACCACTGCGGGAACAGGATGCTGGAATAGATGGCCCAGTGACCTGATTCAGCAGCCTCTTCTGATGCTATTAAGGTGCATAGCCCTGCCCAGACTTCAAGATTGAGCTCTCGTCAGATGACATACAAGAGGAGCAGGACCCTCCTGTAGATTTCAGATCTCCACTGAAGAGCCAGTAGATCCAGCTATCCCTGTTCCAGGGCTAGCATCCCTACACCTTCCAATGTCCCATGTTTCCCAGGGCCACAAAAGCAACAAAGGCTGTGAACTAGGCAAAAAGCTACAGCCTTCCTGTCCTGAGGGAACATTGGACTAACAAGTCTGAGACATTGGTAAGGATGAAGTGTCAACAGTGTGTAGCATACTGTTCATTTGTTTATGCTCATTGCAGTTTACTAAACTTCACTGCACACTCACATAGAAGAATATGCAATGCAATGGCCAGCGTTCCTGGCCACAGGCACACACAATTATCTGGTAGCTTCTTGCAGTCAATTAACTTCTTTGGCAAGTTGGCGATTCCATTTTTCCATTTTTCCACTTTGAATCTGATGCTAATGAATTGCGAATCACCTTTCCATGTGGAGGGACAGCACTTCATTTTATATAAACCCACTCCTCCAGATTAGAAGACACAGGTGAGCAGGATTCCATCCACTTACTGCAGCTTTAATAGTGTTTCTGTCCCAAGGAGGAGGAGGGTGGATCAGGGTCACCAGTCACCAGGAGCACATCATTCAACAGCAGGGGAGAGGTGAATAGGAGGAAAAGCTAGCTCAGCATGTTATTCTTGGCAGTGTGCCTAGGCCAGTGTTTCTCAACCAGTGTGCCTCCAGATGTTTTGGGACTACAACTCCCATCATCCCTCGCTAGCAATACCAGTGGTCAGGGATGATGGGAATTGTAGTCCCAAAACATCTGGAGGCACACTGGTTGGGAAACACTGGCCTAGGCAATGCGCACAAGCAGGTCTCACTGATTTAACAGATTCTTCATACATATATGCACATCCCAGCTCTAGTCCATGTAATCCTGTACTTATGATAAAGCACCCCTTAAACTATATCTTTACAACATGACAAATGGCAACATTGCAATTTGCACTGCACTGGGCTCCTTTGGGAAGGACAGGACATTAAATTGTGTTTGTGTGTGTGTGTGTGTGTGTGTGTGTGTGTGTGTGTGTATATATATATATATATACATACACATACATATATACATACATATATATCTGCAGGTATAGAGTGGTATATAAATTCAATAAAAATAATAAAATAAATTATCCTTACAAAAATTGCAGCAATGAGAAAAAAAACCACTGACTGTTTAAAACAACAACAACTCGTGCTGAATCATCAGTTGACTGTTTCAAATGATCATATATCAGTGGCCAAATATATGTGCAAGGTAAGACAGAGGTTTCTTACATCTAACTGACCTGAGCAAAGGCCAGCCTATAGAAGTAAGATGGTCCAATAAGAAAACCTTTGTGTTAGTAAATGTGGCGAAAAGAAATAAATGGTAAAATAAAAGAAGAATTCCCTAGATGCCTAGATCCAGGTTTGAGGCAAGTACTCATTGGTGAGAGAGCCCCAACAGAATTTGACTTATACCGTAGCAGTTTGGCAGCCAGTGCACACTTTTCAGATCTGGTGTTACATGTTCCCACTAGGCCAGGCATCCCCAAACTCAGCCCTCCAGATGTTTTGGGACTACAACTCCCATGATCCATAGCTAACAGGACCAGTGGTCAGGGATGATGGGAATTGTAGTCCCAAAACATCTGGAGAGCCTAGGTTGCCTATGCCTGCACTAGGCTGCCCTACATAACAGTCCACCTGCTGCCACAACTGCAGCTTCCAAATCAGTCTTAAGGGCAGTCTCACCTAGAGTGCACTGCAGTATCTCTGTGGCCAGGTTGCATCCAAGGCACATGCTCCAGTTGCCCCACCCTAGTGACAAGTACATATGGGTCCTAGTTCTGTGTATTTCTCTGGATGCAAAAATGAAATATGCTTCTGTTTATTTTATCTTATCACATTAGCTTAGTATTACTTCTTGCTCATAACAGCCATTCAACCATGCTTGGCATTTAACATACACTACAGCAGTAAAGATGGTAATCTTTTAAATAAGTTTTAGGCTTATCTGACACGACATTTTTCTTACACATGGCTATCTGCAAGTAGTGTGATTAAGGATAAAAAAAATTGCCGTTATTTTCTTTCCTCTCTCTAGTAAAGCTCTGCCTTAAGAACATCAGGTGTAGCATAAAATATAAAGGATTATATACAAGAAACTCCCCTCACCCTCTTCTTATAAACCCCCTCTGTGCTCTCCCCCCTATTTCATTTTTGCAGCAACAACACTGCAGCTTCATTGGCATCACTAGCACTGAGCTGCAAATCAGGATTTAAAAGAGAAGTTTAAGAAGAGGGGTTGCCTTTAAATTTGATTTTGCAAAGAAACATGATGAAAAGCTTAACCATTCTATTTGAGAACATCACACACAGCAGGAGTCTGTGGCCATTAACTGCATCACAAAAGGAATCCCTCTGTGCAGCAGCAAATTCTGTTGCCAGCAGGGGAGGTGGAATCCCAGGAGCTGGGGACACAAAACCAACAGGAGGAGATCTGGGGAATTCTTAGCAGCAGGCTTTGAAGGCCAAGGTGCTATGATGCTCACTTAACAAACTCCCTAAAAGGACTGGGAGCAGCTGTTAGCTTTCCTTCAGAGGAAAGCCTTTTGCCCTGCTCTGTTTACTTTATTACCCCTCTTCTCCTCTCTGCCAGCTCTTCCATTAGGGAGAGTGAGGCTGCCACCTGTTTAGAATCATGGAAGGACAGACAAATTGGTAGTCATTTAAGTAAGTATTCTACACGCACTCCCACTTGTGACATTTTTTTGCCTCAGGTATCAAAATAAATTGACTGACCTGGAATACCTTGACTGTGGTGTGTGAGTGGGTGGGAGGCACTATTTACCTTTTCACTTTTTCACCTTAGATAGCACCTTGAGTTGGCATTACTGTCTTTCATTGCACTCCAGAATTCGAGTTTGGGATATTTTTTTTAGAATTATTTCCAGAAGTGGAGCATAAGCAGGTTAAGACAGTTTGCAGCCCTTTATATCTTACAGCCGGGCAACCATTGGGAACATGTATATTAGTATGTAGGGGCCCAGGTGGTGCTGTGGGTTAAACCACAGAGCCTAGGGCTTGCTGATCAGAAGGTCGGCGGTTCGAATCCCTGCGACGGGGTGAGCTCCTGTTGCTCAGCCCCAGCTCCTGCCCACCTAGTAGTTCGAAAGCACGTCAAAGTGCAAGTAGATAAATAGGAACCGCTCCGGCGGGAAGGTAAACGGCGTTTCTGTGTGCTGCTCTGGTTCGCCAGAAGCGGCGTAGTCATGCTGGCCACATGACCCGGAAGCTGTACGCCAGCTCTCGGCCAATAAAGCGAGATGAGTGCCGCAACCCCAGAGTCGGACACGACTGGACCTAATGGTCAGGGGTCCCTTTACCGTACCTTATATTAGTATGTTATGTATTTTTGTGTTTTTATATTGTGAACTGCCCTGTGATCCTCAGATGAGGGGCAGCATAGAAACTCCCAGTTATGGAGACCAGGACAGGCCAAGGTGGAATGTTAACCAAGCACAAAATTTGTGGTAGCTCTATACCTGTGGGGTTTAAAACCCAAAGATTTTCACTGGAGCACAATAACTATTTTTAGCCTGATCAAACTATCATATCTGATATTTACATCCAATCTTAGACAATGATAATGGACATAGTTCATTAAAATAAAAATGCTTAAATATGTACCTAGGACAGGTTGTTTCATGTTTCCTTCAACCTTTCTTTTAAGATGTGCTCATAATTATTTATTGCATTTGTGTTCTGTTTTTTCTCAATAGAACTCGCATAATAGTACACATAACAACAAACAACAACCGCAACAGTCTTCTATTAGAAAAACCCCAGAGAGGCATACAGAATAACCATAAAATGATACAATATAATCATAAACATACACCTAACAATTTCTAAAAGCAATAACAAAGAACATATAAAACCATCAGCCTAACATCAGCAAGGCTAAAATATATTGCACATTAAAACTGACAGTAGTAAAACTAGAAGTTACATATTAAAAGGCTGTTGAATTCTTAAATATCTTGTGAGATGGGCTAAGCTTCCCTGAGGTGACATCAGGAGCTTCATGACCAAGTAGACATTTAAGTCCAGGTCCTTCAGCTCTTTCAGCTGGAGGAGAAAGCAAGGGAATGAACTAAAGGAAGTGACCCAAGAGTTTGGGAAAGTGATGCAACAGCTGAAAGAGATCAAAGGGGTGTAGAAACTTTTTCAGCCAAAAGGCCTGGGCAGCCTCCCAGGGGTCATGCCATGGAAGGTAGGAGCAGATGAAAAAGTAGGCAAAAAAGCAAATGTAAATTGGACTTTTGCAGAGAAGGGTATGTCCTACACACAGTCACAAATGCCAGAGAAGCAAGAGGTATTATCAGATCTCAATGACTCATTGCAGCCAGGCAAAAGCATTTTAGATATTAAGATCAGCGCTGTGGGTTAAACCGCAGAGCCTAGGGCTTGCTGATCAGAAGATTGGCGGTTCGAATCCCTGTGACGGGGTGAGCTCCCATTGCTCGGTCCCAGCTCCTGCCCACCTAGCAGTTTGAAAGCACGTCAAAGTGCAAGTAGATAAATAGGAACCGCTCTGGCGGGAAGGTAAATGCCGTTTCCGTGTGCTGCTCTGGTTCGCCAGAAGCGGCTTTGTCATGCTGGCCACATGACCTGGAAGCTGTACGCCGGCTCTAGGCCAATAAAGCGAGATGAGCGCTGCACCCCCAGAGTCGGATACAACTGGACCTAATGGTCAGGGGTCCCTTTACCTTTACCTTTACCTAGTGAGGGATGTGGCCTGGAGAACTTCTGAAGATCCAGTTAAAGCAGGCTTCCTCAACCTCGGCCCTCCAGATGTTTTGAGACTACAATTCCCATCATCCCTGACCACTGGTCCTGCTAGCTAGGGATCATGGGAATTGTAGGCCAAAAACATCTGGAGGGCCGAGTTTGAGGAAGCCTGAGTTAAAGAGACTTGGAGGGCCACATTGAAATTTACCCCACAAGTTCCTCAATCCTGGATAAATTTGAGATATAAATGGAAAGCTGTCTTTGGCTATATTTGTCTGTGGACAATGTTTGACTTTGCTTTAGGCCTTGGAATCTCTAATGTGAAAGTTCTGTGTATCCTGCACCATAGAACAGTCAGAAACCCATTCAGTTTGATATCAATAAGGACTGTGTTTGGAAAGGATGTCCTTTGGGGATTTGAGCATTTTGCAGGTGATGAAGTCAAGATTGGATGAGATTAGGAAAAGAAGGAGCTGAAGGGACATCTCTTGAAGGATGTGAAGATCTGGAAATAAATTATCTGCAAGCAGGGTTGGGGAAGAAATTTGATTCAGGTCTCCTATGAAGCCTATTCAAATTTACACTTTCTAAAACAAATCAAAATGCAGCGATCTTTTGAAATCCACACGTATCAGAATTTCGCTATGTAGTTTGTTAACCAGTGTTTACAAAAAGAGACATACCATGGGAAAGTGTGCAACCTATATATTTGGGGGAAATGCTTGCCAAAATGTGCATTAGTCAGAACTGCATATAAAATGTACCGGTATTTAATTAGAATGAATTTGCCCTTAAATACTGATGGATTTGTATGGTTGTTGTTTTGTAATGCAAATTTATGGGGGGGGGGGATGTGCAGGACTGAATTTCAGCTTGGAGAGGAGAGAAGCTGGGAGGACCAATATCGGCAGATCTTTCCATCCCTACCAGCAAGCTATGTAATGCATACAACAACCATATGTACCCACCATACTTATCTGTATATTGCCCAAAGTGTAAATATTACCAAATAACATTGTATTAAGAACAGATGCTTTCCTATTAAACTGCTGAGATTGAACAGGAAAACTGCATTATTATCCTTCTACTGGTGTGTAACAGATGCAATAAATTTTGCCAGGATTCCCGAGTCGCAAAACAGCACACTTTTATGGAAAGATGGTCCTTTCCTCAACATATATATACTAACCAGCTGTGGATTCAGTTGAGTTTTAATGTTTGCTTTATTGCTAAACTTTCTGAGCAGACAAATAGGAAGCAAAACTAACAGGCTTTTTGTCAAGTGCCACGCAGCACAGCCTTGATGGAAGAGAATCCATTTTATTACTATTATTCTCCAGTTGTTCTCTGACATTCCCCATAGGTTTCTAAAGGCCATCCTTGGAAAGGAAAAACAAAAGAAATGAACAAATAAACAACACAATAAATCATCAAGCTGTAGCAGAAAAGAAAAGAAAAACTTTTAAGGTCTTGCAGAACATCTATTTGATGTGGCACAAGGGATGAGCTACAGAATGACTGTTTGCTGCCCCAAAATTACAAATAAGTTTTCCTGCAATGATCACATATCTCTTGCTTTGCTTACCCCACCCCACCCTGCTCACCCTGCCTGCAGCCACTTCACTCCATAACATAGCTGTCAACCCTCCCTTTTTTTGCGGGAAACTCCCATATTCCAATGCCGTTTCCCGCTGCTATCCCGGATTGTTGATATCCCTTAAATTTCCCGGATTTCAAAGGAAGCAGCTTCTCTCCCTCCCTGCCAGCCAGGGAGGCTCCTCAGCGGTGTTGCTCGGCTGCCAATAAGGAGTCTGAGACCGACTGGGGGCGAAGCTTGCATGCCTTGTGCAGCCAGACCCTCACGCCCAACCAGACAGACAGCCTGCCTGCCGTCTACGCGCTCGCTCTTTCGCTCACCCGTTCGCGCGCAGCCTCTGGAGCGCAGGGTGGCGAGGCTACTTGGTGCCATTGCACCGCCCTCGTGGCATCCCTTATTTTCAAATCCGAAAGTTTGGGAAAATCCCTTATTTTCAAATCCGAAAGTTGACAGCTATGCTCCATAACCAAACCATGCTAATATTCTGTTCCCATGGACAGGACCAGAAGGGGGAGAAGGCTGGGAGAGCCACAGGAAGGACAGTGTGATAATGTGAGGCTTTGTTCCAAATGTTTTATATTCTTGCAAAAGAAATAATGGTGTATTTCACACTGGCATTCCCATCCTAAACATTTCCTCTGAAATGTATTGTGTGTGTGTGTGTGTGTGTGTGTGTGTATTTGTTTGCTTCTATTGAGTTAACATTCAAGCAAACAGAATCACAGAATCACAGAATCACAGAATCATAGAGTTGGAAGAGACCACAAGGGCCATCCAGTCCAACCCCCTGCCAAGCAGGAAACACCATCAAAGCATTCCTGACAGGTGGCTGTCAAGCCTCTGCTTAAAGACCTCCAAAGAAGGAGACTCCACCACACTCCTTGGCAGTAAATTCCATTGTCGAACAGCTCTTACTGTCAAGAAATTCTTCCTAATGTTTAGGTGGAATCTTCTTTCTTGTAGTTTGAATCCATTGCTCCGTGTCCGCTTCTCTGGAGCAGCAGAAAACAACCTTTCTCCCTCCTCTATATGACATCCTTTTATATATTTGAACATGGCTATCATATCACCCCTTAACCGTCTCTTCTCCAGGCTAAACATACCCAGCTCCCTAAGCCGTTCCTCATAAGGCATCGTTTCCAGGCCTTTGACCATTTTGGTTGCCCTCCTCTGGACACGTTCCAGCTTGTCAATATCCTTCTTGAACTGTGGTGCCCAGAACTGGACACAGTATTCCAGGTGGGGTCTGACCAGAGCGGAATACAGTGGTACTATTACTTCCCTTGATCTAGATGCTATACTCCTATTGATGCAGCCCAGAATTGCATTGGCTTTTTTAGCTGCTGCATCACACTGTTGACTCATGTCAAGTTTGTGGTCTACCAAGACTCCTAGATCCTTTTCACTTGTACTGCTCTCAAGCCAGGTATCACCCATCCTGTATTTGTGCCTTTCATTTTTTTTGCCCAAGTGTAGTACTTTACATTTCTCCCTGTTAAAATTCATCCTGTTTGCCTTGGCCCAGTTCTCTAATCTGTTAAGGTCATTTTGAAGTGTGATCCTGTCCTCTGGGGTATTAGCCACCCCTCCCAATTTGGTGTCATCTGCAAACTTGATCAGGATGCCCTCAAGCCCATCATCCAAGTCATTGATAAAGATGTTGAATAAGACTGGGCCCAAGACAGAACCCTGTGGCACCCCACTAGTCACTTCTCTCCAGGATGAAGAGGAGCCATTGATGAGCACCCTTTGGGTTCGGTCAGTCAGCCAGTTACAAATCCACTGAATGGTAGCATTGTCTAGCCCGCATTTTACCAGCTTCTTTACAAGAATATCATGGGGCACCTTGTCAAAGGCCTTGCTGAAATCAAGATAGGCTACATCCACAGTGTTCCCTTCGTCTACCAGGCTTGTAATTCTGTCAAAAAATGAGATCAGATTAGTCTGACATGACTTATTTTTCAGAAACCCATGCTGACTTTTAGTGATCACAGCGTTCCTTTCTAGGTGCTCACAGACCGTTTGTTTAATGATCTGCTCTAGAATCTTTCCTGGTATTGATGTCAGGCTGACTGGGCGGTAATTGTTTGGGTCCTCTCTTTTCCCCTTTTTGAAAATAGGGACAACATTTGCCCTCCTCCAGTCTGCTGGGACTTCACCTGTTTTCCAGGAATTCTCAAAGATTACTGCCAGTGGTTCTGAAATCACCTCTGCCAGTTCTTTTAATACTCTGGGATGTAGTTCATCTGGCCCTGGAGACTTAAATACATCTAAACTAGCCAAGTGTTCTTGTACTACCTCCTTACTTATTCTGGGCTGTGTTTCCCCTGCTGAATCATCTGCTCCATATTCTTCAGGTCGGGCATTGTTTTCTTTTTTGGAGAAGACTGAGGCAAAGAAGGTATTGAGGAGTTCTGCCCTTTCTGCGTCCCCTGTTCGCATTTCACCATCTTCTCCTCTAAGTGACCCCACTGTTTCCTTGTTCTTCCTTTTGCTACGGACATACCCATAAAAACTCTTTTTATTGCTTTTAACCTCTCTAGCAAGCCTGAGTTCATTCTGTGCTTTAGCTTTTCTGACTTTGTCTCTACATGTGCTGGCTATTTGTTTGAATTCCTCTCTGGTGGTTTCCCCCTTTTTCCATTTCTTGTACATATCCCTTTTAAATCTTAACTCAGTTAAAAGTTCTTTAGATAGCCACCCTGGCTTCTTTAGGCACCTTCCATGTTTTCGTCGCATTGGTACTGCTTGAAGTTGTGCTTTTAATATCTCCCTTTTAACAAACTCCCATCCATCATGAACTCCCATCCCTTTTAGTATTACTGACCATGGGATCACATCCAGCATTTCCCTAAGTTTTCTGAAGTCGGCTTTCTTAAAGTCTAGAATTTGAGTCTTAGTATGCTTGGTTGCTCCTTTCTGATGTATAATAAACTCCAGAAGAGCATGATCACTCCCACCTAATGATCCTGCCACTTCTACCCCACTAACCAGGTCGTCACTATTGGTTAGGACCAGATCTAAAATGGCTGATCCTCTTGTTGCTTCTCCCACTTTCTGGACAATGAAATTGTCTGCAAGGCCAGTGAGGAATCTGTTCGACCTTATGCTCTTGGCTGAGTTTGACATCCAACAAATATCAGGATAGTTGAAATCCCCCATTACTACTATCTCATTTCCTTTTGAATGCTTGGTCATCTGTTCCAGGAAGGCATCATCTATGTCCTCAGTTTGGCTTGGGGATCTATAGTAAACTCCCACAATGAGATCACTGTTATTTTTCTCTCCCTTAATTTTGACCCAGATACTCTCAATTTGGCTTTGAAGTTTTAAATCATGGATCTCTTCACAGGTATACACATCCCTGACATATAATGCCACTCCTCCTCCTTTCCTGTTTGGTCTATTTCTCTGAAATAGATTGTATCCCTCTATTACTACATTCCAATCATGAGACTCATCCCACCAGGTTTCAGTGATGCCTATTATGTCGTATTTAGTTTGCTGTATCAAGAGCTCAAGTTCATCTTGTTTATTTCCCATGCTCTGTGCATTTGTATACAGACATTGAAAACCATTGATCATTCCCCCTAGTCTCCTAGGGGATTTTTTCCTCCCACCACTAGGTCTGTGTGCTGTTTGCTCCATTTGGTCCTTGACTTTTGGATGATCATCTTCAGCATTTGATAGACTCCTACCTTCAGGATCACTGTCTCCCTCCCCCACATAAGTCAGTTTAAAGCCCTCCTGATGAGGTTTTTGAGATTGTTGGCAAAAACATTCCTCCCAACCCTTGTGAGGTGCAGCCCATCACTTGCCAGAAGTCCATCTTCAAGAAACTGCAGGCCGTGATCTAAGAATCCAAACCGTTCCTGCCGGCACCATTTGCGAAGCCAGTTGTTCACTTCTCCTATTTTCTCCTCTCTTCCTGGGCCACGGCGTTCAACTGGGAGGACAGATGAGATGACAATTTGTGCATTTAATTGCTTCAGCTTCCTGCCCAGAGCCTCATAATCACTTTTGATCTTCTGGAGGCTATGGCTTGCGGTGTCATTGGTTCCCACATGGACTAAAAGGAAGGGGTTTTTATCCGTAGGTTTTATTATTCCTTGCAGCCGTTCTGTAACATCATGGATCTTGGCCCCGGGGAGACAGCATACCTCTCGAGACATCTTGTCAGGCCCACAAAACATGTAACCTAAACATGTTTTGGGTTACAGCTAGGGATGGACGAGACTTTTGATCCAGTTTTCATTTAAAGCCAAGCCCACCTGAGAGAATACATGAACTGAAACACAGCTGTCTTTCAAAATCCACACTTCTCTGAATTTTTTAATGCAGTTCTTCAGCCACGCAATGTGTACAAAAATGAAAATACTTAGGTAAGTTTCCATAGCAATGTACATATTAGTGAAAATAATGTACACAATGCATTAGATTACAGAAAACCCAGAATACTGGAGAAAATGTGAGTTATAAAATTGTGTGTATTAGGCAAAACTGCATAAAAGTGTGAATATTGGGATTGATTTGCACTAAAATGCTGGTGAATTTTCATGAGGACTTCTTCTGCAAACTGATGGGAAAATGTAAGGTTGAAAAATGAGAAACCAAAACCAACAAATTAACCCATCCCTATGTCATCCTTGTTTTAATTTCCAGGTTATGGTTTGGTTATAAATTGTATGTGAAAAGTGTATTTCTTTTAAATGACTGGGGGGGGGTCACCATTTGTCAGGAACAGCAGAAGACAATGTTGCTGGGATGAGGTGCTTCTCCCTCAGATATGTGTGTGGTAGCCTGATCCCCTTCCCTATGTTAGTTTCCACTATGCTGGCTGGAGCTATTGAGATGTTTTGTCCCCAAAGTTGGAAGGTACCAAGTTCATGGAGGCTGCCCTGTTTCCTAGCACCTGCTTTAGCAACCTGCTCTGTATTCTGCAGTGATCCTTCCCACTTTCTGCATTGGGAATGGCAGGGCAGCTGCAGAGTTTGTAGTGAGCTGTGCTGGCTTTCAGCGGCAATCCCAACTGACTCAATATTTTCATGCTAAGCCAAGAAGGTCTGGCATCTCCACATGAGAGCATGAGAGCCAGGTCAGGCTGCCATTGCTGCTGCAAAGGACTCTATTCCGTAATTGGCTTGGCAATTGAATCTTACTTCACTGATGATGATGGGATAACACTCCCACCATCCCTGAATATCAGCCATACTGGTCAGGTGTGATGGGAGGTGTCTTCTAGATGCTTTGGACTACATCACATGGGCTACCACTGCCTTATGGTGTTTTGTTCCTAGTGCATGGGCAATTGAGAAGCCATAAATCATGGAAGAAATGATTTGTAGAATGGATGAAAGGATAAACAGCCCTCATCCACCTTAAATGTAAGGTAAGTGCAATAAAGGGACTCAGGTGGCGCTGTGGGTTAAACCAGAGCCTAGGGCTTGCTGATCAGAAGGTCGGCGGTTCGAATCCCTGCGATGGGGGGAGCTCCCATTGCTCGGTCCCAGCTCCTGCCCACCTAGCAGTTCAAAAGCACGTCAAAGTTCAAGTAGATAAATAGGTACCACTCCGGCAGGAAGGTAAACGGCGTTTCCGTGTGCTGCTCTGGTTCGCCAGAAGCGGCTTAGTCATGCTGGCCACATGACCTGGAAGCTGTACGCTGGCTCCCTTGGCCAATAAAGCGAGATGAGCGCCGCAACCCCAGAGTCGGACACGACTGGACCTAATGGTCAGGGGTCCCTTTACCTTTACCTTTAAGTGCAATAAAAATTATGCCCCCCACCCATGAGAATTTAACTTAACTTTCCTCCTACCTTTGATAATATATAAATGCAATTCATTTCCTTCTTAACTGATGCAGAATGGGAAAGAAAGAAAGAAAGAAAGAAAGAAAGAAAGAAAGAAAGAAAGAAAGAAAGAAAGAAAGAAAACACGCAGGAGAAATTTTCAGCACACACAACAAATAAACTCCTTGTGAAGCACAGCCTACATAAGTGCAATTCAAAGCTTTTATGTATGCTACTTGACAGTAGAGTCCAATTCATTTATAATCTTTCAAAACAAATTTAAACCAAAGGATTTCTCTCAACAAATACAATGTTGTAGGAATTAATAGAGACACGGATTGTTTTCAGAGTCCAAAAATCCTTACTGAGCCTTATTCTAGTATTTATATTCTATTTTCAGCTGACAATAGAAGAACACTGGATGATGGGGGGGGGCAGCTTGTCCTAGAAACACACAGAGAGACAGATGCAGACTTGAACCCAAGTGCATAGCCAGCAAGGTGGGTATGATATAAACTAGATTCACCCTGATGTCCTGTCTTTAAAGACTTCTTACAGTGTAAAGCTGCCTTCTTCAAACTTCAACTCCTCATACGTTTTGGACTATCATTCCCATTAGCCACAGCCAGCCTGGTCAACGGCAGGCACTATGAGAGCTATTGTGGAACAACTTCAACACATAAGTTTGGGGAAGACTGAGCATGATTCAAACAAGACTAAATATATTTATGAATCAAACCGGTTAATGTGAAAGGGAGATATATCTGACTTTGATCTCTGCAGGCTGTTTGTTTTGAGTAAGTATACAAATCATTGTACATCTTGGACTGTTCTGACAACAAAATCCTATTTTTTTCCAGCATTTTGAGATACAATTCCAGTTGGGAGCTCAATATCACAAGGTTGGGGAAGAATGGGTATGGGTAAACATTATCAGGTTTCAAACAAGACTAAATCTATTTATGATTCAAAGCTACACTTTTACCTAGGAGCAAAATGCATTATTTTATTTTATTTGGGGAGCATAGGTAGTGAGCAATTTTCATGAAATTTTGGTATTCCTCTTGAAAGAATTGCACTTCTTTTCCATTTCATCACTGCTGCTTTGATAACAGTCCCAGACCTGCATTCTGCCTCCACTACACTGGTGCTCCTCCATGTCAATTGTCACACTTTCCCCCAACATAGCAGATTACTTGCCATCCGCCTCAGCTTTCTGATGGCGCTTTTGACTGCACCGGTGAAGCAGTTCTGGGGGAGAAGGATGGGCAGACAGGTTGATCAATGAATTGAACACAGAGACATTGTTCTTGGTATAGAATAATAAAATAATCTTAAAAGAAGTTCTATGAAAAGTATGATCTATATGTTCAGTTAACTTTGATCAGCTACTGTATTTCTTCTGCAAACACAGATAGTCTTAATGCACATTTGCTTTCCAGTTCCTGAGTGATATCAGTCGGTGGGCTGTACTTTGTAGGGCTATTTGTATGAGTAATGGTTTGGAAGATGGAGCCTCTAGGCACCATGAAGACCACTTTGAACTAGAAGGAAACCACAGTGCACACATTTGAAAAGATCCTACAAGGAAGATCTCTTCTGTAAACAGTAATAAAAGAAAGGAAATAATCCCCCAAGAATGGAAGAACATTACTTTAACAAAGAAAAGAAAAGCCAGTAAAATCAATCAATCAACCTTATGGGATCACAAAGGCAACAAGACCAAGATACCAGAATCCAATGTAAAAGGAGGATGAAGTAGTTTGGTTTAAATATTTCAGGAACTTGTAGTACCCATCAATGGTAGCACTGAGATTCTTGGTATGCATCGGTCCCTGCAAGTGTGTCAGGGATGGTGGGATTTGTTCCTGTTGACATCTGTCTATCTTAAGAGACAATGGAGTGCACCTCCAGGGGTAATGTCAAACCACAGGAGAATCACAGTGCCTGCTGTGGCTGTAGAGACCAGTAACTCATAACTGCTCCTTCGGCATTTTATTTTTATTTTATTTTTGCTGTATTAGCAGCATCAAAGTGACCTCCTTGGGGTGCAAGCCAGGACAGTGTGTATGGAGGTCCTGGGCTGCCCAGACAACAAGACTCTCCTCCCAGCCTCACTGTTGTTTGGCACCAGTTTGGGTGCAGGAGTTGCCGGAAGGAGGTGTACAAGGCACCATCCAACCATCTTAGGGACTCCACTCCGGATTTACTCCTTAGCCTTTTCTCCTCCCAAAGAGATTTTTTTGTCTAATAATATCTATAGGGCCATGGATTCCCCACCCCCGTCTTAATGTATAAGTATACCTGTCACTGGTATGGGGATGCTGGGTAAGGTTACAAGAATTCTGCTGCAAATAGTTATGCAATAACTTATCCCCAGAGAAACCTTCTGCATAAGGCTAATTCCTGCTTAGATCTGCATGTCCTCTCTATTGTGGATGTTTCATATCCCTTTCAATGCTCTCAGTTTTATTTAATCCATTCTATTATCACAGTGGATAGCCTTGCTATTCCTATAAATGACTTTCTAATGAATACAGCCCTATTTCAATTCTTGATTATTAAGCAGTCACAAGCTAACTTCTGATTACAAAGTTGAACATTTCCAAGCTTAAATGTAATAGTCTGTAAGGAACAAAGCAATATCTGCAGGAAAGATTGTTTTGTCCACAAATTGTGACAGCCTCACCAAACCAAGCCGATTTGCGCTGCACTACTAATAGAGAACTGAAGATCTGCAATATGTATATATATTAAAACCAATCATGCTTTTAATTGCACTTTGGAATTACACTTAATTCCAGGCTTACTGGAAACAACAGGAAATTTCTGACAGTCTTTTAATTCGCTGTGAAAGAGGAAAGTTGGGAGTTTCTGAAACAAAGTAAGGAGACAGAAATGAACTCTGCAACTTTAACATGATCTTAGAACAAAGTTTTTTACAATCCTTCTTGTTGTTGTTAGATATATATATGTCAAATGGTGAAGTTCTTAAAACATTATAAAGCATCATGCATGTCTGAATTCTACCAAGTTGGTAAGTGCTGTGAGGCAGCCTACATACTATGGGAGAGATAAAAGTAAAGGTAAAGGGACCCCTGACCATTAGGTCCAGTAGTGACTGACTCTGGGGTTGCGGCACTCATTTCACATTATTGGCCGAGGGAGCCGACGTACAGCTTCCAGGTCATGTGGCCAGCATGTATAAGCCGCTTCTGGCTAACCAGAGCAGCGCACAGAAACGCCGTTTACCTTCCCGCTGCAGCGGTACCTATTTATCTACTTGCACTTGACGTGCTTTCGAACTGCTAGGTTGGCAGGAGCAGGGATCGAGCAACGGGAACTCACCCCGTCGCGGGGATTCAAACCGCTGACCTTCTGATCGGCAAGCCCTAGGCTCTGTGGTTTAACCCACAGCGCCACCCCCGTCCCATGGGAGAGATAAGGGCCCGCAAAGTCAGTATGAAGAAAAAGCACCTCAATATACCACATACCAACATCAGAGCAAAGTCACAGTTTTAAAGCCACAGCCATGGTATGACTATGGGATATTTACTTCTATATGATCCAAGCTGTTCGAACATAAATATTCAGTCGTGTTCTACATAACAGTACTTACATTGTGGTTATAAGAATGAGCTGGAAAGTAAGAATGCTTGAGAAATTTGATCTTAGCAAATTCTGATATAAACTAAACTGATCTTCAATTGGCTGTTTAACTCCCATAGGCTAACTATTTAATTCTACATATTACCTGTAGTCTGCATAATAAAAGGATGTTCCAGGCCAGACTAGTCCAGCAGGTTTTCAGTCTTAAAACATGTATTTAAATAATATTTAAGTTCAAAGCTTTGCACAGGTTTTCCCAAAAAGGGGTTTAATGTAAAACAGGACAGTATGGACTTATGGGTAAACACATGCAAAAGTGACACAGACCAAAACTAGACTGATTTGTCAACACCTACTTTGAAGTTCCAGGTTCAAATCTCATCTAAGCCCTGGATCCACTATTTTATTTACTTATTTGGAAAATTTATATCCTGCAGGGCTACTGCAATTATAATAAAATAAATGGTGGGGGGCAGGTAAATTGAATAAAACATTGGGGGGGGGCAGGTTAGCACCACCCAGCATAATCAATCACAAGATGTGTTGCTCACACACCATTTGAATGGCAATGCCCATCAACCTGGGGGGCAGGCCCCTCAAATATTTTATTGTGAGGGTGAAGGGACCTTGGCCCCTAGGAGTTGGCTTCTATGGGAGCATGCACACCCATTGATTTCAATGATTTCGGTATGAGCTTGGCAATTTGTGTGATCTATTAACAGTCTCGGTTTCCATGGATGAAGTAAAAGTATTCTGTTTGCATTACATAAGATTGTCAATTACTATTCGCACCTCCCAAAGACAGTGGGCCTTAAATTTTGTTGTATTGATGACCCCTCTCCTTGTTTGATTGTAGTTGCCTGGGAGGATACTTGAAAAGATTCCAAATTAAAACTCAGCCGCTTCATTTTTCTGTTCTTTGGCTACATGATCCAATTAAGTGATATGGCAGATGATGCTTCCTATTGAAGCCACTTCCACCACAGTGAGTTTTTACCTGCACAGTATGTACAATGGTCCAAATTTTCCACATTATAGATTTTCCAGAATGATACTATCAGTGAGACGAGGATGTGATGAGGCTAGGGACCAGGGATGAAGATATCAGAAGAAAGAGCAGGGCACAACTTTATGCCGCCAGTACATGTTCAAGTTAGCATTTTGTATAGACTGTTCTGTACCATTTATTGGAAGAGCATTTGAATTTTCTGGACGATAACTGTATCAGCAGAAATATATATGTGTGTGCGCACACACACACACCACACTGTTCTCTGGTGTTCTCTGGTTGCTAATAAAATGTAGCCTCTGTAAATCTATAGCCGGGGATTATATATCTTGCCTGAATGAGAACACTATAGAAACCTATTTATCGAGGCCTCTAGGGGAAAGTTGCTAGCCTCAAACATGATTTAAAGGATTATAAAAAGTGATGCCCGCAATGGGCTATTTAATAGACATAAGCCCCTTAAAGTAATGATCCCGTTGACTGACTGGCTTTCTTCATTCAAAAACTGAACTTTTCCCCCAGTTCCTTTATGAACACGACATATATTACTTAGCAATGCAACAAACACACATTTCCTGGATACATTGATTCCACTGCTGGTGTAACATGCGGAAATGTTTGCAAAAAAACCCCCACCGTGTTTGTGTGTGCACTTGTCTAACTGTTATAATGCAATGATAGAAATTTTATTAGGGCTGCAGAGCTGGTGTTAACAAAAACAAACACCAGCAGTCACTGGAGTGCATTTGCCTGTTTGAGCCTGAAATTAAGTGCAAGAACTGCTCTGTATTTTCATAGGTAGAGAATTGTGTTTGCAGTTGATCCAATCAATGCTATCATCTAAAAATGAGAGAGCAAGCGGGAACAGCAGGCTGCAGATAGGCTTTTGCGGAATGATGAATCACTGTCTCCTAAGAACCTTTTCTGGCAGGATCCCATGGGGTTACATCAAGTCCTTGGAGGCAGCAGGGGGGCAGGACACACACAAACAGAAGCCATATGAGAAAGAAAGAAAAATGTATCTTTAATTCAGAAAGCATTTCAAATGCCAGTTTTTTTTCTCAAGGGGGGGAAATATGGTCCCCAACTGTAAAAAGCAAAACCTTCGATTTTGCTTTTAGGTTTTGCGAAGCATTTTTCCCTTGAGAAAGGAATACCGGCGTTCAAACATTTTGGGAATTAAAAATGCATTTATATCTACTCTGCTAGGACTGCTGCAGTGTTTTTTTTTAATTGTCTTTTTCATTATCATCACTGCACTTGCAATATTTCTGTTGCTACTTTTTCCATGCTTCTTCCTATTTAACATAAATGATTTCTAGGTGAAATATGATTAGTTTGGAACTGCATTTTACATTTATATCCATTGAGAATGCTAATAAGCCCCAATCCTTGTGACGTATGTATCTATCCCTGTAAGCTCCTTGTCTGTTTGCTTCTCCTCCTCTTGCTATGTCTATTCCAAGAAGACTGAACTTCAGCAGACACCGCTCCAAAGGGCGGTGAGCCACAACACTTTGGTACCTTATGTCACATGTCACTATGAAAGTGGTACAGGGCATTTTGCTGTCCTTGCTGCATATTATATATATTACAAGTGTAAATCTTTTCCCATGTTCAATTTGACAGACTACCTTTTAAAACTGCTGTTGATGAGACCTGTTTATAGTATGGTTTATTTATATTCTGCTTTTTAGCCCAAAGGCTCCTGAAGCAGTGAACAACATTAATATAAGTGGATACAAAAATGTACAATAAATGTACACTATACGGGAGCTCAAGTGAGCAACTGGCATTATTTAGCATTGTACCTTGTGTATTTTATGTTTTGCTCTACAGATTTGGGACCTGCCTTGAATGCTGTGGGGAGACAAGGTAGGGAAATCTATATTTTATATAAAAATATTATATATAATACAAAGGGAAATAAACTAAAGCAGAGCAAAATGTTGTAACTCCTCCACTACAATCATGAGAGACCATCCTGTCAACCGCAAGAGCTCATAATTTCATATCTATGTTACTGCAAGGGAGGAGGAAGGGTGACGGAAAGGATAGAGTTCTCTTTTCGATTCACTGTGCACTCATAGCCTTTCAAGCTCTGTTTGTAGCTCTTCTGATCCACACACAAAGGGAAGCTCTTGACTCAACAGGTGGGTGATCATATATCAGCTGTTCCCAGTTCAGCAGCAATGGGTTGCCCTCAAACAATTATTGACATAATGATAGCAATTAATTATATTGCAAACAATTAATGAAGCCAAAGGTTCCATTGACAAACACATGCTTTCTGCTGCCATGAGACTGCATGATGGAAATTATTGTCCAGGAAGGTAGGGCTGGGAATCTGAAATCATGGAAAGTCACTACCAACCATTGTTGACAACACTGAGCTAGATGAGCCAATGGTCTAACTCACTATAAGGCAGCTTCCTATGTTCCTATGAATCAGGAACTGCTGGAGATGCCTGAAAAAATACTGCTAGGGTTACACAACATCATTTTACCCCTCTTTGGAATTTGTCCTGAACAGAAATCTCTACATACTACCGGTAATCCAATTTCTGTTTTGGGCTGAATTCCATGGCAACTTAAGCATTTCATAGAAACATAGAATTGTAGAGTTGGAAGGGACCCTTTAGGGTCATCTTTTCCAACCCTCTGTAATACAGGAATCTCAACTACAACATCTGTGGCAGATGGCCACCCCACCTCTACTTAAAATCCCCCAATGAAGGAGAGGTTTGTTGTCTAGCAGAGCCTAATAACCAAGAAATGGGTAGCAAGCAAAATGAGTTATTCTTGTACAAGAATGGTGTCTCATTCAGCTCGTGGTGCAGACAAAGAGACCCTATCTGCAAGTTACACTCAGATGTTTATAGTTTTCCACAAACAGGGCATACATTGAGAGGTTGCTTTGCCTCCCTGCCCAAAACCTCTGCAATTCATAAATAGAAGACTAGTAAGATTGCATTACTATTGCTCAATCTAAGCTTCACTGAGGTTCAAGTGGGGTTTGCAGTGTAGTGCAAAAGCTGCCCTAGATCTTCTTCACATCCTGAATATGTCAGATACAGTGAAAAATGTTCTCATTATTTTACTCTCACAGAATCGGAGTGATTTGTGGAAGCCATTCTGGTTTCCAAGGTCCACTGCTGAATTTAGGTGAGCTAAACTCATTTGGTGGAATAACATCATTCTGCTCCAATTCAAAGCAGGCCCTTCCACAATGATCCTTAAGCATAAGGCTGCTTCATAGGTTCAATTTAAGAATGTATAGACTTCTCCTGAGAGATTTTGCTAGACTTATGAATCTCTTTGGGTGCCCTCTGAGATTTCTCAGATGTTTTGCCTGAACAAAATCCCTAGATTTGTCTTGAAACATCATTTTAGGCAAATTCGTTTGGTCAGCTTTATATTAGAGCTACACGTGTTTCAGTTTGAAATAAAAGTACTTATGGGTTGAAATTAAAGGAACTCCACTTATGTGATGCTCCCATTGGAAGAAAGGCAAGAGCAGATATGATTTATGTCAACTGTTACTTCCTCTTGTAGGCCCCTTTGAAGTTTATCTATGGGGTTTGAGGACCCTCTGCAAAAGTTTTTGGGGTGTGTGGCTTAGGTGATTATCAGCTCTTGGTCCTTCCACCTTTGGGAACCTCTGCAGAAGGGACATTCTGGATCCAGCTCACTGAACTGCATTTTGATCTAGCTTTATGCTGCCTTGATGTCTTCAAGAAGGAAAGCAACACATGAATGTAATCAATCAACCAAATAAGCCCTTGAATTTGCCTGGAATTGGATGATGGTTGTGCATTTCCCTAAGAGCCTGTTATAGGATAAGCATACAAAATGAGGAGTTTATGCTGGCAAGGGAACCTGAACTTTTCCATACCCAAAAAAAGCTAGTGCAGGGGGGGGGCAAAGAGAAGGGCTTTCAAGGAGAGTAGGCAGGATCCATTTTAGAATATGCCAGACAAGCATATGCATAGTTTGCCCTGGGGTGTGGTCCAGAATAATGCTGAAGGCAAAGCTGTAGCTTATACATCTTTTATTATATCTTCAGGGGGGAAATGCACGATTTTTATAAGCTTTTCATCAAGAAAATGTACAGATCTACAAAAGGGGCTTTCTTTGAGGTGTAGCATGATCATAAATGTTTGACCTGCCACTTGCTTCTTTATTTCTACAATTCAAAGGATATCTGAAAGGAACTCACATTATATATGGCTAGATGTATAGTCTGAGTAAGGATTCAGAACTGAAGTCCTACAGAGGCCAGGATGGAGCAGGACATGGAAGATGGGGCTGCCATAAGTAACAGGAGGCCTGAGACAAGTGTTTCCTCAACTTTGATCTCCAGCTGTTTGGACTATATTTCCCATCATCCCTGACCACTGGTCCTGCTAGCTAGGGATAATGAGAGTTGTAGTCCAAAAACAGCTGGAGACCCAAGCTGGAGAAGCACTGCTCTGCGCATCCACAGGGAGGTGCAAGAGGAGAGATGGCACACATCCCAGATGGACCATAATTATATATGATATATGAGGCAAAATGTATCACACCATTCTTCTCATTAAAATAGTTAGAAACTAGTCTGCTTACCCACCCACCTCATAAAAAAGTATGTAGACGTATGTGTCCTTTTTGTAATTGCAACTTATTTAATCTGCTGGCATCATTAAATTGTGTATGTCCCCCACTCCACGTCACAGGGATTCCATGAGCCGAACACTTCGGTAAACTGTGGCCCTCCAGAAGTTGTTGGACTCTAATTCCCATCAGTTCTAGCCTGCATGGCCAATGGCCAGAGATAATGGAAGTTGTAGTCAAGCAACATCTGGAGGGCCAAAGGTTCCACAGCCTGACACTAGCAGAATAAGGAAAACCCAGGACATCATGATATAATGATGCAGATATCACTAGGGGAGGGAAGAAATTAATACGGGAACTGCTGTTTTCTATGACAGTCAACTGTTTGGCAAATGTCAGCTGAATAAGGCATTGGCTTAAAGGTCAAACATGTAATGTTTCTTTGTGAAAAGGAGAATGTGTCGTAGTCTTGTTGCTGAGCAACAACGTGCAGAACTCAGTGGAGTGGAAGACCAGACTATAAGAGTCTCCGGAGGTGTACTTGCCTAAAGACAGTCAGCATCCTATTTCAGGCCCAGTCCTAGATTTGGGAGAATAGCAATCTACGTTGTCAGGTGGTCCAGGAGTCAGGGAATCCGATGATCATGGGGTCAAGACAAGCAGGAAGCAGCAAGGTCAGGCAAGGAACTGCAAACGTTGTTTCCAACATCTGACTGCTGCTGGAAGCTCTGCTTAAGAAGGCTGAAGCCAGCTGGTTCTCATCAGCGCCTTCTCCCCTGTGTCCTTGAAGGGTGGAGTCATTCCATCCACTCTGCCTTTTCCCCTTCATGCTGCTGCTCAGCAGGCGAAGCTGACTCCTGGCCCATGACAGAATATAAGATTTGCCTAGTGGATCAGACTAAGGCCCAACATTTTATCTCCCAGCAGTAGCTAGTTAGACAGATGTCTAGGAAAATCCCTCAGGGATGTCTGAATGGAAAATAAGGGTGTGACGGTAATGCATCCATGTGCATTTTACAGAAAACACTGATGAGCAGAAGCACTAGATTCCTGCCCTCTCCTTCCAGCTTATCAAAGAAAATGTAAAGTAAGTTGCAATTTAATAAATGAAATGCTGTTATAGCAGTGAAATTACAGAAAACCCTGCAATTTAAATGGTTTGTTATTCATTTCCTTTTTACAGTAGTACACAATAGTCAAAGTAATCTCTCACATGCTTAGACTGGCTCCAGCGGCAGTAGTGCCACTCCTGAACAGAGTTTGGATCTGGAGTACTTACACCAGCTTAACGTACACCAGTGTAAATTATGCTAGCTTCCCATACTTAGCATCGCCCCCTACATTACTACTCTATTTTCGGTTGGTAGCATTGAAGTATTGTTCTTTTTCTTTCTTTCTTTGTGCTTGCCTTTGCCCTCAGAAAGGGACATGTAAGGAATTTAAACAAGCACCTGGTGAATGGTCCAAACCATAAAACAATGCTTTTAATTTTAAGAACAGGAGTAAGAAGAGTAAGTGACAAATCTGAACATGTTCCAGACTGCGATCTTTGCCCTGGGTTACTTGAAATGAAATTTTCTGCATTGTTTAAGCTGTAAACCCAACAATTTGGTCTTGCTGTTCCTGTAAAGCTATATACCAGGAGAGCTATGATTCTCTCTTTATGGATCAAAGTCACATTTTAATATAACACAGTGCACTGGAACTGTACTCAGTTATAACATTCACTCCCTGGACTATCTGAATCACTTTTATCAACCTCTCTCCTTGTCGCTTAAGCTGAGCAAGCTCCAGTATTTCTAAAGTGACTTCAGCAATATCTCTTCCAGAAGCTTGTTGACTTACAACAGCTTAAAAGAGAATTATCTCTGGAGGCCTGTAGGAATAAGAACTATGAACCCAACAGCAGTTTGGACTTTCATTTCTTATACAAAGTGAAGGCATCATATTTGGGATGTTTACAGTGACTGGGGTATGAGGAAATGCTATTCTGAAACAATATGCAGCCATCCTTTGAAATTTGCACTTCTCTGAATTTTGCAATGCACTTCTCTAGCCAAGTAATGTATACAAAATGCATTGTTGTAAAGTACAAATACCGTCTTTCCCCCTTTTTAAGACACCGTATTATAATTTTTTTCCCTCAAAAAAACACAGGGTGGCTTATTTTCGGGGGATGTCTTATTTTTATTACGTCAGTATGGTACGGTACAGCCTCCCCCTGCGCGCTGAGCAGGCGGGGCAGAACTCCGCAAGAGGCGTGTTTCCCCCCGTGCCTCTCACTGGTTCGCTGGCTCCCTGCGCATGCAGGAGGGGCTGAAGAGGCGACGGGAACAATGGCGGCACCATGGCTTACTTTTGGGGTATGTCTTACTTCTCACAAAGGTAAAAAAACGCTGCCATGGCTTACTTTATGACTACGTATTAAAAAAGGGGAAACAGGGTATTAGTAACTATAACATACAAAAATACATTATGTTAGGGAGAATTACTTTGCAAAAATATGCATGTTAGAATAAATTCACACTAAAATGCTAAGGAATTTTCATTCCCCCCCTTTTTAAAGCACATTGATGTGGAAATATGGAGAACTGAACAAGATAGGAAAAATGAGAAACTAAAAGGACTCAAAACTGGCAGAATTGTCCATCCTTACCCATAGCATAAAGTTCTCCAGACACCTTAAAGTACATAATGAAATACCATATGGAAATGAAATAGAACTTCTACATTTTTCCTGAAAACATGAACTGTGGTAAGTGCATGGAGTATTTTGGGCAGGGATGGGTGGGTCTATACCCACTAAGAAAAAAAATCCATATTTCATGGAGTTCAGCCATATTTGTTCAGTGAAGGCTTTACAGCATGTTCATTGCTGGCATTGTTCACTCTAGAAATGTAGTTTAGATTCCATTTTATTATTGGGAATTAAAAATTATACATTCAAATGCTGTTGTTAACAGTCAAGGTTTTGAGTACTGGTATGTACATCTTTATTGCAGAAATCTAGAGATTAAGGGGGAAACATCTGCAAATTCAAATATTTTGAGAAAATACCCATCCTAAAGGGACAATTTGAAGCAAATGTGGAATTCTGTCCTTGGATGAATTTCCTGAATAAATTAGAGAAGCCCCCCCCCCCAAAAAAAAAGCTTTCTTAAGATTAGACAAATTAATTGGAAAGGGTTCTGTATCCCTAAATAAAGGCCTTGGGAAGTAAACAACTGAATAAAAATGCACTTTCTACACACAAATGTCAGCCAACTAGACACTGCAGCAAATGCGGAGGAGTTGCCAGAGATAGCAGCTGTCTGATTCCTTCTTTTCACTCATAATGCCTAGCAGAACTTACCTCATGTTGTGACATCATGAAGTTCTCCCCACCACCACCACGGCCATCACCATCTGCAGCCAATGTTGCAGAGTGTGGGTGAGGAAATGCAGACTAATGTGAGTTTCACAACACATGGTAAATTCTTTCAGGCATTCTGAGAGAAGAAGGTTGAATTAAACACATGGTCACCATTTGGGGCACATGTTTATTACAATGTGTAGTTTGACTGCAAGTTTTTGTTTTCTGGGAAATGCTGTATTTCCCTGGAAGACCAGATTTGCTTGCTCACTTTTTATAACTTCAAACTTTCCTAGTGGATTTCTATCAAAATGAATTCCAGCTTTTAGCCATTAAAGCTTGCAGACCTTCTGCTGCTGAGCTCCTGTGCTTAGGTCTTTTTGGCCCAAGAGGAAGATAAACCTTCTAAATTGAGGTTTCCGTGCCATCAAACTCAGCCACTCAGCAATTTCATTGCCTCTTTTGTAGGTAGACTTGGGAAGCTGGTGCTATCGACAACATAAACAGCAGAGACTTCCTGGCTCCAGTTTTATTTTGAGCTGGGATGAGGGAGGTATGCCGGTGTATCTTCAACTGAGCTGGAATGTGAGACTTATGCTAGCATAGCTGTGCCGGGTATTGGCTGTTTGAGCTAGAGATCCATGGGATCTTTAAAAAAATCCCAGTGGGCTTGGATTGCTTCCTGAGATAGAAAGAGGGCTTTGCCATCAGGTGCTGAGAGACTTGAGAGCCACTGGCGGTCAGATGAGACAATACAGAACAATGCTGTATCGTCCATGCTGTTTCAAGTCACAGGTGATTACTCATGAAAACCAACCATGTCTTCCTTTATGGTGAGTTATAAGGAAGTAACTACCAAAAATGCTCTTAAATTTACACTGGCTGATGAGAGAGAGAGAGAGAGAGAGAGAGAGAGAGAGAGAGAGAGAGAGATTGTGTGTGCAAAAGAGTCACTTGAAGAGTATAAATGGAAGAGATTATAGCCAAGGCAGGCAAGTGGTGCTCCTTAAGAACTCCTTAGCTGTGGTGAAGAATAGCTAAGACAAACAGAGGCTATATAGATAATGCAGCAACTTCAGGTAACTGAGCTATTATAAAACACACTAACTTGTAGTTCACTCCAGGTAGTAATCAGCTTGGGGAAAGCTGCCATATAATCTCATGGGTAGGAATTTATTTGTAGATTTTCCCAAGGAACTGAGAAGGGGTGGGGGGAGAGAAAGAAACTACTCTCAAGTTATCATAATGCTTTTGCCAATACATTATATTGCTTGGTTGCTGCTCAGCCTGAGGGAGACTTGCTTGACTATTCTCTAGGAAGTCTTTCTTAGGCCAGCAGCCGTAGTCTTCAATTATTTCCTTTTTTATTAGTTGTCTCCCCAGAGAAGGCAACCACAAAGCGTTGGGGAGAGAGATTGCACCAAAATAAGAAAAGAGGAGCTCATATATTGTATCAAATCATATCACATCATATTTACTACTGGCAGCTAAATTGGAACTGGCGAAGAAGAAGAAATAAACTTGAGACATATCTCTTCAGCAATCCACAGCTACAGGAAAATGTGAGGTTTCCTCACACTTGAAAAGAAAAACAACACCCCAACAAATCAAAGGAAATTTAAGAGGATCTATACCAAGAAGGGTTCAGTTTACCTTGAGACTATTCATCTTCCTAATTTCTCCCCTAATTTTTATCAGACAACAATGTTGGAAACTGGAAAATGTAAAACTATAGGTGGGTCACACCATTGATGCCATAGGTATCTTTGAGAATGTGCGAGTAAGAGAAAACAAGTAAAATGAGGAATTAAAAGATGGGTTTGATTTTGCAGCTAGACAGGAAAATAGGAAACTGTCTTAAACAGAGTCAGACCATAAGTCCATGTACCTCAGTATTGTCTACACTGACTGGTAGTCTGTCTAAGGTGGGGAAATTGTGACTTGGGACAACTGGGACTTCATAATGTTCTAATACATCATCTTTGAATTTCCCTTGTTATGACATAATCAACATGCATTTAAGTGAACTTGGTACAGTGCATAAAATAGTTTGTGCAGGGGGGAAGATTTATTGAGAAATAAATGTAAATACTGTACAATAAACATAGATGTGTTATCAATACATTTAAGTTCAATGAACCAAAATACAAAGCATGAATATGCCCACATACAGAAAAGTACAGTTCATGTCACTTTGTATAAAAAGATACATAATTTGCAGGATAAAAGAATGGTTTTCTAAACACAGAATTATATACTGGATGCATGGAAGAATATTGAACACAAATAAATAACTGTTCTGGTTTGTCCAGAATCCTATACATTCTGCTAGTCAGGAAGCTTGTCAGACAGTTTCCTTAATCAATGTCACAGAATCTGTTTCATTCATAAGGTCATAAATTAGGTAACATCCAATACTTTTTTTTTTTTAGAAAAAGAGGTGCCAGAACTCACCATGAACATCTCCCTTGTTCTCTTACAATGGCAATGGTGCTCACCTGTCGCGACCCGACTAGACACTGATAGACCGGGGTCCGCCAGGGTCGCGCCATGCGGGCGCCAGGAAGGGGAACCATGCAGTGGGCCAGAGAAGGGGGCGACAGCGGAGCCAGGCGCGCAGGGGTTAAACCGAGCGCAGCAAGGCCCGACCTCGCCCAGGCATGCCCCGCGGGGTAAACAACCCCAGAATGGGCGATAACGACCGCTAACGAGCCATCAGCAGCGGGCGTGGTGGAACCGGCAGCATCGCAATAACAATGCAAAAAGCACCCATGAATGGTGCAGGTAGACCAGAGCAGTTAACTCTTTTGTCCAAGCCACCCCGGGTGGGGAAGAGGATTACCCCCGGACCTTTAGGGCAGAAGGGAGGGGGGAATTGGAAGTCACCCAGCAAGGTGTACATAAGGGGGATTCTGAGATGGCCTCCTCAGAATCCTCACGGACTTTCCACGTTTCTCTGTGTGCTGTACAATAAACTTCAAGACAACTTCCGCTGACTTCTCGGAGTGGCGTGCGTTCTTGACAGCTAGCTACAGTCACCATTGGGGACACGACATAGTGAGGATTCTCCAAAACTTCAACGTCCGTATCGTGTTGGGATCGCTTACCGGCAGCTACCGAGATGGCGACCCCATGGCGCGGAGCGGCACGTTTTCAGACCCCCGTTACCTCGAGCACCCTACTCGAGCGGCCGGCGGATCTGTTCACCTCGAATCAACGGAGCCTTTCCTCGGCCGGACCAGACAGCGGGAGCCTGGGCGAGCTACGGCGACTCCAGGAGCAGCTGAACCGCCTCATCTGGGAGCGGCTGCGGGTTGGCGAGGAGTCGGGCCGGTTGTTGGACCAGGCCTGTGGGGGCGCGGTGCCCCGGACAAGTCGTAGTGGCGGCGGGAGCCAAGGCCACGCGGGATCGGGGGTCTGCAGTCGGCAGACCCCAGGGGAGGGCTCAGGTCAGGAGCCCGGAGTGACTCAGCGGCTGCCGTGGTTGGACGGGACGGCCCCGAGGGGGCAGGTGCTTCCCCTGCCAAGACGTCGCAGCAGCCGGCTGGAGGACGACGCAGTGGCGGGGAGTTCCACGGGCGACAGCAGCGAGGACGAGCGCGCGGCAGCGACCCCGGAGGCCCGCGGGAGGCACGTCCGCCGGAGGGCGACGGCGCGGCGCAGGCCGCCCCCGGAGCTGAGGGCCACTTACGAGGGGGACCCGGCGGAACTCTCCACCTTCATCTTCCACGCAAGGAACCACGCCAGAAGGTACGGGGGAGGCGACTGCGACCCAGAGGACTTGGTAGCGGCGGTCATCTCCTCCCTGCAGGGGAAGGCCGGCCAGTGGGCCATGCTCCTGGTCGACCGCAGGGACCCGGCTCTGGCCACCCTGGAGGACTTCTTGGCGGCCCTGCGAGAGCGCTTCCAAGACCCGCAGGCGGAGGAGAAGGCGAAACGACGGGTCCAGAAGGCCAGGCAAGGGGGTCTCCCGGTACAGGACTATGTAGACATGTTCAGGGGGGAGGCCGCCCGAATCTCCTCTTGGAACGAGGAGGTCCTCGTCCACTATTTCAAGGAGGGCCTCCATCCTGAGCTCCGCAAGTGGGCCGTAGTGAAGGGGACCCCTCGGGAGCTGTCGACGCTGGACGGCTGGTGCCGCACGGTGGCTCAGTTGGAAGCAGACCTGGGGATGCTGGAGTTAGAACCCAGGGCGGGCAAGGACCGAAGGCCCGCGGAGAACTCAGGGACCCCCCGTCCCGCCAATGGCGCGGGGGTCCCCCGGCCCAAGCGTACCCCCGACCCGGAACGGGAGAGGAGACGCCGGGAGGGACTCTGCATGAGGTGCGGAGGGGCAGGACACTATGCGGTGGCGTGCCCCAAGCGACCCCCGGGAGAGGTTCGGACCCCGGCAGGGTCCCAAGTGACGTCGGGAACCAGTAGGACACCCAAGACCGGGAGCCGGGCGGCTGTCGTGTCGGAGCCAAGGGGAAAGCGCCAGTCCGACTCCGAGGGCTCGGAGTCGGGAAACGACCTGGACCTGCAGTGAAGGACGCCCGGCTGCAGGTCCCGCCAGGGTCAACGGACCCCAAGAAACGGGCGGGAAGACCACCCAACCTGGTCCGGGTGAGGCTGGAAAACCCGGACGGCGGCAAGCAATGGACGGGCGATGCGCTGCTGGACTCGGGCTGCGACCACAGTATGCTGCACCCCGAAGTGGCCAAGGAACTGGACTTGCCCACCCAGGTTCGGAGCACCCCCTTAGTTTTCGTCCAGATGGACGGCAGTCCCATAAAGGGGGGTCCGTTTGGGGTGGAAGTGGGGCCGGTCTCCTTGTGGGTGGGGGACCACCGGGAGTCCAGGATGCTAGTTAGGGTCCCCACGGATGGGTACCAGGTAGTGCTGGGGTTGGACTGGCTGATGGAACATAACCCCATAGTAGACTGGCGCTCAGGGCGCCTGACGTTCGACCTGGATAGGTGTGGGCAGCACAGGGTCGAATCGGACCCCCAGTGCCCCGGGAAGGGGGAGGCCAAAGGGGTCCACGGGGACGAGGGCAAGCTGGATGTGGTGGCGCCGGAGATACCCCCGGAGTACCGGGATCTGGCGGCGGTGTTCGGGGAAACCGAGGCAGACGAGCTGCCCCCCCACCGCCGCACAGATTGCGCCATCGACATCCCAGAGGATGCGGTCCTCCCCAAGGGACGCATCTACAAGATGTCCGGGGAGGAACTCCAGGACCTCAGGGAGTTCCTGGACAAGAATCTGGCCAGAGGGTTCATCCGCCCCGCCAAGAGCCCCATGGGGGCTCCGGTCATCTTCGTGGGCAAGAAGGATGGCACCCGGAGGTTGTGCTAGGACTACAGAGGGTTGAACGCCATAGCGGCAGGGAACGCGTACCCGCTCCCCCTCATCCCGGATCTGCTGGACCAGTTGGGTACCGGCACGATCTTCACGAAGCTAGACTTAAGGGAGGCATACTACCGGGTGCGGGTCCGGGAGGGGGACGAATGGAAGACGGCTTTTAACTGCCAGTTTGGACAGTTCGAGTTCCTGGTGATGCCGTTCGGTTTGAGCGGGGCCCCGGGGGTGTTCATGAGCCTCATCAACGAGGTACTCCACGACCTCCTGTACAAAGGGGTGGTGGTCTACCTGGACGATGTGCTGGTGTACAGTCAGGACCCCCAGGAACACGTCCGGTTGGTCCGGGAGGTCTTGCAGAGACTCCTGGACAACCACCTATACGTCAAGTTGCCCAAGTGCGAGTTCCACCGCCCCTCCTTAGATTACCTGGGGTATAGGATCTCGGCGGCGGGGGTGGCCATGGATCCCCAGAAGGTGGAGGCAGTCCTGGGGTGGGAGCGGCCGCGGACACGGCGCCAACTCCAGAGCTTGCTAGGGTTCGCAAATTTCTGCAGGGGCTTTTTGCCCAACTATTCGGCCTTGGTGACCCCCCTCACCGATCTCCTAGGTACCAAGGGGAAAGGAAAGGGGGCCAAGCGTCCCGGGGCGGCTCTGGATTGGGGGTCCCGGGCGGAGGAGGCTTTCCAGAGGCTCAAAGGGGCGTTCGCCGCCGAGCCTACGCTGATCCATGTGGATCCAGCCTGGCCCATGGTGGTACAGGTAGACGCTAGTGATGTGGCCATGGGAGCGGTACTCCTGCAGAGGGACGGGGAGGGCCGTCTGAGGCCCGGAGCGTACCTGTCCCGGAAGTTTGGGAAGGCGGAAAGGAACTGGTCTACCTGGGAGAAGGAGGCAGCGGCCATCCGCATGGCGCTTGAGGAGTGGAGGCACTGGCTGGAGGGGGCAAGGGAACCGTTTGAGGTCTGGACAGACCACCGCAACCTCGAGGCCCTCCGACAGCCACGGAAGCTGACCGCCAAGCACATGCGGTGGGCAGAGTTCTTCTCCCGGTACGATTTCCAGCTAAGCCACATCCCCGGGAAGGACAACTTCCTCGCGGACGCCCTGTCTCGCCTGCCCCAGTACGAGGCGGATGTCCGCATAGAGATGCGTCCGCTATTTGAGGACAAACACCTAGCCCGAGCCGTCACCACCCGTAACCAGGCTAGGAGGAAAGAAGGACAGACAGGGGGTCAAGATGGGACACCCCCCCGGGAGCGCAGCCAGCCTTCTGCAGCGCTCCGCGACAGACTAGTGGCAGCGTATCCGACAGACGCGGAACTACAGGACCTGCGGGACTCCTTGACACTGGAAGGGGACATCTGGAGAAGGGGGAGCGCCGCGTACGTCCCGGAACCCCTCCGGAGGGCCGCCCTGGAGGCATGCCACGACGCCAAAGCGGCTGGGCACTTCGGCTTCGTCAAAACGTGGAAGCTGGTTCGGCGGAGCTTCTGGTGGCCCACGCTCCGCAAAGATGTCAAGGACTACGTTGCGGGCTGCCCCATCTGCCTCACCTGCAAGCCGGCAGTGGGCAAGCCGCAGGGCCTCCTACAGCCTCTGGAGGTCCCACCTCGACCTTGGTCGGTGATCTCCATGGACTTTATTACGGATCTGCCACCCAGCCGAGGCAAGACAGCAATATGGGTCGTGGTGGACCTGTTCTCCAAGCAAGCCCATTTCGTGCCCTGCGCCTCACTGCCTACCGCCACCCAGGTGGCAAAGCTGTTCATGGAGCACATCTTCCGGCTCCATGGGGTTCCAGACAAGGTCATTTCCGATCGCGGCTCCCAGTTTGTGTCCCGATTTTGGAAGGCGTTCCTGGGACTGCTAGGGATCGAACAGGGACTCAGCTCGGCCTACCACCCCCAGACTGACGGACAGACGGAACGTGTCAACCAGGTGCTGGAGCAGTACCTGCGGTGCTTTGGCTGCTACCAGCAGGACGACTGGTCACAGCTGCTTCCGTTGGCGGAGTTCGCTTACAATAACTCCGTACATAGCAGCACGGAGATGTCCCCCTTCGCCGTGGTCTACGGGATCGACCTGAGGCACCTGCCGGACTTGGGGGAGCCCACCGCCCGGGAGCCGGAGGAGCTCGGAAAGTGGAGAGAGAGGACGGCCAGGTGCTGGGAGTCCCTTCGGGAACAACTGCTGGAGGTCAAGGCGGCGCAGAAGAGGACGGCGGACCAGCGAAGAAGACCGGCGGGGGACATCAAAGCGGGGTGCCGGGTCTACCTGTCCACGCGGCACTTGAAGCTGGGCCTCCCCAGCAAGAAACTCGGGCCCCGGTACTTGGGCCCGTTTAAAGTGCTAGAGGTAATCAACGGAGTTTCTGCGAAGCTGGAACTCCCAAAGAACTTGCAACAGATACACCCGGTGTTCCACTTCAGCTTGCTGAAGAAGTCCCCGGAGGACGACGGTTGGCACCCCGTGGCGGCGCCACCCACCCCGTTGATCCTGGCGGGAGGGGAGCACCATGAGGTCAAGGACATTTTGGACTCCAGACTCTACAGAGGGCGTTTGCAGTACCTGGTGGAGTGGAAGGACTTTGCTATGGGGGACCGAGAATGGGTGTGGGCGTCGGACGTTTTGGCCCCACAGCTGGTCAAGAGATTCCACCAACAGTGGCCAAACCGGCCGGGGGGCCCCGGGACTCAGAACGCTCCCCAGGGGAGGGGGGAGTCAGTTTCGGGGGGGCAGGATGTCGCGACCCGACTAGACACTGATAGACCGGGGTCCGCCAGGGTCGCGCCATGCGGGCGCCAGGAAGGGGAACCATGCAGTGGGCCAGAGAAGGGGGCGACAGCGGAGCCAGGCGCGCAGGGGTTAAACCGAGCGCAGCAAGGCCCGACCTCGCCCAGGCATGCCCCGCGGGGTAAACAACCCCAGAATGGGCGATAACGACCGCTAACGAGCCATCAGCAGCGGGCGTGGTGGAACCGGCAGCATCGCAATAACAATGCAAAAAGCACCCATGAATGGTGCAGGTAGACCAGAGCAGTTAACTCTTTTGTCCAAGCCACCCCGGGTGGGGAAGAGGATTACCCCCGGACCTTTAGGGCAGAAGGGAGGGGGGAATTGGGAGTCACCCAGCAAGGTGTACATAAGGGGGATTCTGAGATGGCCTCCTCAGAATCCTCACGGACTTTCCACGTTTCTCTGTGTGCTGTACAATAAACTTCAAGACAACTTCCGCTGACTTCTCGGAGTGGCGTGCGTTCTTGACAGCTAGCTACAGTCACCATTGGGGACCCGACATCACCTGAGAGGTGCCCAAACTGAGTTCTGGCGAGTTTTGGCTGAAAAAAGCCCTAGTAACACCCAATCCATTTGAGTAGCCCCAAACTAATACAGTCCCAACCATATATGGCTTAATACGCAATGAGCAAGCAGATATATTTATTTTATGTTCTATTCTAAATGGTGCTCATGGGAAATGTGGCATTTTCCATCCTTACAACAACTCTATGAGGTAGATTAAGATGACAAAGAGTAATGATGTTAAATGCATTTTATACGTTCCTTAAGCCAAAAGCTACACCCAAACATTAGTGAAGCACACAACTCTAATTTATCATCTGTGCAATAGTCTGGAAGTGGTGGATGAGGTTGGTTCATATCATAATTCACAAAGACAGAATTCCACGAATGCATCATTATCATCATCTGCTAATTTTGTTGATTGGCTAATCCTGGTCATGACTAGGTGGCTTGAAATACAAAACATGCATCGTAATACAGATCCATGTTCTAAATTCAGTGTTTTACAATAGAACACATATGTGACATGACACACTTGGGTGCACACATACTATACCTCTACTGAAGAAACTGCACTGATTGCCAATCAAGGTCTTATTACTAACATAACAACTTGGGACCAGGCTACTGCATGTACAGTGGTACCTTTGGTTGCGAACGGGATCCGTTCCGGAGCCCCGTTCGCAACATGAGCAGAACGCAACATGAAGTGCCCCGCCAGCGCTTGTGCGCGGCACAATTCAGCACTTCTGCACATGGGCAAAGCACGATTTGGCGCTTCTGCGCATGTGTGAACCGCCGAACCCGGAAGTAACCCATTCCGGTACTTCCGGGTTCGATGCGTTCGTATCCCGTGACGAACGCAACCCACAGCTATTGTAACTAGAGGTATGACTGTACCTGTATAGTAGACCTGTCAACCAATCAACAGGAAATTTTGCTCATGGCACCTTGCCTTACAGAATATCACAGGGTAGTGACCTGAAAACAGGCAATTTCTTCTATTGCCCCTGCAGCCTGGAATGCCCTTCCACCTGTTGTATGTATCAGATGCTTCTGATGTCTTTTATGAATTTATATTTTTTGCCTAGGTTTTCCCAACCCCTTAGACTGCACCTTGTTTATAACCGAGTTTCTGTTTTTATCACATCATTTCAATGTTCACACCCTGATACTGTTTCTTGTTTTTATGCCATAGTTTTGTATACAACGTGAGAGGTTTTTAAATACTGAGCAGTTTAGAAATTCTTTTCCATAAATAAATGCCCAACATCTATGGATTCACCTTTGCATTCATGCAAGTTACATGTTCGTAAGAGTATTCTCATTCACTGCACTGGATGGGTTTGTGAGAATTTTTTTGAAGTGTACCACATGGAGATAAACCCGTCCCTACCCCTACATGCATATATGTCTGAGTCATAAAACTGAGCCATTGTGACCACATTTTTAACCCCTTGGGCACATCAGATATTCACACAGCTAGCGAGAAGAATGACGGATAGCTGCTGCTGTTTGAGTTTCAGATCTCAGAGAATTCCCACTTCCCCAGACATAAGCCACTCAGCTCTACGGTATAATGCAACACACATTCATAAACCACCTTCTGCGGAGAGCATCTGAAGGTACACGTACAGGAGAATAAATCACAAAACTAAATAGGACTGCCTGAAACGCTCCAGAGAACAAGAATGTCTTCAAACAGGGATATCGAAGTGGCAGGGAATTCAACAGCCTCAGGCGAAAGGCGGGTGGGGGGAAATGACAAGCCATTTCTAGTCTGTATTTAGAAGCTGTTATAAATCAGCACAAGAGGAATACGCAGGTTACAAGCAGAGGGAGACAACATTTAGTTCAAGGCCAGGGACGTGTAAATTATTATGAGATGGAGGCGTACACATTTAAAAATCACTTCAGCATGATGGGAAACTCAGGCAGTGTTTGGAAAGGCTAGAGAATGTTGCATGCCACTGAATAACCTTGCTACACAATTCCGTCATTGTGGTTTGGTAGTGTTGTTATCCCCGCCCCCGCCCCCCGTTCCATTTCTGGTTTACTCCTGCAAAATGTCGAGTAACCTCAAAAACATTTCAGTTCAATGTCTCATGCCCTGTAGAAATGCATAAAAGAATACTTTTGAAGTCATCGGTTTCCAGTTGAGGTCAGGGATTAACAATGCCCCTTTGACTGCAGGTTAGTTGAGATAAGGGTATTCTAGGAATCTGCTTTCAGTTTCCACATAAAGGGATTTGAACTCCTTTTAAAACTTCAATCATAAAATTCTTGTCAGGTAGTATGTTGGATCCATTATTCAAAGTGCCTGTTTAATATCTGGATAAAATAAAAATAAAAATTGCCTGCTGCTTCAGATCGGGAGAGGTAATGGTAAAGGACCCCTTGCGGTGACTGCGGCGAGAATGTTAATAGCACAAAAATGGAAGCAAGAACAAACACAGACAAAGGAAGAATGGATAGTGAAACTAATGGAGTATGCAGAACTGGACAAAATGACGGGAAGAATCCGAGAACAGTGGGACCATCAAAGACTGGACTAAATTTGCAGAATATTTAAAGGAAAACTGTATTCAATTGAATACGTTGGTAGGACTGCAAGAAGCTTTGTAGAGTAAGGAAGAAAAATCGTTAATACGAATATATAGTGATTAATTTTTAGAAAGTAATAATATAAAACAATGATTGATTTAGGACATATAGATATAAGGAATAGATGTTAGAATATCATGTGGAAGGTTTGACGGAAGTCATGGCCATAAAAAGCCAAAACGGTATAAGATGTGAAGATAAATGTGTGCATTTTATTATTGTATTTTTATAAAACCAATAAAAATGATAATGGGGAAAAATGGTAAAGGACCCCTGGACGGTTAAGTCCAGTCAAACGGTCTTTCCATGCACTATGGTTTCTGTCACGGTGTCCCGTTGTGCCATAAGTGGTTTAGTCATGCTGGCCACATGACCCAGAAAAATTGTCTGCGGACAAACGCCAGCTCCCTTGCCCTGAAATCAAGATGAGCGCCACATCCCCATAGTCGCCTTTGACTGGACTTAGCCGTCCAGGGGTCCTTTACCTTTACCTTCAGGTCAGTAGACCCATCTGGTCCAGTGTCCTGTTCTCACAGTGGCCAGCTAGATTCCTATGGGGAACCTGCAAACAGGACTCAAGGAGAAGAGCACTCTGCCCTCCTGTAGTTTCTAGCACCTGGTTTTCAAATGCACACTGCCTCCAAAGGAGACCACATAGCCACTATGCCTAGTAGCCTTGATAGCCATATCCTCCATCAATTTCTTTAATCCTCTTTTAAAGCCATCCATACTGATGGCCATCACTGCCTCCCATAGGAGGGAGTTCCATCGCTTTACTATGCACTGTGTGAAATATATACTTTTTTTTAATCTGTACTTAATCTTCCAACATTTAGCTTCATTGGATGTCCATGAGGGAGAAAAAACTTTCTCTACCTACTTTCTCTGTGTCATGCATCATTTTATAAATTTCTATCATGTCACCTCTTACTTACTTTTCCTCTAAACTCAAAACTAAAAGCCCCAGAATGCTGCAACCTTTCCCCACAGAGAAGTTGCTCCAGCCCCTTGATCATTTGCCTTTGTTGGGTGAGACGATCAGAACTATACAGTATTCTAGGCAAGAGCTGCTGAATGGAAGAAGGTTAATAGAATATAAATTTTTGTTTTTGTGTGGGTGTTTTTGTTTTTCTTCTCTCTCTCTCTCTCTCCATTATTTTCCTTTTTATTATTTTGCTCTTTTTAGATATTAACTTTGTTTGGTTTTTATTGTATTATATGCCCCGTTCTGTGCCCCATAATCACAGAATGCCTTTGCCCAGCGGTGATGTGGCCCATAGATTGTTTTGCCCAGTATCCTCTCTGTGTAATGGGCTCATGGGAAAAAGCTGCCCCAGGAGCCCTTGCAAAGGGGAGGGGAACACCTATATAAGACTGCTTCCCCTGGAGCTCAGAGCCCTTTTGCTTTGAGAGCTTCCCATAGGCTAGAGCCTTCACTGAACACTGAGCTATGGGCCTTTCTCCATGAATGACCTTTTACTTATTGTCCATCTCTCACTTTTTACCTCATCCCTATTTTGAATACAGAAGAAACTGCCTTAAAAGAAGACATCTGTTTTGTGAGGTTTTAGTGGACTGTTTCTGGGTTGTCCTTCCCTTTGAGAAGAACTGCTGCCTGCTGGAGTTCCATTTCTAATATACTTGAGTCATTTTCAGAGCATATAGGCCAGAGAGATATCATCTTTCATATCAGCATCTGACATTTTACAGCTTTTGCTAGTTCACCCTGAAAGGCACTAGGAGACAATGGGGTTTGCTTTTTATTAATACAAGATGTCACCAGTAGAACAAGCCACCAGATATAGCACTGACTGAATGCCAAATCAACTACAGAAAATCCACATGAGAGACAGCCTTCTCTCACACACACTTTCTGTGTTTATTACTGCCATTATTCACCATTTCATTCAGATAAGTTATCTAAACATTGCAGATGCAGTCCAATATGTATATCCTTGGAGACCTTTCTGAGAATCGCTCTTGAGGTGACCAATAGATTTATTACTGAACATCTGGTTTAAGAATGCTATTTCAGGTTTCAGTGGCAAGTGATAGGAAAAGAAACAGTAGAAGGTACAGTGGAAGGATCCACAGGATGGTTCAAAGATTTGTTCTGTATCGGTTGAAGATTAAATTTTAGAAATGTGGTGCATTTTCATAGCATTTGTGGAGATTTATTATTCTTTTATGCCTCATGCTGCACTGACTGACTTTTGGGTTTAGAAATCTGTGAGGGTTGGAGTGGGATAAAGAGGATATATTTGGATTTGTAGATCTCCTGTCTAAGTTGTTATGATGTTTGGATCTGGATACTGGCGTTAATGATTAATGGTTAAAAATTAGGAGGGAAATATAGCTAAAAAATTCTGAGACCAGAGGGAGGTAAGGGAGTAAAAAGAAGAAATATAGGTGTTTTAAATTAGGTTGGAGTAAGGGAACTTGATTAGGCTTGAGGAAAGGATCTGAAGCAATGAGGAGCTGAGGAGTGAAATAAGGAGTTAGTTTAAGTAAAATGATTTTGGTATTTTATGTTATTGTGAAGTTTATGAATTTGGAAAACTGATAAAGAGGACAGATAATGAATTCAACAGAGGGGGACTTGAGGAAGTCAACCGAAATATGAAATTGAGGAAAGGAGGAATACCTGGCCCACAGAAATGGGCCAGGCCTAAGCAATGATATTTAATTTGTTAGTCACGTTAAATGTATAATGTCTACGGTTACCCCGGTGAGAGAGGGGGATGGAAAATTGCTTCCCTCAGTGAGAGGGGGGGAAGAATGAAAATTTAACGGTAATGTTAAGTGCTTAAAATTGTTAAAATCAATAAAAAAAACTTTTTTTTTAAAGAAAAAGAATGACTGTAGGCAGCAAAAGATTGCATTCTAAACCACACAGGGATCATTTTAGTGAAATGTGGGATTTCATTTCCCTATAAATAATAAGTGTTGCTCAGGAATCATCACATGTGGTAGTGTATCAATGTTATATAAATGGCACCCCTAACTTGAGGTCCAAGGTCTTATCATTATTGTCTCATGTGTAGGTAACTTCTTCATCAGTTCCAGATTCCTAATGGGAATCTGATGAGAGACAGAAGACACCCATAGCACAGGTTGCATATAAAAATGTCCAGGTTGCAGAACCCATCAAAGAATTTTGACTAGTTTTCTGTTATTATTCAGCTTTGTGTATTTATTATTAACTTTGCTTCTCTCAAAAACATTTGGATGTGTCACCTAAGTACAAACCTCCAAATGCATCTCAACATTTTGGTGTAGCATGGCGCTGTGGTCTAAACCACGGAACCTAGGACTTGCTGATCAGAAGGTCGGCAGTTCGAATCCCCGTGACGGGGTGAGCTCCCATTGCTTGGTCCCTGCTTCTGCCAACCTAACACTTCAAAAGCACGTCAAAATGCAAGTAGATAAATAGGTACCGCTCTGGTGGGAAGGTAAACGGCGTTTCCGTGTGCTGCTCTGGTTATCCAGAAGCAGCTTAGTCATGTTGGCCACATGACCCGGAAGCTGTACGCCGGCTCCCTCGGCCAGTAAAGCGAGATGAGCACCGCAACCCCAGAGTCATCCACGACTGGACCTAATGGTCAGGGGTCCCTTTACCTTACCTAAATTTGATGGCTACTTTAGGTTAAGCTCAATCATACTATGCCCACAAAAGCTAGTAGTTAGTAGGAGGTACTCAGAGTCACAAGTCTCTGCAGAGAGGGATTAAATTTACAGAGCATAATATATTACTGAAGGAAAATAGCCCTGTCACATAAAATATCATAAAGTTCCATGATGACCCTGGAAAAACATAACAGCATTATTCCTAAGTGACTGAAAGCTCTCTTACCAAGTCAATGCAATATTATTAGTCTCATCAGAGGTCATAAATGACAAGCCAGGTGAAAACTTAAAGGCCTTAATTGCATACAAAGTTGGTACATCCTGACAGGTAGCACCATGCTATAAATATAATTAGTATACTTAAATACAGCTATAACATTAATTTTAGGATTATGTATCCCTTTTTTTATTTCTTGCTGTCCCTCTTTAATTACAATAGGTAAACCAAACCTGATAGCATTTTATGTACCGGTACTTGAGTGGAACACGGGCCATCCATGTGAGCAACGCAGCGCTGAATGGATATAGCAATACTTAAATTTATTTCTTTTATATTCTAGTAAGCATCAAGATTCATGGTCCTTCAAAAAATTACACTGACCTCCTTTTTATATGAGTTTATCTTTACCTCTTCACTCTCCACTGGCAGCTCATGGAAAATCAATTGTGGCGTACAACACTGTCTCAGAAATCCAATGATTTGGAATATATTGCTTTATTTATATTGTTTATTTGTTTATTTGCAAGGTGATGTTCCACCACCTCACGAGCGAGCTGCTCATAACTTTATTGGGCGTCCCCTACAATTCTTGAGATATGAACCCTACCACTACATAGGGAACTTGGAATTATGACACAGGCTCAATTCTGCACCCACTGAAATTCTAATCTGCACTGTTGAGTGAGGCAGAAAATATTTTACAGGGGATGAATGCTTTCAATGTATTGGATGACAGGTTTTAGCAGACCGCTAGTTATGGGACTTGCAGTGCAACCCCATGCACAGCAAAGTCTCAGAGTGCATGCTATGTGCCTAACACCTTTGCAAGTACTTTGTGGAAATATAACCTAGCTCTTCTTGCCTTAAGAAACCCCCTGGCCATTTGAGATGTATGATTAAAAACCTTCTAGAAAGAACTGTCATAAAGTTTACCAGAAACAATAAACAAGCATGCTGTTATTAAGAGAAAATCTGCTACATAAAAACAATCACTCAGACAGCTTTTGAGGTTTACTATTGCTTTCTTGGTGGATCGTTAAGCTAGCATAGCCTATCCACAAGTCATTGAAACTAAAATTAATTATTTTGCAATACGTGCATCAATACTTTTGATATTGAACTTTCTTCAATCATATGTGAAGAATAAGCTTGGAATGTGAGTGAAAATCCACACTATCCTTGGGGGTAACCAGACTGTAAGGTAGACATATTTATTAAGACATCATATCTGCTGAAGTGGTGAATGCTGACTTGACCAATTTTAAATGTATTAGTTACAGGTAGGTAGCCGTGTTGGTCTGTCATAGTAAAAAAAAAATATATATATATAAAATTCCTTCCAGTAGCACCTTAGAGACCAACTAAGTTTGTTCTTGGTATGAGCTTTCGTGTGCATGCACACTTCTTCAGATACCTGAAGAATACTTCTTCAGGTATCTTCTTGAGATACTTCTTCAGGTATCTGAAGAAGTGTGCATGCACACGAAAGCTCATACCAAGAACAAACTTAGTTGGTCTCTAAGGTGCTACTGGAAGGAATTTTTTTATTTTTTATTTTGTTTTGACTTTGACAGACCACACAAACGTCGCCCCCCATTTGATGTGTGGAACGGTCAATATGAGTTTCTGAGGAGCAACAGCAGGAGAGGGCTATTGTCCTCCTGTCCTGCTTGTGTGCTTCCAATAAGCATATGGCTGACCACTGTGAGAAACAGGATCCTAGACTAGATAGGTCTTTGGTCCGATCCAGTAGAGTTCTTCTTAGCATCTTAAAGCTGCCTTGCAGAACTTGCAACCCAACATGCTGAACACACCACACCGCCAGGCATGACTTTTTTTGCCTATCTGAAGCGTGCAAAAAGAAGGGTTGCCAAACACTGGTGCACAGGCTGGAGCCAGCAACACAGCCCCGCTCTCTGCACATTATGCGGAATCCCAAATGAAGGCATTTGCACAAAAGCCAAAGTGAATATTCTGGGTATGTCTCCAACAGAGACATTTTGGGTGTTGGCAAAAGCAGTCTTGAAGTATCATGCCCATACATTGTGTGTGTAAATGGGCATACATGTGTGCTTGCATGCATATATTAAACAAGCCTGCACAATTTGTAACCCAAAAGGAACCCATGTATGACACACTCAATAAATCTGTTCTTGTTGCATTTTTCAAGCCACAAAAATTGGTAGTGGGAGGGTCCCAACCATTTGGTAGGCTTTAAAATATGGCTGCTGGGCTGTTTTCTGCTTGGTAGGTCTGTTGATAAGGAGTTCTAACTTATTTGAGCTTGTAGCTAACTGCAGCTAGGGAAATGAAGCACTCCTGTGTTTCTATTTATGCACGAAGGAGGAAATAAATCAGTTTTACAATATCTGGATAGAACAAAGCTAAGACAGAGAATTGATTGAGTCAGGTATTAACTTATTCCTGTGCATAGAAAGTAAAAGAGGGGGGAAATAATGTCACTTTGGCTATGCTCTTATTTATTTTATTTTTGCTGGAATGTTATCAAACTAGCAGAATTTTTAAAAAGGTCAAGATCGTGACTGGATGCTTCACTGCATCCCTTTCCACATGGACATGCCATTTTGCTGAAAATATCAGGCACATAGATCAAGGCTTCACCAAAGTGAGTTGCTTGAACTAATAGGAAAATCCCATCTTAAATGAGTTTGAGGGTTACTGCAGCATAGGTTAATTGTTTTGTTACCCATAAAAAGGCCAAAAAGCATGAAGCCTACTCAAACAATGCTACCAGCAGTGCTGAACTACCCAGTGGAAGTACTTTAAGGAGAAGAAATAGCAGAGAAAATAAAAATGACTATGTAAAGCTCCTCTGAATTTGAATTTTGTTGATATGCTAGGATCTCATTCATTTTATACATGTTGGGTGTTTTCCATGTTAGGGCCAAAACTCAGTCACTCCTATTTAGTTAAGAAAATCAGTATATGTAAGTATACCTCTATGGACATTTTACTTGCAGGATTGGGATATGTAGTCATTAATCTGTTGCACATCCAAATGCACATTGGAAGATGCATCTAAGTGCCAAAATTGTTTATCTCTGGACTTCGTTCGAAGGAAGGGCCATATATAAATTTAATAAACACATAATGCAATAATGCAATTATTATTATTTAATTGTTAGACTTATTGTTGTTCATTTGATGCTGTGAACCAGTTTGGGAACATTTTTGTGGAAAATAAATGGATGATATTTTTGGACAAATCCACTTAAAACTAAATTTAAAATATAACACCAGTACCCTGAATTTGTCAAAGAGAGAGAGAGAGAGATTATTTCCCCCATGAAATTATACACCGCTTGCATAACCACAACAACTTCAAAGCAGTTTATAAAAAGTTAAGACAATAAAAAATTACAACCCTATTTTAAAACATACAAAAGTTAAAATACTAAAACAGATTAAAAGTAGCCCAGAGCTAGAGCCTCTACAGTACTAGCTGCAGATATAAATATATTTGGTGTGTGAATTACATCAGAAAGAAAAGGAAATAAAAGTTAGGGAACAATTGTACATTTGTACATACCTTCTGATATATGCTATGCTGTTGCTGCAAAAGTAATGACATTTCCATAAGAAATGCTCCACATTTGAACATTTTTTTGTTTGTTTATTTCTATCACATTGCTTGGGGAAAATATATTTTCTATTAAAATCATCAGGGAGTTAAGGTACACCAAAGTGGTTCACTGACAAAGCTGCATACATTACAGTACGATGATATTTAAATTCTATTGTTTTTTGATGTTTGTTTCTGTAATCCTCAGACGCCTTACAAACAGGCTTATAAACAGGCAAGTTGCGTAGACCCTGAATCATATTACTCTATTGGCTTCTTGGCTAGTGGGTTTTTGAGGTGCAGCAGACCCTCCAAGTGTCCCTATTTTCTAGGGACATCCCTGATTTAGAGAAGCCATTCCAGTTTCTGTTTTGATCCTGGAATGTCCCACTTTTCCTTAGAATGTCCCTATTTTCATTGGAGAAATGTTGGAGAATATGGAGCTATCCAATCCCTGAGCCACCTGAAAGGATTTTTTTAAAAAAAAATGCTTGATGTTTTATTATGTTTTTATATATGTCGAAAGCTGCCCAGAGTGCTGGGGCAACCCAATAAGATGTATGGGGTATAAATAGTAAAATTATCATTATGGAATCGGACAACCCTATTTTCATCAGAGAAATGTTGGAGGGTATGATGTAGGGTTGTGTTCTATGAATTTCAACAAGTTCCTTTTAGCTACAATGAATAAGACTTGAAAAGAATATAAATGTTAAAACATTAATTTCTTATTATGCACCTACAGTTAAGCACTTTTTAATGCTTTTTTTTAAAAAGGGGGGAGGGAAGCCCTTGATGAATGCGAAAAAGGAGTTTTGTTCACCTGAAAAGTCTTATTTTTTAAAAAAATAAAGAATGTATTAATTCATAACAGCACTTAACATGCTTATTTCAAGCTGAACATGAAGCAGAATTTTTCTCTCTCAGACCATTCACAGATTAATCACTCTGACTTTCAGAGGGGCATCACATATTCATACAAAATGAGACTGGCCGACGGAAGGCTAGCATAGCTTGCGACCCATTGAGCCAAACACAGATTATCAGACAGGCAGTTGTCCAGCCAAGAGCTTGGCAGCCTCCCCACCCCAAATCCAGTGTTATTTTTCTATTTCTCAACAGACAGCAAAAAATAATAATGCTAGGCCTATGAAGTCTGCTGCTGTGTCTGACTGTGCTATTTCATCTTGGCAAGTCACATATTTTGCAGGCCTGATCTACAGTAATGTTTTTATTGGCTGAGGATTCCACTAAAATTGTTCAGTTGTGGGATGCTTGTCGCAAATCCATGATTGCATATGTGATAGCCCTGTAAGATCTTACCTCACCTGAGACACAAATGGTCCCTTCCAACTCTACGATTCTATGATTCTACAAAACATGCTGTGTGAAGAGATCCAGATCTGTCAACAAGAACAGGCCCTCCAAGTGTCCCTATTTCCCAGGGACGTCCCTGATTTGGAGAAACCATCCCGGTTTTTGATTTGATCCTGGAATGTCCTACTTTTCTTTAAAGGTAAAGGGACCCCTGACCATTAGGTTCAGTCGCGGACTACTCTGGGGTTGCAGTGCTCATCTCGCTTTATTGGCCGAGGGAGCCAGCGTACAGCTTCCGGGTCATGTGGCCAGCATGACTAAGCCGCTTCTGGTGAACCAGAGCAGTGCACAGGCCCCCTGCTCTCAGGGACACAAAATATTGGCTTTTATTCTTCTGGAAAATTATCTTCAAATGCAGTTCTTAATTTCCCCACTTTGCACAAATGCCATCCATTAGGGACACCATGGAGGTGGGGGTTAATCATTCCCCTTGCCCTTGCTGATCCCAATGTATGTAATCAAATTTATGTTTTAAACTGAGCATCTCAGTTGTGCATCAGACTTCAGTCATATAAAACATTGGCTTCAAAGGTAATCTGGGGTTTGGAAGGAAGCTTTCACATCCAAACACCTCCAAATTTACCCTCACCATTTCTGTAGGGTGGCTTGTTGGCTCAGCCCCAGTTACTTATACAACTTTGCAACAATTAAAACAACAAAGATCAGTGGGGCAATTCAAACTTCTGCCCTTTAGTTATTCTTATCAGTTTTGGCAGGGATGCACTTTACAAAATAAAATTATTAACCAGATCTTAATACTCTGCTCTTAAAAATATATGTATTCCTCCAAGCTCCTGTCAAAAATGCATTCCTTCCCCGCTCCCCCAGCATTAATAAGACCAAAGCAAGTACAAGATAAACAATATAATGACTCATCTGGATTTCATTTCTACTACAGTAAACATTAATCTCACAGCCCTCTGCATAAATCAATACAGAATGATGATGAGGCTTCCTATTGCAATCATACTTCTCAAGTTATTACTGAGCAAAGTTTTATTGGGGAAATTGAATTTTCAAGTAGAGAAGAAATTTTTGTTCCTGATAGTTATATCTAAGAATGATATGAGTGTCCAAGCTCAATGGTTATTGCAATAAGTAGCTCATAGCTAACTGTGTAGGTACTCTAGTTCAAAGTCTTCGTCTATCATTATAATGTCAATGGCTGAAGTCAATATTTCACTATCCAGGGAAGGCTTGGAATAATGTTATTGCACTCCTGGTCATTTGTGGAACAAGAAAATACAGAATGAAGATACCATTATCACAAATACTTCTTCTCAAGAGTCAGGACATATCCAGTTAGAAACTTCCATTTTTCACTAAAGCACCGAATAAGAAATTGCCATTGCCACAAGGCACAGGACTTTGCCCATATATTATTTGACTGTATGGAAATCTCTGTTAGGTATGATGTTTTCTGTTAGCTATGGTGTCTTCTGTTAGCTATGATGTCTAGTGGATTGCTGGGAATGAATGTGTAACAGCAGGGCCATTTTGAACCATTAAACAAAGAACTGAAGATATAAGCACGTCTAACTCTGCATCTGGAGCCCAAGTATCTCCACATGTGGGAGAGGAGAGATAAATGGGATTGGCCTGGGATGCTCAAAATAAGAATTGGAAGAGAAAGTGAAACCCATGTGTACTTTCTTTTCCTTGCCTCCAAACCAGCTCTCTGGCTTAGAACACCCAACCACATTGAGAACATATTCATTTGATTAAGCCATTTAATCCAGAGTTCTGTTCCTTCAAGCCAGAGATAAACCAGCAGCCAAAGGACATATCCAAGTTCTCATTATAGTTCTCCAATTCATCTGCTGAAGCAAAATGGCAAGCTGTCATTCTGCCTACTCTAGGCTTTGATCAGCAATTGAGGGAATAAAAGGGTTCCTTGCATTTACAACCCTTCAGGCCAAAGACAGGCAGTCTGTAACTCTCAGCCTACTTTCATGCGGCCCTTTCCCTAATTTGAAAAGCCCTCTGAAAGCGAAAAGTTCAGACTTCTGGCTAGAAGGATCTCCACCCTGCAAAGAGTGGAAAAGAAGAGAGAGAGAGATGATGAGAAAAAGAGAGAAAGTGGGTGCCCCCACTTACTTCTGGTTCTGGTGCTGCCTGCTGCTGGCTTCAGCCCAAACCACCATGGGCATGCCACTCTTAGAAGAGTAGGAATGCAGCCTTTGACAGAAAAAAAAGGTTCCCCATCACTGACCTAGACTGTAATCAGGCCCAGTGCTAGCCATCAGCCATAATGCAGATATTGACATTGTATAGTTTGAAGCAACGGGATGCATAAAAACTGAGTCCTTTTGGAATAAAAGCATTACTAAGGTCCATAACTTTAATTCAAAAGTTTACTTGCAGAACAAAAGCATCAAAGATACATCCATACAATGCCTTGCACTGTCCAGCACAAGCCCAGCATCTTAGAAAAAAAATACTTATAATCAGAGTTGACAAACATACTCTCTCTCTCTCTCTCTCTCTGTGTGTGTGTGTGTGTGTGTGTGTGTGTGTGTGTGTGAGGAACCTCAAATCATTTCAGATTCATAAAAAAGGATGACAACTAACAATGTCTTCTTGAACAATTAATAATTAAGCTGTTGTGTTGTCATTGCATCTTTAGGTTTTGACAAATAGTTTCTCTGGCGATTACTAGACCTGTAATACGTATAGACAAGCCGCACTTGATAAATATTGACTTTCATCAGCATAATTCAGAAGTTACCATTTCATTCAAAGAAACATAAATATAGGGGATGAAATAGGCAATTATCCTCAGAGCTCCTCATTAAAAATGCACAAGTATAGCAATATAGCCAGTGATATACTTTAACATTCAAAGCCTTTCAAAATCAAGATTGCTTGCTTACCGTCACTGTGGGTGGTAGTATAGCAGCTGGTCATTGTGGAAACCCTTGGGCCCTTTCCTCATTCTGCTCTAAGGTGTTATTCAGTATTATCAGATGTTCTCTGTAAAAAGTTGTGGGAAAGTGGAAAAGTCAAGAAAATATTCAGTAGCTGGGCACCTGTATCCTTGTTTTTCTCAAGCTTTGCATTTCCCCTGTCTGAAAAGCTTGAACCCAGGATCTACACAACTATGAATGTGGTGCCAGTTCTCTCTCTCTCTCTCTCTCTCTCTCTCTCTCTCTCTCTCTCTCTCTCTCTCCAGTTTGCTGTTTTCCTTCAAGGTCACATCTCTCCTAACCTCTCTACTCTAAATTCTGCCCCCACCCCCAGTTTCTGTCTAGCAGAAGCCCTTTGATCCTTTGTTCTCTTAATGGCTCATGACCCAGGAGACTAGCCTGGCTTTATTAGCATTTAACACTTGCTGAATCCAGGGATTAGAAGTGTCTAAGAACTCATCCTAACACCCCAATACTTGATTAAATTTGAACATTTACTGGATTCAGGGATTAGAGAGGACTGGCACCCATACACTCATAACAATATGCTAACACCTGCCGGTGCCTCTGTCATTTCAGAGTGTTGTTTGGTATCCTTGTTGTTCCAGGTCTTATTGCTATACTAGTCTATGCAGTATCGGGAGTGAGATGTACCAGATAAAAAAACCCAGGATTTAGAAGCAGTTTTAATGGAAGCAGCCAAAGAAAAGTAAATATGGTGGCAGCAGTAAAGAAGAAAGAGGCCACAGCCCATGGTGTCACATGGAATCATACATCATTACAAATTCTCCAGGAATGAAGTCATGCGACCTTTTTGTTAGGGTGATAGAGGTGAGTTGATAGAACTGGATCTGTCATCCAAAGAAAAATAAATGTATATGATCTGAGGGTGAAATCTGAAAGAATTAGTTCAGCATGTTTTGCAGTATGGAGCAACAAGTATGCCTATTGGTTAACACCTGTGCCATGTAGAACCATAGCTATCTGCTAAATACACAGAACTACTTTTGCAAAAAAATAACAACCTGGAGTAATAACAATGCTTCTAACTAGGGGTTGGTGGATAAGTAAAGGATGATCTTATGCATATAGAAATAAATAAATACAGTGCAGTTTAAATAGTATTTTTTTAAGCAGATGGCCTTCTCTCTCTCTCTCTCTCTCTCTCTCTTCTCTCTCTCTCTCTCTCTCTCTCTCTCTCTCTCTCTGAAAAAAAATCAATTATAAAGAAATAAAGTGATACAGAAAAAGGAAGGAAAGGAGGGGGAGAAAAAACAAAGATGTGTAGTAATACACACACACAAACACACTGCAATATAAGATACTCCTATACATTCTTATATAAATTGATATAGTGTTGTAGTCCTAATACAGTGGAACCTCGCTTTTTAAATGTAATCCGTTCCGGAAGACGATTCGACTTCTGAAACATTCAAAAACCGAGGATCGAACGTCTGTCAGCAAAGTCAATTGGTGGGGGGGGGGGGAGAACTGAAGCATTCACTTCCGGGTTTTCTGTGTTCGGCTTCCAAAATGTTCAGCAGCCGAGACGTTCAAAAAACAAGGTTCCACTGTACTTGCGTAGATTTTAAAAGCCTACTACATTCTATATAAACTCTTTCCAAATGTTATCATACTTCATGCACAGGAGATTGGGGTAAACTGTGGACTAAAACATTTCCTTGGCATGGGAAACGATTTAGTGATCCTGTGCTTGCTGGTTTGGATGCATCAGAAACAAAAGTTATAACAAGTTTATAACAAAATTTTACACCATACTTGTAAAACAAAATGTGTTTTACTATTCTGCACATCTGTCTTCACTCCATTGTGATTATTTGCACCAGGAACTGCCATTCTCTCATCCCTTGTTATTATTCCATCCTTAAAACTTCTCCTTTTCTTTCTTCAAGCATAACTCAAACAATATTTAATTTGCGAGCATAGCATCTCTCTAGAGAGGTCTTTTAATTATTTGCTTCTTCTGTTACTTTCCTCCCCACCCAAACACCCTTTAAGTTTAAGAATGAGTCATATTCAAATTTCAATTATGACAGGCAGAGTCTGTAGCAAGGCAGGGGAAGAAAGAAAGGAATCTCATCTGCATTTTAAAACAGAAGTAATTTCTATATTTGGAAGCAACATCAAAGTATTACTACTTCTCTCCCCAGGAACAAGGGATAAGACTCTCATTTGTTCAGAAGAACTTGCAATGTAATAAGCTGAACTATACTAGTAAGAAAAAGGGAGAGCTGCATAAAATGTTGTATAATCATGATGTTCTTCTGTCAATCTTTTGTTTTAAAATTGCGCTACTCTCTTGGGGGGGGGACGACAAAACTGCTTCTTTATTGTGAATACCACCAAGCATGAAAAATAAATGTTCATTCTGATACTATTTGATTTTGAACCACTACATTGAACCAGGAATGGACCAAGACATTTTGGCACCTGAGGCAAACCACAAAATAACATCCTCCCCACCAGGGAAGAAGGAGTGCGTGAAAGCCTAAATTAGGAACAAAATTAGGAACAAAGGGAGAATAAAGATCTGCATCAGGAACAAGACAAAAGTAAAGAACTACATCAGGAACAAGGGGGAAATAAAGATCTTGTGAAGAGGTGTGTGTGAATCCAAACCTACGTTATGGCTTATCTCTCTATATCGTGCCATGAGTATAAAGAGACATTAGATATTAGACTAGCAATCTACATTGGGAACAAGGGGTTGAGTGATGATTAATTCCCCCCCTTGTTGCTGATGTAATCAACTTTACCTAATGGATTCAGTGGGACTCAAAGGCTCTTGTGGGGGGAAAGGGGGGCCACTGAAGCATACAAGGTGGGTGTAGAAACCAGGAGAGCCTAGAGGACAGCACCCCCAACTTCCTCTCTTGAAAGGAAGAAGGAGGAGGAGGAGGAGGAGGAGGAGGAGTTTGGATTTGATATCCTGCTTTATCACTACCCGAAGGAGTCTCAAAGTGGCTAACATTCTCCTTTCCCTTCCCCCACAACAAACACTCTGTGAGGTGAGTGGGGCTGAGAGACTTCAAAGAAGTGTGACTAGCCCAGGGGTAGGCAACCTTCGGCTCCCAGATGTTTTGGGACTACAACTCCCATGATCCCTAGCTAACAGGACCAGTGGTCAGGGATGATGGGAGTTGTAGTCCCAAAACATCTGGGAGCCGAAGGTTGCCTACCCCTGGACTAGCCCAAGGTCACCCAGCAGCTGCATGTGGAGGAGCGGAGACGCGAGCCCGGTTCCCCAGATTACGAGTATACCGCTCTTAACCACTACACCACACTGGCTCTGGAGGAGACCATTGGTGCCTCCTATTCCCCGAGAGGCTGCTGCAGAGGTGGTGTGACAAGGACTGCCAAGGAGGGAGCAGATCAGGCCTCCAAGGAGCACACCACAGCCATTGTAGCCACTCTGCTGGCAGCAGCAACAGTAGGGAATGCATTCCTTGGAAGCCAGATCAGCTGCCCTTGTGGATTCTGCTGCCAGATGTGATCACCTCACTTTGCCTCTTGCTAGAAGGAGTGGTGTGGTGTGAGCATCCCAAACTTTGACCCATCTGCCATTTATCACGTTTCTAAAAGGAACAAATCAGATTACTGATTGGATGGCCCAGAGAATTACAAGAGCACACCACAAACACAGAGGCTGAGTGGAACCATGGGGAAAAGTAGAAACCATTAGCATGTTCAGGGAGATCCTGATATTGAAGAAATCAGTTAAGAAGCTTGGGGAAAACATACCCCAAAAGTGGTTAAATGACCACCAAGCATACTTGGTAGTAATGGAATGATCAGGTACAGTGGTACCTTGGGTTAAGAACTTAATTCGTTCTGGAGGTTCGTTCTTAACCTGAAACTGTTCTTAACCTGAGGTACTTCTGTTCTCATCCTGAAGCAAAGTTCTTAACCCGAGGTACTATTTCTGGGTTAGCGGAGTCTGTAACCTGAAGCATCTGTAACCCGAAGTACCACTGTATTTACTTTCAGCCATTTATTTATTTACTTATTTTTGACAAGCAACATCCCTGGAAATAGAAACACTATTATGCCAGCAGGTGTTTTCATTTTCCAGAGGCATCTTGGGTTTCAGCTCACAGCTTGGCAGCAGGCTGACAGAGGCAGCTGACCTATAGCTTGTCAAACTTATTAAAAAGAAGAAAAGCCATCCCCGCACACTGGCCATGCCTTCTCATTATAATACACCCCAAATGCACACATACACAAAGAAAAACAGAATCACAAACATAGGCATCTTATTATTATTATTTTTTTAAAAATAAATTATAAGAGGAGGTTAAAATTGGCTCATGAGTAAGGGTGATTAACTGAAGGGAAAAATATTTCGGAGCAGGATCTGAGTGCTACCGGTAAATAGTTTCTCTTTAATTAATTTACCTCCAACTAAGAGATGGGGAGTGATCTGGTGCTGGGGTGTAAACTATCTGAAGAATTTATCTGGGGCATTTGGATGGGAAATTAATTGGCTTCCATTTAAATTTTGGTAATGGTTTCTAAATTTGCATATATAAATATCAATTAGTGAATGCAAATTTGTATCTACTTTATCAGTGGTACAGTTTCCTTTTTATGCTTAAATGTCCAGCCCAACTGAGAAAGGAAAAAGAGAAAACTCACTTGAGTGGAAATGAAATAGTCACTCAGTGACGTGTCATATGAAGCTGTTAGATTGCAGTTGACATGGTGGATCACAAATATTGCAGGTCTGATATGGAAAATACCAGAATTCATACAAAGTAGCATTTGTCCAAAATATATTGGTGTGCAAGAAATAGTGCAGGTGTGATACAGAATATACCAATGCTAATATAACATATTCTTTTGCTCCTAGGCAAATACTGAGGAGCAAATGTAGGAAAGGGCAAGATGCATATATTGTATACTATGTACATTGTTTATCATAATAAATTTTCTTTGTCTCTCTTGGGTACCTCTAATAGATTTTGGTGGGAACAATCTTTATCTCCTGTTTAGCCAAAAGGAAGATCAGGCTGTTTTTGTTATAGAAAATACCACAACACGGGGATAATAAATTTGAAGCACTATTAATGAAATAGTCTTGAAATCGCTTCTAGGGGAATATGATTGGAGATAACAAAGCAAACGATATTCCCATCATCAAGGAAACCATTAAATTGCTTATTTTACTAAATAAAAAGCAAGCCATATACACACAAACATATACAGAACCATGGCATTAATAAGGCATTTGATTAACCAAGCTTCTTAGCAGAATCCCATTAATTTGACAATATTTATTTTATATGCCATTTAATTAAATTGTAATGTTGGGTGCAGGAATTATTTCCTAGGTCCATAAAGCACAAATAAATGATTAACCATTCATTTTCCTGAAGCAAAACAAAAAGAAATGAAAAACCCTTTTACTTGTGTGCAAATTTTCAACAGCAGACCTATGTTCACTTAGGCAAATAAAAAAAAAAGGTAAAGGACCCCGGGATGGTTAAGGCCAGTCAAAGGTGATTATGGGGTTGGAGCCAGCGTTTGTCCACAGACAGCTTTCTGGGTCATGTGACCAGCATGACTAACCACTTCTGGTGCAATGGAACACCGTGACGGAAACCAGAGCGCACAGAAACACCGTTTACCTTCCCGCCACAGCGGTACCTATTTATCTACTTGCACTGGCGTGCTTTTGAACTGCTAGGTTGGCAGGAGCTGGGACAGAGCAATGGGAGCTCACCCTGTTGTGGGGATTGGAACTGCCGACCTTCTGATCGGCAAGCCCAAGAGGCTCAGGGGTTTAGACCACAGTGCCACCAGTTCCCACCGTAGGGAAATACTTACAGCAATGTGCGCAGAACAATAGTCATTAATACGACAGGAAGGTGGGGGGAGTCCTGCAATTATAATCCCAGTAGTGTACCAACAACAGGGCACACTGGAGCACAGACCAGAAGCAAATGCTTATTTGAGTAACCATGAGGTGCAACTATTGTTGGGCTGCACCATTTAGACTACTGTTGGGAGAAGCCGCTTGTTTAAATCAGGCTTCCTCAACCTCGACCCGTCAGATGTTTTGAGACTACAATTCCCATCATCCCTGACCACTGGTCCTGCTAGCTAGGGATCATGGGAGTTGTAGGCCAAAACCATCTGGAGGGCCAAGGTTGAGGAAGCCTGGTTTAAATGTTCACGCCCATGTTAAAGCAAACCTCCTTGCACGTACCAAGTTGGTTATCATGGTGGGGACTGATTTTGTATCCTTCCCACCGACAATCTAGATCAGGCATCCCCAAACTTCGGCCCTCCAGATGTTTTGGACTACAATTCCCATCATCCCTGACCACTGGTCCTGTTAGCTAGGGATCATGGGAGATGTAGGCCAAAACATCTGGAGGGCCGAAGTTTGGGGATGCCTGATCTAGATAACATGTGAGCCTGGGGTTCACCACTGCTGGTTGTCAAAGTGATTTACCAAGGGCAGTCTCTGAGGCTCTGGGGCAGCGTTGGAGGTTAGAGCAGGAAGCCCCCAGAATCTTAATTGGTAGGCTCCCAGAGGGCAGGGCTCCAGGGGCAGACCAAAGTGAAAACTGGTTATGCTCTGGTCCACCTCTGGGGGTATATAAAGGCAGAAACCACTGATCCTCCAAACCATAGTCTTCTCCTAAATAATACTCTCCTGTGGGTCAAGATTGGCTTGCAACCTGGAGGTTCCCCACCCTGCACAGGGCTGCTAATATGGTGAGAGAAGAAGTGCTGGGGAGAAGTCAATTAACTCATTCCTCCTGTGCACAATCTAAATCACGTCCCTAAAGTGATTTTTTTTTTTTTTGCCCCCCAAGAGGGAGGGAACGAAGGTAGACATTTTTATCTTTTCCCCCCTCTGGGGATAATAATTTAGAGGGTCATTTAGGTTGGGGAAAAGGGTTAAATGTCCCTTGCCACATCACCACTATCCCCGTCATAATGCCATACCCGTGCTACTGTTTTCAAGTTCAACAAAAGCAGTCAGAGAGAGAGAGATCCCAATCACATATCTGCTGTGTCACGCAGACTTGTCCCACAGTCTTAACATTTAAATCTGAAAATAACTGGTTATGCTGTAAAGAATCCTTATGAAAATAACCGTATGCATTAAAAAAATAATAATAGATGGATGGCATAGCATTATTGCAGCCCTTGTAGAGAATTACTTTTCTGTTTCTAATTTACTTCAAGGGATTGTGAAATTTGCTTACTGGCCCCTGAACAATTACCCAGCTGAAGAGTTAGGTAATGGAAAACTATCTGCGGAAGTAAAGAGTTCTCATTCCCCAACCTGCTTTCCTTTTGAGAGCCAGGAGATGAGTAAACATTTATTTACTTATTAACTACCTTTCCATCCCTCACTTTATTACAATAGCCCTCCAAGGCAAGGCATGCTGACAGATAGGAATTTCCCAAAGGCCACCCAGTGAGCTTCAGAGCTGAGAGATTTCTTACAGTCTAGGCTTCCAGCATCCAAACCCAAATATATTGGTTAGAATTCTAAATTAAGAAGCCTCAACGATTTTGGTTTAAGAACACTTAGAGCACTTACAGATTTCTCATGCACCAAGAAGTGGGGCAAAGGGGGGGCACCATGGAAGTGGTAAACAATTTTTACAGTCAAAAGCCTATTCTCTACAAATTCACCTGGTCTCAATCCTCTGCCTCTGCAAACTATCTTTTTTTTTTTTTTTCTTTTTTTTTGCGTTTGCGTTTGTGTCCTGATAGCAATAATCATTCAAATAACTGAATTGGTCAGACATAGGTGAATGTGAGAAATTGTCACATTCTGACTGCAATATAAATACAGTGAAGGTAATGCCTTCCCCAAATGGTGATCTTCATCTGCTAATTAACCTTGATTTTCACTTTAGACAATATTCAGCAGTAACTCTAACTTGACTAAATGATCATGTGGAGAAAATAAGCATTGTTTGTTTGTGTGAGCCAACTCTCAGAGGCCTTATTAGGAAAGCTTCATCAGTTAAAGCTAAAAAGAGACTTTTGCTGTTGAATGCTTATGCCGCTACATGTTTCTAGTTAGCTTAGGAGGTGCCAGTATCATACGCAAAATTCACATTACTAGGTTACATCATCCATCATCCATTATGATGATACCTATCATATCTTCAATCAAGTTATTACGTAACAGAGTATTGTTATCAAAAGTATCTGTGTTTACTCAGTACATCTATGGCCATTCACTTTACGCGTATACTATGACTTACAGTCTCTAATTAAAAAGTACAGAATGGAATAGTTTAACTTGAAGATTCATTAATAAAACTCTGTTTGCTAAGTGGCTTAATAAACATATGCTGGGCACAGTTATATTCCCACCAGGAAATGTAAAATGCTCTTTAAAACAGTGAAATTACCATAATTGACAGAACACAGATGCTGTTTAATAATCTAGCCAATTGCATTCTCGATGGGAATGCTCATTAATTCTATTTTAAGACATAGTGTGATTCACCTGTATTTCAGATAATTAGTATTGAAAGCCAGGTAAGCAGAACAGTTAATGATGCAAAGTTTGATGACTTTGCTATAGCAGGAGCAATATTTAAAGTTTGACTACAATGATACCCTCTTCTTCTCTTCCAGGCAAAATGAATAGTTGCAAAACAAAGCATGTTTGCATTTGTCAAACAAACTGGACTCCATCTCTTCTTGTGAAGAGAAAAGCAATTCATTGGATCTCAACCCACCCCCTCCATAGAACATTACAGTGGAATGTGGTGTGCATTCCATCTAATAAAATGTATGGTTTCTTTGTTGTTGAAGTTATTATGAATGAATGTTGTTGATTTCACTGTGGCCCAAAGGTCATAGTGAACAATTGATGTGTATGCGTGTGACACATACACACACTCCCCTGTGTGTGCATATACACACTAATTTACCATCAAGAATACAAGCAAGACATCAAAAACAAAAATGCAAAAGAGAAAAAGCTATATACAAACAAAACAAAACAAAGATACCTCGCCTGACTTGTTTTTGTTGTTCATGTCTTTATAAACACACCAGCAAAATTACCCAAATTATGAATTTACAGTAATATCTCTTCTAAGTGGCTGCACTAATTGTATCGCTACATGATGTGTCAGTCTATTCAACACAGATACTAACAATTCCACCATTATCCCCACGAAGGCTACCTTTTAAGAGATAATGAGGCAAATTTTTCACCACTCCCTCTCTCTGTGCTTTGTGTAAAAAAAATAAAATAAAAATCAATCTTGTTATAACAATGCTTTTAGCATAGCTTGAAACATCTAGCCTTGTCCCTTCACTCATGGGAAGATAGGTTTTCCTAATTCCCCACCCCCCTGATTTCCTGAAGAACCACTGCTGTAAAACACACTACTTAAATAATGAAATATTAGTATTAAGCAGCATAATCCTTTGCATGTCAATGCAGAGAGACAAACCCTTTTAAGTTCAATTGGCCTTATTGTTAGGTGGATGGATCAGCCGATTTCCATTCCTTTTTAGTTTTCCTTGGGTTCAGCCATTCCCGGTGTGTTCTTTGTGATGCTTTTAAAAGTCATGCTTAAATATATACAGGTCCACTCCCCTTTCCCAGGGGGCGGCATTGCTGGAGGGCCTCTGGGCCTCCCGGTGACCTGGCTGTGGATGGAGGGATACTGCATGTGTCATTGGGACTCCCAGCCGCATCACAACTTTGTAAGGTTAGGCATTGGGTAAGCCTTGTTTATGGGAGGGGAGGTTGTTGCCTCTGCCTGCCCCACCTGTTTAAGGGTATCTCATTAAAGGAATCCGGGGAGTGTGATTCCTGTCCAAAGCTTGGGCATGGGCTAGGGCCATGGCATGACCCCATCGGGGACCCTGGGGGTGCCCAAATATGATGTATATCATAGGGCTCCCCTATAAGCCAGTGTGGTGTAGTGGTTAAGAGGGGTAGACTCATAATCTGGTGAACCAGGTTTGAGTCTCAGCTCCTCCACATGCAGCTGCTGGGTGACCCTTGGGCTAGTCACACTTCTTTGAAGTCTCTTAGCCCCACTCACCTCAGAGTGTTTGTTGTGGGGGAGGAAGGGAAAGGAGAATGTTAGCCACTTTGAGACTCCTTCAGGTAGTGATAAAGCGGGATATCAAATCCAAACTCTTCTTCTACTGGTGGTTTACCCTTATGAGACTCTCTGTTCCATTCAGTGGGTACCTGTTCCATTCAGGTCAATGGGATATTTATTATAATATATGTCATTTGCTGATAACCTGAACCATTCAAAGATGGTCAGCAGGCTGCAGCTAGGTATCAGTGTTGAGTGCCTCTGTGATTATTTGTTCCACACAGTTGACACAAGGGAAAAGTCTCATGATCACTGCAAGGTTACATTGTTTACACTCCATTTCTCCATTCTTCAATGGAGCTGAGCAAGCAAATGTGATAAAGTTCCAAAGCTCTGGCATTTGAGGCTCAAGTAACTGCTTAAGTCCCAAGTCTCTTGTCAGCAAATGATGGCATCAATCACACAGCTTGAAGAGCAGCATTTGGGTGTTATGTGGGTGCTTCTGAGAAAGTTCACAACTCTTATTTACAACCCTTTCCAGTCCCTTTGAAATTCCTCTGGTGAGCAGGAATCTTCAATTTCAGCTTGGAATTTTGGTTTACTTGAAATTTGGGGACACCTCTGCTAAGTGTGCTTGGGGGGGGGAACCAAATCCTTAAAAAAATTATAGAATTAGAGTTGGAAGGGACCCCAAGCATCATTTAGTCCATCCCCCTGCAATGCAAGAATCTCAGCTAAGGCATCCATGACAGATGGCCATCCAACCTCTGCTTAAAACCCTCCAATGGAGCAGACTCCACAACCTCCCGAGGGAGACTGTTCCACTGTTGTTAAGCTCTTACTGTCAGAAAGTTTCACCACATGTTCAGTAGGGCTCTCCTTTCTTGTAACTTGATGCCATTGGTTTGAGTCCTACCATCCAGAACAGGAGAAAACAAGCTTGTTCCTTCTTCCATGTGACAGCCCTTAAGATATTTGAAGATGATTTATTGCCTTTTTGAAAGGCTGCAGGGAGTCAGTAGAACAAGCCAAAGTCACTGGGGTAAAATAGAGGGTTCCTCCAGATGTCATCTTCATTGCAAATTCATGATTATGTGTGTTCACAATGGTATTGGGGCAGTTACACACGATATTGCTTTTAGCACAAATGAAAACATTTCCAATCAGTTGCATGTCCCATAACTTCTGGAACAGCCCAAAGACTGTCTGGAAAAAAATTCTTCCTATTATAATATTTCCATTCATGCCTGCTTACATTGTTTTTCATCTCAGTCTTTGACACTAAGATGTCCCACACTTTTACAGTGTGAGCTACTGCTGATTAAGGTATTGGAAAGGTAACCTATATTTTTTCTCTCCCTCCCATGAATATGATAATCAGTGTCATTTCCTCAAAAGTGAGAGACTGGTGGGAAGTGGTGGGTGGTGGCTTGCATAAATAACAGCAGATAAGGATACTTTAGTAGCTGGAAGCAGTGGGGGTGCAAGAAGGAACTGCCAAATGGCTATTTTGGAAAGGTAGCAATGTGTTTTTGCCAAATATAAATTGCCACTCCCGAAGAAAGGCCTGCTGATATACATATATCCTTAGAGCTACAGAAAAGGCAAGAGGCAGTTTCAAGGATAAAAACACATCAGAATAGGAAAAAAAATGGTAAAAAAAATAGCACATGCAGCTTGGGTGTTTATCATGGTAGAAGTCTGAACAATTGGAGGAGGGAGATCAAAAGCAGGCTGCTATATGAAAATATTTTCTTTTATAAGTTAATTTAATGCAGCATAGAAAATGAAGTGGATATTTAAGTGGGTCATGGAGGATGATATAAAATGACAGGTAAAAAATAAAAATGAAAAATGTAGTGGAATTACTCCATTAAAATTTTTGGTTATTGTTGTTGTTGTTGTTGTTGTTTAGTTGTTTAGTCGTGTCCGACTCTTCTTGACCCCATGGACCAGAGCATGCCAGGCACTCCTGTCTTCCACTGCCTCCCGCAGTTTGGTCAGACTCATGTTGGTAGCTTCGAGAACACTGTCCAACCATCTCATCCTCTGTTGTCCCCTTCTCCTTGTGCTATCAATCTTTCCCAAGATTAGGGTCTTTTCCAGGGAGTCTTCTCTTCTCATGAGGTGGCCAAAGTATTGGAGCGTCAGCTTCAGGATCTGTCCTTCCAGTGAGCACTCAGGGCTGATTTCCTTAAGAATTGATAGGTTTGATCTTCTTGCAGTCCATGGGACTCTCAAGAGTCTCCTCCAGCACCATAATTCAAAAGCATCAATTCTTCGGCGATCAGCCTTCTTTATGGTCCAGCTCTCACTTCCGTACATTACTACTGGGAAAACCATAGCTTTAACTATACAGACCTTTGTCGGCAAGGTGATATCTCTGCTTTTTAAGATGCTGTCTAGGTTTGTCATTGCTTTTCTCCCAAGAAGCAGGCGTCTTCTAATTTCGTGACTGCTGTCACCATCTGCAGTGATCATGGAACCCAAGAAAGTGAAATCTCTCACTGCCTCCATTTCTTGGTATACAACCTGAATTGTTTGGTCGTATATGAATCTTTGCTATTATTCTTATTAATTCAGTATATTAGTTGTTTGCTGCATAAGGTGTTCCAAGTGATATACAAATTTTAAGAGCATAAAGCATAACACAAAATCGGGGGGAGGGGGGCGGCAATGCAGTAACTCATAAACCGATAAAAATACATGATAAAACAGCAACAAAAATAAAACCAAAATATTGGAGTATGGGAGAGCTGCTGCTTTTGCAACCAGGACAAAGTCAAGGTAGCTTCATCTATTAGTTGTTCCATGGTGACATGCTTCTCTTCAATATAAAAAATCTTTTATCCTAGTGTAACCCTTTGTGGCCCACTGAGATATTTGAGCAGTCAAATCCACATGGTTTCCCTCGCATTGACAAAGAGGTTTGGGATTTAACTGAGCAGCACAGATATAATCCATAGGCATTTACCTTCCCACAAGCACACTTATTTCCATATGAAGAAAATAATGAATGGAACATTTCCCTGGATTTAAACTCCACAGTAGGAAGCAGGTAATGTGTGTATAAGGTACCTCTCGCAATGGAAAAGCAACCTCTGTGCACAAAAAGTCAAGAAACAATGCTTGGGGGGTGGATCAATGAGACACTTGTCAGGACAGTAGCAATTTTGTATCAATGAAAATTTAAAAAACATATATTGCATAGCCATTTATGTATCCATTTACAATTTAATCCAATGAAGCCCTTGTGTAAGTGACCCCATAAAACTTCACTTCCCTGTCCCCATCTCCTTTGGGAATTCACTCAACCCTTAGGAGCATATTCAGGAAGACCAGGGGTGGGGGTGAGAGGAAGGGAAAAAATATTTATGTAGGTCATTCTGTTTCTTCAAGGTCTTTGTTGGATTCAGCCCAATGTGCAGATGTTAATTTAAAAAACAAAACATTTTTTTAACATCAGTAAAGGTTAACCCAGACCCAAATTAAAGCTCAAAACAGCATAAACAAATTTAAAATGGTGATTTTCCCTGGCATGCCTTGCTTTTCTTAAAAAGTCCCTCTTTTAACAAGTGTTGAAATAAAATCTAAATAAAAGCATAAAACAAACATGCATTCTGAGAGCTACACAGATACATTAGATGGACTTATTTTATTTTACAAGTAATGCTGCTATTCATAATTGAAAGTTATTCAAAATGAAAGATTTGCTGTTCTCTGCCAATTCATATATTACCGATTTGAAACATATACTGTACTCCATCTAACTTGTGCTCCTATGCATACATGAATAAATCCTTGAGTCTTTTTAGATATCTTATAAGTATACTGGTCAGCCCTGGAGGGGAAAACATCTGGAAAGTAAATAAGATAATTCCAGGTAAAAGTTATCTGCCTGAGCAGCTTGACATCATAGTGACTTACTTGTGGTAATCTGACATGTGGGTTGCTCAATTTACAGATTTGCTCACTCATAATAATGTATCCAAAAAACTATGGAAATGAATTTGAACCCCTCTCCAAGTATACCAGCATTTGATCTTAAATTTATCAGATTTTTTTTCTTTATTTGGAAATATAAGATGCTCTGTAATGATATGACCAGATTGTGCCTGTGAAACTCTTTGAATGCTCAAAAGTTCCATATAAATGTCTTTGTTGCTTTTATTACATAAATATATGTGCTGATGTGACACCAGGATTCCACTAAATAATAATAAAAATGAATCCCTCTTGTATACCTTAATCCAGCCACCTGCATAGAATAGGTACTTATCTACGTGTTATTCTCCTTATCTAGTCTTGTCTCAAACATTTCTAAATGAAACACTCCAAGTAACTTCACAATCCAACATCGTTTGATCATTATTACAGAGGAAAGGCATCTTTAGACAATGATCCTAGACCACTGTTCCTAGTTGGCAGAAGACTTCAGTAACTCCTTGAGCCAGAAAATTTCAAAGCACACCCATGAATCTTCCTTTGAAAATCCCAATAAGAGCAGATCAGACACCAGGCTAGAAAGATCAGTGCTTCAATGAATGCCAACCTCGCCTCATGGCCTCCCCACAGACTTCTTGTGACCCAGAGGCAGTATGGGAAGAAAACAGGGCTCTCTCAGATTAGGTAACCTTTCTGAATAGTTCAGCCCACTGCAGTGCTATGGCCTTCAACCATGAGAAACTTTGATGTGGAAACCTGCAGAGATTTTAAGTGAATCTAGGCTAGAAAAGTGCGGGTGTGTTGTTTAATTTTGTACTCCAAAACCTCCACCGATGTGCTTCACGTGCTAAGCTCTAAGGTTAATTTCTTGTTCTCTTTCATTTGTTCATCATACTAATGGGGAAGTATAAGTAGACTAAGAGGAAGGGGGCACAGTTTTATCAACTTATTCCTCCCTTGGGGCAAATTAAAATGAAATTAACAAATCAGGCAGATGTTTCAATCCATTCCTGAGTAAATGATATAAATAGCTGCTGGAGGAAGAATCTGTCTCAAGGAAACCGAAGTTTCAGAGACCGGATTGTTGTTTCCTAACCTTCTCATAGCTGAGATACAATATTTCCGAATTAAAACTGCATGTGTACTTCAGTTATGTCCCTCCAAAAGATTTCTATTGAGTATAAGAGTAAAGCATGCCACTAATTTTAATTAGTAGTTAAATAAAATTATTGAACTGCATTTCAGGCACAATGCAAAAGAATACTGATCCCTGCAGCCTTATTCTCACCATATTTCCTTGAAAGGAAAACATTCATTGATACTATTCTGAGTGTAGTAGGACATGCAGTTTGGACTTTGAGAAAGCTGATTTCAAAGAGCTTAAGGAACTTCTGGGTGAGATCCTATGGTCAGAGAAATACTCAGAGAAGGGAGTTCAAGATGGATGCAAGAATCTTAAAGGTGAAATATTGAAGGCACAAATGCAAACAATTCCAATAAGAAAGAAAAGTGGGAAGCAACAAAGTCTGCCGGGGGGGGGGGCTAGGGCCATGCCAGGACCCAGCAGGAACCCCAGGGTGAGCTTCAGTTGGTCGCCATCGATGGAGCTTCCTCTTTTGTTGGTTTACCCTTCCAGACTTCCTGCAAGGTGGGCAGGAGTCAGATACAGTCATACCTCGGGTTACAGACGCTTCAGGTTGCGTGTTTTTGTGCTGTAAACCACACCAAACTGCAGAAGTGCCGAATCGCGACCTGCGCATGCACAGACGCGGCACTGCGGGTTGCGAAAGTGCTTCCCGCATGGATCACGTTCACAACCCGAGCGTCCACTGTATTGCCAATTCCTAAGTCAATACCACTCACATTTCTGTAATCAATAAAGTTGTGGCCTAAATTTTGCCCATTAACCTTTAAACTAAAATTCTGTGTCAATGTGTTTTTATTATTCTTGGGGGGTGCGCCGGGGCCTTGACGTGCAAATGCCTTCTTGACATTAGACCCACTATTGGTCTTGTCCACTCAATCCACCACAGCTTGTCTTCATATGCAGGGGAAGTCCATAACTCAGAGAGGGTTTTAGACCCATTGGCTCCCCTCACCTGGTTTAGTCACCCAGTCAAAGCCATTTCCTGGGGTGTGGCTGCTGTCACATGCCAACAACTTCTAGAAGCCACAGGTGAGGGCTGAGTGCAGGGTGACCACCAAAGGTGGACAAACTACCTTGGAAGGAACATGATGTGCCCCTCACAAGATGTACCACTCCTCATACATTTCACATGCAAATTAAGTCATAGAACACCCAAGGATAGGGACAGACAAAAGGGCTGTTGCTCTTGTGGTTTTCTTGTCAGCTTCGCTGAAGCAACAATCTGGTCATTTTTGGGAAAAGGATACTGCACTAGATGAACCTCTTGTCTGATCTTATATTCTTGCCTTGCCATATGTTGATCCATTACAGAACTGGATATTTCCAAATAAATCACACTACAGTCATACCTTGAATCTTGAATGCCTTGGCTCCTGAACAAATCAGCTCCCGAACGATCAAAACCCGGAAGTGAGTGTTCCGGCTATTGAACGTTCTTTTGGAAGCCAAACGTCTTACAGGGCTTCTGATTGGCTGCAGAATCTTCCTGCAGCCGTGATTTGGTTTTCGAACGTTTTGGAAGTCACACAGACTTCCGGAACAGATTCGACTTCCAAGGTACAACTTTCATAGAATAAATATGTTTGTAGAGCGTGCTTATGTTTTTTATATTTTTGAATTATTTATTCATTTGGCAGAGCAATTATTAACGAACAAAAATTAGGAACGAGAGGAAAGTGTTTTTAAATTGAACCACATGGAACCAAATGCTAATTTAATATAATAAATGCATCCAGGAGCTGCAAATAAATTGGGTTTTTTTTTAACCTGGAAAACAGAGAAGCAACAGGATGCTGCTGCTATTACATTGCTGTGTAAACAATGAGTAAATTGATGATGCTCATATGCGCTTTCAATGCAGGCTGCTGTTTGGGAAATGAATGATAAATAAGTAACATAACAAATGAGACTTTAAGGAAGCCCTAGAAGTAATGTGACACTGTAAGCAAAAAGGTCACTGGTACAGACCCTGCAACATGGTTAGGGAGTGGGGAGGAATAGCTATTGCTATTCTAGGCTGCATCAACAGAAGTATAGTGTCTAGATAAAGGGAAGTAATAGTACCACTCTATTCTGCCTTAGTCAGACCACACCTGTAGTACTGTGTCTGCTTCTGAGTACCACAATTTAAGAAGGATATTAACACTGGCTGCACTGCCATAAATCTGCCTCTGGATATGGGCTAGAGAGGGGCTGGGGAAAAGTCTCTTGAGCGGTGTCTCTGGCAGTGGCGGAGCTTCATACTCCGGCACCGGGGGGTGTGGCACACTTCCTGGGGGCAGGGCCTGCCACCTGCAGGGGCATGGCGCATGTCCTGGGGGCGTGGCGTATGTCCTGGGGGTATGGCACGCCACCTGCAGGGGCATGGTGCCAGCCGCGATGGCACCCCACCGGAATTGCACTGCCAGGGGTTATGCGCTCCGCCCGCACTCCTCTTCCTCCGCCAGTGATCTCAGGTACTCAGTAACTCTGTTAATAACAAAACAAGAACCCTGCTGGATCAGATCAAAGATTCATCTAAGCCAGGGGTCAGCAACCTCCAGCCTGTGGGCCGGATACGGCCCACGGAGGCCGTTTTACCAGCCCACGAGCCACCCCTGAACCAAGCCGCCCGCTTGGCGAGTCCCCCGTGCACTGCGCTAAACCGGCGTAGCGCAGCATGGGAACTCGCTGAGCGGAGCCAGAAATTGCGTCTGTGTGCACGCAGATACCGGAAATCACGTCTGTGCATGTCCAGATGCCGAAAATCGCTTCTGTGCATGCCAGATGCTGAAAATCGCATCAAAAATCGAAAATTTCCGGTGCCGTGGACCTGCGCAGACACAATTTTTGGCATTGCGCTGCGCCCGTCCAGCCCACTGACGATCTCCATGGGAGTGATCCGGCCCATGGCCGGTAAACCTTGCTGGCCCCTGATCTAAGCCAACATCTTGTTTCCTAGTGGCCAACTCTTTTGGGAAATGCACAAAAAGAACTTGAAGCCAATAGCCCTCACTCACTGTTGCTTCCCAGGAACTGATTTTCATTCAGAGGCATGCTCAGGACCTGTGCCTGTGATTGCGACCACGTGAGTTTTCCAGAAAAACAAATTAGGAAATTTTCTAGAAAAAAATTAATAGCACTGGAGGCTATCAACGGTTGAGTCACTTTGGACAGTGGGGGTTCCTTCTTTAATAAAGAAACAGAAATCCCTCACTAAAAATGTCTCAAGGTGGATCTCTCCCCCCCCCTTCTCAGCTTGATTTGTAGTTTTAATTCACAGTGGGCATCAAAAATATCCTAGAGATATTGTGAAGAGGCTCCTCATATTATACAAAAACAGTTGAACAGAAGAGAATGTGATTTCCTTCTATGACCCATTAAGAGGGGAAAGGGACTGTGAGAATGGCTTTAATTAAACCCCTGTTGTGACAGTTCTGAGTCACCAACTTGGTGCTCAAGAAATTTTTATCAGAAAGCCGAACAATAGCTACCTTTGCAATACTATTACCCACTCAACACAGAACTGCAGTAATTATGATTTCTGCACAATTTGCTTCGCTGCTAGCCTGTTTTTACAGAGATAGTTCTCACCAGCATGAAACCACAACCGATGCGGGAGGTAAGTGAAGTTATTTTGGTAAACTGAAAGGCAAACGGGGTATCACCACATTCACAATATCTAGGATCCAGTAAGGCGAGATGCAAAAGAACTACACAGTGAGCTGCTCTTTCACCAAAGAGGCTTTGTTTTGCCACCTTTCTGCCACAGTTACACTGCCTTTGAAACTGTGGGGTTTTTGTGATAAGGCATGGGATTTTATCATCCGTTTGATTGATTAAAGGAACAGTGGGACAAAGTTCCAGCAACTGCCAACAGTTATTAATTCCTACCATGTATTCCTATAAACTTATTTTTATTGAGCAATATCCTTACATTTTACTGCAAGGTTCAACAAAGTTTTGAAATTCATTGGAAAGGGGAGGAGGGGGGGGAGTGACTGGTCAAACAGAAGTGGCCTCAATCCAACTATCATACTACAAAGTAAATTGTGCATATCTAACTGCACAAGAAAAAAATGGAAAGGGATGTGTAAACTCACCAACAATGAGTATGAGTATGTTTTACAATGTACTTGTTCCTTTGACTACATGCTCACATGAATAAATAATCTGTACAAAGTTAAGCACTTGCAGGTATTACTAATTAATATGATTATTAAGCATGAGCTTAATTGAGCACACACTTAATTCTCTCCTATTTAAAGACTTGAGATCTTAAATCATTGACATTTGGCTGGATTGTGTTATAAATAATGGATTGTATTCAGCTAAACCCTACTCAAAGTAGACCCACTGAAATTAATAAACCTAAATTTATCATGTTCATTAACTTCAATTGCCCTACTCTGAGGAGGACTGGCACTGAAAACCACCCAGAGCATTTTCATTCTGTTGGTTTTGTGTTTGTTGTTTCCATCCAGTTCCATACTTGTCATATACAGTGGTATCTCTGGTTACCAACTTAATTCGTTCTGGAGGTCCGTTCTTAACCTGAAACCGTTCTTAACCTGAGGTACCACTTTAGCTAATGGGGCCTCCCGCTGCCGCCCCGCAGCCGCAGCACGATTTCTGTTCTCATCCTGGGGCAAAGGTACTACTTCCGGGTTAGCGGAGTTTGTAACCCAAAGTGTTTGTAACCCAAGGTACCACTGTATTTAAGATTTTCAGTCAGGCATCAAGGGATTTTCCTCCCAGAAGTGAATAGCACAATTACGGTAGATGAAATGTTTGCTGCTATTTTTATAGCATTTCAAGTGCAATCCTGACATTTTAGGGAATTTAGGCAGGCAGATCAAGATGCATCCAGTATCCAAAACAAACTGAACATTGCTAGGTAGATTTCAGTTAAACCTTCTTCTAACCTTCATGAAATTGCACAACACAATGTTTATTCCAACAGTCACATTCAATAAAAGCCAGTGGAGAACCAGTGCTCATCAGTGTACTCTTATCTGCTAGGTAATCTTAAAGACAAATTGCAAATTTTGAGGACTGAATAACAGCTTCCTCCTTCTTTTATAGTAATGGACTTTCTTCTTTGTAAAGGGCCTAATAGAAAACAGTTCTTATGATTCCCATGGAATTTAACAGAAACCAGGCAACTTTGAAGATACAATAAGTACTCTTTCTCTCAGGTTCTCACGCATGTGCTCACATAGGGAATTTGGCCACAAAGTCAATTGTTCAGAACACTTTTCATTATACCTTCTCCAAACTTCTTAATTTTCTTTCATCCATGACCTCTGACCCTCCTCTTATGCCCCAAGCAATTCTGTTTCTAAAGGCTAAAGTGGGATGCATGCCTCAAAGGTGTTTGGAATTCAAGGTTAATTGGATTTTGCAGTAACAAATGCATATATATAGCAAAATTCTGCTCTGTCTTTCACATGGAAGCAGCTGAAGTGCCACACTTGCTGAGATACTGACATTTTAAATTTTAGCATGTTGCTAGGTTTCCCCCAAAAATATAATACAAACATAATCTGAAGGCTGAAATCAACTCAAAGATCATGCATATACATGTTCATATCCATTAATATAATATAATATAATATAATATAATATAATATAATATAATAATGTACAACTACGTAGATACTTTTCCAAATACTTATGTCCATTACATGTAAACTAAGGGACAATTCACACTTGGCAAGGCACAATGGGCATGACATATATACAGTGAAGCAGAAACATGAACCCCCACATTTTCTGGGGGAACATAGGCAACAAGCATGAAAAGATGGGTATTTTATTTTTATTTTTTTTAAAGAACCAAACCAACCACACTAGAGTTCTGCATCAAGCAGGATTTTTCATATTTCTACAGTTATGACCCCAATTAATATGACATATAACAAATCTAGGCTCCAGCTAATGTATTGTGATCTTAATTATTCAGAATTAAGTCCCAATACATTAGCAACAATTGTGCAGTGTTTACTGTCCATGGCAACAACAAACACAGAATGTTATCTGTTTTAATTCCCTTGATTTCAGTGAAACATAGGCATAGCTTCCTTTGGAAATATGCCAAATGAGTTCAGTAAAGATGTCCTGATGAGAGGCTACAACCTCTCTGTTTTGCATTTAGTTTCTCAGAAGTATTACCGTATGTTATAACCAAATTTCACACAAAGTGAATCTGGACATCTCTGCGCAAGCAAATCATGAAAAGAATGTTGAGGAAACAAAAACAGTTGGGTTTTGGATGATATAGCAATATATCGCCCAGCCATTGTCAGGAATGACAGAATAGTTCAGCAACATCTGGTGGGCTACAGGTTCCCCACACATACATTTACCTGGGAGTAAGTCCCTACTTGAGTAGGCATGGATATGGTTCCACTGCTAGTGACCTTTCCCACAGTTTGCATAGCGTCAAAAATGGCCCAAAGTAATTGGGTGATTAATTATATTGTTATCCACATTTATTTACAAGTTCAACATTTTGAATAATGCTGCCTGAAATCAAATTTCATTTGGTGTGTTTGCCCCACTTTAATAGCCTACTGTGATAATAAATCAACAATTAGGCAGTAATTAAAATCTTTGAAACATAATTATTGTTTATATCGGAGATGACAAACTTTAAGATCTCCATTATTAGATGAAAGCATATCATTCATTATATGGAGCATCTAGTAAAATACAAAGTATACAGATGCACAGATATAAAGGGGTATAAATATTGTAGCTAATATATATTCGGATCCCTATTAAACTACTAGATATAACATTTGAAATGGGGAGAATTAAGTTAAAGTACAGCAACTATGGTAAACGTTGGTCATGTAGAAGTTGCAGCAAGCGTCAAAGGATATTGCCATGCCCCTATTCCGGTGGTAACCAGGTGATCTGTTGCTACTCATGTTCCCAGCCAATAGGCAGTCTTAACCCAATGACATCATAGGTCACCTCACTGTCCACAGTTGTGCTCTGTGATTTGAAGGTGGTTTTGTTGGCATCCCAAGTAAACATTGTGAGGACCTATAATAATTCATGCCTTGGATCCATGCTTCTTCTGTCATAGCAGAACTGCCCAATATCAGATCTGGGTCCCCCCCCCCAATGTCTAATCTTTAAACACCAAAGTATTTAATTTGATGATGGTTTTGGAAGGACCTCATGCAAAACAACCCATGTAAATTTATGAGGCTTTGTTTTCCTCTCATTCACAGCAAAATGCAGCATTGTTGTTGTTGTTGTTGTTGTTGTTTAGTCGTGTCCGACTCTTCGTGACCCCATGGACCAGAGCACGCCAGTCTTTCACTGCCTCCCACAGTTTGGTCAGACTCATGTTGGTAGCTTCAAGAACACTTTCCAACCATCTTGTCCTCTGTCGTCCCCTTCTTGTGCCCTCCATCTTTCCCAACATCAGGGTCTTTTCCAGGGAGTCTTCTCTACTCATGAGGTGGCCAAAGTACTGGAGCTTCAGGATCTGTCCTTTCAGTGAGCACTCAGGGCTGATTTCCTTAATAAATTCCTCAACTGCAGCATTACCTAACTTTTTAAAATGCCTGGTAAATATGTTTAGCTATATACATATTGTTGGTATGGAATTTCACTAAAATATTTTTTTGATCTTCAACACTGTCAAACTAACATTAAAACCAAATATATTTATGTCAAGCTGTAAAGATTACTTGTGTTTCAAACTTAATATTTGATATTGGATCAGATCAGACTTTCAGAACTCATGATCTCTAGAGTTTTTATATGTGTACCGGTACAACACATACACACACATGCCTAAACCTGAAAATATAATTGCTTAAAAGCAAAAATGAGCTAGCATTTCAAACCCAAGCTGTATTACTGGGCAGTTTTCCCAGTTCACAATACATCCTATTCATGGCTACACAGAAATAAGCCTCCTTGAGTTTACTGGGACTTAGTCCCAGTTAAGTGCATATAGTATTGCAGCAGCCTTTATTATACCTTTTTAGGCTAGCAGAGTAATTTCAAATGTAAAATAGGTTGTATCATGAATTGTTGCGCTTATTGTTAATTAAATTGTTGCAACGTTCTCTGCTGCAGCGGGGAAAGTCCTTAAGATCATTCACCAAGCAGTAAGCCTCCTCAGCTAATCCCTCTTCCATGTATTTACTCATCCTCAGAAAGCTTGAAGACACAAGAATCATTTTCCCATGATGGCAACCCTAGCAGAGTCCCTGCTGCAGCAAAATATTAAGAAACCACCCTGCAGCTGTTCTCCAATCATCATCAGCCAAGCAGAAAATATTACATCTCCTGAGAGACCCAGAATGCCATGGAGCAGGGTGTTCACAGCTCTGAGGACCACCATCAACTAAGAAAAGAGAATCAATCTCCTACTGGGACTAAAGCCAGACAAATAGGCTGCTGGCTTTGTACAGTCCCTGACAGAATCAGACAGGCTGGGTTTTCTGAACAAACACTTAAGATTTAGTTACAGGTAGGTAGCCGTGTCCATGGACAAAGACAACAGGCATATAAAAGTTATGACGCTGGAAGATGAGCCCCTCAGGTCGGAAGGCGTCCAAGATGCTACTGGGGAAGAGCGGAGGACAAGTACAAGTAGATTCAGAGCTGATGAAGTGGCTGGGCCAAAGCTGAAAGGTCGCTCAGTTGCGGATATGCCTAGAAGCGAAAGGAAAGTCCAATGCCATAAAGAAAAGTATTGCATAGGAACCTGGAATGAAAGAACAATTAACCTTGGTAAGCTGAATGTGGTCAAAAATGAGATGGCAAGAATAAACATTGACATCCTGGGCATCAGTGAACTAAAATGGACGGGAATGGGCGAATTCAGTTCGGATGACTATCATATCTACTACTGTGGGCAGGAATCCCATAAAAGAAATGGAGTGGCCCTCATAGTCAACAAAAGAGTAGCGAAAGCTGTACTGGGATGCAATCTCAAAAATGATAGAATGATCTTGACACGAATCTAAGACAGACCTTTTAACATCACAGTAATCCAATTTATGCACCAACTACCAGTGCTGAAGAAACTGAAATTGACCGATTCTATGAAGACTTACAACACCTTATAGAAATGACACCAAAGAAGGATGTTCTTCTCGTTATAGGGGATTGGAATGCTAAAGTAGGGAGTCAAGAGATAAAAGGAACAACTGGCAAGTTTGGCCTTGGAGTTCAAAATGAAGCAGGGCAAAGGCTAATAGAGTTCTGTCAAGAGAACAAGCTGGTCAGTACAAACACTCTTTTCCAACAACACAAGAGACGACTCTACACATGGACATCACCAGATGGGCAACATCGAAATCAGATTGATTATATTCTCTGCAGCCAAAGATGGAGAAGCTCTATACACTCAGCAAAAACAAGACCTGGAGCTGACTGTGGCTCAGATCATCAGCTTCTTATAGCAAAAAGAAAAAACCTAAGATCATGGCCACTGGTCCCATCACCTCCTGGCAAATAGAAGGGGATGAAATGAAGGCAGTGAGAGATTTCACTTTCTTGGGTTCCATGATCACTGCAGATGGTGACAGCAGTCAAGAAATTAGAAGACGCCTGCTTCTTGGGAGAAAAGCAATGACAAACCTACACAGCATCTTAAAAAGCAAAGACATCACCTTGCCGACAACGGTCCGTATAGTTAAAGCTATGGTTTTCCCAATAGTAATGTACGGAAATGAGAGCTGGACCATAAAGAAGGCTGATCGCCGAAGAATTGATGCTTTTGAATTATGGTGCTGGAGGAGACTCTTGGGAGTCCCATGGACTGCAAGAAGATCAAACCTATCCATTCTGAAGGAAATCAGCCCTGAGTGCTCACTGGAAGGACAGATCCTGAAGCTGAGGCTCCAATACTTTGTCCACCTCATGAGAAGAGAAGACTCCCTGGAAAAGACCCTGATGTTGGGAAAGATTGAGGGCACAAGGAGAAGGGGATGACAGAGGACAAGATGGTTGGGCAGTGTTCTCGAAGCTACCAACATGAGTCTGACCAAACTGTGGGAGGCAGTGGAAGACAGGAGTGCCTGGTGTGCTCTGGTCCATGGGGTCACGAAGAGTCGGACACGACTAAATGACTAAACAACAACAAGCCGTGCTGGTCTGCCGTAGTCAAAACAAAAATGATAAATAATAATAAAAATTTAAAAAAATCAAAAAAAAATCTGGTGACTTCTGTTTCAGTGTACCTGAAGAAGTGTGCATGGAAACTTATTTGGTCTCTAAGGTGCTACTGGAAGGATTTTTTTTTTATTTTGTTTCGACAACGGCAGACCAACATGGCTACCTACCTGTAATTGGAACTATGGAAGGCGACACTATGTCCAGTAGTCCAGTTTATGGGCTGATGAGCTATAGCGCCCCCTACCAGGGTTCACCTGACAGCAATTCACACCATAGTGGACCCTGTTAGACAACCCCCCTACAGGTATGACAGTGTTTCTACCAGAACACAAGCTGCTTGATCACTGGATCCATGCCCCACGTCTATATCAACTCTATTTGCTGCAGATTATCAATAAAGTTGTGGCCTTATTTCATCCCAGATATGTCTTGCATTTTGCTTTGTTCTGCATCCCCGCAGATGTGCAACTGCACTTTTGTCCTCAGCTTAAAAACTATACAAACAAATACTGATCATATTTGCTTGACTGATTTCCATTCCTGAGCACAGGCAAATATGTCAACTGCAGCTATTTTTGCTTTCTTTTCTGCTTTCACCAGAATTTCCTGGCATTCCTATTTATTACTCTCCCTTCTCCTTCCGTAGGACCCCAATCTACCTACTGAGACTGGATTAGATATATGTTTGGAAAGGTCAGTGGAGGTTTGGAGCAGAGCACCAGGATTCCCTGAAAACAAATCACTCAGAGCAGACTCACACTTTAATTAAAAACCTTACCCATAGGCTCAGATATAGGAGAAGATGGGAGGTATGTATGTGCCTGTTTAGCAGGCTGCTCTGTACAATTTATTCAGAAAAAGGTTCCTTTTTACTCTCAGCTATGTAAACCTAGGATAGTAAAATGTTTGTTTGGGGAAAACACAAGCCTATTTCAAGGTGTTTTGGGAATATTGACAGGCATATTTAATTAAAGCAGCCTGCTCCATTCACACCTTGGAGAGCTGTGAATACATTCTCACAGGATTCCCCAGAGTCAGAGAATTCAGGTGACAAAGAAATGGAAGAGCAGAAACCGGCAATCAAAGCTCTACAGGGAGCTGTTTTCTCTCGGCTGTACCATTTCAGGCTGTTGCGTGAGAGAAGACTTGGATAGATAGATAGATAGATAGATAGATAGATAGATAGATAGATAGATAGATAGATAGATATAGATGTACAATAGTTGCTGGTACAGAATACCCATCTCTCTTTTTTGGCAGCCATTTTGTACTTCCAGTCAAGGCATTTCTAGCAATATATAGTATGACTACCAGTGCCTAATTTAGAACCACCACCCAATAAAACCCCACCTCTATCTCTGTGTGTGCGTGTGCGCGCACGTGCTCATGCAGATTCAGAACTGGTTAAATACAGTTAAAGAGTATTAACCTATCCTTCCTGGCCTACTAGTTTTGTACATGAAGGGATTCATTTAATTTTAAATACACAAAATTGTTCAGACATGCAACCTCCCACCAGCAGTACAAAACGGTGTACAGTGGCACCTCGGTTCCTGAATGTAATTCGTTCCAGAAGCCCGTTCGGCTTCTGAAACTTTCAAAAACTGAGGCGCGGCTTCCCATTGGTTGCAAGAGCTTCCTGCACTCGGCAGAAGCCGTGTCGCATGTTTGGGTTCCGAAAAATGTTCAAAAATGGAAGCATTTACTTTTTGGGTGTCCGAGAACCGAAACATATGACAGCAGTTGCATTCGAGAACTGAGGTACCACTGTAATCCAACAACAGTTTCTTAGCTTCTGTCAGGGGTGGGGAATGTGTGGCCTCCAGACGTCACCAGGCTTCAACTCACATCAACTCCATCCAATGCGGCCAATGGTCAGGGCGGGATTGTGGGAATGGTGCATCGAAAATGCTACACAAAGGGTTAATGGTACAGCATAGGATCTTATATGTCATATGTTGTAGAGCATGGGGTGATAAAATAAATAAATAAACCAATCCTCCTGTCAGACTGGGAATATCCCCTCACTCACCCGTTCAGGTTATTCCACCTGAACAAAGTCTCTTTTCAGCAAAGTCTTTCAGCAAAGTCTCTTTTCACGTACTGTATATGTCAAACAAAGCTCTAATAATAAAGAAAATTGCAACACAACAACATACTGTCTGAGAGAAACAAACAACTTCATGAGGCAAGAATGACAGTTAGTCTCCCTAACTGAACTGAACTGAACACACAAAGGGAGGGGCCGATTCCGGAGCAGAACACAAAAGCCCCGCCCACCAGATGACAGACATTCTACTGATCAAATTAGGCCCCAGTGTTTTTCGAACAATATATAGTGAGGCAGGTCCCGTCCCCCCCGCCAGTTGGTTCAGTTATCAACTGTTGTGTGAGTTTCAACTGTGAGTGCAGCAAGTGTGTTGTGCCATGCTGCTGCCTGCCTCGGAGCCAGCCAGCAGATATTAGTCAATCTCAGATACAAATTCATGCAAATATGTTTTAGTAACATAAGTATCTCCCACCTCTGTTGTACATTCAGGGTGGATCTACACTCATGGTTTATAATGTTAAGGAATGGTTTTCATAATGTATATGGACGCATGACGTTCCACTTTTAAAATTCATAGTGTGTTATTATAATGCGACAGCAGGGGGTGCTGTAGAGGAGCCAGCAGTAGGGAAACTGTTTTGACGAAGAAAACAGCTAAGAAACGCTTTTAATTTACAAGTATGCCGTGTGACATTGTAGAATGCAATATCCAATATTGTTCTAATAACGTTAAATAGGTCAGTATAGGTTCAGCCTCAATCTGACAAGAGCAAGTGCAGCAAATAAAAGTCACTTGCTATTTTAAAACTTTAAAAAGCAAGTGTTGCGTGGTTTTCGGGGGGAATTATTTAAAAGGGTCAAACAACCCAGGGCAGCTTCTGCACAACTCTGTAAAGTATAAGGACCACAAGGATGAGGGGAGCTAATGTCCAGCAAAATCTGGAGGCCCACAAGTTCTATACCCAATTTAAATGCAATGACATTTTGTAACACACACCATGAGAGCCATAGTTTACTCAGCAGCTGAAAGTCAGGCAAGATCACAGTATACTCAGGGTCCCAACCCACAAGGACAGCCTATGCACTGACAGGCTATTCAATTTTCGGATGTGATGGCATGTCAGGGCATGATAGCAAGGCCAAGGTGAATGAGGGCAGTCTAACCTCTCCTGCAATGTTTACTGCATGTCTCTAATGTCAAAGCAGAGTCCAGTAATTGCTCATTTTCTTAGAAATGTTGGAGTCTATCCAAAAGTAAAGGAGATTGTAAAGGATCTGCAAATAAATATTTCCTCCATAAAATATTTCAGAAATTATAACGAAGCCCAAACAGCACATTTAACAGGAACAACAGAATCCTACATAAATATTTACAGTACTGTCAAGTATCGCCATTTTGTTGCATGCCATCACCCATCTGTGAAAGTACTTACAGATGGAAAGGTGAAAAATTAAGGTCTTCAGCTGAGCAGTCTAGCTCTGTGGAAATGTTTGTCAATGTGACTAGGTTCATAGCGACTTCTGGCAAGAACCAGAAGAACAGCCACCAAAAGAACAGCAACTTTGCTAAGAGTGGGGGAAAATGTACCCTATGTGTAGGGTAAACTACAGTTCCCATCTGCCGTAAATGTGTGGTGCATATGCAGCCATAGATACCTGCATTATACAAAAGTGTAAGCCCCACCAGGATTGTGAACGAAGACAGCTTCCACTGGAGAACCTAGGCAGAACTTAGAAATCAGAGCAAGGATGAAGAATGCAGAAAGGCAGCCAAGACTACAGAGAACATAGAAGCATCATGCTCGGCTCCACGATCAGCCTCCTTCACAGCTGATTGTTCTCAACATTGAGGGGGGGGGGAGGATATGGAACTGGGTCCCTTAAAGTTGGTGCCTATGGTAGGAGGGTCATACTGTACAGCTAACAATTTCCATTATTCCATGGCTGGGACTCCAGATATCTGGTTTCTGACTGAACGAATGAATCTTTATTTGCATCAGCCATCGGCCATAGCAATAAAACAATACAATATACAAAGAACAGAACTAAAAAGTCAATTATATAAAACACATTTTAGGGTTTTGAATCAATAGTCAAATAGTGGATCTTATTCTAATTGCCCCAGCTAAAAACCTTGCAACCTTTGCTGTCACCTGCTCATCTTGATCTGCCAAGAGAAAGGACACTGTGGCAGTGGCTGGGCGACCCGGAATGGACAATAAAAGAGGGGTGATAACCACATTCCTCAAGTCTTTATAAAGAGTGCAAGCCAGAAGGACATGCACCACTGATTTGGTACTGCCATCTCCACAGGGACATAAGTGTTTTTCGTGTGGAATCTGTTGGAATCGTCTCTCAAGTACAGCCGAGGGCATTATGTTCAATCTTGCGAGAGTAAAAGTGTGTATATTTTAGAATTGCTAGGTTATGCAGATAGGGTGCCAGAGAGTCAAAATGGGAAGGTGGAAAATATTCCTTATTGTGGCCAAGTTGTTCTGAAGCTCGATATCATTTAGACGCTGGCAAATTAGACTGTTTGCTTTACTAAAACCCAAAGTGAGTAGCTGTTGTTGTGATAAACCACAAGAGTGAAGTTTCTTATAGATAATTTTAGTCCAGGCGCTCTTGTGACAATCTTGCAGCACTAGGGATATTAGACTGGGGGGATTTGAGTTTAGGCGAAGCCAATCGTTAAGTGTCCTACGCCAGATCCGTAATTCTACCGAGGGAAGATTAGCCTCTAGGCGCAATGATGTGTTTGGGAGACAGGGTGGTACAGAGAAAATTTGCCTTAAGAACTTCGATTGGATAGCTTCCGTAGATCCAAGGTGAGTGCCTGTCCAAATCTGAGCCCCATACAATAACTGTGCTAGGGGTTTAGCTTGGAACACTTCCAAAACTGATGGTATATATTTGCCACCTTTTGTGTAGAAAAAGTGTGGCACTTTGGGATGCTTTTTCTTTTGAGCATTTCTGGTGTGCTCTCCATGACCCCGTAGACTGGAAAATAAGTCCAAGATATTTGAAAACTTTGACGTGTTCATGGTTGTCCATGTGCATGTTTGTTTGTTTTATGGAAGTAGAGGAGGCAGACACCCTAAATACACCACTGCTCCTGATCTAAACAAATACAAAATATTTTGCAAATACTTGTCTCACAATGAACTTTGCTTACTTGCTTATTTATTCTGCACGGTACATTGAGTTAGAACAAAGGGTTCTACAATAGAAAAATTCATCTGGAATATAGTTGTCAGAGACTTCTGAAGCAAAATGCTTTACAGTTCACTACAATGCATAAATGTATCTCATAGACATGTTTTTGCTTTTTGTTTTTTTAAAGATGTTGATCTTTTGCCACATACTATTTTCCATGTATTAAAAATCAAAGCTGTTTAGCATTTGCAAAATGCATTGTCAGAGAAAAAATATAAATAAAGAATCCAATGAACAATGGTATGAATTATTCTGATGGAGGGTGGGCCTTTTTGGCTCTTTCTAAAGCAAAATACAATCTATTTTAGAATACCTTGGGCATTTTGCCAACTATTTTCCATATGTTAAATATAGATCTTAAAGAAAACTTATTAACATTTACAAAATATGTTTGTTTGTTTTTTTAAAAATCTATCTATCTATTTCAAATAGCCCAATGCCTATGGCGTGACGAGTTCATTAGTCCATGGGCTAGCATGATTCACTCTAAGCTCATATCTATCGGAATCTCGCCCAGGGAAGCCTTGAAATATGACCTTATCACAGCCAAGAGGTATATTAACCAAAGATTGGATGATATAGAGTGGCAACGTAACGTTATGCTCGGTGGGGGGACTTGCTCCCTGAGACAGTTGGGAATTGCTCCTCCATTCCATCTACCAACCTATTTCTCATCTCTCTCCATTGCCAATCATCGTTTTGCTTTTATCAAAGCACGTTTTAATGTATTTCCTTCAAACGTTCTTTTTCATAGATTTTCCAGAGGTCAAATCTCGGCCTTATGTTCTTGTGATAACAGAACGACAGAATCACTTCACCATATAGTGTTCAACTGCCCCCTATATGATGATAGCCGGAAGAATCAAGTGCTACCACTAATTCAAAAACTATCTGGGCACCCGGCTGACTTTCTTCTTACCTTCCTATTGCAGGATACTGACCAATTTGTAACCTCACAAATGGCAAAATTTCTAAGCTCCGTTCTGACACACAAGAGACGTAATGGATCATTAGAAGGAACCTGAAATTGCTTGGAAATAATTATCTATATTTTTTGGGTAGTTATTAAGTTCTATTCCCACTAATCTTATCGTTTTAATTTTCCAAATCTGATGTGAGTGAATTTTTTCTGTCTGTGTTTTTTGTCTTGTTTTTGATATGAGCTTAAAGCTGAAATAAAGTTGTTGTTGTTGTTGTTGTTGATATATGAAATAAATGATATCCCATAATGTGAAAAGCTCTGAAGGGAGGAGAGAGATTATGGGAATTGTTCTTTTATTCAATGATAATTATTCAGCCCTCACATGCAAATGCACCAACATGCTGCATTTGGAGTAGCCATAGCTTCTCACTAGAAGAGCTGATCTGCTTGGGGTGTTACCTTGCAAGAGAAGAAATGGGAAGTTATGGGGAAAGTCATCCAAAAGTGGGAAAGAGGCAGCAATGGAAAGAACTAAGATTGCCCCCCCCCTTCAGCCCTACCTGAAGATGCTGGGGATTGAACCTGCAACCTTTTTCAGGCAAAGCAGATGCTGCACCACTTGTCATATTCCTGTGCTGCCAGCCACAGCAGAGCTCAGTGGAGGGAGAAGCCAGTCAACCAACCCAGTCTCAGGGGGTGGGGGGGGTGCTTGCCTGGAGGCAGAGTCCGTATACAAGGTCCAGTCCAGTCCTAAGGTCAGGAATATCTCAGTTCACATAGTCAGATGATCCAGGGGTCAAGAAAGCTGAAGATCCAAGGTTACAAGAAGCAGCAAGGTCTGGCCAGGAAGGACAAATCTTGCTTCCAGCAACTGACTGAGGCTGGAAACCCTGCTGAAGAAAGCAGGAACCAGGTGGTTCTCATCAGGAGCAAGAAGGCTGTTCAGCAGCAGGTGGAGTCAATTCTTATGCTCCTTCAGGCTGCTGCTCAGCAGGTGAAGCCAACTCCTGGCCCATGACACCACAGAGCTGAAACCCTTCATCTTATAATATTGTCTCCGGTCTCCCTCTCTCCCCACACCTTTCTCTTAACTCATTCCAGCATCTATTTTCTTTGCTGCATTTCTTCCCAGGTGAATACAGTTGCACTTTCAGGCCTTTGACACACCTCTTGCGTCTTCTGTTTTGTAAATGCCTCCTTCTCCCTTTTGGTTTATGGTCCTGCCCTCAGGTGCCACCATTATGTAGGAGCTGACAACAATGAACATCAGCTTCATGGACACTGATGTGCATTTTAAGAAAATCCACACAGTGTGAATCCTTAGTAAATGAAGCCTCCCACACTACACATTCCACCTGCTGTTGTTAATGCAGCTTTCTAGACTTTCTCCCCCCTGGGCACCTTTTGATGAAAAGACTCCCATTTTATCTCATACTCTTGACCTTTTAGATTAGCCTTCTCTTTGACACTGTAATGTATGCCTTGAATAAAATCCAGCTGTACCACATTCACCTCTTTCTCTCATTCATTTTTGTCAACCTTTGAAGAATTATATCAGATATGTCTGGCTAAACTTGTTCTTTGTAATTCAATGGAAGCAATCAACGACCTGGATTCTTGTTCTCATGGAAACATGTTGTGTGTGTGTGTGTGTGTGTGTGTGTGTGTGTGTGTGTGTGTGTGTATGGATGGTTTAATATGTCCTATAGTGATGCCCACTTCTAAGTCATCCTAAATGCACACAGTTCAAAAACATGGATGGAGAAAAGTTGGATAAGGGAGGAAATCCTGTCCAGAAAATAGCAGTTTTACAGCAAACGTCCCTAAAAGCCTAGGCTATCAGTTCTACCCAGCAAGTACTTATTCTTTGTATGAATGAGATGCTTGACTGCTGGATTCAGGACTACTCTTTGTGGAATAACTGGTACCACAGCTGTCCATGGAGACGCAGGTCAATTCTTGGTCCAGGACAGCTGTCTACAAGCTACATCTGGTACGCAGGCTGAGACCCTACCTGCCTGCAGACTGTCTTGCCAGAGTGGTGGATGCTCTAGTTATCTCCTGCTTGGACTACTGCAATGCGCTCTACGTGGGGCTACCTTTGAAGGTGACCTGGAAACTACAACTAATCCAGAATGCGGCAGCCAGACTGGTGACGGGGAGTGGCTGCCGAGACCACATAACACCGGTCCTGAGAGACCTACATTGGCTCCCAGTATGTTTCCAAGCACAATTCAAAGTGTTGGTGCTGACCTTTAAAGCCCTAAGTGGCCTCAGCCCAGTATACCTGAAGGAGCGTCTCCACCCCCATCGTTCAGCCTGGATACTGATGTCCAGCGCCGAGGGCCTTCTGACGGTTCCCTCACTGCGAGAAGTGAGGTTACAGAGAACCAGGCAGAGGGGCTTCTCGGTAGTGCCACCCGCCTTGTGGAACGCCCTCCCATCAGATGTCAAGGAAATAAACAACTATCTGACTTTTAGAAGACATCTGAAGACAGCCCTGTTTAGGGAAGTTTTTAGGTTTGATGTTTTATCATGTTTTTAATATTCTGTTGGCAGCTGCCCAGAGTGTCTGTGAAAACCCAGCCAAATGGGCAGGGTATAAATTATAAATAAATAAATAAATAAATAAATAAATAAATAATAATAATAATTACTACTACTACTACCACAAAGTTCCACTCTAAATCCTATTGTAACCATAATGTGGGATGTGATAGTATATAATATAATAAGATCCCAGTTTCAAAGGGAAGTTAGAAAACTGTTGCTATTGTTGCTGTTCTTAACTTATACTTATTGCCCAAATAGGCATCTGAGACTGCAATCCAAATTTGTTACAGCTGCCACCAAGGCTCTGCAGAGCTACCAGCCCAGAGGCTCAAGGTAGCAGAAAGTGGAGGTGGGGGCAAGCGGAATTTAGTCTGATATTTGTGCCAGCTTCAGGCTGCCACAGCCCCGATCAGACAATACACCAAGCTCTGGAATGGCACTGGGGGACCTTGCTCAACCACATATTGAGTGGACAGAAAGTTGCACCTTTTGGGACAGGTAGTCCCTGAGTCCCAGACCATGGAGGGAGGGTTTTAAAAATCAAAACCAACCCCTTGCATAGGCTTGCAAAATAGCTTCTGCTTCATATAGATCTCTCAAAACCGAAGCGATGCTTTCCTAGTGATTTGTCCTGGTCGGAAAGTCTTGCCTTTTAAATTAAATGTGGCTTCCAAACCATTTTCAAGTACAGCCCCACCTAAAACCAATTTCATTACAGTCGTACCTCAAGAGTCGAACGGAATCCGTTCCGGAAGTACGTTCGACTTCCAAAACCAAGGCACGGCTTCCGATTGGCTGCTGGAAGCTCCTGCAGCCGATCGAAACCCGCGGAACCCACATCAGATGTTTGGGTTCCAAAGAATGTTCGCAAACTGGAACACTCACTTCCGGGTTTGCGGCGTTCAGGAGCCAAAACGTAAGACTCACAAGGCGTTTGACTTCCGAGGTACGACTGTAGTTGAAATAGGATGGTACCAGATAAGATTCACGCCAAACTTTTGCTTATTGGAATTTCACCCTTAGAAATGCTGCATCAAGATCTAAATACAGCAAAAAAGACCATCTCTCAAAGACTGGATGATATTGAGTTGCAACGCAATGTTATGCTGGGCGGGGGGGACATGCTCACCGAGATCCCTAGGCATTGTACCCCCACTTCAAGTACCAGCCTATCTATCAACTCTTTCTATTGCTAGTCATCGTTTCACTTTTATTAAAGCACGGTTTAATGTATTCCCCTCAAACGTCCTTTTTCATAGATTTTCTAGGGGCCAAGTTTCGGTCTTATGTGCCTGTGATAACCGTTTGATTGAATCTCTTCATCACATAGTGTTTGTCTGCCCCTTGTATTCTGCCACCTGAAAGACTCTATTACTTCCATTAACTCAAAAATTACCAGGGTATTCGGAAGAGTCTTACCTTGCTCTTCTGTTGCAAGATTCAGACTCGATTATAACCCTACATATGGCAAAATTTCTGACATCAGTTCTGACACTTAAGAAACGCAATGGATTGTTATATACAGCTTGAAATTTTAATTTAATTTTTAGCATATTTTATTCAATTGAGTATCCCTTTTAATCTATTTTACTGCTAGCAATTGTAAACCAGACTGTGCTGTTTCTGTTTTTGGTTGTTATGTCTATGGGCTTAAAGCCGAAATAAAATGAGCTGAGAGTTGATATGGTACCAGAGCATGGATTGCCATTGCCAGACTACCCTTGTCTGGGAGATGTACTAAGTATTGACAACTCATTTATGCATAAAGGGTAGTTGAAGAAAACAAGATAAGTTAACATCCCCTATGGAAGCTGAATTTTCAGTAAAACATCGTTTCCTTCCACTGCAGTCTATAAGTGGTAGACCGTAATTTGCAACCTGTAAAACAACTTGACAGGGAAGTATTTTATTTTCAAAGATTTTGCAGGAAATGAAGAACTAAATCTGTACCAAAAGAAAAAAAGGAAAAGAAATCCTAGCTTGACAAATAAATGATAATTACTTAATTGCTTATTCCCTTCAGTTGAAAAGGATGTTGTCATACAACTGAGCCTGGGTTTCATACCAGCAGCTGATTTCGAAGTTGCATGCTGGTTATGAGAAACATTTCAAGCTGTTCATGACATTTTTTTAATGCTGACTTTTACAATTTTTAAAGTTAACCGTGACATGGGGGCAGGGGATTACATGGAGGTGACAAGGTCTCAGGCCTTTTCTAGAGATAAAACTAAATCAGCAAATGTGCTATTAAAAAATCAAGTTGATTGAAAAATTGTGCAGGAAATAACTTTTAAAGGCTAGCCTTTTATTAAGGAACAGTGTTACAGTGTGCAGTTGACTGCATTAATCGTTCTTGCTTGTAACCCAAATAAACTTTTGTCAAAAGCATCTTAGTTTTCTTTAATTAATGCAATTTCTTTGCAATTAACACTCTTTGCAAATAACTCTCTAACACAAGAACTTCCTAGATTTTTAATTCTCCTGACCTGCTTTTAGCAAAGACCTCTAGAATGGCACTGAACAGGAGGACATGTCACTGTTACTTAGCAACCTTGCTCAACAATGGGCATTGTTCCTCTTATACGTCAGTGATGTGATTGACCAAAAGTCAGGTGAGTGCCAGCATCCTACCCTACCATCCACAACTGCTGTTTCTTCCAAGACTTACAAGTGTTGGTCCTGCTGTGTTAGAGAATCAATGTGATAGTGACACAGTTATAGTATAGGAAAGAAAAGTCATTTCATTAGCTAGAGTAATAGATCATTAGTTAGGAAATCATGGTTAGACAGAGAGCTTCCATTTGCTAAACAAATGTGACCTAGGTTGATAATGTTTCTATACCGGTAGTTATTTTGAGGAATAATAAGAATAATAATGAATTACTACCACAAAGCATATTTAAATCTGAAGGAGCTTCTCCACCCCCATGGTTCTACCCGGACACTGAGGTCCAGTGCCGAGGGCCTTCTGGCAGTTCCCTCACTGCGAGAAGCCAAGTTACAGGGAACCAGGCAGAGGGCCTTCTCGGTAGTGGCACCCGCCCTGTGGAATGCTCTCCCACCAGATGTCAAAGAGAACAACAACTACCAGATTTTAGAAGACATCTGAAAGCAGCCCTGTTTAGGGAAGCTTTTAATGTTTGGTGAATTATTGTATTTTAATATTTTGTTGGAAGCCGCCCAGAGCGGGCAGGGTATAAATAATAAATTTTTATTATTTAAATATACAGAGATTCCCTTTGAATATGTATTGGCTCTTGATGAGGGATCTCTTCTTAGCTGAAATGTGAAATGATACCTCATTACATACACCCAGATCTGTGAGGGTTAGAAGAAGAAGAAGAAGAAGAAGAAGAAGAAGAAGAAGAAGAAGAAGAAGAAGAGGAGGAGGAGGAGGAGGAGGAGTTTGGATTTGATATCCTGCTTTATCACAACCCGAAGGAGTCTCAAAGCGGCTAACATTCTCCTTTCCCTTCCTCCCCCCACAACAAACACTCTGTGAGGTGAGTGGGGCTGAGAGACTTCAAAGAAGTGTGACTAGCCCAAGGTTACCCAGCAGCTGCATGTGGAGGAGCGGAGACACGAACCCAGTTCACCAGATTACAAGTCTACCGCTCTTAACCACTACACCACACTGGTTAGGATGTAAATGAACTTAAAAAAAACAACACTTAGATGTAAAGCATCTTTGATTTTTGATGGCTGATAAGACTGCCTGTTTCTGTAACTTTCTGTTTATTCAAGCATTCAGTTTGTTTGCAAATGCTCTGCACAAGTGCACCGGTGCAAAGTGAAGATGTGTCAAACTATTTGGAAATAATGTGGATTTGTCATATCTGTTCTAAGTATGAGCAAATATTCATACATTAGTTCTGTTTTATTCTAGTACAACTTTAACCGCATGGCTGCCGCTGAGCATTGCAGGTACACAGGAGAAAAGCACCTCTGGTTGACTGAGCAGATTTCCTTAGGAGAGTGAGGGACAGGGAATCAAAATGATGAGAGGGGAGAGGCAAAAGATGAAGCCCCCTTCAAGAAAGCATGCCACAAAGGCTGGTTGCTTTTACTGAGCCCGAATTAAAATTAAAAATAGCGTGAATCTTTCCTCTGAAAGTTTTCTGCTTCTAGGAAGGTGAGAGGTGAGTTTCCCTTCTGCTTATTTTTTGCTGAGCTGTCTAATTCAGAACTGCGGTACTTGTGACTCAGCAAGCCAAATGCAGTCAATCAGCCATGGATTATATGCTGTCAAGTGTTCAGCAACGCTCCTCTATTTTGCACTTCCAGACAACTAGCAAAACAAAGAAGCACATTGACCCCTGGTATACTGTCACACATGACTGGCTGATTATGTATAAGGTATATAAGCCAAAGGCAAAACTTCATTATTCACTAAGTGGGTCCCCAACTCCATACTTTTATTAGAAGCTGGTGAATGCCCAATTTCAACTAAGGCATGATGGGCTGCACTAAAACATTGGCTCAAGATTGCAGTGTTTGAGCTAGGGGAGGGTCTATATCAACACCTGAACAATGAGGAGTATGTCAGCAACTGGCAGAATACAATGGCCAAAAAAAGCCACCTCTATTGGTCTGTCACCCACCCAACTCTATTGCCTGCGTTATGAAGGTGCCCTAAAGACTTTAAAGCAAAGACTCTGGGACATTACACACAGTGACTTGCAACATCGATCACACGCAGTCTGCAGTCCACTGGCAGTAGGAGTACAATATGGGCATGCCTTTAAGTTATCATCCTATATTAAAAATCAGACAGTTCCAAATTACAGAAGGCTATTTACAAAAGCCAGACTTAACGTCTTTCCTTCTGCAGTGTTGGATGGCAGATTGAGAGGAGTTCCATACCAGGACAGACTATGCTCATGTGCCCAAGACATTGACTCTATAAAACATATTTTGCTGCACTGTGTGAAATTCGAGCAAGCCAGGGCAGAACTGATATTACCCTTGCTAGTACCTTTCCCGGGAAAATCAGAGGCTGAAACCAAGGTACCACTGTACAACACATCTAAGACGCTTTTCCTTTACCAATCTAGCTAAGTCCTCAGAGTCACATCACATTATGGAAGAGGAGGAGGTGGAGCAGCCACATACGTCATACAATCCCCCGGACCACTTAATTCAACTTCTTGGGAAAGTATCTTATGTAATTGGCGCTCTCTTGTTGTTGGAGCTATTTCTTTGTTTCTGCATCAGTGTACTCAACCAACTGTTTCCAAGACTGAACAAATTGCTATTTGAAATGCAACACTGAGTTTTTAATTATATAACATTTAAATATAAAGTAGCTAAGGAACTAGGGGTGTGTGATGGAGAGACTCCACATTAACTAGCTGCTGGCTGCCCTTAAAAAACAACAAAACACAACAACCCTTCTTAAAAACAAGTCCCTATGGCAACTCGCTAAGCATCTTTGCCTTCAAGATGTGAAGACATATTTGAGCATAATAAATGAAGTTTTCGTCTGAAAACAATTCCAAATGTAAACAAGGCTTTCCAAGCTTTGTAAATGCCATAGGGATTGGACACATTTGGAGGAACAGGAATCCAAAAGTCAATCATAGTTTAATGGCTAACGCAGAGCTCTCAGAGCTCGGCCATTCCTTTTCCTGCAAGAGAGACACACAGCCCTTCGGAAGAGTGTCGGCTTTTATTTTATTTTGCAGAGTCCTGCATGAAATAGGAAACCCCAGCTTTGCCTCTTTAATTTTCTCCAGTAAAGGACTCCCGCTCCGCAACGTTTTTCAAAGATGGCACTGATGTCGGAAAAATCACAACTTATTGTGAATGGCACTCATTGGGATGGTGATTTTCAAGCTGTGTGCTGTGAGAGAATCGCCAGTATGCCAGGAGGAACAAATGCATTAAATCACTGAAGTCTCCCCTGAACCCAAACTCAGAGAGGAGGTAACTCTGCCTGCAGTGTGTCTCTGCATGATTTACTGCTCTGCCTCTGTTCCCATTGAGGGTGGGTGTGTCTGCCATGTATCTGTCTTCGATCATGTTGGATCGTTTCCAGCGCAGAAGCTAGAGCTGAGCTGAAAATACTCCTGGAAAGATTTTTCTCTGCAAAGTCATATATTGCTGGGGGTCAAGATGGGAAGATGAACCCCCCCACACACACACTTTAAAGGCACATTTATAAGTGGGTCACGTGTTCAGGGCAGCAGAGAGAGATTAAGGGCAGTGTGATCAGTTCCCCTGCACTGGGTGGGGCAGCACAACTATGACAAAGAATGGAAGGCACTGAATTTTGGCATCACACAGGGTGCCACTGAAATTCGGGGAAAAACAACAACCTTTGAGGGCAGGTGAGCTTACGAAGAAACTGCAGTTGCACAGCATGGAGGGAATCCCCCCACTTATTTCTCTCCCCCCCCTGCTGCCACTAGAGGCAACAATGTACAATAGTCAGCCAGCAAGGTACCATTTCCCCCTGAAACTAGTCTCCAGCCTCTCCACACATTGAGCATTCAGGAGCTGATTGCTTAGGCACTTTTTTGGTATCAGGGCTGATCCTCAGATCATAGAAGACTTAGATAATAGAACATAGAATCATAGAGTTGGAAGGTACCCTGAGGATCATCTAGTCCAACCCCCTGCAAGGAAGGAATATGCACCTGTTCCATGCTGGCATCAAACCTGCAACCTTGGTGTTATCCTGCAATCTTTTTCGACTCAACTATACAGCTGCAAATAAAGGGTTTTAAGTGTGTTTTAAGTGTAATATACAATGTGACACTAGATGGTAATGGTGAGCCAATGGGAAATTCAATGTATTTTTTAAAAAACGCTTTAAAAAAAAGCATTTCCAACATGGTTTTTATATGTGTGTTGATTCCACCCAAGATGTACTCCTGGTTCCTTCTCATCTGTGCCTTCTTCATTTTAACTCCTAAACCCCCCACCCTCTCTCCCTGGAACTTACCAGCACAGCTGACAAAATAAAAAAATCCTTCCAGTAGCACCTTAGAGACCAACTAAGTTTGTTATTGGTATGAGTTTTAATGTGCATGCACACTTCTTCAGATAGTGTGCATGCACATGAAGTAAATGGTAAAGGGACCCCTGACCATTAGGTCCAGTCACGGACGACTCTGGGGTTGCGCGCTCATCTCGCTCTATAGGCTGAGGGAGCCGGGGTACAACTTCCGGGTCATGTGGCCAGCATTACTAAGCCACTTCTGGCGAACCAGAGCAGCGCACGGAAATGTCGTTTACCTTCCCGCCAGAGTTGTACCTATTTATCTACTTGCACTTTGATGTGCTTTTGAACTGCTAGGTTGGCAGGAGCTGGGACCTAGCAACGGGAGCTCACCCCTTGCAGGGATTCGAACCGCTGACCTTCTGATCGGCAAGCCCTAGGCTCTGTGGTTTAACCCACAGTGCCACCCACGTCCCTTTTCATGCACACGAAAGCTCATACCAATAAGAAACTTAGTTGGTCTCAAAGGTGATAATGGAAGGATTTTTTTTTTATTTTGTTTTGACTACGGCAGACCCACACAGCTACCTACCTGCAACTAGAACAGCTGACAAAGGCACTTTTTATCCTCTTACATTCCTTTGGACATATCATCACTAAATTAGGGTAGGTCAGAGGTGGAAGCCAAAAGGTATTCCCCACACCCAAATGCTTCTTCCTGCCCTTTCCACCCACTCCTCTTATCACTTGTGAAACTTTAGGAAGCACAGAGTGAGCTTAGGCACCTAATAGGTAAAGGATCTAATTTGCATGTAACATGGAAGGCTTCAAGCAGAAACATTGTCAATGCAAATGCATTTAAGAGAATGCATTTTATGCCTATTTCTTTGCCTGACTCATACCAACCAAAGCACATCAACAATTATAGTTTTGCTATCACCATAACTCATGGTTGTCAGAGATACAAGGCTATAAATGCCAATTTAATAGACAGTTCGTTTGTGATGCTTGAGCGTTTAGGAATCACCAATGTGCACAGTGTAAAATAAAGAAGAGAAAGGAAGAGAGAAATGTTTAGAAAGGGTTCAGAGTCAGTGGTCAAGGGTAGTTTTTTGTTTGTTTTTTTACATAAATTTGAAGAAATTGCACTTAGAGAATAGAGAGCCTTCGGTGAACATATTGGAATGTAAATACAAAACTGAATGAAAAGGAAAAGTACCAGGTAAAATTTAAAATGCCAAAGTAAAGAAAGGCACTTGGAAGTAGAAATGATACAAAGTAAACAGCTTAGACTTTATAAACTAAGGAACAGTTTACTCATCCAGTAGAACCAAGTACTAAAGGAGTACCACTTCAGACTGAAGCTTTCCTTGACAGTATCACTTCAGACTAAAGGATGAAGATCACATCTTGGAATATCCCACTACCAAGAAGTCATTAAATGGATGCTTCTCCCAGGCACCCAGAACCCCTCTCTCTGTGTTTTGTTGTTGTTGTTGTTTTTTAGTTGCAGGGAGTTTATCATCATGGGAGCACACTCAAGCAAGGATTCAACTCCACTTCCATGTGAAGTGGCACATTGGAAAAGTCTTGTTTGATCATAGGTTCTCATACCACACTGTTTATGCATGAATTAGGCCCAGTCCAAAGCCACACAAGAAAGTGTGTTCACTCGGGCTCCATCAAGCTATACCTGGATAACCAGTGGAGAATGGTCCCTACCTGGTATTCTTTCTAGACTACACCTTACTACTGAATCTTTCTGTGACAATGTAAGATGATGGTGTAACAAGCTTAAACTTGTCTTCTCTGCTGCTCAAGCAGAATTTCAGGTCATCTCACAAGGCCTGGGGACCTGGAATCTGAATATCATTTTTTGCGGTTCTTTGCACCTCTTATCCCAAGATGAAAGCACAGCTTTAGCTCACACAGTACGTAATTACACTGAGTTCACTGATGCTACAGTAGAGATGAATTTAGCCATCTGTCTAACAATCCCTAATGGATTCAGGTGCCCTATCTTTTTTAGCATTGTGCAAAATTTAGACTTGCAACTTCAGAGAAATAGTCAGCAAAAGCTCCGCATCCCCTATCAGGTTTGATAATAAAGAATGACTCAGCCTGCAAGGCAATAGTCTTAGTATGGATCGGATATATTTTGTCAATGTGGAGTCCCAACAGCTCCCCGGGATTTATGGATTACTCTGAAAATGAAAATATAATATAGTGAGAATACTTCCCACTCTGCTTTTAGAAATCAAACACTATCCCTGCTACACATGATTGTGCTCTGTGATTGTGCTCTGTGAGTCGTTGGGGAGAATTTAATGTTGCAAGTTTTGATGGACAGCCAGAGTCTATACCTGTATACGTTTCTAGCATGCAGCGAGAGCCCCTCTTTGCTGCATGCATCGGATCACCCTCCTTCCCTCCCTATATTTAGACTCCTGCATTGACCTTGCTATGCCTGTCATGGGGTCGTCTGCTTTTGGGGCAGGGGCCTGGTAGGAATTTTTCCACTTGGCTGATTGGCTGGTGCCATTTGGTTTTTGCCTACTGCGTAGCAATTAGTCACAACTTGTAAGGTTGCAGTTAGGCATTGGTTATTAAATTGGTTGGTGGAGGGGTAAGGATTGGCTGTGCCGGCCCCTCCAACGCTGCTGCTGCGTGGGGAATTCCGTTAAAGAAATCCAGGGGCTCACCATGCTTTTGTCCGTACACCCTGGTCAGGGGCTAGGGACACGCTAGAGTCTCTGGGAACATTAGGGGAGAGGTGAGGGCTAGTCCCCCGGCCCCCATTCTCTCCCCAAAGTGTTTTCCCTTTACTGACTTCCACAAGGCGGGTGGATGTCAGTCTGTCCCACGGCGGGGACAGATAGTCGGAACCAATGCCTAAGCAACCACTTACATTTTGTATTTTAATAAAGTTGTGGCCAAAATTATGCCCAAAACATTAAACTTAAATTTCTCTGTGTTATTTGAGGGGTGGCTTGGGGACCTCGACACACAAGGTGCGGCTTCACTTCAGAATACCCATTGAGCTGAAGATTCTTGCGGTATTGTGGCAATGATGGTTTTTTCTAAAATAAATACTCTAAAGATTGCTTCAAAAATGTCCCCATAGTCATTAAACGTTGCAGTGTTAATTTTTGCTTTTGCACAAGGCTTTCCAATTTCCGTCCTAACAATATTATGTGTTAGGTACACCATGAGCATCAGTTTTAATCAGAACGTGTGCCTCATATTGAATATTTCCCCCCGATTCAACTTTGTTTTGTGTAAGACATCGTCTACACAAGAAGTGCTAACCGTAATTGTCAGTTCTGGCACAGTAACAGGAACTTATTAGTGTATCTGGGATTAACATCTGTTGGATGTGAGTCCATATGGAATAAAGAGACTTTATTACTGTTGGTAATTTTCCAGGGAGACCAGAGCAACTGACATGCCCCCCAGTTAGCTCACTCAGCACCAGCGGCACTATGGTTTGCTGGGTCTCTACTACTGCCAATATATACAGTGGTACCTTGGTTTTTGAATAGCTTAGTTCTCAAACAACTTGGAACCCAAACGCTGCAAACCCGGAAGTAAGTGTTCCGGTCTGCGAACTTTTTTTGGAAGCCAAATGTTCTCCGTTTTGAGTGTTACACTTCCGTACACTTCCATTTTGAGTGCCACACTTCCGTTCTGGGTGCTACACTGAGGTCTGTCTGTTTTTGCTATTTATTTTGCATTTTTGTGTTTGTGGCTTTTTTGTTTGTTTTTGTGACTGTGTGGAACCCAGTTCAGCTACTGATTGATTGATTGTGTGGCTGCGGAAATGGATAAAAGCTGCAAAGCCAAGATAACCATTAACAGAACAACAATAGAGGTAAAGAAGCAAATTATTTCCAAGCATGAAAGTGGTATCCATGTAAGTGATCTGGCAAGTGATCTGTTTTAGGGGTTGTTTTTAAAACTCTGCAACGGATTAATCCATTTTGCATTACTTTCTATGGGAAAGCATGCCTTGGTTTTGGAACACTTTGGTTTTGGAACGGACTTCTGGAATGGATTAAGTTTGAGAAACCAAAGGTAACCCTGTTTATGGCTTGCTGGGTCTCTACTACTGCCAGACCCCTAAGATGTTCTTATACTCTGATTTTTTTTTCCTCTTTAGTATTGCTACCAAGGGTAGAAAAGTATAGAAGCCTCACATATCACTGTGACTGGAGGAAGCACACTAGCCTAGAGCATTTTTGACAGGGATAAGTGCTGAAGAAGGATTTATTTGGGACAGACATTTCTCCATGCTGTTTCTATGAACCACAGAGTTTGTATTTCAAAGTTTATGCTACATAACCCCCTATATTCCAGCACATACTTTCTCATGCAAAACACTTCTCAGTGAGTTAGGTCTTCTTCATGATGAAGCATGCATCCTCAGACAATTAAACACCACAGAGCCACTTCCTTTCTGAAACCTCAGTTTTAAATGTAGCATAAATAAAAATAAATCCAGCATGCTATTTTTAAAAATGGGCAAAATTAGCATAACACGCCAAGCCTTTTTAATCATTAAATTCAAGTTATTTCCCCTTCTTTCACTTTTGCTGCCTAATCTGTTTGCACCAGGGAACAATCATTAAATATATTATGCCCCCTAGCTAAAAAGCACTCTGATTAAAATTATATTGTAAAAACAAAAACAAAAAACAACTCATTGTGGACACACTGGGGGGGGGGAAGTTGCATATGTGAGCATTTCCTTTCTTCTCCATCCGTATCAGCTGTCTGAAGCAAACACACTGGACAAAATGAAAAGTTCAAAAAGAGCTCGATGTAGCCATCAGAATTGTGTTGCAAATTATATAAGCTAGAATTGAAAAATGTCATCTCATTCTCTACAACATTGATGGCTGATTGAGCAATAACATGCTGTGTCACTTTGTGACAAGTCTCTTTTCAGATGTCTCTTGGAATGAAAGTTCTACCATGATCCTTTTTTCAGTTCCATTTTTATTTTATTTTAAATAGTCATTCTCTATTGGAAGCTTTCAGTGGCTAAATTCCTGGTACACTCTGTTTGCATATAGATACCTTTTCACTAGTCCCAGAAGAGCATGGTTATTTTTCTAGGCATTTAAGGTGAGTAAAACTCTAGACTGGAACTTACTTCCAAGTAAACTCATTTAGGATTGGACTGAAAATCTAGCAGGTGGTCTAAAAGTGTCATACAGATTTGACACATATCATCTCACTGCAACCCCTTGCTTCTCTTAAAGAGCTTAAGGAAGTCTAGGAAGCTCATATGAGAATAAGAAAACTGCTCCCTGTTGGGTTTTTAAATAGATGTACACATTTTTACCTTTACAGTTTGAAATTATATAAATTTTCATCATTGTAGCAAGTTAGGAAACACAGGAAAGAAACTGGCAGTGAATATCAGAATATTTTTCCTTTGCAATATTTGTCAAGAGAAATATACATTTTACTCGTAGTGCTTAGAATTACATGAATTCTGATCCTTTTAGTAACAGACTTGCTTCAACAATGGTAATTTGGATGTTATTTCTTTAAGAAGAGTTAATAGTAATCTGTCAGAAAGTTAAGAGCATGCAATTCAGAATATTATCACTCAAACCTTATGGTATGATTTTTGAATCAATCATCATGAATGGCTGTACAGATTGGGAAGCGTGCATCCTTTAAAAAAAAGGCTTCAAAATTGTTATAATACACATTAGAGGTGAAATTTTAACAGCTGCAATTTATTGTATTGTTGAAGTCAATAGTAGGAGCTAAGTTGAGCCTACAAACTTTCAAAAATCTTGCCTGCAAATAGCTTGGGAACCTAAGAGACCAGTGAACAGCCCAGGTAATTTTAAGTGCCAGGATCTGAGACAATTTAGTTCTATTAACTTTAAAGGGAATAAATAGGTTTAAATTCTAGCGCTCACACTTAATAAAGTCTTGCAGATTAGGCTTGATGTCTCAATGTATCATTGTGAAAGGCTCGTTCCTTGTTTGGCACACCATTCTATTCATGTTTACATAGGACTCCTATATTTCAGTTCCATCTATCTGACATCTTGATGATGGCGTACATTTTGTATGAAGATATTATTATTCATGACATAATAAGCAATGACATCATGGGTTTTTTTTTTTAATAAATAAAAAACCATGTATCAGTTAGGAGAGAGTTTTGATTGGCACTACAGCATATAAGTGAGAGGGGTTTAAACCTTCTCTTGTCAACCATGGTCTTGATAATGATCTCCACACCTTCACATGGTAATTAAAGGTAAAGGTAAAGGGACCCCTGACCATTAGGTCCAGTCGTGTCCGACTCTGGGGTTGCGGCGCTCATCTCGCTTTATTGGCCGAGAGCCGGCATACAGCTTCCAGGTCATGTGACCAGCATGACTAAGCTGCTTCTGGCGAACCAGAGCAGCGCATGGAAACGGCGTTTACCTTCCCGCCAGAGCGGTTCCTATTTATCTACTTGCACTTTGACGTGCTTTCGAACTGCTAGGTTGGCAGGAGCTGGGACCGAGCAACGGGAGCTCACCCCGTCGCAGGGATTCGAACCGCCGACCTTCTGATCAGCAAGCCTTAGGCTCTGTGGTTTAACCCACAGCGCCACCTGGGTCCCTGATTCACATGGTAATTAGCATTAGGCATAAACGATTGCTGATTGCCATGGGGATATTTAAAAATTAAGATCTCAGGGAGAGAAGGCTTAAAACTTCTTTTCCTACGTAACCTGCCAACGACCATCTTTTCCCCAATCCCAGGACTTGGTATTTAGTTTGAAATGTTAGGTTCCGACACATGTTCTCAATGAGGTCTTTTTTGTGTATATGTTTTTAGCCATCTTTAAGATGCAGGGCTGTTATAATCCATTCTTTATGAGCCCACAGGCAGCCCTTTTGAGGCTAATGGGCCATATTGGCAGGGCACTGTTTTAAATGTCTAAAATGGGATATTCTGCTGGTTCCATCCTGAAGTGTGGATATTTAGATCTCAGTGGTAGCCAGAGGTCTGCACAGCTACTATGCCAACTATACCCTTTCCTAATGATGTCAGATCTGTCCACGGTAACACCCAGTGCTTTTTTTCCTGGGGGGACACAGGGGTACGCATACCCCTAAACATTTTGTGAATCTAAGTTTGGCTTCATTGAGGGACAGTATTTCAATATGAGTAGGAAAATAAGAGTACCCCTAAACATTTTTTAACAAAAAAAAAGTACTGGCAACACCTGCCTTAGTGACATCTTGCATGGATTACTATAATACTATGTGTGGGACTGTCTTTGAAGAGTATGCAGAAACTTCAATTGGTTCAGAATGCTGCAAGCCCATTATAGGTAGTGTGTGTCTTGCAGGTTAGAACAATTAACTTCACTAAAACCAATGCACCATGTAGAAATGTGGAGAGACTGAATAAACCAGGAATGGGAAATTTTTGCTTCCAATAGCATTTGTATCTCACAAGAACCATAGCTGGGCAAGACCCTGGCTATGGGTCACTGTCTGCAGGGAAAGTCCTCTCTGCACTCACTATGATGGGGGAGATCTTTGATAAGAACCCCTGGGGCCTCCCCCAGTAAAAGAAAATAAAGGCTAAGCTTCTTTGATAAGTGAACTATCACTGTCCTCCCAGTCCAGAGCAAAGCCAAATTACTCACCTAGTCTCAGAGAACATTCTTATATGTAACACTCTGGCTTTCTACATTGTTTTCTATTTGCAGCTCTTAATTCTGCCCTGGAGGATTTTTATTTATTTTTAAGCTTCAGAAAGAACCAGAAAAATCTATAGACAAGTGACTTGTGACCCTAGCCTTTTCCTTTTTTCTAAATATTATTCATAGTTAGGATAATTGGTTACAACATTGTAAGTTGAAAGAGATGAGAATCTGGGCAAGCTAATGGGTTAAATAGGCACTGGATGGCATTGCAAAACCATATAACAACTATTTGCTTACAGGATAAAGAGATGCAGAAAAAAATCTTACTTTATGGCACTTGTAAAAAGTTCCATATTTGCAAGGGATTTGCAAGCATTGCGTGTTTAACCACCCCCTTAAATAAATTCAGACAAGACTCAAATTTTTGGTTTGGTTTTTGGCAGAATTTAGGCCACAGCTTTATTGATTACAGCAAGTGAGTGGTTGCATAGGTTCTGGTTCGACTAGCTCCCTGCACCATTGCAGGTAGTGCTGACCCAGGGCACCAGCATAGGTCAGCCTAGGGTAAATACCGGTACCTGGAACAGCGGAAAGCCGGGGTCAGGCTAGTCCACCACCCAGATGTCCCCCTGGACTCGGGCACGGGCATAACCCCTCTCAGGGTTGACCAAACCATTGAGTCCCTGGATTCCTTTAATGGAATACCCTTCGCATATGGGTGGCGAGAGTGTTCCCCCATCCCTATCACCTGAACCAGAGCCTATCCGCAACCTTACAAGTTGTGACGATTTGCTACGCGGCAGGCGAAACCCAAATGGCAACAGCCAATCCACCAAGTGGGGAAAATTCCTGCCGTTCCCCTGTCCCAACGACAGACGACACACAACGGCATAGCAAGGTCAAGCGCAAGCCCTATATATAGGGAGAGGTGGGCAGGTGTTCTGATGCAGTGGCCCAAAGAGGAAGCTCAGGGACACGTGCATAGGCTTATATAGGTCCCTTGATCCATTGGACTAGTGTCCCATTGGTCTGATTACACCCAGCATCGAGGGACCTACCAATAGGGTGTTGTGGCAAACCAATCGAACCCACCTGCAACGCAGGGTTTGGTTGCCAGGTTGCACCGCAACACATGCCCTCTTTGAGGGAGAACACGATTTGTACTTCTTTGCATCTCTAGGCCATTGGCTGAGATCTTGCTCTATGTTCCATCATTTAACCATGTGGGGACAACAGAGGACATGCAGCAGAATCCTTTCTGTTACCTCCCTCTGGAACAGTTTCCCAAGGTATCTTGAGATCTCTCTCTCCACATCTGTAGTATCACCAGCTGAAAGTGTTAATTTTTTTCCTCCCAGGCGATGCTGACTTTTTCTTTTTTCTTTTAATAACAAGATGAATTCTGTTGTTTCTGGTTCAATTTCCCCCCGTTTAGTTGGTGACTCATACATTTTAGCAATATACAGATATTTTAGTAGGCTTGATTGTTGGTACCAGATTGATTTAATTTTCTAGAAACATGTTTTCATATTCAATGAATAATGAGTGTTTAGGCTGTATTATACCTCTGAATACTCAGGGCCCTGGATAAGGTCTGAGATCGGAACATTTTCAGAGACATTTGGCTGCTTGCCTGCATAGTTTGATTTAAATCAGCAAGAAACAAGGCCAGGGTGGATTGATTTAAATCATGAGTTTAAATCAAACTTCCCAATGACTCCTCTTCATATATTACCTAAACAGTGGCACAAATCTGACAACTAAAACAATGATAATTTACAACTAAATAGAGTATTATTTACATTATTGTTTCTTTCTTCCACTCTGGCCTTGCCTGTCTTTGTTGCACCTTATTTATTTTGCACATTTTCCTTAAAAAAACAAAACTTGCTGCCAAGGAGTGTGGTGGAGTCTCCTTCTTTGGAGGTCTTTAAGCAGAGGCTTGACAGCCATCTGTCAAGAATGCTTTGATGGTGTTCCTGCTTGGCAGGGGGTTGGACTGGATGGCCCTTGTGGTCTCTTCCAACTCTATGATTCTATGATTCTAAAACAAAAACCACCTTATATACAGAGGGGGTTTCCTTAGGATATTCCCATAGGGGTTCTTCCTTATAAGCAGTCCCATTGACCATTTGTGAAGTTAAACATGGGGATATAATAATCTGCCCACTGGACTTTTTTTTTTTAACTTTTCTTCCTTCTTGTGTTTCCTCTTTCTGTTCCACTCTGCCTTGGCCCAGCCCCACTCTCACAAAATCAAGAAACAAAAATGAAATGCTGATGACTCGTAGCTTGAACCAAGATCTGATAGTCCTTAGGAAGACTAGAGTGCTTTACTTTCATCAGGTCAAAATGAAATGCCTATGTTTTGGTAAGCAGAGCTTAAATATATCCAAATCTAAGAAATGATCGAATTAATTTGTATAGAAAAAGGCAACTTCAACTCAACCTATCTCAGAGAGGCATTGATTTGGTTTAGAGATTGAGGGCTTGTCCATATTTTTCATGTCCTGCAGATAGAAAGCATGAGTCCGAGCAGTTTCCTGCTTGTTAGACATGGGTCCAAGTGGTTTTGCATTTGCCCTTTAGCTTTCCCCTGGAAAACACATTCTTTATTGCTGAATTGGAACAAAAAGCAATCCATGACTGCCAATTGTTCTGATTTGGTGGAAAATCACAGGTTTCCCAATTTTATTTTATTTTATTCTTTGGTAGAATTTTTTTTTAATGCCCCTTTCTAAAATTCATTTAGTGGTGAGTGGTGGGTTGTTGTTTTTTTGTTTTTTTCTTTGCAAATCTACCAATGCTATTCTTTGGTAGATTTGCAAAGAAAAAAAACACACCACTCACCACTAAATGAAGTTTAGAAAGAGGCATTAAAAAAAAATCTACCAAAGAATAAAATAAAATAAAATTGTGATTAAGGGTTTTCTCAGGACAGTGGAATATGTGTGTTCTGTGTTCTGTTGGTGAAGTGGTGGAGGCACTCATCCTTCTTCTGATAGGAAGTGCTCTGTGGGAGGGGGCAAAAATGGGGGGGTTAAGGAAGGTCAGTTGGGAGGGAGAGAGAAATCTCCCTATCTTCACCTTAGAAATGTTGGAGGGTATGGATTATGAACAAAGAAAGTCTTGCTCATAATGCCCAACAATCTTCTTACCCATTCACTGAGAGCCAGTGTGGTGTAGTGGTTAAGAGCAGTAGACTTGTAATCTGGTGAACCGGGTTCACGTCTCCGCTCCTCCACCTGCAGCTGCTGGGTGACCTTGGGCTAGTCACACTTCTTTGAAGTCTCTCAGCCCCACTCACATCACAGAGTGTTTGTTGTGGGGGAGGAAGGGAAAGGAGAATGTTAGCCACTTTGAGACTCCTTTCGATAGTGATAAAGCGGGATATCAAATCCAAACTCTTCTTCTTCTTCTTCTTCCTTGTGCCCTAACATTTCTCTTGGCATGGTGATTCGACTTACCCTTTCTGACTTGAACATCTGTGTCCCCATCCTGTTCTTCTTAGAACATGAGCCCAAATGTACAATAATATTCTTGCTATCTCAACTATAATGCTCTTCACACTAACAAAGGGGGTATTTTTCCAGCCTTGCCCTTTCACCCAGAATTTTTAAAACTTATTTCTAATTTTGTTGGGCACGTTCAACAATGAGCAATATTTTTACACTTGCTTCCTGAAACAGGCTTTTAATGTTTCTACCAAGAGCTATGAATTATGTTCAATTAAAATTTAAGATAGCAGAGGCTGGTAGTCAAATGATTTCAATCAATAATAGGAGGGGGTGTCTCAAGGTCTCACACCTTACATTGGTGATGCTAAAATAATACTATAGCTGTCAGAGCTTAACAAGCCCAGAATTTTTCCATTGTCAGCTTTTGCCCTATTACCCAGTTCAATATTATTCTTTTCAGCATCCTTATAATAATCTGACAGCCATTTTTGTTAATAAGACCATTAATTATTTCCCCTCTCTGTGTAACTTTTTCTCATGCGCAAAGTATATGTGTGACCATGCCCTAGGGCCTACTGCCAACATATGTGTATATACCACAGAATATTTTCTTAACATTTGTAAATTTAAAACTCCAATATGCTACTCCCTCAGGTAACAGATAAATTTCCATAGGATTCATTATGAATTCAGATATTTTACCCAGCTTTTACAGAGTTGAGCTAGTTTATGCTAGCATGAATGGTAATATGGAAAAATTAAAATCTTAGCTTTCTGCTAATTATGCCAGAATCCTAAAATACATGTATATTAGAAATTGTTAGACTTTCTCTTTCTTCTTTGTCATAGTGTTGGGTGACTAGTCACAGACTCAGTCACTTAATTCAGTGAACGTTCTGAAAAAAACCCCATGTTTTCCAAGAGTTTTCTTCCAACTAGTAATGCCAGCACATGGATATTGCTGAACACTTCTGCATTACCTTGAATAATTGTGATGTGATTTCAGTTTCTGTGCATTTAAAAAAATAATAATAATCCTCAGGGCATTGTAAAACACAATATGCTCTGTTCTTATTTTATTTTTATTTTTTTGCAAACCAGTGCCTTCCACAAAAAAAGCATTTAAGAGCACAATGTCACATTTTACAGTGCCCCTGGGGAAGATTTTATTAAAAATGCTTGGGGCCTAATAATAATATTTTGTGCACCTAGAGGTTTCCACTCTTTTCCTGCATTGATTCCATTTTGTCTTCCTTTCGATGGCCTTGCATCTACTTCATGGTGAAAAGGTGAAAAAGCCCAGAAAACATCATCATCATCATTATACCGCCCTATAACCAGGGGTCTTTCTTTCTTTCTCTCTCTCTCTCTCTCTCTCTCTCTCTCTCTCTCTCTCTCTCCTGCCCCCACACTCAGGTACAAGAGAGTCTTAGATGTAGATGTGACATAATCACATAAAACAGGTGCAAGAATGAAGTACAGTGGTACCTCGATTTTCAAGCGTCTCAGAAGCCAAACGTTTCGGTTTTCAAACTCCGAAAACCTGGAAGTAATTGCTTCCATTTTTAAACGCGCCATGGAAGTCGAACGGCTTCCGCTGGGTGTTTTTCCATTTTTCCAGTTGAACTTGCAGCCAGCCCTTTGCGCCTCGGTTTTTGAACGTTTCGGAAGTTGAATGGTCTTCCAGTGTGCACACAGTGTGGGGTTGTGTGGTGGGGGTAGAAATTACCCCCATCTATTAACAAACACCTGCCCAGAATTAATTTGATTTGATCACATTGGTTGAATCTGACCACAGTAATTAGTTTGTTTTGCACACCCTCTGATTGTTATATTTAATAAATATAACCTATTTATCCATATTTGGTTCTCTTGATTATTCTTCCTGGTATGCTGGGGGAAATAGCACTGGATAAAAACAAACCAACCTGGATAAGATAACTTTTTGTGACTGTCACTTTAATCTTATTTTCTATTTGAAATCTGATTCTGTATTCATTTCATGAGTTATAAACAGATGGAAAAGAGATTGTTTTGGAGGTTAATTTATTCACAGCAGGAGTTATCAAATGGTAGAGCACATTTTCCCTGTTTCTAGCTGATGGCCAGATGACCATTTATTTGGATATTGACAAGAAACCTCACAAGACAAAGCAAAAAACAAACAAACCCAAAAAACAAAAAAACTGCACCATGATTTTATCTACAATAAAAGCTATGAATTTCTGACATATCAAAATAAACAGCAAAAACAAACCTAGTGCATAAGTGGACCGACTTTCCACATCATATTATGTTATGTTAACATCATATTATGTTCCCATGTTATTAGAATGGGAAACAGCACCTGTTCTAAACACCAAAAACTTCATCTCAACATCCCTAAAGGATAATCGTGCAAGACAATTAAATTAAAGAATGCAGAATTCTGACCTGGAGCTTAATTTTAATAAGCACAACTGTGTGTGTTTGGAGAAAACAGTTATGTGTGGGTAGGGGGTAGGGACTATGCTATGAAGATTTTTTTTTAACAGTCTATTTACGGCCAGCATAATTGCAAATCTTCTCAGTTGGTCCATGTTTGTGAGTGATTTAAGGCACATTAAAGGAAACTCATCCACAATTAGGAAGTGTGGAGAAATATCTGTGCCTTAGTTACCATTTAGAAGAAAAACTATGAATTTCATGAAACCGTTGCCAAAGAGATTACAAATGAGGTCCACAGCTCTTCTCTGGTTCCAGCTAAGGAGTCAAATATGTTGTTTGAATAAAATACCACAATGAGATCCTTGAGTATCTCAGAGTAATTAGTTTTGAGCAAATATCAGACCAAATTTAAGGGAGATGAGTGGGTATGTGTTTTAACAGGATTTCCTTTTCTTTTTTCCTTTGCTGCTGTTTCTTTTTGTGCTACCTCCCAGGGACAGGGTTTCGTTTCAAAAACTTGTTTAGCTACATTAGCTGCTCAAATGAGTGAGTCACAAGTTGTGCAGATACGGGCTGGATCTAGACACATCAAAAAAACGTTTCAGGAAAACCATGCTATAAAGCTTATAATGGGAAATAATGTTGCCTAAGGATCAAGCTCTACAGCGCCATCTGGTGTCACAGTGTTATAGCGCGTTTACAGTGGTACCTTAGGTTACATACGCTTCAGGTTAAGAACTCTGCTAACCCAGAAATAATGCCTCAGGTTAAGAACTTTGCTTCAGGATAAGAACAGAAATTGTGCTCTGGCTGCGCAGCGGCAGCGGGAGGCCCCATTAGCTAAAGTGGTGCTTCAGGTTAAGAACAGTTTCAGGTTAAGAATGGACCTCCAGAATGAATTAAGTACTTAATCAGAGGTACCACTGTATTTTATTTTATTTTATTTTATTTTTACTGAAGTAGCCAAGTGCTTGGTATGCAAGGTCCATTCTGTGACATTTCTATCTCAACATGTTTTGGGGAGGAACTTTGTTTGGGCTCTATTGAAGAACCACTGTCAGTTAGAACAGAAAAAAGTTTGTAGATTCAGGTGGTAGCAGTGTTGGTCTGACACAGTAAAAAATAAAATAAAATTGTCCAGTAGCACCTTAAAAGGTAAAGGTAAAAGGACCCCTGACAGTTAAGTCCAGTCGCAGACGACTCTGGGGTTACAGCGCTCATCTCGCTTTACAGGCCAGGCTCATCTTGCTTTACAGACCAGGAGTCAACAATAAGCAGTGATGTTCATCAAGCTCCAGTGCTGTTTGAAGCAGCAATGCATAAATGGTGGCACTGTAGAAATCTGTATATCCAAAATGGCGTAAGAAAAGCACGTTAGCTCACATCCTGAAGTTCCATTAACTTATCCTGAAGATTTAGCTTCATTGCTTTTTCTTAAGGCATTCCCTTTGAGTCCTTGCACTGCAGAGAAAGCTTCAGAACATTAAGACAGGGCCTGCTAAATATACAGGCAGGTAGAGCAGGGAATCCCATTGCGAGTGCTTTCAAATGAGTCTTTCCATTGACTCTATAATCAATAGCATCCCCTTCTTCCTAAGTACATGTTGACTTTTAAAAAAACCCTGAAAGGTCATCTCTTTTTCTTTTCATTCATCATATGGTGATCGGATGTTTGCCATCACAGGAGCATGATGCCTGCAGTGTGGCAAAGGGCAAACCAAAGAAATAAGCACAGGAGATTTGTATTGGGTTGAAATAAACCATGAATTTATTGATTACAGGTGTAAGTAGTTTTTGGCCTAGTCATTGGGCACATATCCGGCATCAAGCAGCCCACCTGCTTGACAAGGTGGGGGTCAATTCAGAGCTGGGGAGTCACCCCTGACACGGATCAGTGTTGGTACTGACCTTGAAAGCCCTAAACGGCCTCAGCCCAGTATATCCGAAGGTGCATCTCCACCCCTATTGTTCAGCCCGGACACTGAGGTCCAGCTCCAAGGGCCTTCTTGCAGTTCCCTCATTGCAAGAAGTGAAGTTACAGGGAACCATGCAGAGGGCCTTCTCAGCAGTGGCACCCTCCCTGTGGTATGCTGTCCCATCAGATGTTAATGAGATAAAGAACTACACAAATTTTAGAAGACATCTGAAGGCAGCCCTGTATTGGGAAGTTTTAATCTTTGACATTTTATTATTATTATTTTATATTTTGCTGGAAGTGGCCCAGAGTGGACAGGGAACAACAACAACAACCATCAGGTGCTTTGATCCCACTTGGGCCACCATTGGGAGAGGTGCTACGGTCCACTTGTCCCCGTTTGGACCAGACAGAGGCACCCATCCTGGACCCCTTTAAAGGTGCATCCAATCAGCTAAGGATCCAATCCAATTCCTTATTCTGCCCAAGTTGTGACTGTTGCAATCAGATAAGTGAAAACCCACTGACTAGCCAATTTGTAGGAAAAATCCCTCCCTGGCTGTGAATATGGCAACCGAATAAACCATGGCAAGGTCCTGTCCATCCACCTTCGGTCAAGCCACTTACAGCTTGGGAGGGCAGGTGATGAATCCCACTCCGAACTCCTAAGTGGCTAAACTACCCAAGGTCACCCTCTTAAATGTGGCAGGGGCAAGCGTGGTTTAGCCCCCTCCGATGTGAGGCTAGAGTCAGGCTACAGTGGCTGGAAAGGGGAGAGCCAGGCACCCCCCCCCCAGCCACGCATGAAGAGGCTGTGCCACACAGCAAATGCCACTCCCCTGGAGCCCCAGGCGATCAGAAAATGTAGATGGACCAGATTGCAGAAATGTTTGTGATATGATACTGCTTTGAAATTGGAATCACTGGGCAGCCTTGTGCAAGTCACCATCTTTCAGCCCAATATTCCATACTTACATGATACAAAAATGGAGATCAAGGGATATGTTTAAGCCACCAGAGCCCAGGTGCTATGGTGTAAACAGCTTAATACATAAATATGATGCAGCATAGAATTATAATATTGGTAGACATTCCCAACGGCAAAAAATTGGAACTCATTGTCTCCTTTGCTTTCTGTATTGTTGTGTTTATGACTGGCTACTCAGTTTCTTTATCTTCTTTTCCCATAGGCAATTTCTTCGATCCTCTGTAACAATATGACATTTTTGAGACTTTGTGGGTTCCGCAAAAGATCGAAATAAAAGTTATTAATTCCTTTCTTTTGAAAGATACACCAACAATGTTAATACAACAAGAGCAAGATAAGCCACAATAATTAAAATTAACAGCTCTTGGCCTTCCATCTTCAAGAGGCATGGGCTGGCTGGCGTTATTAGAGATGCACAGTTTTCCCAATACACTGTGCCAAATTACTATTCTGAACCAGGGAATTACAGGGCTTAGAGTCAAGCCTGGTGGGTGTCTGCCAGGTTTGTCATGTGTGCTGAGTAGGATAGGATGATGCAAATGTGTTGCACTGCAGATGTTTCATGCATGCAATAACAGATGTTTTCTACTGCTGTACAAGGATTTGTCCCATGTATACATAGCTGATATGCATGTATTATGGCACGCCAGGCTCTGTTCTGCCTGCAATAATACCATAGCAGCAGAACAAACAGCAGTGAAAGAAGGGAGGAAAGAGAGAGATAGGGGATGAGGAATCTACAAGGTATACATAGGCCACTTAATATACTGCAGAAACATCTTGATGACATTAACCACAGCTGGTAGAATAAGGCCTTAGGATTGCACTGTTAGCACAGTTTTGCTGTTATGAAAATACTGTCATTGTTCTTTAATAAGTTGCTGTTATAAGTATGCTACTGTTGTGTTGTCATAGTGTTACCTTGTTGAGAAATTCTATTGATATTCTTCTTCAAAGAAACAAAAAATTTAAGACTTGCTTTCAGGCTTTTGCTTCTGTTTTTGCTGTTCTTATAGGATTTTGCTGCTGCTGCTGCTGCTGCTTTTAATTGTTTTCACTGTTGACCTGGTTTTATAATTTGCCTGGATGTTGTCAGCCACCTCAAAATATAAAACCTCGGGGAAAATATCAGCATCCCTTGATTTAGTGAACAACAGCAGGATCTTTACCATACTACAGGAAGAATACACCCATGTTATTAAGTGATCATTAAATGAAAAGAAGGGACCAGATTCTTAAAACGAAGAAAGAAATATGGAACATGTTGAAAATTGACAGATATTTTGACACTGGGAAAAATGGAACAGATCTCACACAGGAATGAACGTACTTCGTCACACATCAGGGCACATAATCAAATAAAGAAATTGCTTCTAGAACATACAGTGATATTCACCAAGTTGGCTAGCTTTATTTATTTATTTAATCCATGGAACTCAATGTAGCTTACACGGGGTTTTCCAGGTGCTCACTCAGACCTAGACCTGTGAGGCTTCAGCAAGGTGACTGCAGCATGTGCCGTCAGCTCAAATTAGTCAACTAGTCAGCTTCACAGAAAACCAATGTAACTATCAGGCATAATAGCTGGAAGAAGAGAAGCCTTCAGGTTGAGAGGTGAATATCAGGGCATACAGCAGAGGAAGGTTGTTTAATGGCTTGCTACTAAGCTTACCAGAAGTATCTGATAGTCCAATGGGCTAGAGGATGGTCTCTCAATGGCCTCTTGTTGTTGCCACTTACTGGAATTGGGATCTGCATGTGCTTTGGAGGAAGGGCTAGATTTACTCTATCAGTGCACCTTCAACTTTCTTGATGCTTGACTACTCCCTGTAGCATTCGTCCATTCCTGGGGAAAATACGACTGTGCAGGAGTGGGGAAAGAGTTAATTGGCTGACCATCAGCGGACCAATGAGAAGCCGGAGGAGGAGCTAAGGGGCTTTGAAACCCAACCTAGAAGGGGGGGGGGAGTTGACAGTTGATGGGGACAGTTGATTGAAGCAGTTGGTTGGGACAGTTGGGAAGTGGGGGTTGGTTGTTGGTGGTTGTGAGAGTTGGTGGAGAGGTAGAGCAGTGAGAATAGGATTAAGACAGGGTTGAGAAAGTGATGAACGTGTACCAGTGTAACTAATAACTGAACCTTGTTGAGTTTTAAAATAAACACTTGTTCCTTTGTTCAATTCAAAACCCTGACTGTGACAGTGATTTACCAGGGGGGAGGAAAATCCTGGTTGGTGGCAGCAGACCGCTGTGGTGGTACAGGGATCAATAGACCGTGAATCGTCCGGGGACCCTGTGTAAATGGCGGTGATGCCTTTGGCAGGAGGTTGTTGCTGCAGCTCCATCTTACCAAGTAAGGAGCTCCAAGACTGTCTACTGTTGGAAACAGAATACAGTGGTACCTCGGGTTAAGTACTTAATTCGTTCCGGAGGTCCGTTCTTAACCTGAAGCGTACTTTACCTGAAGCACCACTTTAGCTAATGGGACCTAATGCTGCCGCTGCGCCGCCAGAGCACGATTTCTGTTCTTAGCGGAGTTCTTAACCTGAAGCGTACTTAACCTGAAGCGTACTTAACCCAAGGTACCACTGTACTGAACTAGATTGATTTTTGCTGTGATCCGGCAGAGTTCTTGGCATATTCATAATGCAGCTCTAATTTAAGATTTAATATATGAAGATGAAAATGTGCTTAAAATTAATTACCAACCAAAATTATTCTCCACTGCAATATTAATCAGCTTCTAGATGGATGAGCTCAAAAATCCACATTTTGGCAGTACAGTTCTTCAGGTTTAACGCATCGCATCCCTGAACTCCACATGTTACAATTCTAAAAGTCCTTATTAACGTATCTGCAACAATGTAAGCTGAAGTCGGGCTGCACTTTTGAATCACCACCATCAAAAAATAGTGGAAGGCGCTCAAGTGAAACTTGAACATACGATTGTAGAATTTGTAGTAAGAACTTTACATTTACTGATGTCTCACTCTTTATTGTGCCACAGTGAAAATATTCCTCATGAAGTAGGGATTGGCAGATCAACCCATTTTCATTCTGTGTCAATCACCGGCTCCTTCAGTCCTGGTTTTTGTGGATTGAAAAACTGAAAGAAAGAAAAACAACACCACAAAACATTTGTGTGTGTAAATGTGGGATAGATGATAGATAAATGATAGATAGATAGATAGATAGATAGATAGATAGATAGATAGATAGATAGATATGGAGCCAGGGAGCACAGCTGAACACGGCAGCAGCACAGCCCCAGTGGCTGGTGGCTCCTGTCCTCTGTCTCCCACTACCACACAAGGGAAAGATGGGGGGAACCACTCTGGCCAGTGGCGGTAGCAGTAGCAGCAGGAGGAGCCACTGACCACTGAGCTGCACTGCACCTGACTCCGAGTTCACCCTCCTCCACGCTCTGAACAATACGAAGGCCGGCCCCCTCAAAAAAATAAAAACAGAGGGGGCAAAGTGTGGGTTGGTGCCTATGACCCTCATGGTCCCTTTCAACTCTACAATTCCATTATTCCAGTGTCTGTTTCTCTATTCAGGGCAGAGCTTCCCAGATGTTTCATGTTGGCGACACACTTTTTAGACCTGTAACATTTCGCGACACAGTAATTCAGTTTTACTAGCAAGGTCGAACTAACCCCTTTCCAGCCCTGGCAGGAGCGGGGGGGGGGCATGCTTGTGCAACACAGCTACACACTGCAGCTGACACACTAACGTGTTGTGACACACAGTTTGGAAAGCTCCGATCTAGGGTTTCAAAGTTGGAGCCTCCACTTCCAGTTTGAAATTTGCAGCCAAATATATATATTCTGCTCTTCAGCTTAATTCTTTAGAAAGGCCATATCAGGATAGCTGCTATCTTTTTTGAATTGATTTTTATTTGATTTTACAAAAATAAGTTTATAACAGGATGAATTACATATCCAAATAAAGAGATTTCTCTGAATCTTGTGACTTCCCCCCATCCTTTCCATGTGTCCTAATGTGAACATTTTCAGTTACATATTAGTTCCTAATCTATATTTTGTATTCATCCATATTATCCATAATACTTGTTACATTACAAGTGATATTAAAATCCTGCTGATGTTTTCATCTGTTTACAGTGGTCTCCTAAGTAAATTACAAATTTTTCCCATTCTTTTAAAAAAGTTTTTGTCCTCTTGGTTCCTGAGATTTCCAGTCAACTTTACCATTTCAGCGTAGTCCATCAGCTTAGTTTGCCATTCCTCTCTGGTAGGGACTCTTTCTTCTTTCCATCCATGCGGCTATTGTCGCATACATCAAGATAGCCAGTTTCAATATAAATGGATGTCACACGTCCTCTTCAATCCTACAGCCTTGTGTCCAACCTTACTGTATGCTTGTGAAACATGGACCACTCCATCTCCAACTCCTCGAAAGATTCCATCAACGGTGTCTCCGAAAAATTTTACACATCACTTGGGAAGACATGTGAACTAATGCCAGTGTATTGGAAGAAGCAAAGATCACCACTGTTGAAGCAATGATTATTCAACATCAACTTCGTTGGACTGGTCATGTTGTTCGGATGCATTATCGTCTGCCAAAGCAACTACTCTATTCCAAACTTAAAAATGGAAAGCATAATGCTGGTGGTCAACAAAAGAGGTTTAAAGACTCTCTCAAGGCAAATCTAAAAAAAATGCAGTATAAACACCAACAATTAGGAAACACTTGCCTGCGAGTGCTCCAATGGGAGAACAGCCTTTACCAAAGGTGTCATGGGCTTTGAACTCATTCAAACTCAGGACACAAGGGAGAAATGTGCTAAGAGGAAGGCACGCTTGGCAAATCCCCACCGTGATCAACTCTCTCCCAGAAACCAATGTCCCCACTGTGGAAGGATGTGTGGACCCAGAATCGGCCTCCACAGTCACTTACGGACTCATTGTTAAAACCGTGTTTATGGAAGACAATCTTACTTGGCTATGAGTGATCGCCAAAGAAGAAGCTTTGAAACGATAACAATAGGCACTGTAATGCTCGGCATCCTATGTCAACGTTTTGTTTTGCTTTTAATCTGTTAATGTAATGAGAGTTCATGTCGCCTTGCCCTTTCGCAGCACAGGGCAAGGTGTGCCTGCGAAGCCAGGGCTGCATCTGCATCCTCATCCCATTTTAATCAGTGCTCAATTTGGATTGCTCTGTCTCGGCAATCAGCATATTGCCGAGCAAGGAAACTGCAGGCCTAAATGAGATGTTGCCTTGTTCCAGCTGATTAAAACATGATCCAAGGTGACTTTTAGGTGACACTAGAAATAGTCGGAAGAGCAGTGTTTTGTTCTTTAAAGGTTTTGGGCAGGGCGGTTGCTGAGCGAAATGAGTGAGGGATGTTTATTTTCCTTGATGAGAAATAAATTGACATCTGAAATTATAACAGTGGTGTGTCTATGAGAAAATACAGAAATGTTTAAAGCACCCTATTATTAAGCACAGTGGAAACAACATCTTGGAGAAACCTCCCATACTGTGGGTAATTATCACAAGCCACAATGCTAATTGCTTTTCGATCGTCAGTCTGTTGCCTCCAGCATGTCTTCCTGAGGGCTACTGTGGCTGCAGCAGGCTTTGCAATGTAATGAAGCTGGCTTGTTATTACAGTACAGTACTATCTATTTACTACTAGGCAGGGAATGAACATTTAGGCAAAAGCTTTTTTCTTTTTTGAAGGAAAGGACACAAGGTAAGCAAAAGAGGATATTGCATCTGTTTTATGTTTGGCTGTGTTGTTAAGATGTCAAAGTAAAATGGCTTTCGATACTGTAGAAGACACTAGTGTGTTCTGTTCCCAAAAGAAAATGAAATATATTGCATTAAATGACATTGTTTGTTTTCAGAAAAACTAGGCTATAAAGCTATCAAGAATATTATAGCTGCAGGGAATTGGTCTGACTTATAAAGTTATTAAGTGAAGATCAATTTCTGCTCCGGTAAAAACTCTCTTAGGTCTTTTGAATCAGGACCTCAGAGAATATAAACATTTCCTGGAGGCTAATTGTGTTTTGAATTTGTGAATAAAATTTGATTAGTCATATCATTTGATTGCTCATATTTGATGTGGCCTCAATGAATAATTGCAACAAATCATGTTGTTCATCAATTCCACTTCAAAAGTTATGACTTTTGAACTTATACCGTGATATTTCTTGGCATTTTGTTATTTTCATTACAGTATCTACCTGTTAATATAGATTGCATTTTCAATTATACAAATAATAAAATATGGAAGTTATGATATGTGAAGTGCCAAGACCATTAACACTTCCTCATCCCCATTAAAACCTAGTCCTTTTCTGACTGTTAGGAGTGCTATGAAACAAGGTGAAAATGTTTGCTCATTTAGAGTGATAGAAAGAAGCATTACATTTACTTGGATTTGATTTCATAGTGTCATCACATAGACAAATCTGATTGACTATGTCATGTTGTCAGGAAGCCTGATCAGAGCGAGAAAGGAGACATGATTGAATACTCAGATCTGATTGTCTAGGTGGCATCTCGATATGACCTCATTGGTGATGTGATCCATTGGCAGGAACATGTACTCAGCAATAATCTTATTCAAAAATATGACACCACCATATTTGGCATTTGTAGCAGTGAAGATGCAAAACTTGGAGCAAACAAACAAGCAAATATTCATAGCCATAGTTTAGCCGCTGGGCAGGGTTCACACATAACACTACTACAATGTTTAATAAAATATAGTCTAACTTGACATCTTTCCTTTCCCCCCTTGAAAACTGGTGCAAGGATTGAGCTGCTATTTGGACTTGCAATGTAAAATTGTGTCCTAATATGTGTACCAAGAATCATTCTGACATCTTAGTGTTTAACAGAATTAGCACTTTGCAATCAAACTGACAGGCTTACAAATGCAGTATTCAATGAGCCAGTGCTTAAACTCATTGGGTAATCTCCAATGTTAGTCATACTCAGAGCAGAGTCATTGAAACCACTGATTTCAATGAGTCCACTACTCTGAGCATGATTTAGTCAAATGTCACCTAAGACATTTCCTTAGGTGATGCTCGGCTAACAGGGTACCAACATTTTAGGCTGGGCAGTACACAAATGCAACTTTACACCATGCTCATGGTATTTGCCCTGAGTGTGTGGATTCTCTTGCATACTGTAAATGACCCTTTTGTTGAGTCATAGCATTGGAGAATTGGAAGGGACCCTGAGGTTCATCCTGCAATGCAGGAATCTCAACTAATGTATCCATGACAGCTGGCTATCCAAACTCTGCTTAAAAACCTCCAATGAAGGAGAGTTCACGTCCTTCCAATGGGGTCCATTCCACTGTCAAACAGCTCTAACCACCAGAAAGTTCTTCCTGATGTTTAGTGAGGATTTACCTTCTTGTAACTTGAATCCATTGGTTTGGGTCCTACCCTTCAGAGCAGGAGAAAACAAGCTTGTTCCATCTTAGCCCATTAGATATTTGAAGATGGCTATCATGTTTCCTCTCAGCCTCCTCTTTTCCAGACTTAACATACTCAACTCCCTTAACCATTCCACATAAGGCTTGGTTTCCAGACCCTTGATCAGCTTGGTCACCCTCATCTGTACAGGTTCCACTGTTAAAAGAGTAAATTATAAAAACTCTGCTGCCTTGCAGTAAAGTCACTCAAATGGGGTGTTTATATTGGAATAATTGACTCCTTGGTAAGGCAGAACAGGTCAGTGGGGTTTTTTGTTTGTGTTTGTGTGTGTCCCTCAGAGTCCATTATTACTCCCTAATACACAGAAGAGATTTTAAAGGGTGTTGCACACCCAGAAAGCAACACACAGAATTAGCTGGTAAACTTTGCAAAGGTAAAAGCAGCATGAGCACACAGCCTTACCTTTGGAGACATGAATAAGCAGTTGTTCAGAAGTCAGAAGGACTCATTCATGCTGTCTATAGTGAAACTCATCAAATTCTGTATCAGACATTATAATAATGAATCTCCTTCATGGGCAAATTGTAAAGTAAGTAAGTAAGTAAGTAAGTAAGTAAGCAAGTAAGTAAGCAAGTAAGCAAGTAAGTAAAAATAAATGCATTAATCTAATGGTCTGGAGAGGACATAGCACAACTGCAGGGACAAAACCACTAAATACAACTCTTCAATGTAAGACATTAAATAGTATGGTTTTAATTTCAATTTGCATTACAGTTGATCACAAGTATACGTGAGCATTGACCTTTTGTGCTGCTATTGCTCTCATCTCGTCATTAAATTCGAAGGGTATCTTTTCAGGAGCAAGAAGGTCACTCGCTACACCCCAATTGCAAATCTTCCCTTTCCACATACTTGGAATTTCGCATGTGTGCCTGACCTTGCTCATATTAAAGGCACATTGAAGCTTTAAAGGAGGGCACGGGCCATTTAGTCAGGTGAAAGGCAATTGAAACAGGAGAAATGATCAAGGAATTATCAAAATGATGTAGGCTGGGGAAATTATCTTTTGAACTTTATATGCCATGAATTCCCTGCTCTCTTCATATAGGGGAACAGCTTGGGCAACAAAAGGTAGTATTTCTTTTTGCTCATTGCTGTTTCGAATTTTCGCTAGTGTCCACATTTACAAAGGTCAGGTGCCAGTATGATCTAGAATAAGACTATTTGTTACCGATTTTTTTGAAAGGTTACTGAAGGGAAAAAATCTTGTATATGTAAAGCCTCGGGGAGTTTAGCTGTCTTCTTCCCAGCACCTTCTAATATAAAAGGGATCCCAGAACTACAGAATACGCCGTTCTTGGTTAAATAAAAGGAAGCATATTTTTGTAACTAGCAATATGGTAGAGCTGTTGATGAAATTTGGGATGGCCTAGAAAAGTGAAATTTATCCAGCCTTTCCATTTAAACCAGCAACAGGGAACCTCTGGCCAACCAGTCCATTTTGATCTAGGAAAGCCACACTCACCAATCCTATACCTGATGTCATATATGGTGTCAGTTACAGGGAAAGTACAGTTGTGGCTGGGTGGGGGGAAAAAGAGCTGCAGACATGCAAGTGCAGCACCTTGAGACCCCAACAGTCAGCTGACCATCTCTCAAGAGTGAATCAGCTCAAAAAACTCAGACCAAGTATTCTGGGATTTTCATGTGTTCTTGAGGTTTCTCTTACATTTGAGTATGGCTGCCCTGATGCAAACTGGTTTTCGACATGAGATATCCAAATATATAGTAGGCACTGGGATATCAGTGGTAGATCACATAAATTACACACACAATTTCCTGCATCTAAAAGAATGTTATATCTAGATGTCTAGGAAAGGTCTCTTCCTCAGACCCTGGAAAGTTACTGCCCATCAGAGCAGACAGTATTTGACAGGATGGACCAATCTCTTGGTTCAATGTAGCTCATTTCTTTAGCTCCTTATTGCTTCCTAGAAATCCTGGGAGGTAAATATCTAAGCTCCTCTCTATTGACAGGAGGTCTGCGATCTGACAGTTTCAAAAGGAAATGTTGCAACTGTGCAAGGAATCATTAGTATAATGATTCATTAGTATATCTAAAAATCCTACCCAGTAGCTTTGGGACTTTTCATATTAAAGCAGCTGGATTTAGCCAAATCTATATCTGATGCACAGCTGCGTGCAAAGCCAACAGAACAAGGTGGAATCCCAAGCTCTGTGGGTGATCTTTCCTTTAGACATGGATTTGTTTTTCTACCACAGCAGCATTTCCCCTTCCCCCAAAATAGATTCAACCAGAGTAGCATCTCGTGAACGCAGAAAGGTTTGTTGCTGGAAGCCCTGTCCGCTTGTGCAGAGGGGGAAAGAGGTTGGATCCTAGCCATCGTCTTCAATATTTGTGTATTCCCAAGCAAAATCAACATGAGGACCAATATTTATAGCATGCAGTTTAATGACAATACTGACTAGACTATTCAGTAATAGGGATTATCATCCATCAGGTTTATGCTGCTTTCAAATTTTGACTTGTTTTTCTTCTCTAATAAACAGCCTTTCTCCACGAAGAGGGCCCATTAGATTACAAATTACTGAGGCAACAAATTAAATAATGGTCCTTTTCAAGGAACAAATCAAGTTGCCCCAGCTACAATGGGAGCATCTCTGTATATCTACATGAATAATACAACAGGTAAAGTTTTGGTGTAAGGACAGTTGATTAGAAATATTGAATTGGATTGGAGCAAGATGTGGGAAGGGTCATAGATCAGTGGAAGGATATCTTCTTTGAATGTCAGGAGTGCGTGCAGGAGCCAGGCCCTGTGACCAGTAGGGCTTCGCAGGACTGGGGCTTTCCTAAGTTTGTTCTGAAGAGGCAAGGTGCGGCCACACAGGTGAGACCAATTGGTAATGCATAGCACCTGGTGGCAAGAGCTAGGAAGGGATATATGGTCAGCATATCCCTTTGGCTCTTTGCCACAGCAGCACGCTTCCTGCCTTGCTGCGTTTGGCTTCTTGACTCCTCGCTTCCTGATCCTCAGACCCTTGGCTTCTGGACTCCCGTTCCTGCTCCCACCCCGTCATCTTGCCCCCGGTCCTGACATCCTCAGCTGGGACTTCGACCACCCATGAACCGGACTGTGACATTGCATGCAGAAAGTCCTGGATTCAATCCCTGACATCTTTTGTGGCCTGGGAAATATTTCCTGTCTGAAAAGCATCTGCCAGTCAGTGAGCAAGATGGACCAATGGCCTAATTCAGCTGGAGGCACTTTCCTATGTTCCTATGTGAACTTATGCAAAGCTGGGAGAGTGGACGATCAGGCATTATAGGATGCATTCTAAGCAATTCAAGATATGGTTGAAGGGATGTTGGAATGAAGAGGTGCAGGGAAAATATCTACCTGTGACCTGTGATCCTATATAGCAAATTTTAAGAGAAGGGAAAAAAAGGCAGAGGTCTTTCTTGGCCTGACAAGTCTTCTGCATGGCACAGAGGAGTGGAGAGATTTGGAGGAACCAATCTATGTGCTGAAACACAAGCAGAAGTTGAGTTTTATATGGCCACATGTTTCAAGAGTTCCTTATTATGCAAGAACAATGGGCTGGATCCAGAGAGCCATGAGCTGAACTCTGTTTGCGCATTGGGGCACTCCTGGCCCCTCTTGGGCACTGCGGCCTCCTGGGTGCTCCCAAAAGCCATGCATCAAGGGACCCTCAGGAATGGGGTGGGATTGAGGGCAGAGGACTGCAATGGGAGAGGGGAACCAGTAGAATTTGGTGGAGTTCCCTGGCATATGTGGAAGCACCTTTCCAGTTGGGATCCAAGCCAGTAGATATTTTAATTCATCCCTATAACTACATCTTCCCTTTTTAGCACTGGAAAGCTCTAGAATGGTACACTTAAGAAGAACATTTTATTACTGTGGCTGTGTTGCATCTGACAACGCCAAAGTCAATTATACTTAAAAGAGCACAAGTCTTTTCAAAGAACTCCAGCAGACCTACCAACTTTGTCACCTGCTATGCTGAATGTAGCTCCCCAGCTATGTCTAGCGGTCCATCAGGGGTTTAGCAACTTTAATATCGTTGCTGTATTCTTAGGAAAAAAGAAGCTCAAGGTTTTCTAGCAGCTTGCAGGCCACAGAATAGGGCTGATGAACTCCATTCCACTTGGTGGCTAACAAGTTGAGCAAGCATTGCCTGTTCCGGGAATTGAATATAGTTATGTCTTGCAGCTGCTAGTTATAGAAATTCCTGTGATATTAGTGAAATCAGTTAAGATTCTACTGTTCTACCAAACAATCCCATAATCCAGGAAAAAATAACATTACAGAGTTTTAAAAGCCTACAGTGTATTCGGAGGTCAGAATTAATGTCATTGACCAACTGCTTCTCCTCTTCACCTGCTGGATTCTTTTTGAATATGGTGCATTAGCTGAAACACAACCCATCATTAATACTAAAAGTAAAACCATCCATTTCAATAGGATCTATCCTCTGTGAACCTAAAAGTCGCCGACAAATCATTTGGTGATAATTTCACGAAGTTGTGTTCATGCCATTCCTTTGATGTTCTACACACAAACTTCAAGAAGGTCATAATGACTCATCTTTCATTTCATGTAGTTGTTCCTTTGTACCACTGGAAACTGAAGTTCTGACGATTCAGCACAGTGTGGTAGTGGATCATTATGGAACTTATGAATACATTACAACTTGCAGTTTTATAATCTGTTAATTACCTGGTACTCCTGCCGGCAATAAAGAGTAGCCAATTAATACAGTCATACCACTAATGCTCTGCTGGTAATTCCTCCTTTCAGAATTATAAGTTGAAAGCACCTTACCTAGGCTATTTGTAAGACTTATAGAAAAGTCTCTTAGTGCCACCATTTTCTGCAGTGGTTGCTATATACTTAGTTAGAATTTAGGGACAGAACCATATGTCATTAATTTATTATGAAATTAAAGTTCCAAGGGATGAAAATGCCATCTTCCCAAATCCGATCAATTTAAAAAAACAACAGCCCCCTATACTACATTTCAATTAGTTTTCCAGCCCAGCCATTGCTTGATATGTTGTGACATCACGGAATGTTCACTGAAATTCTAATTACTGAGTGGGAATACAGTCATACCTTGGAAGTCAAACAGAATCTGTTCCGGAAGTCTGTTTGACTTCCAAAACGTTCGGAAACCAAAGTGTGCACAGATTTACTAAGGGCCAAGTCTCTCCCATGTGTGCCTGTGAAAATAAATCAACTGAATCTCTACAGCATGTAATGTTCAATTGCCCTATGTACAGTTCGATCCGTGCCAGTATATTAAATCCGATAATTCAGTCCATTGCTGAAAAGCCAGCTGACCTACGTCTTGCTTGGATGCTCCAAGATGTGGACCCTTACATAACTCTACAGGTTGCTAGATTCCTAACAGCCGTTATCTCGTATAAGAGACGAAATGGAATGTCAGCCGATTATTGATAGTTATAAATATGTTTTTCAAAATGAATTTAGACATTGATTTTAGTTTTGGTGCCTAAATTTTAACTTTAAAATTCCTCTGAGATTTGTTTTTACAGAAATGCTAATATTGGCCCTTGTGAGTTGTGTTATCTTATTTGCGGCTTGTACGGTGCCGTTGTTTTATTTGATTCTCGTTGTTTGTTTGTATTGTATGATGGGCGCAAATGCCGAAATAAATGATCTATCTATCTTTGCAAAGCGTGACTTCTGATTGGCTGCAGGAAGCTCTTGCAGCCAATCGGAAGCCGTGAAAGCCCCATTGGACATTTGGCTTCCAAAAACAGTTCACAAACCGGAACAGTCACTTCTGGGTTTTCGGTTTTCGGGAGCCAAAACCTTTGAGAACTAAGCTGTTTGAAAACCAAGGTACGACTGTATCTAAAGTCTCAACTTAGCACTATGGTTCCCATAACTTTATTAGGGCATTATTGAGGCTTTTCTTTAGGTTTTTGCACAGCTAAGTATGAAGAAAAAACAAAAATGCTGGAACCTGCTCAGCCCAGACAAGATAGAGTGTAACCTTGTATTTAAGCACTAGCCTGGTAGGCACAGGTGACCAGGGACTGCATTCCACTAGTTCAAGGATTTCTGCCTATGCAATGGGACTTCCTCTCCTCTCCTTGAGTGTCCTTGCATCCTCACACCTGATCTGTTCTGGGGGTTCAACCAACCCTCTGGATCAGATGGGGGGTGGGCACAGGGAGAAGAAGTGGTGTTGCAAAAGTAGAAGTCATTGTGCTGTTGGAACAACATCATTAGATACAACCCCAAGAAATGAATGCAGATGAGTGCATGAAATTTGAGCTGGTGTGGAGGGGGAGGGCTAAAGTGGTCTATGAGAGGGGAATGTTGTTTAGTGATTTTTGGGTGGGTGTGTAACTAGTGAATGAGTTTTCAACAGAGGTGAGAGGTCAAAGGAAGGCCAGAAATTATAAAGTGGTAAACAATGTCACAACAGGTGACCAGAGAATAAATCTGAATTTTCTTCTATTTCGTCTACTTGCTAGCATATTGTAAACGAAATGAAAGCAGCTATTAGTAATACCTTCTGAAGTCTTTGAAGATAATATTTTGCTGGCATTTCTTTGACTATTTCATTCAGTAGGGCAGCTCTGCCTTCCAGGGGAGTTTGCTGGATTGCAAAGTAATCAGAGAACCATTCCCAGGAGACAGATAGGGTATATATATACTTCCATCATGTCCCTTTATTTCACAAGATTGTGCATAAATGCTATATAAATTCTGGCAATGACAGCTGTGGTAACCCCGGGATAACCTTGTTTGATGTGGTAATGGCCTTCTCCCCTTGAAATATCCACATGGCCTACATTTAAAGCAGTAAGGTCAAGGCAAGTTTTATGCAAGCAGGAACAAACCCTTACAAAGCCTTTTGAATGGAATGAAGAGAGGCCATTTAGCGATAAAACCTGCATATCTAGTAGGATTCTCTCCCTTCAGGTTTTTAGCACCATCCCTTACCAGCATACACAAAGAATCAACTCAAATATGCAATTCAAAGACTGAGCAGGAGAGTAAATTGGCTGAGAGATTCACTGTGGTGATGGATGTCATTACTGGATTCTTCAGTACTCGATTACTTACATCATGTGGATGTGTCGTACTGTGAGCAGACTCTGCTGGAAAGCATTATGTCTGAAGGACTCTGAGGTACAATGAAAGATCTGTCCATGATGTTAGGTCTGTAAAAGCTTATTTGCAGGTGTTAGGCTTCAGGGAATCGGCTTCCTCCCTCAGTGGCAGCACATAAGCAGAACAAAGGAAAATGAGTCTTCTTACAAGTTATAAACTTTAATAGTCACTGCGAGAGAACGAAGAACACCTCTCCTAGAAATGGTGGTGATTCCCATTAAGGATCCCACCCGCTTATGTCCCTTTTAATCTACATCAGTTCTACGTCTTGTAATCTGAACTTGTTCCCTCTGTGCTTTGTGTGCTTTCTGCTCTGACACTTTCTGAGCTCTTCTTGACCTTGGAGAGAGCGGAGGAATGCTTTCCAGAGACAGAGAATCTGTTAACCCTATCTCTTCCAGTGTTTCTTCTCCTAGCTGTTCCCTATCTAGTATTTCCCAGCTTCTGCCTTCTGAACTATTTCCCTTTGCAAGCCACTGTTCCAAATCTATACTGTCCTCCTGCTCCTGGGAAGTTTCAGGATCGGGGGAGGCTCCCACCATTCCTCCTCGGTGCAGGACTCCTCAGCATGGTCCCTGACACCTGAGCATCCAATGACAAAGATGGATCAAGGAGCACCAGCAAACTATGAACCTACTCCCTCACATGTGAATGTGTGTCTTAATCCAGAACAAGTAGAATACCAAGTTTCCAAACATAACAATCACCCATCAACCATGCCTTCATCTTATCAGGTTTCAGTTTCAGTATGTTGACTTTCATTCAAACCATGATCACCTTCACATACCAATTCAGCACCAACACAGCTACATCTGGTTCAGAAGGTATAGAAAGCTGGATGTCCTCAGAATACTGATGACCAAATTACTAATGCTACTAAGGAGGGTGGAAAAAATACCCATATCACCACAAGAGGTCTTTTGTTAAATCTCTTGGGATTGTTAAAGCCAAACTGCACACAAAATTTATTGTAGGTAATACATAACACATGTGACTTTTAAAAAGAAGTTCATAGGTGCCAGGATTGGGTGTAGCAAGAAGGATTGGAACCACAACACCCATTGGTGCCATCGTTATTATTATTTTATTTCCAGGTTGTTTTCCATTATGTTGTTGATGATACCGCAACGCTATGTCTGACGTGACAACATTCAGATTTCCACAAACAGTAATCCGATTAAACAGTCATGTGGAGAAACAAAGTTGAGAACAGACAGCAAAGAAGGTAAATGGCACTGAGAAGCAAAAGCCAGGGAAACAAACAAACGAAAGTGCCAAACAGCCTCAAAACACCTAGGCTGGCTCTAGACACATCAAAAAAAAAGTGTTTCAGGAAAATGTGTTCATAGTGGGAAATCAAGTTGGCGAAAGACGGGACTCCACAGCGCCATCTGGTGTCACAGTGTTATAATGCATATAGAACACTTCTTTACTAATGTAGCTGAGCCCTTAGTTTTTACTTACAGTGTTATAGTACAGTTCGAGAAAACTAAAATATATTAATCACTTATTCTTGGGTATGGCCTTGGTTCTTGATTTGCTGATTTATTATTATTATTATTATTATTATTATTATTATTATTAATATGGATGCATCTTCTTAATATCCATTTCATAATTGACTTGCATATATAAAGCTACATGCTTTGATTAAATGTGACAATTGATGTGCCTGAAGTTATTTCTCTGATTAAATATCTCTGGATTGTGGCCTTGATCTGTATAAGTCTTATGCCATTTAAGCAGTGAGTAGATACTCTCCGGCGACCAAACCTGACAAGGATCACATTCAAGGAGGATAAGGAATTTATGACAGACAGTGACTAATGAAGCTAGATGTTCTCTTTTTGTGCCTGCTGTGAATTCATTGACTGATGCAGCAGCAGCACATCAAGAGAGCCACAGACACAACACTATAGTCACACTACAGTCCTGAGCTGCTCAAACCAGCAAGACCGATGTAATGAATGGAAAAAGTTGATATTACATGAAGGGCTTGTATCATATCATTCCTTTTGTGTACATTCTATTAAACTGGATTGATAGTTCAAATTATTATGGTGGAATTGTGAAAAGAGAGAGATGGGTGAAAGAGATTGGGCAATAGCAATTTCTTATTCTATATAAGGAACTTCTGATGTTGCATTGCTCTTGGAGTATGGAAGAATCAGTGCCTCTCACACTGTCTGCACTTCAGTGTTAAACAGTACTACGAGTTGCAAAGCACACAGTCATGTTAACCTGGAAATCTAAGCATATATGCTTGTAACAAATAGATTGAAGAACTCCTTGTGCAGCCTGTAGATGGAGATTAAAGGACTAACCATAAAGGTAAAAAGTAAGTCCAGTCAAAGGCGACTATGGGGTTGTGGCACTCATCTCACTTTCAGGCTGAGGGAGCCAGCATTTGTCCACAGGCAGCTTCCACTAGTTATGCGACCCCCGAGCATGCTGTATTGTTTTTAACATTGGATTGGGAGCCGCCCAGAGTGGCTGGGGAAACTTAGCCAGATGGGCGGGGTACAAATAATAAATAAATTATTATTATTATTATTATTATTGTTATTGTTATTATTATTGTTATTCCCAGGTCATGTGGCCAGCATGACTAAACTGCTTCTGGTGCAACGAAACACCGTGATGGAAACCAGAGTGCACGGAAACGTCATTTTCCTTCCCACCACAGCGGTACCTATTTATCTACTTGCACTGGCGTGCTTTCAAACTGCTAAGTCGGCAGGAGCTGGGGCAGAGCAAAGGGAGCTCACTTTGTCGCGGGTATTCGAACCACAGACCTTCCGATCGGCAAGCCCAAGACGCTCAGTGGTTTAGACCACAGTGCCACCCATAGAACTAGACATAGAACCATGGATAATTAGTGTACAACAGGGGTCATCAACCTTTTTCAGCTGTGGGCTGGTCCACCGTCCCTCAGACCATGTGGTGCGCCAGACTATATTTTGGAGGGGGGGAAATGAACCAACTCCTATGCCCCACAAATAATCCAGAGATGCATTTTAAATAAAAGCACACATTCTACTCATGTAAAAACACCAGGCAGGTCCCACAAATAATCCAGAGATGCATTTTAAATAAAAGGAAACATTCTACTCATGTAAAAACACGCTGATTCCCGGACCATCCATGGGCCAGATTGAGAAGGCGATTGGGCCACATCTGGCCCACGGGCCTTAGGTTGCCTACCCCTGGTGTACAGCCTCTCTTTCTCTCTTTTCACACAAGCTCTCAGTTGGTCCACTTCTGTTAGGTGGGAGGTTCCATCTTCACTCCAACACACATGGACAGTTGGTCCTTTTTTGTGGGAGGGGAACTTTCAGATAGGAACGAGTGCCAGCTTGCTACCCTCGGGCAATGTCGCCTGCTGCAGAAGAAGATTAAATTTGTCTGGAAGTTCTCAACCTTCTGAGATAGTAACTCCATTTTTGACACCAACCTGCAACCCAGGAACCAATTTACAATGAAAGCCCATGCATGCTTACTCAGACGTAAGTCCCACCGGGCTCACTGTGACTTATGCATTGGTTTGTCGCCTTATTTTTTTTGATGTATACATCTGTTCTTTTCCTTCATTTCTCAGACAGTCATTTCATTCTCCCCTCCTTCTCCATTCCTCATCTTTTGGAAAGCTTAAACCTAATAAAAAACATTGGTGATACCATGGTTGTACGACAGATTAAGGTGGGTCACAGCAATGGTACCACCCATTTTTGTTATTTGGTTAAGCTTTTTCTTTTCTTTTTTTAAGGAAAAACAGGTCATGACTCATCAGCCTGAAAATCTGTTTGTTAGGCTAACAGCTTCTCTTCTCCCATATCCTGACGACATTCCTAATGATCAATGTTGGTGACAAATTGAAGGGAACAGTAATTTTCTGAATGTGCCTAATTCTATGTATGCACCACGCTTTTCAAGCACATCCCTCCCTCCCAAAGAATTCTGGGAACTGTAGTTTACTTCTAACAGAGCTACAATTCTCATCACCCTTAACAAACCACAGTTCCCAGGATTCTTTGGAGGGAGGAAACATGCTTTAAATGTATGGTGTGTATGAAGCCTTAACTTCTTTTAGGCTGCTGGCAGGAGAGTGTCTGAGAAATTTCTTCCTAGTCTTCATCCCTGTTGCAGCATTGCTCATTTGGCATGTTTTGCTTTGAACTAGGCATGAATTTAATCCCGATCTGCTGGGATGGGAAGTTCTCCAAGTGGTTCATTGTCAGGATGTTCCTTCTGACCTTGGCTGTGTTGTATAATCCTCCACATCATCTTCAATGAGGTTTTTTAGGGTCTTAATTCTACAGAAACTACTTTTTCCAGCATTACTAAGACTCCTTTGCAAATCGCTCTGAAGCAGTCTGCTGTTCTACAGTTTCCCCCCTCATTTAAACTTCTTTTTTTCAACTTTGAGAGGAATGGACATTCAATTTATAATTGTGTGAAAGTTTCTTTTTCTTATCCTCTCAAACCAGCCACCAGTTTTGGGGTGGGGGAGAGAGAAAGCAAGCAAAAGTAAAAGAAGTAAAAAACAAACAAAAAAACCTGTTATATTCTAGATTTGTAATGCAGAAGATTATACACTTAACTCAGTGAGCAGGCTGGGACATTCTCTTTGTCAGAATAACCATGCTTTAAAACATCCCCTCTAATTCTCAACCTACCGGTATCTTGGTTAGGTCAAAAAGTCTCTGAAGAATTCAAAGCAGAATCCTATGACTTTTCTGACATTTTCTAATTAAAGCTCCTGATTTCTGAAATGATTTTAGTATCATATAATTTATGAGCTATTCTCCACTGTGGTTCATTATTCGATGTGGCAAAAGAACACACTCTTTTAATTTTCCAATTTATCTAGAATAAGCCATTTTATAAGCCAGAGTAAAGTAGATGGCATGTGTATGAAATTGGGGTATTGGTTTTGGAGTAATGGTTTAAAACAATATATTCGGCATACCTTTACTTTTGATGCCCCAATATTTCATACAGGTTCACTCTTCAGAATGAGCGTTTTTATATTAATTAACTGCCACAGTAAAGAGTCTTACTCAGATGTTGACATTTATTTACATCTATTTAGTCAGTTATTTCTATATCTTGCGCTTCAGCCAAAAATGGTCGTTATGTTCGCAATCTAAAAATACATGGCACAAAAGGAAAAGGAATTGGAGAGAGGAGGAAATAAATAAATTTGGGTCCACGTTCTAGTGACAAGATGGGATGGAAAAACTCAAGGAAATAAGACACCAGAAGTTGTGTGTCTCTTAGCTGCATTGAGAGTGGCATTTGGTCACTCCAGGGGGAGAGTTACTACTGAACCATACTGGAAAAAGTATTGTTTCTATTGATTGCATTTTAATTTGACATTGTTCCATGGTTTTATAATATGTTGTGAACTGCCCTGTGATCACATGGGACTCAGCTATATAGCCGCAAATATAACATTTTAAGTGCATTATACAAATGTGACATAAGATGGCGATGATGAGCTAATGGCAAATTCAATATATATTTTTAAAGCTTTTTTTTAAAAGCATTTTCACAGCATATATATATATATATATATATATATATATATATATATATATATGCCTCTTTATGGTGGAGTGCAGTGTAGAAATCTCATAAACAGATGAAATCTACACATTTATTAGTGTATGAACATTTTTTTTAAAAAAATCATCTAAGATCATCTTCATTGAACACGTTTCAAATAGGGCATCTGTTATTAAATAACCACTAAGAAATTTCATTTTAAAAATGCAGTGCAACTTACTGTTCATGAAGCAGAAGCTTTTCAACTTAATTATGGAAATTAAATATCCCTCTGTCTTACGGTAGGCATGTTTCTTTCCAAGCTTCCTTCAGATCAATTAATTCACTCTGTGCAAATAAATAAATAATACCACCGCAATAAGATAGGATTAAAACATCGGCTACAAATAAAGATGTCTTAATTGATTACAAAAAAAAACTAGGCTCAAGTTCTAATTTGCATGACAAATATTTGCTTCTCTTCTCTTTGGTTCTGTGGCTGTTTGCTGTACCTTCTGTCAAGTGCTAGTTATCTATAAATATTAGTGTGCATGCACACGAAAGCTCATACCAAGAACAAACTTAGTTGGTCTCTAAGGTGCTACTGGAAGGATTTTTTTTTATTTTGTTTGTAAATATATAGATATATAAATCAACAACCATCCCCCCCCAAAACCTTATGATCTAGAACAATAATCTGTTCAGCAAAATGCACACACATTCAATTAATTTTCCAAGATGAGCAGCCCTTTTGGCCATATTTCCCTTTCACACCGGTATAACCACATGAGTTACTCACCTGTCTAATATAATGTATTTGAGACCCTTTTATTGTATTTATCCATGGGTTATTTCAACAAGACATTGACCAATAACAGCCTTATACCCAGCAGTGGCTGGAGAAGTAGGGTGGAAGGAAGAGAGACCAACAGGAGGAGAAACCAGAACCGGTGACCTAATTCCATTTCTATTCCCATCCTCCTGCCTGCTGTGTTCTACAAAAACAACACTGAGACTAAGAAAGGTGAAGCTGAGAAACACTGCCCCCCACCCCTGCACTAGTTGTAAGTCAGAAGGCGAGGACTCGCTGAGAGCAGACTGTGCCCCATTTGCCCTAACAGACCAGCTTCCACGGGCTTAGGAAAGAATAGAGAACAGACTCAAAAGCACAATATTTGAGCCACCTCTTATTGAATACTTTTACACGGGTAGATCGGTGCAATCATCCTATACTACCTACCACAAGGTTATTTCAGTTCTCAAACAGCAGTGTGAGCTTGCTGTTGCAAGAATGCCAGTGCCTGCTTCTGCTACAGTTTTACTACACAGGTTCAAATGCCTGAGTTCAAAATGCATATACGCCCATGAAGGGATACATTTAATGACTGGCGAAAATGGGCTCTGTTTCTATTCTGTCAAATGGGGGAAACTAGGATTTATTCCTTTGTAATTGCTGTGAAATATCTACCCTGAAGGCCACACCAAATTTGAATGCTTCATTTTCTAGTCATCTTTTGAGGGGGATAACTGAATATTTTGGCTTGCTTCTGTGATTGTACTTCTCGGTTGTGATACCCAGAAGGTTTGAAAGAAGAACAAAGATTTAGAGAAAACTAACCTTTGGGATGTGTTCCTTTATAATACATGTGACAAGTTCAGTTTATGCCATGCCCAAGAGTCCTTTTTGAGAGGGGTGTGTGTGTGTGTGTGTGTGTGTGTGTGTGTGTGTGTGTGTGTGTGTATCCTGAATCATTAAATCTGAGCAGCAAATACACATCTCATCTAGTGTTTGAATTCACTAGCAGCATTTTTGTGCTTGTAGTGCAATTGAACGGACTTACTTTTCAAGTCTGGAAGGGTGTCTGAATGCCACTTTCAATGCCACTTTTAAAAAACAGAGATCCTACCATACATTCCAGTACACACTGCCGAGCTGGACACCGCACAACTGGGCATTTGGAGTCTGGCCATCTTAAACATAATAAATTCAAGCCTCCTCCTCCTCAAAAATAGAGTGATTTCTACACAAAGGAAGCCCCAAAATATTTTAAAAATTAACCAGGGTGTCCCCCATATGACAGTACATTTCACTCTAGCACTAGTCAGCTACAAAGCATGTTCTCCTTCATGGAGAGCACGTGTTGCGGTGGGGGCCAGCAAGTCACCCCTCTGGTGCTGGGCGGGAACGTATAGATGGCCACTGCTGTGATTGGACCCAGGGTGTTGTTGGGGAGACTTGTATGTTGCAATTTGTTGATGGACAGCCCAGTGTATATATAAGGGTTGGTATGCAATGTGATCTCCCTCTTTGCTGCGTGCTTCGGATCACCCGCCCTCCCTATATTTTAGGCCTCTGCGTTGACCTTGCTATGCCTGTCATGGGGTCGTCTCCTGTTGGGGCAGGGGCCGGGTAGGAATTTTTCCATTTGGCTGATTGGCTGGTGCCATCTGGTTTTTGCCTACTGCGTAGCAAATAGTCACAACTTGTAAGGTTGGCGGTTAGGCATTGGTTATTATGTTGGTTGGAGGAGGGGTTATGATTGACTGCCCCTCCTTTGAAAAAACACCTTTGAAGTGTGTCTGCACATTTTGATTCGTAACTCTCATTTTACAAGCACTAAATACTTTTTATATAAATAAAATGAAAGCTTAGAGTTTGTCTCCTCTGCTGGCTTGGGGGTGAAGTACAGTAGTACCCCTGTACCCCTTTCTTGGCGGACCTGTGTTTAGTTGAAAACCATTACAGATTGAAATATGGGGTGCCTCAAAGCCAAAATTCAACTCCTCTGCTATTCTCTATGAATTTTGATGGGATATATGTGTGTGCAATGTGATAAACGTTTGACCTTCAGCATCAGCATTTGACAGCTGTCACACCACCTAGCATTAGATATACAGCAATCAGTATTTGACAAATATTTGACAGCTGACATTCAGAAGATCAAAACACTTGATGACAGCAGACAGAGCAATCAGTGTTCGGTGGTATGTGGCAAGTGAATTGCGCTTCAAGTTAGATATTTAATATTAATGTAATTAATTCATGAACAGCGCAATCCTCAAATCAGAAATAAACTTCATTGAGTTCAATTGGATTTTCTCCCAGAGAACTGGGCACAGGGTTGCGGAGCTGGCAAGCCTGGGTGGATGAATGTTGATGTCAAATTTCAATCAAAAAAATCCAAATGCCTAATTTTGAGTTCAAATATTTTATTCCATACCATGGGAGGGAAAACATGAGCATACAAAGAGGCAATCAGATAGGTAAAAAAAGTAAAGAAAAAGGTAAAGGACCCCTGGATGACTAAGTCCAGTCAAAGACGACTATGGGGTTGCGGCGCCATCTCGCTTTCAGGCTGAGGGAGCCAGCATTTGACCACAGACAGATTTCTAGGTCATGTGGCCAGCATGACTAAACCGCTTCTGGCGCAACAGAACACCCTGATGGAAGTCAGAGCGCACGGAAATGTCGTTTACCTTCCTGACACAATGGTACCAAATTATCTACTTGCACTGGTATGCTTTCAAACTGCTAGGTTGGCAGGAGCTGGGCTAGAGCAATGGGAGCTCACCCTGTCACGGGGATTCAAACCACTGACCTGAATGGCAAACCCACATATCATGTATTTTAATAAAGTTGTGGCCAAAATCATGCCAGAAACCAAAACCTAAATTACTGTCTGAGATGTGAGTTATTTGAGGGGTGGTTTGGCGACCTCGACAAGCAAAAATTGTTTTTTAATACTTATTTTAAAAAAGATAGGAAAATAACAATACTCATAAACAATCCAATAAAACTGTTTACAAATCTCAGTAGGACAGAATACAAACTTTGCTGCCAAATCAGCCAGGCTTATAATGAAGAGTTCTCAAGAGAGAGCTGACGTTGTGGGGTGGGCATGGAGGTCACTTCCTGGTTTGGGGAAGGTGGGGCCTTTTGGCCACAGGTTGATGACCTAAGCTGTTGCTGGGTCAGTTTGCATGTTGCAAAGTTTGATGGACAGCCCAGCGTCCTTTATAGTGAGCCCCGCCGAGTGAGGTAAGCACTCTGGCCGGTGATTTTGGATCTCCCAACCCCCCCTCCCTGGTATAGGTTGGTTTTTTGGCATTTGCTGTGCCGGGTAGGGGTCGTCTCGGTTGTAGAGGCCTAGTAGGAATTTTGTCCAAGTGACGCAATTGGCTCTTGTCACATGGTTTTTGCCTACTATACAGCAAATAGTCACAACTTGTAAGGTTGGCGGTTAGGCATTGGTTCAGTGGTATGGGGGGGCAAGGCCCTCCCAGAAGTGATGTCAGAGTTGGGAATTCCGTTAAAGGAAGCCAGGGGCTCCACATTGCTAGTCCGGGCCCCTTGGGTTGCAGGGCCCACGCAGGAGCCCCTGTGGACCCCTGGGGAGGGGGTGGCGCTGATTTCACCCGCCTCCTTAACTCTCCCCAGTTAATGGTTTCCCTACGCTGACAAGTGGTCAGCTCTGTCCAGCGGGACAGATAGTCTTGCTGACTAGGGTCAGCATCGTCCAGGAGGACGGTTGGAACCAATGCCTACGCAACCACTCACGTGATTTGTATTCAATAAAGTTGTGGCCAAATTGTTCCCACAAACCCAAACCAAAATTGATGTTTCCAGTGTGAGTTGATCGGTGGGAGTGACCGGGGGCCCTACACACACAACTGGGTTTTTGCTTTAGTTGAGACAGCATAGCAGCAGCTTGACGTAGATGATGCTCAGGGTCCCTTCAAACTCTACAGCTCTATGATTCTGTGATGTGTCGGTTAATTGGTAGATTAGACACGGTTGTCATAGTAATGGATTGCATGTGGTTTTAATACTCCCCCCCTTTTGTATTATAGTTGTATGTTTTATACTACATGTAATCTGAGATCACTAGTTTGATGAAGTTCTGTGTGTGTCTGTCTGTGTGTGTACACATGTGTGTGCATGTGTGAAGAGATAGAAATAATTAATTCAGTAAGATCCATCCTGTTCTGAGACGCAGCAGGAAAACTAGGCTGTGAAATGTTCAAACCAAAGGTTTCTTACCTCACAAAAATTCAGAACATAGTTAAAATATTTAAATCAAACTGACAACTTTGCATGCAGGTCAAACATCCTGGACTAGGACACCAAAATATGTAGCATGCACACCGTGCAAATAAAATATAAAGGTAAGAAGGTGTGTGTGTGTGTGTGTGTGTGTGTGTGTGTGTGTTTTAACGCAAAATAATAGGTTAGACTAAAAGTGCACCATCTGTGTGCCACTGAGATCAAATTGCTGCAGCAATTTGAAGCTCATGTCATTATGTCAAGTGCAGTGATATGCTGAACAAATATTTGTATTGCCTTTATCTTTTTACAAATGCTACCCTAATAAGATCTGATGAACTATTCTTTACTCTCACAGCTGGGGGATATGCTGCGCATTAACATTTTCTCTCTCACCGAAGATAAAATAATCTCTTTCACCAGGATGGCTTAATTAATGAACCCTTTATTGCATTATCTTTTTCCCCTAATCATAAAGATTTGAGGTACACAAGGAGAGTTCTGTAATTAATCCTAGTCTAGCATGGACAGTATTATTAAAGAAAGTGATGTGTCTGAGAGCTGGTCAAGGGATCAACTCAGACATGATGATGTACAGGTAGATATGTCAATGTATCTAACTTTTTGGAAATAACATCTGTGAGGCCACTTGATTCAGTTTAGATCATGAGCAGAAGAGTTTAACCCTTCCCCTATACTATTTTCCCAATAAAAACCACACCCTTGAAAAGGCTGATTTGGGGGGGGGGGGACATACATGAGCATACCTCTCCATGTTGGACCCCCCACCAACAGCTGCTATTTGCAAAAGGTACAAATATATGGAGATGTATTCAGACATCTCCATCATTGTGTCTAGTTGGGTCCCAAGACACTGAGCTGTGAATTTGGAAGCACCTGGTTCAAATCTTTTTCCTGCAATAAGAATGGCCTTAGACGACCATTCTTTTCAGCCTCAGTTGCCTATTTGCAAAATGGTGATCATAACACTCATATACTTTTCAGGATTGTTGTAAGGATTGCTGAGATGATGTAGTCAAAATGTCCCCCCCCCTCCTCTTCCTGGCTGGGAACTCACTGTATATGGCAGCCATTATGCCAATACATCTGTGGCATATATCTCCAATGGTGGCATGATATGATTACAGGATCACTCAGTTAAGCACATGCTTACTGTCCCCATCTAATGCAATGGGAGACGGACATGTTTAAAATTGACTGGATCACACACATGATCTGCAGCCTATTCTTGGTAATAACTGAACTACCTCAAAGTTTATTTTAATCCATATTGGTCCATTTTTTTTCCTCCAAATCACTTCTCATAAGGAAGAATGGATGGAAGAAATGTAATTGTGATTTTAATAGGCATGGTCAAGGCAGAGTTAAGTACTTTTAAGAAGTCTTTAGTTTCACTGGGAGAGAATGTAAACAGGCTGCATTATTCTATAGAACTCAATGGTGCCACATGTTGGCTTCATCATGCTCAGTCTTAAACAATACCAATAAGAATCCATGCTGTTTTGAAAAAGTTCATTAGTGTTTGCTCCCAAATAAAATGAGAAGGAAAGTGCTGAAGACATTCTGTTGATTTTTCTCTTTTTGGACAAACTAGAGTAGACTGATTTGCTGTACAGATGTTTGATATTCAGCTACAAATTTAAAGATGACACATAATTCCTGCAAATGCAGGAGTTTTGCAATATATGTAAATATTGTGTTAACATTTATAGTTCCTAAATATTCATCAGGACACCTGCTTACATGTTGTTGTTTCTAGGTCGCAGGTTATTTTTGTTTTCCCCATTTCCAAAATAATTGACTTTTGAATGTGTGCACATAAGCATATCTCAGCTGTGCGAACTAATGCAAAAGCAAAGGAAAGCTCAAGTAACCAGAACCTAAACCACACTGCCATCACCCCAGAAAATTTGAAATCTTACTGAAAGTACTTATACTTCATTCTAATTCTTTAGGTTTTCCCCCTGTAGAACCCACACATTCGCCTCACCTTCAGATGGAAGTCAGTGGGTGCTTGTAATACCTCCCACCTGGTCTTATGAGCTTTGATAGTCTCTTCAAAATCATTTTAGCTTCCCTTGAAAATTCTCCCATGTTCAGCACAAGGAGAACCTTCTTCATTCATCTTGGAAAAATCCCTGCTCCAGAGTACGCAACAGAAGCAAGAAAGTGTTTCCATATTTCTCTGCACCATCACCCCAGTGCATTTTTTCTGGGGGTACGCAGCACCAGCACCTTTTTTTCTAGAAGAAAAGCACTGCATCACCCTATATTCAAATGAGACCTCTCAAGGGGCTGCCTGACTGATGTGTCAGCAGGCAGCAAAACAAACAAATCTGCAATGGGAGGATCCCCATGTTTCTTCCTCCACCCCCCCCCATCTTCAAAAAGTTTCTCAATCAGTTGCCTGTTAAATGTCCCAAGTGGCCACTAGGCAGCAAAATAGGTGGTTTCCTCATGCCTTCCACCAACACAACACACATATTTCTTGAAAGTGTCTCAAGTAGCTGCCTGCTGCCTGCTCCATGTGACTGGCAGGCAGCAACACAAAACAAAGAGAGTAGCAAATGCATAAATCCAAGGACTAGAAAATAAGACAGAAGCTGGGAAAGTGCACTTGAGGGGAGAAGAAAAAAGCAGCTCTTTAGGACCCCAGGGAACTACTCACTTCTCAATCACAGCTCTGACTTCAATTATTGACGAAAGACACTGACTGATAGGCAGGGGCGGAGGAAGCCTCCTCGCTACCCGGGGCAGTGAACAGAGGCATCCCCCTGGGGGTGGGGCGTCGTGACGTTACATTGTGATGTCACGAAGCACCATCACAATGGAGTGCGCATGTGTGAAATCCCGCGTGTGTGCACTCCGTTGTTGGGCTGCTGCCGCTGCTCCCGCAGTGGCCTTGCGAGCCACCACACCAAAAACAGCAGCTGTGGGGGCAGCCCCATGGGCTGCCGTGCATGATCGGTGGCTCGTGGGGGTGCCCCACCGTGAAAGCAGCGGCGCCAGTCAAGACGGAGTGCGCACGCGTGGCATTTTGCGCATGTGCACTACGTCTTGACCGGCGCCGCTGCTTCCACGGCGGGGCACCCCCACGAGCCGCTGATCGCGCACGGCAGTGCTGGCAGGCGGGCCCCAGGTGGGCCGCAGGGCAGAGCGGCCTCGCTCCATGGCTTGCTCGGGGCCTGCGGGCGGGGCGGCGTGGGGCCGTCCTAAGTGTCACCCCCTCCCCTGGAACCCGGGACGGCCCACCCCCGCCTTCCCTTGCGGCGCCACTGCTGAGAGGATCACCCAGGCTTGCTCATTTCACAGAAATTGCTTAGAAGAGTACTATAAATACAGTACATTTTGCTTCATAACTTGTTTACAAGGAGGGCTAAAGCAGGTTGGGGAACCTTTGGCTCTCCATATGTTACCAAACTGCAGTTCGTGCAGTAACCTTCTCTGTACTTGTTCGTCTCCTGTTTTTGCTGTCCAAGCAGACTTCAAAAGCAGGTTTTTTGAGCTCCCCCACCAAACATGGCTGGGGGGCTTGCATTCAGCATGGCAGATCACAGGTTCTTTAGGCTTGCCCTACAGATAACAGTTTTTACACATGGGTAACCCCCTCCATTCAGTTGGGTGCATTAGCATGTCTTGTTATGAGCTTTCCTGGAAGACTGAAACAAAAGCCTCGCTGGATAAAAGCTTTGCTTTCAGGGCAGGGAGAGGGGGGCACATAATATTGTACTGGAGTTGGATTATTATTTTTCAATTCAAGAACTTCTACTAACGCTTTTGAAGAGCGTTCCTATACATATTGAACAGCTAGATATACTTTTTGTTGTCTTCCTCTTGCAAGATGTTTGCATTTTATTTATGTTATTATCTAATGTGTGACATGTCTTACTAATAAGAGTTTTAGCTGCAAAAGCATGAGCCACAACATGCTTGTCTCTCTGTTGCACAAATTCTAAGTTACTACTTTAGGAAATACTTAAGCATTTTAATGGCCGTCATGAAACTTTCTTGGCTGCAAAATGGCATGAATAGTTTCATTTCAGCTACCAGCCCATTTATCTACATCTGCGTACCCCAAATGCGGTGCTGCTAGCTTGACATTTGAACCACTTTGTCAGTTAGAGGAAAACAAAGTCACAGTTATAAAATCAAAAACTCAAAGACAGCTGCTATGGTTATGTGCTTTCAAAAATGAAGAACAAGAAGACCTTGAGGGAAATGAGAGTACACATATAATTTCCTATACTTATCAAGCCATCAAAAGAAATTGTGCTGAATGAACTATATGCATGGTTCACTAAAGCACCAGTGCACCGTGTAAACAAAAAGATAAGTTTTCTGTTGCTAAGGAAGCATTATGAGTTCACAGATAGACATAAAATTGCCAAGGGTCAATTTTTGTAGCTTCTCTCTAAATGAGACCGAGTCTATTGTGCTTATCTTTCAGGGATGTGATGTGAAACTCCCAGAATGGGGGTAGGGGCTTCACTTGTCTTATCAAAACACCTCATGCGTTCTGCCTGAAGAGAAACTCCAATTTTGCTGCATATTTCATTAATTTGAAATTATGGGACAATGTAAAAATTTGCTACAATCACCCTGATAAATGATTCTAGTCATTTCAGAGCTCTTTTGGCTTCTCTTGAAGTTCCTCGTCTCCACACACCCAAGGAGGACCCCTCAGACTCGATTTTAGGTGAATTTTGCATGGGGCGACTAACTCTCAGTGGAGAACCAATTAATTTACACCTAAGCTTTATTCAAGGGACACGGGTGGCGCTGTGGGTTAATCCACAGAGCCTCGGGCTTGCCGATCAGAAGGTCGGCGGTTCGAATCCCCGTGATGGGGTGAGCTCCCGTTGCTTGGTCCCTGCTCCTGCCAACCTAGCACTTTGAAAGCACGTCACAGTGCAAGTACATAAATAGGTACCGCTGCAGCGGGAAGGTAAATGGTGTTTCCGTGTGCTGCTCTGGTTCGCCAGAAGTGGCTTAGTCATGCTGGCCACATGACCTGGAAGCTGTACGCCGGCTCCCTCGGCCAACATTGCGAGATGAGCGCCGCAACCCCAGAGTCAGTTACGACTGGACCTAATGGTCAGGGGTCCCTTTACCTTTAAGCTTTATGCAAGCTTCTGTTTCTTTCAAGACTTTCACACTATCTGATGGATGCAGACCCTGTGTGTGTTTCAACATACTCCTGCATTTGTAATGTCAGCAGTCCAACATTCGGTGTACCAGCCAAAATGGTTCAATATGGTTCAAGAGTCCAGTTCAAACAGATTTTCAAACCAGACACCAACATAAAAAGGTAAAGGGACCGAAGTAGCTTGCCAAGTGGGGCAGAGTCACTATGTTAGCTTCCCAACAGGTGGGTTGCTGCTGTTTACCAGTCGAGGAGGAGCGATATGCAAACACATTAGCAGGAGTGCTGGTTTGGCCTCACTGGTGTGATGGCATCATAGCAACCTCCCCACCACCTCATCCCCTCCTCACAGTAAGCAACAGCAACCCAGCTGCCAAGAAGCTAGCATAGCAGCTTACCCGTACCCAGCAATTCATTTCTGATTCTGCACTGCCTTGACTGTATTGATAATAGGGTGACAGCCAATTTAAGTCATTCTGAGAACTGACCTATTGACATCAATTGACTTAATCCACTCTGAGCATGACTCAGTTGTTGGCTATCACCCATAGACATTACAGTTCCACTTCAGTTGAATGCACACCTAAGCAATTCTTATAATGGGGATGGTCATTAGACCAAATTCAATATATGTGTGTATTTTTTAAGTGTGTGAGTGAAAGACGGTGAAGAGACGGTGGAGGAAGATTGGAAGAAATTTAAATTATATTTGAAAAGATATTGTAATAGTTATTAAAGCCTAGGGAATTAATTATAGGTATTCGGAAATTAGGTAGGAAGTAGGTTAAATTTAAGATGTTTTTGAGAGAAATATTGGTTAAGATGTTAATATTTAGAAGCTGTCAAGCAAGATTAGGGAACTGAAACTCAGAAGGTGGGGTTCGGGGGAAGTCTTTTACTGATGCAAAGAAAAAGTTATTGTAAGAAGTATTTTTTCTTTCTTTCTTTTTATGCCTTTTTATGTTATTTCTTGCTTTTAAAATGAATATTTTTTTTAAAAAAAAAAAGTGTGTATGTGTGTGTGTGTGTGTGTGTGTGTGTATTCTTTGTTGTTTCCAAGGAAATAATGACACAACACAAACGAAAACAACATTTCAAAATATAAATCTACCCACAAATAATACCCCGTCAGAAATAGCAAATAAAAACAAAACAAAACACCAGAGGATTAATTCCAACACAACCAAGTACCACACAAAAATAATCAGCCAATGCTCTGAACAGCTATGTTGAAAGTAAACCATATTGTTTTGGGGCCTGATGCCCCTCACTGGGCAAGGCATTCCATAGGATGAATGCCAACAAAGTGAATGCCTTAATCCTGGTTGCCATCAGTCATGAATTAAGAGGTTGAGAGATCTGGAGCAGGGCTTCAGGTTATGACTGAAGAGTGCACAGAGGGACATATAGAAGAAAGTGGGTTTTAAGGTACAAAGACATTTAGGGCTTTAAAAGTTAACACCAGCACCTTGATTTTGGCCTGGAAATCAACTGGTCACCAGTGTAGGTTGCACAAAAATTGGCACGATGGAATCAAAATGCTTGACACCCGTAAACAATCGTGCCACAGTATTTTGTACTAGCTTCTGTTTCTGGGCATTTTTTTGAGGGCACATTATAACAGTCAGCATGACTGATCTACTCTGCAAGGTCAATCATACTTCTGGCTGAAGTCTTCTTTAGTCCAGCCATCAGTCTTCTTACTATTTGCTGCAGGAGTATGTAAGTTGATGCCCAAACAAGGTGGAAAATCTGTTATTTCTAACTCCATAGTTTTAAGGAAACTACAGACAGTCCATTCAGAAACCTGTGTGGTATTCTGGGTGAATTAAAATGTTATCATTTCCCCTCACACAACTGAGCAGTTTCCTATGAAAGAAAAGCATAGGTGAGCGCAAAACTTTTTATTCACCAATTAAACCATAGGATGTTGTTTCCTCCTGACAGAAAATGAGAAACACTAAATTCTGTTGCATTTTCTGTAAAACACAACCCTGCAGAATTAGAACAGCTCAGCTGCAAATCATACAATACTAAATAAAGCACAATTCCATTTTTAAGGGTATTGTGTCCTTCAGGGATACAATTGAAACAGCCTTAGAAGCAGGACTTTGTAAAAAAAATTAAAATAAAATAATGTGTACATAGTACAGTACAGTGAATGCATCATTCAGAAGCCAAGCCAATCTTTGCTTTCTTTTCTTTTTATTTCATAGTCTCACAGGGTCAGAAGATATTTATTATTTCAGCAACTAGTATTTCCTCAAGTGGACCAAGAGGGATTTTCAACCTTCCCTTACTAACTAATCTTAGGAGGAAAAAAATAAAAAGACAACCAGTTCTTCCTCATTGAATTTGAGGAAGAGGTTTGAAAAAGAATGAAAACCAAATAAGAGGACATTTCCCAATAACTTTGTTCTTCTCTCCATTCCACCTCCAATGGATGAGTGGTAGGTATGGGAGAGAGAGAGCTGTTTCGAACAGCAGAAGACAGAGCTTTGCTGAACTGAAGTTGGAAGAGGGCATTGGGTAGAATCCATAGTCGAATGATGGGTTGGGATGAAGTAGTGCCTCACCTAGCCTCAAGCAGGTGTGATCTCAGGATACCCATTAGAAGGGTCTAAGTGGAACTCTATGTCCAGAAGCCAAGTGTGGGGCAGATGGGCCATAGAGTTTCCAACCGAGGGCCACCTCTGTAGACCCACATTTTGAGGAGCCCTCCACCCAAGTACAACCCTGTTTTAGCATTTGCCCTCCATCTATAGGCTGATAATGGATATAAGCACAATGCCTGAGCCAAAGCCTAGCTACATCTGTAATCAATAAAAGTTGTGGCCAGTTCTAAATCCCAGAATATTGTCTGGTCTTGTTTGTTTCCACCTGTGGTTGTCTTAGTTTTTGCCTATTGGGGAGTGTGGGGCGCTGTGGGTGGGTCCACTATTGTAAATTCACCTTCTGCTTGTATTCTTGAGTCTGGGATTGTACTCCCACAGCCTACCTTGTTACAAACTCTGGATACATAAAGTTTCTGAAGAGAATCTCAAAATCTATGGGCGCCACCCCCAAAGTGCACAAGTTCTTTCAGGGAGGAAAGATGTAAATAACCGAAGGTCTCAAGGATGTATGCCCTTGAGACCTAGTTCTTCAATGTTACTGTGAAGATAGAAATCACCAATTTACCTTCTGACTGCACTTTGTGGACAAGTGAGCAGATAAGATAAGTAGTGACACCAAATCAATGAAAGGAGATAGGTCCTGGCATGATCAACACCCATGGCTCAACAAGTTAACTATTTGGCCACATTCAACCAAAGGTTTAAATGTAAATTTAACATTCTGAATATGTACTCTTTCTCTGAGCTCTTGCTATGAGATATCATCTCTCTAGCCTGAAACAATATCATGTCAATCTTATATCCTTTTACAAATAAACACATTTTAAGTAAAGCACAACTCTGGCCATTATCCACAGTAGAGGCCCTAACCCTAATGAATTTCATGCTTTCTTGAAATCAAGACAGACGGTCTTCTGGAAAATTCAATATATATTTTAAAATGTGTTTTTTTTTAAAAAAACGAACAACAACACATTTTCACAGCGTTTTTTATATATGTCTAGATTCAGCCCAGGTGTGAAGGGAACTGAATTTTGCAAACCACTTGGAACTTTGAAGAAGGAGAGGTGGGAGGCATGCCCTCAGTTGGTGGGGGTATGAACTATACCAGACTTTGCTACCACTTTGCCTTCAGTTGAGCACAATCATGTAAAGCAGAGTAGGATTTACAGCAGGAAAAAAGTAAATCCCACCCAATCCCCCCAAACACACACACACACACACACACACACACACACAAGCACACATTTTGCCTTAATTGCATTTCCAGGTGGATCCATATGAGTTGTAGACTAGGAATTACCATAATCTATTTGAGATAGGGCAACACTGTAACTGGATAGAGATGCTTCACCATCAGTTATTCTCCCAGAGCACTTGGATGCACTTCCGCACTGGCTTTCCAGAACAATATTATGGCTTTTGTTTTGGCTTCACGGCCATGGTCGCTTTCAGGTAGGTAACATCTCGTCATGCTAACTTATATTGCTAATCCTGGTATGTCTCCCATGGAATTCAAATTTTAAGGGTTAGAATGTTGATTTCAAAGGAAATAAAATGACAGAGCCCTATTAGCTTCAGTTGCTTGGTATTCCAATACAAGAACATCTATCTTTTTTCTTCTATCTTTTCTACTTGGCTTATAGATACCCAACTTAAAATACATACATGTGCTTCATATCTGTCAAAAACCGTGCATGTATCTCTAGCAGCACAACCCTATACATTGTCTACTCAGAATATGATTGCAGCTGCTATCTCAGCAGAATATACTGAAGAGGCAATTAAGATTTGATAAGGTTGCCATTGGTTCATCATACTGAATGATTTTTATACTTCAGACTTTCTGCACATAACAAGCAGAAAATATATTGTGGAAGGAGTTTTTTCCCATATCTTTTTGTGATGAGGAATGTCTGCTTTGACAATGTATTGTGGTGGTGGAGGAAATGTATTAGGAATAAAATGGCTTAAATTGGTATTAACAGACCAATAATAAGAAGAGTAAGCTGCTGTGTAGAAACTCAATATAAAATACACAAAACGTGAAAAACTCTGAAGTGTGAAATATGAAAATATATTAATATATATTATACCAACAATATAACCAAAAGTAACATAACTTAACACCTATCTACAAAAGTTCAATATGAAATACTATGTGCTGTAGAGTGATTGTACAATGAATGCTCATAGATACGGTGTATACAGCAAAGTCCCTCAGATGTCCTCGTCTGTACAATCACTCTACATCACATAGTAATTCATATTGAACTTTTGCACTTTAAGAGTTCATTATATTTGGAAAATATGCTATAGCCTATAGCCATTGAGGAGATATTTGTAGATATGTGTTAAGTTATGTTACTTTTGGTTATATTGTTGGTATAATATATATTAATATATTTCCATATTTCACACTTCAGAGTTTTTCACTGTTTTGTGTATTTTATATTGAGTTATTATTGTCTGTTGGTTTTTGCACTGTGTAGAAACTGGCTGTTTGTTCTGCTGGTTTCTAGTTTTCTGCCTATGAGTATCTTGTGCCACTTTGCTGTGTTTTAATGAAATGTTTTATATGTGAGATGTTTTATACATCAGCGCTTCTCAAACAATCTGATGTGATGGACCAACAATTGCCCTCCCCCAATGAGCCAGGGTCCATCTCCATATTTGGTCCCAAGGCTGTGGTGGAATCACTGCAGACCAACATCTGATGGCTCACTGAACAGGACCAGTGCATGGCCATCACTTTGAGTACCACATATCATATTATTGCTGCAAGAAATTTTCTAAAAGGTGGGATATATATGTATTAAACAATATATACATACATGTTGTTTTGTAAGATAATATAGGGCTATGACGACCATTTGGCATTAGTGAAGAGTTTTTTTTAGTTCCGCATTTAATAATAAAAAGCAATGTGGCTGGGTAGCTATGATTCAAGCTGTGAACATTTTCCAAATATTGATTATTAGGCTGGGGAAAAAAATCATAGTGAAAGAAATGCTTTTCCTCAAAACACTCTTGACCAATGCCATTCTTTTCCTTTGCTGTTTCTGCTGCAGTTTTTTCCTGACTTTCTTTCATAACTAATGGTATACACTTTTTAAAATGTTCTGTGTGAAGTTTTCAACTAGAATATTTCAAAATTGGGATGTTTTAGAACTGGGGCAAGAAAGTTGCTTCTCTCACTACCCAATATACATTAACACATCAGGAAACTACAGTTTGTGCTTTACTTTGCATTCACCTTGAAAATAGTGAGTAAATTAATGAGAGAATGTTTTATTACTTTCACAAGTCTGTTGCCAAGTTGGTAAAAGAAAGTAATTAAAGCGGATCAAAAAGGGAAACAAATTAGATAATATTCACATGCGACAATCACTTTTATTTAAAGAGGAGTTTGAATGTAGCTTCTGGCCATCTCAGCTCATGATGTTTGTTATTCACTAATTTGATTCCTCAAAACATTGTTTTAAATTCATGATTAAATAAGTGTTAGCTAATTTTAAGATGGTTTAAGATTAGTTTAACTTTTATTTTTTTTCCCATACATATTTATTTTTTGTTAATTGTATCCCATTTTTCCTCCAAGGAGCTCAATGTGACATACATCGTTCTCACCTCTCATCTCCGTTTTATTCTCACAACAGTTATGTGAGGTAGGTTAGGCTGAGAAATAGTGATTGGCCAAAAGTCGCCCAGTGAACTCTATGGCTGAGTGGGGTATGAACCCTGGTTTTCCAGAGGTACCACTTCCCGCTTGATCACATGGACAATTCAATACAATTTGTGAACATACTGTGGCAAGCATCTCTATCCCTCCATGTTGGAGCCTTTCCCAAGGAAAGCAAAACTATGCAAACTGATCCAAAATATGAGGAAGAAGGAAGAGTTCAGTTCCACAGGTGGGAAGTACCCTGCTTCCACAGAGATTCCACATAGCAGGAATCTGACTATTTCTCTCCCTTGCTCTTTGTTCTAAAGAACATCAAAGTGACCATATAGCAGTGCAATGATATTATCATTTTGCCCTATAACTGGCTCTAGTGCACACTGAGTTTGCATGTACTTAGATACGGACAAATCTAAAACTTTACATTCTGCAGGGTTCTTATCCCCCCCCCATATTAAATTCAATTCTCCACATTTCCGCAACAATTTTAGATTTGTTTAAAAAAAAAATCCTGATGAAAATTAACCAGCATTTCAGTGCAAATGTCTTCTAATCGACATATTTTGTATGCAGTTTTGACTAATATACACATATCTGCAAGCTGTTTCTTCTAATATTACATCTATGCATTTTTATGCAAAAAATATCATAATAGGTGTATTATGGAGGACTACATTGCAAAATCTGGAGAAATGCAAATTCTGGAGGATAGCTGTTTCTTGGTTCATGTATTGTTTCAGAAAGTGCAATTCTGGTAGGTTTTATTTTAAATGCCGACTGAATTTAATCCTCCACCCCATCCCTGCATGGACCTAGGATCAGGTTTTAGTATTCTGGGTTGCCTATTCTCTCTTAGAAAGGCCAAAAACCCTTGAAAAAATGACAGCTGGCTGTAGCCTCCCCTAACCTATTCTCCTGCAGGCATGGCCAAACTCAGCCCTCCATATGTTTTGGGACTACAACTCCCATCATCCCTGACCACTGATCCTGTTAGCTAGGGATGATGGGAGTTGTAGTCCCAAAACATCTGGAGGGCCAAGTTTGGCCATGCCTGTAAGTTTTGAACTTGTGTTGCCCCTTTTATGACCATTCTAGGTGGGGTCGATGGGAATTATAAGCCCAAACATCTGGAGGAACTAGGTTGGGCAAGGATACCTGTATTCTAACAAGCCATTTGTTTCACCTGAGAATAGTTCAGGGGCAGCCAGCATTTAGTTCCATAAGTTGGCATCATTTAGCATTCAGATATTCACCGTTAGGGAGCATGGGTACCCAAAGTTTAACATTGCACACAAATGAGTGCATTTATATACAAATTCAAAATAGAATTTTGTTTCTTACAACTTGGAAGCATTTTCTGGAAGACATATCAAAGGTGGATAAAATTGTGTTGGAAAGTTCCATCTGTTTTACAGCCAGCCAGTTGGCCATCCATGATTTAGGGAACAAGCTAGCTCTCTACTCCTGATGTGAATTAAATGAGAGGCTGCTAATTCTGCCTAGGGATGCAACTCCAGAAAATATCCCAGAAGGTGTTCAAAGGGTTATAAATGTACACATCCCCCAGTGGAAAAAAACATTTGTTTTCCAAGAGGGATTACTAGGGGTTGTTTGCCAGAATGCGAATCTAGTGAACAGCTTGCAGGAGTTCTGGTTATAATTGCATTTATCCTACCAAAAAGAGAGAAAAAACTGAGAAGTATAGAAAAAACAATTGCATTAGTTATATTAGTATACCCTTGGGGAAAGGCCAATTTGTATTCATGTCAGAATGCTTCCTACATTAAATCTGTGGTGGAATTCTTCTACCAAAGGGGGGGGGGAGTTATTTGACACAGGTTTAGCAGAATTATAAGACTTACAGTGCCTTCTGTATTGTGGAACAGCTGTTGGTGCTGCCAGGTTAACTTTGCTGAGGCTGTTTTGTGGAAGCTGCTATTAGCACCTATATTATCACTTGAGCTTGTGAATTGATCAACCCTGTAATAGCGAGTTTGCTAACAAGAGCTTACGCAGCAAGGCACAATGAACCAGGCGAGCTACTCTTTGTTGCTAAGGTAATTACAATTTGACCTGTTGGTGTTTGCAGACGTGCTAATACGAAAGTGCTCTTTAAAGGTGTGTGGTTTGGTTTCCATTCACGAGTTGCACTTTGATGCAACCTAAGGTGTCCTATAGGAAGAAAATTACAAGTTCAGAACCAAGTGAGTTCAACCCCTCTTCTCCAGCACTTAGGAATTTGTTTGTGTTTTCTCCCATTGTCTTCTTGGTTATAAATGAATGGGTAATTGCTGAAAAAAATCCACAGTCAAGGCAGTGATAGAATAAGGAGAAGAGGGAAGGTCTCCACCTCCAATATACAAGTTTGTGCCCATCACCTTTCTTACCATCTTCACTCCCTAATCCAGGGATTAGGAACCTGTGGGCTCTCAAATCTCGTAACTCTCATAAACCCCAGCCAGCATAGTAGGATGGCGAAAGTCCAATGCAAAACATTGACCAAATGAATACCTCCTTATCTCTAATTAATGCAGAGGCGTAGGAAGGTCAGGTGGTACCTGGTGCGGAAAATTTATTGTCACCCCCCCCCACATTGATTTTTTTTTAATTATTTTTTTTTGCCTGCAAAAATGGTTTTGCGTTATTTCATATTTTCTTACAAAGGAATAATAATAATTTAAAAAACCCTCTTATTTATATCCCGCCCTCCCCGGCCGAAGTCGGGCTCAGGGCGGCTAACATCAGATACATAACATTGATATAAAATCAAACAATAATTAAATTACCTCCTAAAAAACATGTCAAAATCAAATTAAAGTCTAATTGGATGGCTTTCCGCAGGGTTAGGGTTGGGAACAGTAAGTGCTCCACTGAATTGAAATTTCAGCCTTCACGACATAGGAAAACAGCCAAGTAAACAGCTATTTTCATGGAGGAGGGTCAAGATATTAACTGATATGCATGAAATTTCATATATAGCTATATAATCCCTAGTGTAGTAAAATAAGACCTTTGGAGCAGGCATTTTCTAAAAAAAGAAAGGTTTTTATGAACCACCCTAGTAGGGCAGTAATTGTTCTTTGATAATTTGTCACCCCCTCCATGATGGAACCTGGGGCAGCCCGCCCCACCCCCCTTCCTACGCCCCTGAATTAATGCTTGCAACACACACTTTTCTGCTGCAATTCACCTCCTCTCCCAAGCTCTGTTTCCTTAGAAGAAGAAGATGCTGGGGTTCTGTTACACACACTTACATGAAACTTGTTGTTAGCCCCTTGTCTTCTGCTTCTTTGGGATGTAGCAAATTGCTCTGCTTTGATGCAGAAAAGCAAGTGCTAAACAACCATTTTTGATGGTTGGGTTTTTAAGGGTTTCCCATAATCATGCATCACAATTAGCAATTAGTATTCAGGTCTTTAAAAAAAAAGAGACACCACTATAGTATTATAAATGAATTGCTCTCACAATTATTCACAAACAAGAGCAAAGAGAACAAAAAAAGCCCATACTAATCCCCAAGTGCTATAGAAAAGAAACTTGGTTAGTTAGATTTTAATTAGCACTTAGCAACCATTTAATGAATATGGTCTCAAAGCCTCATCCATCAAACTGGAAGTACTATATTGTTTGCTTAAAAAGAAACATATTAACTTTTAACCATGTGGCAGCCATACCTGCATTTATGAATGATGCCAGCATCCCCCAAAATTTGGGTAATACAGAAAGCTTGGTGCTTTCTTGAACTGTGAATGCTCTGTAAACACTCTCATAAGGTGGTGGCTACTCAGTAATGAACAAAACGAAAAAGAAATTTAATCAGAAACTGGAAATTTAAAATAAAGTTCCATTCCTAAGCATGCTCAATTTAAAGTTAACCAAGGACTCAACTATACAGCCACAAATAAAACGTTGTGAAGTGCAATATACAATTGTGACACTAGATGGCAACTGTGAGCTATAGCAAATTCAATGCATTTTTCAAAACGATTAAAAAAAACAAAACAATTTTCGCAACATTTTTAACATGTGTGTAGATTCCACCTAAGTCACAATCAATATGATTCACATCAGAGAAAATACGTTTAGGACAGGATTTTAATGTGAAATTTAAACCTTATTTGACTTTCAGACAACTGGCAGATAAGACAAAGCTTGCCTCCACATTACCCTTTTTTTGGGCTCCTCCATCCCTGCTAATATGCATTCTGGTGGCCAGGTGAAAAAGTGGGCAGGGTTCCTGCATTTTTAGCCTCATTCTGTGCCCAATAAGCATGTGACGCCTTCACCCAGCGGCACTGAGGCCCATCAATTGCAGAAAAATACTGGGCAAGGCCTTGCCCAGTATCTTGTTTGTGCAATGGGTTCATGGGGGGAAAGCTGTCCCATGAGCCCTTGCAATGGGGAGGGAAAAGTCTATATAAGGCTGCTTCCCCTAGAGCGCAGGACCATTTTGACTCAGAAGAAGAAGAAGAAGAGTTTCGATTTGACATCCCGCTTTATCACTACCCGAAGGAGTCTCAAAGCAGCTAACATTCTCCTTTCCCTTCCTCCCCCACAACAAACACTCTGTGAGGTGAGTGGGGCTGAGAGACTTCAAAGGAGTGTGACTAGCCCAGGGTCACCCAGCAGCTGCATGTGGAGGAGCGGAGACGCGAACCCGGTTCACCATATTACGAGTCTACCGCTCTTAACCACTACATCACACTGGCTCTCAAGAGCTGCCCGCTCACCCGCACTCAGGTTAGAGCCTTCCCTGAGCAATTTTGGGTCACTAGTTTTGGTTCACCTTTTTCCTCAGTCTGATGGGCACTTCGTTGGGTTCTTGTTGTTGTTGTTTTTTGCCTTTCCCTCAGACAATAAAGCGAGATGAGCGCCGCAACCCCAGAGTCGTCCACGACTCGACGTAATGGTCAGGGGTCCCTTTACCTTTACCTTTACAGTGAAATTTTGGCCTTCCTTTCTTAGACAGAAGAACGTTGTTTGTATGAGGGTGGAAATGGTATTGGGCAGGATCAACATAGTATAGGTTGCCTCCATATGGAGACTGAGGGGAAGAGTGACCATGGCACCCCCAAGCTCGATGTATCTGCCTGGTTGGAATCTTGTTTGCCTGGCTTGCACCACAGCCTGCTCTCTGCCAATTTTGCACCCTGATCAGCCAAGGATCTCAGTGTGCATACTAGTTTGATGGCCTCAGGCTGCAAAGTGGTACAGAAATCTGGAAATAAATAATCAACCATGCAAGAAATCTTCACACTCAAAGTTTGCAAAGAGGGAAGTGAAATTTGTGTAAGGACTTTTTGGTTCACCTCTAGGTCTATTGCTCCCATCTGGAAGACCAGTTTGTAGTTCTGACTTGTTGTTTTTGCATATGACCTTTAAAATATAGACAGGATGAATCCTAGACCTTTGCCCACCTGCCTTCCTCATCTGAGGTTATTTCTGCCTCGATAAAGGTCTCTCCCCCCCCCCAACAAAAATGTAACCAGCTGCAAAGAAATCATTTCAAATAGCCTTTTAATATGTCAGCCCATGGAAAGTGTCAAGGTCACTACACTCATGCTTTACAATAGTTTGGGTTTCAATTAGTTGTAATCAGGAGCTGTCAGGTGTAAATGGATAAAATGGCAGTCCGGGAAACTGAATTGCTGTTAAGATCTTTTCACTAATCATGGTCTCTGCTAGTCATTATACACACTTCTACCCAAAACACACTCACCCACTGCTCAAGATATAATCAGAATTACTTTGTGCTCTCTGCTAGTAAAGCTTGAGCCTGAGAAATGTACTTCTGTGAAGCTCAGAAAGAGTAACATGAGCACACTGTGTTCACGCTGACTGTATTGCATACAGGTAGGTAGCCGTGTTGGTCTGTCATAGTCAAAACAACAACAACAAAAAATTCCTTCCAGTAGCACCTTAGAGACCAACTAAGTTTGTTCTTGGTATGAGCTTTCGTGTGCATGAAGTGTGCATACACACGAAAGCTCATACCAAGAACAAACTTAGTTGGTCTCTAAGGTGCTACTGGAAGGAATTTTTTTATTTTTTATTTTGTTTTGTATTTCATACGATAATTCTATTCCAACCATTAGCTGTATATGTGTTCTGTCTCTGAAGTGTAGGTGGCCAGACACAGCGTGTTATGTACTGAATTGAATAGGATTCAGAATGCAGCAGTCTGATTGGTCCGCAGGAGCCACCCAATCCAGCTCCAGGGGGAAGTGAATCCGCAACCTGATTGGCCCACAGGAATATCCTGGAATTAGCCAATCACGGGGGCCCATTGTGTAAATAATGCATATAAAGCAGACGTTCTGGGGAAACTTTCATTCCTCGCTACTATGAGCTGAATAAAGAGCATGAAATCCACACTCGACTCCGAGTATACTTCACAGCAATAACAGCAAGAACCTTTATTGAACTACAGAACTGGACAACAGGGGCAAAGCAACTGCTTATATACATTTCTGAAGGCCTGGGCCACTCCCACTCCCAACGTGATTGGCTGTCTAAACTTCCAAGCTGCGAATCATGAATCAGAGTGTAAGGGCCAATGGCAGAGGCCCAAATCCTGAAATGTTCTGTGATTGGATATCATGTATCCAATCAGAACACAGGGACTCAGAGTCCTTAGTCCAGACTCCAGCACAGGCAAACACAGACCTCTGGATACACAACAGTCTCACTAAGCTAGCCTTGGATTTAAGCACTTTCCTGAAAGCCACAGGCAAGATGCAATTGCTTGCAGACATGTGAATGAGCTGGTAGAAGAGATTTCGAATGCTCAGTCCATCCTGTGCACCCGGAATAGAACCAAAACAAGCAAAGCCTTTCTGTCAACACCCAGCATCCAGCATAGCAATGTAGTAGATTGCTGACAGGAAGAATTGGACTCTCCATATTGTCTCTGCTAGCCCACAGCAGGCTAATGAGATTTTTTTGCTGTTGCTCCTGCTGCTGCTGCTGCTGCTGTGTAGTATCTAATGTTGTGCCAATCCCTGCCTGCTTTTATCATGAAAATATTTGCTCCTCTCTGCCACTTTTGTGCATTGTGAGGGAACTTTGTGGAGGGAGGGGGGATTAGGACCAGGCTGGTTTATGTGCCTACCTTATAAACTTATAAGGTGACTGAAAGCTTCTGGCTTTCACTGGAAACATTTTATTTATTTAAATGCATTCGTAAATTTCTTAATATTTGAAAAATACATTTCTTAATACAGTGGTACCTCGACTTACGAGCAATTCGACTTATGTTTTTTTCAACTTACGAATGACTTCCGGGAGAAACAAAATGGCCGCCGCAACCAAATTTTTCGACTTACGAATGGAAGTCGCGGCCGCTTTGAATAGGATTTTTTTGACTTACGAATTTTTAATAGGATTTTTTTGACTTACGAATTTTTTTCGCTCAATGCATTCCTATGGGGATTCGACTTACGAATTTTTTCGACTTACGAAAATTGCGTCGGAACGCATTATCGTCGTAAGTCAAGGTACCACTGTATTTGAAAAATACATTTCTTAATATTTGAAAAAAGTGGCGTACTGAACATAGGTAGAGGGATATATAACACTAAAACAAAAAATACAACCTAAGAATCTATAAACATGCAATATTAAAAAAAAACCATGTAAAATAATATAAAACAAAATTTGGGGGCATTTAAGCACCTGATTGATGGTATGGGTCAGGGAAAGCCTGGGCAAAAATATACATCTTTTTAAGATGTCTGAAATGACAGATGGTTGAAGCTTCATGTATGGCAGAGGGAATTGCATTCCCCAGGGCACCAGCACTGCTGTTTTGGGGTCACCGCCTTGTGATATTATGCAAGGTGCTGTGCCATGAGCAGAATTGCCCCAGATGATCTAACAGATCATGCCGGTTTGAACACAGGCAGGCAGTATTTCAGGTAAGCTAGTTCTGAACTGTTTAGGTCATGCGTTAACAAGGCAAAGGTTGAAGGAAAATTTGATTCAGCATACATTTAAAGCCAGGTCTTTCAAATCAGCACATTCTGAAGCATTATATGAATAGAAACACAGGTGCATTTTGCACCTATATTAATTTTGTGAGGCAGTTCTCTGACCAAACAAGATACATATAAAATGTGCATAAAATGACTATATTAGCGAAAATAACATACAAAACTTAGGTAAAAATGCTTGCAAAATGTGTACATTTTCTAGCCCTTGTAATTTGTGTTTGTTTGTTAATATTAAAAATTCATATGCACACTTCCATTATGGGTGGAAATGGAACACAAATAGCCATTAACTGTGGATGAATGGCATCCATCGTTGGTTCTGCTTCCTACTGCCAGTTCATAGAAGCAGCCATCTTTCCATAGGCAAAGTTTGGGAATCCTTACAAAAAAAGTAACATTAACTACGAAGATGGGGAAGCTGGTGTCCTCCAAACCTTGTGGGACCCCCAAGGCCCACCTTCCTTGACCCCAGCTAGTTCTATACAGTGACCAATTGGACATGATAGATAGTTTTTTTTAACAATCTTTTACTTCCTAGGAAATAAACCTACCTGCTCTGCCAAGCCTTTTAAGATAATCAGTGCTGCTCTTCTCTTGGTGTTTTTATTTTATTTTGTATCTTATTGTTATTTTCCTCTACAATGGTCTATTGCCATAATAATTAGCATCTACATACCACTTCAACACTCCAAAGTGGTTTATATATATATCACATCCAAAGTGGTTTATATATAGGTAAAGGTAAAGGGACCCCTGACCATTAGGTCCAATCATGTCCGACTCTGGGGTTGCGGCGCTCATCTCGCTTTATTGGCCGAGAGCCGGCGTACAGCTTCCGGGTCATGTGGCCAGCATGACTAAGCCGCTTCTGGCGAACCAGAGCAGCGCACGGAAACTCCGTTTACCTTCCCGCCAGAGTGGTTCCTATTTATCTACTTACACTTTGACATGATTTCAGACTGCTAGGTGGGCAGGAGCTGGGACCGAGCAACGGGAGCTCACCCTTTCGCAGGGATTCGAACCGCCGACCTTCTGATCAGCAAGCCCTAGGCTCTGTGGTTTAACCACAGCGCCACCTGGGTCCCTGGTTTATATATATCTCATAAATCCTTATGTGGGCAAAGATGGAGGAGTTGTGGTCCTCCAGATGTTTCTGGACTATAACTGCTGTCATCTCTGACCTTTGCCCATGATGGCTGGGTCTGATGGACTTCAGCAACATCTGGACAACCACAGGTTCCCCATCATTGAATTTGAGAGTTTCTGACAACCTGGTTAGGCAATCAGCCTGTTTTCTTTACTGGCACCTTGAGCAACAACTATCCACTTTCTCTGTTCATTTGCTTGGTTTCTAACACTCCTCTGCTGTGCCGGCAAACCTCTATTAAACGTGAGGGAGCAATGTCACCTTAGATTTGTAATTAATCCGGCCCTTGATGTCTTCTCATTTTCCTTTTTATTGTTTTCCATTTACCTCTAGGACTTTGCTTTATGTGGTGAGCTCAGATGTAGGAATCCCAAAATAAAAGAATAACTGTTGAATGAGCTGATGGTGAAATTAGATCCCTTAAAGCTGACATGTGGAATTGCTGTCAAACAAAAGATTTTATCTACCTCATTCTGCATTAGGTGTCATGCCAATCATCTCCAGATGCAGTGCTTGTATCGCGAAGAAATGAATGCAAAGAATGCCACTTACGTTTTCTTCTTCTTCTTCCTCCTATATAATAATAATAATAATAAATTTTTATTTATACCCCGCCCTTCCCAGCCAAGACTGGGCTCAGAGTGGCTAACATCAGTAAAATCACAACAAAACATACAAAACAATCAATTAAAATACAGGTTAAAATACGATTTAAAGTTTAAAATGCAGCCTCATTTTTAAGTACCCCACCAATCAAACCATAAAGGAATGAAACATCAGGGTTAAACTGAAACCAACCCAGAGGCCAGGCGGAACAACTCCGTCTTGCAGGCCCTGCAGACCGTTCCACCAAGTCGGGCCCAGTACTGAGAAGGCCCTGACCCTAGTTGAGGCCAGCCTAGCATCCTTGTGGCTTGGGACCTCCAAAATGTTATTATTTGAGGACCTTAAGGTCCTACACGGGGCATACCAGGAGAGGCGGTCCCTTAGGTACAAGGGTCCTAGGCCGCATAGGGCTTTAAAGGTCAAAACCAGCACCTTAAACCGGACCCTGTACTCGACCGGGAGCCAGTGCAGCTGGTAGAGCACTGGATGAATGTGGTCCCTCGGCAAAGACCCTGTAAGGAGCCTCGCCGTGGCATTCTGCACCCGCTGGAGTTTCTGGGTCAGTTTCAAGGGCAGCCCCGTGTAGAGCGAGTTACAATAATCAAGTCTGGAGGTGACCGTCGCATGGACCATCGTACAGACTCTTTGGCTAAGTGTGTTGTGTATTTCTGGTGCTTTGCAGCTGCCTGCTTTTTGCAGTTCATTGCCAATATCGGATCATGCCAAAACGTCTGTGATTTTCTCCTCATGGAGAAGAAATTCAATATTTGCTCTTGCAAAATCTCTGAAAAAGCAGTAATTTGTGCAACCTATTTCACAATCGCACAGCAAAGATTCAGTTCAGCCCAGTCTAAGCCTGCAATCCTATACCAGCTTACCTGGAAGTAAACCCCACTGAAGCTCAATGGGACCTAACTCTGAGAAGACATGTTTAGTATTGCACTGCCAGTCTCTGGACTTTTGAACTGGGAATAATGAACAATTAAATTTGGAAATTCTTCTCATTGAGCAAAACACACAAACATCTGTTTCATATTGGTGTACGGTTCCAGCTTAAGAGAGACCATAAAGTTCTTGCCTAGCTTCCTGATCGGTGTGAACTCTAAACCATCTATGGTACCACCCTTCCAAGGAACACAGGACTTAACATATTAGTCACACAACAGCCTTGCGAAGAGGCATAATGTGAGAGAGAATGTATTCCCCATAGCTGCTCAGCATCAATGACTTGAGAAGCAAATGAAAAAGTGTATCCAAAGTAAACCTTATTGTGAGTCATATGAAAGCTTAATATGCCTTCACAAAATGACATTGAATTCCTATTAATCAATTTCATCTTGAAGGGTTAGTGCAATCTGAAACCCATGAGTCTGCAAAGAAGAAAATTGGGGGGTGTGTGTGTGCAAATTAGCATGTTCCAAACAATTTATCTGAAACTGTTAGTTTGGGAGAGACTCAGTACTGAAAACAGTAACAAAGAGCCTTCCAGGCCATTCACAGAGCACTGAAGAGGCCTTTTTGATCAACATACGCATTATGTTAATTGCATGTAAGCAATCAATGTGTGCTGTTTCAAAATATGTAAATAGGCATGAGCATCAGGTGGCAGGAATGAACTCTAGGACGTGAAGGGTTTTTGAAAAGCATCTTCCTTATCCCCTGTTGAAAATTGCTTTCCCACCCCAACCCACTCATGGAAATTATGACTATCCTCAGAGAGATGCTTCCATTGGTGCCAGTAGCCAGCTTCAGGGGAGATTTCTTTCAGGGCCACAGTAGGGCAAATACTTAACCCCTCCCTATCCCCTTGTGTCACAGTCCTGACCTCACACCCTCCCAGTGGCTCCGACCTGGTGAAATGCTCTGTCTCATGAGACTAGGGCCCTGCGGGACCTGGTCTCCTTCTGCAGGGCCTGTAAGACAGAGTTATTCCGCCTGGCCTTCAATCTAGCCTGATCCCCTATTCCTTTTCCCCTTCCCTTTTTTCTGAAGATACCCTTCTGGGTCCCCACATTAAAATTCTTCCCTGGTCTCCCTACTGGCCTAGCAAGACTAACTTGGCCAGTTAGCCCTGGTGATCCCACTGATGTTTGTTTTTATGCTGTTTTTAGCTGTTTTTTAACGTTGTTTTTAATCATTATTTTGTATTTGTTGTCAGCCGCCCTGAGCCCGGTTTTTGGACCGGGAAGGGCGGGGTATAAATAAAATATTGTTATTATTATTATTATTATTATTATTATTATTTTAAAAATGAAAACTGCATGCTTTTTTATTTTTTTTATTTTACTAACTAACTAATTATATATGTACCCCAACTATCAGACTGGGTTGCCCCAGTCACTCTGGGCAGTTTCCAACAGGATATACAAAATATACAAAGACAAAACATCACACATTAAAAGCTTTCCAACAGAAGGCTGCCTTCAGATGTCTAAGGAAGGTTGTATGATTATTTATCGATTTGACATCTGATGGGAGGGCAATCCACAGGACGGGCACCACTACCCAAAAGGCTCTCTGCCTGGTTCCCTGTAACCTCACTTCTCGCAGTGAGGGAACCGGCAGAAGGCCGTCAGAGCTGGACCTCAGTGTCCGGATTCAACGATGGGGGTGGAGACATTTAGGACTTTAAAAGCCAGCACCAACACTTTGAATGGTGCTCAGAAAGCTACTGGGAACCAATGTAGATCTTTTAGGACAGGGGTTATATGGTCCCAGCAGCCGCTTCCAGTCACCAGTCTAGCAGCCACATTCTGAATTAATTGAAGGCTTTCAAGTCACCTTCAAAGGTGCTGTATACAAAGTGCTGTATACCATTTTTATTCTCATTGGCTTTTCCACCCTTACCAAATTGTTCTTCAGCTACTTTTACAATGACAGTAAAGCAGGACAAGGCAAAACTTCCTGAGAAAATTTCTCTAGTTTTTTATATCGTTAGCCTGAGCATGTAACTTAAATCTCACTTCAAGTTTGGCCTTAAGCAATTGGTATCATCTTTCAAAATTGCCTTTGCTGGGGTGTTAGAAATGTCAGCATTCACTTTCATTGTTGTAAGTGTTTCAGTACTGAATATTTCCAAAATTGAGTATGTTGCTTCTGATTCTGTTGTGTTGTTGTGCTACAGGTTTGCAACAGCTCTTGCCATGTCTGGCACAAAGTAAGCAGGGCAGAGCAGGCAAAAGCACAGGATTGCGCTTTGGCAGTGCAATCCTGTAATGTCTACTCCGAAGTAAGTCTAATGTAGTCCAATGGGACTTACTTCTAGCTATGTGGATACAGGATTACAGCGCTAGTTATGAAGTAAATTTTACACCAACCTTTAGTTAAAAGGGTGTGGGAAGTGTTGGCTGTGTTTCAGTTATCATATTGTTATGGAAAGTGTGAATTTGATAGATTCAAATTTGTCTCCCATTCCTATGTATGGGGCAACTTCGGCATGTGAGTGGGACACACAAAAATGGTGACCCGGGTTCTCTGTGTGAACACAAAAATATTGCATATACACTGTGTAAAAGAATGAAAATTTACTACCCCAACCTTCTCTCCCCTCCCCGCCTCTCTTCTTCCCCAACCTTATACAGTACTGTCTATAACACTAGTGCCTCACATCAAATATAACTGATCTGTAGAAAGATTCTATGAACAGGAAACAGAGACGCTCTGTATGTACTTTATTAATTCAAGGAAATCATTTTTTAAAAAACATTTTTTTTAATATTAAAAAAAAATTGTGACTCAATAGTTGTTTCTGCCCAACTGCAACCCCTCACTTTGTCTATGTTGCAGTTGGGAGCTGAACACAAGAGCTGGCAGCAGGGCATGACAATGTTGAGGAAATATTCTCCTGCACAACTGTTTCTTTTCCCAGAAGGTGCCGCCAGCTTTTATGGCTGCCTGGGCAGCTGGCCAGCCAATGCCCTTTCAGCTAGCGAGGCGCACCCTCAAGAGCAGGCCTCTCATTGGACAATTTAAAATGCAAGAGCTGGCGGGAACTCCAGTCAGCTACCCAGGTGACCATGGAATTGCCCAACGGCCGCCTGGCTGCCCAGGAATGGCGACCAAGTGTGAGGATGCAACTGCCACCCACCCAGAGGAAGGGGTAAGTATCCATTTCTGTCCCTGGAGAGGCAACTTTCCCCATTCCATTTTAGTTAAAGGCTGATGCACAAATGACCTCATAAACGGAACTTGCTGAATACAATCTTGATCCATTTTGCATATTAAAAACTAAATAATTCCACGTGGATCTGAAATGCAAGGTAATTAAAGATGGCATATGATGATGACCTTTCAGCTTGGTGAGCAACTTTACCTCAGCAGCCAGATTTTTGTGATGCCATTTAAAAAGCAGAAAGTTGACAATTGTTTTATTTATGTTTATATTTTTACCACCAATCTGGATATTATTGAGGTTTTCCGCCTCTCTTAATGGTGAAAGGTTTGCAAACTCTGAAAATCTTTTCAGAGCTATTTAATGTTTATTCAAATCATGGGGGCGAGGGAGTTCTCATTGTGTTCTAAGCATATTTATAATCTATGTGATGGTTCTTGCTTTTAAAGAAATGTATATATGCAATATTTCATATTTTTATTACAAATTACGTCTGTGTGATCCAATTATGACTTTGTTCCCTAACCATAAGGGAATAAAAGTATTAATTGGGTCTTGTGTACTCAAGTGAATTTAATGATGCTGTTTGTACTACAAGAACATACAGCTTTTCAAATCAGTTTATTTGTTCAAGAAAAGAAATTACACACACACATATTTCAGTTCATAGCAATTAAAGAAGCTTGGGGAACATAGTACAAAAGCAATCCCATTAATAAAGTGATGACATGTGAATTAGTGGAAGTTAGAAATTGTAATTTATTTGGCTCTATTTATTACAATAAATGTGCTTCCATGGCAGGTGATACACTGAATGAAAGAATGCATTAAGGGAGTGGGGATTAAAACTGAAAGACAGCACATTGTGATCTAGGAAAAAAGAAATGCTATTTCATCTTATTTGAAGGAAAGGCATTTGGCATAGTCCGGAAATGGAGGCTTGTTTTGAGCCTGGTTTTGGTGGGGAAGGGCGGGATATAAATAAAAGTTTATTATTATTATTATTATTATTATTATTATTATTATTATTATTATGTATAGAAGGAGGCTTCCTGAGAGATCTACATTGGCTCCCAGTACGTTTCCGAGCACAATTCAAAGTGTTGGTGCTGACCTCTTTTGCATCTGAACAGCCTCCCTTGGCCAAGAATTCACAGGGTGTCATCAGTGGTGGACTTTGGGCTCTCATCCGGCACCTCCTGCCTCTGCAACATTGTTGTGGTGCCCCCTGCAGTGCGGTGTCCAGTGCATCCACACCGGTGTCAGGGACTGGCTGGATGATGAGGAGTGGTTGGTGGTTCCAGCTGGAGAACCCTCTAGGGAAGCCCCAGAGGTGTAAAGCTCAGAGCCAGGGAAGTGGTGATGGGACACTGAGGATACGTCAGAGGATGAAGGGGGGGCAGATGGTCTCTCCCAGGTGTAGCTTAAGGATCATTGGGAGACATCCACCTGGGGAGAAGACTCAGAGGAAAGTAGAAGTTGCAGATTGTCATTGTGGGGGCCAGTCTTCTCCTGAGGTTCCTTTGCTTGTATGCTGTTTTCTCAAATAAAGAATTAATTTTACGGCTCATCTCTGAGTCTCCATGCTGACTTGCAGCTGAACCAGCCCTGACAGCTGGTCACACTACCCTAAAACATCCTCTGGTGCCATTAGGTTAAGTCACTATTCACTGTGACCTAATTGGAGGGCAATTGTAAGCATAGCTGAGAACCAATTTATAATATAAATTCCTTATGTGTCTCTTCCGATTGCTCATGCAAATATTTGCTGTCTAAATGCTAATACATGTGGGTATTTGCATGCACCTAAAGGTTTGGTTGCCAGTAGAATGCTTCTGGGGTGCAAAGCTGTGCACATCAAACTCATGTGTTTGTCATTATCTTTAAATGGAAAGGTGAGTGACAACTATTTGTTCGTGCCATTTCAGGCAACCAAACAGACAAGTGTGATGCCTGGAGAATATTTTTTCACAAAGTCCTTCTGAAACAATTGGTTCTCTTTAGAATTACCAGCTATTGAAATAGCCTCCACCCCTGCAGTTTTAATAGCTGCATGGTCTGCAGTAAGTAGGATGCTGTGGAAACCTGAACCTGCTGGTGTCTGCTAATGAAGCAAACATTAAAGACAGAAGAATAAGCCATCTATTCTCCTCTCCAGTCAATTGACAACCAGAGGTTCTCTTGTCATTAACTGCCATTTGTGAATTCATGAGTCTATACTGAGACAATTCTTGATCAAGGTGCAATATGGACTGTGTGTAAGCTTTTGTTCCATCCCTTTCATTACATTCCTGATCAGGTGTGTGTGTGTGTGTGTGTGTGTGTGTGTGTGTGTTAGTCATGGGCTTTTTTACCTCAGAGTTCTTGTAACATTTTCTTATTGTCCCATTCAAGTTGTCTTCCCCACCCACCCACAACAATTTATTTTGGTGTCTCCTGTAGGACCAAGCCCTATACTAGCCATGACAGCTTCAGATGGCTAAGTTCTGATTCACAGCTAAGCCAAGCCCTCTTCCGCTATTCTTAATTTGGGCTGTTGAAGTGGCATGGGGCTGCATCCACCATCCCCACTCCTCCCTCTTTCCACTCCCTGTGGTGAGTGGAAAAGTCTGAAGGGATTGTGGTACAGTCCTCCCTGCAGACAGGAGGTAAAGGTAAAGGGACCCCTGACCATTAGGTCCAGTCATGACCGACTCTGGGGTTGCGGCTCTCATGTCACGTTATTGGCCGAGGGAGCCGGCCTACAGCTTCTAGGTCATGTGGCCAGCATGACTAAGCCGCTTCTGGTGAACCAGAGCAGTGCACGGAAACGCTGTTTACCTTCTTGCCGGAGCGGTACCTATTTATCTACTTGCACTTTGACATGCTTTCGAACTGCTAGGTTGACAGGAGCAGGGACCAAGCAACAGGAGCTCACCCCATCACGGGGATTCGAACCGCCAACCTTCTGATCGGCAAGCCCTAGGCTCTGTGGTTTAACCCACAGCACCACTGATCATAATGCCCAGGGAAAGTCAGAGGTGAGGTGGTCCCACCACAGATGGAATATTCATTTATGTATTCATTTTAATGGGTTTCAGAAACTGTTAATTTGCAGGTTTTGTATTATGACTTACAAATGTCAAACACATTAAGCATCTCAGGTCATGTAGGTTTGAATAGTCTATGGTTTGGGGAAGAGGAGGTACCAAAAGGTACAACATACTATACTGTAAGAATATCTGTAGAGGGATGTCGTAAATTTCATTGGAGGCTGTTGCTAAAAATCATTTTATTAGTTTTAACTTTTCCTCTTTGCTGGTAGTTTTGATGCAGGTGAAGTATTTTATTGTTAGATTTCCTAATATGAACCTCTAAATGAATTGGTTAATATGGGGCTAACACTGATATTATTGGTAATGGATATTGTTAGCTAACCTAGGAGTATATTTTGTGCTTACTTCTAGCAGGTTATGTTAAAATAGCGCAACAATTTTTAGAATGTCAATAACTTGAAACAATTTCAAAGAAAATTCTCAACGAAATGCTGCTAAAAAAAAACCTGTCTTGCTTTGAAATGAACAAACACATTCATGATTTTTTGAAACACCCATCTTACATATTCAATACTTGGAAAAGATTTGTGGGTTTGGTGGGTCTGCTTGAGCCCATGAGTTCTCAATCACCAACTCACCCTCTAAAGCTGCCATTGACTTTTTATCAAATTAGGAAGGATTTGATCTCTGCTATTCCCTTGAACTTTTTGGATGCATTTAAACAAGTCCCTCTCCCCAACTCCTGGAATGTGCTTTATGTTTAGGACAAAAGTGGCAACAAACAGCAGAATAATTGACCAAAAGGAGGACAATTTTAAACTGTTGTGTTTCATCCATTTTTTAACTGACGTTTCTGAAATTTGATCAGATTAGACTCTTAACATTTAAGTACTCTATGTCAAATTCTGCAAAAGTTGAGCATTTGCAGGAGGGGGGCAATGTGAGAGTGCTTATCTACAGTAATAAAGTGCAAGTGTCTCTGCGTCCAGTCCCTGTGTCCGTCCCTGTGTCCTACTGCGCATGTGCCCCACGGACACAGGGATTGGAGCGCAGAGACTTCGGGCAGCCGGGCTGTGGACTTACTTCTAAGTGGCAGCGGCCGTTACAAGTGGCGGCTGAGTTGGCCTGCCGGGGCCTGGCTGGTGCCAGTGCCGCCGCCAACGCGATGCGCCTCCTGCGCTGCCTGCTGAAGGGCCATTCGGCGCTGGCCGGGGCGCCCAAGTACATCGAGCACTTCAGCAAGTTCTCGCTGTCCCCGCTTTCCATGATGTTCTAGCTCCCGTTAATTTAACGGGTTTAAAGTCTACTAGTGCTTTATAATGGCTGTGTCAGATTGACATATCTGGTTTAACTATACAAATACAGCAGTACCACATGGTGCAAAATACTCTCCCACCCCCAGTTCAATATATTTTGTCCTCCTGCATGTAGAGGAAGTTGCACTACAAAAGCAGAATATATTTCCTAACCTAAAGATGTTCGCACAAGAGAATATGAATGGCTATAATTTGATTATCGCAAAAAATGTGATAAATCAGAGCTATACTTTTGTATTTATCACAATATTTCTCCCTTGAAAGTGCACACCCTATGTTGATTTCATTCAAAGGCATCATTTATTCAGTCTGATAGCACCCTTGATGTCAATAAAGCCAGACAACTATACAAATCAAATAGGCTTTTAAAACCATTAAAAACAGAGTAATGTAAATTTCCAAGACAAATACATTCAGGAAAATAAAGACAATCACTATGCCTTCTGATTAAGTGGTCTGGTACAGATAGAAATGCATGTAAAATGTCTTTTGCTTCCTCACATTGCATACAAAATAGCAAAACTAGAATATCTGCTGAATGCCATTCAGTGGAATGGGCAACATCTTTTGTATTTGAGGATGAAATTAGAAAACAGTTCAAATGTTCTGAAAGCAGGGCTGCAAGCTAACTTGCATGAATCTGCATATAGATCATCAGTGTAATATGCCTGGTAGGGTGGATGCAAGCCATCACTCCAGATTCTCATGGTAGAATAAAAGCACAAGCCCAAATATAGCTGCTGCAAACTGGAAAGTGCTCATTTCTAATATCTTCTGAGCTTGTTTTATAGATAATTCAGTGCCTCCCAGCCTCAGTTTCCTGTCGGTAATGTGAGAATTATAGTAAGGCTGCTCCAAACAGTCTACAGTTTAAATTTTTAAGTCTCCTTTCTTACACTCCCCAATATCCTTTGTATTGCACATTCATGATGATTTCTGCCCTTCAGGGTTTTCACATACTGTCCCTTTGAACAGTTTTCAACACAGGTTCTGCTTGCAAATTTTTGAGTGGTTACACTACGTCATTCCCAGTTAGTGCACATCCCATAACATTCCACTGAATCCTTCTATACCACAATTTTCTGCTTTATTTTTTGTCCTTTTTGTTGTTTGATAGCCACCCGCCACTCCTCAACCAGACAGCAGTAGCATTGGGAAGTGAGGATGGTCTGTAGGAGACACATGAACTCATCTTTGCATGAATGCAGACAGTCCTCAGCGTTCCCAAATGCACAGGGGGTTCTGCTGATGTTCAAAACAAACAAAGTGAAAGCCCTCTGCAATCCTTCCTCATTCAGCATGGGGAGGTCAGGGGCTGCTGTGCGTGAGGATGGAAACACCACTAGACCACCCTGTCCCCTAGTACACTCTACTTGCCATTTGAGGGCAAAGAATGGGGTTATAACTGATCAGAGGAATGAGATGAAAGAGGCATAATGTTGGGAGATGGCTAATACATGTGCCCTAAACAACAATTATGAATAGCATGTTTTCTTATAGACCTGAATAGTTTATGAAAAGAAGAGACCTAAGACAATGTCTTCCCTGTATCAACTTACTTTTGAGATGAACTGCCTGTGTTACCAAAGGCCCAGAGGTTTAGAATAGAAAGGGAGAAGTAATATGGGTAGAAGCTTAGTGCAGGTTATTAGAAGTTAAGCAACAGAGTTAGGAAGCGGTGAACTGGAGAGAGGAGGAGCAACATTTGGGTGGGGTCTGCCTAGGATCAAGGCTGCTGTAGATATGGGAGAACCTAGAGGTGGGAATGCTGCGGGCCCTCCGCTGTAGGCTCAGGTTGTATATATGTGTAAATAAACCACATGTCATAAAGACACCACAGTCTCCACTGTGTCTCATTGCCCAACAGAAAACACAGACCCTAGTGGGTAAACTGGAACTCCTGGAATCTTGCATTACTGTGGAGATTGAAGTGGAATATAACAATATTTTAAAAAGTAATTCAGCTCTCCCTCAAGTTCTATGGCAGGCATCCCCAAACTGCGGCCCTCCAGATGTTTTGGACTACAATTCTCATCATCCCTGACCACTGGTCCTGTTAGCTAGGGATCATGGGAGTTGTAGGCCAAAACATCTGGAGGGCCGCAGTTTGGGGATGCCTGTTCTATGGCCACTACCAACTGAAACATCTGCAAAACTTCTGAGTTGATCCACCTGGCACATGAACCTTTGTCTCTAAGATTCTGCCTTGAATCTGAAAGAAGTCTCTGACTAATTATATCCCGAAGATGCCTTAGATGGGTGTTGTGTTTCAAAGGCTTTAAAGGAAACAGCGGCTTCTATCTTTGCAGAATTCATCTGCAACAAAGTGTTCTAATTGAAATGTGACACCTATCAGCTTAGTTTTCCCAACAGCATAACCCCATAATCCGCAAACAAATGCAAAAAAGATTTTTATTTTTATCGCGAGTTCATTTCCTTCACACCATATCTACTCATTTTCTTTCTTCCTTTCTACGTTTAGCTTTGCAACCTTAAAGTAATGTTTACAAAACTACTCTGGGGATTGTTGAGGACATAGGTCAGGCATCCCCAAACTTCGGCCCTCCAAATGTTTTGGACTACAATTCCCATCATCCCTGACCACTGGTCCTGTTAGCTAGGGATCATGGGAGTTGTAGCCCAAAATATCTGGAGGATCGCAGTTTGGGGATGCCTGACATAGGTGCTAGCAATCAACTTCCCACACAGTTAGGTTTCCCTGCTTCAAGCTCAGTTGCTCCAAAATCCTGCAGAACTGGAATCAAACAATAGCCAAATAAGCTGAATTTTCTTTCTCAGAGAAAGAGGGGGGGGGGGGTTCAAATGCCATACTTTTGGTAGGGTGTTTTCAGTAAAAACAGAATAAAGCAGAAGCTGAAAGAGCAATAAAATCAGCTCAGCAAACTATAAAACCATAAAACCATCCGTACAAACTCTAAAAACAATGAAACCATTTCATCAAGTATAAAATTGATCTTCCATAAAGGACTGGGCTAAACCTCAGGGAAAGCCTCTCTAAACAAAAATGTCTCCAGTAGGCAGTCATATTTAGTTTAAGATGTTCATGAACAAAGATTTTTTTAAACTCTTTACCTTTCCATTGAAGGTATTCTTGAGAAGGGCAGAGACTTGTCAAGCTCAATAACTCAAAGAACCCATTGATTTCAGTGGGGGGAAATGGTATAAAGCTTAAGAGATACATAATTTTGATTAGATGGATGGTTCTCAAACTTTGTACCCTTCAAGCACACTTTCCACTTTGATTTGTCTGCTATGTTTGATTGCCTCTGCATGTTGCACAAAATTCTGGAGCATTTTTCCAGGGTAGCCAATGTGTTGTTCTCCATATGGTGCAGGACTACCACTACCCATTGGTCATGCTGGCTGGGGCTACTGGAAACATCTAGAGAACAACACCTTGATTACCCCTGATCTAGGCACAGTTTATAAAGGACACTGTCCAAGCACACAGAGCCTCACGAGCACCCTGCAGTTGCAGATTGGTATGGCACTGGGGTCAGGATCAGTTCATCATTCCACAACCCTCATGTTGATGGAACGGGTCTGTTGGGTTTGGAGCAACCCAAACCCATTTCATGGGAGTCAGCCAGTGTTGAACCTTGCTGTGGTGCAAGCTAAGCAAGCAAGATCTCACTGGGTGACCAGCATGAAGGTTCCTACCAGGCAGATACCCCAACCTGAGCTTGGGAGTGCCCTGGTTAATCCTCCCCTCAGGCACTTATGGGCCCCCTCTATACGGTGTTGATCTTTCCCAATGCCACTTCTGCTCTCAACAAACAATGTTTTTCTGCCTAACAAAGGAAGGCCATAATTTCACCAAGGGAAAGGTGGGGGAAGGATCCCAACCAAGTGGAGAGAGGGGGAAAAAATCATTTCCAGCCTTGTCAACCAGCAGCCCAAAATTGATCAGTGAAGGCTCTAAACCAGGCACAGGCAACCTTGGCTCTCCAGATGTTTTGGGACTACAACTCCCATCATCCCTGACCACTGGTCCTGTTAGCTAGGAATCATGGGAGTTGTAGTCCCAAAACATCTGAAGAGCCAAGGTTGCCTATGCCTGCTCTAAACAGAAGGAGGGAGTGTGGGAAGCTCTTGAGTCAAAATGGCCCTGAGCTTCAGGGCAAGCAGCCTTATATAGGCTTCCTTCCCTGCTTTGCAAGGGCTCTTGGGATAGCTTGCCCAGCATTTTGCTGCAATCTATGGGCACTTGCACCACTGGGCAAAGGCATCCCACACTTATTGTAGTCTAATCACACACAGCTTCTACCCATCTGATTTCTCTCAAATGCAGCTGTGTCTAGATTCAGTTGCTGGGTAAAGTCTATAAGAGAGGACTAGATTGTCAAGATCACATTCTTCACGTGGGGCTTCATGTAGCGATGTGCTTCTCTTTAGAGACCCTTAATTAATTCCCATGTATAATAAATGCTCTAATTTCAGTAGATGCCTCCTGTTGAGTCACTCAAGATGCATCTCATTTATGCCTTTCTGATAATCAGCCACCTGTGTGATCCAGCAAGACTTTTGGACATGATTTCATATTAGCATTTCATATAGTATAAATCACTGCAGAGTCAGAAGGAACTGAAGCAAAGAGTTTTCGGTCTCCAAGCAGTATCATTGCCAGATGAGGCAAGTAGGCTTATTCATTCAAATTAAAAGCAGAGGCAGTTCATCCAAACATTCTGTTTCTTTCCGAATTTCAGTATGTGGCTTCTTCTTCTTTTCTTTGCGTTTTCCTTATCAGTTCCCACTTTTCTTTTGAGTCTTATGTAACTCACTGTTGGTTCTCAAACTTAATTATTTTTCTTTATCCTCTTAGTTTCTCCAGGAGTTGGCAATACAATATGGGGGTGGGGAGCAGTCCTTGAGAGCAACAGTTCTACCCTCCACCCCCTGACTAACAAAATCAGAAATGTGGACTAAACTAGGAAAATTACAACCCCCTTGGCTAGTATTCCACCAAATCTGCATTATTTTTTTTATTTTTTTTGCTAACCCAGTTACTAGTAAGGCAGCCACAAGACCACTAACCCTGTTTAAGAGACTTGTAATATCTGTAGAAGAACAAGACCCAGGACTAACACCCACAATCTTTAAATTTTTACTCAGTGCTTCAGTGGGTTCACTTTACCCTGTTTAACACCAGTGGGGATGAGATATTAGATATGAACTTGACCCAGGTCAATGGAATAGAATTTGACCCATTTAAATCCATTTTGGCAAGCAACAGAAAATTAACCCTAAAAGTCATACATAGCTGGTACCAACCCCCTAGGAAGCTGGCAGTGATCCATCCTGGTAGATTACGGATTTATAGATTATGTAAATACATTCTAAGTATCATTATATTTATTCATACACAATCTGTGTCTAAAAGCAATATATTCATATACTGCAAGCATTGTCATGTTTTCTATCCATTGTTCAAAGGAGAACATAGTATTATCTTTCCCGTGAATCAGTCTTATGCATGTAGTGGGGGTATGGAGGGGTGTGGGGTGAACCCTGGGTTTTTAAACCAATCAGCAACCATAATGTGAATGTGAATTGGTCCATTAGTGCATGCAGTCTCACTTGTGTGATCCGTCCACTGCTTTTTCCACAGCAGATGAGTCACATAATCAGAGCCTTTTCTCAGAACAATTTATGTGTGAACATTGTGTAAGAAGTAATGTAAAAGTTCTCTCTGTGATTTTGTTATAGTTACGATAGCACATTTACACATGAAAGTCATCTCTTGATGTCATAGTCACCATGTGATGAATGAGCATGTATGTGTAAACCAGACCATGGAACACTGTACTTCAGTTCTTGCTTATTTCGGAGAAGTCAGGCTTCGGGGACTCAGCTTCCTCCCCCCTTTGGCTGTAGATAAGCAGAACAAAGAGGAAGGAGTCTCTTACCAGTTAGAAATTTTAATGATCACAGCGAGAGAATAAATAATCCATTCCACGGAATGGAGGTGCTCCCAATTAAGGGTTCCACCCACTTCCTCCCTAGTCACCCACTTCACTTCTGTGTCTTGCAACCTGATCTTGCAACCACTGTGCTTTCTGTGCTGCCACCTTATCAGCTCTCCTTGACCTTGGGCTGAGCAGCTATACACTTTCCAGTGACAATGAGTCTGTTAACTCTCTCTCTCCAAGATCTTCTCCTCCTAGCTGTTCTCCACTCAGTACTTCCCAGCTTCTGCCTTCTAAACTATGTCCCTCTGCAAACCACTGTTCCAAATCTATACTACTTCCCTGCTCCTGAGAAGATTCAGGATCCTGATCAGGAGCAGGGGGAGGGGGGGCTCCCAACATTCCTCCTCAATGCAGCCCTCCTCAGCACAGTCCCTGACAGGAGATAATCAATTTCAACGTTGGTGCGGGGGATATAATTACATCTCCTTGATCCATTCAAGGATTTCTCTCTCACACACTCATGCTCACTTGGTCTTATATACTTGGTTTTATTACATCCAAAGTGCAAAGGGGTTGGGAGCTGGTGGAGCCAAACTAATAGGAGCTCCCCTGGAAATGAAACAGGCTTGTGTCTTGACTGGTATAAATTGGTATAATCAGAAAAGTTAATGAAATCATTCATTTTCTGCCCCCTTTGTTGAAAATGCTCCTCTCAAAATTTTGGAATTGAATGGATTATGGCAAGCATTTTCCTGCTGAAAGAAACACACAGGACAAGGCTTTTCTGACTGATGTAATACAAACTGGGAATGGACAACTTTTTTTCATTCTCTTCCAGGTGTTGATCAGCTATTTTCCATTATTTATGATCAAAGAGGATACATAGCTCAGTGATGGTGCAGGTGTTTTGCATGCAGAAGTTCTCTTGTTTGATCCCCAGGAAGTCAAGTTAAAAAAAAAAAAAAATCAAGTAAAAGAACTAGGAAAGGCCTCTGCTTCAGACTCCAAAGAGCCAATAATGTTCTGTTGCTATAAAGCAGCTTTTCATTGATGAGCTGATTCTAAAATTTATACTCTGCTTCCTATCCAAGAAAAAAAAAACAAGAGAGAAACTGTCATAGCAACTAACAAAAAAAAAAATCATTATTATGATGGGAATCAATTTCTGCAATTTCAACAGGAAGCTGCAGCCAATAAAAATAAAATTTAAAAGTAAACCCAATAAAGAAAACTTACATCATAAAAATGTTAAAAGTCGTAAAATATTTACAGTCATTGACAGCCATAGACCCTAAAAGCAGCAAATGCAATTAATTAAGCAACTCCGGTCACATTAAAAGCCAGTCAACAAAATCAGTCAGCACTGCAGAGATCTTCACTAGGCCTTGATTAAGGCTCTTTTATTTCCGTAACATGGCTTGACTCTGATCAGTATTCAGCTCTGCCTGCCTTCCAGTTTAACTTGGAGAACTTGTAAAATTAATTTTAGCGCTGCCACACTCATAGGCTCCCACAAGTTTCAATTTGCTGTCTTCCTGTCTCTCTTACAGGTAACTGGCATGTGTGAGCATAAATGTGCTCAAATTAAAGCCCACCGCAAAAGGAAATCTTGATGTAATACTGCCCCATAAGAAAAGATCGCTTAATTCCAGTTGGGGAAAATTTCCCAAGTAACGCTACAGTTGAGCATCTTAATTCAGATTGAGATGATTGAGCTGGCCAGGCAGGAGCGCTTGAGTATAAACAGCAACATCCTTTTGTTTATGTAACTCTGTTTTTTGTCCATATATTATAATGATGCATTTGTAGTTATGAATGCTGTTCGGAAGTAAGAGCTGAGATATAATTATTAGATGTGTCTGTCAAACAAGGGGTGCTGGATAAAAACTCTTTCCTGTCTGTCCGTCATGCTGTCTGGGGCTTTGGGATTTGGAGTCTATCAACATCTGGAAGGTCACAAATTTTCCAGCCCTGCTGCAGAAGATATGAGGCCAACCAGACATTCCATAAAAAAACATATGCAAGGTTTTCCCAATAGGGTTTTTGTTTTGTTTTCATGAAAGACAGCAAAGGGAGGCTGCAATTAAGGTTGAACAAGGGGTGATGCTTTACCCTTTTCCTACAAGACCATTTTTCGGCTTTAAAAAAAAAATCGCATTTTTAGATCTGTAAGCAAATCTGTTCTCTGGGTAATTGCTAGGAAAGATTTATGGCTGAGCATCAGGGAAATGTTTCATTTCAAAGCAAAGCCCATCATCAACATAATATTCAGTGGATTATTTTCATGAATAACAACATGAAGACACCAACAGCTATGTTTATTTCTCTTCCTGCCCCCAACTCATCTAGAAGTTTGTCTAGGCTGGAAACATTTGAGAGATGGGGTTTTGGAGTGCTGGTGCTTTTGTCTTTAGTTTATCTGTTTACAGGATGCAGCTGCAATTTTCTTGTGCAATGAGGTGAATCTAAAACAGCAATATGTATATTATTAGGCCAATTTCATACTCTGTTCAGGCAAATCTTGCCCCGACTTCAAAGGGAGTCTGGCCCAAGACTCTGCAGAACCAGGATTTAAGATTGCTGTTGCAGCCAACCACAGAACATGTTTATGATTGGCAAGCTTAAAAATTACAGCTGAATTGGTTCCTCTTACTGCTATCAACACACAAGCAATAGCTAGGAAAACAGAGGAAGTTGCTTTATAAGTTTGACCATGGACAATCTAGCTCAGTACTGCCTTTACTGACTCATGTTCTCCATACTTCACTCAAGAGGACAGTCTATCCCTTCCCTACCTGGTGATGTGGTTGAATGAAACTGGGACGTTCTGTACCCCACCACTGAGCTATGGAAAGATCAACACCTTCCCTCAATCTCCCTTGCCTTCCTTTCCCTCCCTATGCCCATGCCTCCTTGCATGCTTAAAATCCTGAGCTCTTACCGGCAAGCTAGACCCTTCTGTTGATGCAGAAGGCCCTGAAACTCTCAAGCACATCACAGTGCCCAAACATATGCTGCCCATTTCCCTTTCCCCCATCTTACCCAGGACCATCAACATGTTACTGCTACCACAGTAGAACCTCTCTTAGGCCACAGAAGCTGCTGTGAATGTGCAGGACCATGAGAAATGTGAGTCCCCATAGCCTTATTGGTTTTCAGCATCTATGGATAAATCTTGGGATAGTATCAGTAGGTGCTGGGAGATCTCAGCAGCACCCAATGTGAGAGCTCCACAGTAGCAAGTTTAAAGGAGAAAGAGCTTACGCTGGATGCTGATACAAGAGATGATTAGGATCAGGCCTAGCCCATGGCAGTATCTGTGTCCAGTTTTAATTTGGATCTGGAGGGGGTGCGTGTCAGGAGACTGATGTCCAACCACCAACACAGCCGTCCCTCTATTTTGGACTTTGCCCTGCTGTTACTTTTAGACTATCCATTCATAGTGTGCTTATTGATCTGTACAAGTATTTGGTGAGCGAAGATGAGAATGTAGATAATCAAACTCTGAAAGGTTTCCCCCCCCACACACCCTGAGTCATGTGACTTTCCCCCCTTCTCCAGGTGACACAAAATCTTCCTTGCACCCATTTCTGCACCCAAGTCATGCTCAAAGTGATGGCACACTATAAGATCTATTTGAAACATTAGCTGTGTCTCACCAGTCCAATGTAATTGTTTGCTTGCAGTGGTTTAGTGTTTGAAGAAAAGCTAGCATAAGTAGTAGATTGCACTGAGTTACCATGTTCATACTGATGTTCTTGGATGGGTCTGTTAGCCAGAATCCGAGGCCCTGTCAAAAAGCTCACCATAAGCCACTCATATGTACACACTGCAGTAGTGATTCAGCTAGAAATTTTATTGGAGGTGAAAGCAAGTTTTGTCAAAGGATGCAGATTTATGTTAAGAATCCATTGCTGGAATAGAGACCTGAGACACCAACAACACAATCCTATGCAGGTCTACTCAGAAGCAAGGCCTTCCACAAGGTTGAATGGGGTTCATATTCTCCAGATAAAGCACCTATGCTCTCACTTTGGCTCCTAGTTTATGAGAATCATTTGAACAACAACAACAACAACAACCCTGTCCTTGCTTCTCACTACCCAAGGGGGCTGGCAGAGTCACCAACTGGAGTTCTTCATTGTTTCATTTTCCCCCCAATTTTGGATTTTTTTTTTAACCGACTGTTTTACACACACAGCTTACAGCAAGCTGCCCTCTGTTTTACCCATGTGAATGTGCCACTACACAGGTTTTTGCCAGTTGCTCTAACTCTTACCCCTACCTGATATATGCAGGGCCGGTCCTCTCATTAGGCCGAGTGAAGCAGGGTCTTTAGATGATGCGTGATGGGTCTGGGGGACAGCAAAGTAGTGACAAGAGGACAGAGCTGCCTGAGTCTCACTGCCTGCTCTTCAACCCCTAAGCTTACCTGCCGCCCTTAGTTATACTGGAGGGTGCTGTCTTGTTGCCAGTGTGGGAACTAGATTCAACTGCCACTCTAGTTGGCTTCTGTACATGTTATGGAATGGCACTTATCTTGTCCTCTTTCCTGGATGGCAAAATGTCTTGGGCCAGCCCTGTATATGTACTTGCATGCACTGATTAAGCACACAAGCATTTACAGAGAGAGAGAGAGAGAGAGAGAGCTCTGTGTTTATGTACAGTGGTACCTTGGTTCTCATACTTAATCCGTTCCGGAAGTCCATTCCAAAACCAAAGCGTTCCAAAACCAAGGCACACTTTCCCATATAAATTAATGCAAAATGGATTAATCCATTCCAAACATTTAAAAACGACCCCTAAAACATCAATTTAACATGAATTTTACTATCTAACGAGACCATTGATCCATAAAATGAAAGCATTAATCAATGTACTGTACTATAAAATAAATAAGACAGTATTGTAGATGATAAAAATTTAAAATTATTATTATTTCCTTACCTGCACTGATGATAGTCATTGTTTGGAGGGGGGGGGCTTTTATCCATTTCTGCAGTCACACAATCAATCTATCAGTAGCTGAACTGGGTTCCACACAGTCACAAAAACAAATTAACAGAAAAAGCCTCAAAAACAAAAACGCAAAATAAATAGCAAAAACAAAAGCGCCAAACTTAATCTGTTCTGGAAGTCCATTTCACTTCCAAAATTTTCGAAAAGCAAGGCTCAGCTTCTGATTGCTGCAGGTGTCCAGGAAACATTAGCTGACAGCTGCATCGGACATTCGGCTTCCGAAAAACGTTCAGAAACTGGAACACTTACTTCCGGGTTTTCGGCATTTGGGAACCAAGGCGTTTGAGAACCAAGGTGCCATTGTATTTATACATACGGATGTACCTGGGTGTTTTGTTTGTGCCTATTTTGCCAAAGGGCAGGGGGAGTGCATTTACAGTAAAACATTATACAAAATAAACCAGAATGATCACGTATGTATCACATCAATATATTTTTGGGGTGGAGAGTGACCCCCTTTTTTGTCAGGGCTCCTTTGCCTTTAAGAACTGCACAGCAAGCAGAAACAAAACAGATGAAGTTTTTCCTGCCTTGCAGTCAAAGTTATTTCTATTCTGGATTTCCGCACAGCTACCCAGCTGCTGAAGACAGAGGAGCCCTACCTGGGGGCGGTGGAGAGAGATGGCAATTACAATTAATTATAAGAAATAGTGTGATTGAGGCCTGAATCTGGTATGCTTAGATACTATTGTAATACAAGTAATATACTAAGTCATGATGGTACTTCAGAACCCAGTGCAGATTAAAGTTATTTATAAATATATCCACTAAGTATAGGACTGCCAAGTTTTACTACTGCAGTGAGAGAAATGTGGAAAGTTCCATTAATTTCTCTTCCTCCAGTCCCCAAGCAAGAAAGCAGCCCGAAGCCCAACTTTTGCTCCATCTGCTCGGGATTGGTTTTCCTATTTATGAATCACCTTTCATCGATGGTGATTTGCAACCATACAATTCAAAGCAATTTGCAACCATGCAATTTAAATACATAAAAGCAAATTTAAAAACAATACAGGGAAGGAAAGAACCCAGTCCTTTCCCATCCAGCTGGAACAGTTTGTTGAAACAAGAACCTCTTCAATGTTTCCTGAAACTACAAACAGTGGGCTGTATCTCAACAGGGATACTGTTGCATGTCAAGGCCCCGAGCCGCCCCCCCCCCTTTTGTGAATAATGAAACACACAGACTCCAGTATTTTGGGTTAATGGGATAATTAAGGCCACAACTTTATTGGTTACAAAATGTGAGTGGCATTGGCTTAGGCAATAATTGAACCGACTATATCTGACTTCTGCCCGCCATGCAGGTAGTCTAGTAAGGGTCAACCACTAGTAGCGGGAGCCGTATTGATGTACATCAACTGAGAGCTCCCACAGGGTTCCCGATGGGGTCGGGGCATGGCCTTAGCCCATACCTGGGCTTCGGACAAGATCCACACCCCTGGATCCATTTAACGGGATACACTTAAAGAGGAGGGGCAAGTGAAGGCCACAAACTCCCCTCCCATAAACCAGGTTTTACCAATGCCTAACTGCCAAACCTTACAAAAGTTGTGACGATTGCTATGAGGCAGGCGAAAACCACATGGATGGTGCCAATTTGCCAAGTGGGAAAATTCTTACCTTGCCTCAACAGGTGACCAACCATGGTCCATAGTAAGGCCAAGCTGCAACGCATGAAAACAGGGCAGGAGGGTGGGAGATCCATGGAAAGAGGTGGTGAGAAGGGAGAACCCCTGGCCATGTGACTGCTTAATTAGCCCAAGCCATGCCCCCCAGTCGACTGGATTGGCCGGCCGGGGTGTGTGACTCAGCCAGGACTCCCAGTGACGCGGGCGGTGCAACCATGTCCCCCTGCTGTACATGGGGAGAGCGTGTGGCCTGCCTGCACACCCCCCCCCCAGGGAGGAGGGAGCAACCTTCCCCAAACAGGGGCAACCACACTGAAAGCCCTGTCCAAGTTGTTGTGGCACAGGCCTCAGCAGAATGTGGTGATACGTTGAGTTTATAAGCATAAAGTCAGGACATATTTTTTCAGCCAGAACTTGCCAGAACTCAGTTTTGGCACCTCTCAGGTGGGCTCCATTGCCATTCCTATCTGCTTAGCTTAGTCCAGTTTTCTTCATAGTCACAGTAGACGGAGATGGAATTGTAGGGACAGGCCTGACAGATAGACTGGTCGAGGGCATGCTTCTCTAAATGTATGTGTGTGGATACATGCATGTGTACATGCATATGTGTCTGTATACTGGTACAATGGCCAGAGGCAGGCAGGCAAATAAATCCTGCACCTTCAGTAGTTGTGTAGAAGAGGGAATGTCAACCATTTGTGGTTTGTCTTGCAAGCATCACCTGCTGAAAATCCTTCATCTTCACCTCTCTTAAAGGTGAACTTCCACCCTCCCCCCTTGCCTTTGCACCATACATTGAGGTGTTTGGGTTGTGAACCAGAGTCTGTGAGGTACTAGGAAGTTGGGTGGTCAATGGGCTAGAAAAACAACAACAATGTTGGCCTGGTCTGGCTCTGCTCCTTTAAGAAAGCACTAGTGCTGGGAATCACCATGAAGTTGTTACAGTAAGTGCCACACTTTTTAACAGCAAAGAAAAGGGTGTCCATACTGTGTACCCTTGAGTACCCCCTGGAGGGGAAAAGCACTGCATGGCACCAAGCTGAACATTGCAACTTACTAATTGATGGCAGATCAAAATGGTGGTTAATGGGACAGCTGCAGGGGCTAGTTCAAGAGTTTGCAGAGCAACCCACCTAAGATGCTAGGTTTAGAACTAGCTGTTATTACTCTGTCACTTCAGGGAATGCTGAAACAGAATGTGTATGAAACAGTGCGTGTGGACTGTCTCTTTAAGAAACATGCCTAGCTTGTGATAGAAACTCCCCTCTTCAGGTGTGGTTCCCTCAACAGTTCAGTGGAAACTAGTTGTAACCTTAAGCAGTCCCAGCTGTTCTCCTTTTCATAAATAAATGCAGCTACTGAAGCTCTCCCGCTTCCTCACACAGTAAGTACCCTTCCTATACTACAGTGTAGAGAGGTGTCTGTTTGTTTTGAACCTTATTTTATGGTTGCATGTCAATCTTTTTGTATAATTCTGTAGAATAGGGATGGGAAACTGGTGGTCCTCTGGATGTTGTTGGACTTGAATGTTCAAGCAGCCCCAGTAGACAGTATGGTCATTCAGCAAGAATGCTGATGGGAGACTGGAGGGCTGCAAGTGCCTCCTCCCAGATGTAAGCCTTGCTGTGAAACTTGTGCATCTTCAAGATTTTTACAGGATCTGAGTCCAAGGAATGAATGAACCTACTTGGAGGTAAATGACAGAACAAGAGCCTCAAAGGTGGAAATTGGGGGAATCTGGCTTTAAATGCAAATTGAATTGAATTTCTCCTCTGTCCCTTGTTGGCAGTGCTTCCCTGATTGGAATTATTCATGTGGTGCCCTCCTTTCTTACAGCCAACACAAAGTACTAGCAGAAGTAGGGCCCTAGGCTCTTTTAGGTCTTACCAAGAGAGCATTCTGCTCTTTCGTTTTTGCTTCTCTATTGTATACTTACCGCTAATAGAGAAGGTGTAGGAGATCATGGGGCTGTCCCACCATTCCTGTATGGTTGTTCCCCACTTCCCATAGGGCAACCTGTTGAGAGGTGGTGTTGCAGTGAGAAGCCATAAGGCATGTCTCGGTGTATATTAAAACTAATAGCAAGTTGTCATCTGTTTTAAAGGGGAACTGACTGGACCTGTCTTGTACGCAAGGCAACAGCTTTAGAAATGGAGCACCCTGACATGCTCATTTGGAAAATAATTGGCAAATCTCTACCTACATTGGCATTTAGGGTGACAATGTTTATAGTCGTAACAAAATAAAAAATTAAAAAATCCTTCCAGTAGCACCTTAGAGACCAACTAAGTTTGTTATTGGTATGAGCTTTCGTGTGCATGCACACTTCTTCAGATAGTGTCAGGGTTGTGCAGTGGTTAGAGCAAGGACCAAGGAAAGCACATTCAGCCATCCAGCTCACTAGATAATCTTGAGCCAGACATTATCTCTCAGCCTAAACTACCTCACAGAGCTGTTACAAGGGTGGGCAGGAGAAGGACAATGTGTACTGCTCTGAACTCTTTGAGGGAAGGACAGGAAAATGTAATACAGTAAGTGCTTTTGAGAAATCAGGTTGTATAAATTCCCTGCAATACTTCCCTCACATCCCAAATGTATCCCAAGATTTAGTTTTCTAGGGTGGCCAAACCATGGGGCTCAAGTGGCTGTAGTACATGGAAGTAAACAGGAACAGAAGTTATTCATCTGCCCAGTAGAAAAACAGCACCATAGTGTAGGGTTGCCATATTTCGAAGCCCCCAAACACGGGCATGTTTGGGGCACCCCCCCAACAACCCGCATCTCCCTCACTCGCCCCCTCCCTGCCGCTGACCCCTTCCTTGCCTGCCTGCTCCTTCCTTCCTCTCTCTATTTCCTTTGCTGTCTCTGGCCTCCTGCTATCTGGATGACAGGAGGCCGAGTGACCCCAGGAAGGTCATGCCAGGAAAGGCTGCTGGAAGCTCCACAAGGCCTAGTGCCACCCCCCCCCCGAGTCCAGCACAAGGTCAGAAATCCTAGCAGCTGCCCCCCTTAAAAATAATAAATAATTTAAGAAACCCCCAAACCCAGACATTTCATATAAAATAAAAAAATCTGCCCCCCCCAAAAGAGGACATGTCTGGGTAAACCCAGAAGTATGGCAGCCCTAACATAATGCTTTTGAGGATTTCAAATGATTTTAATCTGTGATGTCAGCAATCCTTTAAAACGCTCTTGAAAGATAGGCCAGTGTCCCCATATTGCAAAAGGGGAGCTGAGCGAGGAAGCGGCTTTCCTAAGGACACATCTGGTTCATGGCAGAGATGCCATTCCGATTCTGGGCCACCTGATTCATAGCTCAGTTATCCACTGCACTGTGCTAGTTCTTCCTAGAGTCAAGCAGAAATTTTTCATACTCGTTCCACTCTCTCAGCCACACACCAAACGACTTACTTGGGCTGAGGAGGAGGAGGAGGAGGAGGAGGAGAGGAAAGAGGATGGCAAAATTGTGACAGCAGAAGCAAAGATTTGGAGCTGTAAAAAACAAACACTGGGACCTAATTTGATTAGTAGAATGTCTGGCATCTGGTGGGCAGGGCTTTCGTGTTGTGCCCTCTGTGTGTTCAGTTCAGTTCAGTTAAAAAGAGGCTAGCTGCCACTTGCCTCAAGATGTTTCCTTTTCTCTCAGTCAGTAACTCTGTTACATTTTCCTACTTTAAGACTTTGTTTCATATATGTATATATGTATATATGGGAAGACCCAGGTGGCGCTGTAGGTTCAACCACAGAGCCTAGGGCTTGCCGAACAGAAGGTCGGCGGTTTGAATCCCTGTGACGGGGGTGAGCTCCCGTTGCTCGGTCCCTGCTCCTGCCCACCTAGCAGTTCGAAAGCACCTCAAAGTGCAAGTAGATAAATAGGAACCGCTTTGGCGGGAAGGTAAACGGCCTTTCCGTGCTCTGCTCTGGTTCGCCAGAAGCGGCTTTGTCATGCTAGCCACATGAACCGGAAGCTGTACGCTGGCTCTTGGCCAATAAAGCGAGATGAGCGCCGCAACCCCAGAGTCGGACACGACTGGACCTAATGGTCAGGGGTCCCTTTACCTTTTATATATGGGAGCTGTTTGCTTCACTGGACGAAGAGATAGACTCAGGTGAAGGGGGAGAAGGTGGCTGAGTGCGGAGACATTTCCCTGACAGGAGGACTGATTTTTAGTCACCTTCCCCCTCCACCACAGGAGCTAGGGTGGCCAGATACAAAAGAAGGCTGGGCTCCTGGGCTCTTAATATATGTATAGACAAGGACATTTTAAGCAGGTCTGTGTAGCTTGGTTGACACAACCATTAATGTTCCCTCTGACCTGCCCTCTCTTACATTTGACTACCCTAGATCTGAGAATCAGAGCCTGGGGTAGGCAAAGGAGTAGCTGTTGTAAGGGGGCTGCCACGTACCATGAAATGGAGGGACACAGGGAGAGTGTCAAGGGAGGGACAAACTGGGATGCATGTTTCAGGGTTTCGGACTGGAATAATTATAATGCTGCACGTCTGTCCTGCAACTCCAGAAATCAGATTGAAAGTGTGTGAGGGCATGAGGAGATTTTAACCTCAGCGTACAAAACATTCAGCCTTTAACAGGTCCTGCATGCAGCGCAGGCTGGAGAGGCAGACATTCCCACCTTTTTACCTGACCTGTGCTTCTTAAACTGACACTTGCCAGAGTGAAATTGGGAGCTGTGTTTTTAGAGAGACAAATCCAGCTTTGAATGCAGCAGCTCCCATTATCTCCCTCTTTCTTTCTAGGAGGATTGGGTAACAGTCTAAAAATCACCTGGTTTTAAACTCTTATTGTTTTTGTGCCGCTCTTGGAAAAAGACCCTGGCCACCGGCAGCAGAACCTTGCCTATTGATTGGCTGTTTAAACGGGGGCCTGTTGGATCCAAATAAGCTGGATTGATTATACAGCAGCAGAAGGAGCTGAGTGCACAGTGAGCGTTGAGGCGAGGAAGCAAGAGAGAGAGAGAGGAAGAGAATATGTACTATGGCATCAGTATGTAACTGCTGGAGCCAGATAATCCTGCTACCTAGCTCCCTCCGTGGACAACTTACTGTGCAGCTTTCTTCCTTCGTGAGAGGATGCCAGCCGTATGCCGGTGAATCAGCTAATAGGACTGGACCTTGGAATAGTTCATTTGACTTATAATCTGTGTCTTTGAATTGAAGATTCACCACTGACAGCAAGCCTGGGGTCAGTAAGCCCCCTCAGAGCTGAAGATGCTTCTTGAATAAGGTAAGTTTAAATATGTGCCCTTATCACTAGTATGTGATTAAGCTTCAGGTAGTACAAGCCTGGCATTTTTGCATCCTTAAATGTAGCCTTGCCTGTGTGGGGGAGAGCAAGGAAGAGAAGTACTATGTATAGCAAGAGAAAAAAGCAAACTGTAAAGGGGAATAGTGGTTGTTTAACCTCAACCCAATAGTAGTGAAATGATGCTCCGCTAACTCCTTGGGAAATGTTTTGCTAGCAAACTCCCCCCCCCCACACAACCCCTCCCCCCACAAATAAAAAGCATATGGGGGGTGGACAACATGGTAAGATGTTTTATTTCTATGATTTTATTAATTCTTTACTAGTCCTGCTGTACTTGTCAAATAACTTGCTTTTGGGGGGAGTATTTTTTTTTACTGCTGTTTTTGCGACTGCTTTAAAACAAATCTGTCACTTGTGAACTTAACTCCCATGCAAAAGCAACTGTTGTTGGATGTCTAAAAAATAACATGGCTTGGCAGGTCCAATAAACGATGCCCTAACACTAGAATGCATCCACCTGCAGAGACCAGATCAATATTTCTGAGACAGCATGTGAATCCCATGAGGTTACGATCTTGTGTCTTCAGTTTCTGGAGCATTTGTCCCATTTCTGAATGGATTGCCTATTCTCATGGGCGAAAACGACAGGTTTTGATTCACCTGCAAAATCATCAAGATTGGAAGCAAATACTTTGTTTAGCCCCACCTGGAAACTCACAGATGTGAGGGGAAATTCTCTCTGTAAGCTGTGTGGACATCAGGAGGCTGCTCGATTTTGGTTTGTGTAGGTGATGGGTGTATATAGAGTTAAAGCAGTATCACTTCAGATTAATAGGCTTTGCATTATGTTAATCCAGCTGTGATGATCTGCATCACCTTTTAAATATCACCTAGTCTGCTTATTCTGCTGCTTATGATCACAGCCAAAAGGGTTTTGTGTTCTCTTTTTTTGATGCTGCTTAATTGCTAGGATTTCTTCCTATGTGTAGAGAAATGGGAGTTGCTATAATGGAGCTTTTGATTAGCTTATTTGCATACTCAACCACAACTTTCCTGGGGGTTGTCCAATTAACACAATTTGCATACCATGCTACCCTTACAACAGTGACTTCTTAGTCTAAAAGGTAGTCTCACATGGCCAAACATGCTTTTATGCACGCAGTAATTAATATTCCCTCCCCCCCACTCCCCTCCAGTAGATTAAGCTCAGCAGGCTCTGTGTATGCATATATATATATAGGCAGACATTAAATTATTTTCAACCAATATCCAGTTTCATTAAAATGAAATTCGGTGTCAAAATACTGGGCATTCGTACATTACACTGTGTTAACTGGCATTTACTTCCAGGTAGCTGCAGATAGGATTTTCGCATTAGTTATTTGTGATAAAGGAAATGTGGGTTGTGGTTTCTGTACACGTTTACTCAGGAGTAAGTCCTATTGAACTCAGTGGGACTTGGTTCTGAGCAGACACGCTAAAGATTGCACTGTCACTTTTCAAAAATCTGCAGCCCTTTGATGAACCAAGTTATCTGTTTCAATTGCGAACTGGAGGAATCAATAACCGAAGGCTTTTATTTTAAGAAACGGTACAGAAGGAACACTTGCAACCCGAACACTTAACATGTTATATACAATGGCAGGCAAATAGGCTGTGGTATTGGTTGCCAACCAAATACACAGCTTTTTTTTTTTGCTTCAGCAAAACTCTAGGAAGACGGTCCAGCCAAACTCTTATATCCCAATTGAAAAGTTCGATGCTTTAATGTATCTTATGGAAATCAGTTGGACTGAAACTTGAGCTAGCTGGGTCATGCTTTAAGTGTGTGCTGTGGTCATATTTTAGGAAGAGGAACTCTGACTTACCTGTATGTAGTATGTATGCTGGTTTCAGCTAAAGCTTTTGCAATCCATGGGCCCTATTTTGCATGTATGCAGTTACACAGATCAGCATCATTTAAGCAGGATTATAATAGCCTTGTTTACATTATGAAGAGGCTCAATTTGAAACCAACATATCCTTGGGGAAGGGAAGATACCACACAAGTGGGCTGAGGAATACTTCCTGTCTCTGTTTCTTGAGGTGTACTGGTTGTGGCATCCTGTTCTGTTTTGATGCGTGCGAGTCATGTAAAATATAGTGAAGTCTCTCTCTTTTACATTTCCTGTATTAGATTTCATTTAGATGGAGTGCTGTGGTGAAGCTTCATGACATAAATTGCTCTGCTCTCTACATTGGGCATCCTTGGTCATTGTGTCAGGGCTCTTTAATGACAACATATTATTTATCCCAGGGAGATTTGCTTTTTCTCCACTGTCTGCGAAAGAATCCCTCATAACAATTAGCAATGTCACTCTGCAGCAGAGGGAATATAATTGACTCCCACTCATACACAGTGTCTAAAAACATTACCACTATGATATGCACACTTGGGTAACTCAAAAAAATGGAGCTTCTATAAGGATTTTTACAAACTAAAGATATCAGGCACGCTCTTTACTTCTGTATGGTAAAGCTAACATGGATTGGAGAGTTTTTCAAGGAAGACTGAACAGCCACCTGTCAGGAATTTTCAAGGAAGACTTGACAGCCACCTGTCAGGAATGCTTTGATGGTGTTTCCTGCTTGGCAGGCGGTTGGACTGGATGGCCCTTGTGGTCTCTTCCAACTCTATGATTCTATGACATGTGTTCTGTGCTGTTGGCCCTGTGAAGGAAACTCCTAACTAACTATCTAAAACTGGTTTTACATGCTTTGGAAATGTCCATTTTTGCTTTTATACCTTTGAGCATAATCAATCCGTATTATGTTCTGATGTTTTTATTCGGGCTCACTTAGACTTCCCAATTCTAATAACTTTGCCTGTTTGGGAACTAATTTTCTTTATGCTGTGGAACAGAAATTCGTTTTTTCTTCCCCTGCAGTTAACTTCTTAGAGCCATTAGGGGGCTCTTTCTTCCTATGTTATTCACGCAGCAGGCTATGTTACAAAAATACAATTGATCCTTTCTGGCTTGCTTTACTGATTCTAAAAAGTTCTGCTTCAATTGGCTTATTTTAAATGTAGGGATGCTGTAACCTGCTAGAAATATTTGTCCTCCTTGATATTTGATGATAATGAAAAAACTGTTTCAGATGTTATTGGATCACCATACATTAATATATTAGGATTTTTAGTTCTCTCTCTCTCAATCTCTCCTTGAAAAGATGGAGTGAAATGTTATTTAATATAGCATAAACATTCTTAGCATACATAGGACAATAATTCTGGTATCAGAAGGGGGGCTGTTTGGGAGTTGATTGAGGAATAGGACTGAGGTGGTTCTGGGTGGCAGGGATAGTTGAAGGCACAAACAGATGTCTGGTGCAGAAAGATTTGGTGCTGGAGGAAGGCATGATTTTGCCTCCACTTCAAGCAGCAAAATGTCTTAGGCCGGCACAACCCAAGCAGATTCAGTCCTTGACATCATTACTTTAAGGAACACTGGGTAGCAGAGTTGCCAGACCCAAAACATGTGCTCCATCTAGATGTTTGAATCTGCTCTTGAGAGATGTGTGGAGAGAAGATACTGCAGGAGTATAAAGCTAATGAAAAGGATGTACAGTGGTACCTCAGGTTACATACGTTTCAGGTTACATACGCAAAGGCGTAGGAAGGTCAGGTGGTACCCGTTGCAAAAAAATTCTTGTCACACACCCCCACATTGATTTTTTTTTTTTTTGCCTGCAAAAATGGTTTTATGTTATTTCATATTTTCTTAAAAAAGGAATAATAATAAGTAAAAATAAACTTTTATTTATATCCCGCCCTCCCCAGCCGAAGTCAGGCTCAGGGCGGCTAACATCAGATACATAACATTGATATAAAATCAAACAATAATTAAATTACCTCCTAAAAACATGTCAAAATCAAATTCTAATTAGATGGCTTTCCGCTGGGTTAGGGTTGGGAACAGTAAGTGCTCCACTGAATTGAAATGTCAGCCTTCCCAACATAGGAAAACAGCCAAGTAAACAGCTATTTTCGTGGAGGAGGGTCAAGATATTAACTGATATGCATGAAATTTCATATATAGCTGTATAATCCCTAGTGTAGTAAGATAAGACCTTTGGAGCAGGCATTTTCAAAAAGAAAAAAAAGTTTTTTATGAACCACCCTAGTAGGGCAGTAATTGTTCCTTGAAAATTTGTCACCCCCTCCATGATGGAACCTGGGGCGAACCACCCCTCCCAGCTCCCTTCCTACGGCCCTGTACATACGCTTCAGGTTAAGAACTCCACTACCCAGAAATAAAGCTTCAGGTTAAGAACTTTGCTTCAGGATAAGATCAGAAATTGTGCTCTGGCGGCGCAGCAGCAGTGGGAGGCCCCATTAGCTAAAGTGGTGCTTCAGGGTAAGAACAGTTCCAGGTTAAGAACGGATTGAGTTCCAGAACGGAACAGTTCCAGGTTAAGAACGGATTGAGTGCCTGGAGGGCAGCGATTGAGGAGGGAGCACAAGGTGAGCTGAGCTTGTAGGTTTTGAGGGTTTGTCTTTTTGGGGCTGGGTGTGATTAAGTTTGTGTGCTTATTTGTTTCCTTATTTGTTTGTGTGTTTCCCAGGCTTGTGTGTGCGAGAGAGTTTGTTTCTGGCTTGTGTGTGTGTGTTTGTCTGGTGACTAGCTGTGGGCGGAGCTAATCAGTGCCTGGAGGGCAGAGACTGAGGAAGTAGGCAAAAGGTGAGCTGAGCTTGTAGGGCGGAGCTAATCAGTGCCTGGAGGGCAGCGATTGAGGAGGGAGCACAAGGTGAGCTGAGCTTGTAGGTTTTGAGGGTTTGTCTTTTTGGGGCTGGGTGTGATTAAGTTTGTGTGCTTATTTGTTTCCTTATTTGTGTGTTTCCCAGGCTTGTGTGTGCGAGAGAGTTTGTTTCTGGCTTGTGTGTGTGTGTTTGTCTGGTGACTAGCTGTGGGCGGAGCTAATCAGTGCCTGGAGGGCAGAGACTGAGGAAGTAGGCAAAAGGTGAGCTGAGCTTGTAGGGCGGAGCTAATCAGTGCCTGGAGGGCAGCGATTGAGGAGGGAGCACAAGGTGAGCTGAGCTTGTAGGTTTTGAGGGTTTGTCTTTTTGGGGCTGGGTGTGATTAAGTTTGTGTGCTTATTTGTTTCCTTATTTGTTTGTGTGTTTCCCAGGCTTGTGTGTGCGAGAGAGTTTGTTTCTGGCTTGTGTGTGTGTGTTTGTCTGGTGACTAGCTGTGGGCGGAGCTAATCAGTGCCTGGAGGGCAGAGACTGAGGAAGTAGGCAAAAGGTGAGCTGAGCTTGTAGGGCGGAGCTAATCAGTGCCTGGAGGGCAGCGATTGAGGAGGGAGCACAAGGTGAGCTGAGCTTGTAGGTTTTGAGGGTTTGTCTTTTTGGGGCTGGGTGTGATTAAGTTTGTGTGCTTATTTGTTTCCTTATTTGTTTGTGTGTTTCCCAGGCTTGTGTGTGCGAGAGAGTTTGTTTCTGGCTTGTGTGTGTGTGTTTGTCTGGTGACTAGCTGTGGGCGGAGCTAATCAGTGCCTGGAGGGCAGCGATTGAGGAGGGAGCACAAGGTGAGCTGAGCTTGTAGGTTTTGAGGGTTTGTCTTTTTGGGGCTGGGTGTGATTAAGTTTGTGTGCTTATTTGTTTCCTTATTTGTTTGTGTGTTTCCCAGGCTTGTGTGTGCGAGAGAGTTTGTTTCTGGCTTGTGTGTGTGTGTTTGTCTGGTGACTAGCTGTGGGCGGAGCTAATCAGTGACCTATCTTTTAAATTGAGGAGAGCTAGTCTCAAACGTTTACTTGGGGAGACCTAGGCTTCTTTTTTGTGTGTCCTGACTTCAAGCTTCAAGATGGAGGGTGAGGGAACAACTGTAGTCACCTGCAATTCCTGCGCAATGTTTGCCTTCTTGCCAAAGGATGTAGGCAGCTACACCTGCAGCAAGTGCAAGTTGGTTGCCCTATTAGAAGACAAGGTCCGGCAACTTCAGGAGGGGGAGGGAACAACTGTAGTCGCCTGTAATTCCTGCGCAATGTTTGTCTTCTTGCCAAAGGTTGTAGACAGCTACACCTGCAGCAACTGCAAGTTGGTTGCCCTACTCGAAGACAAGGTCCAGCAACTTCAGGCCCGTGTATCTACGCTCCAGAAAATTAAAGAGCTGGAGCTGTTCTTGGATGCAGCAGAGCACACTGTCTCCACCAAGCAGGAGACAGGGCACATCCCTGAGGAGGAGATCAGTTCCCCAACTCAGGAGCCAGATGTATGGAGGAACGTGACTCACAGAAGTAGAATGCCCAGGGATCGCTCTGAGTGTTTAGAACTACAAAATCAATTTGAAGTGCTCTCAAATCTGGAAGATGAAGACCAGACTCCATTGGAAGATCTCTCCCTCATCACAGTTGATGAGGTATATGAAGACGAGCAGCATAGTCAGTCCTCCGGGAATGTGCAGGCGACCTTGGAAGGGACAGCACGTGTAAGAATCCCGACCAAGCCTAAGAGGAGACGTGTAGTGGTGATAGGGGATTCCCTACTGAGGGGTACCGAAGCAGTGATCTGTGGGCCTGACAAGATGTCTCGAGAGGTATGCTGTCTCCCTGGGGCCAAGATCCATGATGTTACAGAACGGCTGCAAGGAATAATAAAACCTACGGATAAAAACCCCTTCCTTTTAGTCCATGTGGGAACCAATGACACCGCAAGCCATAGCCTCCAGAAGATCAAAAGTGATTATGAGGCTCTGGGCAGGAAGCTGAAGCAATTAAATGCACAAATTGTCATCTCATCTGTCCTCCCAGTTGAACGCCGTGGCCCAGGAAGAGAGGGGAAAATAGGAGAAGTGAACAACTGGCTTCGCAAATGGTGCCGGCAGGAACGGTTTGGATTCTTAGATCACGGCCTGCAGTTTCTTGAAGATGGACTTCTGGCAAGTGATGGGCTGCACCTCACAAGGGTTGGGAGGAATGTTTTTGCCAACAATCTCAAAAACCTCATCAGGAGGGCTTTAAACTGACTTATGTGGGGGAGGGAGACAGTGATCCTGAAGGTAGGAGTCTATCAAATGCTGAAGATGATCATCCAAAAGTCAAGGACCAAATGGAGCAAACAGCACACAGACCTAGTGGTGGGAGGAAAAAATCCTTAAGTAGGAGACTAGGGGGAATGATCAATGGTTTTCAATGTCTGTATACAAATGCACAGAGCATGGGAAATAAACAAGATGAACTTGAGCTCTTGATACAGCAAACTAAATACGACATAATAGGCATCACTGAAACCTGGTGGGATGAGTCTCATGATTGGAATGTAGTAATAGAGGGATACAATCTATTTCAGAGAAATAGACCAAACAGGAAAGGAGGAGGAGTGGCATTATATGTCAGGGATGTGTATACCTGTGAAGAGATCCATGATTTAAAACTTCAAAGCCAAATTGAGAGTATCTGGGTCAAAATTAAGGGAGAGAAAAATAACAGTGATCTCATTGTGGGAGTTTACTATAGATCCCCAAGCCAAACTGAGGACATAGATGATGCCTTCCTGGAACAGATGACCAAGCATTCAAAAGGAAATGAGATAGTAGTAATGGGGGATTTCAACTATCCTGATATTTGTTGGATGTCAAACTCAGCCAAGAGCATAAGGTCGAACAGATTCCTCACTGGCCTTGCAGACAATTTCATTGTCCAGAAAGTGGGAGAAGCAACAAGAGGATCAGCCATTTTAGATCTGGTCCTAACCAATAGTGACGACCTGGTTAGTGGGGTAGAAGTGGCAGGATCATTAGGTGGGAGTGATCATGCTCTTCTGGAGTTTATTATACATCAGAAAGGAGCAACCAAGCATACTAAGACTCAAATTCTAGACTTTAAGAAAGCCGACTTCAGAAAACTTAGGGAAATGCTGGATGTGATCCCATGGTCAGTAATACTAAAAGGGATGGGAGTTCATGATGGATGGGAGTTTGTTAAAAGGGAGATATTAAAAGCACAACTTCAAGCAGTACCAATGCGACGAAAACATGGAAGGTGCCTAAAGAAGCCAGGGTGGCTATCTAAAGAACTTTTAACTGAGTTAAGATTTAAAAGGGATATGTACAAGAAATGGAAAAAGGGGGAAACCACCAGAGAGGAATTCAAACAAATAGCCAGCACATGTAGAGACAAAGTCAGAAAAGCTAAAGCACAGAATGAACTCAGGCTTGCTAGAGAGGTTAAAAGCAATAAAAAGAGTTTTTATGGGTATGTCCGTAGCAAAAGGAAGAACAAGGAAACAGTGGGGTCACTTAGAGGAGAAGATGGTGAAATGCGAACAGGGGACGCAGAAAGGGCAGAACTCCTCAATATCTTCTTTGCCTCAGTCTTCTCCAAAAAAGAAAACAATGCCCGACCTGAAGAATATGGAGCAGATGATTCAGCAGGGGAAACACAGCCCAGAATAAGTAAGGAGGTAGTACAAGAACACTTGGCTAGTTTAGATGTATTCAAGTCTCCAGGGCCAGATGAACTACATCCCAGAGTATTAAAAGAACTGGCAGAGGTAATTTCAGAGCCACTGGCAGTAATCTTTGAGAATTCCTGGAAAACAGGTGAAGTCCCAGCAGACTGGAGGAGGGCAAATGTTGTCCCTATTTTCAAAAAGGGGAAAAGAGAGGACCCAAACAATTACCGCCCAGTCAGCCTGACATCAATACCAGGAAAGATTCTAGAGCAGATCATTAAGCAAACGGTCTGTGAGCACCTAGAAAGGAACGCTGTGATCACTAAAAGTCAGCATGGGTTTCTGAAAAATAAGTCATGTCAGACTAATCTGATCTCATTTTTTGACAGAATTACAAGCCTGGTAGACGAAGGGAACACTGTGGATGTAGCCTATCTTGATTTCAGCAAGGCCTTTGACAAGGTGCCCCATGATATTCTTGTAAAGAAGCTGGTAAAATGCGGGCTAGACAATGCTACCATTCAGTGGATTTGTAACTGGCTGACTGACCGAACCCAAAGGGTGCTCATCAATGGCTCCTCTTCATCCTGGAGAGAAGTGACTAGTGGGGTGCCACAGGGTTCTGTCTTGGGCCCAGTCTTATTCAACATCTTTATCAATGACTTGGATGATGGGCTTGAGGGCATCCTGATCAAGTTTGCAGATGACACCAAATTGGGAGGGGTGGCTAATACCCCAGAGGACAGGATCACACTTCAAAATGACCTTAACAGATTAGAGAACTGGGCCAAGGCAAACAGGATGAATTTTAACAGGGAGAAATGTAAAGTACTACACTTGGGCAAAAAAAATGAAAGGCACAAATACAGGATGGGTGATACCTGGCTTGAGAGCAGTACAAGTGAAAAGGATCTAGGAGTCTTGGTAGACCACAAACTTGACATGAGTCAACAGTGTGATGCAGCAGCTAAAAAAGCCAATGCAATTCTGGGCTGCATCAATAGGAGTATAGCATCTAGATCAAGGGAAGTAATAGTACCACTGTATTCCGCTCTGGTCAGACCCCACCTGGAATACTGTGTCCAGTTCTGGGCACCACAGTTCAAGAAGGATATTGACAAGCTGGAACGTGTCCAGAGGAGGGCAACCAAAATGGTCAAAGGCCTGGAAACGATGCCTTATGAGGAACGGCTTAGGGAGCTGGGTATGTTTAGCCTGGAGAAGAGACGGTTAAGGGGTGATATGATAGCCATGTTCAAATATATAAAAGGATGTCATATAGAGGAGGGAGAAAGGTTGTTTTCTGCTGCTCCAGAGAAGCGGACACGGAGCAATGGATTCAAACTACAAGAAAGAAGATTCCACCTAAACATTAGGAAGAATTTCTTGACAGTAAGAGCTGTTCGACAATGGAATTTGCTGCCAAGGAGTGTGGTGGAGTCTCCTTCTTTGGAGGTCTTTAAGCAGAGGCTTGACAGCCACCTGTCAGGAATGCTTTGATGGTGTTTCCTGCTTGGCAGGGGGTTGGACTGGATGGCCCTTGTGGTCTCTTCCAACTCTATGATTCTGTGATTCTGGATCTCCGGAACGAATTAAGTACTTAACTAGAGGTACCACTGTAATTGATTCAACCTATATGGGCCTCAGTCCTTGGGTCACTTAGTACTCGTAGTGAGACAACAAGCTACAATATAACCTGGTTAGGCTTTTAAGTAAGTCGATTTACAAGTTTAAGGCAAATAATTTTTGTGCCCAATTCATTGGGAAAGAACTGGCCCATTTTAAGTGGGACATCCCGGATTGACAGAAGCATGCGGCCAAAAGACATAGCTGGTTTTGTCCCACCCTGTGCCATGAGTCAGTTGGCTCATGCTAGAGCGCAGGACCAAAAAAGTTGGCCAGATTGGGCACAGGGTGAGGGCCCTAAGAGCTTGTAAGGGCCCCTCACTGACCCAACCTGGCCATGCAGTCATTTACTGCCCAATCTACTGGGCTCTCAAATGCTTTTTGGTAGCAGAAAGGCAGTGTCAGCTTTGAATGGGAGCCATCTTTTATTATTATTCAAAAGCAAAGGAAATGCAACATTTATCTTTATTTTTTCAGATTATGAACCAGTATCAACAGCCCTGGTTGTTTTTTTTTAAAGCACTATATAAATATTGCTAACTCTTTTTGCACTAAAATAGCTCTTCTAGTGCCCAAAGCGCCTGATAGTGTTTAATTATATAATTACTCATTTCACTTGCGTTTTTGAACAAGAGAATTGCATAATTTATTGTTAGACTTGAATTGCAGTATTAGACTTGAATTAAACGTCTGTGGAAAAACAACAGATGTATTGGATGCTGTTTGTTGAATGATTGCACTTAGTATAAGGATTTCTGCTGTATGCATAAAATGGCTTCTTGCTATCGGCATAATACTGATTTGTTTTGTGAGTTATTCCATAGCCATGATAACCCATGAAGTAGCAGGCTGACATTATTTTTGAAGTAAGTCTAAGTAGTTCTTATAAGCGAGATCATCAGCTTTGATAAAGTACAACCTCTCGTTTCCTGAAATTGCTCTGGAGAAACGAGTGAGCAGGGAGTTAGCTATTGTTGGATACAAGCCTCGCCAGCTGTTTCGTTTCTTGTCAATATATCAAGTAAGATTTGAAATACCAATGTGCTGAATGCAAATTTCAGTTAGCATGTTACAATTTTGAAGAGCTTCTCCCTCCGCCCCTCTGCACAGTATTTCTCTTCGATAAAATGTTCTCTTGATGATTTAGGACAAGCCCATCTTATAAGCCACCAAACTAAATGCAGCCATTGCCAGCTGCTTGGAAACCATTTCTTTCCCTACTTTTGTAATCACAGGAAGGAACCAAAATATGGAGGATTACTGATCACTTGCTGGGATCCTTATATGCAGCTGATGGGCTGTATTCAGCTCAGAGGGCTTGCTTTAGTAAAGCTTGGTGGCTCAAAATGCACAAACGTTTGGGTATCCTGGAGAAAAAGAGGGCAGGGTTCCTGCACATTATGATAGTTGTGTAGAAGAGGGGATGACAGCAGGAGTAGTGATCATGGTGGGACACGGGTGGCACTGTCAGAAATTAGGGCTTGCCGATCGGAAGGTCGGCAGTTCGAATTCCCACGACGGGGTGAGCTCCTGTTGTTCGGTCCCAGCTCCTGCCAACCTAGCAGTTTGAAAGGACATCAAGTGCAAGTAGATAAATAGGTACTGGTCCGGTGGGAAGGCAAACGGCGTTTCCGTGCGCTGCTCTGGTTCACCAGAAGCGGCTTAGTCATGCTGGCCACATGACTTGGAAGCTGTCTGCAGAAAAACGCCGGCTCCCTCAACCTATAGAGCGAGATGAGCGCGCAACCCCAGAGTTGTCTGCGACTGGACCTAATGGTCAGGGGTACCTGTACCTTTTTTAGTGGTCATGGCAAGCTACACTTGTTGAGAATCTCTTCTGCACAGCTCCCCTCATTTTCACCTGAGTCCCCTATGCAGACCTGCTCTCACATTACAGTATTATTGGAGTACAACTTTTATTTTTCCTGATGTACCTCAAGTGAATAGCGCAGATAAGTATGAACGGCATTTAAATGTTGCTATTGTTAAGGCAGAATCGATGCACGTGGCATAGGTTGGGAGACAGAAGAACTCTGAACTACAAGCTCTCCATTTTATTGTTTCTTTTATAATCTTTTGTAAGTGCATATGCTGGGAATTTTCCAATTGCATGTTAAGCTTCCACCCATGCACACATTCACAGTGGATCTTCAGCCACTGGAGGATCTTGGGATCTCAAATTTCAGTGATGCCCTATGAAATACCCTCACCTCTCTGCTTTCATTCTACCTCATAGTTGCAGCACTCCCTGTGGTGCCTCCGAGGCTCTGTGCCCAGTGCAACCAAACTGGTTATGCCCCTCTAAATCTGTTTCAGGATGCCACTGTTACTGCCGCTCCTCCCACCACTGCCATGAGGCCTCACAGGCCACCACTACTACTGCTGCCACCGCAAGGCCTCGCAGACTGCCGCTACTGCCGTCCCTTCTTGTCACTGCTGTGTGGACCAAAGCTCCCATCACTAAGTGATCAACATTATCATTTATAACAAGGAACAAATGGGGATCGTGCAAATATTTTATTCTTTGTCATGTGTCAAAACTGATACGATGAGAATGTTGACATTATCATTTTTATATCCGATTCTAAAGTGTTCACAATTCCTTCAGAGTGTAATGCTTACATCAACTTGGTAAGATATGTCAATATTCTTATCTCCATTCTGAAGATGGGGGACCGAAGCTGAGAAAGATTGGCTTGCTTACCAAAGGCTACCTTCTGAATATGTGGCTGCTCTGTTTGTTCCTGGCAACATGATTTTTATAGTGGCTGGTAAATAGATTTCCTTTTATGCACTTTTTACATTGCTCTGAAATTCTTCACAAGGAAGAGTGGTGCAAAGTGATTCTATGGTAAAGATAAGTGATTCTGAAACACAAGCTAATGAAATCTCTTACAGTCTGAGGCAAGGCTCTTAAATATAAATAAAACATTCAGCAATGCTGAATGTTTAAAGATGGCTAAAGCAATTTTTCAGATGTGTCTCAGTATGAAACTGGAGGAGCATCCTAACAGGATGTCAACAGACCCACCGACATGCCAAATACTTAAGACTCCTACTGGTCTTTGCTGTTTCTGGATGTCTTATGAGACGCCTACCTACTGATCCATTCCAGTTGGCCTTTTGTATTCTCTGGATGTACACATTCCTAGTGGTCCACAAGTGGCTGTGGAAGACATGGACACCAGCATGTCTCCCCCCTCAACTCAGGGTGACAGAGAGTAAATACTCCAAATAAATCAACATATGTAACTAGAGTCAAATAACAGGCTTGCCACTTCTGGTACATCTGATGGCTGATCAATGACTGCACCTCAACCTGGGTAGATCTAGCCTCAGAGAAACTGGGGTTCCAAATCTACCCCTCTGTTGGTTCTCAACAGGTATAGGTAAAAGGTAAAGGACCCCTGGATGCTTAAGTCCAGTCAAAGGTGACTGGAATTAACCTATGGGGTTGCAGCGCTCATCTCGCTTTCAGGCCGAGGGAGCCAGCGTTTGTCCACAGACAGCTTTCCGGGTCTTGTGGCCAGCATGACTAAACTGCTTCTGATGCAACAGAACACCATGACGGAAACCAGAGTGCATGGAAACACCATTTACCTTCCTGCCACAGTGGTACCTATTTATCTACTTGCACTGACGTGCTTTCGAATTGCTAAGTTGGCAGGAGCTGGGGCAGAGCAACAGGAACTCACCCCGTCGCTGGGATTCGAACCGCCGACCTTCTGATTGGCAAGCCCAAGAGGCTCCATGCTTTAGACCACAGCGCTACCCCCTCCATTGGTTCTCAGTAGGTATACCTGCAGTCCACCTGAACGAAATACTGGATCTAAAAACTTTGTTGTGGAGGACAAAAACCTGTACTGCCACACCACTCTCCTGGTTGTGAAATCCATGTGACCTTTAAATAATAAAAAAAAAGTGTTGCCTTTGGAAACTTTCCAAATGCTGTCTGCTGACCCTCCCAGCACTGGCAAAGGATACACCACCAGCGGGCCTCACCTCGGAGAGGATGGGAGGAAGGCAGCTCCAGCTGGGGTGAAGTCCCTGAGACCTGCTCAGCCTCTGGAGCACAGCCATGACACCCTTCTCTAAATGCAGACCTAGTCCTGGGCCCAATGAGAGTGGCCAACGTGCTCCTAAGTAAGACAGGGGGTACCAGGGCACCACTTCCTCTGTCAAAGACCACCCAAGGGCACCCTTGCCATGCTTCCTTAGGAGTCAATGGAGCTTGTCTACCCTGGGAGGGGTAGCTGGACTGGCAACTGGACTGGCAGCAGCTGTGGATGTGGTATCTGGCAGACTTACAGCCAGGAAGGTAATGTGACTCCTGGTCTCTCCTGCTTACCTTTTGCAGGACCTTGGAAAGAAGGCATCCATGGACAAAGAGGTTGTTCTGAGGCTCACTTGTTCTCTTTGCTATAAAAGCAGAGGCGCAATGGCCTTCCCCTGCCCATTTTGAGGGGCACAGTGGGCCTACAAGAGAATTTCCTCCAGTTTTGCCACCTGCCTAAACTACCACCGAGGGCATGGCCCCTTTCACACCCCAGATGTGGCACTGTCTGTGTGTGGACCTGACATCCAAGCAATGTCTTTCCACTCATTGTTGAAACCCTCAGTTCATTTCTTGGCTCCATTCAACTCTTCCAGCCCTTCATTAATTGTGCCTAATTCACTGGCCACGAACACGGAGAGGTGGAGCAGGTTACTTTCTCATGTAACAAATGACAATGATAGTGCTTGCACTTTTCTACAAATGCTAGAAATATTCTAAGAAAGCAAGGAGGAAAGGGAGGGAGGGAGGGAGGGAGGGAGGGAGGAACGGAGGAAGAGGGGAGGGGAATCTGGGGGTTATAGTTCATCCAGAGGGGCAACTGCCCCCTTGCCTGTGACCTTCCACATGTTGTTGCACCCCATCTATTCCAGCCAAATAATGACATAGGAGTTTTGCATGTGGCAACCCCTGGACTTTCCAAAACTGCAAGTTCAGTCCACATAACAAAAATGTAGGAATGATTTGTTTTACCATGTGGGTAGACAATGTAGTATCTGCAAAGCAACATTAATTACTGTACGTGGGGTGGAAATGAACTGTATCTTGAAAAATGTACTTGGTCAGTATTAAAGGCTGTAGATAGGTAGCCGAAATACAGTGAATTTCTTGTATCCCATGTGGAAGTGATCCTCATTGTGGAGACAGCCAGAGATAGTGCTGTTACAGCTGCCTTTACTTGAATTTCAGAGTCCTTAGAGCCGAGCCAGAGACACTTCTGCTCAGCTAAGACGCTGATTATGCTTCGGACTAGAACAGTGCATGGACAATAATTAATGACATAGGTCTGTAGAGTACAAAATACATCAAAAGGTTCCTGCAGAAGAGCTGATAGCAAGAAAACGTTTCTTAGGGCTTATTGTCCTCCATCGGCAAAATGGCACTTTGGAAAATTAAGCTGTTTACTGCAAAAACAAACTCGTTGCGACGCCTTTAATTATTTATACCGTCTATTTTTAGCTTAGGTCTTTTTCATGGATTCTGGTACTTATGGAGGCGCCGTATCAGGGAGTATATACTGTGCAGTTTATTGAAGAGTTTCCGCATAAATCAATGCAAGTTTAACTTTCTGGTCATTGGCTGTTTCGGCTGCTGATAACACATGGTAATGAATTGCTTTCTCAAATTCACAGGGGGCAGCACAAAAGATTGCAAAGTTTGAGGTTCAGAACAAGCAGCAATTTCTCTAACCTGTTGGTGGGAGCAGGAGACTATCTCTCACTGTGCCTCCCTCTCTGGTCTGCAGCCCTCTGCTAACATTGAAGGGTAAGCTGCAGGGCTATTTAGGGCTCCTTGACAGTTCATGGGATTGCTGAAAGCAGAACAAGATTTTTAACCCAGCATAGTACAACTTAAGAGCTGGGGGTGGTAGGTACGCATGTGATCTCTAGTGCAGGGATGGGGAACCTCAGGCACCCCCCCCCGAGACTCTGTTTTGCACACCAAGAACACACCTAGACTGGCAAAGAAAAAGTGTTTTATATGTGTTGTATGTGCGATATGGGGACGCGGGTGGCGCTGTGGTCTAAACCACAGAGCCCTAGGGCTTGCTGATCAGAAGGTCGGCGGTTCGAATCTCCGTGACGGGGTGAGCTCCCGTTGCTCAGTCCCTGCTCCTGCCAACCTAGCAGCTCAAAAGCACCTCAAAGTCCAAGTAGATAAATAGGTTTTATCTTCCGGCAGGAAGGTAAACGGTGTTTCCGTGTGCTGCTCTGGTTCGCCAGAAGCAGCTTAGTCATGTTGGCCACATGACCCGGAAGCTGTCTGTGGACAAACGCCAGCTCCCTCGGCCAGTAAAGCGAGATGAGCGCCGCAACCCCAGAGTCGTCCACAATTGGACTTAATGGTCAGGGGTCCCTTTACCTTTTTATGTGCGATATAACATTGTGTCACCAGATGGTGACGTGGAGTCCCGTTTTTCTCTACCTGTTTTCCCTGTTTAAATTGACAATGCTTTAAAGAAAGAATAAGAATGAAAAACTAGAAATCTTAAAGCTTGCCAAGAATGCTGCATTTTCCTCTTCATTGTGACACTACGGTAATTCAGATTGTCAGGAGACAGTTTTCATAATTCTATGCAGACTTGCAGACTTTCCTGTGGAGTCAGTAATGTGTAGTCAGTCTCCAAGTGTTGAGTAGTAAAGGGAGGAGAAACTGAGTGATGCGTATGCCCATGTGAGAAGCAGGACTCTACTAATTAATTGTATGCAGCATGGGTTGCCACCCTTTGGAGACCCATGGGCACATTTGCAAACTGGAGCAAACCCAGAGCCGTCAAGCTCATCCTGCAACCTATTATCTTGACTACAGTAGAATGGTTCTTTCAAGGCGAATTTCAGCAGAGGGTGCCAGAGAAAGCTTCTGTAGATTTTTGTGGACCTGTGGGCACCATGTTGGTGGTCTCAGGGGTGGAAGGGGTGTAATACCCTAAATCATGGAGGGAAGCGGCAGCAGGAGAAGGACTTATTTTAGGCAGGGCAGATAACACTCTGAGAAATCCCACAGTAACATCACTCTCACTTAAAGCTCTCAGAAACAATTTTACAAGAGCTTTGCAGCAGCTCTTGATGATATAACACATGTAGAGGCAGTTTTTGTTGTTGTTTTCAGTGTCTCTGCAAAGCAAGTGTTAATTACAATTCTAGGCCAATGAGATCCTATGCTTCAAATATATGACTGCTTGCTTTATGCAGGGGGTTAGAATAAAAATCACATCATGCTCTTTTTTTTCAAGTATACAAATATATTCGGTGGTTGGTTGTTCTCAAAGATCTGTACAAGTCAGCTAGGCTAAATGACAGCTCTTTTTATAGTAGAGGAAATTGTCAATTCACAGATCTCTCTTTTTCCATGCCTAGAAAGCATGGTGCTCAGTGATCTTCTGCTTGAACTGTTCTTTTTAGGCATGGGTCCGAGGAGTATTCCCTTTGCCCTACTCCTTTCCTGGGGAAAACCCAGTCTTTAACTTGAAATTGGAACAAATGGCAATCTGTGGGGGAAACCCAAATTGCCATTTGCTCCAACTGAGCACTAAGGAGTGATTTCCAGAGTGCAGTGCTTTTCTCTCTTCTCTCAGAAAAAAAGTCTCTGCCCAGGTTTCCAAAATGAAGCCTTGAGTAATGTTGCCGATTATATGACTTGACTCCTCCATATTTCTGTCTGCTTCCTTTCTTTACCTCATCACGAATACAGCAATCCTGGCAGCTGGAGTTACTATGCCCTTGGAGAATGAATAGTAGTTCTGCTTCTGTCTTTCCAATTCATCAGATTCTATTCTTATTGGCACATTGTCCAAAATTAGGAACTGGCATCCAAGAATTTAGTAAGCCATAGACTTTAGATCAGAATTTGCTACACAACACTCACTCACACACACACACACACACACACACACACACACACACACTTACTCACTTACTTTGGTGAATATGTAGTTTTTGGACTAGAACTCATATCAGCCACAGCCAACATGGTTGTGCTGTCTGGGATTCTTGGGAGTTGTAGTCCTAAACATCTGGAGGAAAGCAGATTAGCACAAGTTGCTTAAACACAACAGCTGTTTAGAATGAAAATGGGAGCTGGGGTTAATGAAGTCTGCACCACCATTTTACATGTAAGAGTGGATCCTTCCCGTACACTTACATCATCACAGCTCGAGTACAAGTATCATCTAATTGAAATATCTCCTCCAACTGCAATGAGCAGTGCGTACTATAATTAAAAATGTCTGTAAAAATGTAACTTTATGTCACTTACATGTCACAGTCAACGCGCAAAATTTGGTGAATGTCAACACTCAGATGGGAATACTGATGCGATCCGATATGAATATTATGAATGGAATATTTTGAAAACCCAAAGACGATTTGATTGCTAAGACAATGCTGCTGGAAACCTGTTCAGTAATTTAAAACTCTAAAATCTGGAAAAGCTGAGATGGGGCAGATTTTGTAGGTGTTCATAGGTGTTCACCAAGTTCATGGGACTTGGTGTCTATACATTCAGATGTGCACTTTGTCCAGTTTCTGCTTTTCTTCTGCCTTTCTTCATGTGGAAAAGAAAACTGCAATCAGGAAAATTGTGCACAACATATTTACACCAAGGCCACTCACACATGACTTCCTAGGTGGAGGGCAAGGAGTACATGATCCATGGGGCTTACTCCACTACATGCACACTCTTTTGAGGAGAATAGCTGAACCAGACCGAACTGCACCTAGAGGAAAATGTGTTGAGTCAATGATAGCTTCATTGTTTCTTTTTATTCCACTAGTTACTACCACTTGAAAGACAATCCAGTGGCTTGTCTCTTCATCCAACAAATGGAACAATGGATGTCTATGTGATTGATCTCCTTCTGATACATAACTTTGGTTAGGATAAAGTCAACTCCTGTACAATTCTCAAATAGTAACAGATCAGATGGCTCCACCCATCTCTGAAAATGAAAACTGGAAGCAAGTGATGTAGCCATTTTTTATTTGAAAACAACAACAACAAAATAAATGAAAATTTACCCAGTAAATAGGAACTTAGTGAATTGAATCATCCTGGCTCTAGTGCAACCTGGTAGTTCAATACTTGTGTTTGCTGTTGTGGCTCCTCACTTGCATTTAGCAGCTGTTGATTGCTTGGTTCACTGAAGCATATGATGCTGAACAAAACCATGGGTCAATAAAGTCATTTATAATGATCCGTCCACCAGCTAAAATGGGTGATGAATCAGTCTAAATTCCCTCTGGTGCCAGTTCTAACTGGAGAAGTCCATGGTTTTGTAGGAGGCAATCATATAATGGGCAGCAAACCACACATTTCCATAATTAATTTTTATTACCCTTGTCAGCATTTTAAATCTGGCTTTCTCAGCTGAAATAAAAAGACACACAAGCATGAAACACAAACATGGGATGATACTGGAAAAGATTTAAAATTTTAAAAAGTCTTAAAGAGCTGTTTCTTAGATTAGATTGTGATGCTGGTAATTGTTGGCAGACAGTTCTCCCCCACTGTGTCTGTTTTTTCTAGGTTTACCTGGCTTTTCCACCAGAAGAGGGTACAGGTGTGTGTCTGTGTCTTCCTATATACATGAAAATGTAAAGGGGAAAAAATGAAGGAGGGGGGCATGGGGAATTGTTTGTCCCCCCCCCTTCATGCAACCTGCACAAAATCCTTCTTAGCATGTTGTTAGGGAGAGATGTTAATCCAACCACCACCATCACTTCCAAGAAAAACGGGAGATGCCCAAAGCAGAAAGATATTTAAGAGAGGCTGAACAGCCACATATTAATAACAATAACAATATTTTTTTTTATTTGTACCCTGACCATTTGCCTGGGTTGCCCCAACCACTCTGGGCAGCTTCCAACAAACTGAAACAATATGACATCAAACATTAATAACTTCCCTGATAGCTTCCTTTAGATGTCTTAAAATTCAGATAGTTGTTTGTTTCCTTGACATCTGTTGGGAAGTTTGTTTCCTTGACATCTGTTGGGAAGTATCTGAAGAAGTGTGCATGCACACGAAAGCTCATACCAAGAACAAACTTAGTTGGTCTCTAAGGTGATACTGGAAGGATTTTTTTTATTTTGTTTTGATCTGTTGGGAAGGCGTTCCACAGGGCAGGCCCCACTACCACTACCCTACCATCGCCATAGGTATCTGCTGACCACAGCATGAGAACAGCATGTTGGAGCTGATGGGCCTTTGGCCCGAGTCATCAGGGCTCTTCTGATAGTCTTGACATGACCGCAGCATTTATATTTCCAATGGTGCTAATCTTAGAACTTTGTATTAGCTATATTGTGCTGAGCAAACAACTATCTTTGCTGGGGAAGCAACGATGGCGAGTTGTATTTCTATTTGACTTCTAGTACTTGTGTATATGTTTGCATATATACATATAAACTAGAATGTGCAAATTATATACAAATTAGTGCCTCTCTCTTTTTGGGTGATGTGGCCATCAATAGCATTCAAAGAATGGTAGAAATAGAGCATTTCTTTTTGGAGACTCAATTCATTAAATATGTCCTTTAAAAAAATATCTAGATCCAATGAATATGCTATGAAAAGTCAAGTGTGTGCAGAAGTTATAGTAAGCAAAGCAGCTGTGAGACAGAGCCCTTCAGGAGGAAACATAGGAAGCTGCCTTATACCAAGTCAACCTGTTGGTCCATCCTAGCTCAGTATTGTTGACACTAACTGGCAGTGGCTGACCAGGGTTTGAGGCAGGAAATATATGCAGATGCCAGGAGCTGAACTTGGGCTCTTTTGTATGCAAGGCAAGTGCTCTACCATAGAACTATAACCCTTTCCCATGTGTTGTCTATGACTCAGATGAATAAGCATACAAAGCATTTCCCCAGAACCAGCAGTAGAAAGATATTTTATCTGCATGCAAACCTCTGCCAGATCACAGGCACAGTGATTTCTGCCTTGAGAGATTTGTGTTTACATCCAGTTTGTTCTGATATAGGTAAGACATCAGGGAAAAGACATGTCTCCACACATTATTCATCACGTTGCATTAAACGTGCATGGTGTTTTAGGGGGAAAGTGTGATTATATGCACCAGAATATAAAGTCTGTTCACCCAAGCAATGTTTTTAACGCCAGTAGGTTAGTACTTGCTGGGACATGGGTGGCGCTGTGGGTTAAACCACAGAGCCTAGGGCTTGCCGATCAGAAGGTCGGTGGTTCGAATCCCTGTGACGGGGTGAGCTCCCGTTGCTCGGTCCCTGCTCCTGCCCACCTAGCTCTGGCGGGAAGGTAAATGGCATTTCCATGCACTGCTCTGGTTCGCCAGAAGTGGCTTAGTCATGCTGGCCACATGACCTGGAAGCTGTACGTCGGCTCCCGTGGCCAATAAAGCGAGATGAGCGCTGTAACCCCAGAGTCGGACACGACTGGACCTAATGGTCAGGGGTCCCTTTACTAGCTTTATTCTAACAGATTAACCCACAGACAGTGCAGTTTTGAACATCCCATTCTGTTCAGCTCACTATATATATATACACACACACACACACACACACACACACCCTATATACTCGAGTATAAGCCTAGTTTTTCAGCACATTTTTTGTGCTGAAAAAGCCGCCCTCGGCTTATACTCCAGTGAGGCAGGCAGTGGCTCCTATGAAGCTTTCCCAGGTTTTTTGTGGTAAAATTGGGTGCCTCGGCTTATATTCGGGTCGGCTTATACTCGAGTATATAAGATATATATATATATCTCGATAGATTAGATAGATATAGATATATATATATGGGCTTTGTAGGAAATTGGGGTAACTTTGAATGTTTCATTTAAACCACTAGAATGGAAGTGCATAATGGCTACTGAATAGAATACACATAGAGGCACAGTATCTACAGCAAGTAAAAGAATATAGGAAAATATTGAATTCTGATTCCTAACAGCTAAGATGTGCATCATCATCCTCATATTATTTGTATGCTGCCTTTCCGCAGTTAAAACAATGCTCAAGGTGGTTTACAATCTGAAAAGCTTTACATAATTACATATATAGCAACGTAGTCATAAAAATAAGTAAAACACTTTAAAACTACATAACCAAACTGAACAATTTCCACATAAAAATAAAGATACAAAAAGTTAATATCAGTAATATCAGTTAATATCAGTAACAAAAGCAAAAACTCCCAATTAAACTTTCCCCAAAATACCCTAGTCCTTGCTGGACAGCAGCCACAGCAGCAGTAAAAGTCCTTATGAGTCCTGTCAGGCCCCACCCTGGGTCAGGTGGAGAGAGACATACATTAAGTCTTTGGGTCGATATTTTGTCCCCAAGACGTATGTGTTATCAGTTGCTCTGTTCCAGGTATTTTTTTTTTTTTAAAAAGTCTTTCATCTTTTAAGAAAGAGCAGGAATAAGAAAAGGTTCATTTAGTGGCTCATAGTGGCTTGTCATATATGGCCTATGTGCTGAATTCACCTTGATGGGCCACCGGTTGTGCAGGTCTGCCTTATCTACTTCTTGGAGGGAATCTAATTTATTTTCATTCATCTTACAGACAAGAGTTTATTCAGATTTTAGTTCTTTTAGAGGTGCTTGTCTTTGCTGTAGAGGTCAAATGAAATCTCCCTTTCCTATAGTGATGGGCACACGATTTAAAGATAAATTGTCCCCCTTAGATAGTTTATTTGACAAGTGACAACCAGGCTTTACTGCATTGTGTTAATGTTTGGCAGGTTGTTTAAATATGCCAGACAAGATGGTGGTATTTTTCCCCACTAACACATGCTATTATATGCAGCTATTCATTCAGTGAGAATTGTGGATTACCTGGGAGAATTCTGGGAGGCAACTGATAAAGGGGCTTATTTTTCAAGCATTTGTGCTCCCTGTTGCATTTTCATAACAATGGCCGAGCATCAAAATATGGTTTTCAAAGCCGGTCTGCTGATGCTGTGGGAGCACCAACTGGAATGTACCACATTACCAAGTTTGCTGTCACAATTCACAAGCAACTCCTTATCTGTTTTAATTTAGTAGCTATAGTATTGGCATATGGATTATTTTTTACTCAAATTAGACCAGGCATTTACCTTGACAGTTTGCTTCTGTTGTCTGAAATGCTTCCTCCAAATATTTCCTGAACATATCTGGCTTAACCTTCCCCTGTCAGCAATATGCAGTTAACAACATATATTCTAAAAAAATATTATGTTGATATTGCCCATTGTGAGCCCAAACTGAAAGCCCAGGAACTACAAGAAACACCTCCCCCTGTTAATCAGAGGGGAAACCAAGTCAGTTGCAATCCATTCCATGCTCGAATATGATATGCTGCCAACCTCTAACACAGAGGTGAATAACTTCTGCATTTCCAAGAACATGGTAGTCTTGGGAATGTTCTAGTCTCCACCAAGTCTCCACCTAGATATTGTCAGGCTTCAGGAGCTCTGCATCCTCCCCGCCTTGGCCGTAGAAAAGCAATGCAAAGAGAAAGCAGTCTCTTACCAGTAACAGAAATGTTCAATGAATGCAGCAAAAGAACAAGCGACCATTCTCAGAGTGCAGATGCTCCCAATTAAGGTTCTGCCCACTTCCCTCTAGTCACTTCCATCCGCTCATCTCCTAGCCACCAGATCTCACAACCATTGTGCTTTTTGTGCAGTCACCTTATCTAATCTCCTAGCCTTGGGACTGAGAGACTGCACATCTTCCAGTGAGAGAGAGTCGGCTAGCTCACTCTCTTCCTGTTCTTCTTGCTGTTCACCTCCCAGTTCTGCCCAACTATTGTCTTGCGAACTGTGCCCCTCAGCAAACCGTTCTTTCAAATCAACACTACTCCACTGCTCCTGTGGAGTTTCAGGATCCTGGCCATGAGCAGGGGGAGGGGTAGGCTCCCACCATTCCTCATCAGAGTTGTACTCCTCAGTCTGGTCTCTGAAAGATATAGGGTCACCATGTGGCCTGGATTTGCTTGGATTTTTAGCCATGCCACCCAGCACATGTTTAGACTATGAGTTCTTCAGCTTCCTTAAACTGTAAATAAATACAGAAATCAGTTGCAGAACATTGGATATAGTGGTATAGTGAAACAAAGGTATTAGATCTCCTATTTTCCCTGGAATGTTGTTGCTTTGATAGAAAGAGTTTAAAGCCTTCTTTTAAAGCATTTTCTCCCTTTTCTCTAGAATTAGTGTAATTCAGGGTGCTTTATCCTCCCATAAACTATTCTGAGAAGCTGAATGCAATTTATATAAGAATATTCTCTTTTAACTTTCTTTTTTAAGAACCATGAAGGGAATTTTTGACTTCTTTTTTGCAGGCTTTCAGACTATCTAATTTTGTAGCAAGTAACAACACTCCAGTATGAATGGTTGTAGCTTCCAAACCAGGTCCCCATCCCCCCCAACCCCCCCCCCCCGAATAACATAGAATCGTTTAGTGTTGCTGAGACAAAGTTATAGTTAGCTGCAACGACTGCAAGCAAAACAAAGCGTGCCATGTTAACAGATATGAGGTTTTCTTGACCTGCTGAAGGCATGATAATTGCTAAATTATAACAACGTCACCATTTTTAAATAATAATGATAATTTATAATTTATACCCCACCCATCTGGCTGGGTTTTCCCAGCCACTCTGGACAACTCCCAACAGAATATTAAAAACACATTAAAACATCAAACATTTAAAACTTCCCTAAACAGGGCTGCCTTCTGATGTTTTCTAAAAGCCAGATAGCTGTTTATTTCCTTGACATCTGATGGGAGGGTGTTCCACAGGGCGGCGCCACTACCGAGAAGGCCCTCTGCCTGGTTCCCTGTAACCTCACTTATCACAGTGAGGGAACCACCAGAAGACCCTCGGAGCTGGACCTCAGTGTCCCGGCTGAATGATGGGGGTGGAGATGCTCCTTCAGGTATACTGGGCTGAGTCCATTTAGGATTTTAAAGGTCAGCACCAACAATTTGAATTGTGCTTGATAACATACTGGGAGCCAGGCTTTAAGAACCAATGTTATATGTTCTCAGTGGCCACTCCAAATTACATTTGGGCACAACCATTTATGTTTGCTATACTCAATAAAATTATTACCACAAAGCTGTCGTACTTTTGCTTTTGTTCTCTAAACTTAAGATAATGTGTCAGTTTAGGGAGCCATGAATTTCCAAAGTTTGTCCATTCATTCTTTAATAGAATCCAGATCTCCATATTCTGGAAAGCTGCAGCTAGCTTGTAGGAAGATACTTTTGTATGTCCTGGCACACCAGTGAACTTTTCACCCGAGACAAAAAGGAAAATGCTGGCTGGAGAAGAATGACATACTCTTAAGACCATTTTAATTTGACTTTTAATTTTTTCTCCAATACATACTTGTTTTTGTCACAACATCTTCCCACCACATGTGAAAGAAATCTCCTTTGGGCACTTCTAGCATGTGGTAGGATAGGTTTTATTGATTGTTTGGTATCTGTCATTAAATTCTTCCTGTTCATTCTGATCGTTACATAGTGACAAAATTGGCTTTTAATTAGTTAGTTCCTATTATGGAATGGGGAAAGGGTTTTAATTGCTGTCTTCTTCTTTGCAGGCAGAGCAAGCGCTCATTAATTTATTTTAAATTTTATGAGCAGAATTTTGTAAGTGTGCTCATTACAAAATAAAATAAAAGAGTGAGGAATTGTTCAAGCTACAAAGGAAAAAAAAAAAAAAACCCTGATCCAGCAGGCTGTTCTTATGATGTGCATACACTTGTACTGCTGCTATATCTTTAAAGAGCTATTCTAAAAGAAGTTGGGAGGACAACATGGAAAACACTGGAAAGCAATGACTGGTGCAAAGTTACCTTGGGAGCTGCATAACTAAGTGGGAATTCAAATTCAGCTCTGCTCAGTCCCCATTATCCATTGCGCCACACTGGCTCTCCTATATGGCTGTGTATGTGCATTATCAAACAACTGACTGTGATCCTCTTGCTTTCCATTCACTAGAATCTTCTGGAAAGCAGTTGGTGAAAAATAGAAAATAAAATGCCAAGTTACAAAATGTTATAGCTGAAACGATATATTCCCAAATGCCTCTTTTAAAAGTGTTAATACAGTTGTACCTTGGATCCCAAATGCATTGAGGCTCGAACATTTTGGCTCCCAAATGCCACAAACCTGGAAGTGAGTGTTCCGGTTTGCGAACGTTCTTTGGAAGCTGAATGTCCGATGGGGCATCCGCGGCTTCCAATTGGCTGCAGGAGCTTCCTGCAGCCAATCGGAAGTCATGCCTTGGTTTCTGAATGTTTTGGAAGTCGGGCGGACGTCTGGAATGGATTCCGTTCAACTTCCGAGGTACCACTGTACTTCCAATATGACTTACAAAGAGATTGTTTTTTCTAAGTCAGTGATATCAAAACAAAGCATATGGTACGGTGATGTTCAGGCACTTTTAGAGCAAAATAAAATCTTTAGCAAATAATAACCTGTAACATTCTTTCATGACTCTCAACTTCACAAGTATGTTGGTGTTACCTTCTGGTTCACATTCAGTCTAGCCTACAGATCAGAAAATACAACTACTCATTTCACACTTTTACATTTTTAGCAAGGTTACTAACGTAGGTAACACCAGCCTTAGCTCTGAAAAATCATAGGCTAGTGATCCTGAAGATTGGCAGAATTTAGAGTCTAAAGAGGGATTAAATAAATAATAATGCAGGAAAAGAAAACCTGGAAATTGTTGATTAAACGAACAATTAAGATGGAGTGGTCCACTGGCCCAGGTAACTCTGTGCACTTGAATTTTGAGAAAGATCCCCCACCAAAGTTCATGAGCCATGCAATCCTGTACATGTCTACACAAGTTCCATGGAGTTCATAGGATGAACTCTTAGATAAGTGGATAGGGTATTGTAGCCTAAAAGAATAATGAAGTTTACACATGCATGCATATTTAACTTATATGCAGAATTCATTATGCGAAAGGCAGGACTGGATGAATCCCAAACCGGAATTAAGATTGCCGGAAGAAATATCAACAACCTCAGATATGCTGATGATACAACCTTGATGGCAGAAAGTGAGGAGGAATTAAAGAACCTTTTAATGAGGGTGAAAGAGGAGAGCGCAAAATATGGTCTGAAGCTCAACATCAAAAAAACTAAGATCATGGCCACTGGTCCCATCACCTCCTGGCAAATAGAAGGGGAAGAAATGGAGGCAGTGAGAGATTTCACTTTCTTGGGTTCCATGATCACTGCAGATGGTGACAGCAGTCACGAAATTAAAAGACGCCTGCTTCTTGGGAGAAAAGCAATGACTAACCTAGACGGCATCTTAAAAAGCAGAGACATCACCTTGCCAACAAAGGTCCGTATAGTTAAAGCTATGGTTTTCCCAGTAGTGATGTATGGTAGTGAGAGCTGGACCATAAAGAAGGTTGATCGCCGAAGAATTGATGTTTTGAATTATGGTGCTGGAGGAGACTCTTGAGAGTCCCATGGACTGCAAGAAGATCAAACCTATCCATTCTGAAGGAAATCAGCCCTGAGTGCTCACTGGAAGGACAGATCCTGAAGCTGAGGCTCCAATACTTTGGCCACCTCATGAGAAGAGAAGACTCCCTGGAAAAGACCCTGATGTTGGGAAAGATTGAGGGCACAAGGAGAAGGGGAGGACAAAGGATGAGATGGTTGGAGAGCGTTCTCGAAGCTACCAACATGAGTCTGGCCAAACTGCGGGAGGCAGTGGAAGACAGGAGTGCCTGGCGTGCTCTGGTCCATGGGGTCATGAAGAGTTGGACATGACTAAACAACGAAACAACAACAGCAACAAAGGTAAAGGACCTCTGGACAGTTAAGTCCAGTCAAAGGTAACTATGGGTTGCGGCACTCATCTCGCTTTCAGGCCAAGGGAGCCGGCGTTTGTCTACAGATAGCTTTCCGGGTCATGTGGCCAGCATGACTAAACCGCTTCTGGCGCAACAGAACACTGTGACGAAAACCAGAGCGCACGGAAATGCCATTTGCCTTCACCCGGCAATGGTACCTATTTATCTACTTGCACTGCCATGCTTTCGGAATTCTGCCTTGCACACTGGAGGTAGAACATGGGTATCACATAGCTGTATCTAGTAGTCTTATCCTCCATGGATTTGTCTAATCATCATTTAAAGCCATCCAAGGTGCTCCCCATCACTATCTCTTGTGGGAGTGAATTTCATAGTTTAACTTTATGCTGTGTAAAGAAGCACTTTCTTTTCTTCTTCTTTCCCTGCCCTGAATCTTACAGCATTCAGTTTCATCGGATGGCCTCGAGCTCTAATATTATGAAAGAGAGTTTATTGAATCTCTAGTGGAGTGCTGGAATGTGTGAATCAAAGAAGTCAAAAGTGAAGTTGAAAAGTCCTCTGTAGTATTATGCAGCTAGGTGAAGGAAGGAAACAATGGATGGGCAGAAATCAAAGATCCATTTTGGGAATTATTTCAATATAATCACTCTCATGAAGGGTGCAAAGAGGGGCTTACTAAACGCTGCTGCCCTTGTAACTGCTTTCAAAATCCTGTCACAGGCTACAGATATAAAGAGCAAGAGAAAAAGGTTGTGCTGTTTTCAAAATGTGCATTGTCACCATGTTCTGCAACTGAATATAGTAAGTTTGTCGTCATTGATGCATCAAATTGCCAGCTTATCACCACATAGCTGAATTTGCTATTCTGCACTAAAGTGACAGGTTGAAGTTTACTCACTGGAAATTTGCTGCCTCATATTCAGTTTGTTGGACATTTGTCTCAGCAAACTTTGGCTTACGGGTCTATTTCAACAGCTTGCATTTATATAACAGAGCAATCCAAACATCCTGCTGCTGCACAACGTGTGTGCCACTAACTTGGCCACTCATGGCGGCAACAATACAGGGGAGGCAGGTAAATGAGGCCCAATTTTGGCCAGCACCAACTGGGAGAGCAGCTCAGGGTCTAGTGAATCCCAGGCCAGCTCAGCCGCGCTCATGAAATGCCTCATTTCAGGGACTTCAGCCAGTAGGGAATGTTCCAATAGGTCTTTGATCCGCCTGCACATTCAGTGGCCAGCTGAAGGTTAGCTGAGCTGGTAGAAGCAAGAGGAGGGATCCCTCAACTCAACACACACACACACACACACACACACACACTCACACACATCACACACACACATGCATACACAAATCAGCATAAGTAGGATTGGTCTTGCAGCCTAAGGGGGTTAAATAGTTCTGCTAGTATGCCTATTTTATTGTTGAAGTAGCAAATACCCTCCCATTATCCAAGCTTTTCACAGTCTTCTTGAATTATTTGTGTTCCCCACTTCATTGATTAGTAGGAAGTTCTGGGAGAAAACCTACAGAGACACTCTTTTGTGATAAACAAGTACTGGGGGCTTATGCTGTCTTGCATGGTTTCTGTTTATAGAATAGTTGGCCAATGTGGAGCATGGAAGAGTGAAGACACACACATCTTTCAGCCACTTGCTGCAAAGCACGCTCTATTCATTCATTCACCAGCTATATTCCAGCTGCCTGACTTTTCTCCTCCAGCCCTCAACCACAAGAGAGAGATGTGCCACCAGCCATCAACAACAACGAATTGGCTTGATCCAGGCGGAACGTTGCCTTCAACATTAGTCATATTCAGAATAGTTGGTTGGCATTAATCTGTCTCGAGAGAGGATGGAAGAATGTGCTTTCAGGGGTTAAGTAAAAAAATTAGAGAGTTACAGTGCCTGCTGTGGCTGTAGAGATCGATGCAGGAGAGACATGTTTTGTTGCAGCAGGGTCAGGTTGAGGCATCTGGTTGAGCTGATGCAGCTGTACCATGGTGTTTCTTCTTTCTGCACTCCTCCAAGTGTTCATTCCTCCTCAGTTCACTGCTGTGGTTACATCCACGGAGAAAGGGCTTAAAACTTTTATTGTAAACGTAAACCCGTTGAAATAGGTGGGTGTGACTAACTTAGGTCAGTTAATTTCAGTGGATCTATTCTAGCTGACTGGATTGGAGAAGTGCCTTTCATATCTTGATTCTTTTAACTAGATCCTGGTGAAAGGGCCTAAACTACACTGTAGGTGTAGACTTCTGTTCCATTTTTTCTGAGCATTTTGCCCTAATTTTGCTTATCTGCACTATAGAATGCCGCAATACAGATATAAATAATCTTTGTAAACAATTATGTTTTGAGAATGTGTCTGCTGGAGAATGCGCTGTTCATTACTTCTATATAATGCTCTTTTTATCACCCAGCAGGAATTTATTTTGGGTGGCTAATTATGTGTCAAAAGTGCCATTAATATTCATCTGTTTTGTAAATAGAAAGGGAGTAAGAAAGGAATGTAACAACATAAAATCTTTCAGGACTCAAAGGCTTGTTCACTAATTTCTATTTAATTTGGCTCTTGCTTAAAGGCATTTGATTGCTATTTAGAAAAAGTTGTTTTCTAAAAACATGCCATTGTACTGTCTATTTATTCTTATATTTTAAAAAAATATTTTTATATTTAGACCCTGTGATTGCCAACTTTTTAGTCATTTGCTGCTATTGTATCTCTGATAGCATCTCAAAGTGTAGTTGTTAGGCAGGTGGTAATTTTTTCCTGTATGGCGTAGAGACAAAGTATCACTGGCTGGTTTCTGCACTTCTGATTGCTATCAAAGGCGGAAGATTGGGCCACATTGCCATTTTTTGCTGCAATTTCTATGCACAATAATGTGATTTGTAAGCAGGCTTTTTGTTCCACCGCTTTCCCCGGGAAAACCCACTCTTTACTGCTTAATTGGAACAAATATAAATCAAGTTTCCATGGGGAAAGCAGTGGAACAACCCTCCCCCCTCAGACTTGTGCCTGCAAATCATGAACATGTTCCTAAAAACCACAGCGCAAATGTGAGTGTGGATGAGTCCTCAGTTGTTTCTAATACTTTGACAACTTCACTAGGACTAAGTTCTGCAGTGTTGCTGTCTCTCCCCGCCACACACATATTAATTAGGGGAAAGAGACCCCAGAAGACAACCCCGCCCAATTCTTAAACTATTAGTAGGCCCCCTGAGAATTCAGCTTTTCAGACAGAATCATTTTTATATTTCTTTTAAGTTCTCAGAGGCCAACAGCCTCTGGTCTGGACTTCATTGATATTCAGTAAACAAAAATGAAGTCAATTCCTGTCAACATCCAATTTTTCACAAGGGACAGGGAAATGTGGTGCGGAGATTAATGATCATGATTAACTCTGAACAGGTTGTGGTTTTATGCCCCAGTGATTTTTCCATCGTTTATCCTGGGAAAGATGCTAAATTAGCCACATATGCCTTCAGCCGCCAGGTTGGATAGAACCTTAAAACATTTCAGTTGTTTTTTAACTGAATATTTTGCAGACTATGGTAAGCTAAGCCAACTCCACGAGGCACCCTACAAAAAAACCGAACCATCCTGCTCTACGTTAACTATAATGAGTAGTCTTCAGCCTGAAACTATAGAGAAATAAATAAACAAAATGTATTTGGTTTAACATGCCCTTTGGGCATTCTTGATTGTTTATCTTTCTTGCATACTGAGGTTTTGGAATGAAACTTGGTCCACACATTCAGGAGAGAATTCTGCATTTCAAGCTAGAACGCCATCTCATTCTTCACTGAGTTGTTTTCAAGAGGAGGTGGAAAAATGCAGCATACACTATATTATAATATTTCTTTGTAAGAGGCTGAGATATCACAGCAACATATCATGGATGGATTGGTTATATTTCTATGCTGCTTTTAATCCACATGAATCTCAAAGGTGGTTACAAACAATAAATAACAATAGCAAAACAGAACATCACAAATACAACAAAAAATATATACAATAATTAACTAATCATCAGTAAAACATAATAATAATAATAATAATAATAATAATAATAATAATAATATATAATATATAATAATAATCCCCCACCCACTCTGAGCAGCTTCCAAGACATATAAAAACACAATAAAACATAAAACATTAACAACTTCCTGATACAGGGCTGCCTTCAGATGTCTTCTAAAAGTTGTGTAGTTCTTTATCTTCTTGACATCTGATGGGAGGGCGGTCCACAGGGACTTGTAACAAAATGTTGTGATGATTCATCTTGTTCTTCCAATCACCTATGACTTCTTCCACAATTCTCAATTCAATTCCACCCCCCCAAGTTTTCATCTCACCACTACTGTAGCAATCATCAAACATTCTTCCACTATAGAGCATGCTCAGTCCTCATAGGGCTATTCTCTCCTTCTGCAGACTTTGGGATACGCTCAATTCCCTCTTGTGCATGGATAGTATTGTCTTGGCTTGAACACTGAAAATATAAGGATTGTAAATAAATACAACTGCCAGCAGAGGATAAAAAAAGAAGAAACAGAGGGAGAGATATGTATGTCAATTTTGAACATCACCCATGTTTGTGGAAAGAAATATCTAAATTATTTTATAATGTAAAGGCAAGGCCTTCTGAACATTGTAATTTGCTGTTGCATGTGTATGGAATCTTGATGCATCCATCAACCTCCAGGTTTGCTTCAAGTTGTTGGGATATAGGTGACAACTCTTCCAATCTTCAAAACGTGGCTGCTGCGTAATGGCTCGTAATATCATGAGATACCAGTAAAAAAACTGAGGATATGAGAATATTGCATGTATGTCTGGTGCTGTTGGCATCCATCTGTCTTGAGAGACAATGGAAGAGTGTGCGATCTGGGGTAAAGTCAAGCTGTTGGAGAGTTACAGTGCCTGCTGTGGCTGTAGAGACTGACATGGAAGAGGCATGGGTTTTTGTTTGTTTTCTGTTTGCAGCTGGGGCACATGAAGGCATCCAATTTCACTGTTACAGATGCACCATGGTGTTTCTTCTCTCTGTGCTCCTCCCAGCAGTCATTTCCCCTACGATTACTGCTGCGAATAAACAACCTGTCTGTCTGTCTGTCTGTCTGTCTGTGTCTGTCTGTCTGTCTGTCTGTCTGTCTGTCTGTCTGTCTGTGGCTCTGTGGCTCTGTGGTGCTGTACTGGTTAAGAGCGGTGGACTCGCAATCTGGTGAACCGGGTTCACTTCCCCGCTCCTCCACATGCAGCTGCTGGGTGACCTTGGGCTAGTCACACTTCTCTGAAGTCTCTCAGCCCCACTCACCTCACAGAGTGTTTGTTGTGGGGGAGGTTGACGGTTTTCTCCTGTACTGGTTGTTGGCTGTTCTATTCTGCATTGCTGTTTTGCTTGGTTTGTCTGGTTGTTTTGTTTTGTTTTGTTTGTTTTGTTTATATATGGGCAAATAGCCGAAATAAATAAATAAAATAGGCTTTATATTCTTGTGGGGGAGGAAGGGAAAGGAGATAGTTAGCCACTTTGAGACTCCTTAGGGTAGTGATAAAGCGGGATATCAAATCCAAACTCCTCCTCCTCCTCCTCCTCCTCCTCCTCCTCCTCCTCCTCCTCCTCCTCCTCCTCTTCTTCATCTGCAAGGGATTTCCACCCAGCAGGTTAACATTGCCAACCTTCATGTCATATTTGCAGACATCTGTATAACACAGAGTTGGTCTGCCAACAAGCTTGGTGCCTGAAACCAGCTGCCCATAAAGCACATCCTTGGGAACCCAGTCATCTTCCATTCTGTGGACATGACCAAGCCATCGTAGATCTCATTGAGACAGGAGTGCAAACATGCTGGGAATGTGGGCTTGGGGGAGCACATCTTCGTCCTGACCTGGACATATGGAAGGTTTTGAGGCACTGCTCCTGGCAGGTGTAAGTTGCCCAGTAAAAAACCTCATACCAATAAAATGAGTAAGACACCATGAGTAAGAACAAAATAAAAAAATTCCTTCCAGTAACACCTTAGAGACCAACTCAATTTGTTACTGGTATGAGTTTTCGTGTGCATGCACACTTCTTCAGATACATGCATGCACACGAAAGCTCATACCAATAACAAACTTAGTTGGTCTCTAAGGTGCTACTGGAAGGAATTTTTTTTATTTTGTTTCGACTACGGCAGACCAACATGGCTACCTACCTGTAACTAGAACCAATAAGAACATTGATGCATCTCAGAATGCTGCATATGTTTCTGGTATAATGAACAATTTAATATGAAAAGGCTGCTTTCTAGTTTGGGCAGATGTCCTTTTCAATCCCAGCAGTTTGATTTGTTAGCATTCGCGGTAGGGTAGTTTTGTTCAGAGGTACAATATTCACACTTGTACTAGTTGAATGGAAGAAGAAGAAAAAGCTTGCCCCATTTAGTATTCTTATAGATTCACAGGGTGATTAAAATGTCATGTCAGCAGCCAAGCCGCTATCAGGAGAGGGATGCAAAATGATCGCACCAGCAAATTTTCCTCCAGCAACTTATTTTCTACCATTGCAAAAAAAATAATGTATATTCAAGGCATGCACGTTTAGATAGCAGTTTTGACAAATGATTGAGAAGCTGAATTAATAACATAAGCCAAACTCATTTTGGCTATTAAAAGAGCCTTAAATTATTTACTTTTCTTCTTTTATATGCAAACTTTCATTACTTTGCACTGCCAGGCTATTTTGAAATCTGATGCAGCAACAGACTTATGCAAGTACAACTGATGCAATTCTACATCCTCATCACAATGCTCTTTGAATTCCACTAAATTGACTGGATGTGCCTCTTGTAGGAGGGAATATGCACAATTGAACTGAGGCCAGAGGCACCAATTTACAATGCAGATGGGGGAGGGCTGGCAGCATTTGTGTGACGTTTCACACAGGAAACTTGGCATGTGTTACATCACACCAGTGCTAAATTCACTGCAGCCCACAAAACAGCAGCAGCAGCAGCAGCAACAGTGGCAGGGATTGGTGGCTAAAGAGCTCTCTGCTCCCAAGACCCATACCCACCCACCCCAGCCGCTGAGACTAGCATTTGCTCCCGAGACCTGGGGCGGCAGGTCTGCTGAACTCTAGGATGAATCTGCTGAACTCTCTATGTTGTTCTGGTGGCAGTGGTGGGGCAGGGTTCAGGACTTGGGAGCAGAGAACTCACAACCTCAGCTCACAAAAACAGCAGCAGTAACAATAGCACTGGGGAACAGTGGCTAAAGAGTGCATCGCCTGGGCTCGGACTCTCTCTTTTCCCCTTCATGCAGGCAGCACCGTGCAAGGCCAAAAAAGGAGGCATTCTTGCAAACAGCAGTAAGAGCATTGTGGTGATAGCAGCAAAATCTACTCCTCAGCCCAAGCAATGAAGGCCTTGCAGCAGCAGCAGCAGCAGCGAAGAGTCAGGCTGCCTGGAGCAGCTTTCAGTCTACTCCGCTGCTAGAAGTTGGAGCTCTGGGGAAAGCTGGTGAGGAACAGGCAGGCAGGAGCTGCTGGAAGCTTTCCATTATTCCATACAGAAAGTAATGCATGAGCCTAGATCTTGGCTGGCACTTTAAAGTGAAGAGGGAGAATGAGCAGAAGGGAGAGAGGGATTTGGGGGCCATGGCGTCCTGCAAATTAGCTGATCGATGGGGCAGTGCAGCACCAAAGGACACATCTGCTTAATGTTAGCCATGAAAGCATGTTGCACCTGGCCTCCTCTGCTGCATCAACATTGAGGGGGCTTGGTCCCCTCCCAACAGATATTGAGGAGCCCAGCGACATCTCAGCCCCATAGAGGTGGCACCCCTATTATGTATTTTCAAGCTCTAATTGATTTTTAATATCCCTGTTCCTGCTGTCTGCCATGCAGGCAGCATTCACACAACAGCATACAACATATTTAAACACTTCCCCACTTCCCCTAGAGGCAGACAGCGACAGCAGGAGCATCCCACCTCAAACAGAATAGGATCTCAGAGGCTAAGCAGCAGTAATATTATCACCCTTTAGTGCATACATAACACTGGGCTCATCCAAACTTCCGCTTGTCCTATGCCTAGAGAGCATGGGTCTGAGTGGTTTCCCCCTTGCTCTGCTCCTTTCCTAGGAAAAACCTGCTCTTTAGCTCTAAATTGGAACAAATGGCAATCTACAGAAATTGCTGTTTGCTCCAGTTGAGCAGTAAAGAGTGGTTTTCTCTCAGGGAAAGCAGTGGAACATGAGAAAATGTGGATAAACTCAATGTCTAAAATAACTGCTCTTTATGCCCTTTACTCATAGTGATGTGCACTCTTTATCATACTTGTATTTCTACCCACTCTGTGCACTTCACTCTATAACTCACAGAAGGCCTTAATTTCTGGCCACTTCTGCTTGTTTCCACTAGATGTGCTTTCTTTAGCCTGTTGACAACCAGCTTTCCTGAGAGTGATTAGATGATGTTCTGGCAGCTGATTACAACTGTTGGAATGTAAAGGCTACCAGAAGATCATTAATTTAGCATTACATCAAGCATGCAAAACAAGTGAAGAAAGTCTAATCATTTATTATTGTTACATCAGTCTAAGTTTATAACCAGTTTCATGATTTACATCCCAATTAAACTCTGCAGTTCATTGCAAATCATCTTCGTGGGATTAATCATGCAAGTGTGGTTGTAATTTATGACTACAAAAGCAAAGGCACTGAGATTTCCAGTGTTGATTGGTATAGAGGTTTCAAATTAGTAACACCCCAAGTATTAAAGCTCTCCGGAAGGCTGTCAGAAAGGCTTGTTTGTAAGAGTGGCATCAGTTCTTCAGGGTACTTGAAGACCCCAGTGCTGCACCATGGCTTATTTGTTGGCATTCCACCTGTCAATCTGTGTCTCCCCAGCCCTCTTAAGTGACTGAGGCTATCCTACTTGACCTAGGAGCCTTTGAAAGAACTTTCAGGAGGGATTCAAGCAGTAGGAATCTTTCCTTTTCCTTTTCCTTTTTACATAATATGTTGGTTGGAAAATGAAGATGTTTTCACAAGCAACATAGTCCCTCTCCTTTTCCAAACAAAGATTTGGTTCCACCATGCATATTAACCATTTAGTGACTCTAGTGTGGTGGCTGGAAACATGAGAGAAAACCTTTGCTGTGGTGGCTCCTCACCCTTGGAATGGCAGCTTGCGTCCAGACTGTGTTGTAAATGAACACATGAATTCCTTATCAGAGGAATAACCATGCAGTTTTTGAGCAGCCATTTGGCGAAGCCTCCTCCCCATTCACCTCCATAACAGTAAATATAATCATAACTTTAAATGGACAATAGCCATTTTGTCACAAAGGCATATCCCACTCACCATTGCTATAATGAACTGGGGTTCAACCTCTCAACTATGCTTTCTGCAGGAGGAGGAAGGATTAAAAACATTTCAGATAAGTTGTGGATTTCCTTTGGCATTTTCATCAGGCGTTTTTGAATCCTAATTTTTCACTTAATAGATTAACCATTCAATAGGTCAAAGATTAGTTGTACCTTTCTAAACAGTGTGTGATTCCTTATTTATTCTTAATTTTTTTCCTTTCTTTTCCTATTGAGTTTCTCATTTTCAATTTCAAGTTTGCCTGATCAATTAATTGTAGGGTTAACCTTCCCAAAATGTAATAAAATTTGATCAACAACAACAACAACAACAACAACAACAACAACAAAACACATTTCTGATTAGCATGTTATGTTACGTGGCTTCCATTTAGGTACTTGTGATATGGAATAATAGTTTCAGCTGCTATTCCATTGAACAGCCAAATGTGATGGGCGGAAAACCATCCAGCTTCAAGCTTGAACAAGCCACAACATGATACCAAACCATATCCACATTGCCTAAATAACACATCTGTTAAGGGTGTAGCCTTTAACAGCTGCAATTTGCTGGTATTTTCCATGTAATTGTTTTGAATTGTTTGTATAAATGGGATGGTTTTAATTGTTGGTGACAGTCTTTCAAGATATTTTACAGGAAGTGACTCATATATGGAATCAAATGAATAAGCACATTTTGGTAAACCAGGCTTCCGGTCGGCGCGCCGGAGGGGAAGGTCGGGGGACATGCCGCTGCTGGCATTCCCCGACCCGACCGGCTTTAAAGGGGTGCTTGCGACGGCGACGCAGCCCCCAAAACTCCCGGGAGTCTTGATCCCGGGACCCTAGGTCCGGCAGCAGCTCTCAACGTCGCCCCAACTCCCGCGGCGGCCACAGTAGAGGCTGCCGTGTGAGACGCGGGGCGACGGAGCTCCACGGACCGCCATTGCCCGTCGGGTTGAAGCTGCGAGCCCTTCCCAGCTGAGCGCGCTGATTTCTCCGCAAAACGACAAGATTGGCTACCTTAACCGTGAGTACTAGAAAAGTACCGAAGAATTTGGACTAATTTGATGAAGTACAGGGATGTAATTTACGGAGGTCCGTCCCTTGCTATTGTGGCACTAAATCAGGAACTTTATTACCGATGCAATTGAAATTGTAACGGAATTTGGCTTGGCAACAGAGATTCGATCCTTTTGACACCCCTGATCGGGGGGGGGCAACTAACTAACAATTTTGACATGTGTGGATTGAATCGGACCTGTTGGATTTTACTGTAGAACCTGGATTTTGAGTTTGGATTTGGTTCGGTGTGGAACTTTGCATAACTATGTCTTTGAAAATGGAGGATGATTTGGACAAAGGAGGCTGGAAGAGGGTCCTTGAAAAAATCTGGGAACTGAGAAAGGAGTTCCAAGCGGAAACCGCAAGAATGAGAGGAGTTGTAAACAACAGTGATGTCATCCCAGCTGCACAAAGGATGGAAGGGGGAGAAATCCCCCCCAAGGTTAAAGAGAAGCCTCGCTGCAGGAAAATTTCTTCTCGGCACAAGATAACTGGACCCAAGAAAAGAATCAAGAAAACAACATCTGCGAAAGTTAACGTTTTTCAGCGCAAGAGGACCTCAATGAAGGAGAAGAAGTTTTTTTTTAAAGACTGGGAGCTGGAACAGCGGAGAAGACACAGAGATGATGAAGCCCAACTGCAAGCAAGCACTTGGGCTTGGACTGGGGAACGGCGAGGGGAGGGTTGAGCAGGGTAGGTGGGCAACCAGGGACTGATTATATATGCGGATTTTGAACATCTATGCTGGACATGGTTTTGAGCTAGGATTATGTTAGGATCTTTCGAAGTTAGGAGCCTGAAGATTAAGGGGAGTCAGAAGGAACCTTATAGAAGATTTGGGAGGAGGACGCGGAGGTTGGAACTAGAAGATGAGCTGAAATAAGAATTAAGGATATTGTATTTGAGTTAGAATTATGTTTTGGATTAATGTTAAAGATATGTTTAGCATACCTATGTACCTGAACCAGAATTATGTTTTGTTTAATGCAGCCACTGGGGAGGTGCGGAGGAAGTCATTATGGATATGTTTTGTAACCAAGAATGGTCTACCTGAGAATAGGGTTAGGCCGAAGCTAGATAATGATTGGTCTAAGGTCAGGGAAAATAATGAATGGGTTTACCTCTGTGAGAGGGAGGGTAAGATTAAATAACTCCTCATGGTGAGAGGTGGGGAGTGATGAATACTGACCGAAATGTAAGGTTTTATGTGTATAAAATTTTAAAATTAATAAAAATTATTTAAAAAAAAAAAAAACAAATGAATAAGCACATTTTGGAACCTGGGTGAATTTGACAAAGTCTTAACACAACATGGCAAATTGAAATATTTTTTTGTAATTGAATTTGTTTAAAAGGTGCTTCCTCGGGGTAGTTTAGGACATTCTTCTGGTAAAATTGTGCATTGAAGCAGAACTCTGAGGAAGCAGCTTTTATATAATTGTTGCCCCTGTGGACTATTATTTTGTCAAAATGTTTCAGGCCGTGTATTTGCAACAATCAGTGGCTCTTCAGGTAATAGTTTTAGATTTACCTCTCTTTTGTTCTCCTATTGCTCTAATTAGAACAGATTCATCAAAATCTGGCAATGCAAATGTATGCTTATGGAAATCAAATAGTGTAAACTGTGCAGTGACAGACCTTCAGGTCTCAAAATTCCACTGGCGTCCTGTGTGACACCAAAATTTGGTGCCCCCAGACTCTTGTTTGCTGCATCCTAAATAACAGTTGTGGCATCCCCTTGGGAGGCCCATGTGCTCCACATCCTGTGTGGCTGAATTGGGTGCTCTTCCCTAAATACACTTCTGATACAAACCCCCCTCGTCCCTGAACCCTTATATAAAATGAGATTTACATTTTATGTGAAATAACACCATCACATGCTAAAGTGTTGATTTGGGCAATTGATGAAAACTTCAAGTGCAATAATCATGTGAAATGTAATGGATGGTGCTTAGACTATGGGGCATCTGAGAAAAATTGGCCTTTTTTTTAGAAGAAGGAGGCTCTTTGCTCTGTATGCCGAGATAAGAAGTTTATTCTCCTGTTAAGCTGCATAGATTATTCTGATCATTATAGAGCACTGATGACTTACTGGTCCTCGAGAGTAATGTGTGAGGCCCCATGAGAAATAAAACTAATCAAAGTTTTGCTGCCCGTGGAATTTCTTAGCTATTTCTTCCAGGCAGGTACCTCTGAATGTTTCTTTCTTTTAAGGAGGAAGAATTTGATAGCCAATGGCAGCCCCTTGGCTGGTTGTAAGTGAGAAGGCAGACAAGTGGGGACACCACATCTGCCTGAATGGACCAGCCGTCACTGCTTATCCTATCCATTTCCCTCATTACAGTAGTTGTGTGTGGGTAAATGTATAGTTTTCGCCGAAAATGAGGATAAATGTGAAAAGCGCAAGCTTGTAGCACAGATTCATGTGTGATAGGTGAATATGAATTCCCCCCCCCCCACATGTATAGAATCTCCAAGTGGTGGTTCTGTGAATTGTGCCCCAGGATCAAGGTGCCACGTTAGTAAAAGTAACATTGTTCCTTGTGCAGTAGAATTGTAGAATGACAATACAAGCTTTTGTTTTTCTTCCTGGCAAATTTGCATACATTTTCCCATTTGCCTGAAGTTTTCCTTCATCTCCAGCTGTTTATGAAAATCACGTATGAATTTGCATTTCCCCGCTTTTGATCTCCTTGCTTCTCTGCCCAATGCACCCCTCCTATAAATGTTTCTAATGTGCTACATTAAACTATCATTATTTGGCTAATGAAGTTGTGTTTGGAGTTGGTAATGATATTATTCAAGCATTTATTAAGGCTCCATAAATGATCAAAGACCTATCATATTTAAAACTTTGATACATTATCTATTCTTTTGCAGGATGACATATGTAGTCTCTGTTATCTTAGGATCAAAGACTGCAAAACAAATACCATATAACTGAATTGATCACCCCTCCCCCATAATAAGTAGTTTAAAAATACATTGATCGTAGAAACTAGTTGCCATAGCATCATAGGACCAAGTGTGTGTGACAGTGTTTGCCATAGTCAACAATTCAGGTTTTGGTTAAGTATAACAGAAGGGTATATTGCCATGTTGACAAAGGACTATAGAATCATAGTATCATAGAGATGGAAGAGACCACAAGGGCCATCCAGTCCAACCCCCTGCCAAGCAGGAAACACCATCAAAGCATTCCTGACAGGTGGCTGTCAAGCCTCTGCTTAAAGACCTCCAAAGAAGGAGACTCCACCACACTCCCTGGCAGCAAATTCCACTGTCAAACAGCTCTTACTGTCAGGAAGTTCTTTCTGATGTTTAGGTGGAATCTTCTTTCTTGCAGTTTGAATCCATTGCTCCATGTCCTTTTCTCAGGAGCAGCAGAAAACAACTTTTCTCCTTCCTCTATATGACATCCTTTTATATATTTGAACATGGCTATCATATCACCCCTTAACCTTCTCTTCTCCAGGCTAAACATACCCAGCTCCCTAAGCCGTTCCTCATAAGGCATCGTTTTCAGGCCTTTGACCATTTTGGTTGCCCTCCTCTGGACATGTTCCAGCTTGTCAGTATCCTTCTTGAACTCTGGTGCCCAGAACTGGACACAGTATTCCAGGTGAGGTCTGACCAGAATGGAACACAGCGGTACTATTACTTCCCTTGATCTAGATGCTATACTCCTATTGATGCAGCCCAGAATTGCATTGGCTTTTTTAGCTGCTGCATCACACTGTTGACTCATGTCAAGTTTGTGGTCTACCAAGACTCCTAGATCCTTTTCACATGTACTGCTCTCAAGCCAGGTGTCACCCATCCTGTATTTGTGCCTTTCATCCCCCCCCCCAAGTGTAGTACTTTACATTTCTAATTACTATGTTTCCAATGGGTATTTTATCATGGCCTATATAGATTATTACTGAATACTCATTATTTCTTTTGATCTGATGCGGAAACTTAGTGAAATAAATTATAGCTAATCAGATGCTACTCTCATCCTTACTCTAAGTGTAACAAAGACAATTAGCTATAATTAAACACACGTGGCATATTTTTGTAAGAATCACAACTGTACCCCTAAGACTCCCAGAATAGCAACATTTTTTTTTGTAGCCAAAGAGGGTATCACAGAATTTCAACTAAACCAAGCCCATTCAACAGTTGAATCCTGGCGACCAACCAATGTGTATATGGATGGTGGGCCAACCAGCCTTCAGTAACTAACTTATCCCACTTAATTTTGAACTGCATAAGAATAACCATTTGAAACAGCTTATGTAAGAACATTTAGCAAGTATCAGAAAAAAATGGTGCAGGCAAAAGGTTGAATGTTGTAAGTATATTTCCACAATATATTTGGTAATATGCTGTTTAGTGTTCTTTTATTCTGTGAATGGCAAAACATAATATATCAAAACATCTGCACATGCACCATGCACTCAGGAACCTGTGTATGTGGGGGTGTTCTTCAATGCTACTAAACAAAAAGTTAAAAACAAAACAAAAACACCAAACAGCTTCAGCTGTTCCGCCACCTCCCAGTCAGCTGGCTAAAATGTTGAAACAGTATGCTCTTACAGCTTGCTCAGAGGCAACAGAAATAGGATCCACCCCAAAATATTTATCTTCAAAATTGTTTAAGCAATAATATTTTATGACAATTGCTGTTAAGGACTGCAAACCACGATCCCCCTGTGGCGAAACCAGATGCAAGCATGCAGCTAATAGAATGGCATTTCACATTTTCCATTTAACAATGCCAAGAAAGTTGCCATGGTAACATACCCCAATGAACAGAAAGACATCCTGAGAACTTCTTCACCTGCCCAGTTTGAGAAAGAAAGAAAGAAAGAAAGAAAGAAAGAAAGGAGAGGGGTGGTGGTGCTTGCACTATTTTATGGGATGAACTGAGCTTAAAACAAAGAATGGATCATATACCTGCAACTTCACTACTGGCAATACATGTATGAGCCATCATTGGCCAAAACCCACAGACAGAATGTCCACTTGCCTTTGAACACAGACAGAAAAATGTTTCAGATTTAGATTTATTGTTATGGCCCTTGACCAGAACACACAGAATTTTTTTTATGAATGAATGTGTCAACTGTCCATTATTGGTTTTCATTTGAGAGCCAGGATGGTTCATTAGATTGAGGTGAATTCTGCTCTAATTCAGTGAATAACTCTAGGTATCTTTCAGTCCCCAGTTCTACATCTGTAATATGGAAATCCTTGCAGATGTGTTAAAGTTGTGCTGCTGCTAATTTAGAAAATTAAACTGCCTAATATAAGGTAAAGGTAAGATAAAGGACCCCTGGATGGTTAAGTCCAGTCATAGGCGACTATGGGGTTGTGGCGCTCATCTCGCTTTCAGGCCAAGGGAGCCGGCGTTTGTCCACAGACAGCTTTCCGGCTCATGTGGCCAGCATGACTAAACCGCTTCTGGTGCAACGGAACACCGTTTACCTTCCTGCTGGAGTGGTACCTATTTATCGACTTGCACTGGCGTGCTTTTGAACTGCTAGATTGGCAGAAGCTGGGATAGAGCAACAGGAGCTCACTCCGTTTTGGGAATTCGAACCACCGACCTTCCGATCGGCAAGTCCAAGAGGCTCAGTGGTTTAGACTGCAACACTAACCGCGTCCCTACTGCCTAATATAACAAGTGAGCCACAGTTGAATAGGAGCTCTGAGTTACAGAAGCAGCAGCAAGTAGCTTCATACAACTAGTTCAACCATCAATTCTACCATGACTCACTTTTTAAAGTCACCTCTCACAAATAGGATGTGAGCACTATATTTCTATCCTGCCTAAGATCCCCAGCAACTTGTATCCAGAGATATTCTGCTTATGATGCCGGATATAGTATAGCCATAATCATCAGTAAGCATAGATAGCCTTACCCTACATTGACTACTAGGCCACATCTGGTGGCACTAAATTCCATAGTGAAGTATTACCTGTTGTCTGTTCCAAATCTCCCACCATTCATTGTTACTGGATGACTCCTGGTTCTAGCATTATGAGAGAGGAAGGAAAACTTCACTCTATCCACTTCCTACATAATGATATTTACCTCTATTATGCCCCCCCCCTTTACTTGCCTTTTCTATGTTGGTCATAATAAATCTGTCCTCTGACAAAGGAGAAATTGTTTTATTTATATAATAATGGCTATCATTATTATGGATACATTCTGATCTCCCTTGCTTATTAATTAATTAAGCTTTGTTAGTGAGTTATTTCAAAAAGATTCGAAGTCGTTTAACAAGGTAAAGTACAAATAGAGGGGAACCGTCTAAAAAAAAAGAAAATATAAAACAATATTCAATACAAAATACTTAAAAAGCTCATCCAGGAACATAACAGTATAATAACTTAATAAGAATGGCAAGTCCTACCCAAGAAGGACAAGTTCTTAGATTAATGAGTTCAGTATCCCATAATGAAACAAAACGTTTTGTTCCTTGAGACACCGAGAAACAGCTTTATGTGATCTGAACTGCTAAGATAGAAATTGCTAAGTGAAACTCAGTGGAAGACTGGTCAACCATTACATCATGAAGAAAAACAACCACTGAAATTGGCCTCAAAACAGGAAACCTGAGCAAACTATGTCAGTTCACACACCTCTGTACTGAGCTTTGGATTTTGAAATTGGTGCAAATTGAGGTGCTGTTCCACTCCATTAAATTTGTTCACTCAGCCAATCATACATTGAACAGAGCAGCCTTCCCCAATATTCTCTCTTCCATATGGCTTTAACTACAAATCTTACCATCTCTAACTAGTGGCTGTGCTGGCTGGGATTGATGGCTTTAAGATCCAACTATCTATGGCAGGCATTGACTGGGGAAGGATGGGATAGAACAGACACTTCCAACAGGTAGATCATGATCTACCGGTAGATCACTGGACGTCTGTGATAGATCACTGGTAGATCACTGGCTCCTCCCAAAGAAGCTCAACATTTTTGTCCTGCACCCTCCCCCCCCAAATAAAACAGGGCTTTCCTCCTCCCTAAAAATAGCTCAACAACTTTGACCTGAACCCCCCAAAAGGGGGTAGATCACTGCCAGTTTTTAACTCTGTGAGTAGATCACAGCCTCTTGGGAGTTGGCCACCCCTGGGATAGAACATAGGCTGCTACATTACACCTAGTCAAACTATTTGTCTGTCTATTGTGTAGTCTGACTGACAGCAGCTTTCAAATGTCTCAGGAATCAGTCTTTCCTATAATCTCCCATCTAATCCTTCTAAACTGGAATGTGATGTAAATAATTTCCTAGCTTCATCTGAGCTGATTCATTGCTTGTTTCTCTTAGTAGATGAACTAGCTGAGTAGACCATGTGGGTGTGATATTGGGGAAGAAATTAATTTGTATTGTGATTTAATGTAGGCCTACCTAATTCTTACTCCCTGAATCAGTATGCCACCTGAAATTTGCAGTTTTCCAAATTTTGAGATGTAGTTCCCCAACAAAACTATGTTTATAGAAATATTTGTGTTGGAAAAACATTAGCACAGATATGTAAAGAATAGTCAGAAAAGTACCAAAAAGAAAAATCATTATATTAGTGGAAGGGATTTACACAAAATTACCGGTACTTACATTTCCCCAAGAATGAGTATGAGCCAAAACACACCTGTAAATATTTTCACGTGGACTTAAAAAAAACAAATAAATCACAAACTGATGCAAAAACATGGCATACTGAACTTGGAAAGAATAGGAAACTGGGAAAGCCCAAATCTGTCCAACCTGATATGTTTGGTATTCTTGGAAAGGCTGGAAGCAACAAGAAACTCCATTAGGAGAGATCACTTTCCTTCATTCCTTTTAGATCTTGTCAGATCAGTTGCCTTCCTAGGCATTGCTTTGTATCACATTTTACTTTTGTTTATTTCCATTGGGTCTGTGTTTTGACGCAGAGTCCCGCATCACTGGGATTTCCCATCTCAGTTTGTGTCCATAACTGTTACATTCAATTTTCTTAACACTTTAAAAAGTTTGCCTAATGATCCTTTAAAGCTGTTGGCGGCATGCCCACCAGAGAGGAAAGAGCATGGTGATTTTGCCACACGGGAACCTTGCTTCAGAACTAATTCCAAGAATCGTGTTCCTTGTGTCACCTTACGACAGCCTAATTATGTAATACGTTCTGTGGATCTATTCTTGAAGGAGGTGGGAGGGGCTGCACTTGAATATGGATCATGAAATTGTATTGATTTATCATGCCATTTTTCTCTGTCATTATCATTAGAAATGATTATTCTGCAAGTTTTCAGACTCTCTATAAAGGAGAGAGTGGATAGATCCCGATTATTCTTTTTTTTTAACCTACGATTATCCACGAAAGATCCAAGCAACACAGCATTCTAATTTTGTTGGCAAAAGCATTAGAAAGGGAGAAAATAGATGACAATCAAAATACGGTAGTCCGTATGGTGTCCTGCAGATGTGGTTGAACTACAGTTCCCATCAGCCCTGACAATTGGCCATGTTGACGGGGGCTGATGGGAGTTGTTGGCCAACAAAATCCAGTGGGGAACACATTGGCTACCCTTGGAATAATAAAGAAAATGCCATTACCGTTATGAGTTGGGCCATTTAAGCACAAATTGGTGAAGGGTTGCATATAGTGTATGTGTGTTTATGTGTGTGAGTAAGTGTGACAGTGACAGTTGATTGAAACAAGGGAGGAGTCAGCCATGGTTTCTTTTTCTTTTTTTCAAATTTTTTATTGATTTTTACAATTTTTTAAGCACATAACATAACGGTTAAATTTCCATACTTCCCCCCCTCTCACTGTGGGAAGCCACATATATCCCCCTCTCTCACAAGGGTGGTCATAATCATTGTACATGTAACCTTACTGACAGTGTTTAAGATAATTGCTTGGGCCTGGCCCAATTCTAGGGCCAGGCATTCCTTCTTTCTCAATTTCATATTTCGATTGACTTCCTCAAGTCCCTCTCTGTTGGTTTCTGGTACTGGCTCATTAGGTTAGTGAACAACTATCTCTCATCTTCCGATGTCTCCTCATTTGGCCCTGCCAGAGGAGGAGAGAGGAAAGGGAACATGTGAGACCAAGGATTGTCCAAGTAAATTCTCAGTGTTGAAATATGCTGCATCTGACTGAGCCAGTGGCAGGGGTTCTGTAACCTAGCCTGGTGAGCTAACATGTGCTGAGTTGACATAAGGAAAAGAGGTGAATGGGGTGGGCAACATCAGCCTTTGCAGTTGGTTAGCAGTGTGAAGCCTCTGGATTGGCCAGGCCTGGTATCAATAAGATAAGATAAGATTTCTTTATTGTCATTGTACAAGTACAACGTTGTACAAGTGCAACGGAATTGAATGCCATCCCATAAAAACAAAAAACCAGCACACACACAAAAAAAACCTTTTCAGCCACACATGCACATACGTACACACCCATCACAACTCTCCAAGGTCATATTATCTAGTTACAGCATTTAAGATGATTATAGCTCTTGGGTAGAAACTATTCTTCAATCTATTTGTTCTTGATCTAATTGTTCTATATCTCTTGCCCCAAGGCAGTGGTGCAAAAAGACATTCCAATGTCTCTGGTGTTTGGTTTCTACCTTTGCTTCATCAACAAATGCATGCATTCCTGACATCTTCAGATACAGCCGCAGGCACCCAAAGCTGAAGTGCACATTTGCCAAGTCAGGATTTGGATATGGTTAGTCATGACCCCAGCCTCACCCTAACAATTAAACATTTGCAAATCCTAATTGATTTCAATGGGTGGATTTTTCATGTCCTTACATTTCTCACATTCACATCAATCGGTCCATAACTTTGCCTGAGAACAATGCTGCTGCTGGCCATAATTGTGCCTTTCTCTCTCCCTGCTTTTAAAGTAATCTAAGAATTGACAGCCACAGTTAATTGGAGGCATAGAAAAGATTTGGACAGCCTTGGTTGGACCAAGCAAGAGGTGATTTCTATTAATATTCGTCACCTTCTTCTTGCGTACCTTCAGACATCAAGGGGAGACAGACACGTTTATCCAAAAAGCCATCCATATTCATTTGTTTGAAAGTGCCGTTGAGCACAGTGGGATGACAGCTGTGAGCAGGGTTCTTCATCCTATCCCTACATAATCAGCAGCTTCAACAATGTGCTCTGAATAATCCTCTGCCCACAGTGAAAGTGGTTCAGTAAGAAATAAAGAGAAGAAAGGCTCTCCCACTGTTGTGGCAACCAGCCGACTGGTTATCTGAGAATATAAGTATTCAGGACCATGCTATGTGTTACACGTAACTATGTGCAAACTGAGCTTGACGCCACTATCAGCACCAGTATACAAGCAGCGGTTTAGAGTTGGAATTCTCACTGTACACCCATAGGGATACTTGAGAAATCTGATTTTCTGCATTTTTATACAAAATGGCTTGATCTACCTAATGTGTGGATGGGAACAGAACTATCCATTTGCTTTCACACATCTCTGAATGTTGATGCTGTCCTTGTCTCAAGAAAAAGTATCGAAATGCAATGAAAATGTGTGTTTTGAGAGAAAACGGGTTTAAAAAGCAACTAAATGTGTACTTAGATCAGAATTCTATTGTGGATAAAATGCGGAGTTCATTTCTCTATGCCACACATGAAACATTTCAACTTTCAGATTATGGGATTATCACATATTGGCACAGATAATTTTGTGTGTGTCCAGTTGATGCACAACCACCGATGCATGGGTCCTTTTGGACCTAGAAGAGGGCAAAACAGGGCAAACAGGGGGGCTGGAGGCGGGACTTATACATTCTCTGTCAATGTGCACAGGGGCCAAGAATGGAACCCCCATGAAAAATGGTCACCACCTGTATCTCAAGGCAGAGCTTCAACAATAAAAAGTCTCCTTCAGTTGTTTACTCTATACATTCAGTTAACATGTGGAGAGGGAAGCAGAATCACCTATATCGGCCCCAATTTCTGTTACCTCTGACCCCCACACATGGACAGAAAGTCCTAACAACTAATATGTAAATTATGAGAATACTGCAATGCTGATGAACTTCCATGTGAACACACACACACACACACACACAGAGAGAGAGAGAGAGAGAGAGAGAGAGAGAGAAAGAGAGACAAAGAGACAAAGTGGTACCTCGGTTGTTGAAAGTAATCCGTTCTGGAGGACTGTTCGAATTCTGAAACATTTGATATCCAAGGTGCAAATGGTGGCCGGCAAAGTCAATGGAGAAAAAAAGAAAAAGAAAAAGAAATGCAGCAGAAGTCATTCGACTTCTGAGGCGTGTTTGAAAACGGAAGCAATTACTTCAGGTTTTTGGCGTTCAACTCTTGAAAACCGAGGTACTATTGTGTGTGTGTGTGTGTGTGTGTGTGTGTGTGTGTGTGTCCTACAGACCACACACAATAATTGTTGCAATGCTTTTTTGAGTTATTGTGATTGCAGAAATCACGATGGCTACATGGAATGCACACATGTGGTGATGCTAATACATACAATGGGCATTTTCATGCAATCCCAGACAGATAGACAGATTGCAAGTCCAAGTTTGGTCTGGCACTGCACTGATGGAGGCAATGTCATGTGAGCTGGCAGGGGATAAATCTGCCCAAAGTTGTCCTGTATTTTAATGAACACAGTAACCGTGCACAATTAGTTTTGTTGAGAAGCTGAGCTGTTAATAATAGAGCAAAACAGTCTGAAATCATCTTTTCATGGTTAAGACCTTTTAGCCTATTTGTGTTTGGAGGAGGGGGGATTTCTAATAGGCTAGTGTCTGAGACAGAAAGGTGAGACCAGAAGCTGGTTAAGAATGTAGAGCTAGATTTGATCATTAAGAGAAAGGTTTGTTCCATTACAGAGTTCCCAGGTAGGTAAAAGGTAAAGGACCCCTGGACGGTTTACTCCAGTCAAAGGTGACTATGGGGTTGCGGCGCGCATCTCGCTTTCAGGCCATGGGAGTTGGCATTTGTCCACAGACAGCTTTCCGGGCCATGTGGCCAGCATGACTAAACCGATTCTGGTGCAACAGGACACCGTGATGGAAACCAGAGTACACGGAAACGCCGTTTACCTTCCCGCCTCAGCAGTACCTATTTATCTACTTGCACTGGCGTGCTTTTGAACTGCTAGGTTGGCAGAAGCTGGGACAGAACAACGGGAGCTCACTCCATCACAGGGATTCGAACTGCTGACCTTCCAGTCAGAATGTCCAAGAGGCTCAGTGGTTTAGACCACAGCGCCCCCACTCCCAATCAGGTGACCTTTAATGAACAGCTTAAATGGCTGCCTCAGTTTACCAAGTGCATGATGAAGGTAGCTATTCTTTGCATCCTTGAAGAAATGCTGAGAGTAGATTGGGAACTAATAGTCAGATTTTGAAGCGCCACTTTATTTGCATTGTTGCAAACGAAGCTTTGCATTGGACCAACATTTACACCATCTAAGTTAAACAACATTTTAAAAATGGCCTTGGCAGGCCCACATTGCTCTGCTTTGTGTAGGTTATATCCCAACTAAGTTCTACAGAGAGTAGACTTATTCAAATGAATGAGTCCAAGTTAGTCATGCTACCACAGATAGTTATCAAATCATAGGTGGTGTAATATGAGACAAATGGTACTGCAGGTTTAGTGATCACATCTGCAAACTTGATGGACTGCTGCAGTAGGATGTGATATGCTGCATGTGTGAAACCAGCCTTTTAGCCCCATTCTGCTATGTTGAATTGATCTACACGTTTGTAATGGTGTAATATAGCCTCCAGATATAATTCCTATTCCATAGTTTAATGACACTTCGTTATCAAAGGATGGAACTAAATTCTAATTGCCAAGCACTTAACATAATCTTTGTATCTTTGTAATACCTTAATAAAGGCTAAAATCCAGCCTCCATTGCACCAGTCAGTGCTATAAATAACCCAGGGGTTTACAAGTAAACAAGTTTAAAATAAAAGGCTTAAAGCTTATCAACTTTTGTCAGAGTTGGAAGCAAACTGTTGTCACAACATTACTGCAGAGGCATTTGGATTTGAGAATGCCTCAAGTTTATTTATGATAGACTGGAATATATCTAACCTTCCATTCATTATAATGTATCTCAGGATGGGCTACAGTACAAATAAATCTCCAAATTAAGCAATCACAGTTGAAGACAAATAGAATTTAATAATAATAATAATAATAATAATAATAATAATAATAATAATAAATTTATACCCCACCCATCTGGCTAGGTTTCTCCAGCCACTCTGGATGGCTTCCAGCACATATGTAAACATAATAAAAACTTCCGAATGTTGAATCCAATGTAGTGTGAACTTTCCATCAATGCAAGGATTTATGCTTATTCAATAAAACATTCTCCCCCTCTCCTTCCCCATGTGCCCCCTTAATCTGCTCTAGGGGTTCCCTCTATAACCAATTTGTGGAGTATGCAGAGCCGGGGGAGAGGGATGAAAGTCTTCTGTTCAAATGGGAATCCTTGCACTGAGCGGACAAGTTATTTTAATACTGTACCACCCTAAATCCTTAAAATACAGATCCTCTGTTAAACCACATAGCAAGCACCATCCTCCTATGATAACTAGCAAGAACTGCTATCTTTGATATGCTCTAGCCAACAAATAGGTTGGCGCTGGAATGAGAAAATAGTTGGCACCAATAATGCCTCTAAGGGGAGGGTCATCCATAGCTGGGGTGCCACTCCTGAGAAGACCCTTTCCTGTATCACCATGTAGTATAAAGTGCCCAATAGTGGTGCAACAAGAGGGGCCTCTGCATGGGAAGGCTGCTATACTGAGAAGAGTTCCTTTGGGTGTTTGCGTCCCAGGTTGTTCAGTGCATCATTGGACCCTTGAATCTGTCCTGGAAGCCGATAGGCAGCCGATGTAAGTCCTTCAGAGTCAGTGTCAAATAACTCCAGGATGCTGCAGAAACAGAAGGGAGAAAAGGCTAATCACTCTTCACTGCTACCACCACTTCCTTCCTCTAACCCAGCCTTTCTCAACCTTGGGTCCCCAGATGTTTTTGGCCTACAACTCCCATCATCCCTGACCACTGGTCCTGCTACCTAGGGATGATGGGAGTTGTAGGCCAAAGACATCTGGGGACCCAAGGTTGAGAAAGGCTGCCTAACCCCAGGAATGCGGAGAGGGTAATTTGGGGGCTGAAAGGGTGGCGGTGATAGGTTTTGGAGTTTCCCTTCTTCCTTTCTGGTGCATATGTTGATTCAACCCAGAAAAAGGTTCAGATGTTCTTCCCCTGGAAGTCTTTTTCTGAGTCAGGCTCAGGCAAATTCTAATGGCATCTCTAGACTTCTAATGGGTGCTTGACTGGCAGAAATTTGCCAAGCGGTCAGGTGCATCATGCTGACTGGAGATGATGGGAGTTGAAGGCCAACAAGCCACTGGTCAGGTTTGCTTTTACTTTTTTGGGTGTGTGTGTGTTTGCTAATTTACACACACACATACATACATACATACACAAAAACCATTAGTACAAAAACACCATATGTCCTCAATACAGAATTGCGGGCTATGACTACCCTATGCTCACTGAGTCCATTATATTATCAGCCATTTCTTGTTCCTGAGTAAGCCTTCTTCATATTTTGTTTCTATAAAAGCCCCCAGTCAAAAATGGGAGGGAAGGAGGATCATATTTCAGAAGTGTGTCAGCATATAACTGAACTGCTGCAAGTTGGTTTTCTTTAATTGTATTGCCTTAAAACCTTGAAAACTATTGCCTAGTACTGATAGGAAATTGCAGAGTTCATTATTTTTAAAACAGGGCTCCTTTTGTTAAAAATGATTGCACTGTGTGGACTCATTGCAGACAGCCTGCCTTTACGATCATTATTTCTCTTTCCAAGCCAGAATTGGTTAATTTTCTGTGAATTACTGTATAGATTGTGTTGACTGCTGCTGTTTGCCTGTAAATTACCCTAATCAGCATTTGCTTGGCTCCACTCATTTGAGCATTTTTATCACTAGTCCAGCTCAGAGGTCTTTGGAGCTGAAGTGGTACTTCCCTTTATTTATTTCTATAGGCAACACTGGAGTATTTTCACTGGTTTTATAACATCAAAAGCACATGTGGCTTTTATTACAAGGTCTTTGATCCATCAAGAGTGCTATTTTGATCTAAGAAGCAACTAATTGCACCAAAGAAGCTCACTGCTGATCATTATTCATCACAGTGGAGCTATATATAGGTGAAAGCAACCCCTAATTTCCCATAGAACAATCCACCTCCAGAATTTTGGGAGTGCATCCCCAAAGAAATTTTAATGGAGATCATAAATTCCTTCCTGCAGAGCTCTCAACACGAATGAATCCTCATCCCTGAGGTTGTGGGGTAGAAGTGGAGGTGGGAATTCATTAAGCCTATCATTCTGGTGAATCTTAAATGACTCCTCATTGGCATTCCATATCAGGAACCATTTTGAATTCTTCTAGAGGCCAGCATTCAGTGGTGATTCTAGATTTCATTTTCGTTTGTTAAAAGGTAAAGGTAAAGGGACCCCTGACCATTAGGTCCAGTCGCTGATGACTCTGGGGCTGCGGTGCTCATCTCGCTTTATTGGCTGAGGGAGCCAGCGTACAGCTTCCGGGTCATGTGGTCAGCATGACTAAGCTGCTTCTGGCGAACCAGAGCAGCGCACAGAAACACTGTTTACCTTCCTGCCAGAGCGGTACCTATTTATCTACTTGGACTGGCATGCTTTCGAACTGCTAGGTTGGCAGGAGCTGGGACCGAGCAACGTGAGCACACCCCGTCTTGGGGATTCAAACCACCAACCTTCCGATCAGCAAGCCCTAGGCTCTGTGGTTTAATCCACAGCGCCACCAGCGTTTCGTTTGTTACCTGGGCAATTTTTTATTTATTTATCTAGGGTAGTGGGTATGCATCCCTTCCTGAAACTCACATTTGTTTATCCTGAACCTAATTTCTTGGAGCCTTTGAAAAATGGAAAAGCCAATAACATCTCTCTCCCCCACCACCACACAGATATGCAGAATGTTTTATTTTTAGCCTCCTGTCTCATTTTCCTAGGGTAGCTGTTGGGTGAATATGATTGCCACAATCAATACACTTTTAAGAAAACCCAGCAGATGCTATGCAGAAAGATCAATAGGTTAATACCTGTTTCACTGTTTGGAGTGCTTAGGAAATGCCTCTGTTGGATATATGCAAAGCTAGGATGAGGAAGATCAAATGAGGATCTGAGCTCTTTTGAACAAGCAGATAACTTCAGTACCAAACACATCAGTTAAGTGTTTGATCTCTTTACTCTAGCTGGTCTCGAAAATTACACTGAATGAACTTTGTTTAAACTCTGACTTCTTGTACAGAGGACTTAAGGAAATCTTAATGATTCCCCCCTCCGCCCCCACCCCCAGAGCTCAATGTCTTCCATCAGGTTCAAATTTCGAGCAGCTGAATTGACTGTGTTGGTCAGCAAACAGGATTAGTGGAAGATACTTGGGCTACAGTGTATAGATTGCTTGTACTAAGTTGTTCATCGGGGGGGGGGGAATACAGCTTCAAAAACTAGATCTTTGAATGTTGTTCTTTAAGTGTAGATGCTTGTGATTATGTTTCCATCTAAATCTCAAAATATCATTTCTGCTGCCTTATTATACACAACTACAGTTGTTATCAAATTTATCCAAAAGTTGATTTTAGAGATGAATTTTCTGTTGGGGTGGGTAGGTCCAAAGAACTGGGTAGGCTTGCAGGCTGGGTCGGATGCTGTCAGATACATAGACGCATGTAAAACAAGTTCTGTGTGGAATGGTTGAAGGACCAGGCCATCTTTATTCTGAAGGAGACAAGACGGGTGGGATGGGGCATGATAGCATGTTTCAAATACATTAAGGGTCATAACATAGAAAAGGGCAAAGACTTATCCCAGAGGTGAGGACTAGGCTCTACCAGGCATAAGATGCAGGGAGGTAACTTTTAGTTGAACATTAGAAGATATGTCTTGATGATAAGAGCATTGGTGGTTAGTGACTGTTGGGTATTCTCTACGTCTGGATTTCTGGATCTGATTAAGGAGTTGGAGTAGATGGCTTGCTATGGTCCTATCAAGCAGGGGTGTCCAACAGGTCGATCGGGATCGATTGGTCGATCCCTGGCTGGTTTTGGTAGATCGTGGCCGATCCCGGGCTCCTTTTCCTTTGCTGTTGCAAAAGAGCATCCGGCCCTGTGCGCTAGAATGGAAGGCAGAGTTTTTGCTACGAGGTTGTTTCCTTAGTGATATTATGGTGAGTGGCTTTCAAACTTTCTCCTTTATCGAAGTTTAAAAAATGGGGCTTTCCCCCTGAAAAAAAGCTCAACAACTTTGTCCTTAAGCCCTCAAAAAATGTAGATCGTAGTATCTTGGGAGTTGGACGTCCCTGCTATAAAGCATTATAACAATGGCAGTGTAATGGATTGGCCTGCTAACCTGGCTGTGAAAATTCCAGGGCTTGTACTCACTGTGTATCTATCACAGAATTCAACACATAGCACTGGTGGCTGGTGTCCATTGAGACTAGTGGGGTGGAAAGCAGGTAACCCAAGCAGCAAATGAAGCCAGGGCCAATGAAATGAAGAAATAACTAATTGTAGTTTTGCCCCCATCCGAGATTAAGGGGAAGGAAAGTGACAGGTGGTACCACTGCCTCTAGTGGTTTTAAGTAGGAAAGCAGGCGAGAGAGGGCTGGCTGAAAGCAGACTTTGGTTGGTGGGGCAGTGCCCTAGCTGTCCAACTGAACACACCAACCCCCACTGAATCTCTGTTTGAATCCAAGACTGCGGCTATGGGAGAAACAATACCTTTTCTTGGTGGGGGGTGGAGTATTGATGCTGTGAACCCCTCCATCGTAGGCTCAGGTTGTACCGGTATATGCACTCATACCTTGGAAGTTGAACGGAATCCATTCCAGAAGTCCGTTCGACTTCCAAAATGTTCAGAAACCAAATCACAGCTTCCGATTGGCTCCTGCAGCCAATCGGAAGCCGCGGATGCACCCGTTGGATGTCCGGGTTCCAAAAGAATGTTTGCAAACTGGAACAATCACTTCCGGGTTTGCGGCGTTCGGGAGCCAAAACATCCGAGTTCCAGGGCTTTCGGGATCCAAGGTACGACTGTATGTGGAAATGAACAGAATATCACACTGCTTGAAGATTGGGGTGGTGTGCAACAATTTGTGTGTGTGTGAGTGAGAGAGAGAGAGAGAGAGAGAGAGAGAGAGAGAGAGAGAGAGAGAAGAGAGACTATTCCCCCTCTATTCATTGCCACAGTTGCTGAATATTTTGTACTCAAGTTTCTATCCCTGAGTACAAAACATATCATGCTGAACAGCTCTTAGACTCTGTTGCTATCTCAGAACTTGACCTTGAGCTTTTGTGCCTCTCAATAGTACAGCAGCTGTAATAAAACTTCCTCACCTCAATGGGAAATAAGTAATTAATGTTTGTAAAGCACTTGGAGTTCCTGAGATGAGTGGTGCTGTATAAATGCCAAGTATTACTGTAATGTATTTGATTTATATGCAGTGGTTTCTTGGGGTTTGTTTTGTTTTTAAGAGTAAATGTTTTTACAACACAACCCATTGGGACTTTTAATGCAATAAAGAACAAATGTTGTTGTGTAAGGGCTCCTCAGTTCCTGCAATCATGGGTATCCCTTCCTATGTGTGCAGAATAGTTTAATGGCCTGTCCCTCAGTTGTGTTATTTCATTGCAAATAGTTCCCAAATGGGCAATGCCCCATACCGTGTTAAGATTAAAGCAAAATTAGTTTTAACTTTCTCACAGTAGGATAGGATGAGCTATAAATCATCCAAAATTATGATTTCCCCCCTTCCCTAAAAAAAACCCGAACCAGCGATTGGACTTCTCAGGGCTGGTTGGAGGACCTAACGTGGCATAATTCTTCCAAGTCTGAAAAGTATGGATTTGCCAAATTTCCTCTAATGCTTCTGCAGACTCCCTCCACCCCTACATTGCCGGAAAGTGGCAACACATTATTGGGACAATTATTCACAAAAAACCCGAACATGAAATTTTCACAAGAGCAGGATTTTCCTATCAAAACTAGCTTTCTTTTGCATTGTTTCCCCCATGTAATAGCAGAGACTGACTATCTAAACTACGTATCCATCAGGTCTATCTAGGACTCATCACATTCCCCAGTGAATGTAAAGTCTGGTTAACTTTTTCACATAGGTGCTGAGCCAGTGTTCATTGTAGCTTTCCTTTTTGTTGCTGCCCAACCTGTTACTGTTTTCCCTTTTATCATTGTGTACCATTGGCTCAAATTGTCAATACACCCTGAAAAAAGTCATTTTTTTCTAGATCAGTAAAAAATATCCAGGGATGTCCACAGCTGTGAAATGCTAGCATAATTCCCAAAGAGATCAATCACAGTCACATCCCTACCCAAATGTTGATAGGTTCCTTGTGTGAGAGATGTTATTCAGGGCACAAGAGAGAAACAGGATACAAGCAGAATAGGCTTATAAGGAAGCTTGGCTCATTTGACTCTCAGCTATTCTCTAGCCCCAGCATTGTGATTTTTTAAACGTAGTTGCATGTGTAGACCCTTTAACCCCACCCAAATAAATTCAGACAAGACTAAAAAAATTTGTTTGGTTTTTGGCAGAATTTAGGCCACAACTTTATTGATTACAGCAAGTGAGTGGTTTCATAGGCTCTGGTTCGACTAGCTCCCTGTGCCATGGCAGGTAGCGCTGACCCAGGGCACCAGCATAGGTCAGCCTAGTGTAAGCACCTGGGACAGCGGAAAGCCGGAGCCCGGCTAGTCCACCACCCAGATGTCCCCCTGGACTCAGGCACGGGCACAACCCCTCTCAGGGTTGTCCAAACCATTGAGTCCCTGGATTCCTTTAACGGAATACCCTTCACATAGGGATGGTTAGAGCGTTCTGCCACCCCTATCACCTGAACCACAGCCTATCCGCAACCTTACAAGTTGTGATGATTTGCTAAGTGGCAGGCGAAACCCAAATGGCACCAGCCAATCAGCCAAGTGGGGAAAATTCCTGCTGTGCCCCTGTCCCAATGACAGGCGACACACGACGGCATAGCAAGGTCATGCACAAAAGCCCTAAATATAGGGAGAGGTGGGCGGGTGTTCCGATGCACAGGCTCAAAAGGGGAAGCTCAGAGACACGTGCATGGGCCTTACTTAAATAGGTCCCTCGTTCAACTATTGGCAGCGTCCCATTGGTCTGATTACACACCAGAAATGAGGGACCTACCAATAGGGTGTTGTGGCTATCCAATAGAACCCACCCACAACACCGGGTCTGGTTGCCAGGTCACACTGCAACACGTGCCCTCTTTGAAGGAGGACCCGATATGTGCAAAATCTGCTTTTCTGTGCATCTCTTCCCCACTTTATATTTACTATATTGGTTCTTTGTTTATATAGTATTGGGTGCTGAAATTCTTAACCATCAAGAGTCAAGACACCCTAAGTACACAGGGACTGGGGTTGTTTTTTGTTTTCTTTGGCTCACTTTCAGCTTGATTTGGTCTTGCTTTAATTCCTTTATAGTGTAAACAAGTAAGAGAAAGAAAGAGGGTAAGGAAGGCATTGCTACACCATGATAACTGGTAGTGTAAGCAAGCCTAAAGAATGTGTTTAGCATACTTCCTATGTGAACTGATAACTGGCTCCTGCTAGCTGAACAGAATCCATAATATTGGTTGGTTGGTTGGATGGTTGGTTGGATGGTTGATTGAATTTATATATCGCCCTATACCCAGAGCTCTCAGGGCGGTTCACAGAACAAAATCAAAATATAAAACCTCAAAATATATAATCAAAATAAAAACAATCACCCAATAATCTGGTATACAGAATCTAGTATATAGTCCTGCAATGACACCTTGGAAAGTGGATAAATTTATGGTGTTCATCTCATGTGCCTGCTATTCATGATGGCTATGGGCTCCTTCTGCCTATGCCTAAACCACAGTTTCAAAGAAAATTCGCATGGTCTCTGTTAATTGCTGGATATGGGACTGATGTTATATTTTCAAAAAATGGTTGTCTTACCAGTCATCAATGCAACTCGAAACCTCTTGCTACCTCTTACAGGTCAATCGAATCAATTCTGCACAACTTATCCAGCACTCCATCTTACAACAACAGATTTGATGACTTTAACGATGCATCAGACTTTTCTCACCCCCTCCCCTTTCTAAGAAGAATCCTGAAGAGCTTAAAAATGTGTGCACTAATTTGTGACATTTTTGGAGGTACAATAAACCTATTGTGGACTTTGTATTTCCCCCCTGAGGGTCAGCATGGTCTCTGTATCTAAAATCTACAATAGGACAATATTTACACAGCTACCTGTGATTCTGAGAGGGCGTTCGTCCTTGGCAATACAAACTAGAAAGTTCAAGATGTGTTTGTGTTTTTGTGTAGCCAGAAACATTTCTCGGGAGAGTTATGCGCATTTTTAAATTCTCACTGACATTTTCTGCAGTGAAAAAATGCAACGAACTTTGCATGCAGTGAAAAAATGCAACGAACTTTGAGGCAGTTCCACATAGATTAATAAAATTTCTTAGGGGTGTGTGTGTGTGTGTGTTCATTCCACATATACCTAACATATACTTTTCTAGCATTTGAAATAGCAGTTTACAGACCCATCTGCACCATCTGAGGCTCTGTGTTGGTTGGGGAAGATTAGAAGAGCCTGTAAGGTCACTTCTTTTCATGTGCTTCCTCAGCAACTTTATGTTATTTTTGGGACTTTGGAACGGCAGAGAAGAACTATTTTAACATAAGGTGAGAAATGGGGCAGAATGTAAAGCTAATACCAAGAGATGGAGAAGGGGGTGGGGAGGATGGGAAGAAGAAAAAAAACTAGTAATGAAAAATAGATGCAGTGTATGTATATGCTACACACACAGGCCTTTCACCTTATTCCAGTCAAGCTTTGGGGAATTGTTCTGTCCTTAATGCATGACTGAGAAAGTACTCAAGACTAATAGCTCTGCACTTCAGCTAGAAAAACATGTTTCGGCTGAATGAGCCTTATTAAAAATATGACTTTAAATAGGAGAAATAAAAGGTTGGTGAACTCAGGAACTTTTTTGCAATCTTCCAGAATAGAAAGCAGCTGGGAAAATGTTAGGCTTCCATCAACCCCATCCATTATTTACATACAGAGGATGGGAAAGGGCTGTCCTGTAGGGCAGTCCAAGCTCAATGCTGGAATTCCAAATGATGGGCATTAGCCCTTGAATGTGTCTGCTCTCCTTATCTATTTTTGTTCCCATGTATTCCTTTGCATTTGTTTTGCACCTTTCCTTCAAGGGTGAGGTATACAAGATTCATACCGGTACCATTCTATCCCAACAAGAATCATGTGATTGTTAGGCTGAGAGATGATAAGGTAAAAGGTAAAGGACCCCTGGATGGTTAAGCCCAGTCACAGGCGACTATGGGGTTCCAGCGCTCATTTCACTTTCAGGCCGAGGGAACTGGCGTTTGTCCACAGACAGGTTTCTGGGTCATGTGGCCAGCATAACTAAACCGCTTCTGGTGCAACGGGACACCGTGACGGAAGCAAGAGCACACAGAAACACCATTTACCTTCCCGCCAGAGCAATACCTATTTATCTACTTGCACTGGCGTGCTTTTGAACTGCTAGGTTGGCAGGAGCTGGGACAGAGCAACGGGAGCTCACCCTGTTGCGGGGATTTGAACTGCTGACCTTCTGATTGGCAAGCCCAAGACACTCAGGGGTTTAGACCACAGCACCACCTGTGTTAGGCTGAGAGATGATGACATGCCCAATGCTACAGTGTTTCTCCTCAATCACCAACCTTGTCAGCCCACTGGAGCCATCCCCAGGGTCCTCTATGAACCACCCACATCCTCTGATGCCACTCTGACTTGGCCAACCACTGCTACTTACATAAATATGAGGTGGCTGAACGATTATTATTTTTAATCGCTATGCCATAAATTTACGTGGGGCATTCTGCTGAGAAATGCTACTGAGATGCTGTGATCAGCCAAGCTGCTATGTGAAGTGATGGCAATATGTTTTTCTTAAGCAGTAAAAAATGCCTTGAGGCACCTTGGATATAAAATAGGCACTTTATTTCAAGTAAGCTCCCTCCCAATCAATTCAGTCTTGGAGGGGGCCTCGTTTGCCGGCTGAATGATGCAGCAAGAACAAGGGGCTGGAGATATACTCCTGAACTCAGCTGTTGCCAATTTGTAGGCATGTAGTCCTTGTATGGTGACCATTTCACAAGTATAAAAAATTCTTTGAAACAGTTTCAATCCCCTCCCCCCATTTATTTTTTTCATATGAGGGAATGGAAAGTAATTAAAGACTATGCAAGGAGGTCTGTTGTACGTGATAAAGGATAAGTAAGCTATTCAGAATGAGCAGCTGGAAGGGAGGCAAGGAGAAAGAGAACTATAGTTGCTGGGAATGGTGGGAGGAGGAGTCAGAGAAGAAAATGAGTGAATAAACAGGGACAGGAACAAAACACATTCTTTTCTTATGAGCTACTGCCAATGGCTGGAGTTCACCAAAATTGCAGATATAATGTAAGGCAGCAATTACAGTTGCATTTGCTGGACTCCTGTGGTTTGTACATTTAAATCAGGTTTTCTGCAGTTCAGGTTAACCAGTAGACTTAAAAAAGACAGTATAAATTACACTTTGACAAGATGACAAAATAAGAATAGTTTCTATATAAGAGTTTCATATGTATCACATCAGTAATACTCACAGGGCCTGTGTATGACTATCTCCTTATTGCAAATGGGGGCTTGAGGTCTTCCTCAAGTGGTGGCTAACCTCAGACCACCTACTGAGTTCATTGAGGAGGTGAGATTTTAACCAGGAACTTCCCAGCTCACTGCTCTGACTCTTAACTGTTGAACTGCACTGGTTCTTTATGGAAGTGTTCTGCTGAAAGAATGCACCTTTAGCATGGTGCATGGGACACAAACGTACAAACATAACCTATGCAGGTTCACAAGATTATCAGTATGGTCCCTGACTGTCCTTGTTTAAGAAGCATACTGACAGTATGCACTGCATGTATGACAATCATCTGAACAGAACTAAAGTTTTGGTAGGATGAAGGTAAGCAATTTTATGCTCTTAAATTGCAGCATAACAAATTGAAGCAGGATGAAACAGCTAATAACAGTTGAGCAGTGAAGCATCATGGAACCTCATATCTTGGTCCCTTACAGAAGAAGTTTGTTTTAAGTATAGGGAGTTGTGTCATTGAACGGAGGGGTGGGCAAGATGAACCTTAAGATCATCTCCAGCTCTTATGAGTCTATAATGTAAGAATTGTCTCCATAGGAAACAAACGACATATGGGCAATATGTTTATGTCTTTCCAGAATAGCCTGTCTTCTCTTTACTGTGGACGGCTATTGTCAGTTTTAAGACATTATCCGGTTATTGTGTGAGGTAGTATAATGGGCATTATGATATAGCATTAGCTTTGAGCTGGGAATTTGATTTGCATGCATAAAGATGTGAATAAGTACCTACCAATGCCAAGTGATAGAACAAATAAGCAATAAACATCAGCATCAAAAGTAATTATGAAAAAATTAAAAGATTTAGCATCCTGTCTGGTTGTTGGCTTTTATTAGTGTACTTCTCAGGTCTGGCGGTTTTTGATGACTCGGTCATTACGTTTAAATGAACAGCGAGTTTTATGAAGTAAAATAAATTGGGAGTTTCATAATTTAAGTCAGAAGCTAAGAAAATTTACTAAATGCATTGTTCAGGCACAGCTGAGTGAAATCCATGCTTTGAGAATAGATTTTTTGTTCCATGGGGCTTCAAAAATGATCGAAAAAGGTGTATGAGATGTCTGCCAATACAGCCCACTTCATCCTCACTGAAAAGTTGATTGTTGGGCTTGCTGGACCAAGTTAACACCTTGGGCTAGAGGTTCCCTATTGGTGTTTTAATTCTTCTTTTCGGGTTTCTGGAGAAGTAGGTAGAATTTCAGAGTAAAGGGACAGAATCAAGGTGGCATGCTGCTTGGTCCTTGGAATGGACCAGAATTGGTCAATATTAAATTGGAAGCACTTTACAAGCAGGATAGAATTCAACCGAACTTAATATTCTAAGTCCAAGCAATGGACCCCCAAATGGTAAACTCTATCAGGGAAAAGCCAGAGGTAACTGCTATCTGCAGCTGTCACAGTTCAAGCCAGTGTACAGCTCTACACACAATGACTTTGGAGGGCAAAGTTTATCTTGCTAGGTGAATCACAAGCAGGAGGGAGACGGCAGTGTTTGAAACGCCCATTGTTCTAGACGCATTTTGCGACAGGGAATTTCTTTAGCGCGAACAGTTTCTGAGCTCTGGGCGTAGTACTGTGCCTATGATTTCAGCTTAAAACTGCAGTGGAAGGCAAGGGGGACCTTTTCCTGCCTCCTCACTTCCAGCTGCTCTCTGAAGACTGGAGAAGAGACCTTCTTAAGAATATTAGGGGGGTGGGCAGGTGAAGGACTAGGCCATGTGAAAAATGAACATAATATTTTAGCTGCAGTTCATTCATTTTCAGCTTTGTATTCTTGTTATAAAAAAGCATGTCTAGACAGTCCGTCATTGCGCCCATAGCCTAGGTTTAAGGTGCCATTTAGCTCCTAGCTTTCATATCTGTTTCTAACACTGGGAGAAGGAGGTGGGTGGCAAGGTTTATACAGAGCGTGGCTTGGAATAAAATGTGCTGCAGAAATAGGCAGAAAGCATGAGGGTTTGGGAGGCTTCATAATGTGGGGTGGAGAGGAACAAGTTTGCCAATGAATATGACCCTGGAATAAACTCCTATCTCAAGTAATTCATAGAAGGGGCTGGGTGTTTGAACCCTTCCTTTGTAATAATAAACTGCAAGAGCATTTTACTCCATAAACCTAGTGAATACCTTCACAGTTCCTATTTGTATATAGAGATTAGTTAATAGGTTCCACTCACCCCCATCTCTTTATCCCTTATGAGTTTCTGTGAGCCATTAAAGTTAAAGGGGAAAGGATCCCCAAGAAGCAAATTTCCTGATTTTATTTAGAATGTTTTCTCTCAGAAGAGAAAACAATTAACAGAAATTCTTTTTGCAGATTTCTAGAACAGCTTGAAATACTGAAGTAAAAAAGGGGGAAAGATCACTAAATGAACAGTAGCATTTTAAATGTCATTTGAACAGCAGCTGAAACATTTTCATGACAAAACAGAGAGGGTGTATTGAATTGTTCAATTGAAGTAAAAAAAAAAAACCAAAAAAAACCCCAAGGAACTGTTACTTTTAGCAGTTTTCCCTCAAAATTAAGGAAGCGTGTTTTCAAGCTTCCTGTCCAAGACACCAGGAAACACATCTATTTACCACTACATCAATTAACCGAAACTATAAAGTTATTGTTGTGTACCAAATCAAAATAAGGGTACAGAGTCAAAGGCCAAGTATTGCCCATCTTTATTAAAACACATTATCCAGTGAGCTGTGGAGGAAGAACTGACACTCTCCTTTTCTTGGTAGAAAACAATTATGGATGGGAATTGCCATTTGGTCTTCTTATACTAATTTAAATTTCTGATAGCTTTTGTCTCTACACAATGCCTTGCTGCAGGCTGTTGCTTTCAGGATACATATACTCAAGTTTATTTATAGTATTTGTTATGTTTGGGCTGTTCTGTGATGTGCTCCATTCTACAACCTTTTCCCTTCTTTCTAAATGACATATGTTTTATCTTTCTGAGCAGTTACAAGAGGGGTGGGTGGAGTCCAGATTTATCTTAAAAACAACATTTCTGAAATACTGAGAAGCTCAGTTCAACAGAGTCACCATATGTTAAAATCACAAGCATGGCTGGGCATGCCATCAGACTGTGGGAATGTTAAGGATAGTAGGAGAGGATATATTGATTAAATCCTTCCTTCACTCACGCTAGTGAGTCATGTAGCAGAGCAGATTCCCCTCAATACAGCAGGAAGCTAGTTTGCATATTCATTTGAATCTCTTTAGTTAAGCAATCCAGTCTGGCTTGATGAGACTGGATTATTCCTGGTGTCCCCTTTGATCCCTTTTAAAAGAATAAAGACAGAAGAGTCTTTTCTTAAAAGTAACAAGAAATTTACTCACATTTAGTTCACAGTATGATCCCTGAAGGCAGACTTTAGTTTGTAGTTACAGAACATAGTGTGAGTTCATCCCTTACGGGGATTGAGCCCATGTGCTGCTGGCTGGGAGCCAGCAGACAGCAAAATACATTAAGAGAACAGCATCAAGAGAACAAAATGGCAGCAGGAGAGCAGCATGGCATCAAGAGAGAAAGATGGCTGCATGACTCGGTTCTTTTACGGAGTCAGCCAGGGTCAATCCATCCCTCTGGTCACACACAGGGGGAGGACGCTCCAGACCAGTGGAACAGGAAGTTATACTAACTGAAGTAACATCCCCCTGCCTGTGCCCACTCTAGGGAAACAAGGAATGTTGTATTGGACTGCTCCAATGAATTACATCCCACACAGACAGAATGTGGAGGCTGCCTTGTAGGGTGGGCATCAAGGAAGAAAGCTAGGCTAGAACATTCCTTCCCCAGGCTGGTTGGCTGTTTTGAACTTCGTGGGGCATAAGACATTTAGATCAAATCAGGTTCTAACTAACTTTGACCAGTGACAGCCAACTTGTTTACTGAGTATTCATCATGATTTGTATGCAAGGAGATTGGAGTATTTATTGTGCATTCACTACTATTTGTTTGCCAGATAATGTTGCCTCAGAGCAAGCATTATCCCACACTTTTCCGCTGTTTTCCTATTACTTTGCTTATTGCAAAAATTCTGAGCTTTTGAGAAAGCAGGTTTGATGCAGGAGACCTCCCAATCAGCTATAATTGTGCAACCAAAAATTGCTGGAATGTGGTTAAATCCCACCTAAAAATAGTAACCATCTGAAAGCTCCCAATCAGAGAGTAAAACAGGTGAAGAATATGGCTTCAGTTGTAGATTGTTCCCACGTGTCAAGAGTATTGAATGCTGCTATTTGGACAAACCTACACACTTTTGATCCATTAAGGATAATTCGACCTCCCCCCCTCCCGCCCCCAAGATGTAGTCTAGTCGACTGAAGGCTTAACAAAATTCCTGTTCTCACTGTGACAGTCTATATCAGGGGGTATTGAGCATCTGTGCGAGGCAAGAATGAATGGCTGGTGGATTGAATTCAGCTACGGATGTCAGAGAATAACTAAGAAAATGGAAAAAGGAAGTGGAAATAGCTGCTGTTTGCATGTTCATATGTGGTTAGTAGCGTAAATCAATCAAGGGACTGTGATTGGTATTCATTCGCATCAATGTTGCTTATTTTAGGCCCACAAATGATACATTGTTGTGGCAGGGTGTGGGTTTTTCATTGTTTTGATGTTTTCTTTACATTGAAATTGATATAATCTAAGTAAATATTGATATAATCTAAGTGGGACCCAGGTGGCGCTGTGGGTTAAACCACCGAGCCTAGGGCTTGCCAATCAGAAGGTCGACGGTTCGAATCCCTGCGATGGGGTGAGCTCCCGTTGCTCGGTCCCAGCTCCTGTCCACCTAGCAGTTCGAAAGCACGTCAAAGTGCAAGTAGATAAATAGGAACCGCTCCAGTGGGAAGGTAAACAGTGTTTCCGTGCGCTGCTCTGGTTTGCCAGAAGCGGCTTTGTCATGCTGGCCACATGACCCGGAAGCTGTATGCCGGCTCTCGGCCAATAAAGCGAGATGAGCGCTGCAACCCCAGAGTTGGACACGACTGGACCTAATGGTCAGGGGTCCCTTTACCTTTACCTTTAAGTAAATACTTACATGAGTTATGTAACTTACATTAATGACATAAAATGACAGACAAGACCAAACGTCAGCAGAATGGAAACATCACTGGTTGTGCATGTATGAGCTTGATTCATGTAACATTATTCCACTGCTGTCCTGCATGCTTATATTATCAGAAGTAGTGTGGAAGAGAGTTGTAGCTGTCATTGAGAGCAATGTGAGATGGAGCTGTTGGGGAATGGCAGCCATGCTTAAGAACCTCTGGTTTCTTCTTCATAAAATCTGTTTTTATCTAGAAACCACAGAATAATACAATTACAGGTTTGGTAGTAGTAGTAGAAAAGAGCAGCTTTTAACACCTTTCTACCGCCAAGCTGGTGTTTCTGGAAGGAAAAAGACAGCAACTGCAGCATGCTAGGAAAATAAAAGGATGTGTGTATGATATGAATTCCAGAGTGAATGAGGAATGGTTGGCTTTTCCACATTGTGTGATAGAAGTGTAAATTCATTTTGTATAATCTCTTCTTTGCAACGCGTGACAATGCCTTATGCCCACCTGCAATGTTCCCAAGAGGCTGGGAATCAAAGGAACTGAGGAAACCACAGCAGGTGAAGACCACAGAGAAGTGTCAGATCCAGACTCTTTCTCCACATAATCCCATCAAAAAGAATGCAGGAGAAAGCCATACCTAGGATGCTTTAAATCTGTAGTCCTACATGTGCTTTAAAAGGACAACCATTTACCTTGAAGTTATTTGTGTGTGTGTGTGTGTGTGTGTGTGTGTGTGTGTGTGTGTGTAATTTTAGGTATCAGTCACCTGCTCAATTTGCTCACCAACTCTACTTACTACTTACTATACCCACTAAGCATCACCATCACCAACCCACCCCCTAGGTTTCAGTAATTCCTCCCCAATTCCTCCTATTTGCACCGTATGCCACCACTACAGCCAAGCAAATTGAATTGTTGGTGTCATGGAGTGGTTGGACCCAGTAGAATGGTGGGGGGAACAAGCTGGGAACCACAAAGGGAATAAGGCTCAGAGCTGGGGAGTGGTGGTGGGACAGTGATGAGTGGGAAGAGGGAGAAGAAGGAGAAGAATGGGAAGAGGAGGTGTTGGAAGCTGAAAAGGTAACAGGGCTTAGTGAGCTGGGGGAGTCTGTGGCAGAGGGAAATCCAGAATCAGAGGTAGAAGCTGAAGCAGGAGAGTGGGATGAGGGAGGCCAAGAGGCAGAGAGGAGTCAGGCTGCTGAAGTGTAACAGGTGTATCCTCTTCCTGCTGTGACAAGCTCCCTCCCCTTTGTCTCCTAGAACCAGAAGAGGCATGAAAAGGGCAGAGGAGTGGTTGGCTGCATGCAGGCACAGTCCCCGATTTATTGCAAAAAGCCCTGAAGAACTTAGACTTAGACAGTTGTGGGGAGTTGGGAACATTCAGTCTTGACAACTGATGCATGGGGAAAGACCTACCAGAGATGAGCTGCAGCGCTCATTAGGCCTGATACTCAGCCAAGTAATGATTGTGTTTTTCCTAAGAAAGAGTTAACTTCAACTTTCAGTGATATGATTTCCTGCCGGCTTGCTCTTTGACAGTTGGTTTGACAGGATGGAGGCCAGAAGTGACCGCCAGATTGCCAGCTGCCATGGCTGCCTTAACTGTGCTGACTCTTCATCCTAATACTCAAGAGCAGCAGGCAATTGCCAGGCCAGCAGACCACCTTCCTCCTTCCCATGTTGTTTCTCCTCCTGCCAGGTAAACTCTTCAGCTTCAGCAGTGGCAGGAGAAACAGTGAATCACCAAGCTGACTAGGGAGAGGAAGGTAGCCAGTACCAGTGCTTGCAGGCCTGAAAAACTTGGTCATGAGGACAGGGGCCCCCAAACTGGCAAGTTAACAAGATGCAGAATGCAAGGAGGGGGCTGCTCCAGCCTGTTCTAGCTGTCTCTCTGCAGCTCACCTGGGCCATCCATCCAACATATCTCATCACACTTTAGTTTGCAGCAACGCCTGACTGTGGCCAAGCAAACCGCAGCATGACAACATTATTACATTTTTATAATATGTATGTGTGCATAATTTAACAGAATCACAATAAACATTAGAACCATGCAGATCAGCAACTAGGCTTTATTGCAAGATAGATGATGCTATCAGTAGGGCACAGATAACTCTAAGCCAGATGCAGTCTACAGTCTGCCCAGCATTGGTTAAAACCATGGCTCCCCCCCCCCCAGCCAGAAAGACTTGGTTTTCCTAGACATTTTAACCGATTGTCCAAAATTCTACTCAGACGCCATTTTTGAAGGACGAATCCCAGCTATGTCTGGGAAATTCTGGATGTATGACGGCCCTAGCTGGAACTCATTTCTGGCACCTCTCAGGTTGGCGCCATTGCCATTATAAGAGAACAGGAGAAGCATTCATGGTGAGTTCCAGCACCCCTTTTTCTAGAAAAATAGCATTGGTTACAGCATTCTTGCTTTGGGATCCCTCTGTGGAGTAGTGGAGAGGCCAACCGCCTGAAAGAGGGGTAACAGCAGGTTCTTAGCTCTTTGGCATAGTAACCAACAAAGCCATTCCAGAATTAATTTGGTTTTCCTGAACTTGACAACTGTGAGTTTACCCATCCTTAGATTAAATAAATTGGGGACCGTTACCTTCTCTGTGTCTGTCAATTGATGAGTCAGTGTTGGGGATATGTAATGAGAACTGTGATTGTTTGAGAAATTATCCGTATTTCATTTTCCATTAAATCAGAGAGCCCAAGCCTGCCCTGTGTCATGAGAGTCTGTTAGCTGATTGTGTGATATAGTAACTACAAGCCTCGAATAACAATGAAAGCCATGTAATGAGCATTGTACTTGGCGCATTATAAGTCACAGCCTAATAATTCAGTTTACTTTCCAGTAATTACCTGTAGACTTCTAAATTATTCCCTTGCTGTTGATGTTCATTAGTCACTGGAAATAAAAATGGCAAGGAAACCAGTAGTGCATAATTTGGAACTTTTTTTTAATGTTTATGGATTTCTTGGGATGATTAGAAAATAGAAGTATCGCTATTATTTTGGCTGGATCGATCTATTTAACTGTAATACCCATCTTCTCAAGGACAATGATTTAACAGCACTGGAGTTATTACTCTTTGGATGCATTTTGCTCTCCTTCATTAGTAGTAGATAACAAAGTGAAGATTTAAACACACACATGGCACTTGAAGGACATTCTGTTCCTGGGTTGCTGTCCGACACAGTTTTTTTTTTTTTACTTGAAACCTATATTCAATTATATTTAATAAAATTCTTTCCCCCACATTATTTTTTATTAGTTTTCAATTACAGTCCAATAATAGCCTCATTATAACAATATCAATTTATAATACAATAAATTTTGTTTGTTTCCTGCTTGGCAGGGGGTTGGACTGGATGGCCCTTGTGGTCTCTTCCAACTCTATGATTCTACAATTATTAAAACCAATCTTTCAAATACTGATTATATAATTTAGATGATGATGATGATATTATATTGAATTTATATACCACCCTATACCCAGGGGTCTCAGGGCAGTTCACAGAATAAAAATAGATAAAGTGGTCCCCCGCATGCGAGATTTGATGGTTTGATGATTTTCTTTATTTCTGCATTTCAAAATCTTCTTAATTTCAGTTACGTTCCAGTCATAATAATAATCCCTTATACAGCAACTGCAATATTAATAACTTCTGTTTGTGTTGACACATTAAATGATCTATAAAACTACAAGTGAGGAACTCAAAATATATCCTTATTCTTTCTCTGTGTGGCAATTTTTCTGTCTGTGGTGTTTCTTCCTGTGCTTGAAGATGTTATGTCTTTCTTTCCCGTGGTTGTTGCTGTTATCCGTCATGCCTTGGGCAGAGCTGATATCCCATTGCTGTTCCAGAAATTTCTCCATCGCTCTGTTACGTGCTTCGTTGTTTTGCAACTTTGACAACAGCTGCAAACATCACTCTGTCCCAGTAAATAACCTATTTTCATCATTTTTCCTCTCAGCCTGGGAAGAGGAGTGGTCTGCTGAACTGCAGATGATTAATAAAGAACCTTATCAGTTCCTTGGCAGTTCACAGACTCCTTTTATCCTTCCAACTGAAGATATATGAGCAATTATACTTCCAATTAAATTAAATTCCAAGTCCTCTTAGCGTTATTCAGCTCATATCGTAAATAATAAAAGATGGGGAAGAGTCAGCTCTAAGTTTCCATTGTAAAACTTTTGCAAAATAGAACTTCCCTCCCTTTCCCCTTTTTTTACACACACAGTTTCATTTGATGTTATATTCCATATTTATAATCCAATTTCTTCCATCCCCGCTTATAAAAATATAATTTGAACTAACATTCAGAGGAGGGTGGCCAAATCATAAATGTAGAGAAGAAAACTTTAAATAAAGAAACCATAGGCTTCCCTCCCCACCCCACTGTCTTTTCACCAAATGAAATCTTATCTCAAGTTCAAACCTTAAAGTCATTCCAGCTGGTTTGCTCCGCAGTTTGTGATTTCATCTCTTCTAGCACACGCCTGTATTTAAGTCCATTTAAGATCTAATTTACATGAGAACCTCTGCTTCTTAATGGCAGCATCAGTGTTTTTTGTCAGGCAAAGTGCTTTTGCACTCAGCGCCTTCCTGCCTGCCGCATCCCATGCCAGAGTGAGAGCCAGGTACCAAGACAAATTGCGAGTGAAGCCTGCTCCCTCTCCCCCCCCCACATCCCAGGAGGGAATTTGCAAGGAGGATTACCTTCAATCATCCTTGATCTCCCGTTGTCGTGGGGGCTGCCTCCATTAAGGCAGATCAGAACCGGAAGCCTTTAATAAAATTGTTTTAAGCCACTGATTTTCAGTCATTGTTCAGGGAACAATGTTTTATCAGGTTTCCCCTCAATAAGAAGATAAGCAAAAGCAAAACTAATTAACGAAACAAAAAGTTCTGAAAAGACAGCTTGTTTGACATTGCCAATCTTCTCCAATTTCACACTGGTTTTATTGTGCAACATCAACTTATTTGGCATTGTGGTGAACCCTAAAAACCCTAAACCTTACATTAACTGAGTATGCACCATACTGAGTATGCACCCCCCCACACACCAAATTGCAACTGACAAGGGTTTTGTAGCAAAGATTCGGGGGCTCCCGTAGAAAGGATTCCCTAAAGATAGAGAGTTTGAAATTTTTAAGTGCCTTGGTTTGCTTCTTCATTTTATCACAATAGAGTTGATAGGTTAGGCAGGCTGCGAATTTGCCTTACCAAAACAATTCAGAGCAGTATAATACCAAAACTGAGGGAGGTTTTATAAGAATTGAGGGTCAAACAATTCAGAACCATGCAGGCAGGGAGAGGGAGTTTAATCCTTTCTCTCTTACCATGATCCTGGCAAATACACCTCTCCTCAAAGTTCCTATTTGTATTGGAAGAAAAACTCCCATTGGTACCAATGGGACCTTTTGTGTACATACAAATAGTAGCTGCTGGAAGGGGGTGGCTTTCTTTTGGACTATGGTGGGGAAATGGATAAAATTCCCCACTCAACAAAGTCCCAGTGCTGACTACCTTCCCCTTTCACCTGCAATTTAATGTAACATGTAATATGGTCCTCAGAACAACTCTGATATCCATTCTCTCACCACCTCCCCCTCATTTCTTAAACAAAATGTCAGAATTAAATACTGGTTCCCTCTTTCTATGTAAATACATTCGGATGTCCTTGATTTGACATATCACTTTGCAAAACAGTATTAAAATGCAAATTGAAACATGTCAGCTGTTGAGCTCAGTCAACCCATGCATTTGCAAAATAAAGACTTATTAGTTCATAAGATAGTTACATGTGTAATCACTTTTCCCAAAAATGCACAAACCAGATCAATTCTTACTCTCTTTTAGGTTAATAATAATAATAATAATAATAATAAATGTGCTTTTTTTAATGTTAACTTAAAGTAAGCAATAAATTATCTTAGTTTGTAATTAAATTAAATAATCTGACTTTATTTGACTTACCTGAACTTGCCATCCATTTGAGTACGCTGGAGAGATAAAGTCAATCTCAAGACCATGAATAGGGGATCATTTTAGATTGCAATCTATCCTATATATGCTTATCTAGGAAGAAGTCCCATTGAACACAGTGGTCTGAGTAGACATGCTGATGGCAACTAAATGCTTTGATGGTGTTTCCTGCTTGGCAGGGGGTTGGACTGGATGGTCCTTGTGGTCTCTTCCAACTCTATGATTCTATGATACAAACAGCAGCAAACAAAATCTTTGAAGTCCACAAAGAAGCAAAATTTGGCAGTTGGGTGGCCAGTTGCGGCAGAGGACAGAGCTCCTGCACCCTTAACAGTTGTGTATATAGGGGAAGCTACACCTATTGAATTTCCCTCTACAGTGGACCCTTGGTTCTCAAACTTAATCCATTCCGGAAGTCCGTTCGACTCCCGAAAGCATTCCAAAACCAAGGTGCGACTTCTGATTGGCTGCAGGAGCTTCCTGCACTCAAGCAGAAGCCGTGTCGGACGTTTGGCTTCCAAAAAACATTTTAAAACCGGAAGACTTCTGGGTTTTCGGCATTCAGGAGCCAAGTTGTTCATCCACTAAGCCATTCGAGAACCAAGGTTTCACTGTACTACACAACTGTAACTGCTGTAGAAGCCCTATCCTTTTCTAGCCCTGGCAACCCTCATTTTCATCTCATCATACAGGGTTAAGAAAAGATGCTGAAACCCTCTAGCCTAGAGGCACAGGGGCCCGTCTCTTTCATTTGTGCATGCCTCTCCTTTGCACATTATCTACTGTCAGTGCAAGATTTCGAGCATTGTGGCTGATTTCTTGATCTAGTTTCATGGTGCTTTGAGGAACAAAACTGTATCCTTCTTTTGAAACTGAAAGATCAATTTCTATTCATCATTTTTTTTAAAACACACACACACACACACACCACAAAATGCAGCCCACCGAGAAATGTCATCACTTTCCACAAAGGTTTCATTTATACTTTGAGACTGCAGTGCCTTTCTGTGCACTTGATGTGTACCCTTGAATCTTCTAAACCCCCTACACAGTAGCAGTGTTTAAAGGAGGGTTCAGTGTAGGAGGCTGTTAAGCATAACCAATGTAATTTAGTTTGCTTAATGTCAAACATGGGCCCATACTACAACAGAAGTACTCTAAATGTCAACACAAATCAATTTTGCAAATGTCAGTCCGACATTAATGAAAACCCAGCTCTCTTGTGAAGGATGCCCTCCTAATTCATAACAAATGTTACAGCAGCTTACACCGCAGTCGTTTCATAACACAGGAAATGGTTGCAGCTGCATTCCTATTAGAATTGCATTTTTATAAATTCAGATGAATCATTTACAAGTCTACACATCATAATGACATGAAAAATTATCTTCAAACACATGTAATAGACTCATAATACACTGTTGGAAAATGAAGCTGTACATTGTTCTACATAAAAGTGGATGGATACAGAGAAGTACGCTTGAGGTGATAGACATGAGAAAGGACAAAAATTCACAAATAAGAAAAATCAGATTTGCTTGTTTTATTTGCTGACGTATCCTGCCCGAGTGACATCAGTGGGGCTATCCCCATTGGTGCCTGTGAGAATGGGTTAGCATGGGTCTAATCAGAGGGTGGAACAGCTGTATATTACTCTGGATTGAACATTTGATTCTTTAGAGGAACTCTTGTATGTATAGCTGACAGACGGATAGTTGAAAGTCACTTTTACTTATTTCCTTTTGTTCTTTTTTCTTAGCTTTTTCTTTTTATTATGTTATTACTCCCTTTAATATCCTTACTCTTTTATTTTCTTTGTTTTGCTTCTGTTTCTGCTTTGTTCTGATCTTTTATTGTATTTTGAAAAGTCTTAATAAAATCTTGCGCGCGCACACACACACACACACACACACACATGTCTAACCCAGTGCCGGATTTACGTATAAACTAAAAAAAAGCTATAGCTTAGGGCCCCAGTCTCCTGTGGCCTCCCCAAAAATATAAAGGGGAAAAATGGATGTACATTTCCAAAATATAAGATTAAAAAAACCCATTATATACAGCAACAGTGTTTTGTGTTGTGTAGGTTCCTATGATGTAAGTAATGGGCCCCACCTGCTAGCCTGCTCACTAAAACATCACTGGTTTGCTCATTTCTATATATGGTCAGGGGTCCCTTTACCTTTATATATAGGATGCCTACAGTCCGCATAAAAGGGACGTGGGTGGCGCTGTTGTCTAAACCACTGAGCCTAGGGCTTGCCAATCAGAAGGTCGGCGGTTTGAATCCCCGTGACGGGGTGAGCTCCCGTTGCTCGGTCCCAGCCCCTGCCAACCTAGCAGTTCAAAAACACGTTAAAGTGCAAGTAGATAAATAGGTACCGCTCTGGCGGGAAGGTAAACAGTGTTTCTGTGCGCTACTCTGGTTTGCCTGAAGCGGCTTAGTCATGCTGGCCACATGACCCGGAAAAACTGTCTGCGGACAAACGCCAGCTCCCTCGGTAAAGCGAGATGAGCGCCACAACCCCAGAGTCATTCGCGACTGGACTTAACTGGTCAGGGGTCCTTTACCTTTACAGTCTGCATGGACTGTTTGCATGGCAACATGTAGCATGCAGCTGCAGACTGCAGTGCAGCACAGTTGAATGTATGTCAAGCTGTTGTACCTGTTATCTAAAATTAAAGAGTGTTTGTTGACTGATGATCAGGTAGCATAGACTAAGGGTATGAGTCTTATGCCTACTGATTGATTTCATGCAATACATAATTTATTTATTTTGATCCCATTATAAAATTACTATGAATTCTTCTTAATTGTATTTCAGTTCAACAATTACTTTGATAAAATACATATTTTGTTATGTGCAAATGGCTTTAGATACCTATTAGGTCCATAAATTACCATATAGCATATATTCAACACAAAAAAACAGTGACAATTTGTTGTTGACAAAGGACAGCTGGACATATAAAGGGCCCCATTACCTTCAGTAGTTTAGGGCAGGGGTCTGCAACCCGCGGCTCCGGAGCCGCATGTGGCTCTTTTACACCTTTGCCGCGGCTCCGGGGTGGCGTGTCTTCTCCCGCTCCCCTTTCCCTCCCGTCGCGTCGGTGTGTGTAGTCGGGGGGCGGCGGGAGAGCGAGCTGCAGAGAGAAAGAGAAGTTGGCGAGCTGCGACGGGCGCGTCGACGGCAAACCAGAGCCGAGCGCGGAGCCCGAGAGCGAGAGCAGCGCCTCCTCCTCCTCCTCCTCCCGCTTCCCGGCTGGGCAATTGACAGAGCTCATTATCATGCTGCGCTCACTCACTGCCTGTCTAGGGCCGGAGGGAGGGAGAGCGAAACGCGCGCGCACACAAAAGCTGGTGTGTGTGTGTGTGTGTGTGTGTGTGTGTGTGTGTGTGGAGAGGAGGCAGCGAGCCCCAGACAAAGCCCGTGCAGCGCGCACACAAAAGCTGGTGTGTGGGTGTGTGTGTGTGGGTGTGGAGAGGAGGCAGCGAGCCCCAGACAAAGCCCGTGCAGCTGTATTTGAGCTGGGCCAGCGCTGGCAGACGTGCTGCCATCTCGCAGGAGGCTCCTGATGGACGCTTGCCTAAATCGCAGCGGCGCGGGGCGGCAGGGGGCGGGGCACCGTACGTCATGCGCAATGACATCACATGGCCCCGCCCCCTCGCCTAGGGCGCGAAAAGCGGCTCCCAGTTTTTTTTTTCCTTCGGAAACGGGTCCAAGTGGCTCTTTTTGTCTTAAAGGTTGCCGACCCCTGGTTTAGGGCCTCATCAAACCTAAGTCCGGCCCTGGTCTAATCCTTCAAATGCAGGGCACTTTGGTTGCCAAACAGTGGTAAAGAAGTTTTAGTGTTGTGCGCCACACCCTTTCTTACAATTGGTTAAGTTGCAAACAAAGGCAGCTGGAGTGGTTGCACTTCCCTAAATCCCCCTCAGGGTTAAACATCCATGACATAGCCACTTTTCCATACTTCATAGTGGAAATATTGTGTTAACGTACATCATGAAAATGTAACACATTCTTTTTTTCTCAGCAGAAGAAATTATGCACAGTCAGAACTATGATAGGCTATAGATTATCTTAAAATGAAGTACTTTTGTTGAGAAATATCCAATCATTTGTTTAGAAAAAAGTATCATAATCCTGTACAATACTTGCTGGTGACAGTATGAATCTGTATAGCCGAATTCTGGAAAGATGCAAAATATAACAGTGGCAAAATCTAAGTGCTGGACCTGGTCATCGTGGGGAAAAATAACATATGTTAAAAGTTAGAGAGGGTACTTAAATGTCAGTTCATTCTAGAAATAACTATAGTAAATAATTTGTATTTATAAATATGGAATAACAAATGGAAAAGGGCCTTTGTTCTTTGTGAGATTGGTCATCTTGTATGTGATATTTTGTTGCGAAACACATTTCCCCATTTTCTTGTTCTTGTACTGATTAAGCATGTGTGGAATTGCATCCAGTTACTTTCCTGGAGTGGTCTGCCATTGCCTCATTATGTCAGATAACCACAAAAACTATGTGGTGTGTCCTGGATATCTGCAGAGTCCCCAAACTACTTCTGTGCGTGTGCACATTTTCCAGTTCCTCTCATCTCGCTGCTGTTCCTCTTACCTATTTGCTTACACAACAGTTCTAGCATTCAGCTGCTGGTCTTGGAAAATTCAGTGCTCATCGTGCAAAGGCTTCTGCATGCAAAGCAGTGGAGAAACTCCTATGTTTTCTCCCCACCTTTGCAGGGAGTCCAGGGTTGCTTCCAGATGATCCCTATTCTGTGGGAGGGATTCAGCTGCATTCTAGCAAATTTAGGTTTGTGCAACTGAAGTGGATTGAAGTGGCATAAGCTAATAAACAGCATGTGACAGTAGTAAACTTGGAACTGCTCCAATTAACCAAGTTCCATCCCTGTAGTTTCAATACTTCCAAAAACAAAGGAGGGTTGCGTGTCGAGGTCCCCAGTCCACCCCTCAAAATAACTCACACCACAGACGTTAATTTTGGTTTTGGTTTTTGGCATAATTTTGGCTACAACTTTATTAAAATACAAACCATGTGAGTGGTTGCATAGGCATTGGTTTAGACTATCTACCTCAAAGACCGCTAGTATTGGGAAAACACTTTGGGGAGAGGATAGGAGCCGGGGGTCTGACCCAACAACTCTCCCCAAATGTTCCCAGGGGCTCTTGCGTGGCCCTGACCCCCGACCGGGGGATTCAGACAAAAGCATGGCGAGCCCCTGGATTCCTTTAACGGAATTCCCCGCGCAGCAGCAGCATTGGAGGGGCAGCCACAGCCAGGCTTATCCCCTCCAGTAGCGAACACACACGAACCAATGCCTAACCGCCAACCTTACAACCTTACAAAACCAGAAGGCACCAGCCAATCAGCCAACTGGAAAAATTCCTACCAGGCCCCTGCCTCAAGAGCAGATGACCCCATGACAGGCATAGCAATGTCAACGCAGAGGCCTAATAAAAAGGGGAGAGGACGGGCGGGTGATCCGTTGCACGCAGCAAAGAGGAATAGCACAGGGCGTGCCAAGACATTTATACCCCTTGGGCTGTCTATCAACAATTTGCAACATAACAATCTCCCCAACAACACTCTGGACCCAATGGGAGCTGTGGCCATCTAAGCGATCCCGCCCCAACTCAGGAGGGGTGACTTGCTGGCCCCCACCGCAACACGTGCTCTCCATGAAGGAGAACACGCTTTCTCAACATCACAGTTGACATATCCACCACAATACTTCTGGTGGGACAATAAGCACATTTCTTGACAAAAGACTGATGCATTTCCCCTGTACACCAGGTTGGAGGAATCTGAACTGAAGGGGGGGGGCTGAACTGAATCCCTCTCAAATCACACACCTTTCTCCTTCCATCAACAGCTGACCAAGCCCATTGATGATTCGCTGACTGGGTCCCTGCAGATGCAGGATCCTGGTGCTTGCCTTCAGACTGTGGCTGATGTGGAATATATGCATGCAACCATTCTGGAAGTCAGCCATCTGTACTGATTTGTGGAGTGGTCAGGATAATCTTACACTTTTGTGCCTGATGAAAAATCTAGAGAAGTGAGGCTGCGGCAAAGTTTGCATTACTACTTTGTAAGCCTGTCATAGTTGACTAGGCTAACAAGTCCCTAGTGTGCATGGGGATAAGTGCCAGTTAAGAGCCCAACCTTCTTACTTACTTCTGTAGGAAGCAGCTCCAGGCTATATTACTCAGAATGGACAAATGGAGAGTGGGTGAGGTCTTAACCTTTCTTTTGCAAGCATATTTTAAATCCACTAGGTGGGGCCTTTTTGCAGGGAGAATGAAGTGAGCAAATGGATGGGGAACTACCATGCACAGTTCTCTCAGGACTTTGCAAAGTTACTTGCCTAAAGAAGAAGCAGGCACAAAAAAAGAAAAAAAGAAAAAAAGGAAGGATCCAATGGAATGGAGGTAGGGAAGGAGAATTAATGTAAAGGTGTCAAAGAGTAATGCACTTTTCATTAATGCCAAATGCATTTCAGCTCAAACAGGCTTTCATCGGGGGCATTTCTACAATTAATAAACCATACTTAAAACAAGTTAGTTTTCTTTTTCCTTTCATGTGCTGGAGCACCTCACAGAATTCGGAGCACCTCACAGAATTTGTAATATTTGTCTCTTGCCAGGTGGAAGAGCTTGTTTTGGATTTGTGAAACCTCGGATTGTTGTTTTATTTTAGAAAGAATTATTCAGTACTGCTGCAATGCTATACGTTGAATGTGAGACGGACGTTTTTCCTGCAGCTATCGCTGTGTACTTACATAATTTTTTGAACTGCCTGGTGGCTCTGCAGAGAATTGGGCCAGCCAAAGTCGCTGTAATTTGGAACACAGCATCATGCCCAGCGTTGATGTTAAAATACAGCACAACTCAGCACTAATTTGGAAGAAGGAAACTGATTAATGATTTTGGCTAATCAAGGTGATGTACATGGAATTATTTTTAGACTGGCTTTTGAAAATATACTAGGCTAATTTGATTCAGAATGCTGGAACTGATCTTTCCAGCTCTGAAGAGCTTGGTTCCTGGATATCTGTAGGAATGCTTTTTTCAGTGTGTTGCCACTCATCTTCAGTGTGTTGCCACTCATCTTCAGACAAGGCACAGCATTTGCTGGAAGCATAGGCTGTAAACAATAGTATTTTCTGTTGTGACTCGTCACCTTTGGAACCTCTTCACCTCTTCACCTATTCTCCTTAGGGAGACCTGCATTTACAAAATCTGTTATCACCACCCTGCTTAGAGAGGCCACTGGGCCACTGAAAGAGAGCTATACAATAACATTTAGTGACCCTACTTGAAATCATGGGTGGCCTTTTTGCTGCTGCCATTTTGATTTATCAGCTTTGCTTCTTCTCCTTTATTTTGCACCCCAGTGGATGAAGAGTGCTGGATCATGCAAAACTGATCTGTTTGGAATATGCTGCCACCAGAAGCCCATCAATGTCACTCTTCTTCTTCAGAGCTTAACAGGGCGAAACGCTGTGCTGCGTTTTTAGCTTTTGCTTTATTTGACAAGACTAGTAATGTGACACAGACCCAGCAAACGGCATCAGAGTAAAAATGCACTGTATATCCCTTGATTATTGCAGTCATCTGAGCATGGCATGCCACTTTGAAAACAGGGCCTTTCCCTTTTGTTTCCTCGTGTGCCTTATTTCCTTTCCACTCATTGTTATATGAGGCTCATAGAGAATTCAGCATTGCAATGTTGTGACTGCTCCGCTTCAGACCTGCACCAATTTGTGATCCACCAAGCTGAGCACACAACCCATCAGCCATGTACTAAAGCCTACCAGGGTCTTGAGAAATCATCTCTCTATAGTGCCTGCCTGGTACTGCAAACACAAGGGTGTTGTCAAGTGCCTGGCAGACCACAGGGCACAGCAGATGCTCTGCCTCTGGCTTGGTGGCATGGGTGGGGGACATACACAGGGAAAATAAGGGGGCACTTCTGTTGTGCAAATGTAAATCTTTGCACCAACAGGAATGAATTGAATACTGCTCTGAGACTCTAATTGGTAAGGCTCCTGACAACAGCGCACTTTGGCCTCTCAAATTTCAGTGACACCCTGTGTGGTGCTAAAATTTGCCACCCCTCCACCTCTTGTGCTCTGTTCTACAGGGTTGTTTTGGCGCCCCCTTCAGGGTGGAAGCCCAGCGCAACAGCACCGGTTGCACAACTGTTATGTACTGAGCTGAATCCTAGAACAATAGGATCCAGAATGCAGCAGTCTGATTGGTCCGCAGGAGCCACCCAATCCAGCTCCAGGTGGAAGTGAATCAGCGACCTGATTGGCCTGCAAGAGCAGCCAATCAGGCTCCTGAATGAAGTGAATCGGCAATCTGATTGGCCTGCAGGAGCAGCCAATCAGGCTCCTGGAGGAAGTGAATCCGCAACCTGATTGGCCTTCAGGAGTAGCCCAGAACTAGCCAATCACGTGGGACCTATTGTGTAAATAATGTATATATAGCAGACGTTTTGGGGAAAGATTCAGTCCTTGCTACTATGAGCTGAATAAAGAGCATGGAATTCACACTTAACTCCGAGTATATTTCAGCGACCATGAAACCGCCTCTGCTCCTGCAAAACTATCAGTATATGATTGCTTGCAAAGAGACTCGTAAGTAAGGTTTTAGTGACGCCGCTTGCAGCAGATGATCAAATACTCTGAAATTTGAACCATGGGTGCTCAGATTTCAAAGCATCACTTTTAAAGCAACATTTCTAAGAACTTTGAAGTATTCACATGAGTAAAGTGAGAACAATACAACATAGCACAGAGCATATTGCTCTTGGGGCAAGCATTTCTTGCTTGCCTGATGGAATGATCTGCCCTCTCCTCCTGCTATGCCCTGTTCCAGGGGTTCTCCTGAACCTTCAGAGCCAATTTGCATTGCCTGTCATGGGGGGTGAAGCCCCATTACGCTAATGGAAGTTCTCCACTAGCAGGGCTCATTAGTTGAATCCCACCATATGTGAAAGTAGGTGACTTTTGAGAAATTACTTTTATAAATGTTTCAAACCTCATAGGCTTTGTGCAGTGATTTAAACACAAAACAGGGTTGTAAATGTTTCTCACTCATTTCTCCGTGGCGAGCATTTCACATATGTAAGTGGCACAACCATGGAAAAGCCCCTTCTCCAAGCCTAAAAAGCAGCAGTTATTTTGTGCTTTGTAATCTCCTACCATACTACTGAGTGAAAACAGCACTGTAGTTCTATAGCCATTGTGCTACCTCCTCTCAACCTTATAAGAAACTAGACATTTTCAGTGATCAAAAACAAATAGCTTACAAAACACACAGTGGGGATCTACAGCTCATGTTCTACAGATGGCACCTCAGATGCACACGCAAAACTTATAAAAGATATTGATTTGTAATTCAATAGCAAATTTCAAATATTTTCCTGGGCTATTGTCACTGAATGGAAAGGATACACACACACACACACACACACACACACACACACACAAAATATTCTTTCTACTTAACAGAGCACTTCATTGTGAAAAGTGCCATAGAGTCACAAATCAAATGTATAGAGTTCCTCTCTATACATTCGTTTGCATACTCTTCTTTTCCTTATTGATCGGGTAATGACATCCATTCAACTAACTTTTTACATATTTAAGGCTCGCCTTTCTCCCATTATCCAAAGGCTGCAACTCTCAAACATGAACTGCATATCTAAATCAAGATTGTATCCAATAATGGATTTTATACATAAGGACAAGGCAGGCTACTTTTCTCCTGCTCCAAACAATGAGCGAGAAATTAAAGTTTGATTCCTTTAGCGTTTAGAGATTCCAGACAAAGAGCGGCCCATTGTGTGCTAATTTAAACACAGTGACAGCAACATAACAACTTGAATCCTCAGACCACCTGCTCCACATCTCTACAGTGTGTAATGGGAAAGTAGCAATTCCACATGATGTCAAAAGAGAACATTTCAAGAAGCTTCGCTTCCTTAGGCTTACTTTCACAAAGACTACTAAAGCACAACTATGGTGTGACAGAACAGTCTTTTAGATCACTGTGGCTAACCAATTCCAGCCACATTCTCCCTTTGCCAACCCTAGCATGCTAACTGTGGCCAACAGTGGGTATGACCACCTCATACTCTTTCACACAAAGGCACAGGCACAAAAGATACATTCAAGCTAATCCATGGAAGTCTGGATAGCTCAGCTGGTTAGAGCATGGTGATGATAATGCCAAGGTTGCAAGTTTGATCCTCATATGGGACAGCTGCATATTCCCGCATTGCAGGGGGTTAGATTAGATCAGCCTTTCTCAACCTTGGGTCCCCAGATGTTGTTGGACTACAACTCCCATCATCCCTGACCACTAGTCTTGGTAGCTAGGGTTGATGGGAGTTGTAGGCCAAAAACATCTGGGGACCCAAGGTTGAGAACCACTGGATTAGATGATCCTCAGGATCCTTTCCAACTCTAAGATTCTATGAAATCAGCTGACAAAGGGGGCTATTTCCTCATCTGTGCTCCTCGGCTGATTGATCTGATTACTAAAGAATAGGTGATTTTGCATCCCCGTCTGGGCTCTGTCCCACTGTGCTGTATCTATTTAAATTCTCCTGCTTTTTGCTGCCAGTGCCTAAATTCCTGGTGGCTTGAAAGGCTTGAAAACTGTGCTTGGTTGCCTGGATCAGGCCCCTGAACCAGGGGTTAGCAACCTCTGTTTTTCATATACATATCGGAAGATCGGTGGGTGTGTTTTTTCACAACTGATGTGAATATCACAGGCGCATTACAGCTGAGCTAATTTTTCTTGGCTTTTAGTTGATGTATTAAAAGTTGTGCATGGGGGGGCAAGCTGGAGAGGGGGAAATACCCCCATCTCAATTGTAGCAGTTCCAGAGCTCTGTAATTCCCACATAAGAAAATGAGAGGAGGCTGCTGGATCAGGCCAATGGCCCATCTAGTCCAGCATGCTGTTCTCACAGAGGTGACCCAGCTGCCTCTGGGAACCCTGAGTGCAAGGGAACTCTCCCGTCAGATGTTTTACTGCCTCTGACTGTGGACACAGAACAAAGCCATGATGGCAGAAGCCACTGGGATGTTTGTCCTCGACGGATTTGTCTAATCCTCTTTAAAAGCCATCCAAGTTGGTGGCTTTCGCAGCCTTCTGTGGGAGCAAGTTCCACCATTTAACTATGTGCTGCATGAATAGGGACTTTATTTTATCGTTTCTATAATGTAGGGCTTACATTTTCTCTTAGATAATGTAGGGCTTACATGGATCAATTTTTGGAAGCTAGGAGGCTCCCTTGCTTTGAAAGGGACAAATTATAGACTGGGTAGCCTCTTACCCCAACTGAGTTCATTTTAAGAGCGGTCCTACAAAATCATTCTGAACAATGTATAATCAATAGACGTAGGATGACTCACGGTGAAAATCTAGCCTGGCAACCTGGCATTTGCTAATTGCTTAAAATAGAAACTGTGGACTGGAGCTTGTCAGTTTTGCATAACGCTTTGGTTTCACAGCCTACCTATATCGACACATATAAAAATCACTGTACCTGAATATTCATTGTTGCCACACTGCGAGTATGCATAGGCAATTCATTTTGCAATATCTTCTGTGCCAGCATAATTCTCAATAACGTAAGGTCACCATGGGGGTCATCTGATTTTTTTTCCTTCCTCCCCTTGCTCCTCAGGGGACCAACTGCACAGTATGCAGGAGGAGTCTGGAGAGTCGCTACTAATTAATTACAATGGCTATGAGATTCCTGCTGACTCAGGGCACTGCAGCTCATCAAAACATATTAATTCAGCAAGCTTCCAAAGTTAGACTTTCATTGTATTAATCAGTACATCGAACATGTTAATCCGCATTAGGAGACAACATCTGAGAGGTTTCAGATTTTTATCTGGGTTCTCCATTACTTTATCACTTTGCTGGAAGAAGCTGTTGAGCTGAATGAGCTGGGAGCCTAGTGGAAGACATAGATAGACAAAGCCCTTCTGGTTTTTATTTATTTATTTTGGTGGTGGTGGTTGGGTTAAACTTCTCTTATCTATCATTCAAATAAGAAATCCCTCCAAAATCCCAAAGGCTCTCATATAATTTTACATATGTACATCCAGCTATTATAGAAATGCTCCTCAGTAGCATTTCTTTCTTTTTTTTCTTTTTTAAAAAAAATGCAATTTGGGCAAGAGATATAGAACAATTAGATCAAGAACAAATAGATTGAAGAATAGTTTCTACCCAAGAGCTATAACCATCTTAAATGCTGTAACTAGATAATATGACCTTGGAGAGTTGTGATGGGTGTGTACGTATGTGCATGTGTGGCTGAAAAGTTTTTGTTTGTTTGTTTGTTTGTGCTGTTTTTTGTTTTGTTTTTATGGGATGGCATTCAATTTCATTGCACTTGTACAACGTTGTACTTGTACTTGTAAAGGTAAAGGGACCCCTGACCATTAGGTCCAGTCGTGTCCGACTCTGGGGTTGCGGTGCTCATCTCGCTTTATTGGCCGAGGGAGCCGGCGTACAGCTTCCAGGTCATGTGGTGAACCAGAGCAGCGCACGGAAACGCTGTTTACCTTCCCGCCAGAGTGGTTCCTATTTATCTACTTGTACTTTGACGTGCTTTCAAACTGCTAGGTTGGCAGGAGCTGGGACCGAGCAACGGGAGCTCATCCCGTCGCAGGGATTCGAACCGCCAACCTTCTGATCAGCAAGCCCTAGGCTCTGTGGTTTAACCCACAGCGCCACCTGGGTCCCTTTTACTTGTACTTGTACAATGACAATAAAGAAATCTTATCTTATTTTAAATATTCTGACATCATGGTTTAGCATGACTAAGGTTTAGCATGATGTCAGAAAGAAGCCAGTGACTCCATTGCAAGTATGACAATGAAGATACAAATTTGTACACCGCTTCACAACATAAAAAGCCGTAGAGTGGTATTCATGTAACTTTTACCCAGTGTTGTCTCATTGAAATGAATGAACATGACTAAGTCAGGCCTATTAATTTCAATACGTCTGCTTTGAGAAAAACTTTCTTGAATGCCACCCACTAGTTCTAAAATAATAAAATGTCTCTTTTTGGTTTTTGGTTTTTTTGTCGGTCTGCCATTTATGCCGAACTGCTATAACTCCTTGGGAATCCAAAGCTTCGGTGTGCAGAATGGCTGGACCCCTTCAGGCATGATTCCATAGAGGTTAATTGGGTGGCAGAATGGCCTCCAATGCTGGCAATAAATGTCCAGCGACTTCATAATTCCATCATTAAACAATGAGGTCTTAATATGGGTGATCACATTTTATCGAATCAAGCCCAGAGGAGTCTCCGTGATAAGCCATCCTTCAGGTAGTAAAGCCCAGCCAATGATGCCCCGTGCCAAGTTATGCACCTTAATTCAATTGGGGAGAAGACAATTAGTATTAAGCTGTGAAGATGATGGTGCTACGGCTGGCTGTGTGTTAACTAATAGTAATAACAATAATTGAAAATCTCCCCACAGGAGAGATAAACTCTAAAAATCTTTTGTTCCCAATGTTTTGTTTCTTTTAAAACCAGGTGCCTTCAGCTCATAACTTATATATTTTTTATTTTATAGAACTGAGCAAGAAAAGTACATATTGCTGAGAGTGTATTTAGGCAGGTTGTCTATACACTTTTATTCTGACAGATGCTTGGTTTTTACTTTGTGGGGGCCACATTGTTTAACGAACACTTGGCTGTCAGTTTGTGGCTATTAGCAAAGCAGCAGGGAAATGAATGCCTTACTGTCAATTTGTGACTGTTATTGGAGCAGCAGGGAGCTTATGTAGGTTCCTTGTGCAATGTACAGCCTTGATTTCCCAGGGTTACATATTATACAGGGAAGCTAAACTAGTTGAGCAGAGATCGGGGGGGGGGGGGGTAGAGCTCCTACTTACTGACAAATTGGTGTAACCTGGAAGATGAATGCCTAAAAAGGATTACTGTGAGTGGTCCAAAGTCATCTCATGAAGTTTGGGGATGACTGAGTCTCTTTAGTACTAGTTTAAGATACTAACCACTGTACAACTCTGAGCCAGTGTGGTGTACTGGTTAAGAGCGGTAGACTCATAATCTGGTGAACCGGGTTCGCGTCTCCGCTCCTCCACATGCAGCTGCTGGGTGACCTTGGGCTAGTCACACTTCTTTGAAGTCTCTCAGCCCCACTCACCTCACAGAGTGTTTGTTGTGGGGGAGGAAGGGAAAGGAGAATGTTAGCCGCTTTGAGACTCCTTCGGGTAGTGATAAAGCGGGGTATCAAATCCAAACTCTTCTTCTTCTCTCACTGAATGAGACACCTTGTGTAGAAAAATCATATGCATTTCCTTAAAAATAAAGGAAGGGGGGAACCTTTAATTGGCCAGGACGGAGCAAACATTCCTTGAGATGTAACTGGCACTGGTGTCATCTCAGGGTGGATCTAAACACAGGAAAGAAACACTATAGATAAGCCAGAAATTAGATCGTTCCAACAAAAGGGGAAAAAAATTCCTATAGGAAATGTTGTTTTAAACAATTCCTGCTCTCTGGCGCCATCTGGTGTTGCATGTTTAAAACACATTCAATTCATTTACTAATGTAGCTGCATTCTCTGTCTCCGCCTGGTGTCAGTCCTTGGAAGATAGCCATGACAGCACCAAAGGTGAGGGTGACCCAGGAATCATTAGGATATCCCCTCGTTTTCTACTGAGAGTTGCTGCCGGTTGGATCAAAAGTAGCACCTCATGTTTCCGCACAGAGGACCAGGTTGTCCCCAAGATTAGGAGGGGCAGCATGCATTTTGTGTGTGTGTGTGTGTGTGTGTGTGTGTGTGTGTAACATCAGACATCTCCTGACACTGCACAGGCTGGTGCAGCCTTCTGTGACATCGCGATGGGCCCCCTCAACATGTGGGATGGACGGACTGGGTCCCATTCAAACAAATATTGAGAGGGCTGAAGACACTTCTGCCCCCTAGAGTTGGTGTGCCTGCCTCAGTGCAACTTTTTCAGTGCTGAGATGACTGTGGTGCTACTGGTCAGCTCAGAAGTATTATTCTTGGAACCAGTACAGATACATTGGAAATTTTGGTGCATCCTCCCCACCACCACCACCTCATTGTCTACCGCTAAAGCCCCATAAAGGTAAAGGGTAAAGGGACCCCTGACCAGTCGCGGATGACTCTGGGGTTGCGGCGCTCATCTCGCTTTACTGGCAGAGGGAGCTGGTGTACAGCTTCCGGGTCATGTGGCCAGCATGACTAAGCTGCTTCTGGCGAACCAGAGCAGCTCACGGAAACACCGTTTACCTTCCCGCCAGAGCGGTACCTATTTATCTACTTGCACTTTGACGTGCTTTCGAACTGCTAGGTTGGCAGGAGCAGGGACCGAACAACGGGAGCTTACCCCGTCGCGGGGATTCGAACCACCGACCTTCTGATCGGCAAGCCCTAGGCTCTGTGGTTTAACCCACAGCGCCATCAGCGTCCCCATAGATCACCCCTAATTTTGACCTCAGGCGAAAATTGCGGTAATCTAAGAAAACTGTTGTGTGCGTTCTTATTTTCCTTGTAGAAGATTGCTTACGCTACGTTTAATTCTGTCTCTGTGGGCAGCTTCAGCGCAGCCAATCCCTTCAAAGGGGTGCCTGCTGTGATTAGAAAAGTGGGTTAACAAAGTGCTTTGAAGCCCGGGCCATTGTGCTGCAAGGTTAACTTGTTAATTGAATAGCGAGTGAGCATAAGCAGGAATCTTATAAGAGATGTCCAGCCACTTCTGGACTTCCTATTGTGCAGTGGAGAGAGGGAGGGAGAAGGATGGGGGGGGAGCAAGGTCTTGGCCTTTATATACGGTGATGCTGCCATATACCACTTCTCTTTTGTCGCAGCAGCCAATGATATCGTTGCTATGGTAAGGACAAAGGATAGCCTGTGAGCAAAAGGCAGCCAAAGTCGAATTCTCAAAAGGAGGCTGAGAGTTAAATATAGAAAAGGAAGCATTTATTGAAGAAGTGCAAGAAAAGGTCCCGCAATCTAGCTTTCTGTGGGTGTTAACATGGGGCAGAAAGGAAAAGGCCACTTTCATCAAGACGGCTCCTAATTTCCATCTCTTCCATCTCTACCCCTACCCCTCACTTCCTAAAGATGGCAGGGAGTCTATTTTCACCTTGGGTTTGAAATCACAGCAGTTCTGGCTTTCTTTTGCTTTTAAAAAAGGAGTCTCGCCCATGTACAGTGGTACCTCGGGTTACAGATGCTTCAGGTTACAGACTCCGCTAACCCAGAAATAGTACCTCGGGTTAAGAACTTTGCTTCAGGATGAGAACAGAAATTGCACAATGGCGCAGCAGCAGCGGGAGGCCCCATTAGCTAAAATGGTACCTCAGGTTAAGAACAGTTTCAGGTTAAGAACGGACCTCCAGAACGAATTAAGTTCTTAACCCAAGGTACCACTGTATAGGTAAAGGTAAAGGGACCCCTGACCATTAGGTCCAGTCGTGACTTACTCTAGGGTTGCGCGCTCATCTCGCATTATTGGCCAAGGGAGCCGGCGTACAGCTTCCAGGTCATGTGGCCAGCATGACAAAGCCGCTTCTGGCGAACCAGAGCAGCACACGGAAACACCGTTTACCTTCTACCTATTGATCTACTTGCACTTCGACGTGCTTTTGAACTGCTAAGTTGGCAGGAGCAGGGACCAAGCAATGGGAGCTCACCCTGTCGCGGGGATTCGAACCGCCGACCTTCTGATCGGCAAGCTCTAGGCTCTGTGGTTTAACCCACAGCGCCACCCGCGTTCCACTGTATAGCCCTAATCTAAATATTACAGCTGTACCTTGGATCTCGAACGGCTTAGTAGCTGAACATATCAGCTACTGAATGCCACAAACTCAGAAGTAGGTGTTCCGGAAGCTGAACTTCCGATGTGGCTTCCAATTGAGTGCAGGAAGCTCCTGCAGCCATTCGGAAGCCACGCCTTGGTTTTTGAACAGTTCTGGGAGTCAAACGGACTCCAGGAATGGATTAAGTTCATCAGCCAAGGTACCACTGTACGGCCAAATAGATTTTTGGGATATGTGGATATTGTGAGCATGTTCTTGAAACTAGTACTATGTCAAATCATGTCCTCAGAAATGAAAGAAGCTTCTGGTGGTTTTTCTGCTTCATTCATAGATGTCGGGCACAGAATGCCCAGAGTGAGGAATTAACTCTTTATTGTCAAAAGTGCACTTACAAATTAGGACAGGGCATGTCCATTAGTCCTACGTCTCTCAGCTAGTCCTAGGTGTGCACCTGAAAAGGCACTTGCTGCACAAGAGAGACCTCGACCCAACCTCAGCTTATGTATAAGCCCTCCTGAGCTGTGTGCAAGCAGGCAAAGACTACATCTGCATGCAATCTGTTTCTGCTCCTCTGACTTCAATCTTCTTCTGGTTCAGGGAGACAGTGGAACAGGAGAGATGAGGGCAGTAGCAGCAGGAGGAGGTTTTGACTCAACACCAGCCTGAGCTATCTCTCCCTCCTCCTGCACCTGTTCTTCACTCTCCAATCCTGAAGGTACTCCTGCCTGTGACTCTCATCTCCTGGCTGTTACTGCTCCCTTCTTCCAAGAAGAAGAAGAAGAAGAAGAAGAAGAAGAAGAAGAGTTTAGATTTGATATCCTGCTTTATCACTACCCAAAGGAGTCTCAAAGCGGCTAACATTCTCCTTTCCCTTCCTCCCCCACAACAAACACTCTGTGAGGTGAGTGGGGCTGAGAGACTTCAAAGAAGCGTGACTAGCCGAAGGTCACCCAGCAGCTGCATGTGGAGGAGCGGAGACACAAACCCGGTTCACCAGATTACGAGTGTTAGTCCCCGCTCCCTCAGTTTCCAGCCAGTCCCTGACAATAGAGTACTTTAGGATTACAGGGAACATTGCGTTAAGCTTTCTTTTCTTTTCTTTTCTTTTCTTTTCTTTTCTTTTCTTTTCTTTTCTTTTCTTTTCTTTTCTTTTCTTTTCTTGCAAGTGGGTCAAGTTTGGTATGCACTCTATTTGTCCAGTGCTCTGCAGCCTCCCTGGCTACCCACACTTCCCAATCTGAAAAATCTCTATGGGTGGAGTTAACTTATGATGTCTTATCCTGGGCTTTAATTGATGTTTGGAAAGCTGGGGGCAGCTGGGTTCCAGGCATCTGAGATTGCTGCACTTGGGTTTTAATGGGAAAGTTCTTCCTTTTACCTTTAAGAAAAACACCACAATGATTTATTTAAAAGTGAAACAGAAAAGTAAACAAGATAGATAGATAGATAGATATAGATAGATAGATAGATAGATAGATAGATAGATAGATAGATAGATAGATAGATAGAGAACAGCTATCAAGTGTTTGATGGGGAGATTCTTCAGCTTCATACAGAGGAAAGCTCAGCTGATAATTTTATAGATATTTCATGAGGTACAGGCACCCGAGAAGGCTGCAGAATGTTGAGCATTTGAGAGATAATTCATAGAATGCAAAGAAAGACACACAACATGAATGGGATGGGGGGGGGAAGGCTGGCACCTCAAGTGTGAACCAAAGAAACACCCTTTCCAGGAAATTTCACCAACATTTTGTTTTCCCTTTGATCATTTTAAAATGCTATTTCTTTTCTTATTAACTGATGGAGCATCATAAAGATAAAAAATTAAAATAAACATGGAAGAAAAGTCCGGCACAACCCTAATTCCTGCAGCTGTGAAATTGTAGTTGTGTTGTCAATTACAAGCCTTCTAAGGTAGAAGGCAGTTGTAATGTTTTCAGAGCAGAAGGCCACCTTTAAACTCCACTGTGTTCTTTCCAAATGGATCCCCAGAGGCAAGCTCTTGTGGAATATCCCTCATATTTGCAAGGGAAGCTGGCTGTGTAAGGTGCTGAATGGTCGCCACTTTTCCACCCTCCCCCCAGGAATCTCCAACAAAACAATTCCTGGAGTAGTTTTGCGCTTTCAGACAACAACTCCACCCCCCCTTAAGAAGATGAAGAATTGACAGAGGAATGTGTGCTCCTTCAATGCGGCACTGGGGATAGTCTTGTCTAAAGCATATGAGGTGGATGGTCAAGCCTGCTGTTTGAAACAGCATTGATTTTGCTGGTATGCTGAAGTGACAGATTTTGCCTCTGTCACTTCAGTTACAAAGCTAGGCTCACCCTTCTGCTGGTTAAGGCATGCTGTGCTCTCTGGTTTTGTTTGTGTTCGCTCTCTGTGATAAGAATTGTGGTAGTAGTTGGCTGTCATGTAAACTTCTTGCAAGGAAAAGGGGTCAGTTTATACCTTCAGCAGAATCAACCGCCTAATAGAATTCCTAGCTGGACTTGTACTTAGAGATGATCTTGTATGTGGTGTTTATGTCTCCCCGATTAGTTGTCCTGCAGGACTTCAGCTTTCTTTCTTTCTTTCTTTCTTTCTTTCTTTCTTTCTTTCTTTTTTCTTATTCCATTTTCACATGTAGTGAACCTAATTCAAAGTGCAATAAACAACAATAAAATCAGCTAATCTGTCATTTCTTGGAAAAAGGCATAGCAGCAGCTTAAAATTGAAACCACTACATAAACTCAGTTTGTATGCATATTAGAAACTTTCATAGGCCTCTACGGATGTTTGTGTGAATCCGGGGAGGTTGTCTTGCTGTATCGTTCCATCTCATATGGGAAATAAATGGATTTCAGATGTTGTAGAAGGATAAAGGATTCATCTTGCATTTGGCTCCCCTGATCAGGCAGGTCAATTACTTGGCCAGAGCAATGGGCCACACCTGAACATACAATGAGTCTATTGGCAGGCCTATGGGAGAGTGTCAACATTTAGCTATTTCTAAGTGAGCAGCTACCAACAAAAATGCCAACATCTCCTGGTGAGATAAATGTTGATTCGATCCATCTATTATTTCTAGCAAGGCTAACTAAGCAGCTTCCATGTTGAGGACACCTTACTTGGTTGGGTGTCACTTAAAGCTGTATAGCTGCCATGACAGCCTACCAGCTATTATTATGGGGGACTGTGGTCTAAACTACTGAGCCTCTTGGGCTTGCTGATCTGAAGGTTGGCAGTTTGAATCCCAGCGATGGAGTGAGCTCCCGTTTCTCTGTCCCAGCTCCTGCCAACCTAGCAGTTCGAAAGCACACCAGCGCAAGTAGATAAATAGGTACCGCTGCAGCAGGAAGGTAAATGGCATTTCCATGCGCTCTGGCTTCTGTCATGGTGTTCCGTTGCACCAGAAGCGGTTTAGTCATGCTGGCCACATGACCCGGAAAGCTGTCTCTGGACAAACGCCGGCTCCCTCGGCCTGAAAAGTGAGATGAGCGCCACAACCCCATAGTCGCTTTTGCTGGACTTAACCATCCAGGGGTCCTTTACCTTTTTTTTTTTACCAGCTATTATAAAGTTATCTGAATGACATTGGATTCTTATCTCATTATACATGACAAAGCTATTTTTAACCTTCTCACCCCTTGCTTTTTCCTGTAAGACTTATTGCAGTCGTTAACAGTCATCAACAGGTTTACCACAGCTATCAGCCTATCACCCATTTCCACCACCCTTCTGAGTAATACCCCTCCCACCCTCTCACTATATATAAGGGTCTGGTGACTTCTGTTTCAGTGTATCTGAAGAAGTGTGCATGCACACGAAAGCTCATACCAAGAACAAACTTAGTTGGTCTCTAAGGTGCTACTGGAAGGATTTTATTTTATTTTTTATTTTGTTTTGACTATGGCAGACCAACACGGCTACCTACCTGTAATTGGAACTCCTGCAATAAGTTAGCTTCACTCTTCTTAAATGCAATGTTTTAGGATCAGTTTATACATTCAGCAGAATTAAGTGGATGGTACATTTCCGACTGCAAGTGAACATGGGGAGACTGATCTGAATGTTATCCTTCTTGAAAATATGAAACAAGGTTGTCAATGAGAAGATTCATCCTTGCCCACTTCCCAACTAGTTATTCTGGCTTGTGTGTGTGGCATGCCTGAAGGAGTAGGGCTGTGTATCTGGTCTGGGCAAACAAATCCCACAGTGAGTCCTGCAGCGGCATGCCGGAAGCAGCTGCCGCACTCACAGGTAATGCCTGTAAATATTTTTATGTTATGGTAATCTAGCAATACCGAGGTGCTGATAGTCTTTTGATATATTTAATCTTGTGTGATTTTTATGGAGATAGGCTGAGTTTCAGCAACACAATTTTTCAAAGTGGCACCTTAGGTCCTCTGGTCACTTCTATCAAATCTGCTTCCACATTTAGCGGAAGAGAATGCAATTACCTGCAAGTTGTTCTGCATAAAAGATAAAAGGGGAGCATCTATGCAAAGCTTGATGGAGGTGAGCAACCTTTTCAAATCTAATCAAGTAGCATGGATGGTTTCATTCTTGACACAGTTTTTTGCAACTTCTAATCACTGAGAAAACGCAGATACTTAAATCTAGACAGTGCAATTAAATTGATGGCAAGTAAAACATCCAAATTGGTTTGTATTTGTTGTAAAGGGAGAGTTCTCAACACAAAGAACCATGTTAACTGGTGCTTTCCGTATATCTACTTGCCTATTTAGGAGCACAGAGAGGCGAATGGTTAAATAATCCAGATGAATGTTATATTTTTGCTTTTAACCCTCGTATTACTGCCTGAACCCAAGGGGGTACAAGATATGTAAGGTAAAAAAAGGTAACGGACCCCTGGACAGTTAAGTCCAGTCAAAGGCGACTATGGGGTTGCAGTGCTCATCTCGCTTTCAGGCCAAGGGAGCTGGTGTTTGTCCACAGACAACTTTCCGGGTCATGTGGCCAACATGACTAAACTGCTTCTGGCACAGCGGGACACTGTGACAGAAACCAGAGGGCACGGAAATGCCCTTTACCTTCCCACCACAGCGGTAACTATTTATCTACTTGCATTGGTGTGCTTTCGAACTGCTAGGCTGGCAGGAGCTGGGACAGAACAACAGGAGCTCACCCTGTAGTGGAGATTTGAACTGCTGACCTTCTGATCGAAGCAAGCCCAAGAGGCTCAGTGATTTAGACCACAGCGCCACCCACATCTTAATTAACCTTCTCTATTAACCTATGCAGCATCCCACTCTGGGTGGGATTCATCTGATGAGTCCTTTCAGTTCAAGTCCTACACGAGGGCTTCTGCTTGCATAGTGGGGCTTTCCCCACCTCTCCAATGTGGTGTAGTGGTTAAGAGCGGTAGACTCGTAATCTGGTGAACCGGGTTCGCGTCTCCTCTCCTCCTCACTCAGCTGCTGGGTGACCTTGGGTTAGTCACACTTCTTTGAAGTCTCTCAGCCCCACTCACCTCACATAGTGTTTGTTGTGGGGGAGGAAGGGAAAGGAGAATGTTAGCTGCTTTGAGACTCCTTCGGGTAGTGATAAAGTGGGATATCAAATCCAAACTCTTCTTCTTCTTCTTCTTCTTCCTCCTCCTCCTCCTCCTCCTCCTCCTCCTCCTCCTCCTCTTCTTCTTCTTCTTCTTCTTCTTCTTCTTCTTCAGTAAACTATTTTGGACTGTAAACTGCTTAAGCTGCCTCTGTGTGATGACTGGAACTGGGGGCAACTTCTGCTACATGGGCATCAGTCTGTCTGGCAAACTGCAATGCTTGAGCTGATACGATATGATTTATTGCATTTCTTTGCCACTTTTCATTCAAACGAATCACAAAAGGGCTTTCAAACAATAAATGACAATAGCATAACAATACATAATAGAGCATCACATATACAGCACAAATCATATGAAACAATTGACAAATCACCAATAAAATAAGACAAATACAAACACTATGAACAACGCAGCAACTTAAAAAATAAGCGAAACCTCACCATTACAGGGAAAGTCTTATGATTAATAAGTTAATATGGCATTTATAATCCATGAAACAATATGAACAATATTATGAGAATAACAACTAACAATATATATGCACATGCACCATGCCAACATGACAGGGTGTTCACCCTAGTACAATGTTGAATTTCACTTCCTGTAATTTCCTCCATCAAAGAGTGCGGTTTGCTTTGTGCAGTTAAAAAAATGTCTTCTAGCATCCAATTGAATACAGCTTAATAGTCATGCGTAGCATTCCACCAATGGTTCAACAAGCAAACATTGTTTTTCTGCATACAGAGGACTGCAGAAATAAGAGTGTTATCAAGCAATTAGCAGGTCAGGTGCAGAGGAGGCAATGTGGTGGGGTCTGCTTCCTACTATGGCCGAAGGCAACTAATTTCCAATACTATCCCCCAGAGACTGGGATAAAAAAGAGAGGTGTCTGGACACAGGTTGATGGCATTCCTTGTTGCTGCCTTGGAGCCTGCAATCCAAGTTCAGCCTCCAATGGCAGACCCAAGTTTCAAAAAGTGGGCCATCAAAAAGGGAAGCAATCAAAGGGGCAAATAGATAGGCACTTTACAATAGCAAGAGCAATCCAATTAAAGTGAAGCACTTACATCAACGGAAGAGGCAAGCATAAGCTAAACTGTCCTGGATCGTGCCTTCCATCTCCCTCCCCTCCCCATTTGTCTTTATTAACTCACTTGGTATGCCTATATTGATTCGGGCTTGATCTCAGCATCTTTTGATAAAGGGTTGTTTTTTTGCTGTTGGGAAGCCTTTGGTGGAACTCAGCTGGGTTATCTGATTTCTTCCTGCCAATCAAATATATCTTTTTCTACCCTAGGCAACTATAGATTTACTGTTTCTAGGGATGGGAATGGTGTGTTGAGGGGGTTGGGCTTGGAGAAGACCTGACTCTGGATCCTGTTCTACCTGCTATATTCTACCTCCTCACATGCCCTTTTGTATTTTAGAACAAGCAATGCATTTATGTTACAGCCAAAATACCCAGGATGTTTTATAATGTGGTCTGTATCCCTGAAAGGTGGCAATTCATTGAACGAGTTCCCGTCTGCATGCAGGAGGCTGTTATTTTACTGAAAGTGTCTTTTTTTAAAGAGTCTTGTATGAAATATGTGTCTGCCGCCAACAAATAACAATTCCATGTTGAGCCCCTTTCCCCAACTCCCAGTGTACAGAGCAATGCCATGCACTCAAATTATTATACTGAGCATTCTTCCCATCCCACAGCAAGCAGAAGTATAGAGTGATTCTTAGTGGTAGTAGTAAGTGGCAGAAGACATACACTATAAGGATATCAAGACACACAATAGGCAGTACTGGAAAGGGATAGGGTTGGATAAAGACCTTTAGAGGCCCTAAGCTTTTTTTTTCTTTTGTGCCCCTGTATATATCTAATTCAAAATATGAACAATAATAAACCATAAAATCAAATTTTATTTTTCAAAACGAACCAAAACCTACAGTAAGATGGGAAGCAAATTATTTTTTGTGTATTTGTATAAATAATGTTTATTTTTGTTCAGCGGCACAATATGGTCGGTGGTAAATCTGGCAATGGAAATTTTCCTTGATGCCCTAAGCAAATGCTTATTTCGCTTAATGGTTAATCCAATGCTTGAAAGGGAGAGGGGACATGGCATGAGGCTGCAGCTTTTCATACACCTTGTCATTTCATCTTGGTTCAATGGATAAGGCAATATCTGAACCTTCTTGGCAGTGGTGCCCTCCCTGTGGAACGCCCTCCCATCAGGACATCCCAGGGAAGTCTTGAATGTCTGACATTTTATTATTATTTTTATATTTTGCTGGAGGCTGCCCAGAGTGGCTGGGGAAACCCAGCCAGATGGGCTGGTATAAACAATAAAGTTGTTGTTGTTGTTGTTTGCTGTTGTTGTTACTATTAACCAACTCCTTTAAGCAAATGTTGTCATGAGGTATCCCAGAAGCTTCATTCTGACCCAAAATCACCTCAAGACCCCTTTTGCTCAGTGATGTGAGGCCTAGAAGAGCTGTAGCTGAGGACAGAATTCCAGACCCTCCAAGTGTCCCTATTTTCCAGGGACAGTCCTGGATTTACAGAAGCTGTCCTAGTTTCTGATTTGATCCTGGAATGTCCTGCTTTTCCTTAGGATGTCCCTATTTTCATTGGAGAAATGTTGGAGGGTATGCAATAGGACATCCCTATTTTCACTGGAGAAATGTTGGAAGGTTTGGAATTCTGCCCCTGTCATGCTTACATGGGGATCCCCAGAAACTTTCACATGGGTCACTGTGGGAGTAGGAGGGGGTAGAAGCCTTTCTAAGGCTCCCTGTTATGGAGTTTGGGGCCATTGCACTCCACGAGCTTCCCATCCACCCTTGGATTAGAGATTTCACTGTACTATTTGGATCACAGGTTGACAGAAAGGATTTTTTGTCCTCCCAACAACCTGCTTGGCATGTTGTTGTTATTGATGTTGTTGTTGTTGTTTTGCCCACAGCAAAAAAGTATGCCTTGCAAGTCGTAATTAGCTTGAAGATTTATTACAATACAAACAATTAGCCTTGGACGTCTAACTGATCATCCATGCCTTACGAGTCAGTTGACCCTTCTGGGGAATGTTTCCGGGTTCTGCAGAATACCCTGAACCTGTGACCCTTGTTTTCTATCTAAGACCTTTCCCATACATCTAATCTTTGGGCTCAGGGGATTTACTGCCTCCTTTTCCGGTGAGGAACAGCTACCCCACGTGCTTCCCAAGGCTGTCTGTGCTTCTTGAACGAGCTGACTTCTCTCCCTCCCACTCTCTGTTGGCACCTTATCTACATTCCATTCTGGTGCAGGAGGAGGGGGGGGGACTCCTTGAAGCTGTATGACTGCTTCCAAACTCATGCTGTGTCTCTATACTTAGGGCAGATGTGTTCATGACAGTTGTTTTGTATAGCGGTGGGAAAGGGGAAAGGCATTAGGAAGAATCAACATAGTGAAGGAGGGGCCCATAAGGGGCATGAGCAGGAGATGGGCCGTGGCACCCTCAAGCTCTGGTTGGGCTATCTGCCTGGTTGGACTACTCACCCAGGTCGCCCAGTGAAACCTTGCCAGCTTGGCTCGCACCATAACAAGTTTCAACATTGGCCGACTCCCTAGGAACAGGTTTGGTGTGGTGCAAACCCAGCTGATTCAATTCCACCAGCATTGGGTGGGTTTAATATGAACAGCTCCTGGCCCTTACCCTACCTGCTGAAGTCGATAAAGATTTGGCCTGATTTTCATCCCAACACCTGGTGTCCTGCCTGCTTTTCTGGGTCACATAATGCGCTTATCAGGGCAATTTATGTTATGATGGGCTTTGACCAGAACTAATGGGCTATATTACCGTACAAACTCACATTAGGGTAGTTTGTAGACATGCTGGTGTTTTCCCATCTTGTCACCAGGGTTGTTTTCACACACACCAACATAATCTGGTATTGACCACAGAATTGAGAATTCCAGGAGACTGAACTTTCCTTTAAAAAAGAGAGAGAGGGGGGTTTTCAGACCTTATGGCAGCGAGGAGGAGCTTAAAGTGGGTGCTGAAAATTGAGAAAACTCTAACATCAAAGGGAGAGTTCAGTACAATCTTCTATGGCTCAGTGTCAAGCATAACTCACTGTCCCAGAAGCAGAACTCTTGTTGCTGTTTGATAAGCATGGGAGACAGGTCCCTTGGCAGTCCTAAACACACCCTGCCCAAGGATAACAAACAGATGGTACTTTAATCATTTATTGACAATGCACTCAATTGTGGCATCTCCCAAGTTGCACAGGGTATACACACTACTTCTAACTAGCTAGCTAGGCATCTACAACCCATGCTAATGCCCTGGAGTGGGCCCCTGGAGCAACAGCATGCCTAAACCTTTTCCCAAACTTAAATACTGTACCCTTGTCTGATGGGCTGTACAGTAGCTGCCACTGTGCCTGGTACTTTAAACCTTGGAGACAATGAAAGAGGGGGCAGAGGAGATCCCAATGGACCAATGGGGATGTTGGTGGTGCTGTGGTCTAAACCACTGAGACTCGTGGGCTTGCCGATCAGACGGTCGGCGGTTCGAATCCCCGCGACGGAGTGAGCTCACATTGTTCTGTCCCAGCTCCTGCCAACCTAGCAGTTCGAAAGCACACCAGTGCAAGTAATTAAATAGGTACCGCTGCAGTGGCAAGGTAAATGGCATTTCCGTGCACTCTGGTTTCCGTCACTGTGTTCCGTTGCACCAGAAGTGGTTTAGTCATGCTGGCCACATGACCCGGAAAGCTGTCTGTGGACAAATGCCAGCTCCCTCGGCCTGAAAGCGAGATGAGCACCGCAACCCCATAGTCGCCTTTCACTGGACTTAATAATCCAGGGGTCGTTTACCTTTTACTAATGGCCCAATGGTCTGTTCCTCCTCTTCTGATTCTTCTGATCTTTCCTGCCTCCCCAGTCTCTGACAGCCCAGACTCTTCTGCTTCATCCAGCCCTGTCTCCTACATCATGGGTTGCACAGAACCCCACAAATTTGTTGTCCTTTCCCCTAGATCTCCCACCACCTTCCTTTCCTTGGATTCATGCCTGTCACTGACACTGCACTTGTGGTGCTTTTGCCTAAATTCAACAGTGGGGAAGACAAGGGAGGGACAGACTACGATAGCATTAACATATGAATGGGACCAGATATTAATCATGGTTGCAGTTGTGGTTGATGATAAATGGGCTAGGTTAAAGGCTTCATAGAACAAATTGTGCAAACTGGGGGAATATATGCAGATATGATTAATTTACAAAATGTACACAAGCCATAATATTCAGCTGTTCTTGGTGCAGAATTCAGGTTAAATTATTTATAGTGCAGAGCACTATACCCCCTTTAAGTTTATCTCTTCCTCCAACCTTCCCATAGTCCTGATGTATCAGTGTCCAAAATAACACAGTATAGGCATTTACCAGCTGTCTATGATGGAGTGGTTGGATGCAGAGGCATGGTGGGAGGACCTAGCTGGGGACCCCTCCCCCCAAAAAAGGGAATAAGGCTCAGAACCTGGGGATTGGTGGTAGGATGACAAGAAGTGGTCAGAGGGAGAAGACTGAGAGGAGAAAGTACAGAAGCTGTAGAAGTAACAGGGCTTAGTGAGCTGGAGGAATCTATGGCAGAGTCTCATTAGCCTGACACTGTTTTTGCTAGTAAAGAGTTAACACCAATTTGGTCAGTGTGATTTACTGCTGGCTGCTCCAATCACTGTAACTACAAGTCTTAAATTGGGGGACTGATGTTCTGGGGCCATTCTAGGACAGGAGAATAAAACTATAAAAGGCTACATGTCATCACTGATGTGTGCTACTCCTAATATCAGAGGTGGCATACCTCTGTATATTAGTTGATGGGATTAGAGATGAAGGATGAACCCATCTTAAATGGAATTTGTGGTTCTGACAAGATCGAGCTTTTCCCATATCAGAAAGCCTATTGCATTAGACAACAAGATATGTCCAATCTGTTCATATGTTGTCCTTTTTTTTAAAAAAAAAGACTAATTATTTGCAAAATTAGACACAAAAATACATAGTTTATACATATATGTATAACAATGTCAAGTCACATGTATTGATTGATTGACTTTATATACTGCCCTATACCTGGGGGTCTCAGGGTGGTTCACAGAATAAAATCAAGATATAAAATCACAAAATACATAATAAAAATAAATACAACAACCCAATAACCCTCCCCCAACAAAAACAAAAAACAACACATTTTAAAAGGGCATAGGATGTAAATCAGATGAACCAAGGGCCTGGTTAGAAAGGTACACTTTTGCCTGATGCCTAAAGGTGTATAATGAAGGCACCAGGCGAACTTTCCAGGAGAGAGCATTCCATAGACAGGGAGCCACTGCAGAGAAGGTCTGTTCTCGTGTTGCCACCCTCTGGACCTGCATAATAATTTTTATACAGTTGTATGATGCATTGTCATATGTATCTGATTCTGTGCTGGTTTCTTTGGAAAGCCAAGAGTGTATGTGCACAGAATTATGCGTATAATATGTGAGAATTGTTTGCATTTTTAGTGAAAAGGATAAAAGACGAAGGCGCAAGACAGGGATTAGAAGAAATCAGTGCAGATAAGGTTCTCATCGAGGTTTTTCAGAAAATGTGATTGCTGGCTGGGGTTCAAAATGCATACCTGTCAACCCTCCCTTTTTTTGCAGGAAACTCCCTTATTCCAATGCCGTTTCCCTTAAATTTCCCGGATTTCAAAGGAAGCAGCTCCTCTCCCTCCCTGCCGGCCAGGGAGGCTCCTCAGCTGCGTTGCTCGGCTGCCAATAAGGAGTCTGAGACCGACTGGGGGCGGAGCTTGCATGCCTTATGCATCCAGACCCTCATGCCCAACCAGACAGCCAGCTTGCCTGCCGTCTACGCGCTCGCTGTTTCGCTCACCCGTTCGCGCGCAGCCTCTGGAGCGCAGGGTGGCAAGGCTACTCAGTGCCATTGCACCGCCCTCGTGGCATCCCTTTTTTTCAAATCCGAAAGTTTGGAAAAATCCCTTATTTTCAAATCCAAAAGTTGACAGCTATGCAAAATGAAGGAAAGTGCTGTGGCACTCAGGTCCAGGGGCGTAGCAAGGGGGCGGGGGGGGCGGTCCGCCCCGGGTGCCACTCAGGGAGGGGGTGCCAGTTGGGCTGGCCCCGCACTGCGCGGACCCCACCCTCCGGCGCCGCCGCTGCTGCTCCCGTGGCACCCTTGCAAGCCGCCGCGCCAAAAGCAGCAGCGGCAGGGCACCCCCTAGCCGCCGCACACGATCGGCGGCTGGGGGGGGTGCCGCCGCCGCTGCTTTTGGCACGGCGCCTCACAAGGGCGCCGCAGAAGCAGCAGTGCCGGTTTGGATGGAGTGCGCACTCCATCCAAACCGGCACTGCTGCTTCTGCGGCGCCCTTGTGTGCCGGGGCGGCGAGCGAGGAGGAGGCGGAGCGGAGGGGTGTCATCCCATCGCTGCCCGCCCCTCCCCTCGCCCCTACAGGCGGCTCCGCCCGGCAGCGGGGGGGAAAGCGCTTAAAAAAAAGGAAAAGCCAAGGCTTTCCTTTTTTTAAAGCGCTTTTCTCTCCGCTGCCGGGCGGAGCCGCAGGGGCAAGGGGAGGGGCGGGCAGCACAAGGCTGACACCCCTCCGCTCCGCCGCCTCCTCGCTCGCCGCCCCGGCAGCGGGGGGAAAGCACTTTTTTTTTAAAAAAAGCGCTTTGCTTTTTTTAAAAAGGGCTTCCCCCCGCGGGGGGCGGGGCCACAGTGACATCACGATGCCCCGCCCCAGGGGTGCCTCCATTCGCGCCGCCCTGGGTACCGGGGAGGCTTCCTCCGCCCCTGCTCAGGTCCTGCTTGCGGGCTTCCTATAGGCATCTGGTTGGCCACTGTGAGGACAGGATGTCGGACAACATGTTATTTGTTCTGAAGCATCAGGACTTTCTTGTGTTCTTAGGAGACATGGCAAGGATGCCAGTGTGCTCTGCCTTTGGGAGACGGAGAGAACTTCAAAGACAATAGCAGTCTTTACCCTATTCTTTGTAATCAGCAACTTTGTGCTATAAAAATTGATATTGAATTCATATTCATATTAACTAAACCCCAGTCATTACCCTGGGGCTTTATGAAACAAGCTGTCGATTGTGTTCATTGCTTAAAAAGCTTAAGACCCATTTATAAAGGATGCTTCTGCCTTCTGACATGTAGCTGATTTTGCATCCAATTCATTCAAGCCTTATATAGCATCTTCTCCGCGGTGGTTCAGTGTTTTGTGGATTTTTCTTGCCAGCTAAGATATTTAGTTAGGTCAGTAAACTGACCTCATTCAAATATATTTATTGTACACTTGCTTGCTGTAAAAGGGAGAGAGAGAGAAACCTTCTGTTTAGAAATCTCCCAACTTCATGCAAATAGCCTTATGGGGGATTCATTTCTGATATAGAATAATAGAATTGTAGAGTTGGAAGGGACCTAAAAGTCATCTAGTCCAACTCCCTGCAATGCAGGAATATGCAGCTGACTCATGCAGGAATCAGCACCATACTCCAACCAATTGAACTATCCAGGCTATGTATTTTCAGTGTTTCCCAGAAAAACGTCAAAGGCTAGTTTGAGTATCAAACTAGTCCTTGTCTTCATCTGCAGCAAGAGGATATTATTTTTGCCCTGTCTGAACAAGCTGTAATTAAGCCTTCTACCAGATTCCCTACCAAATTTCAGGTAAAATACTCTTTGTGCTGAATCTGGAGATCCCAAGGAAGGCAAAACAGCCATTGAAGCCATTGTAGTAGCACCTGGCTCGAGCACTTAACTCAGTGTCATGGAGCCAGCTCTGGAAAGAACCACTGTTTCTGCAGCTTACAGAGATTGCTCCTTCACTAGAGCAGAGAGGCTGCATCTTGCAGTGGTGATGGTTTTTCATGATGTGAAATCCAGAGAAGTTTCCTCAGACCTGCTGCATAACTCGGGTGCTTTCTGGCTAGAGCTTAAGGTGCCGGCTGTTGCCAGAACTGACTCTATGGGGCCATGCTAAGAAAACACAACAAATCCTTTCTCTGAATGAACCAGGCACTTCCTGATTTGAGGAAATGGGCCCCACTATCAAGCCAGCAGGTATAGGGAACCTCAGGCCCAGGGTCATAATGCAGACCCCCCCCCCAGGTATCTCCAACTGTCCCTTAGGACTTTTCCCTGGACACACAACCTCCCAAGCCACACCCATGCTTTGTATCATCCTTTAGTTTTTTTACTTGGATGGAATGTGACCTTGAACTCTGATAACACCTCTTGACTTAAGGGAACTGTACAAGTATGTGTAAAACTAGCCTACTGTATAAGGATAAAATTTGCATCCATTGCTCCACCCACTTTTGACTCTGGCCCCACCCATCGCTAGCCTATGGCCCCTGGAAGGAAAAGTAACTCTTAGGCAGAAAATGATTTTCCATCCCTGCTCTATGGAGTGTTAAAGCTTTTGGTGGGGATGAAGGAAAGGGAAATGTTCTCCTAGCCCTGGTGCTCTCGTTCCCTTTCTCAAACATTTTCATGTCTCCCCACCATTTATGTATCCCTCACTGCAAAGCAACAACCATCCTACCATTAAGCAGACTGAGGTGGCGATGGCAGATGACAGGGTTTGGGGAGTGGCAATGTCTTGCCAAATGCAAGGTGGTTCTTCCGTCTTTCCCTCTTTTTAAGACACCGTCTTATAATATTTCCCCCCCCAAAAAACACAGGGTGGCTTATTTTCGGGGGATGTCTTATTTTTATTACGTCAGTATGGTACGGTACAGCCTCCCCCTGCGCGCTGAGCAGGCGGGGAAGAACTCCGCAAGAGGCGCGTTTCGCCTATGCCTCTCACTGGTTCGCTGGCTCCCTGCGCACGCAGGAGGGGCTGAGGAGGCGACGGGAACAATGGCGGCACCATGGCTTACTTTCGGGGTACGTCTTATTTCTCACAAAGGTAAAAAAAACCTGCCATGGCTTACTTTATGACTACGTATTAAAAAAGGGGAAACGGGGTTTTAAAATGAGATTCAGAAGCAATACAAAACACAAGTGAGTGAGAAGATTAAATATTTTATTCTAAACAACAAGCAATATATACACACCAAGCATACACTTCAATCTGCCACTTGGAAGCCCTCAAGAAGTGGCGAAGGGACTCCCCCAGGTAGCCTCAGTTTGCACGGCCCTGTGATCGATCAGTCTGGGCATGAGCTTCTAAAAAACTATGCCCAACACCATCTGATTTTGTTGTTGTTCAGTCGTTCAGTCGTGTCCGACTCTTCGTGACCCCATGGACCAGAGCACGCCAGGCACGCCTATCCTTCACTGCCTCTCGCAGTTTGGCCAAACTCATGTTAGTAGCTTCGAGAACACTGTCCAACCATCTCATCCTCTGTCATCCCCTTCTCCTTGTGCCCTCCATCTTTCCCAACATCAGGGTCTTTTCTAGGGAGTCTTCTCTTCTCATGAGGTGGCCAAAGTACTGGAGCCTCAACTTCAGGATCTGTCCTTCTAGTGAGCACTCAGGGCTGATTTCTTTAAGAATGGATAGGTTTGATCTTCTTGCAGTCCATGGGACTCTCAAGAGTCTCCTCCAGCACCATCCAATTTAGAGATAGCTATATAGCTAGCCTGTGGCTTGCAGATTATTCATTAGCCACCCTCTCCCAGTGCCTCACTTTCTCCAAACAATGTCCAACATCAAAGAAGGTGAAGGTACTCAGCACTATCACTTCCTTCCACCAATTAGGGCATGAAAGGCTGCTCCCAGCCATCAAAGAGCTTAACAAAAGATAGGGGAAAGGAAGGAACAGGGGGCAGGAAGGATAACCATGTTAGAGCACTATCTCCTCAAAATACAAATATCTTCCGGATAGATTGCCCATAGAGGCAACGAGGTGTTGGAGGACACAGCTGTTTGGGCCATGTTATCTGCTAACCTGCTGCTCTCAAATGCAGTGGAGGATGCATGTCCCATATCTTTGACATGTAATTTTTTAAAATATAAATGTACATAGAATTAGTCAAGATTTTTTAAAAAACAAACAAACAAAACAAAACCCAGCTCTGATACAAGTGGATGATTTAGTGTTTCTGCGCATGCGCAAGCACCAAAACCCAGAAGGAACCCATTCCGGTACTTCCGGGTTTGGCGTGAGCGCAACCCAGAAAAAACATAACCCGCAGTGTTCGCACCTGAGGTATGACTGTATAAATCAATTTCAAACTGATACCTTCTCTATCCCATATCCCAGTCAATCAGATGAGCTAAAGTGAAGAAAACAGCATGTCTTTGAAGCCCCTGCAGCACCAGGAGGCTGTCTCCAAAATTCAGACCAGACCAAATTCTGCAGGCTTCATTCAAACTCCAAACTTCTTTTAAAATGCACCCACTAAACACACTCTGATCTCAGACCTCTCCCTGAAGATAGTTCACAAATTCAGAAAACATTCTCAGCTATCGACTAAACAAAAAAGTATGAACTTTTTTGAGGGTGAAATAGCTATAAGAATATTGGCAAAAGTGAATTTCAATCAACTTGGCAAACCTGTGGGAGAATTGTGCAATTCTTTTGAATACCAACACCAAGAAGCTTGCAGTAGTTTTCAGTGGAACCCGGGAGGCACTGAGCTTTGTACAGTAAAGGTAAAGGTAAAGGGACCCCTGACCGTTAGGTCCAGTCGTGTCTGACTCTGGGGTTGCGGCGCTCATCTCACTTTATTGGCCGAGAGCCGGCGTACAGCTTCTGGGTCATGTGGCCAGCATGACAAAGCCGCTTCTGGCGAACCAGAGCAGCACATGGAAACGCCGTTTACCTTCCCGCCAGAGCAGTTCCTATTTATCTACTTGCACTTTGATGTGCTTTCGAACTGCTAGGTTGGCAGGAGCTGGGACCGAGCAACGGGAGCTCACCCCATCGCAGGGATTCGAACCGCCGACCTTCTGATCAGCAAGCCCTAGGCTCTGTGGTTTAACCCACAGCGCTAATGTTGAGTGCACCTCTTTCCCCTTGCAGAACACAAGGTGACAAGCAAATTCTTTTCCTTGGTACACACACCATAAAGGGCACTAAATTCAACAAAGCAGATATTGAACATCAGCAACATGATACCTAATTGGCTTTCTCAACATTGCCTTTTCATGTAAATGTTTGCGACATAATCCCTTGTAAGTAGAATGTAAGGTGTTGCACAGTATGTATGAAATTCAGACTGGATTATAAAATCATATTTTTCAGCTACTAGCACCTCTGGCCAATGTTACTTCTGTATTTTTCATGAGTAGCACCCCAGGCCAAAATCCCTACTGCATTTTGCATGAGTTGGGTAGCTCTTTACCAGTGTTCTAGGTGCCAGATGGAGCTATTGTGTGATGCTCTGCAGGAGTGGAGAGGGGGGAGAATGAAGAGGGGGGCTGGGTGTCCTGTAAAGAATCTGTGTGTTTCATGGACAGATGGGAACCAAAAGGATAAAATGTGCCCCACCACGCATGAAAATGGAAATGCAAGGGATAATTTTAATACCCTTGTTTATCCCGAGTAGCTCATTCTGAAATTAAGTGCTGTTGCCAAATTCTTTCAGGAGTTTAAGCTTCTAAACTCTCTATTGGCAGCTAATGCAAACAGAACATGTAAAAGGGCCTTTTGTTTTACACAATGTGAATCTGGTTTTCTTGCTCAGCTTCCCCATCCCACCTTGGGGGATAAAGTACATGTTTGAGAAATAAAGGATCAATGCTTTTAGCGTGTGGTCCGTCTTTAGGTTGCAAAATTTGCTTGTGTTTTGCTTTTATTTTAAATGAAATGCTGACAGATTCTGAAAGATGTTGACTTTGCAAATGATATAATAAATGGAGATGTACAGAATCTCCTCCCAAAGAAATATTGTTAATCATATCAAAATATTTGAATCTCTCTCTCTCTCTCTCCATCTCTCCATTTATGGACCACTTTTCTATAGGCCAAATGACAGCTGAACATGCAGAACAGGACCCTCCAAATTAATTTCTAATATTACTTATATTAATTTCTAATAGTACAGATATACACAAGAACCTCAGAAATGTTTATCATTGAAATTCACTTTGAACGTTGAAATCCTGTTTAAAGTATCTTCTGAGCTGGGGTGCCAACAAATAAAATATTGTTGGGGGGGGCAGTTAAACCCTGCCCTGCGTAATTTGATCACAAGACACAGTGCACACACACCATTTGAATGGCAATGCCTTTCAACTTTGGGGTGGCCCTGTCCCCTCAAATATTTTACTGGGGGCTTGAGGGATCTTGGCCCCTAGGAGTGGGCTCTGTATTCTAACTAACTAAGAGATGAAGGAGGGGCCCCATCCATTTGTTTTCTTCCACAGAGCCCCCTCTCCTTAGCTTTCTTAATGGGTCATCACCTTTCCTTTGTTTTCTTAATAGCTCGCCACCTGTAATGATCTCTGGCAAGCAAGCAAGCCCTACTACTACTACTACTACTACTACTAATAATAATAATAATAATTTATTATCTGTACCCTGCTTATCTGGCCGGGTCCCCCCAGCCACTCTGGGCGGCTTCCAACAAACATTAAAATACATCAAAATGTCACAGATTAAAAACTCCCCTAAACAGAGCTGCCTTCAGGTATTTTCTAAATGTCATATAGTTGTTTATCTCTTCGACCTCTGATGGGAGGGCGTTCCACAGGGCGGGCGCCACTACCGAGAAGGCCCTCTGCCTGGTTCCCTGTAGCTTTGCTTCTCGCAGTGAGGGAACCGCCAGAAGGCCCTCAGCGCTGGATCTCAGTGTCCGGGCTGAACGGTGGGGGTCAAGACGCTCCTTCAGGTATACAGGACCGAGGCCGTTTAGGTCTTTAAAGGTCAACACCAACACTTTGAATTCTGCTCGGAAACGTACTGGGAGCCGTACATTAATCAGTATTAATGACTCTCCAGCAGTTTTCTGTACGTTTATTTACAACAAAATACATCCTGAACATGGCTTCTCACCTGCTTCCATTGACAATAGTTGGTGAGTCTGAATCTTTGCCCCTACCACAGCAGGAGGGATGCCAAACTCCCACCCTTCCTCTGTTGCCATTCCATTGTCCTCTGATCTTATCCAGCCTCCTAGAATGGGGACTGGGAGGCTGGCCTTCGCCCTCCCCACTTTCACCTGACACAGTCTCAACGCTCTGGCTGCCTTCCAACTCTTCCTCTTCTTGAGAGCTAACAGTGTCTTCCTCTGGAAGGGGTGGGCGAACTGCCCTTTCTGTCAGCCCTCTGCTGCAGAGTTGGTCCCTCTTTCACTTAGTTTAATTTCTGAGTCTGACTCTTCCCCTGCGCTCTGGTTAGCCAAGTTCCTGACACCACCCTAGGCAATTGCCTCATCAGAAAACTAGCCTGGCTTCTATTTTAACCCTTGCTGGATCCAGGGGTTCAGGAGGATTTATTAAATTCTAGCACTTACTAGATCCAAGAATTCAGGGGAGTCGAGTCTGGAGCCCCTGATCTCATAACAATGCAGTAACCATAATTTGCTGACCGTCATATGCTGATCAGTCTATGAGTCACTCAAAACATTATTCTTGGATTGAATTTAGCTGTGAACATTTCAGTGTGTATACATGACTCATAAAGCGTCAATGGGAAATGTATTGAGTAAATTATTGATTGCAAATGATATGCCAAGCTCAGCCTGCATCTTGCCCTTTTCCATTTTTTATATTGTTTGGTCAATTTGCTGCTTTGGAGATGAGGCTTGAATAAATGTTTGCCAGGGATGGGGATGATTTGTCCTCCTAGGCATGTTAAGATAGCAATTGAATATTCAAGTCAGCAGCTCTGGTAAGCAACAAGCAATGCCTTGAGGCAGTTGCTTGCAGTAAGCAGCCTATCTGAAGAAAGTCAGAAAAGCACAGCAAACCCTCAAGAAATTAGCAGTGCCAGGCAATGGAGTGTGTATGCAAGATCACTCAATATGGATTTGTTAACAGCCTTTTAGTATGCAACACCGACCACATTCCTAAAAACATCACCAACTTTTCACCAGAAGGCAAAATAGACACAGTGAGTTAGCAGGGACAGAAAATAAGGACAGAACTGTATGTGCTTAATGCACACTTAAGGGGAATGTTGAGATTCTGTCTATATACCTTCCATCATTTCATGTATGACTATCCCATGTAAGAAGGGTTGTGAGATTGCATAGGCCAGTTTTACCCTTGCTGTTGATGTGTACAGCGTGGGTGGCACTGTGGTCTAAACCACTGAGCCTCTTGGGCTTGCCGATCCGAAGGTCAGTGGTTTGAATCCCCGTGATGGGGTGAGCTCCCGTTGCTCTGTCCCAGCTCCTGCCAGCCTAGCAGTTTGAAAGCACGCCAGTCCAAGTAGATAAATAGGTACCGCTCTGGCTGGAAGGTAAACTGTGTTGCCGTGCAGTCTGGTTTCCGTCACCGTGTTCTGTTGCGCCAGAAGCGGTTTAGTCATGCTGGCCACATGACCCGGAAAGCTGTCTGTGGACAAACGCCGACTCCCTTGACCTGAAAGCGAGATGAGTGCCGCAACGCCATAGTCGCCTTTGACTGACCTAAACCGTCCAGGGGTCCTTTACCTTTACAGTGCATATACTTCCCATGTTTGACTGGTGCATAAAGGTGCATACATGACTCATAAAGCGTCAATGGGGAAATGCATTGAGTAAATTATTGATTGCAAATGATATGCACACATGTGTGTACAATAGCTCTATGCAAATTGGGATGCTGATGGGGCACAATCCCCCCAAAATTCAGGAGCTCTATGTGCATACTAATATACACCTGTTGAGCCCCTTCACACAGGGGGCATAGCCATTACATGTGCCACTGGTGAGGTGTGGGGCTAGTTCACAATTTTTCAAACCCTTCTCCTGTGTTTTGTTTTGTTTTTGGTGCTTGGTGTGTGTGTGTGTGTGTGTGTGTGTGTGTGCGAGAGAGAGAGAGAGAGAGAGAGAGAGAGAGAGAGAATCATCTTCTGACTCCTCTTTAAATACTCTACATAAAACATGAAAATCTATTTGTTTGTTCAAGCAAAGTAGGGTTGTTGTTGTTGTTTAAAAAAACCTCAACTAGCCCTGCTTTTTATTCTTTTTAATGCATCTTTTTGCTGAGTTTGTTTATTGTTTTTATTGATGTTTATGTATAAGTTTACTGGGCAGTTTATTTTGTGTTGTACCCTACCTCAGTATCAATATTGAGGAAAGAGGGGCTATAAATCTTTTAAGTGAATAATAAATAAGCAATGTAAGTCTTGCAGTATGATTCTTATTCTTATCCAGCTTTATACTTTTCTTGCTATCTGTTTTGCTTTCTGTGCAATTCTGCTGCTCAGTGTTGGCCCAATAAATACATACCCCTTTGCAGTCCAGAATAGAAGGGAGGCAAAGCTTTATAGCTGAGGATCCAAAGATCTTTCACTTGTAGTAAGTAGCATTTTTCCGCATGGGAAGCAACTGGGGCATAATAATAAATAATTCTACAAATCTACCATGAGAAATTTATTAGCCAAATACGAACGTGTGATAGACTAAATGCACTTTTAAGACAGGGACCATTTTCAGCTTAAGGGCCAAGTTCACCACCCTTCCAAGGGCTCTATGCTAATATGTACGGATACAGCACGCTCCATTGCTGCCTGATAGATGTGGTTTAATCCCACTGGGCATGGCTCTGCCACTGTGAGCATGCGTGCTGCAGTGAATAGATTGCTGTATGGGCTGCTTTGCCATGCTGCAAGATAGCTGTACTTCTGTTCAGCGTTACTAACAAAGAGGAAGCTGTTTATGAATCTGTCTTTGTTGAGTTTTCTGCTGCTCCAGAGAAGCGGACACGGAGCAATGGATTCAAACTACAAGAAAGAAGATTCCACCTAAACATTAGGAAGAATTTCCTGACAGTAAGAGCTGTTCGACAGTGGAATTTGCTGCCAAGGAGTGTGGTAGAGTCTCCTTCTTTGGAGGTCTTTAAGCAGAGGCTTGACAGCCACCTGTCAGGAATGCTTTGATGGTGTTTCCTGCTTGGCAGGGGGTTGGACTGGATGGCCCTTGTGGTCTCTTCCAACTCTATGATTCTATGATTCTATGAGTTCTGCCATGAGACCAGAAACTTTTAGGACATCAAAACCTGAGTGAGCACTCCATCCCCTGGGAACCACATACAAAAACTAAACCCATCTGGGAATCTTGGGGGGGGGGGAATTCCCCTGCACACCCCCTCCACATTTACAAAGAGCATCTATTCTTCCTTTACAGTTACTTGAGCCACCTCCAGGTTGTACGATTCCATTCTGCTGCATGTATAGGCAAGGCCTAAATGACTGAGTGGACTCTGTTAGAAAAAGCATTACATTTCAGGTGATTTGCAAGGTCTCCCTGCTGTGTTATAGCTGTGATGCCCCATTCAAATGTACAAGTCATTTCTTCAGGATGCCCAGCGATGAACGTGCTTGTGTAAGACCAGCCAGATTCGCTGCCCAGAGAGCTTACAGTCTGCATTCAGCTGTTTGTAATACACCCAAGGCACACATTATGCTTCTGCTGCAGCTACTTTTATGACATAGCAATCAGCTTGCATTCGTATGTCTCCCTTTTAAAATAGAGAAATGCAGAATTCTATTAATCCTTGATCATGGCGCATGAGAGAAAATTAATCTCCTTAGGGGGGAAATATTAAAGTTAGGGTTTTGATGTATTTATAAACTACACCAGCTTTGAAGTTCATTGCTACTGGCAAAGCGTACATATTTTACACAGCTATTCACTTATGGAACATTGGATATAGACAACTACATTTTAAAACTCTCTTTGGCTCCGACTAGCTTGACAACTGCATTTGCTTTGTAACCAAATGGAATAGTCGTAAATATGTCACAATAAGAAACTAGTTCCATTATCTGCTCAGCTACCTAGAAATCCAAATTAAATCTATTCAGCCATAGAGGAAGTATTTTAAAACTGTCTTTTGGTGCTCCAGAATTCATACTCTCTGTGAACAATATATTCCATTTACCAGTCGTAATATATTCCCATAATATAACTAATTCCCCACGCACCCCTTATCCCAAACAATGACTTGTGAACATTGTCAACTAAAGCAGCAATGGGATATATGTCTTCTAGTTTATATAATGTACCTAGTTGCCTCTTTAGATAAATAGGTCAACAACATTTGTTCAGCCACTTTATTTTTTAAAAAACAGGTTTTTTGCTCGTTGATATGTTTGATTTTATTTGTTGGCTTCAAAACTGTGAAAACGAAGTAGGAAAATCTCTGAGTCAAACACCAATCCTATGGGGGCTGCTACGAACCTATAAGCCACCATTTCCCTGCCTTGATACTTGGAAAATCCGGTGTCCTGTGCATATTTACTAAGAAATAAGTCCCTCTGTATTTCTCCCAAGTAAAGATCGCATCAGAGCGAGGCTCTCACTCACTAAAGCTAGGCCACCTTGCATCAAGGGTAGAATGTTAGTTTGTCCAGCATTGCAAATTGCAGTCTTTTTTTCTTTCTTTCTCCACACAGTTAGATGGGAGAAAGAAAACGCTACGTAGACACAGGGGTCAGCAAACTTTTTCAGCAGGGGGCCGGTCCACTGTCTCTCAGACCTTGTGGGGGGCCGGAGTATGTATATACTCCGTTTAAATAAAAGGACACATTGTACTAATGTAAAAACACCAGGCAGGCCCCACAAATAACCCAGAGATGCATTTTAAATAAAAGGCCACATTCTACTCATGTAAAAACACGCTGATTCCCGGAATGTCCGTGGGCCGGATTGAGAAGGCAATTGGGCCGGATCTGGCCCCCGGGCCTTAGTTTGCCTACCCATGACGTAGAGCTACTCTGGATTGCACTTCTTGTACATGCTAGAGGGTGACCCGCTGTTTGGAACTGATTTTATAGAGAAAGATTATATAGAGAAAGAGTAAATCCTTGCCTTACTATATTACAACTTCTCAAAACCTTCTTTAATCCCCTTTGCCCACAGAGCATCTCCCTTGTGCCCTCAACAGAAGCTGAGCTCTTACTGGAATTACCCTATTGACACCCAGATTGTCCGTAGCTTCTTTGTGTCAGCAGTGGCTTTCTTTTCTCTTGATATGTTTGTCACTCGTGCCATAACTCCTGATTTCTTTTTAAAAATAAATTGTCTTGCCCGATGCAATTTGCTTGGAAGAACGTTGCACCGTGTGGATCCACACAATTAAACCTATCTTTGGCATCTCAGTAGAGATTTGTTACGGCTAATCTCTGAAGGAAATGTCAACCCCCAAGCTGGGGCAAGTTCCAGGGAGCATCAGAGATGGTCAAATAATCATGGGCAGCCTGTTTATATGCAGGGGGGAAATAATGCATGTAATGAAGTGGAAAATCTGGATTGCAGAACGCGCAGGCATCTACACACGTACTCTCATTTTGTAAAGCATACACATTCCAAACTCCCACTGTAGTCAACAAGCCTAGGCAAATATGCAGCTGCTTCTCTGAACTGTGGGCAAGGGAGTTAAGAGTAGCCAGTGTGAAATCACTTCTAAATTACCTCCCAGGGAGTGCGGATGTGACACGAACGGTTCAGTTTATTTGGTATCTTAATGATGCCCCACTGAATTTCGAAAGGCTCTAATGATCTGAAGGGTTCTTTGCCTTCCCCCGCCCGCACAGATAAAATTTGTATCTCTCTGGATGTTAGATACAGAGTGAATACTGGTATTGTAAAACCGTTCAGTTAGTGCAGCATCTCCTACACCTACAAAGGCACCTTTTTATAAAAAAAAAAAAGTGGAGGTGCAAATTATCCTTATGCTCAGAAAGATTGACCTTTTGAGTGTGAATGAGTGAACGTTATTTCTGTTTGGAGAACTCCACCCTCTCTTTCTTGGAGTGTCTCTTCATTGTCAGAAGGCAAGCCCAAAGCAGGGACTTATGGAGAATATTCTTCTGCAACTGTGTTTTGGGATCCAATCGAACCTGCCGGTGGCCAGAATTACCTGTGTCTCTGCAAAGTATGATTGGAAGGAGGCAAAGTCAGAACAGTGAGTCATACATAGATGCAGCAGGCAGCCTCCTTCGTGGATGGATGCTTTAGACTTCTGGGAGCTTTTACTTAATGTAGTTTCTCATGACACAATAGTATGTGCCCTGACTTTACTGCGCAAGTGAAATACTGCACAAGGGTAACCAGCAGTAGATATATGCAGGGCTCCTGTGCCTTCAGTAGCTTTGTAGAAAAGGGAATACTGGCAAGTACCATGTTTCATTACCTCTTTGTGATGAGCTTTCCCTGGCTTCATTACCTCTTCCATGCAACTTTTACAAGTATACAAGCTCTGCCATCTTTTGCATCTGCCTTAGGCTCTTGACAAGCAAATAAGGAAAATAAACTACTTCTCAACATTGTCATGTGATGCCATGTGATGTCACATGGTACATTGCACGGCTGTGATTGGAAACCCCGGTGTCACTTGCTTCATCAAAAAGCAGCTCTGTTTGGATTGAGGGTCACAATATGTTTCTCCTTGCAGCTCTAGGTGAGGGGACCATGATGCTGGAGGAAAAGAATGGACCCCTATAAAAATCAGGCTGCTTCTGGAAGAAAAGAGGAGTAACGAAACTCTAACATAATGCTGGCTGAGTCAAAATAGATGTGACACTGGAGATATATACCGGTACATGAATGCACCTCCAGCCTTTGTGTGTGTATGTCAGGATTTCAGATGTCCCTTTCACACCAAGAACACGGCAAGCTGGTGGTTTAATTGCACTTAGATTTATTAGTATTTACACAGTAGTTTCAGTCCGAGCTCACAGCTCAATCATCTGCCGAAGACGACGTTGAGCTCACTAAAGGGCAGGTCCTCCTCCAACAGGATATCCTCCATCATCCACCCCTCCTCCTGTTGGACTGATGCCAAGCGTGGACCTTATTCCTTTGCTGTATCCATGGGGATTCAGGGGCAGTTTGTCCACCCCCCCTGGAGCCATCTTCTCCCCCCTTTAGAGCGATGTCTACAGGCTGCAGTTCCTCTGAACCTGCCTCTGCTTGACCTACACTATCTTGGGAATTTACAGCCTGTATTCCAGGACGGGAGGGGACTTGCATCAGTATGGGAAGGAAAGAAGCCTGTGATGGCCTGGGATTCAGACTCAGATGCTGAACCTGAGGGACCCCAGCCTGCACAGGATTCCCCGCCTCCAGAACCAGCAGAGCCGGGGCTAGGGCCTGAGTCTGAAGGGTCCTCACCTGTGCTGGATCCTCAGGTGCAGGCATCTGCTGAGTCTGCTCTGGCTCCTGATAGGATGGAGGACCCATTGCCTGCAGGTGCTCCACTCCCAGCCCTGTCAGGGGAAGCTGAGGTTGCCTCTGGGTCCCGTAACCCTCCAGCCTCTCCTGAGCTGCAGAGGCTCAGGGCAGAGAGGCGAAGGGAACCGAGTTCCCGCAGGAGGAGTGCTCGCCTCCAAGCCAGGAGAGGTGAGTCACCAGAGGATCGGGGCCGCCCTATGCCTCGGAGCAGATATGCTTCGGGTAACCCATGGGACCAGCACAAAGCCTCTGTTTTCCCCAGCCTGCCACCCCTCCCCTTCGGAGTCCTCACTGTCGCTCTGGGAAAGGACGTTCCTGACAGTGTAGTTGCAAGGGACCTATTTGTTTCCCTGCTCTGAATTCCCCAAAGTTCGGTTCCAAAGGGTTATCCCACCCCATTTGCTCATGCCTT